>OY740777.1:24794777-26062277 GCA_963513935.1 Aphrophora alni
TAAAAACTTGAACAGAATTTCTCATAAATAATATGTTTATAAATCAAATGCGTTTCAATAACAATAAAGATGAATGAATGAACCATTTAACGTATCAATGAATAAAAAACGAGCGAATTACTATTTTTGGGGGAGAGAGCGAAGTTAGAACTAACAAATCCTTCTCTTAACTTAACTATGAGCTGTAAAAACGACACCAAGTTAGCAAATGAATCACTTTAAAAAGAACCTCTTCTGGTGTCCAAATTCAAACACTTAACGAAATATTGCACAACTAGAAACCATTCGAAGACATTAGTGAAAACGGCATGGAAGTCGGTTTAGCTATGTGGGCTGAAGGGACTACAACAGATTTGTAACATATATCCAGACACTTATTCAATTTTTTTAATGAGGTGAGAAACAAAATTGTTATTTTTATTTTTGTTTTAAGCGTGTACCATAATCCTCAGAAAGAAGGTACAAACGAGATAATGTAATTCCATTTTGTTACATCATCAATTGAATAGGAATTGTTCAATCTGATACTATTTAGTAACTTTTAAAGGTCTCTGGTAAAATTAATAAGAATATAATACAAGTTCTGTTAGTAAAGTTAACATATTATTGATGACATTTTAAACAATTTCTGTATGTACAATACTAATACAGGAGGTTTCGCTAGTTATGATCAACTCTTGTTATCAAGTGATAAACCTATAACATAAACAAACTTATAGGTATCCTACTTTGTTAAAAATTTGTTAACATAAGAAAGGAACATAGGTATAACACTAGTGTTGAACTGATAAAACAACTAAGCTTACCTTGATCAGAAGAACTCAAAACTACAAATCTAAATAATATTACAAGAAATTGTACACATCAACTTCTTTCAACCGAGGATGTACACTGGTCAACTTTGGAAAAGGGTGTATGTAACGGGTGTCTTCGGAGTGATCGAGAGTTGTCACTTCTTTCAAAAATTTATCCCGAGACCTAATAGTAATTTCTTGTGGTGAATTAACCGGTCAATTTCAACTTATAGGTTATTTACTTATCGATTTTATTTAGTCCGTTGACTATTGAAGATGGAAAAACGAAACATAAACTGCTTAAATCTTTGACGGCTCACTAGTCCTAACTGCAGCGAGATAATAACACCCCTGCCAACTGAGCTACACAGTTCTTAGGCTCTCAGGTGTGTTGATTTTTTTTCATTTTTTCAACATGTGCGTTTATCAATTGACGGAGCGACTTGATCTATGCTCGTATGGCAAGTGTATGAATAAATTATATATTAATTAAACATCTTAGAGGGCAATGGTTTCGATATTTCATTTTATATTACCCTTCGTAAAAGTATATAACCAAGTTGTAATGAGTACAAGCTTGGCGATCCTAAAGGTCCTAGCTGGATCTACACATTTTTATGTACTCTTGAGATGGATTTCTAGAGAGAAATCCATCTCAAGTTCTATCTCTCTTTAATCATTCCTATCTAGTCCCCTCTTGACCTATTCTTAATGTCTCCCGACCCTGACGCTACTCAAGAACTAAGAGTCTTCATTTTGTGTTCTTTTCTTTTTTACCGAGAGGTATTTTGCTTCCAAACGGAAACAACATAAAATAAAATAATGTAACTCCCCTTTTTTCAGTGTGATAATGACTGACTGATACATTATAGTTGAAGCCAATCAAACTCTCTGTTCTTTCTGAGGAAATCCCACACACAGCAAAATTCAGAAAACATAAATAAATAATACTGTTTTAGCAACAAAACGAGCTCTAATTCTACTTCGATGACCTGCAAGATGAAGAAGGTGGAAGATGTCTAGTAGGAACTAGAATATTATAAACCTGGATTGATGCTTGTTTTACATGTGAATTCTATTGTAATCTGTTCATCAGTTGATATCGTAAGAAGATATTTGGATACAACCTCAGTTTTATTATTTATTTCACTTTTATAAATTTACTTCTCAAGTGAATTTTCAAGTGGAATTTATTCCATTTCACTTGAAAAATCCTACGAATATGGCGGAACTGTGCATAGTCAACAATTTTTAACCCACCTTAAGCTTTCCGTTTTGTGCCTCCAGACTGTACAAATTTCGCTGGAAAACCAACACAGTCAATTGGTTATATACACTGTCGCTTCCCATCAAGTCCTCTAAAACATACCTTTGTATTATAGATTTGATCGTCAAAATCCAACTAGAAAATATTTCAGTATTTCCAGACATGGAGACTTATGAATCTTTATATACACATACAAGATCCGCTTGTTCTTTTGTGACGCAAACGCTATTTAATTTTTATTATAGGCTACATTGATATTTGTATCCACAAGTAACAATTTGATAAGTAATTCCGTCTACTGTATTGTGAAATTATTTATCTACGTACTTACTCTTGACGCGTTTCGGAACTCTTTTCCATCATCAGAAAAATCATCATTATCTATGAAGGTCGTCTTCACATTAAGAAATTACAAACATTACACAAAGTCACAAGTTAAAATACAACATCAGTAAAACGGTGTTAGAATAAAACTTAATATAGTAATTGTTTAGTTTAATGTAATGTGTAATGTACATTATTTGTGTTGTGTTTGTACATTCTAAATGTGAAGAAGAACTGAATAGAGTTCTGAAACGCATCAAGAGTAGGGGTAAGTACGTAGATAATAAGTTCACAATAGACGGAAATATATTTGGTTGAATCACCCAATTCTTGAAAATCTTTAGTAGTTTAGCGTTAGTGATTTAAATACGAAACACTTTTTTGAGAATTTGAGAACTAAAATTAAAGTAAAAGTATTTTAACTGTTCCATGGCTACAAGTAAAACTGAGTGGCTACAAAAGGGATTTTGTTACAAATTGAAGAGGAAATTTGTTAAATTCCCACACTAATGCACCAACAGTAGACACAATTTCTTTCGGATCAACCACTACTAAGAAAACAAAATACAATAATTTTGGCTGTTGTATTGAAGCCTTTAGAAAAGAAGGTCAGCGTTAGGTTTCACATACTCCATTATACCTAAACTGCAAGAGAGAACAAGACTTACGGTTTAGGTCGTTACTCGTACATTATCATTATCTGAAACTTTCTAAGCAATGCTTTAGGTTAGGTCATTAAACTTCTCATGTGAAGAAGACATTTCAAGTTTAAATTTATGTGATAGACTGGAGATCTTACAGTTCCTATTATATTTAAAGACAGTAAACAGACGTATCTTAGCAAGTTTAGATTTAGTAAAGTCAATTGAGAAAGTCACGTGATAGTAAAACAATGAGTATCAAATTTTAAAACAAATGAATTTTGGAATGAAATGTGTGCACTGCTCGACAGCTAAACGAGAGGATCGATTTGAATTTTTATCGTGTTTTAAAGGATATAACTTAGTGGTCAACAACTCCTAGAATAAAGAGCATAAAATTGTATCAGAATACTTAGCTACAGGGGCCGAAGATAACAAGAGAGATTTGATAGGAAATATGAAATAGAGGAATCTAACCCAAGACTACGACAAGACAGACGTACGTGAGCTCTGATGGAGATTTTAATCAAATTTTGGTATTATCTCGACTTGGCTAAAAGACCAAAAGACAAAATTCAAATTTGATCAAAATTGGGTAGAAAGTTTTTAATGAAATTATGATAAAATTTAGTCTTTGTGATTTTTGTAACACATTTAAAATTTCGAAAATTATTAAGATATTGAGTCCAGATTCGGTTCAAACATTTCACCAATATACGAAATAAATTGTGTAAAAACATTGAACTAACTTTCTCACTCAGCGATTACCTCATAAAAACATTAGTCATGCAAAACATTTATTCTGTAGTTGTCATTCAAAGAGTAAAAATGAACCAAGGACTCCGACTTCGGATAAAAAAAAATTAAAATAGGTTCAAATCCTATTTATTTAAGTGATAAACATGTCCTTGTGGTAAATAGAATATGATTGAAGTTTCATTTCCGGCGATCAAATATCATTAAACATTTTGCCAATAACTCCTGATCTGTTAAATTTATTTAATTGCAAATTTGTACACGGGTTTGGGTCATTAATCTTCACATTTCACTAAAATCGGTAGAGTCGATTTTAAGAAATGATAACTTTTAAGCCCTACAGCTGATTTTTTTTACCGATAATTCACTAATCAAAATTTTCGATAGACGAGACCAATTTTTAGCGACATTAGAAGGTATATTTGAAAAAAAAAATTATTGATATCGTTAGAACCTATTTTAAGAAGATGGTAGTTTTATTTTCATGCCATTCCAAAATCTAAAGTTGTAGAAAAAATTTAAATAATGTTCCGAAATGCGACCAATATACACTCACGTACTAAAGTAATCTTCGTGATTGAGCTGTAGAGCACTGCATGACAGACAGACATTATTCTACAACCATTTGTTTGGACTCAGGGGACCCCAAAACAGACAAATTCCAAACAACTTAACATCGATTTTTTGACTAATGACATAAACTTCATAAGTTCGGCTGCATAGCCGTTCAAATGATTATATGGAACATCTCAAAAACGAATAACTTAATGTAAAAAATAGAAGAAAAATATTTTTATCTTTTAACGACAACCACATTTTATTTATACGTTAATTACAAACGCATTTGTGGTAAATTAGCAACCATGAATTTTTAAAAAATCTATTAAAAGGTGGTGCAGCTAGCTAATTTTCGGCTCAAAATCACTAAGGAACTATTTTTAAAATTCAATTTCAAAAAATTACATTGTAAAATTAATTTTCATTTTAAAGAAAGGTTACAAAAAAGGAAATATATATAGTAGTTTAATTTAAATTGTTAAAATAAATAATTGTAAAAAAACTATTTTCTTATTTCAAAGTGGAAAAATTCGTTAAAAGGTTAAGTATGAAATTGTTGTGTGGTTTTATTAAAAAAAATAAAATAAATAAAAATAAAAAAATAAAATAATAAAAATACAATTTCAATTAACTTCTCAACTTTCGTGATTAGCTGTTTATCAGTTTTCTAAAAGGTGCACATACAAATATTCTTAATTATTTAACTGACAAATATCAAGTAAATCATATTTGACGTGTGCAACCCTTTTCACGGTCCTTTTTCACTATGAGGACACGTTTAACATAACCTTAAAATGTATTATAATAAAAATAAAATACCATCGGATTTGTTGTTGTTAAAAGAGTAAAATATTTTTAATGTTTTGCTAATTTAATGGACACATGGTTAGCAAAAATATGTTTAACGAACGCCATTTTGAAAATGAACAAATTAGAGTTATAATTTTAAATAAAAACACAATGTGACTCGACACAACAAACGGAAAATTTATTGTTTTCAAAATAAGTTAAATTATTCTTGTTTTACGTGAGGAATTCACTCATTTTCTCCAGGCTTTTTTCAGAGCCACTTTTCAGAATGTAACAACTTTAATTGTTTAGCATAAGAAAAAAGTAAATTTAAAAAAAAATAATTTGTTAGCTTAGAAAAAAGAAACGCCCCCGGGTGGGCTCGAACCACCAACCTTTCGGTTAACAGCCGAACGCGCTAGCCATTGCGCCACGGAGGCTACTGATTATTACAACAATTGACATAAGTCACAGGTCAAAACACACGCATGAATATCGTTAAATATAATTATACAGTTGTAAAAAGAAATTCGTTCAGTGAAAGACTTAATTTTAAATAGGGAACACTCTTAGCAACTCTAATTTTTTTTACAAAAAACTAGATTCAACAGTATTTATTGATATAGAATCAACTGCGTTTCCAAGTAAAAAATGTAGAACAAGTGATACATGGTAAATACAACAGAGCATTTATTACTTTATATATATATATATATATATATATATATATATATATATATATATATATATATATATAAGTATTATATTTAATAAAATATTTTATAAAATGGAGAATGAGCCTCATGTCGTCTATCGACGAATCGTCAATGTCTCATTGTACCTAACCTTTTGCAACATGTTGATGAGCACCATTATGGTACCTACCCAGTCCAAACATATAATATAATACAATCAGATCATCATAATATAATGACTAAAATTTGTTTTCTTGGGCCTTGTAGGAAATGTTAAATTGTATATATAGATTAAGGGGTCTTAACCAGTAGGGTAAATTAGTTTAAAATAAATATTTGTTATACATGTTTTCTGAAGGTTTCTTGACATCAGCTAGACTCTAACGGATTTCGTGATGTGTCAACATTTTTGACGACTATCCAACTTCGTAATGGTTTGAAACAATAAAAATTGAAGAATTTGTTTACCAGCTACACAACTAAATTTTCTTATAAAAGTCATAAACAAAAATTACATTATATATATTACTAACCTCTACACCACATGAAGAAATTAAGTCAAATTTTAATCATGTCAAGTCTGGTAGTTTAATTAAGCCAAAGGAAGACATTTAATAAAGTCTGTTGACACAGGATTAAGTTTGGAAGGAAAAATTAACAATAACGTGGATGGACATTAACATATCGCTTATAATAATGTCTGTTATGCGCGTAATAATGTTTGTTTATTATTTAATTAAAGCTTACTTTGTAATTGTTATTGCCAAGTTAGATTTAATCAAGCATTGTTTGTGTTTGAAAAAAGGAGAGATTAGGTCTCACATTAATAAACCTTTTTGACTTGCATTTACAAAATATTACAATATAGTTATAGATGGGAAAATATCAACGTTTAATTTGTGATTACTTAGCGGTAAAATTTCGTTACTTTACATATTTAGAAAACAAGATCCATAAAAACGTTATAAAGTAAAATAATATTTTGCCCCAAAAAATGATGTGATCATCTTGAAAGATAAAATGAAATTTCTTATTGCCCCTTTCATACTTTATTTAGTAATGATATTTGAAACGATTGCTTAAAGATGTAAAGTTTAATAATACCAAACAATTAGAATAGTTTTTACGTTGATTGGAGTCGGTTTTCACTGGATTTTGCGATTCTGAACTCAAAATCGTCATTTAATTATATATGTTATCGCATGTAATACTGGAGCCTTCGATAATGGAATTTTAGAGGGAAATGTAACAAACGACGATCTACTTTAGACCATTGTGTCAATTGAAAAACTACTTGGAATAATCATACGAACAGAGAAAACAATCGTATCAACTAAAAATATCCGATAGAGATAATAAAAGTCACAAAGTGTTGCAATCGGCAACAGGTAGGAGATGAACAAGGAAAAGACTCAGGAAAAAGTGTTTCTAAAAGGGGTATGGAGAAGAGAAGGGAAGGACAGAAGTATAGGGTTGTTGTAATGAAGGCCAAAGCTCTACATTGACTGTAGGAAAAACGTAGTATGGTGTAGAGAAGCGAAGGACAAAAAGTTAGACGGATTGTTGTGTTTGAGGCCGAAGTTCTACATGGGCTGTAGGAAAATAAGGGTATGGAAAAGAAAAGTGGAGGACAGAAAGTTAGACGGGTGTTGTGCTGTGCTGGAGGCCAAAGCTCTACACGGGCTGTAGGAAAAACGGCGCGTGGAGATGGAAAGAAGATAACAGAAAGTTAGATTTGTATTGTGCTGGAGGCCAAAATTCTACATGGGCTGTAGGAATAGATTGATATGGAGAAGAGAATCGGAGGACAGAAAATTAGAAAGGTGTTGTGCTGGAGGCCAAAGCTCTACATGGGCTGTAGGAAAATAAGGGTGTGGAGATGGAAAAAAGAGGACACAAAGTTAGAGAGGTGTTGTGCTGGAGGCCAAAGCTGCAGTATATCGACAATACCGCCGTGAAATTGTATGTTCATGAGAAAGTTAGTGCAGTAATTAACTCAGTATGTATTATGCACCAGGAAGAAGCATGTGATAGTTTGCAAACAATAACTTGATATTACGAAAACGATGAGAATGTAAATAATCGTACACACTTATGTCACAGAAAGCTTTTTAAACACACTATTCAAATCCTGACACACGCTTTTCATATCGATTAATCTTAAATCGATATATAGGTTACTAAACATGTAAAGCAGTGTATACAAGATCGATCGTCTAATATAATGCGTGCGTCTGAGTGTCGGTGAAAGTTGACAGCTTATAGAAATAATCAACAATGTCTGTCCTTCCATATGAAACGTTTTTATGCAACATTGATAATTCGCAAGGTTGGAGATAAAAACACTTCCCTAGCTAAATAAACTTCACGCGATTTGCTCCTAAATCTCATGAAGGGTCTTTTTTCTTTATGTCGGTTGACAAACACATAAAAAACAGAAATAAAACGTGTGCTATACAATTTTTATTTACTACTAGTCTTGCGTTATATTTTTTTAAAACTTCCTGAACATTTTTACTAGAACAATTAAAAAAAAAAAAATATTGAAATAAGAGTATATAATTTTACTATTAGAGAAGAACTTTAGATTTTGTTATTAGTTTACACATTTTTGTTGTTTAAAGGTGAAAAGCCTTCGGTCATCATCCTCTAAAAAGAAAGAAGAAAAGAGCATAACATAAAAAATACCCCTTTTTAAGAGAGACTTAATAAAAAAAGAAGGGTTTAAACTCAAAACTACACCAAGAAAGGTGTAGATGCAGCTACAGTTCTTCGGACTTGCTAAACCGCACTCACTGTGGGCTATTTAGTTTTAAGTATGCAGGGTGATATTTTTAAATTGCGCCACAGGGATTCTCATGTTAAACTTAGCATTTATCAAAGGAACTAAACGGAGAAGGATAGAAGGCTGAAATAATTGGAGATAGAACTTTAACATCCGACTCATAATACAAAACGACTTTTCGATTTTTTTTTGAGGTTATTAGTTCTAATTTTAGTGTACAAAATTAACTTTTTTATTTATTACCCGATTTTTATAAAATTTCAAAAACAAGTAGATTTAAGTAAAAAAAAAAAAGATTCTGCTTAAGCAGAACATTTTTACAATGACCTTACTGATAAAATAGGCATAAATTAAATATTTCAAATATGCAGTTGTGATATGCCATTTTAAAGGTCCAGTCAAGTTTTATAAAGTTAACTCCAGTAGGTGACTCATACGGGGTTACGGGGTGGCTTGTGGCAAATACTTGTCTATTTGCGACAAGCCTGTTAGGAAATCTTCTGCCATATTCAATAACAGCTGCTCTAGAACTCCCATTACAAAATCCGTAATGTTGTTTGTAATAAAAAATGAAATAAGCTAATTATAAGCTAATTAAGATTATTGATTATTATTTAGTTAAAGAATATTATGTTATAAACCAGTAAATAGTATTGTAAGATAAATAATGTTTATTTAAATTTAGTAGAATTCATATTATACAAACAATAATGTATGTTGCATCATACACCAGTCAAAAGGTAATTTGTAATTTGTGTTAGCTTACAGTTTATTAATACACCAATAAAAGTTACTTGTAAAACTAAACATATCTAACTAATAACTTTATTGTACATGAAATTCTACAACTTTTGGTAAAGTTGCAGCCATAATGGTCCATCGGATCACTCGTGAAAGCCATTTAAAAATTGAAAATAATTTTTGAGTACTAATTTTTTTAGTAAATTTTAATCTTTAAAGTGCTGTTGCCGAATAAAAGTCCTCATTTTAGTACTTAAAACTAATGATATATCTGTAGGATTTTCTCCACTAACTAACCATATAGGTTTTATTAAAATATTATCACTAATTATTGATCCAGAGGTCAAAAAATGCCTTAACTACAAGCAAAACTGAAAAAACTCTATTTTTCCTGTAAATATGAAACGAATAGGTTTTGGACCTATCTTTATATAACATTTTTTTTCTTGTATTGACCCATGGAACCGTTTCCTAAAGTTTGTCAGGGTTCCCATGAAACACCCTGTATATATATATATATATATATAACATAATATAGTTGAAATAACTTTTGGAATTTCACGAGGTCACAAACATATGAAATAAATTTATATTAACTTAATAGACAAAGTGTTATAAACTTGTATTTTTTCTTGTTGTTTAAAGGCGTAAAACCTCTTGGTAATTATCCCCTTAAAAGAAGAAAATAAAATAAAATCTCTATTCCTCGAATATTTTAATAACTATTTTTGATAACCAGACAGGAAAGAGATCTAACCCAAGGCTAAATAAAAAGGATGTAGATTTAGCTAGTGTCCCTCAGGATTGCCAAGCCTGTGCTCGATATAAGTGAGCCTTTGATGGTATATAACTTGAGTACCATCAATGTGAATTAGAGTGAGTTACAAACAATAGTCGCTTTGAATGTATCAGGTGACAAGACAACAGTGGTGGGAGAGTAATTATTGTAGTTTTTCAGTTAAAACATTCAGGATTTCAAGGTTTATATCTATTGATTTGTACAGCGTAATATTGGCGTATAATATTAAATCACAATTAAAATACAAGAAACAATCCACCTGTAAAGTAAGTAACTGTTATTTGTTTTAATGTTTTGGTCTTTGTATATTGATGGTTGATAGCCACATTGTGTTTACAAAATGCTCTCAGAACCACTAGTATTATGTTTGTAATACAAAGACCTCTGGGGCTCGCTACTAGTGAGTACGGGCTACACAATCCCTGGAGGCCTTAGTTAGGCTCTATATGTTTTTGTATGTAGCCTTGGGCTAGATGTACTCTCCCTTTCATCTTTCCTATCAGGTTTTATTTTTACCAACTCTAGTTCTTTTCGTTCATTTCCAACCATGACGCTATTAGTGTGTGTAAGGTGTTTATTTTATGTCCTTCCTTTCCTTTTTTTCTAAGACAATAATTAACAATAGGTGTAAATAAATAAATAAATATATATATATATATAAATATATAATACAAAATTATCCATATGAAACTTTTTAAATGTGTATACAATGAGTCTACAGTATACAGGAGACTGAAACTGAGTTTCATTTTGTGTCTAGGTGCCGGGTATTAGGACATTTTAGAAAATCTTGCCTTGGGGAAAAAACTATTTAGCACACGAATTCGAAACATATTTAAAAGGGAGGGATGGCTGGCCTTAGTTAAATGGGGGTTGCGAAACGCCTGGAAATTTTGGAGAAGATGATCATGGATTTTAATTAGAATAGGCATACATATTTCGTGTTTATTATGAGTGGTTTGTGAATGTTTTTATGGTTTTCTTTTTCCTTTTAAAAGCATGAGTAACTTGTGTAAGCATGTTTGTATTTTTATGTAATGTACATGTGTAAGGGTGAATTAATTTATGCATACATGTATGATGTAGGGATATATATGTGAGGAAATGCAAAAAAAAATAAAAAAAAAAAAATAGAGAAATGGATGATGGTCTCTTTTGTTTGTATTTAGGCTAGAGATGTAGAACATAATGTTCCTTTTCATACCACAGGCAATTTATATATTATTAGATCCAACCAAACAGACGATCTTATGACTATGTTTATAGGGATAGGTTTATGTATATACGTTCTTATAGTGATAGTTTAAGCATATTGCAGAATTATTATATTTGTAGTTTGTAAGACATAAATCTTATTTGTTCTAATTTTTTAAAATAAAATATTTAGTTTTCTTTTATATTATGAAGTTACAAAGATTTCAGTTTGTTCTTATTATACTATTGTTTACTAATAAAGAAGTTTATTATTATTATTATTATCATTACTTATAAATAATTTAATATGTTGAGTTTTGTCTCCTTATTGACAAAAATCCTCTCAGTCATTATCGCAATATAAAACAAGAAGAAGAAATTATAAAATATAGATTCATAATCCTCGAATAACCTAATAGAGTCAGGGTCGGAAGCGAAGCAGAGTTGATTAAGTATATCTGATACCCAAGGGTTTGGCACGCCTGTACACATTACAGAGAGCCTCTGAGTGGTATTTGAGGTTGGTATGTGTTATAATTGACTGGATGGACTAATCAACCTCGATCAAATTTCTTTTTTAATTTATAAAGAACAAATTTTATTTTAAATAATTTTTTGTAGGAGTAATATGAACGGAAATAATTTCTGAAATGAAAAAGTTACATTTTGCACATTTAGTTGTTAATGAAATAACGCTTATCTCCAAATAGTGATAAATTTCGGGTGTACTTTAAAATGTCCCATAGAACCGAATACTATCCCCCCTGACCAATAGTGTTGTAAGCCTTGTTTCACGCTCTAAATTTTAAGTAAAATAGAAACAAAGGGGTTCATAATTTCTGTTAATAGAACGTTCTCTTCTTCCCCACCATACAGCTCTCTAGCCACCTCACTATTCACCACCTATAACAGTATAGAAGATACAGTCTGTATAAATGAACCATGAACATTCCGATGTCTTCCAATTTCCTCGCATTGTTACAACCAGCGTGTCTTCCTGGTTTGTCAGTTTAAATGAAATAATTTACAGCATCAAACTGTGACCATACAATGGTTCTATGTTACGACACTTCATATCGGAAATGTGCAGCAATTTACTTGACAGTTTAACTATTTCCTAACACATTTATATTCCGCAGGATATTCTTCTCTGCATAAACATTACAGATTCCCATACACGTCGCAAGTATTCCCAAACACGTGAAAGTATCTGCATTACTACAACTGTTAGTTTTCATTTTTTATTTGAGGAATTATTTTGGGATCAAATTGAATGAAAATTCCTTAACATCCAATGACAATTTTGTTAAGGTCGATTTAATTAGTTTGATTATTAGCAATAAACTATCGTTTTACGGTGTCTGTGGCCAAAATAGAAACTATTTTATTTAGGATTGTATTTTGTGTGTTTCTTTTAGATACCCAGAATACGGTAAGTTTGCTAATATTAAAACATTTTGACCTCCATCTTTTGACTGATGGTCAAGTTTCATATCCTCAAGAAACGGTCAACTTAATTTCTATCTCCGTTTTTTGACTGATAGTCAAGTTTCATGTCCTCAAGAAACGGTCAACTTAATTTCAACCTCCGTTTTTTGACTGATAGTCAAGTTTCATGTCCTCAAGAAACTGTCAACTTAATTTCTACCTCCGTTTTTTGACTGATAGTCAAGTTTCATCTCCTCAAGAAATGGTCAACCTAATTTCAACCTACGTTTTTTGACTGATGGTCAAGTTTCATGTCCTCAAGAAACGGTCAACTTAATTTCTACCTCCGTTTTTTGTCTGATGGTCAAGTTTCATGTCCTCAAGAAACGGTGAACTTAATTTCTACCTCCGTTTTTTGACTGATAGTCAAGTTTCATCTCCTCAAGAAATGGTCAACCTAATTTCAACCTCCGTTTTTTGACTGATGGTCAAGTTTCATGTCCTCAAGAAACGGTCAACTTAATTTCTACCTCCGTTTTTTGTCTGATGGTCAAGTTTCATGTCCTCAAGAAACGGTCAACTTAATTTCTACCTCCGTTTTTTGACTGATAGTCAAGTTTCATGTCCTCAAGAAACGGTCAACTTAATTTCTACCTCCGTTTTTTGACTGATAGTCAAGTTTTATGTCCTCAAGAAACGGTCAACTTAATTTCTACCTCCGTTTTTTGACTGATAGTCAAGTTTCATGTCCTCAAGAAACGGTCAACTTAATTTCTACCTCCGTTTTTTGACTGATAGTCAAGTTTTATGTCCTCAAGAAACGGTCAACTTAATTTCTACCTCCGTTTTTTGACTGATAGTCAAGTTTCATCTCCTCAAGAAACGGCCAACTTAATTTCAACCTCCGTTTTTTGACTGATAGTCAAGTTTCATGTCCTCAAGAAACGGTCAACTTAATTTCTACCTCCGTTTTTTGACTGATAGTCAAGTTTTATGTCCTCAAGAAACGGTCAACTTAATTTCTACCTCCGTTTTTTGTCTGATGGTCAAGTTTCATGTCCTCAAGAAACGGTCAACTTAATTTCTACCTCCGTTTTTTGACTGATAGTCAAGTTTCATGTCCTCAAGAAACGGTCAACTTAATTTCTACCTCCGTTTTTTGACTGATAGTCAAGTTTCATGTCCTCAAGAAACGGTCAACTTAATTTCTACCTCCGTTTTTTGACTGATAGTCAAGTTTCATCTCCTCAAGAAACGGTCAACTTAATTTCTACCTCCGTTTTTTGACTGATAGTCAAGTTTCATGTCCTCAAGAAATGGTCAACCTAATTTCAACCTCCCTTTTGACTGATGGTCAAGTTTCATGTCCTCAAGAAACGGTCAACTTAATTTCTACCTCCTTTTTTTGACTGATGGTCAAGTTTCATGTCCTCAAGAAACGGTCAACTTAATTTCTACCTCCGTTTTTTGACTGATGGTCAAGTTTCATGTCCTCAAGAAACTGTCAACTTAATTTCTACCTCCGTTTTTTGACTGATAGTCAAGTTTCATGTCCTCAAGAAACGGTCAACTTAATTTCTACCTCCGTTTTTTGACTGATAGTCAAGTTTCATGTCCTCAAGAAACGGTCAACTTAATTTCTACCTCCGTTTTTTGACTGATGGTCAAGTTTCATGTCCTCAAGAAACGGTCAACTTAATTTCTACCTCCGTTTTTTGACTGATAGTCAAGTTTCATGTCCTCAAGAAACGGTCAACTTAATTTCTACCTCCGTTTTTTGACTGATAGTCAAGTTTCATGTCCTCAAGAAACGGTCAACTTAATTTCTACCTCCGTTTTTTGACTGATGGTCAAGTTTCATGTCCTCAAGAAACGGTCAACTTAATTTCTACCTCCGTTTTTTGACTGATAGTCAAGTTTCATGTCCTCAAGAAACGGTCAACTTAATTTCTACCTCCGTTTTTTGACTGATAGTCAAGTTTCATGTCCTCAAGAAACGGTCAACTTAATTTCTACCTCCGTTTTTTGACTGATAGTCAAGTTTCATGTCCTCAAGAAACGTTCAACTTAATTTCTACCTCCGTTTTTTGACTGATGGTCAAGTTTCATGTCCTCAAGAAACTGTCAACTTAATTTCTACCTCCGTTTTTTGACTGATGGTCAAGTTTCATGTCCTCAAGAAACTGTCAACTTAATTTCTACCTCCTTTTTTTGACTGATGGTCAGATTTCATGTCCTCAAGAAACGGTCAACTTAATTTCTACCTCCGTTTTTTGACTGATGGTCAAGTTTCATGTCCTCAAGAAACTGTCAACTTAATTTCTACCTCCGTTTTTTGACTGATAGTCAAGTTTCATGTCCTCAAGAAACGGTCAACTTAATTTCTACCTCCGTTTTTTGACTGATGGTCAAGTTTCATGTCCTCAAGAAACGGTCAACTTAATTTCTACCTCCGTTTTTTGACTGATAGTCAAGTTTCATGTCCTCAAGAAACGGTCAACTTAATTTCAACCTACGTTTTTTGACTGATGGTCAAGTTTCATGTCCTCAAGAAACGGTCAACTTAATTTCTACTCCGTTTTTTGACTGATAGTCAAGTTTCATGTCCTCAAGAAATGGTCAACCTAATTTCAACCTCCCTTTTGACTGATAGTCAAGTTTCATCTCCTCAAGAAATGGTCAACTTAATTTCTACCTCCGTTTTTTGACTGATAGTCAAGTTTCATGTCCTCAAGAAACGGTCAACTTAATTTCAACCTACGTTTTTTGACTGATGGTCAAGTTTCATGTCCTCAAGAAACGGTCAACTTAATTTCTACTCCGTTTTTTGACTGATAGTCAAGTTTCATGTCCTCAAGAAATGGTCAAAATAATTTCAACCTCCCTTTTGACTGATAGTCAAGTTTCATCTCCTCAAGAAATGGTCAACTTAATTTCTACCTCCGTTTTTTGACTGATAGTCAAGTTTCATGTCCTCAAGAAACTGTCAACTTAATTTCTACCTCCCTTTTGACTGATGGTCAAGTTTCATGTCCTCAAGAAATGGTCAACCTAATTTCAACCTCCCTTTTGACTGATAGTCAAGTTTCATCTCCTCAAGAAACGGTCAACTTAATTTCTACCTCCGTTTTTTGACTGATAGTCAAGTTTCATGTCCTCAAGAAACTGTCAACTTAATTTCTACCTCCTTTTTTTGACTGATGGTCAAGTTTCATGTCCTCAAGAAACGGTCAACTTAATTTCTATCTCCGTTTTTTGACTGATGGTCAAGTTTCATGTCCTCAAGAAACTGTCAACTTAATTTCTACCTCCGTTTTTTGACTGATAGTCAAGTTTCATGTCCTCAAGAAACGGTCAACTTAATTTCTACCTCCGTTTTTTGACTGATGGTCAAGTTTCATGTCCTCAAGAAACGGTCAACTTAATTTCTACCTCCGTTTTTTGACTGATGGTCAAGTTTCATGTCCTCAAGAAACGGTCAACTTAATTTCTACCTCCCTTTTGACTGATGGTCAAGTTTCATGTCCTCAAGAAATGGTCAACCTAATTTCAACCTCCCTTTTGACTGATAGTCAAGTTTCATCTCCTCAAGAAACGGTCAACTTAATTTCTACCTCCGTTTTTTGACTGATAGTCAAGTTTCATGTCCTCAAGAAACTGTCAACTTAATTTCAACCTCCGTTTTTTGACTGATAGTCAAGTTTCATCTCCTCAAGAAACGGTCAACTTAATTTCTACCTCCGTTTTTTGACTGATAGTCAAGTTTCATGTCCTCAAGAAATGGTCAACCTAATTTCAACCTCCCTTTTGACTGATGGTCAAGTTTCATGTCCTCAAGAAACGGTCAACTTAATTTCTACCTCCGTTTTTTGACTAATGGTCAAGTTTCATGTCCTCAAGAAACTGTCAACTTAATTTCTACCTCCGTTTTTTGACTGATGGTCAAGTTTCATGTCCTCAAGAAACTGTCAACTTAATTTCTACCTCCTTTTTTTGACTGATGGTCAAGTTTCATGTCCTCAAGAAACGGTCAACTTAATTTCTACCTCCGTTTTTTGACTGATGGTCAAGTTTCATGTCCTCAAGAAACTGTCAACTTAATTTCTACCTCCGTTATTTGACTGATAGTCAAGTTTCATGTCCTCAAGAAACGGTCAACTTAATTTCTACCTCCGTTTTTTGACTGATGGTCAAGTTTCATGTCCTCAAGAAACGGTCAACTTAATTTCTACCTCCGTTTTTTGACTGATAGTCAAGTTTCATGTCCTCAAGAAACGGTCAACTTAATTTCTACCTCCGTTTTTTGACTGATAGTCAAGTTTCATGTCCTCAAGAAACGGTCAACTTAATTTCAACCTACGTTTTTTGACTGATGGTCAAGTTTCATGTCCTCAAGAAACGGTCAACTTAATTTCTACCTCCCTTTTGACTGATGGTCAAGTTTCATGTCCTCAAGAAATGGTCAACCTAATTTCAACCTCCCTTTTAACTGATAGTCAAGTTTCATGTCCTCAAGAAACGGTCAACTTAATTTCTACCTCCGTTTTTTGACTGATAGTCAAGTTTCATGTCCTCAAGAAACGGTCAACTTAATTTCAACCTACGTTTTTTGACTGATGGTCAAGTTTCATGTCCTCAAGAAACGGTCAACTTAATTTCTACCTCCGTTTTTTGACTGATGGTCAAGTTTCATGTCCTCAAGAAACTGTCAACTTAATTTCTACCTCCTTTTTTTGACTGATGGTCAAGTTTCATGTCCTCAAGAAACGGTCAACTTAATTTCTACCTCCGTTTTTTGACTGATGGTCAAGTTTCATGTCCTCAAGAAACTGTCAACTTAATTTCTACCTCCGTTTTTTGACTGATGGTCAAGTTTCATGTCCTCAAGAAACTGTCAACTTAATTTCTACCTCCTTTTTTTGACTGATGGTCAAGTTTCATGTCCTCAAGAAACGGTCAACTTAATTTCTACCTCCGTTTTTTGACTGATGGTCAAGTTTCATGTCCTCAAGAAACTGTCAACTTAATTTCTACCTCCGTTTTTTGACTGATAGTCAAGTTTCATGTCCTCAAGAAACGGTCAACTTAATTTCTACCTCCGTTTTTTGACTGATGGTCAAGTTTCATGTCCTCAAGAAACGGTCAACTTAATTTCTACCTCCGTTTTTTGACTGATAGTCAAGTTTCATGTCCTCAAGAAACGGTCAACTTAATTTCTACCTCCGTTTTTTGACTGATAGTCAAGTTTCATGTCCTCAAG
The DNA here is from genome assembly GCA_963513935.1 of Aphrophora alni. NCBI lineage: Eukaryota > Metazoa > Arthropoda > Insecta > Hemiptera > Aphrophoridae > Aphrophora > Aphrophora alni. The sequence goes on from OY740777.1 coordinate 24,812,809, forward strand.
AAACGGTCAACTTAATTTCAACCTACGTTTTTTGACTGATGGTCAAGTTTCATGTCCTCAAGAAACGGTCAACTTAATTTCTACCTCCCTTTTGACTGATGGTCAAGTTTCATGTCCTCAAGAAATGGTCAACCTAATTTCAACCTCCCTTTTGACTGATAGTCAAGTTTCATGTCCTCAAGAAACGGTCAACTTAATTTCTACCTCCGTTTTTTGACTGATAGTCAAGTTTCATGTCCTCAAGAAACGGTCAACTTAATTTCAACCTACGTTTTTTGACTGATGGTCAAGTTTCATGTCCTCAAGAAACGGTCAACTTAATTTCTACCTCCGTTTTTTGACTGATAGTCAAGTTTCATCTCCTCAAGAAATGGTCAACCTAATTTCAACCTCCGTTTTTTGACTGATAGTCAAGTTTCATGTCCTCAAGAAACGGTCAACTTAATTTCTACCTCCGTTTTTTGACTGATGGTCAAGTTTCATGTCCTCAAGAAATGGTCAACCTAATTTCTACCTCCGTTTTTTGACTGATAGTCAAGTTTCATCTCCTCAAGAAATGGTCAACCTAATTTCAACCTCCGTTTTTTGACTGATAGTCAAGTTTCATGTCCTCAAGAAACGGTCAACTTAATTTCTACCTCCGTTTTTTGACTGATAGTCAAGTTTCATCTCCTCAAGAAATGGTCAACCTAATTTCAACCTCCGTTTTTTGACTGATAGTCAAGTTTCATGTCCTCAAGAAACGGTCAACCTAATTTCTACCTCCGTTTTTTGACTGATAGTCAAGTTTCATCTCCTCAAGAAATGGTCAACCTAATTTCAACCTCCGTTTTTTGACTGATAGTAAAGTTTCATGTCCTCAAGAAACGGTCAACTGAATTTCTACCTCCGTTTTTTGACTGATAGTCAAGTTTCATGTCCTCAAGAAACTGTCAACTTAATTTCTACCTCCGTTTTTTGACTGATAGTCAAGTTTCATCTCCTCAAGAAATGGTCAACCTAATTTCTACCTCCGTTTTTGACTGATAGTCAAATTTCATGTCCTCAAGAAACGGTCAACTTAATTTCAACCTCCGTTTTTTGTTTGATGGTCAAGTTTCATGTCCTCAAGAAACGGTCAACTTAATTTCTACCTCCGTTTTTTGACTGATAGTCATGTTTCATCTCCTCAAGAAATGGTCAACCTAATTTCAACCTCCGTTTTTTGACTGATAGTCAAGTTTCATGTCCTCAAGAAACGGTCAACTGAATTTCTACCTCCTTTTTTTGACTGATAGTCAAGTTTCATCTCCTCAAGAAATGGTCAACCTAATTTCTACCTCCGTTTTTGACTGATAGTCAAGTTTCATGTCCTCAAGAAACGGTCAACTTAATTTCTACCTCCGTTTTTTGACTGATGGTCAAGTTTCATGTCCTCAAGAAATGGTCAACCTAATTTCTACCTCCGTTTTTTGACTGATAGTCAAGTTTCATCTCCTCAAGAAATGGTCAACCTAATTTCAACCTCCGTTTTTTGACTGATAGTCAAGTTTTATGTCCTCAAGAAACGGTCAACTTAATTTCTACCTCCGTTTTTTGACTGATAGTCAAGTTTCATCTCCTCAAGAAATGGTCAACCTAATTTCTACCTCCGTTTTTTGACTGATAGTCAAGTTTCATCTCCTCAAGAAATGGTCAACCTAATTTCAACCTCTGTTTTTTGACTGATAGTCAAGTTTTATGTCCTCAAGAAACGGTCAACTTAATTTCTACCTCCGTTTTTTGACTGATAGTCAAGTTTCATCTCCTCAAGAAATGGTCAACCTAATTTCAACCTCCGTTTTTTGACTGATAGTCAAGTTTCATGTCCTCAAGAAACGGTCAACTTAATTTCTACCTCCGTTTTTTGACTGATGGTCAAGTTTCATGTCCTCAAGAAATGGTCAACCTAATTTCTACCTCCGTTTTTTGACTGATAGTCAAGTTTAATCTCCTCAAGAAATGGTCAACCTAATTTCAACCTCCGTTTTTTGACTGATAGTCAAGTTTCATGTCCTCAAGAAACGGTCAACTTAATTTCTACCTCCGTTTTTTGACTGATAGTCAAGTTTCATCTCCTCAAGAAATGGTCAACCTAATTTCAACCTCCGTTTTTTGACTGATAGTCAAGTTTCATGTCCTCAAGAAACGGTCAACCTAATTTCTACCTCCGTTTTTTGACTGATAGTCAAGTTTCATCTCCTCAAGAAATGGTCAACCTAATTTCAACCTCCGTTTTTTGACTGATAGTAAAGTTTCATGTCCTCAAGAAACGGTCAACTGAATTTCTACCTCCGTTTTTTGACTGATAGTCAAGTTTCATGTCCTCAAGAAACTGTCAACTTAATTTCTACCTCCGTTTTTTGACTGATAGTCAAGTTTCATCTCCTCAAGAAATGGTCAACCTAATTTCAACCTCCGTTTTTTGACTGATGGTCAAGTTTCATGTCCTCAAGAAACTGTCAACTTAATTTCTACCTCCGTTTTTTGACTGATAGTCAAGTTTCATCTCCTCAAGAAATGGTCAACCTAATTTCTACCTCCGTTTTTGACTGATAGTCAAGTTTCATGTCCTCAAGAAACGGTCAACTTAATTTCTACCTCCGTTTTTTGACTGATAGTCAAGTTTCATGTCCTCAAGAAACGGTCAACTTAATTTCAACCTCCGTTTTTTGACTGATAGTCAAGTTTCATGTCCTCAAGAAACGGTCAACCTAATTTCTACCTCCGTTTTTTGACTGATAGTCAAGTTTCATCTCCTCAAGAAATGGTCAACCTAATTTCTACCTCCGTTTTTGACTGATAGTCAAGTTTCATGTCCTCAAGAAACGGTCAACTTAATTTCTACCTCCGTTTTTTGACTGATAGTCAAGTTTCATGTCCTCAAGAAACTGTCAACTTAATTTCAACCTCCGTTTTTTGACTGATAGTCAAGTTTCATGTCCTCAAGAAACGGTCAACTTAATTTCAACCTCCGTTTTTTGACTGATAGTCAAGTTTCATGTCCTCAAGAAACGGTCAACCTAATTTCTACCTCCGTTTTTTGACTGATAGTCAAGTTTCATCTCCTCAAGAAACGGTCAACTTAATTTCAACCTCCGTTTTTTGACTGATAGTCAAGTTTCATGTCCTCAAGAAACGGTCAACCTAATTTCTACCTCCGTTTTTTGACTGATAGTCAAGTTTCATCTCCTCAAGAAATGGTCAACCTAATTTCAACCTCCGTTTTTTGACTGATAGTCAAGTTTCATGTCCTCAAGAAACGGTCAACTTAATTTCTACCTCCGTTTTTTGACTGATAGTCAAGTTTCATCTCCTCAAGAAATGGTCAACCTAATTTCAACCTCCGTTTTTTGACTGATAGTCAAGTTTCATGTCCTCAAGAAACGGTCAACCTAATTTCTACCTCCGTTTTTTGACTGATAGTCAAGTTTCATCTCCTCAAGAAATGGTCAACCTAATTTCAACCTCCGTTTTTTGACTGATAGTAAAGTTTCATGTCCTCAAGAAACGGTCAACTGAATTTCTACCTCCGTTTTTTGACTGATAGTCAAGTTTCATGTCCTCAAGAAACTGTCAACTTAATTTCTACCTCCGTTTTTTGACTGATAGTCAAGTTTCATCTCCTCAAGAAATGGTCAACCTAATTTCAACCTCCGTTTTTTGACTGATGGTCAAGTTTCATGTCCTCAAGAAACTGTCAACTTAATTTCTACCTCCGTTTTTTGACTGATAGTCAAGTTTCATCTCCTCAAGAAATGGTCAACCTAATTTCTACCTCCGTTTTTGACTGATAGTCAAGTTTCATGTCCTCAAGAAACGGTCAACTTAATTTCTACCTCCGTTTTTTGACTGATAGTCAAGTTTCATGTCCTCAAGAAACGGTCAACTTAATTTCAACCTCCGTTTTTTGACTGATAGTCAAGTTTCATGTCCTCAAGAAACGGTCAACCTAATTTCTACCTCCGTTTTTTGACTGATAGTCAAGTTTCATCTCCTCAAGAAATGGTCAACCTAATTTCTACCTCCGTTTTTGACTGATAGTCAAGTTTCATGTCCTCAAGAAACGGTCAACTTAATTTCTACCTCCGTTTTTTGACTGATAGTCAAGTTTCATGTCCTCAAGAAACTGTCAACTTAATTTCAACCTCCGTTTTTTGACTGATAGTCAAGTTTCATGTCCTCAAGAAACGGTCAACTTAATTTCAACCTCCGTTTTTTGACTGATAGTCAAGTTTCATGTCCTCAAGAAACGGTCAACCTAATTTCTACCTCCGTTTTTTGACTGATAGTCAAGTTTCATCTCCTCAAGAAACGGTCAACTTAATTTCAACCTCCGTTTTTTGACTGATAGTCAAGTTTCATGTCCTCAAGAAACGGTCAACCTAATTTCTACCTCCGTTTTTTGACTGATAGTCAAGTTTCATCTCCTCAAGAAATGGTCAACCTAATTTCTACCTCCGTTTTTGACTGATAGTCAAGTTTCATGTCCTCAAGAAACGGTCAACTTAATTTCAACCTCCGTTTTTTGACTGATAGTCAAGTTTCATGTCCTCAAGAAACGGTCAACTTAATTTCTACCTCCGTTTTTTGACTGATAGTCAAGTTTCATGTCCTCAAGAAACTGTCAACTTAATTTCTACCTCCTTTTTTTGACTGATGGTCAAGTTTCATGTCCTCAAGAAACGGTCAACTTAATTTCTACCTCCGTTTTTTGACTGATGGTCAAGTTTCATGTCCTCAAGAAACTGTCAACTTAATTTCTACCTCCGTTTTTTGACTGATAGTCAAGTTTCATGTCCTCAAGAAACGGTCAACTTAATTTCTACCTCCGTTTTTTGACTGATAGTCAAGTTTCATGTCCTCAAGAAACGGTCAACTTAATTTCTACCTCCGTTTTTTGACTGATAGTCAAGTTTCATGTCCTCAAGAAACGGTCAACTTAATTTCAACCTACGTTTTTTGACTGATGGTCAAGTTTCATGTCCTCAAGAAACGGTCAACTTAATTTCTACCTCCCTTTTGACTGATGGTCAAGTTTCATGTCCTCAAGAAATGGTCAACCTAATTTCAACCTCCCTTTTGACTGATAGTCAAGTTTCATGTCCTCAAGAAACGGTCAACTTAATTTCTACCTCCGTTTTTTGACTGATAGTCAAGTTTCATGTCCTCAAGAAACGGTCAACTTAATTTCAACCTACGTTTTTTGACTGATGGTCAAGTTTCATGTCCTCAAGAAACGGTCAACTTAATTTCTACCTCCGTTTTTTGACTTATTGTCAAGTTTCATGTCCTCAAGAAATGGTCAACCTAATTTCAAACTCCCTTTTGACTGATGGTCAAGTTTCATGTCCTCAAGAAATGGTCAACTTAATTTCTACCTCCGTTTTTTGACTGATGTCAAGTTTCATGTCCTCAAGAAACGGTCAACTTAATTTATACCTCCGTTTTTTGACTGATGGTCAAGTTTCATGTCCTCAAGAAATGGTCAACCTAATTTCTACCTCCGTTTTTTGACTGATGGTCAAGTTTCATGTCCTCAAGAAATGGTCAACCTAATTTCAACCTCCCTTTTGACTGATGGTCAAGTTTCATGTCCTCAAGAAATGGTCAACCTAATTTCTACCTCCGTTTTTTGACTGATAGTCAAGTTTCATCTCCTCAAGAAATGGTCAACCTAATTTCAACCTCCGTTTTTTGACTGATAGTCAAGTTTCATGTCCTCAAGAATCGGTCAACTGAATTTCTACCTCCGTTTTTTGACTGATAGTCAAGTTTCATCTCCTCAAGAAATGGTCAACCTAATTTCTACCTCCGTTTTTGACTGATAGTCAAGTTTCATGTCCTCAAGAAACGGTCAACTTAATTTCAACCTCCGTTTTTTGTTTGATGGTCAAGTTTCATGTCCTCAAGAAACGGTCAACTTAATTTCTACCTCCGTTTTTTGACTGATAGTCAAGTTTCATCTCCTCAAGAAATGGTCAACCTAATTTCAACCTCCGTTTTTTGACTGATAGTCAAGTTTCATGTCCTCAAGAAACGGTCAACTGAATTTCTACCTCCGTTTTTTGACTGATAGTCAAGTTTCATCTCCTCAAGAAATGGTCAACCTAATTTCTACCTCCGTTTTTGACTGATAGTCAAGTTTCATGTCCTCAAGAAACGGTCAACTTAATTTCTACCTCCGTTTTTTGACTGATGGTCAAGTTTCATGTCCTCAAGAAATGGTCAACCTAATTTCTACCTCCGTTTTTTGACTGATAGTCAAGTTTCATCTCCTCAAGAAATGGTCAACCTAATTTCAACCTCCGTTTTTTGACTGATAGTCAAGTTTTATGTCCTCAAGAAACGGTCAACTTAATTTCTACCTCCGTTTTTTGACTGATAGTCAAGTTTCATCTCCTCAAGAAATGGTCAACCTAATTTCAACCTCCGTTTTTTGACTGATAGTCAAGTTTCATGTCCTCAAGAAACGGTCAACTTAATTTCTACCTCCGTTTTTTGACTGATGGTCAAGTTTCATGTCCTCAAGAAATGGTCAACCTAATTTCTACCTCCGTTTTTTGACTGATAGTCAAGTTTCATCTCCTCAAGAAATGGTCAACCTAATTTCAACCTCCGTTTTTTGACTGATAGTCAAGTTTCATGTCCTCAAGAAACGGTCAACTTAATTTCTACCTCCGTTTTTTGACTGATAGTCAAGTTTCATCTCCTCAAGAAATGGTCAACCTAATTTCAACCTCCGTTTTTTGACTGATAGTCAAGTTTCATGTCCTCAAGAAACGGTCAACCTAATTTCTACCTCCGTTTTTTGACTGATAGTCAAGTTTCATCTCCTCAAGAAATGGTCAACCTAATTTCAACCTCAGTTTTTTGACTGATAGTCAAGTTTCATGTCCTCAAGAAACGGTCAACTGAATTTCTACCTCCGTTTTTTGACTGATAGTCAAGTTTCATGTCCTCAAGAAACTGTCAACTTAATTTCTACCTCCGTTTTTTGACTGATAGTCAAGTTTCATCTCCTCAAGAAATGGTCAACCTAATTTCAACCTCCGTTTTTTGACTGATGGTCAAGTTTCATGTCCTCAAGAAACTGTCAACTTAATTTCTACCTCCGTTTTTTGACTGATAGTCAAGTTTCATCTCCTCAAGAAATGGTCAACCTAATTTCTACCTCCGTTTTTGACTGATAGTCAAGTTTCATGTCCTCAAGAAACGGTCAACTTAATTTCTACCTCCGTTTTTTGACTGATAGTCAAGTTTCATGTCCTCAAGAAACGGTCAACTTAATTTCAACCTCCGTTTTTTGACTGATAGTCAAGTTTCATGTCCTCAAGAAACGGTCAACCTAATTTCTACCTCCGTTTTTTGACTGATAGTCAAGTTTCATCTCCTCAAGAAATGGTCAACCTAATTTCTACCTCCGTTTTTGACTGATAGTCAAGTTTCATGTCCTCAAGAAACGGTCAACTTAATTTCTACCTCCGTTTTTTGACTGATAGTCAAGTTTCATGTCCTCAAGAAACTGTCAACTTAATTTCAACCTCCGTTTTTTGACTGATAGTCAAGTTTCATGTCCTCAAGAAACGGTCAACCTAATTTCTACCTCCGTTTTTTGACTGATAGTCAAGTTTCATCTCCTCAAGAAACGGTCAACTTAATTTCAACCTCCGTTTTTTGACTGATAGTCAAGTTTCATGTCCTCAAGAAACGGTCAACCTAATTTCTACCTCCGTTTTTTGACTGATAGTCAAGTTTCATCTCCTCAAGAAATGGTCAACCTAATTTCTACCTCCGTTTTTGACTGATAGTCAAGTTTCATGTCCTCAAGAAACGGTCAACTTAATTTCAACCTCCGTTTTTGGACTGATAGTCAAGTTTCATGTCCTCAAGAAACGGTCAACTTAATTTCTACCTCCGTTTTTTGACTGATAGTCAAGTTTCATGTCCTCAAGAAACTGTCAACTTAATTTCAACCTCCGTTTTTTGACTGATAGTCAAGTTTCATGTCCTCAAGAAACTGTCAACTTAATTTCAACCTCCGTTTTTTGACTGATAGTCAAGTTTCATGTCCTCAAGAAATGGTCAACCTAATTTCAACCTCCCTTTTGACTGATGGTCAAGTTTCATGTCCTCAAGAAATGGTCAACTTAATTTCTACCTCCGTTTTTTGACTGATGTCAAGTTTCATGTCCTCAAGAAACGGTCAACTTAATTTATACCTCCGTTTTTTGACTGATAGTCAAGTTTCATCTCCTCAAGAAACGGTCAACTTAATTTCTACCTCCGTTTTTTGACTGATAGTCAAGTTTCATGTCCTCAAGAAATGGTCAACCTAATTTAAACCTCCCTTTTGACTGATGGTCAAGTTTCATGTCCTCAAGAAATGGTCAACCTAATTTCTACCTCCGTTTTTTGACTGATGGTCAAGTTTCATGTCCTCAAGAAATGGTCAACCTAATTTCAACCTCCCTTTTGACTGATGGTCAAGTTTCATGTCCTCAAGAAATGGTCAACCTAATTTCTACCTCCGTTTTTTGACTGATAGTCAAGTTTCATCTCCTCAAGAAATGGTCAACCTAATTTCAACCTCCGTTTTTTGACTGATAGTCAAGTTTCATGTCCTCAAGAAACGGTCAACTGAATTTCTACCTCCGTTTTTTGACTGATAGTCAAGTTTCATCTCCTCAAGAAATGGTCAACCTAATTTCTACCTCCGTTTTTGACTGATAGTCAAGTTTCATGTCCTCAAGAAACGGTCAACTTAATTTCAACCTCCGTTTTTTGTTTGATGGTCAAGTTTCATGTCCTCAAGAAACGGTCAACTTAATTTCTGCCTCCGTTTTTTGACTGATAGTCAAGTTTCATCTCCTCAAGAAATGGTCAACCTAATTTCTACCTCCGTTTTTGACTGATAGTCAAGTTTCATGTCCTCAAGAAACGGTCAACTTAATTTCTACCTCCGTTTTTTGACTGATGGTCAAGTTTCATGTCCTCAAGAAATGGTCAACCTAATTTCTACCTCCGTTTTTTGACTGATAGTCAAGTTTCATCTCCTCAAGAAATGGTCAACCTAATTTCAACCTCCGTTTTTTGACTGATAGTCAAGTTTTATGTCCTCAAGAAACGGTCAACTTAATTTCTACCTCCGTTTTTTGACTGATAGTCAAGTTTCATCTCCTCAAGAAATGGTCAACCTAATTTCTACCTCCGTTTTTTGACTGATAGTCAAGTTTCATCTCCTCAAGAAATGGTCAACCTAATTTCAACCTCCGTTTTTTGACTGATAGTCAAGTTTTATGTCCTCAAGAAACGGTCAACTTAATTTCTACCTCCGTTTTTTGACTGATAGTCAAGTTTCATCTCCTCAAGAAATGGTCAACCTAATTTCAACCTCCGTTGTTTGACTGATAGTCAAGTTTCATGTCCTCAAGAAACGGTCAACTTAATTTCTACCTCCGTTTTTTGACTGATGGTCAAGTTTCATGTCCTCAAGAAATGGTCAACCTAATTTCTACCTCCGTTTTTTGACTGATAGTCAAGTTTCATCTCCTCAAGAAATGGTCAACCTAATTTCAACCTCCGTTTTTTGACTAATAGTCAAGTTTCATGTCCTCAAGAAACGGTCAACTTAATTTCTACCTCCGTTTTTTGACTGATAGTCAAGTTTCATCTCCTCAAGAAATGGTCAACCTAATTTCAACCTCCGTTTTTTGACTGATAGTCAAGTTTCATGTCCTCAAGAAACGGTCAACCTAATTTCTACCTCCGTTTTTTGACTGATAGTCAAGTTTCATCTCCTCAAGAAATGGTCAACCTAATTTCAACCTCCGTTTTTTGACTGATAGTCAAGTTACATGTCCTAAAGAAACGGTCAACTGAATTTCTACCTCCGTTTTTTGACTGATAGTCAAGTTTCATGTCCTCAAGAAACTGTCAACTTAATTTCTACCTCCGTTTTTTGACTGATAGTCAAGTTTCATCTCCTCAAGAAATGGTCAACCTAATTTCAACCTCCGTTTTTTGACTGATGGTCAAGTTTCATGTCCTCAAGAAACTGTCAACTTAATTTCTACCTCCGTTTTTTGACTGATAGTCAAGTTTCATCTCCTCAAGAAATGGTCAACCTAATTTCTACCTCCGTTTTTGACTGATAGTCAAGTTTCATGTCCTCAAGAAACGGTCAACTTAATTTCTACCTCCGTTTTTTGACTGATAGTCAAGTTTCATGTCCTCAAGAAACGGTCAACTTAATTTCAACCTCCGTTTTTTGACTGATAGTCAAGTTTCATGTCCTCAAGAAACGGTCAACCTAATTTCTACCTCCGTTTTTTGACTGATAGTCAAGTTTCATCTCCTCAAGAAATGGTCAACCTAATTTCTACCTCCGTTTTTGACTGATAGTCAAGTTTCATGTCCTCAAGAAACGGTCAACTTAATTTCTACCTCCGTTTTTTGACTGATAGTCAAGTTTCATGTCCTCAAGAAACTGTCAACTTAATTTCAACCTCCGTTTTTTGACTGATAGTCAAGTTTCATGTCCTCGAGAAACGGTCAACTTAATTTCAACCTCCGTTTTTTGACTGATAGTCAAGTTTCATGTCCTCAAGAAACGGTCAACCTAATTTCTACCTCCGTTTTTTGACTGATAGTCAAGTTTCATCTCCTCAAGAAACGGTCAACTTAATTTCAATCTCCGTTTTTTGACTGATAGTCAAGTTTCATGTCCTCAAGAAACGGTCAACCTAATTTCTACCTCCGTTTTTTGACTGATAGTCAAGTTTCATCTCCTCAAGAAATGGTCAACCTAATTTCTACCTCCGTTTTTGACTGATAGTCAAGTTTCATGTCCTCAAGAAACGGTCAACTTAATTTCAACCTCCGTTTTTTGACTGATAGTCAAGTTTCATGTCCTCAAGAAACGGTCAACTTAATTTCTACCTCCGTTTTTTGACTGATAGTCAAGTTTCATGTCCTCAAGAAACTGTCAACTTAATTTCAACCTCCGTTTTTTGACTGATAGTCAAGTTTCATGTCCTCAAGAAACTGTCAACTTAATTTCAACCTCCGTTTTTTGACTGATAGTCAAGTTTCATCTCCTCAAGAAACGGTCAACTTAATTTCAACCTCCGTTTTTTGACTGATAGTCAAGTTTCATCTCCTCAAGAAACGGTCAACTTAATTTCAACCTCCGTTTTTTGACTGATAGTCAAGTTTCATGTCCTCAAGAAACGGTCAACTTAATTTCAACCTCCGTTTTTTGACTGATAGTCAAGTTTCATGTCCTCAAGAAACTGTCAACTTAATTTCAACCTCCGTTTTTTGACTGATAGTCAAGTTTCATCTCCTCAAGAAACGGTCAACTTAATTTCAACCTCCGTTTTTTGACTGATAGTCAAGTTTCATCTCCTCAAGAAACGGTCAACTTAATTTCAACCTCCGTTTTTTGACTGATAGTCAAGTTTCATGTCCTCAAGAAACGGTCAACTTAATTTCAACCTCCGTTTTTTGACTGATAGTCAAGTTTCATGTCCTCAAGAAACGGTCAACCTAATTTCTACCTCCGTTTTTTGACTGATAGTCAAGTTTCATCTCCTCAAGAAATGGTCAACCTAATTTCTACCTCCGTTTTTGACTGATAGTCAAGTTTCATGTCCTCAAGAAACGGTCAACTTAATTTCAACCTCCGTTTTTTGACTGATAGTCAAGTTTCATGTCCTCAAGAAACGGTCAACTTAATTTCAACCTCCGTTTTTTGACTGATAGTCAAGTTTCATGTCCTCAAGAAACGGTCAACTTAATTTCAACCTCCGTTTTTTGACTGATAGTCAAGTTTCATGTCCTCAAGAAACGGTCAACCTAATTTCTACCTCCGTTTTTTGACTGATAGTCAAGTTTCATGTCCTCAAGAAACGGTCAACTTAATTTCAACCTCCGTTTTTTGACTGATAGTCAAGTTTCATGTCCTCAAGAAACGGTCAACTTAATTTCTACCTCCGTTTTTTGACTGATAGTCAAGTTTCATGTCCTCAAGAAACTGTCAACTTAATTTCAACCTCCGTTTTTTGACTGATAGTCAAGTTTCATGTCCTCAAGAAACTGTCAACTTAATTTCAACCTCCGTTTTTTGACTGATAGTCAAGTTTCATCTCCTCAAGAAACGGTCAACTTAATTTCAACCTCCGTTTTTTGACTGATAGTCAAGTTTCATCTCCTCAAGAAACGGTCAACTTAATTTCAACCTCCGTTTTTTGACTGATAGTCAAGTTTCATGTCCTCAAGAAACGGTCAACTTAATTTCAACCTCCGTTTTTTGACTGATAGTCAAGTTTCATGTCCTCAAGAAACGGTCAACTTAATTTCAACCTCCGTTTTTTGACTGATAGTCAAGTTTCATGTCCTCAAGAAACGGTCAACTTAATTTCAACCTCCGTTTTTTGACTGATAGTCAAGTTTCATGTCCTCAAGAAACGGTCAACCTAATTTCTACCTCCGTTTTTTGACTGATAGTCAAGTTTCATGTCCTCAAGAAACGGTCAACTTAATTTCAACCTCCGTTTTTTGACTGATAGTCAAGTTTCATGTCCTCAAGAAACGGTCAACTTAATTTCTACCTCCGTTTTTTGACTGATAGTCAAGTTTCATGTCCTCAAGAAACTGTCAACTTAATTTCAACCTCCGTTTTTTGACTGATAGTCAAGTTTCATGTCCTCAAGAAACTGTCAACTTAATTTCAACCTCCGTTTTTTGACTGATAGTCAAGTTTCATCTCCTCAAGAAACGGTCAACTTAATTTCAACCTCCGTTTTTTGACTGATAGTCAAGTTTCATCTCCTCAAGAAACGGTCAACTTAATTTCAACCTCCGTTTTTTGACTGATAGTCAAGTTTCATGTCCTCAAGAAACGGTCAACTTAATTTCAACCTCCGTTTTTTGACTGATAGTCAAGTTTCATGTCCTCAAGAAACTGTCAACTTAATTTCAACCTCCGTTTTTTGACTGATAGTCAAGTTTCATCTCCTCAAGAAACGGTCAACTTAATTTCAACCTCCGTTTTTTGACTGATAGTCAAGTTTCATCTCCTCAAGAAACGGTCAACTTAATTTCAACCTCCGTTTTTTGACTGATAGTCAAGTTTCATGTCCTCAAGAAACTGTCAACTTAATTTCAACCTCCGTTTTTTGACTGATAGTCAAGTTTCATGTCCTCAAGAAACGGTCAACTTAATTTCTACCTCCGTTTTTGACTGATAGTCAAGTTTCATGTCCTCAAGAAACGGTCAACTTAATTTCTACCTCCGTTTTTTGACTGATAGTCAAGTTTCATGTCCTCAAGAAACGGTCAACTTAATTTCAACCTCCGTTTTTTGACTGATAGTCAAGTTTCATGTCCTCAAGAAACTGTCAACTTAATTTGAGCCTCCGTTTTTTGACTGATAGTCAAGTTTCATGTCCTCAAGAAACGGTCAACTTAATTTCAACCTCCGTTTTTTGACTGATAGTCAAGTTTCATGTCCTCAAGAAACGGTCAACCTAATTTCTACCTCCGTTTTTTGACTGATAGTCAAGTTTCATCTCCTCAAGAAATGGTCAACCTAATTTCTACCTCCGTTTTTGACTGATAGTCAAGTTTCATGTCCTCAAGAAACGGTCAACTTAATTTCTACCTCCGTTTTTTGACTGATAGTCAAGTTTCATGTCCTCAAGAAACTGTCAACTTAATTTCAACCTCCGTTTTTTGACTGATAGTCAAGTTTCATGTCCTCAAGAAACGGTCAACTTAATTTCAACCTCCGTTTTTTGACTGATAGTCAAGTTTCATGTCCTCAAGAAACGGTCAACCTAATTTCTACCTCCGTTTTTTGACTGATAGTCAAGTTTCATCTCCTCAAGAAACGGTCAACTTAATTTCAACCTCCGTTTTTTGACTGATAGTCAAGTTTCATGTCCTCAAGAAACGGTCAACCTAATTTCTACCTCCGTTTTTTGACTGATAGTCAAGTTTCATCTCCTCAAGAAATGGTCAACCTAATTTCTACCTCCGTTTTTGACTGATAGTCAAGTTTCATGTCCTCAAGAAACGGTCAACTTAATTTCAACCTCCGTTTTTTGACTGATAGTCAAGTTTCATGTCCTCAAGAAACGGTCAACTTAATTTCTACCTCCGTTTTTTGACTGATAGTCAAGTTTCATGTCCTCAAGAAACTGTCAACTTAATTTCTACCTCCTTTTTTTGACTGATGGTCAAGTTTCATGTCCTCAAGAAACGGTCAACTTAATTTCTACCTCCGTTTTTTGACTGATGGTCAAGTTTCATGTCCTCAAGAAACTGTCAACTTAATTTCTACCTCCGTTTTTTGACTGATAGTCAAGTTTCATGTCCTCAAGAAACGGTCAACTTAATTTCTACCTCCGTTTTTTGACTGATGGTCAAGTTTCATGTCCTCAAGAAACGGTCAACTTAATTTCTACCTCCGTTTTTTGACTGATAGTCAAGTTTCATGTCCTCAAGAAACGGTCAACTTAATTTCTACCTCCGTTTTTTGACTGATAGTCAAGTTTCATGTCCTCAAGAAACGGTCAACTTAATTTCAACCTACGTTTTTTGACTGATGGTCAAGTTTCATGTCCTCAAGAAACGGTCAACTTAATTTCTACCTCCCTTTTGACTGATGGTCAAGTTTCATGTCCTCAAGAAATGGTCAACCTAATTTCAACCTCCCTTTTGACTGATAGTCAAGTTTCATGTCCTCAAGAAACGGTCAACTTAATTTCTACCTCCGTTTTTTGACTGATAGTCAAGTTTCATGTCCTCAAGAAACGGTCAACTTAATTTCAACCTACGTTTTTTGACTGATGGTCAAGTTTCATGTCCTCAAGAAACGGGCAACTTAATTTCTACCTCCGTTTTTTGACTTATTGTCAAGTTTCATGTCCTCAAGAAATGGTCAACCTAATTTCAACCTCCCTTTTGACTGATGGTCAAGTTTCATGTCCTCAAGAAATGGTCAACTTAATTTCTACCTCCGTTTTTTGACTGATGTCAAGTTTCATGTCCTCAAGAAACGGTCAACTTAATTTATACCTCCGTTTTTTGACTGATGGTCAAGTTTCATGTCCTCAAGAAATGGTCAACCTAATTTCTACCTCCGTTTTTTGACTGATGGTCAAGTTTCATGTCCTCAAGAAATGGTCAACCTAATTTCAACCTCCCTTTTGACTGATGGTCAAGTTTCATGTCCTCAAGAAATGGTCAACCTAATTTCTACCTCCGTTTTTTGACTGATAGTCAAGTTTCATCTCCTCAAGAAATGGTCAACCTAATTTCAACCTCCGTTTTTTGACTGATAGTCAAGTTTCATGTCCTCAAGAATCGGTCAACTGAATTTCTACCTCCGTTTTTTGACTGATAGTCAAGTTTCATCTCCTCAAGAAATGGTCAACCTAATTTCTACCTCCGTTTTTGACTGATAGTCAAGTTTCATGTCCTCAAGAAACGGTCAACTTAATTTCAACCTCCGTTTTTTGTTTGATGGTCAAGTTTCATGTCCTCAAGAAACGGTCAACTTAATTTCTACCTCCGTTTTTTGACTGATAGTCAAGTTTCATCTCCTCAAGAAATGGTCAACCTAATTTCAACCTCCGTTTTTTGACTGATAGTCAAGTTTCATGTCCTCAAGAAACGGTCAACTGAATTTCTACCTCCGTTTTTTGACTGATAGTCAAGTTTCATCTCCTCAAGAAATGGTCAACCTAATTTCTACCTCCGTTTTTGACTGATAGTCAAGTTTCATGTCCTCAAGAAACGGTCAACTTAATTTCTACCTCCGTTTTTTGACTGATGGTCAAGTTTCATGTCCTCAAGAAATGGTCAACCTAATTTCTACCTCCGTTTTTTGACTGATAGTCAAGTTTCATCTCCTCAAGAAATGGTCAACCTAATTTCAACCTCCGTTTTTTGACTGATAGTCAAGTTTTATGTCCTCAAGAAACGGTCAACTTAATTTCTACCTCCGTTTTTTGACTGATAGTCAAGTTTCATCTCCTCAAGAAATGGTCAACCTAATTTCAACCTCCGTTTTTTGACTGATAGTCAAGTTTCATGTCCTCAAGAAACGGTCAACTTAATTTCTACCTCCGTTTTTTGACTGATGGTCAAGTTTCATGTCCTCAAGAAATGGTCAACCTAATTTCTACCTCCGTTTTTTGACTGATAGTCAAGTTTCATCTCCTCAAGAAATGGTCAACCTAATTTCAACCTCCGTTTTTTGACTGATAGTCAAGTTTCATGTCCTCAAGAAACGGTCAACTTAATTTCTACCTCCGTTTTTTGACTGATAGTCAAGTTTCATCTCCTCAAGAAATGGTCAACCTAATTTCAACCTCCGTTTTTTGACTGATAGTCAAGTTTCATGTCCTCCAGAAACGGTCAACCTAATTTCTACCTCCGTTTTTTGACTGATAGTCAAGTTTCATCTCCTCAAGAAATGGTCAACCTAATTTCAACCTCAGTTTTTTGACTGATAGTCAAGTTTCATGTCCTCAAGAAACGGTCAACTGAATTTCTACCTCCGTTTTTTGACTGATAGTCAAGTTTCATGTCCTCAAGAAACTGTCAACTTAATTTCTACCTCCGTTTTTTGACTGATAGTCAAGTTTCATCTCCTCAAGAAATGGTCAACCTAATTTCAACCTCCGTTTTTTGACTGATGGTCAAGTTTCATGTCCTCAAGAAACTGTCAACTTAATTTCTACCTCCGTTTTTTGACTGATAGTCAAGTTTCATCTCCTCAAGAAATGGTCAACCTAATTTCTACCTCCGTTTTTGACTGATAGTCAAGTTTCATGTCCTCAAGAAACGGTCAACTTAATTTCTACCTCCGTTTTTTGACTGATAGTCAAGTTTCATGTCCTCAAGAAACGGTCAACTTAATTTCAACCTCCGTTTTTTGACTGATAGTCAAGTTTCATGTCCTCAAGAAACGGTCAACCTAATTTCTACCTCCGTTTTTTGACTGATAGTCAAGTTTCATCTCCTCAAGAAATGGTCAACCTAATTTCTACCTCCGTTTTTGACTGATAGTCAAGTTTCATGTCCTCAAGAAACGGTCAACTTAATTTCTACCTCCGTTTTTTGACTGATAGTCAAGTTTCATGTCCTCAAGAAACTGTCAACTTAATTTCAACCTCCGTTTTTTGACTGATAGTCAAGTTTCATGTCCTCAAGAAACGGTCAACCTAATTTCTACCTCCGTTTTTTGACTGATAGTCAAGTTTCATCTCCTCAAGAAACGGTCAACTTAATTTCAACCTCCGTTTTTTGACTGATAGTCAAGTTTCATGTCCTCAAGAAACGGTCAACCTAATTTCTACCTCCGTTTTTTGACTGATAGTCAAGTTTCATCTCCTCAAGAAATGGTCAACCTAATTTCTACCTCCGTTTTTGACTGATAGTCAAGTTTCATGTCCTCAAGAAACGGTCAACTTAATTTCAACCTCCGTTTTTTGACTGATAGTCAAGTTTCATGTCCTCAAGAAACGGTCAACTTATTTTCTACCTCCGTTTTTTGACTGATAGTCAAGTTTCATGTCCTCAAGAAACTGTCAACTTAATTTCAACCTCCGTTTTTTGACTGATAGTCAAGTTTCATGTCCTCAAGAAACTGTCAACTTAATTTCAACCTCCGTTTTTTGACTGATAGTCAAGTTTCATGTCCTCAAGAAATGGTCAACCTAATTTCAACCTCCCTTTTGACTGATGGTCAAGTTTCATGTCCTCAAGAAATGGTCAACTTAATTTCTACCTCCGTTTTTTGACTGATGTCAAGTTTCATGTCCTCAAGAAACGGTCAACTTAATTTATACCTCCGTTTTTTGACTGATAGTCAAGTTTCATCTCCTCAAGAAACGGTCAACTTAATTTCTACCTCCGTTTTTTGACTGATAGTCAAGTTTCATGTCCTCAAGAAATGGTCAACCTAATTTAAACCTCCCTTTTGACTGATGGTCAAGTTTCATGTCCTCAAGAAATGGTCAACCTAATTTCTACCTCCGTTTTTTGACTGATGGTCAAGTTTCATGTCCTCAAGAAATGGTCAACCTAATTTCAACCTCCCTTTTGACTGATGGTCAAGTTTCATGTCCTCAAGAAATGGTCAACCTAATTTCTACCTCCGTTTTTTGACTGATAGTCAAGTTTCATCTCCTCAAGAAATGGTCAACCTAATTTCAACCTCCGTTTTTTGACTGATAGTCAAGTTTCATGTCCTCAAGAAACGGTCAACTGAATTTCTACCTCCGTTTTTTGACTGATAGTCAAGTTTCATCTCCTCAAGAAATGGTCAACCTAATTTCTACCTCCGTTTTTGACTGATAGTCAAGTTTCATGTCCTCAAGAAACGGTCAACTTAATTTCAACCTCCGTTTTTTGTTTGATGGTCAAGTTTCATGTCCTCAAGAAACGGTCAACTTAATTTCTACCTCCGTTTTTTGACTGATAGTCAAGTTTCATCTCCTCAAGAAATGGTCAACCTAATTTCTACCTCCGTTTTTGACTGATAGTCAAGTTTCATGTCCTCAAGAAACGGTCAACTTAATTTCTACCTCCGTTTTTTGACTGATGGTCAAGTTTCATGTCCTCAAGAAATGGTCAACCTAATTTCTACCTCCGTTTTTTGACTGATAGTCAAGTTTCATCTCCTCAAGAAATGGTCAACCTAATTTCAACCTCCGTTTTTTGACTGATAGTCAAGTTTTATGTCCTCAAGAAACGGTCAACTTAATTTCTACCTCCGTTTTTTGACTGATAGTCAAGTTTCATCTCCTCAAGAAATGGTCAACCTAATTTCTACCTCCGTTTTTTGACTGATAGTCAAGTTTCATCTCCTCAAGAAATGGTCAACCTAATTTCAACCTCCGTTTTTTGACTGATAGTCAAGTTTTATGTCCTCAAGAAACGGTCAACTTAATTTCTACCTCCGTTTTTTGACTGATAGTCAAGTTTCATCTCCTCAAGAAATGGTCAACCTAATTTCAACCTCCGTTTTTTGACTAATAGTCAAGTTTCATGTCCTCAAGAAACGGTCAACTTAATTTCTACCTCCGTTTTTTGACTGATAGTCAAGTTTCATCTCCTCAAGAAATGGTCAACCTAATTTCAACCTCCGTTTTTTGACTGATAGTCAAGTTTCATGTCCTCAAGAAACGGTCAACCTAATTTCTACCTCCGTTTTTTGACTGATAGTCAAGTTTCATCTCCTCAAGAAATGGTCAACCTAATTTCAACCTCCGTTTTTTGACTGATAGTCAAGTTACATGTCCTAAAGAAACGGTCAACTGAATTTCTACCTCCGTTTTTTGACTGATAGTCAAGTTTCATGTCCTCAAGAAACTGTCAACTTAATTTCTACCTCCGTTTTTTGACTGATAGTCAAGTTTCATCTCCTCAAGAAATGGTCAACCTAATTTCAACCTCCGTTTTTTGACTGATGGTCAAGTTTCATGTCCTCAAGAAACTGTCAACTTAATTTCTACCTCCGTTTTTTGACTGATAGTCAAGTTTCATCTCCTCAAGAAATGGTCAACCTAATTTCTACCTCCGTTTTAGACTGATAGTCAAGTTTCATGTCCTCAAGAAACGGTCAACTTAATTTCTACCTCCGTTTTTTGACTGATAGTCAAGTTTCATGTCCTCAAGAAACGGTCAACTTAATTTCAACCTCCGTTTTTTGACTGATAGTCAAGTTTCATGTCCTCAAGAAACGGTCAACCTAATTTCTACCTCCGTTTTTTGACTGATAGTCAAGTTTCATCTCCTCAAGAAATGGTCAACCTAATTTCTACCTCCGTTTTTGACTGATAGTCAAGTTTCATGTCCTCAAGAAACGGTCAACTTAATTTCTACCTCCGTTTTTTGACTGATAGTCAAGTTTCATGTCCTCAAGAAACTGTCAACTTAATTTCAACCTCCGTTTTTTGACTGATAGTCAAGTTTCATGTCCTCGAGAAACGGTCAACTTAATTTCAACCTCCGTTTTTTGACTGATAGTCAAGTTTCATGTCCTCAAGAAACGGTCAACCTAATTTCTACCTCCGTTTTTTGACTGATAGTCAAGTTTCATCTCCTCAAGAAACGGTCAACTTAATTTCAATCTCCGTTTTTTGACTGATAGTCAAGTTTCATGTCCTCAAGAAACGGTCAACCTAATTTCTACCTCCGTTTTTTGACTGATAGTCAAGTTTCATCTCCTCAAGAAATGGTCAACCTAATTTCTACCTCCGTTTTTGACTGATAGTCAAGTTTCATGTCCTCAAGAAACGGTCAACTTAATTTCAACCTCCGTTTTTTGACTGATAGTCAAGTTTCATGTCCTCAAGAAACGGTCAACTTAATTTCTACCTCCGTTTTTTGACTGATAGTCAAGTTTCATGTCCTCAAGAAACTGTCAACTTAATTTCAACCTCCGTTTTTTGACTGATAGTCAAGTTTCATGTCCTCAAGAAACTGTCAACTTAATTTCAACCTCCGTTTTTTGACTGATAGTCAAGTTTCATCTCCTCAAGAAACGGTCAACTTAATTTCAACCTCCGTTTTTTGACTGATAGTCAAGTTTCATCTCCTCAAGAAACGGTCAACTTAATTTCAACCTCCGTTTTTTGACTGATAGTCAAGTTTCATGTCCTCAAGAAACGGTCAACTTAATTTCAACCTCCGTTTTTTGACTGATAGTCAAGTTTCATGTCCTCAAGAAACTGTCAACTTAATTTCAACCTCCGTTTTTTGACTGATAGTCAAGTTTCATCTCCTCAAGAAACGGTCAACTTAATTTCAACCTCCGTTTTTTGACTGATAGTCAAGTTTCATCTCCTCAAGAAACGGTCAACTTAATTTCAACCTCCGTTTTTTGACTGATAGTCAAGTTTCATGTCCTCAAGAAACGGTCAACTTAATTTCAACCTCCGTTTTTTGACTGATAGTCAAGTTTCATGTCCTCAAGAAACGGTCAACCTAATTTCTACCTCCGTTTTTTGACTGATAGTCAAGTTTCATCTCCTCAAGAAATGGTCAACCTAATTTCTACCTCCGTTTTTGACTGATAGTCAAGTTTCATGTCCTCAAGAAACGGTCAACTTAATTTCAACCTCCGTTTTTTGACTGATAGTCAAGTTTCATGTCCTCAAGAAACGGTCAACTTAATTTCAACCTCCGTTTTTTGACTGATAGTCAAGTTTCATGTCCTCAAGAAACGGTCAACTTAATTTCAACCTCCGTTTTTTGACTGATAGTCAAGTTTCATGTCCTCAAGAAACGGTCAACCTAATTTCTACCTCCGTTTTTTGACTGATAGTCAAGTTTCATGTCCTCAAGAAACGGTCAACTTAATTTCAACCTCCGTTTTTTGACTGATAGTCAAGTTTCATGTCCTCAAGAAACGGTCAACTTAATTTCTACCTCCGTTTTTTGACTGATAGTCAAGTTTCATGTCCTCAAGAAACTGTCAACTTAATTTCAACCTCCGTTTTTTGACTGATAGTCAAGTTTCATGTCCTCAAGAAACTGTCAACTTAATTTCAACCTCCGTTTTTTGACTGATAGTCAAGTTTCATCTCCTCAAGAAACGGTCAACTTAATTTCAACCTCCGTTTTTTGACTGATAGTCAAGTTTCATCTCCTCAAGAAACGGTCAACTTAATTTCAACCTCCGTTTTTTGACTGATAGTCAAGTTTCATGTCCTCAAGAAACGGTCAACTTAATTTCAACCTCCGTTTTTTGACTGATAGTCAAGTTTCATGTCCTCAAGAAACGGTCAACTTAATTTCAACCTCCGTTTTTTGACTGATAGTCAAGTTTCATGTCCTCAAGAAACGGTCAACTTAATTTCAACCTCCGTTTTTTGACTGATAGTCAAGTTTCATGTCCTCAAGAAACGGTCAACCTAATTTCTACCTCCGTTTTTTGACTGATAGTCAAGTTTCATGTCCTCAAGAAACGGTCAACTTAATTTCAACCTCCGTTTTTTGACTGATAGTCAAGTTTCATGTCCTCAAGAAACGGTCAACTTAATTTCTACCTCCGTTTTTTGACTGATAGTCAAGTTTCATGTCCTCAAGAAACTGTCAACTTAATTTCAACCTCCGTTTTTTGACTGATAGTCAAGTTTCATGTCCTCAAGAAACTGTCAACTTAATTTCAACCTCCGTTTTTTGACTGATAGTCAAGTTTCATCTCCTCAAGAAACGGTCAACTTAATTTCAACCTCCGTTTTTTGACTGATAGTCAAGTTTCATCTCCTCAAGAAACGGTCAACTTAATTTCAACCTCCGTTTTTTGACTGATAGTCAAGTTTCATGTCCTCAAGAAACGGTCAACTTAATTTCAACCTCCGTTTTTTGACTGATAGTCAAGTTTCATGTCCTCAAGAAACTGTCAACTTAATTTCAACCTCCGTTTTTTGACTGATAGTCAAGTTTCATCTCCTCAAGAAACGGTCAACTTAATTTCAACCTCCGTTTTTTGACTGATAGTCAAGTTTCATCTCCTCAAGAAACGGTCAACTTAATTTCAACCTCCGTTTTTTGACTGATAGTCAAGTTTCATGTCCTCAAGAAACTGTCAACTTAATTTCAACCTCCGTTTTTTGACTGATAGTCAAGTTTCATGTCCTCAAGAAACGGTCAACTTAATTTCTACCTCCGTTTTTGACTGATAGTCAAGTTTCATGTCCTCAAGAAACGGTCAACTTAATTTCTACCTCCGTTTTTTGACTGATAGTCAAGTTTCATGTCCTCAAGAAACGGTCAACTTAATTTCAACCTCCGTTTTTTGACTGATAGTCAAGTTTCATGTCCTCAAGAAACTGTCAACTTAATTTCAACCTCCGTTTTTTGACTGATAGTCAAGTTTCATGTCCTCAAGAAACGGTCAACTTAATTTCAACCTCCGTTTTTTGACTGATAGTCAAGTTTCATCTCCTCAAGAAATGGTCAACCTAATTTCTACCTCAGTTTTTGACTGATAGTCAAGTTTCATGTCCTCAAGAAACGGTCAACTTAATTTCTACCTCCGTTTTTTGACTGATAGTCAAGTTTCATGTCCTCAAGAAACTGTCAACTTAATTTCAACCTCCGTTTTTTGACTGATAGTCAAGTTTCATGTCCTCAAGAAACTGTCAACTTAATTTCAACCTCCGTTTTTTGACTGATAGTCAAGTTTCATCTCCTCAAGAAACGGTCAACTTAATTTCTACCTCCGTTTTTGACTGATAGTCAAGTTTCATGTCCTCAAGAAACGGTCAACTTAATTTCAACCTCCGTTTTTTGACTGATAGTCAAGTTTCATGTCCTCAAGAAACGGTCAACTTAATTTCAACCTCCGTTTTTTGACTGATAGTCAAGTTTCATCTCCTCAAGAAACGGTCAACCTAATTTCAACCTCCGTTTTTTGACTGATAGTCAAGTTTCATCTCCTCAAGAAACGGTCAACTTAATTTCTACTCCGTTTTTTGACTGATAGTCAAGTTTCATGTCCTCAAGAAACGGTCAACTTAATTTCTACCTCCGTTTTTTGACTGATAGTCAAGTTTCATGTCCTCAAGAAACTGTCAACTTAATTTCAACCTCCGTTTTTTGACTGATAGTCAAGTTTCATGTCCTCAAGAAACTGTCAACTTAATTTCAACCTCTGTTTTTTGACTGATAGTCAAGTTTCATCTCCTCAAGAAACGGTCAACTTAATTTCTACCTCCGTTTTTGACTGATAGTCAAGTTTCATGTCCTCAAGAAACGGTCAACTTAATTTCAACCTCCGTTTTTTGACTGATAGTCAAGTTTCATCTCCTCAAGAAACGGTCAACCTAATTTCAACCTCCGTTTTTTGACTGATAGTCAAGTTTCATGTCCTCAAGAAACGGTCAACTTAATTTCTACCTCCGTTTTTTGACTGATAGTCAAGTTTCATGTCCTCAAGAAACGGTCAACTTAATTTCAACCTACGTTTTTTGACTGATGGTCAAGTTTCATGTCCTCAAGAAACGGTCAACTTAATTTCTACCTCCGTTTTTTGACTTATTGTCAAGTTTCATGTCCTCAAGAAATGGTCAACCTAATTTCAAACTCCCTTTTGACTGATGGTCAAGTTTCATGTCCTCAAGAAATGGTCAACTTAATTTCTACCTCCGTTTTTTGACTGATGTCAAGTTTCATGTCCTCAAGAAACGGTCAACTTAATTTATACCTCCGTTTTTTGACTGATGGTCAAGTTTCATGTCCTCAAGAAATGGTCAACCTAATTTCTACCTCCGTTTTTTGACTGATGGTCAAGTTTCATGTCCTCAAGAAATGGTCAACCTAATTTCAACCTCCCTTTTGACTGATGGTCAAGTTTCATGTCCTCAAGAAATGGTCAACCTAATTTCTACCTCCGTTTTTTGACTGATAGTCAAGTTTCATCTCCTCAAGAAATGGTCAACCTAATTTCAACCTCCGTTTTTTGACTGATAGTCAAGTTTCATCTCCTCAAGAAACGGTCAACTTAATTTCTACCTCCGTTTTTGACTGATAGTCAAGTTTCATGTCCTCAAGAAACGGTCAACTTAATTTCAACCTCCGTTTTTTGACTGATAGTCAAGTTTCATGTCCTCAAGAAACGGTCAACTTAATTTCTACCTCCGTTTTTTGACTGATAGTCAAGTTTCATCTCCTCAAGAAACGGTCAACTTAATTTCTACCTCCGTTTTTTGACTAATAGTCAAGTTTCATGTCCTCAAGAAACTGTCAACTTAATTTCAACCTCCGTTTTTTGACTGATAGTCAAGTTTCATGTCCTCAAGAAACGGTCAACTTAATTTCAACCTCCGTTTTTTGACTGATAGTCAAGTTTCATCTCCTCAAGAAACGGTCAACCTAATTTCAACCTCCGTTTTTTGACTGATAGTCAAGTTTCATCTCCTCAAGAAATGGTCAACCTAATTTCTACCTCCGTTTTTGACTGATAGTCAAGTTTCATGTCCTCAAGAAACGGTCAACTTAATTTCTACCTCCGTTTTTTGACTGATAGTCAAGTTTCATGTCCTCAAGAAACTGTCAACTTAATTTCAACCTCCGTTTTTTGACTGATAGTCAAGTTTCATGTCCTCAAGAAACTGTCAACTTAATTTCAACCTCCGTTTTTTGACTGATAGTCAAGTTTCATGTCCTCAAGAAACGGTCAACTTAATTTCAACCTCCGTTTTTTGACTGATAGTCAAGTTTCATGTCCTCAAGAAACTGTCAACTTAATTTCTACCTCCGTTTTTTGACTGATAGTCAAGTTTCATCTCCTCAAGAAATGGTCAACCTAATTTCAACCTCCGTTTTTTGACTGATAGTCAAGTTTCATCTCCTCAAGAAATGGTCAACCTAATTTCAACCTCCGTTTTTTGACTGATAGTCAAGTTTCATGTCCTCAAGAAACGGTCAACCTAATTTCTACCTCCGTTTTTTGACTGATAGTCAAGTTTCATCTCCTCAAGAAATGGTCAACCTAATTTCAACCTCAGTTTTTTGACTGATAGTCAAGTTTCATGTCCTCAAGAAATGGTCAACCTAATTTCAACCTCCGTTTTTTGACTGATAGTCAAGTTTCATGTCCTCAAGAAATGGTCAACCTAATTTCAACCTCCGTTTTTTGACTGATAGTCAAGTTTCATCTCCTCAAGAAATGGTCAACCTAATTTCAACCTCCGTTTTTTGACTGATAGTCAAGTTTCATGTCCTCAAGAAATGGTCAACCTAATTTCTACCTCCGTTTTTTGACTGATAGTCAAGTTTCATCTCCTCAAGAAATGGTCAACCTAATTTCAACCTCCGTTTTTTGACTGATAGTCAAGTTTCATGTCCTCAAGAAATGGTCAACCTAATTTCAACCTCCGTTTTTTGACTGATAGTCAAGTTTCATGTCCTCAAGAAATGGTCAACCTAATTTCAACCTCCGTTTTTTGACTGATAGTCAAGTTTCATGTCCTCAAGAAACGGTCAACTTAATTTCAACCTCCGTTTTTTGACTGATAGTCAAGTTTCATCTCCTCAAGAAACGGTCAACTTAATTTCTACCTCCGTTTTTTGACTGATGGTCAAGTTTCATGTCCTCAAGAAACGGTCAACTTAATTTCAACCTCCGTTTTTTGACTGATGGTCAAGTTTCATCTCCTCAAGAAACGGTCAACTTAATTTCTACCTCCGTTTTTTGACTGATAGTCAAGTTTCATGTCCTCAAGAAACGGTCAACTTAATTTAGACGTCATCCAACCGTCGTCGTTGTAAGCAAGATAGGTGCTTGAATTTTGTGTTATATTGTACTATAATGTACGCAGAGGAAACTCTATTGAAATTCAGAAAAATAGAACTAAAAATGTCAAAATGAGACCATTTAAAAAAAGTTTGTTCATATCTTTGTCTTTTTCAACTTATATCATGTTAATTTATATACAAATTTGCATATTGCAATTCTGCATGTATTGATATTAAACCTACATTTCTACGATGACAAATAGCAAAGTTATTGTCTAAAATGAATTATCAATATCTGACTTCCCAAGAAAACGTGACATTTCTGTTAGTTTTTAGATCCGGCAGGCTCGAGTATGGAGTTAGGGCTCTTTCACCTATAAACAGATTTGAGGCCCACCAGCACCGAGACAATGACACAACAAAACCGACGTCAAAAAAGTGTGATATACATAATTGCGAATTTAAAAAACCTGTGTAACAACTACATATACACATATTTTTTCGTCTTTCTGTGTCCATGAAACGTGAAAATAATTTTAAAATAAACACTTTTGATAATTTCCAAACTTATTTTGTACTGGGTGAATAAAAACGTAGAAATCGTTGTGTAGATTTCTTTTTTCTGTTTTTTCAAACTGTGAAATAAAATCTGTTAATAAACATTTCTCTTTTTTAAGTCGATTAAAAATTAAGCTTTTATTTCCCGATTTTATTGTAAACAGACATGTTTAAGTCGTTTTAAACACATTAAATGTCCACACTAGGGTTTGATCCATCTTCCTGTTTATAAGTATAGTTGAGTGAAATCTTTACAAATTTCACAAACTTTATCATGTGGATGGAGTTAAATGTAGAAATTAACTTAAGTAAATAGGATAAGTTTGATAGTTGCTCACAATTTAAACCTCAATTTTTTACTTATCTTTTAATTACATGGCTTCAAGTAACCGAAACAAGATTTTTACAGTCTGTCAGTAATTGTCGTCAGAACATAAGCACGATGGCTACTACACAAATTAATCATCAGTGATTGCCCTGCTGAACTGGTTATGTTAATAACCTTTGTTTTGTTCACTGCTTACAGTTCTTAGGATACGAAGTTTCGCCTATTATTCAGACATTATGAAACCTCTTTAATGTTGTTTCTTCTTCCATTGGTTCAATATAAAACACCTACACACCACATTTAGCATGCACCCACAACACTCAACTTTAACATTTAAAGATTTTCGAGATAATGAAGTAAACATGTGTGTCATAGTTCATGTCTGATGAGTATCGATTACACGTGTTTACTTCATTATCTCGAAAATGTTTAATGTAATTTCTATTTATTTCAATTTCATTTCTACATGTAACAGTATCAACGGTACATCTCTACGATGAGAAATTGTGAAGTTATTGTCAAATAGGTAATTTCCAACCCTTTCGTATAGTTACAAGATCCGACAAGGTAGAGTTACAGACACGAGCAAAGCGAGTTGAGACTGTAATATATACGTTACTATAGTACGTGGCCGGTTAGAATATAGCAAAATACACAATTACAAAGTTCAGAAAAACTGTGTAACAATTGATTTATAAAAACTTTCCCTATATTGGATAAGACCCACCCCTTTATCTATCAATTTAAAATTTCCTACAGACCCCAAGAAACCACCTTTAGGGCATTACATTTATAGAGGATATGCTTGTATTACATTGTATTATGGGGTTGGTAAGTACCATGATGGTGTTCGTAAACTTGTGTTTTTTATCACGAT
Source organism: Aphrophora alni (assembly GCA_963513935.1). Lineage (NCBI taxonomy): Eukaryota > Metazoa > Arthropoda > Insecta > Hemiptera > Aphrophoridae > Aphrophora > Aphrophora alni. Next base: position 24,840,855 of record OY740777.1, read on the forward strand.
TTGAACATTTAATGGTTCCTGTTTTGGGTTGCACAGGTTAGATCTCTTAATTAAGACAATGATAAACGAAATTAAATCAATGTTTAAAAATACAACTAGTCGGTTATAGATTGACGTTTCTTTTTATGAAATAGTTGCAGTCACGTGATGACCATATAAATACCATATTTTTTTCAACAATGATCAACAAAGATTTGTGAGAAATTTAAAATTTCAACAACGGATCTTACAGCAAACTTCCTCATCATCTGGACACAAAAGTCCCAAGGTGTACAAGAATTTGTGCAGTCAAATAAACATCAACACTTGGAAAGTAATTGAGAGACAAACAAATCGTGTATTGTCAAGTTTACAAGATCTGTTATTTCAGACCTGGTAAATCTTATTATAATATCTGCTCTTAATTAGGTCCAAAGTTTAATTTAGGGGTATTTTTCTAATAGACTTTAAGAAAACGGGAAAGTTAAAGGCTAAGTATTTGTTTAGGATAATAATAACTTGGGAATTACCTACGTTAGTTAAAATTATTTTTAAAATAAATGTTTTTAATTTCTGATAATTTCCTTACAGGAAGGTTTCCTGGAGGAGTTTCCGATATTTTTACCCTTCGAGTGCAAATATCCGGAAGTTGAACAATAACGTAACGATTTGTGATTAATCTGACGTTGGAATTTCATGCATAAAGTCCGTATTTTATAACGTCAAAAAATATTTTTAAACTACAAATCACGTATACATCGAAGTACAGGGTATTTCACAACTAAGTCTTTTGCTTCCTCCCTTGTACATTCCTCTTGCGGAAAGGGAAATAAAAGAAGTAATTGACCAGTGTATTACCTCTCTCTTACCAACTTGGAGCACAACTGATAAGACCCAAGGTTTGGCAAGGTTTCACATTACGGCGAAGTAAACTCATAACAAAGGTTCTATCAAGGGAAAATCATACAAGTCTGAAATAGAAAAGTGGTTTTTGTTTTCCCAAAACATTAAACAGTTTAAACAAATTATTTTAAAAAGTGGGTGTAGCCATAAGGCATTATAAATTAAGAATTTCATCCCACCTAAAATATCTTCTAGATCAAAAATTATAGGGTAAGTTTGACAATCGCAAAAAATTCGTCCTCCATTTTTTGATGGCAGGAGCCGAAAAAGTGATAATCAACATTTTGTCCGTCAGTTATGTCTGTAAGCACAAGTTCAGACAGGAACAAGAAATATAGTATAGTGGGCTCACATCAAACCGTATTGATATAAGCCATTTTAGTCGTATCTAGTTTGTTATTCAACTTATGACTTTAATGAAAAAAAAATCAATTCCGCATGCAGTGCTACCAAACCAACACATTTACTGTGAAAAATTAAAGTTATTGTCAAAAAATATAATTTGGAACCTTCGAAGAAAATATAATATTCGTGTAATTACGAGGTAAAGAAAGTAGAGATAGACACAATAGAAAACTTGCCTAACAACTATTTTAAACGTACTTAGCCTATACTACGTATACTGGATAAGTCACTACGTATATTAATTTAATATTTCCTACAAAGCCCAAGAACCAACTTTTGGGCATTACGTCTTGTTACAATTCCAAGACATGGTCACAGATTCTCCAGCTAGGAGTGTAACAGTTATAATGATACAATGAACCATAACGATTAGCTCTAAACGTAGCGAGTGAAGTATATATATATATATATATATATATATATATATATATATACTTCACATTAAGACCCACAAGGTCCGAGTTTCTGACACGAGCGAAGCGAGTGAAGACTGTGCACGACTCGCCGTCATTAAGAAGGTAGTGGCAAAACCCTTTGATATACTAATTACAATTTAAAATATCCTGCAAGGCTCATGAATCCCACTGGTGGGCATTACATTTAGAGGATCTGCTTGTATGATGTGGCTGGGGTAAATACCATGATGGCGCAAATCAACTTGGTTTTGTATAGATTAACAACATTAAAATCTGGTCTTTCCAATGAAAAGGTTCTTTAGTTTGTCTAATTTATTGCGAATTCACTATAACTATAGATTGAAACGGTAATATACGAGGAAGAAATGATTTAAAAAAATGCATTAAAATTTGTATTTTATGGAACATATCTATACACATGTTTTTGATAAATATTTGTTGAATCCCCGTGTAGTAATTAAAACGAAGAATGTTTTAGAAAATCACAAGTTTTGTTTATGTTTTTTATTATTATGTTAAAGAACAGCCAAATGTAAACATTAAAAAACAAGATAATGATTTATCTAAAACTGCACAAATTATAACAAAATATTACTTTTTTAAACTGAAGGAAAATTTCAAGCCCTTCAAGTTTGTACAACCGTAAACCATCCGCTTTGTAAACTGTTACACCGTTTTGTTAATACAAATAAATAGAGAAATAAGGTATGTCAGACATAAGTATGCATTATTACAGTAAATAAACCCTTCTTACAGTTTATATTAAGAATAAAGATACATATTAATCTTTCTTAATATATTCGCATTACTGTCAGAGCATTTCCTTTCCTATCTCAACGTAATTGAGGTGGAAATCTACTGGGGTACGGTTGGAGGGGTGAGGACGTATTGAAGTAATTAACACTGGTTTTGAAGGTGGGTTCTAAAGAACGAAACAAAGCTATCATGTACAGATCCATATTTTGTAAATTTTCATATTTTATGTTGTTATAGTTTTAGAACAAAAATCTTATGTTCTGTTCCTAAAAAATATAAATAATTATTATACATTAGAAGAAAGATTGAAAATTTGTAAGAAAGATTCTAAACCTTAGAAATAAAACTACACTGGAATGCACTTATCGCCTGAGGAAAAACAACAGTTGAGAAATTGTAATACATAGTGACGATTATGAAGAAAATTACTAACCTCTTATAGACGCATGAAGAGGATGGACTCAAATAGATTAGCAAAAGAAGAAAGCAACACAGATATTTAGGGTTAAACAAGATTTAGATAGAATTGAATAAGGAGAAAGAAAAAAGACAACAGAGATTGGTTTAAGAAAAAGTCTCGGATCAAAGAGAAGAAAACCAGAAATGGGTCCAGATGAGGTAAGAGCGAGAATTGGGTCCAGATGAGAAAAAGTCAGAGAATGAAAGAGTATTGGGGTAGAAAGAAAGAAGAAATTGTGTACCGAAGAAAACAGTTATACATATTTTTTGTATTTCTTTCGTCCTGTAAAAATAAGTGTTTACATTTTCACAGCATCGCTCCCTTGGTAAAGCTGTGTCTTCGGCAAGTAATACTAGACACTCTCTGAGAGATAGTTACATTGTGGATAATGTTTTCACTCGACAACGTGTCTGAGATTATAAAGGCGAATGATTAATATTTGACCTGACTCAACTGTTCTGATTTACCAACTAAATTAAATTCACTATCACTATAGAAACTTACAACAATAAGTTTAAAAAAAAAATTAACATTCATTATAGTTTAAAATCAAACACCCAATATCACAATGAAATAAAACAAAATTATTTATTATTCATTATAGTCATAACCTCATATATATATATATATATATATATATATATATATATATATATATATATATATATTTGCCTGAACAATCTTGTGCCAATAATTGCTGACAGCTGTGTAGCGTATTTGTCAGGCATCTTCAGGACTTAAAATTCAATCAAATAATTCCTTAAATAAATCTTGTTTTATTGAATTGTGGTATTGGGAGTTTGGTTTTAATCTTTAAGTTCACCACAGTGTGTTCAGTATGTAGTATTTCATTATATAACAATCACTTTTACAAGTTTAATAACAGCTGATGCATTGATATTAATTTAAATTTGACTTTAGGTTAACCAACAAGATTTAAGATTACCATCATAATATATATTGTTTATTTTCTTTGTGAAAATATGCTTTTTAGAATATAATTTTGCGTAAATAATAAATAGAAAAAAATAGTACTTTAAATTAAACAATAAACTTAAAATATATAACTTATTGTTTAAATTTAACTAAAGAGTAGAAAAAAAAGAAAAACTAAAATTGTACAAAAAAGTAGATACTTTATTTAGTTTTAACACCATGTATCCTAAGGATTACTTTATCTTAATAATATTGTTACCTAATCCTATTCATTCGTGTAAATCCTATTATAGGATTAGGTGGTAACTTAATAGTATTAAGATAGATGACTTCATTTAGGCCTTACAAGGCGTGTTTTGAACCTACCCTCCCTTATTATACAAATCCATCAACAGATCTCAAGGATATTATTTGTGTTATTTCACGTACAGACATAGTGTTATATTTTCCCCTCTTTTATATGACAAAACTATTGTAAAAACCCACTATGGCACACTCTCACAATCAATATAATACTCCAGCTGTCTGATGATAATTTAAATTTGATTACTTAATTCTTTAAATGGAAATGTTGTTTCTTAAAGGGTTTTTAGGTTTCACTTATAAAATTGTTCATTAACTAAGAAACTTGTTTAGCTCTGACCTATGAAACTTCTCGAGGACTTAGTTATTTGATCAAAATAAAAGATCCTAGCATTGTTATAGCACTCCTAGCATTGTTTTAGCACGGCTAGCGTTGTTATAGCACTCCTAGCATTGTTTTAGCACTGATAGCATTGTTATAGCACTCCTAGCATTGTTTTAGCACGGCTAGCATTGTTTTAGCACTCCTAGCATTGTTTTAGCACTCCTAGCATTGTTTTAGCACTGATAGCATTGTTATAGCACTCCTAGCATTGTTTTAGTACGGCTAGCATTGTTATAGCACTCCTAGCATTGTTTTAGCACTGCTAGCATTGTTTTAGCACGGCTAGCATTGTTATAGCACTCTTATCATTGTTATAGCACGGCTAGCATTGTTACAGCACTCCTAGCATTGTTATAGCACTCCTAGCATTGTTTAAGCACGGCTAGCATTGTTATAGCACTCCTAGCATTGTTTTAGCACGGCTATCATTGTTTTAGCACTCCTAGCATAGTTTTAGCACGGCTAACATTGTTTTAGAACGGCTAGCATTGTTTTAACACGACTAACATTGTTTTAGCACTCCTAGCATTATTTAGCACTGCTAGCTTTGTTTTGGCACGGCTAGCAATTTTTTAGCACTCCTAGCATTGTCTTAGCACGGCTAGCATTGTTTTAGCACTGCTAGTATTGTTTTATCACGGCTAGTATTGTTTTAGCATGCTAGCATTGTTTTAGCACTCCTAGCATTGTTTTAGCACGGCTAACATTGTTTTAGCACTCCTAGCATTGTTTTAGCACGGCTAACATTGTTTTAGCACGGCTAGCATTGTTTTAGCACTCCTATCATTGTTTTAGCACGGCTAGCTTTGTTTTGGCACGGCTAGCATTGTTTTAGCACTCCTAGCATTGTTTTAGCACGGCTATCATTGTTTTAGCACTCCTAGCATTATTATAGCACTCCTAGCATTGTTTTAGCACTCCTAGCATTGTCTTAGCACGGCTAGCATTGTTTTAGCACTGCTAGTATTGTTTTATCACGGCTAGTATTGTTTTAGTATGGCTAGCATTGTTTTAGTACGGCTAGCATTGTTGTAGCGCGGCTATCATTGTTTTAGGACTCCTAGCATTTTTTTACCACAGCTAGTATTGTTTTAGCACTCCTAGCATCGTCTTAGCACGGCTAGCATTGTTTTAGCATTCCTAGTATTGTTTTATCACAGCTAGTATTGTTTTACCACAGCTAGTATTGTTTTAGTACGGCTAGCATTGTTGTAGCACGGCTATCATTGTTTTAGGACTCCTAGCATTGTTTTAGTACGGCTAGCAGTGTTTGAGCACGGCTAACATTGTTTTGGCACGGCTAGAATTGATTTAGCACGGCTAGTATTGTTTTAGCATTCCTAGTATTGTTTTATCACAGCTAGTATTGTTTTACCACAGCTAGTATTGTTTTAGTACGCCTAGCATTGTTGTAGCACGGCTTCATTGTTTTAGGACTCCTAGCATTGTTTTAGTACGGCTAGCAGTGTTTGAGCACGGCTAACATTGTTTTGGCACGGCTAGAATTGATTTAGCACGGCTAGTATTGTTTTAGCACTCCTAGCATTGTTTTAGCATTCCTAGTATTGTTTTATCACAGCTAGTATTGTTTTACCACAGCTAGTATTGTTTTAGTACGGCTAGCATTGTTGTAGCACGGCTATCATTGTTTTAGGACTCCTAGCATTGTTTTAGTACGGCTAGCAGTGTTTGAGCACGGCTAACATTGTTTTGGCACGGCTAGAATTGATTTAGCACGGCTAGTATTGTTTTAGCACTCCTAGCATTGTTTTGACTACTGCTGATGTGTTTTAACCACTTGAGTACTGCTTCTTGCCATAAAACAATCTTTTTATATAGTGCATATAAAAATATTGAAACTGCTCAATAATTCAAAAACTGGTTTAGATGTTCGACCTCTCAATTTAAAGCTCTTAATTTGAGCTATTTACAGGATGGTACAAAACTTTAGTAAGTTATACAGTGTTCCAAGAATTAACTAAACCTTTTCTAAATTTTTAAAATGAGACACTATTAATTAATTTTAAATAATCTAATAGGAATCTTTAATTTATCTTAATAACAACCGAGTTAATTTTTGGAATATTCTGTTTATGATATTACACTTTATCAATTCATGTCCTAGGCTTTCAATTGACATGTTAGTATAATCGATATTATAATAATTTGTGTCTATAATTAAGAAATATGTAGGCTTACTTTTTACTGTTTAGAACAAACTGTATCAGACTTTTAATTTTCAATACATCTAACTTTACTTCAAAATAACCAAATAATTAATAATTATTTACTCAATCTTTCAGTGAATGTTTATTATTGTGTTCACAAAATTGCGAATTTTAAAATGGCATGACTCGGATGTTATTAAAGATATATTAAAAATTTCTTTTAACTATCTTAAATTGACCTATTAGAATATGCAAAAAATATAATAGCGATATATATATATATATATATATATATATATATATATATATATATATATATATATATACATATACCGGGTGTTCAAGAAGTCTGGAAACCCCTTAATATTTATTTTATTAATAAACGCAAAGCAATGAAACTCTAGGATTACGTCCTCACTGTAGTTACCGACCTTTTGCTCATTTTAACTGTCTTTTTCACTTTGGGGGGACGTCCTGTGGAGGAAGTCTAAAAAATCCTAAATGTAAGCATAGGTCGAATTATACCTCATTTTAAAGGTCTTTGTTAGAGGAACACATTGCCGCAATGCCGACTGAAAAAGGACCATTCGTTTGGAAATGGCAGCCTTTTACAATTTGTTAACTTTACTTTGCGAAGATTAAGAGGCAGAAGTGAATACTCAACCGTGTTGGTTATGTTAGTGTTTTAGCTATAAGAATTTCACAGCTGGAGTGTGGAGGGATAGGAAATATCAGTAATGGTCGATTTAATTGTTTAAAAACGTTAGGAGTGCACAGATGCAATTTGGGACAATTTTCATTATTAATAAAATTGAACAAACAGTATGTCAGTTGTTTATGTTTAAATTACTTACTTTGCAAGACAATAATTATAAAAAAAATAAACAAACCTTGGAAGGTATTACAGAAGGTGCTCGAGTGGTGTCCTTGTGTAGTTGATTGGTCGCATTGGTTGCTGATTTTGGCCGTCTGGATCTTGACCGATCTGTTACAGAACCGCGCTGTACGGTCTTCAACACTGTTGATTTTTGAATAGGTGGTCAATTGGGGCAAGTTTCATTGACACAAGGGCTTACCTCCTCATATGAACGAGTTCTATCCCCATAACCCCTCATCATCAGAATGATTATTTGCTCTGTCTCACTAAGTGACATTGTAATCTAATGTAAAGCTTACTAAAAATTTGCCATTGAATTAGCATTAAAATCAAACAAACTTTAAGAGGCTGCCATTTCCAAACGAATGGTCCTTTTACAGTCGGGATTGCGCAATGTGTTCCTCTAACAAAGACCTTTAAAATGAGGTATAATTCGACCTATGCTTACATTTAAGATTTTTTAGACTTCCTCCACAGGACGTCCCCCCAAAGCGAAAAAAGACAGTTAAATTGAGCAAAAAGTTGATAACTACAGTAAGGACGTAATCCTAGAGTTTCATTGTTCTGCGTTTATTAATAAAATTAATATTTAGGGGTTTCCAGACTTTTTGAACACCCGGTATATAAAATTGAGAAAAATCACTACTTGTTAATTTTTGAAACACGCTCTATAGCCCCTACTAAAATACACCCTGTAGATAGCTCAGTTTAAAATCTTTAAAATGAGAGGTCTAATATATTCTATCAGAAACAGTCCTTGATGTATTAATCCGTTTCCGTATTTTTTACACACTCTGTATAAGATAAATAAATACCCATATACGGTACTTTAAGCGATTTGTAATGGATATCGGTCCTCTGTTCTTTAAAAATATTCAGAATGAACAGCGACAATAAAATCTAATTTGATCGTTTTACTGTTCAAAGTTTTCACGTTCAAAGTTACAATCGATCGTTTCAAAAACGGCGCATTCGAAGCCAGCGTTTAACGTACTCTTTGCTCTCTATTCAATCTGCATATTTCGCCATTAATCAATTTGGTCTTTCCTAATTGCTATTTAATTTTACTTTCCGATAATTTATGATTTTTGTCATTACTGTTTTGTTTTTTTTCACTTTGCAACATTTTAAACATTTTCTTTAACTTGGCACACGTATAGGCTTATAGCTTTACACATTTCATTTGACTGTTTATCATATCTAAATAACATAGTAAGATTTTGTTATTCTTTTCTAATCTACATAAAACAAATCTATTTTATAAACTGATATACATCTTTTAGCCAACCAAATTTAAATCATTATGTTTTACGAAATAAAGTGTGATCAATTTTGATTTTTTTATTGCTAGAGTTTTCGTATAGACCCTCCCCCCCCCCCCCCCAATAGAACCGAATAGACACGATGAAAAAAATCTCCAAGTTTACCATTACAAGGATGGTTACAATTACTTTGGTAAAATCAAAAACTCTTAAATAAAATCGTAGTAAATATGGTTTAATCGGATGTTTACCATCATTTGTGTAAATAGGAACTAATACTTAACGTTTCGAAAGTACAAAACAACTGACGTTATCAGGTATTAAACCTAGAACATGAAAAAAACCAAGTGAGGTTAAAAGACTAGGATCTGAAGCTTTACCCGAACTGTCAGAATAAAATTACATACGTGATCAGGACAAATATAAATCACAAAACTATACAACATAAGGAAGGAGAAACAAATATCTAATAGGGGGTTTGTGTGAGCTAAAAGACCTAAAGGTTTATTATGTTGAACAGCCATTTATATTGCGTATATATTTAAAAAGTTTAGTCCTTGATTTTGTCATCATTCCTACTGGGGATTTTGGGAAGAAATTTTCAACCTTCTATAAAGTAGAGGCATTTTTATTTTCAATATGTAATTCAATTTTTAATTAACAGAAGGCTTTATTTCTACACTGGTTTATCCAATAGGATTGTTCTATTATGCTTTGTATGATGGCAACCGTCCAATTAAACCATATCAATAATATGAAATATCCATCATTATTAATAACTTTAAAACTAGAATATTAGCAAACCTGTTGTAGTAACGTGAATATTGTTTAACAACAACAAAGAAAATATCTTTTGAAACTCACGGTATATCGGTTGCAACTTAGTTCTGCAATCGCTATAAAGCAATCGACTCTGCTTTGTCACCAGACACGGCCTTATAAAGTACAAGACGACCAACAAAACCACGGCCATTGTCTGTAGGATAACATCAATTACTTTAGTAATGGTTGGTCTATAATTACAGCAAAGTTAGCCCTTGTCCCGAACATGATTTTGTAACCGTTCTGTTAGGCTACATCTCTGTTGTCATCAGTTACAACATACCTTACCATCACGACTTGTACTGCTACTGTACTTGGAGATTTCAACACAACACGGGGGAAGGAAAGGTTGCTTTGCTCGGAGATTTCAACACGAGGGAAAGAAAGGTTGCCTTGATCCTAATAATTTGTGGATTTGAATTTGATTAAGTCTAAAGAGGTTTCAAGGATTCAGTGCACTAAAGTATCATTGATGTCCCAGATAATTTTTTTTATTGGTACTTTCATTAATGTGTTCATACATAAATTACGAGGTTTTTGCTCATTGGAAGTCGTGACAAGACCTACACAATGAACTACGAAGTGATCTTCAAATATGATTCATGCAACATCGTTCACTTACAATAAATACAACATTTTCTTATTTGTTTTTTCAGTTATAAATATTCTAAATACATTTTTTTGTTTTTATTATGTCGTGAAATCGAACACTGTATTTTCAAACATTATTTAAGTTAAATATATCTTGTAAAATAGTAATTACAAATAAAATAATTATATAATATACGTTTTTACTAGTAAGTACATAGTTAATTACAATCCTTTTATGCCACAAGTAAAGCAAGTTTAGATCACAAATAAATATTCCATCAAACACTGCACCTGTGGTTTATTTTCCTTTTTTAGTTCTAAAGTACCGAACTGATGGTTTTGGTGATGACAAATTTTGGTTAGTTTTTGAGGATGTGTAATATATTTTCCACATCTTATTTAATTAATTTATATAAATGCAAAGATTATTTGTCTTACACAAAAAATTAAGCAATGATCAGTTCTGCAGAGAAGAGAGGAAAACTTTTCAACATTTACTTGTATATAGATAATGGAAGCTATAATAATCCGTCGAATTAAAAACAATAACGTTCTCAAAAGAGACAAGGATTTTGAGTAAAATTGTAGCCTATATTTTTTCAATCAATTACCTTTCTATTAAATTAATATGTAATATTTAAGTTGTAGGTTTTCAACTTATATTTATAGTCGAAATTATAATATTAGCCACGCTTGACTCCAAACTATTTATCTCTGTTAAGTTATATGTTCACCATATTGTCAGTTTTTTTTCCATCTATTTTTGGTTTAAAGTCAAATAACTTCCGGGTCATCATATGTTTGCAAAATTGCGAATTTTAAAATGGCATAACTCGGATGTTATTAAAGATATATTAAAAACTCCTTTTAACTATCTTAAATTGACCTATTAGAATATGTAAAAATTATAATAGCTATATATATATATATATATATATATATATATATATATATAATTGGGAAAAATCACTGTTTGTTAATTTTTGAAACACGCTCTATAGCCCCTACTAAAATACACCCTGTAGATAGCTCAGTTTAAAAGCTGTAAAATGAGAGGTCTAATATATTCTATCAGAAACAGTCCTTGATGTATTAATCCGTTTCCGTATTTTTTACACACTCTGTACAAGATAAATAATTCCCCATATACGGTACTTTAAGCGATTTGTAATGGATATTGGTCCTCTGTTCTTTAAAAATATTCAGAATGAACAGCGACAATAAAATCTAATTTGATCGTTTTATTGTTCAAAGTTTTCACGTTCAAAGTTACAATCGATCATTTCAAAAACGGCGGTAAACTTCAAAGTTTACTTACAATAAATAAAACATTTTCTTATTTGTTTTTTCAGTTATAAATATTCTAAATACATTTTTTTGTTTTTATTATGTTGTGAAATTGAACACTGTATTTTCAAACATTATTTAAATATATCTTGTTAAATAGTAATTACAAATAAAATAATTATATAATATACGTTTTTACTAGTAAGTACATAATTAATTACAATTCGTTTATGCCACAAGTAAAGCAAGTTTAGATCACAAATAAATATTCCAACAAACACTGCACCTGTGGTTTATTTTCCCTTTATAATTCTAAAGTACCGAACTGATGGTTTTGGTGATGACAAATTTTGGTTAGTTTTTGAGGATGTGTAATATATTTTCCACATCTTATTTAATTAATTTATATCAATGCAAAGATTATTTGTCTTACACAAAAAATTAAGCAATGATCAGTTCTGCAGAGAAGAGAGGAAAACTTTTCAACAATTACTTGTATATAGATAATGGAAGCTATAATAATCCGTCGAATTAAAAACAATAACGTTCTCAAAAGAGACAAGGATTTTGAGTAAAATTGTAGCCTATATTTTTTCAATCAATTACCTTTCTATTAAATTAATTTGTAATATTTAAGTTGTAGGTTTTCAACTATTATTTATAGTCGAAATTATAATATTAGCCACGCTTGACTCCAAACTATTTATCTCTGTTATATAATATGTTCACCATCTCGTCAGTTTTTTTTTCCTTTCTTATTTTTCATTTATTTTTGGTTTAAAGTCAAATAACTTCCGGGTCATCATATGTTAAAAAAAAAGATATAAGTAGAAGTATACGAAAGTAAACCCCGAACCCTCGCCGTCTCAAGGGAGTAAGGGTATGGCAATTCCGAGGTAACCTAGCTAGATCTACACATTTCTTTCATCTTTATCTACTCTCTTGTCCTAACCCAATTCAAAGATTCCATGGATCTCTATTTATTACTCTTTCTTCTTCTTTTTTGCGGTGTTAACAACGGAGGTGTTATACAAAGCTTTGAATACTTTCATAGCCTCAGGGACGGAAGGGAGATCTAATGGGGAAGATGAAAGGAAGAGATCTAACCCAAGACTAGATGAAGAAAGTTTTAGTTAGATTACCAAACCTTTAGTCATTATTAGTGACCGGCTGAAGGACGTATTGTCAGCTGTGTTTTCACTTAGGGTATTCCGTATAATCTCCAGAAAGTCATTAACCATCTATTATAATTCGTAGAAATCGATATTTTGGAAATACATAACACTAACTTCGACCCAAGGGCTGTATGTTATTTCATAAATATTTTGTTGTAAAGCAATTCTAACTACATGTAAATAATTATTTAAATATTCCAATTTCTATAACAAGAAAACAACTCTGTCGTCATCATAGTATTTAAATTATTTCCTGTTTACTCTAAGTAAACTTTGTGCTTTCTGTATTTCATCTTCCATTATAATCAGTCATTAATAATATATTACTCGGTTCATACACAATTTATGTATTTTTTATTTTGTATCTATGTAAACATTATACTACTATTTGTATATTTTAAAATTATTTGTGTATAAAATGAAAAAAGAAAAACACTTTACATTTCCATTTATTACAACCTTTTAAAAAATGAATATATTTGTTTTCATTCTTGTGTTAAAGGTGAAAAATGTATCGGAAATCATCGCCTCATAAAAAAAGAAGAAAAGCATAAAATAAAGATTGTTAACCTTCAAATACTTTAACAAACATCAGGGTCGAAAGTGACCTGATAAGAGAGAGGGTTGTGACGAAAGACTGTATGAAGAAAAGTATAAATACAGCTTCATTACCACGAAAGTATTGACTACAGGTGAGTATTTTTGAATATTTTGTCAATATTATTTTATGATTTATATATTTTAAAGTTATTTTTATAAAAAATAAAAAAATTTATATTTTGATTTTTGGATTTTTACCGATAACTCATCACAACCGGAAGTTCTTAAGAGACGTACGTTTTGTTTCGCTCGTTAAGTTTTCTTATTGTGTAATGACGAAAAATCTTTAATAGTAATAATAATAATTTATCTTTTCAATAATGTATTATTGAGGAAGCGATAAATTTAATATTCTGTTTATAATACCGGTACATCATATAAAGATATTTATTATTTAATACGAAATAAAAAATAAGGGTATTTTCAGAAGAGGTCCGTTGGCTTAGGACGCTTCCTAAATAGCCGCCCCCCCCTAAAGTTTGTTTATATAGTTTTAAGATTACATTTGCATTTACTCCAAACGAATTGGTAGAACTTCTGCTTCGCTCCTGTCTGTAATTTTATAACGAGCTAATTTGTGCAAGTATTATGCACAGGTTTTGCTCAATATATCCAAGTGTAATGATGTCAAAGTACTTTGAAGGTTGATTGCATGCACAACTAACTAATCAATAAGACATTGGGTTTACACAACAGAGCTATTAACGCTAAACTGAAAGTCAGGTGGAGTTTCTCATTGATAGAAGGTTAGATTAGAAGCAATTAGCATTAATACAAGCTGGAGTGTTAATACATGCAAGTATGTGTAACAAATACAAAACTCAAATAATTGCATCCATGTTAACAAAATATATTTGTGACAATTTATAATTAAATTTTGTTTGGTTAAAATTATGTAATCTCTGTAACTGTTAGAAATATAAAATTATTTAAATGAGAAACTAGTTATATATATATATATATATATATATATATATATATATATATATATATTTGCTAGAAATGTAAATGTAAAAAAGTTCATGAGTACTATCATACAACGATACAAGTTGATCCTCTAAATTTAACGCCCAAGAGTTGGTTTCTTGGGCCTTCTAGGAAATGTTATATTGTATTGGCATATCCAGTAGAGTAAATTTGTTTTAAACAGTTGTTACACATGTTTTCTGAACCTCGTAACCGTACATAGTACGACTTCTTTGACGTCTGCTAGATGTATACCATGTGTCCAAAAAGTCCCACCCCCTCTTATTTTTTTTTATTAATGGAAATAGACAGATTTGCTTTGGGAAAAGTTTAGATAACCAAAGGAGGAGTTTTTGAAGTATCAAAATTTTCAACCCTTACCCCCAAAATGGGGTAGATTGTGGAAAGTCAAGAATTTTAAATAGCAACCCCTATAGAGTGATACCTCATTTTAAAGGCCTTTTAAAAATAAGAATAATGGCGCAAATTAGAGGTCTCTATGTTCATCCTACCCAAAATAGCGACCAATCGAATTGTGAATGTTAACCTACAAACTCCGGTTGTTTTTATTACATTACAAACTGCTCTATCTTGGTAAAATGATGGTAAGAGCCTTACCTTGTTTTTTTAGCCCGGATTAGTTCTTGAAATGGCTACCATTTACTTTTTGATTTGGCAGAAATAGATTCTGGACTCAAAAACTTGTTGTACATTTCGTAACATTTCCGGTGTAATTATTAACGTAAAATTCACAATTCAATTGGTGGCTATGTTGGGTAGGATGAACTTAGAGACCTCTAGTTTGCGCCATTATTCTTATTTTTAAAAGGCCTTTAAAATGAGGTATCACTTAATAGTGGTTGCTATTTAAATTTCTTGACTTACCCCCAATCTACCCCATTTTGGGGGTAAGGGTTGAAAATTCTGATACTTCAAAAAACTCCTCCTTCGGTTATCTAAACTTTCCCCAAATAAATCTGTCTATTTCTATTAATTAAAAAAAAGATGTGACTTTTTGGACACATGGTATATTAATCTGTCTACACTAGCTTCGCACGTGTCATTATCTCAGCTTTAATGATGTCACCACTTGCTGCTCTCATGACTTGGTCCTACTGGATCTCTATCTAAATTTGGTTTAGAAATTACATTTTCGACAATAACTCTGGTATTTATCATCGTACAGAAATGGTATAGTTCGTAAGATTAGCCTGACTTCTGTCATCGAGATTCGCAGTCGTCTCTGAGCAGGTTGGTGTAGTGGGGGAAACACTCAGCTCAGTTTTGCAGTGCGTTTCGTAGTTATACGTCCATTTAATAAAATATTTGTTTGTGGTGTTGTGATGGAATGTGAAAACGCCAGGAAGAAAGTTGGTGGGAGTAAAGTCCTCCATAGTAAATCTCGTAAAATCATATCAAATGTGTATCTTTTTATGAAGCAAGAAGCCGAGAACGGAGGAGCTGTTGATTTAACGAATGTGAGGTTAATAAAAATCGAACCTATTACTAAACGGTTTTAAAAACTAAACACTTTTGGAAGTTTTCTACCATTTTGAAATTTATATTTCTTTGATAACAAGTTTGTTTGTTAAATTAATTATTTGTAAATCTGAGTCTAAATACTAAATTGAAACAAAATTAAAAAAATAAATAAATAAATAGGCGGCGAAACGGATTTTTCTGGTTAGAAAGTTTGTTAAATTGTTTGTATAGAAAACAAAGACGAAAAAAAGTCGATAAGACGAAATGGCAACATGACAAATGTTGACAGCGGAATGGAGCTGAGTGAATGTCTTTATCAGCAGTAGTAGTTGTGACATCACTTCTCTAGCGTGCAATTCCCCCTATCGGGCATTATTAAATTCCAAGCTACTACAAGTTTTTATCGAATGTATGTTTTATAAGCTGAATAACACATGAGATATGTACAAAAATTGTTTAATATGGTCTTGATTTTGACATTTTACTTGTTAAATATCTTGAAAATCAATAATATTAAAATAATATTTTCAAAAAAGAAACATTTTTTCTTTTTAACGAAAAAACAAAATAATATTTTATTTTTTTATTTAGATCAAAAGGTAACCGTGTTTTTGATAAAAATAACTAAAAACTGATTTTGTTGTAATTGACTACAATACTCAAGACTAGTCTAAATCAAAATATAATGAAATTATGATAATTGTTATTCATTGCCCAGAAATGTACAAAAAATGAAAATGTTTCCTTTAACAATTTCAAAACGCGACTGGTGTTTTATAACTAATTTCAATTTTTTTTGTAGTTAAATCATCTTTCATCGACAGAAAAAAGAAAAAAAAATTTCTATAAAAGAAGAAAATCTTCTGTTTCTTGTAAATGTTTAGTAATGAACACTTTTCGAGATATTTCTCAATAAAAATTTTAAACGTCAGCCATTTAAAAAATATATAAAATAAAGTTTGGTTTTTCAGCTATAAATGGTATTGGTTATATAAATAATGCGCATAGTAAATCTTCATTAATATCTTATCTACTTCAAAAGATATGTAAAAATACAAAATGGCCAACAGATTTAAAACTAAGTGTTTTCGGAGCTATGTTCATATAAACTATTTATAGCTCTACAATAAGCTCCCTCCTGTATATTAACTAAATACTTCAGTGTGTCATTTAACAATAAACAAATTTCATTCGCCAGAAAATGTTTAAAATCTCACACAATTACTGCAGTTAAAATAATCGCATGTTACAAACTGTCGGAATAATGTTACTGTTTAATCCCTAGGGGAGATAGATAGACGCAGATTATCCGGGTAAACCTTTAACTAAATATAATCTTCTAGTTTTACTTACAAGTAATGTTTTAAAAAATAAACCAATTTCAGAATTTATATTCTGGATATTTTGGAGCTCACAACGCGTTTCGCTCAATGAACATAACATTTTTCTTGTAGTCACGTGATGTCTAACTGTATGAATAACAAAATGTTACTTTACTGAAGATATAAAACACTTCCCACACTTTTATCAGAGTTTCCGAACATATGGAATGTAATTCTGTAATCAGCTGATTTCTTGGAAGTTTTATTCAATCGTTCTTCTAAATCCATTGCGGCTACTGACTAGTGTTCAATGTGACACAATCATAGAACAGTAAATAACTCAGAGTAGAACAAAACATCGCCTACAGAGATCAATAATTAAAGTTAAATGCTTTACGGGTGGTTTGCTTCTTACATTGTCATTGGAATACCTTTCATTGAGACCACAGTAGTTGTCGATATACAGGTGTTGCAAATTGTGTTCTCAGATTTCAAGGTGTGATTTCTTCATTTAGAGCTATAAGTACGTGTCCGAAAATGCTTTCCTGTCTGTCCGCCATTTTGTTTTGTTTTTAAAGAGAGAGTGTCCAGAAATCACTCGACCAAACTTCAGGAACTTATAGGGTGGGACAAAATATACAAGAAATGCCATTGTAACATAGTCCTTATCTTGCTTAGTTTCTATCTACCCGCCAATATTATTTTAATTTAATTTAATTTGTTTTCCACAAAAGTATTTGGAAATATAATATAAACTATTGAATTCAGATTTGGTATACATACACATTTTTTTTATGTAACGGGCAGTAACAACAAAAAACTTGGGTATTTCGTACTCAAAATGGCTACCGTTTACGTCCAATATCTCGAAAACAATTCATATTATTACAATAACAATTCATATTAATTCGTTTTCTTCGAAAACGAATTAATTTTATAAAACAATTCTCATTTTTAAAAATATTGTTTTTCCTTTCCCTAAAAGCACTACTGTAATATTACAAATAAAAAATAGTTGATAATACCAGCTGTTTGGTGGATATTTATTTACATTTTTTACTAAGAATAATTTTATTAATTTATTGATTTTAACGCTTATACATTTATTTACCAAGCTAAGTATTATTGAAATTATTGTCTAACTAATTTTATATAATGCATGGATGCATGGATTTAGTTATTGTTATTAAAAATTGTCATAATTCAAAAATATTTTAGCTTTAGCCTAATCGTGTGTGTTGTAGAAAATTTCCAAGAAATTATGTTTTCGGTTTTTTGTCCATAACTATCATACTCTGAGTTACAGTAGAAATACAAAAACCATTATCATTAAGAAGATGAAGTTTTTTTTTCTCTTGTAAATTTTTATAATGTTATGGTACAGAGGAAGAAGTATTTTGTGTCAAGGAATACTGGCTTAGTAGTAATAGTTTAACTCATTTTAACTCACCAGGTGTTTCTTTCCAGCCTCGGTGTTCTGTAGAAAATTATTTTTTCGTGATGGTTCTGCTGTTTTCGTGAGCAATAATCATAGATGTATGGGACGCACAGATTTAATGACAAATTGAGTGGATAAAGATTTTATAAGCAGTGCTATTGAAATTAACACTGGTCGTGGCCATGCTTTGTATATACAGATCTACAGGTTGTGTTACTGCTCTGCTGTCATTTGTTAGTTCTAGACATTGTGACGTTTAGGGAAAACAATTCTATTATTTTGATTGTGGACTTTAATATTGATCTCTTGCAGGATATTTTACAGAAACAAGATTTTATTAAATAGTTGAGATTCATAATATCAGCCAGATTATATTTTTACCTAGTAGAACTACTACTACTACATTTGATAAGCTTATTGATAATATTTTTACTAATCTAAATTGAAATCATTTCACATCTGTGAATTTTGTTTTTACTCTGTCTGAAAATGACTCACAAATCATGGCTGATAACAATTTAAAGTCAGCAAAAATTAACATGTATTTATATTAAAGGAATTATATCGTGATTAATTATTTTAATTTCAATGTAGCTTTAAGAAACATTTTTAAAAATGATTTTAAAAAGTTTTCAAATTCGGAGAAGAAAATGTTATCGAAATGTTTTAATAGCTTTGATGAAGTATTAATCATTTTGAATATCACATAAATTAAATAAATAACAATGACTGTAAAGGTATTTTGACTTCTAGTTCGGAAGAAGGAGCTTTTCCATCAATGTTTTAATTTCATTAGGTATTATAAAAAGTACAAACTTATGTACAGAAAGTTTGTTAAACTGGCTAGAAATATACATAACGTAGCAAAAAGTAATAACTTTTCAAGTAAATCTAAACCAGTAAGGTTCTAACACAGACCAATGATAATGGTGTTTATGACTAATTTCTAACTCTGCTGTTGTGGTCCACGAGTTTAGTTTTGTTGTTGTTAATATTCAAGAATTTATAAGAGATGGGTTACTTCCTCCTAATTTGGATCCTACTGATTTCATTAGGCTAGTGTGTAGACGATTGTTTCCCTTTCTGACTTCTGTGGAGTCCGTGAAAGATAAAAAGAGTACTAGATATGATGAAAAACCTATAAACGTTATAATGGTTTATTGTAGAAAATATGTCTATATTGTTTAACAGTTCTTGAAATATTGAAGATGGTACCTCTGTTTAAATGTGCGGTAATAAAAATCAAATTAATAATTAGAGACCAATTTCACTTCCGACTGTGTTTGCAAGGATTCTAGAAATATTAAAAAAGTTCGCTCAACAAGTTTTTTAGAATTACATAATATTTTATCAAAATCTCGATTTGGCTTTTGTACAAATAAGCCTACACCTTCAGCTCTCACAGAGGCCATGGGACTTCGTTCTTAACTATGTAGATAGTAGATACTATCATCATGCAGGTTAATATTTTGCTTCTAAATTGTTTTGAAACCTATCTATTAACAGTAAACTATTAATAGAAATAATTCACAAACATACATAACAGAATAAATATTGAATACAAGAAAGATTTTAATACAATTTACATTTTGAATAATGTACCTATCTATTTTTTGTAAATTTATAAAAATATGCATAAAAGATTCATAATTGGCTGATAGGATACATGGCACATTCTAAGGTTTACAGTCTCAGTATTTAAATAACTTCAATAAAGGAATCTTATAACCAACGTACTCAAAAGCAACCTTAAGTAATGACTGAATACCATACGCTACAACTCAAAGTTATTTAAATTGTTAAAATATTCTTCTTCCAACAACAAACTAAAGAAACCATCAGCTATTAGAGTGACGTCACATAACAGGTTGTATGACTATGTCATCGAACCTAACCTCACTTTCTTGCTGTTGCCAAGGTTACGGACACAAATCAATGTTAAGGTCAAACTTTCGCTTTCAGCATCAACAATCTGTCGATCTGTGAACAGCTGTAGAGAGGGGGGAGGGCTTTCTAAGTTAACAATAGTCATGATTAATATAGTCCAAATATTATAACTGCTACACCAAATGATATCGGTTATTGTGTAGAAATATAGCACTTACTTTATCCCATCTCTGTAATACTGTATTAAATGCGAACAAGTTCTATTAAACAAAATGTTACATTACCTGTATAATCGTATTAAACTGTTTTAAGGCAATTCTATCATCAGTTCAGGATTAAAAGATAGCTTGCTTGAGGTACTCGAGAAAAAATAAAAATAAAAATTAAAAAGAAGCAAGAGATCTATTATTCCTGCTGATGATGGGCTTGTGATATCGAAACGCATCAGAAGACAGTTTAAAACGAAGTATTAGACGAACTGTCCATGTTTTATAACATTTCATTAATAATTTATCTATAATAGAAGTTTTTTCATATATTAAGAAAGTGAACTTGGATACATAAAACAAGAAGAAAAATATTTTATTTTGGAATACTTGTGTTAATGGCTTGTTATTCGCCACAAAAGTTTATATACTATTTATAAGTTATTCGAAACTTTTCCCAGTTTATCTTTTATAGTTGATAAGCACTATCACCTACACGGTTCCAACGTTTTGTAAAATATTATTTTTAATTTATTTGTATTTTTGTTGTTTTAAGGCAAAAATCTCTGGTCGTCGTCGCCTTGTAAACAAAAAGAATAAAATAAAATAAAAACATTGAGCCTCCTGGGCATAGGAGAGGAAGAGAACATAAGTTCGTCGTCAATAGAGATCTCATAGGACATTTGAAATAGAACTGAACCCAAGACTACTTGAACAACCTCTTGGGACTGCCCTTAGGATTTCAGTGAGCATCTTATGGCTATTTTTGTTTTAAGATAATATACAGAGTGATTGATTTATAATTAAAAAATTATAATTAATTGGATTAAAAAAAAGCCAAATGAAACTCCGTTGAACTTTTTATTTGAGGTTTCAAAATTTTGATACGATCAGCTATTTTTCCTATATGCCCCAATTTTAAAATTGACATGCAGAGGTAACTATGTTTTATGATTGTTTTAAACTCTACACAAACGCTTAAGACTTTTTCCTTCTTGTGTGTTTTTTGTTAGATCCAACTGTTTAGGAGTTACAGAGGCTGAAAGTAGTGAAAAACCAGATTTTAGACGTTTTCAGAGGTTCTGTATCTGAGATTGAAATTGATACGTAGATTGGAAGTTTATGACTTACTATTTTCAGTGAAATGGTTTATAATAAAGCTACCTTAACAAAATTTTAATATTAAAAAAATATTAAAAACTACAATCACAAAAGCTACTACATTTACACACTTGTAACGTGTTTAAATAATAACAAAAATTAACCTTCCTTTTGTAATTGTTTATTTATAAACAGCTCGTTATTGATTGGTTTTGAACAGCTGATTATTAGTAGCCTGAGCTGACAACAACCTCCATTGTTGTATAATTTTATAAAAAAGTCTCTATTTCAAGCCGTTAGATTTACTAACCAAATTTTGTATTGTTTTTATTATATTAAACATTTTATTATCGGTTCAACGGTTTTAAGCAAAGAAAGTCATAAAATCTTGTTTTTCACTAATTTTAGCCACTGTAGCTCCTAAACAGTTGAAGAAAAAAAAAAAAAAAAAAAAAAAAACAAGAATAAAAAGCCTTGAAATTCAAAAACATCATTAGACGTTGATATTTCTATAAGAAATTTTAAAGTTAGTCGCCATATTTGAAAAATGGTTGATGGTATCAAAATTTAAAAACCCCAAAAAAAACATAAAAAGTTCAGGGGAGCTGCTATTTGACTTTTTAAATAATCAAATACTTTCCAAGTAAAACATTTGGCACACTTGTATCACTTATATATACATATATGTATATATATATATATATATATAGAGAGAGAGAGAGAGAGAGAGAGAGAGAGAGAGAGAGAGAGAGAGAGAGAGAGAGAGAGAGAGAGAGAGAGAGAGAGAGAGAGAGAGAGAGAGAGAGAGAGAGAGAGAGAGAGAGAGAGAGAGAGAGAGAGAGAGAGAGAGAGAGAGAGAGAGAGAGAGAGAGGTCTCATAAAGAAGTCGTTATTTTTGAATTAATATGCCGGACATATGGAACACTTTACAACTTGGAACTTTACAGTTATGTTTCTTAGACATGTAAAAAAGTACCCTCGAGGTTTATTTTTTATGGTCAATCAAAAAACAAAATAATGGTACGTTTTCGCTAAAATGATTTTATTTGCATAACCTTTACAAATTGTTGATTTGCAGATAACATGTAAATGTGTAAAACTTAATAACGAAAAGTAAAGAAAAATAACAGTAACAAATTATTAATGATCCAAATTTGACCTTTATTCGAATTGATTTTCATAATACAGTAGCTATGAACTGATAGCAACAAAACAAAAATTAGTCATAAGAACTTTTTGTAAGTCCGCTATACCGCTCGATAAACAACAGCTGATCGAGTTTCAACTATCAAACATAAGTTATATTCATTTAAAGTGTTTAAATGGCCGCGATTTTGAAACGAATTATTGGAAAAAGTTGATAATTTTTGCCAAACTAGTTTTTTATATTGAGAAGAACCGTGGAAAATGTCAAATCAATTTTGATAAGCCGCTCTAGGGATATACATAATTTATTAATAAAAAAAATGGCGGCTTACTGTTAAAAAGACGCATTTTCGTTCATATGTTTGTAGGAAATATTTTCTTTATTTTGACCCATAAAATCTCCACGCATTACAGAAACACTCTGTATTTTGCACAGCAATTACATCAGGAAAAGCTATTAATATAAGACATCTGTTAGAATCTATATTTTATAGGGAAATAATTTGTCTAACAAAGAAAAAAAATAAATAAATAACGCCACGGCAAACATCAGCACGCGTTTCCTCAACATTTCGAAAGTTATTTGGTAAAAACATTAAATAAGCTGACAAAAAAACCGCAGTTTGTTTAGAGCGAGTTAGTCGATAAACGACAATTCATGCATCGAAACGTTAGTCTACGAAATCGATTGTTATGGTCTTGTTAGAGAGAAATCGTTCCATTCACGATCGATGCACGAAATTGTCGCGAGATTTCGTATTTTAGAAACTACGATAATATTGCATTCATTACAGCCTGATTATTCCGTAAACATTATCTGTAACTATCTAGGAATATGTTTGTCAGAAAACGTCGCGTGTTTGTTTATTTATTTATTCATAGTCACGATGAAATTATCAACACTAAGTTGATATAGTATTTACCCTGCTCCGATCATTCAATGTAATAGAAGCAAATCCTTTTAATGCAATGAGGAAAAAGGACGAACGCAACATCAAATAATACTGTTTCGGTTTCCTAAGACCATTAAACGTAAAGATCTGTCAAAAACAGAGGTAAGCTTACCACATACTTTGTATAGAGTAAGTAAAAATGGTAAAACACAAATCTCTCTCTCTCTCATTATTATTCTTTTTTCCTATCTTTCTATCTTTCTCGTTTTCTCTACCATTCAATCTTTTTTTCTCCGCTCTCTCTCCCTCTCCTTTCTCTTATTGCCTTCTTTACGTCTCGTATTGATTTTGTCTCTACTTTTCTCTCAATTTCACTCTGCCTTTCTCTCTCATTTTTGTTCTCTCTGTCTTTTTTCCTCTTATTCTCGTTCTCTATGTCTTTATATCTCTCATTATCGATATCTCTCTGTTTCGTATTCATTTTTCACTAACTTTCTCTTTCATTTTATTGTCTCTGACTCTTTGTTTCTCTCATTCTCGTTCTCTATGTCTTTATTTCTCTCATTATAGATCTCTTTTTCTCTCTTTTTTCTTCTCGTATTCATTTTTTATCTCTCTTTCTCACACTTTCTTTCTCATTTTCGTTCTCTCTGACTTTTTCTTTCTCTCATTCTCGTTCTCTATGTTTTTACTCTCTCTTTATCCCTTTCCCTTTTTCTTTCTCACTTTCTCTCTCGCTTTCGTTCTCTCTGTCTTTTCTCTTTGTCTTTTTCTCTCTGTCTTTTTCTCTCTCTCATTATCGATCTCCCTTTTCTCTCTCCCTCTATCTTTTTCTCTTCTCTCTCTCTCTCTCTCTCTCTCTCTCTCTCTCTCTCTCTCTCTCTCTCTCTCTCTCTCTCTCTCTCTCTCTCTCTCTCTCTCTCTCTCTCTCTCTCTCTCTCTCTTTCTCTTCCTCTTTCTCTCGTTCAGTGAAATTTAATGGCCTAGACCTAGTGGATGTAACTCCCTGATAACAGCTGAGTAAGGCAGATTACACCTATCAACTGATCATACAACTAAAATACGTACTTTATATTTTTATTTATTCACTTTTAAAGTGATAAACTTTTTTCTTTTAATTTCAATCGCATTAAATTATTTAAAAATTTCTGTAATTACAAATAAAAATGCAAATTATTTTTATGTATGTCAAAAGTTGTCTGTCTGTCGGAAGAGGGTGTTGGAAAATAAATCCCAAACAATATTGTTTCCTAACAGGAATGAAAACGTGTAATAATTGTGTTGACATAATGTAATACAAAAGTTGGGGAGTTGGGAATTGAAAATGAATAATATATGTGAGTGGAAAACCTTTAGGCGAGACCTAACCTCTTTCCTGTTGCTTCTATGTTTTGTGAATATTCTTTCAACGCTTTATTTACCTTGTATAGAGTTTATTTATTTAGTAGCCTATTCGTGATACGAAAGAAGAGCAATTCGTGGAAAGTCGAAGAGGTTTTTTGGGTTGGTAAGTTAGAACTGGAATAAAGGTACGTTATCTTTTTATTAATATTGTTATTATTTTTTTGTTTTACATACAAAATTACCAGTGGGATTTAGAATAACATAAATTAAAGGTTTCGTTTTTTTAAATTTTTTACAGATAATTTAATTAAGTTAAATTTTTCTTTGTGTGCTTTGGGACCAGTGTGCTTTGATATCAGTGTGCTTTGGGACCAGTGTGCTTTGGGACGAGTGTACTTTGGGGCCAGTGTGCTTTGGAGGTTTAAATAAATCCTAAAATCACGATTTTTCTACGAAATTTGTGCGTTCCTTGCGAATAACTAAACACGTATGTATTTAAATTCAAATTGCCTAATAAAGTTACCTCTTAATTAATTGAAGTTACCTTTTAAAATTAATTAATAGTTACATCCTTATAAGGTATAAGATTACATAAAATTTCCTTTTTTAAGGTCATAGGTAAAACCAAGGAGCCTTGTGTATTCACGCTCATGTCCGTCTGTAACTCGCAACCAGTTTAAACAGACAAGACAATAAATCCTGAATATTTTAATGCTTGCATTTATATTCTTTATATTGTCCCACTTATTGGAGCTATATGGCAATAAAAAACAATTACCATGAGGTAGTTAAGGGGCACAATTATAAAAAATTGTTGTATAACTATGTGTATATACTGTATTGACATAAAAATAAAAATTAATATGGTTACGAATATATATGTTTATTTGACGAAAAAATTAATGTATTGGGGCTAAATTTAAAGTCTCAAATATCATATCCTCCCCAATTCTCCCCCCTTCATACTCTATTACATTGCGTCAACACAATTATTACATGTTAAGCAACAATGTTGTTGGTAATTTGTTTTCCAACTTCGTAATTTAAACACGTTTTTTTGCTTATATTCAGCTTTAACTGCATTACTTTATTTTTCTGGTAATAAAGGTTATGTCCCCACATGTTCATGTAAGTAAATAGATGTACAGAAATGTGTATTTATTTATTTCCATTTAAAATTACATAAATGAAATTACATTCGAAATGGTAAAAATAAGAAAATATTAATTAGTTTACTTGGAAATTAACCTACCATTCACCACAGTATATGTAGTACAAAGTAAACAATTATTTTAACTCAGTACACGGGAATCGTGGTGCTGCAATATACAACAATTTAAGCAAAAATAATAAAATCTAACTTTAGAATTTATCACACAAGTAAATAAAATTTAACTTAACAACATAAGGAAAGTAAACCAATAATACTTGCTTCATATAAAACATTCTTCCGTCACATTCAAATATCCATCCATTACACTCGGTTTAGTTCTCCTCTACCCTGTCAATTCATCGATGTTTTTCCCTAGTAACTAGTTTTTTATTAAATGCAATAAAGTTAAATACTTTTGGACAAGAAATAGAAACAATCAACAAAAACATGACTTACTGACCTTGTGTCCCGTCACATTTTATCGCTCCTTACTTCTTGTTTGGTAATTTTGTAAGGAAGTTATGTTTCAGCTCTCTTTATTGAATATTTTTAGAGCTTTATAGACGAAGTCTCAGAAGTAATATCTTGCTTTGGAAAAATTAATGCAAATCTATTTTTAAAGGAGTTTATCTGGATGAAAACTTTTGGGTCGATGTCAACATTATTAAGCACACAATACCAAAATGTAGCTTAGAGTGAATGAGCGTGTAATAAAGAGATTTTAATAATAAATTATTACAAATTTAATGTTACGTAGGAAATAAAATTGTCTCACATTTTCTGAGTTGTAGTTTCAACTCCTTTATATACTTTTCACACTCTATCTTGTTACCCAGGGTAATACCTAAGTATTTGATTTCATCGAGTTGCTTGACCAACGGAGAAACGGAGGAAAGGCGAATTTCAAAATTATGGGCATAGAAGATAAAACTATTTTCAAATATAAACCCAGGATAGTAAAAATTAAGTAGGTCTTCCTTACATTAACAACAATTTTATTCCATGTACAGCATTTCCTTACAAAACTAAACCTTATTAATATTGCTATTTATTTCTCAAACCATACTTGTACCAATTTGTTTTCAACTCATTTCCATTAACAAACGAAGAAAATTAACATGCAGCATTTGTGCCAGTTCTAGGGTTAATATAAAGACGATTAAGTAAGCTTACGATTAAACTTTTCCCAGCTAATGCTGAAAATAAATAAATGAAAATATAGATTGAATGAGTTAAAAAATATACAGGTTAAGAGAAGAGTTTGGAATCATAGTTTGCAAGTTTGTATGCACTCACTAAGGGTACAATTTGATATTTTTGCTGTCTTCAATGGTCAGTTTGTATGTTTCATCTTAGATTTAGCAAGGGATGTAACGTATATTTCTAGTTTGATTTTTAAATCTAAGAGTTTTTCCATAATTTAAATTTTACTTACCGTTTTCATATTTTTCATACGAGGTTTTGGTTATTTAAAAAGAAGCAATTATGGTACTTACCTACCACCATTATATAATGAAACTCAAGAAAACCCACTAAATTTTAATGCAGAAAAGTTGGTCTCCTAAAACTTGTAGGAATTGTTAAATTGTATTCGTAAATCAAGAGGTCCAGTGTACGTAGTGCCGCGCTGCCTCTCTCCGTTAAGTGGGTTCGAGTAGGGTTCTTCTTGCCCCACGTTGGGCGCCACTTGCCACGCTACGCTCCTCTCTCCGTGTTAGTGAGTTCGAGTAGGGTTCTTCTTGCCCCACGTTGGAACGCCACTTGCCACGCTACGCTCCCTTTGACTTCAACGAGTTTAAGATTCTTGTTCCCTTTTTTGGAACACTATTTTCACGAACTCTTAAACTCGCTGTACGATCACCACCGACTGGGCGAACCACCTTTCTTTTCAGAGCAGGCGCGGGCAAGGCCAAGATGCTCACTTTTACTTTTTTAAATCAAAGATTTTGCAACTCTTGGCTCTAATAAGTATGAGCTTGTCCTCATAAACTTACTAAATTTTAATTAACGCAAAATTCCCTGAATTTTATCTCAATGCTCGATTATTTAACTCTTTTAAGATTAACTCTCTCTCTCTCCAAGGTCGTGCCTTTTGGGAGAAATCGGCTCTTAAGTTCTGATGATAACTTTTAAAATTTTCAAATTATATTACCAGAGCACATATATAAAATTTATGTTAAAACAAAGTTAATAGCATACACAGAATGGATTTATATTAAAAACACAACAAAATTTAGAAATGAATTTTTTGTATATTATTTCCTCTTTTGCACAGAAAAATTTTATATTCAAAACTTTTTTAATCACACAAAACAATTTAATTGAACAATAACACAACTATTTATTTATTTAACAACATTAATTAATGTAATATTATCTATATATTAAACAAAATAAAAGCGCTTGACTTTCCAGACAGAACCACAAACAGTTTTTCCTGTACTGAAAAAGTCGTATTTAAATTATTAATTATTATCAACACCAAAGCAGAGGTTTAAAATGAATTTAATTTGTAATAATTCCCCTAATGACGCTATATTTGAAAAGAAGTTAATATTTGCGAATTATTCCTTAAGTATAAGATACCTTCACACTTTAATAGAAGTTCTAGTTGGATTTGGAATTTGTTGTATTATTAGGATGATGGTGATGTGATGTTTTCTATCCAGAGTCTGTAAGCTGCTATGTAGTTGAATGCTGGTATCGAATTCTTCTAAGTCGCCTTGAAGATCGATTAAAGTTGAAATTATTCTAAGTCCAATTAGTAGAGTGACAGTTGAATCTTCCTCTCAGCTCAGAGTCGGTTGCAGAAGAAACGTCCTTTAAGCGTCGATTCCAAATCAAAAGTAACCGTCTTTCGACGATTAAATCTCGGTCTCCCTGTCAGTGGGAATTAATCCACTTTTCTGGAGCCAATTTTTCTCCCTTTTTGGGAAAAAGGTATTTTCCATATATTATGTGTTTTCAGGCCCTTTTGGTCTGAAATATTTACACTATATGTTTTATTAGTCCTATTTCTTGACTAATGAATAGTTTTCTTCCTTAATTATTAATTAAAACACCTTTTAATTAATAATTTATAGTATTTTTTCTTTAACGTTATCTTTGATCCATGTTGGCAGTATGATGTTTCCGACTTTAGACTCAGCTTGAAGATGCGCGCGCCACTTTTCATGTTTTTGCATGAAAATCTCTACTTTTGACGTTTTTTCGTTCAACTCGCTGTAACTTTCGAACGCTCGAACCGATTTTAAAGTTCCTTTCGGATTCTTCTTCCTTTCCATCTTGTGGGTCTTGTGGAACTTGATTCATCGCTCTACTACGCTTCGTTCGCGAGTTATCGCCCTTTTCCCTAAACTTGATTCTTCCTCTTTTCACATTTTGAGATAAGTCCTTTCTCAAAATTCTTTTGACGAAATCTTGTTCCTCTTCTACTACGACGAAATACTATGTTTTTACTTTTTACATAACTCGTTTGGTTGTTGAGTTATTCGCCTTTGAAGTCCTTAAATTTGTGTCGTATGAGTTTATGTTCATAAAAACCCCCCCATTATGTATTATTACTTCTGCTTTGATGTGTTACAATTTTACAGGCTAGATACATATAATTATCATGTTACTTTACCCTTTTAACGTTTTATTTACCCGCTTTTGGGCTTTGAAGTTTTACGTTTTGTTATTATTATATCTCCCTTATTTTATTTTCAAATTTGATTCTAAGTACTTATTATTGTGCCCTATTGTGGTCTCTACGATAGTACTTATTATTATTTTTTAAATGATCCCCCCTTCAACTCAAAAATTCCAAAAAACTCCCCAAGAATGACTTTCTAAGTCCATTCTCACCTGTTAATTATTATTAATTCATATTTTTTATTTATGATTATTATTAGTTCCCCTTTGAGTTATGACTCTACGTTTTTTGAATTTTGAATTTAAGTTTTTTCCAAATTTTAGGTTTTTGAGCCCCTATAAAAACTTGAATAACTTTTTTGTTTTAATTGCTTTTAAATTTATTTTTCGATATTCTTAATCGGTTGATTCTACTGAACATTAATTTATTTTAATAATTTAGTATTTTAATAAAATAAGAGACAAGACAGAACGACTGTACACGATCCAACATGCAGTGTTCAACCCCTGTTGCCGTGACGTCACAGTCCCCCCTCGTCTCTCATCTACATCGCTTTATCGCGGGAATTTAACTTGTTTTAAATTGGCTTGAGGCTTTTGGCTTTTTCCAAACCGCCTCAGTAGTTGATTGTAAAAGTTTTAACAGAGATTTTCTGAACCTCATAATATAATTACTTTATATACTTCTGCAATTTGTATGTATTACAAAATCTCGTTTCGCTTCGATTGTGCCAGTATCTCTGCTATGATCTTAAATTTTGTGCCGCTATCGTGCTTATGTAAACACTTCAACGACGACGGACGGACGGTTTGTTAAAAAATTTGTTGAATTTACGAGCGCAGCGAGCATGGGGTATAGCGTGGGAAGCAAGCGGAGTTTCCCCAGTATTAATAATATAACAATTTAAAACGTATAATATGTTTCATAAACAACCTACTACAGATTAGATGAACAGAAATTTTGAAAGCGAAAGATGAATTAAATAGCTGTGTCAGACGGAAAGAAAAGATTTCCTCTGTCGTGTTCAGTCAACTGATTCGATTAATCGATTGATTCATTGCTTTCGCGTCGCGCTTTGTTAGCTGTGAAACTGAAAATCAACAAGTGGCGGCAAGTAATTCAGCTGCCAATAGCGAATCTTAGATAGCGTTCTGTTTCTCACGATTATGTAGAATATTAGCGATTGTTACAATCATTGCTACAAGGAATGTGCACAGAACGTATCTTGCAAATCATTTTTAGTTTTGGAGTTCGACAAAAAGTAGAACACTGTATGTAATTTGTCCGAAATATTGAGAAGTCGACTAATACTCAATCCTAAATTAATTATCACCTATATGAAAAGAAAGTATTTTGATATGTGCAGTACAGTAATTATGTATTAGAAGTTTTTGATAATTATTATGGATTGTTCTTATTGCTATGGTTTAAACAAGTCTTCCTTTAAGGAAATAGAAGATACAGTTAATAGTTTTTTTGGACATGTAGTGGATAGATACATTTTTTAATCAGACATTTCCCATCATATGTTTATATAAAAACCAACACACGACGTTTCAAGAGTATAAATCAACTACTTTTATCAAGTGATATACCTAGAATTTAAAAAAAAGTGAAACAAGTAACGTCATGTTAATATACCAGCTTTATAATTCAGAGTAATATAAGCAGATCTTTCATATCTATTGCTCAAAAATTGCTTTCCTAGGCCTTGTAAGATATGTTAAATTGTATTGGTATCTTATCCATTGGGGTAAGTTTGTTTAAAACAGTTGTTACACAGGTTTTCTGAAGCTAGTAATTGTTGTCACTAACTTTCGACAGGCCTTAACAGAACTCGTAGATGTGTCCACTTGCTTCGCTCGGCCTTAGCGAGCCTCGATATTATACTAATATCAATAACGCTTCTCTCGTCGGTAATTCTGCCCTCCGGGTCTCGTAACTTGTACGAATAACACGTTCAACGTAGCGAGGTAGGCTACTCTATGTGCAGAATTGAATACTGTAAATTTTGATCGAATTTCGGTGTGTTATAAATTAAGTTGGATGACATGTGATGTGAACGGAAACTGTTTAGATTGGGCGCCATTTTGACAGTTTTAATTAGATTTTTCTGAATTCAATAGAATTCTATACGAGGGCCTATATTCTGCTGTACCAATGTCATATTCCTATCTATCTTATTGTATCCTATATCGTGGCCACGTATAGATGTCGTAAATACATAGCCACTAGAGTAATGTCAGAAATTGATACTTCAGACAAGAGGTATACTGTCTTGCTGTAATAAAACTACTAACGTAGCAAAGGAACGTACCCTAAGCCTCAAACTAGACCTTAACAGTCAAAAATAAGACTAGACAAAAGAGTATACATTCTTTTCTCTGTTAAGACTAAATACAAATGTGATCAGAGAAATGCACTACACAGTGGTTTATCATTCATTGTGTCTTTTACCCGATTAAACAATATTAGACTTTGGCTATTAAAAATATTTAATTACAATCTAATTTACAAGTTGAAAACAACCTTAGACTCATATTTGTTGAAACAGACTATTTGAACTGAATGTTTTTTTTTTTTAAAAACTGTATATTTAATTAATTAATAACAAACATTTCTACAGTTTGGATTTGTTCCCAAGTCCTACAAAGCCTACAACATAACACATATGAGAACCTTATGCGGAGAAAGTGTTCCCACACACCTTCACAAGTTTACTGTACTTGTCTTGTTACGAAGATATTTACAAACACTTGTTTTATGCAATATTTAAGTTTTCCCATAAAAGTGAAGAAAATAGCTCTTTTGCAACAAATATTGCTGAGGTAGATTCACAAGGAGATCTTCCTGCTTGGTCGTGTTTTTAGTGTCCCATGCTTCTGAACTATCTTTGGACGTTGAAGAAGTTCCTCTTGCATTTTACTTTATCACATATTCGTAGAATAGAGAACGTTTTGTAATGGGTCAAAATATCAATGTCGAGGTTGTAGCGAATATTCAGGCGAAATATTTCTTACAGTCGTGGAATCAATATCTCAACATTAATGTTTTAGAATTTGAACGAATGTAATGTCAAATACTGAAGTAAAACATTATTTACATATTTTGCAATCTCGTGGAAGAAAAATCTCAAGAATTATTTGTTTGGGAATTTGAACAAAAAAACATGCCAAATAGACAGACAAAATATTTTTTTACATGTTCTGCGGTAGAGATATTATAAAAATCTCAAGATTAATATATTTTTGAAAATTTTACGAAAATGATGTAAAATATACAGGCAAAACATATTTCTTTTAATGTTCTGGAGTCGTGTGGAATCAAAATCTTAAGCAATTTTTTTTTATTTGAAGTAATATCGTGTCAATTATTTAGGTAAAACGTTTTTTTTACAAGTAATCTTAAGCAAAATGTCATGTCAAATGTTAAAATACTACATTTCTTACATATTCTTCTGTCATGTGGGAATAAAAAAATCTCAAAATTATTATTTTTTAAAATTCGAAAGAATATATTGTCTAATATTCAGGCGATACAATATATTCTGCATTCGTCTTAAATATAAATTTCCAAATTAATTTTTTTTACATGAGTGATCGTCATATCAAATATTCAGGAAAAGAATTTGTGGAATTATTAATTCTTTCTAATGTTAATTCAAAATTAATTACGTGCATGATGAGTGAGCATAAGTTTGATGTGAAAAAATATAATTGCGAACATAATTTCAGTCGAATATTCAGACATACAATTACTAGAAACCCATAAGTAATATAGATAGTAGATTATTAACAAAGATCTCAATGCAGATGATTTCTTGTTTGGTTTCTCAGTTAGTTTCCACTTAAGGGATCGAGTTGCCCTAATTAAACAGATTCCTTTGAGAGAGTCGCGGTGAAGACTTGGAATGTTACTTGTATTTATGACATTTCAAATTTTACTCAATGTATCATCACTGAATTCAGGTCGGTTTTGCTTTGCTTCTCTGGTCTTATTTATAATTTTACTTCTCTATTATGTAATTAAATTTGTGGAGTAATATAGAGATAAATAAGTAGAGATAACATTTTTTCCATTATATTGCAACTACTTTATTTAATCATGCTCTAAATTTTATAAAATAATGTATCAATATCATGCAATCCCAAAGAATGTAATCCCATTGGTTGCAAAGCTTGGATGATGACTTTAGTATTTAAAGCTATAAATTATTAATAAAAAGGGAAAATTTAGTTTCTATTATAAGCTGTAATATTGGTTGCTTATGTGTGTATGTATACATTTAAATGTAATATGTGTTTGTGCGCTCAAATCTATTGAAATTTTGAAAATCTGAAGTCATCTGGTGTTTTGATTTATTTTGACAACAATAAGTGTATAAAATACCATTTAAACTCATTTTTGATCCGTCATTTTTAAATAAACGTTTATTTATTACCATTATTTTCTTTTTTAGTAAAAAATCAGGCATTTACTCGATTTAAAGTATTTGTAACTTCAAGGGTTAGTTACCAATTGTACACTTAAAATAAACACCTCGCTTGTGTATTGTATATCGTGGTATATATAAGCTCAAGGTAGCCATTTTTTGTTCAACCTTTAGAATAGTTGATCAAATTTGTTGGTAATTCTAAGGAATGAAGTTAATTTTCAAATTAAGAAAAGATATGTTTTATCTCATAATTATATCTCGCCTGTATCCTACAACTTTCATACACCTTATTTTGTGAAATTCAATCTATAATAAAAAGATTTAACTTGTAATAGCATAATCTAACAATAAATCTGTAATAATCTGAAGTAGACAAAATATTTGTTTCATATTAGTGAAATTTATTACAAAAAATATTAGGTTAAAATGGTCTGATTTTTTTTAAAACTTGGTGGTTTAAATATCTTTTTGAAGTTTCTTATTATATATATAACTTCATTGAATAGATTCATTGGTACGCAAGAGAATAATTTGTTTTAATAATGTATGTTTAAGTCTAATCTCTCACGTTCTTGACCAATGTTAAACATTTTAGATATCTGTAGACTTCTCAAAACATGGAATAGTTGCTAGTTGATTTAACACTGAGTATTCTTGAATGCTGCACATTATATGAAAAGATTAAAGTAGTTCAAACTTGTCGTTTGGAATAACGTATGTTTGAATGGTATGATCGCAATCCTATGAAACAAAATGTAAAGACTGCATTGTACAATAGTAGCATGTGAAGTGTAGGACAACATACTACATTTCTTACTTTTCAATTCACAAAAGGTATCCAATGTTATCGAATACCCTTTTTATATTTTGTAAAATGTTTTTGATTCAAAATATCTTTAGAAATGTAAAATTATACGTAGCTACGTAACTATACGTATAAAGAGTGCCCCAAAATACTACTCTGAACTTTGGTTAATCATTTATTTATGTACGACCAGATACTTCTGTTCTGAAGTGTTTGATATTTTATTTTTTAGAGTATTTTTTATTTTTATTAAAATATTTATCCCAAATTTCATCTTTTATAATTCAATTCATATTTTTATCTTTTTAAATTCAAAAATCGAGGAATTTATGACAGTCAATCACTAAGTAAATCAGTTAACTTCTTAGTCAATGCGACAGTTATTCAGTGTCTTAATATGTCATTCAGTCATTGCTTCATCAAGATAATCGAGTCTTTTAATGAGAAAGTTAATCACTCTTTCAGTCTCTCAATCATATGTCGGTAAGCCACTCAGTCAGTCAACAATTCAGTCACTCAATCAGTCAACCGTTCCGTGACCAAGTCAATCGGTCATTCAGTCACACAGTTAACCACCCATACAGTAATTCGGTCAATCAGTCGCCCAGTCAATCGGTCATCTTTAACTCGATCAATCAGCAGTTATGTCATTTAGTAAGTTAACCACTCAGTCACTCGGTCAGTTACTTAGTCTGTCAGACTCCAGTCGATCGGTTATCCAGTCACTCGGTCCAATCCGATCAGTCACTCAGTCAGTTAACCATTCTGTCAGTCAACCTTTCAATCACCATGATAATCGGTTTTTAGTCACACAGTCAACCAGCCATTCAATCTCTTGGTCTGTCAGTCATCCAATCACTCTGACAGTCAGCGGTTAATTAATTCAGTCAGTTAACCATTCCTTCATCCAGTGAGTCAGACATTCAGTCACACAGTCAATCTACAATTCAAAAATACAGAGAGTCAAACATTCACCCACCAAGTCAGCCAACAAGTCAGTAACCCAGTCTGTGTGACATTCTATTACCTAGTTTATCTACCATTCAGTCGCGCAAAGAATCAACCCTTCAGTTACCCAGTCAGTCAACATCACCCAATTAATTAACTTTTCAATCTATCAGTAACTCTATCCGTCAGACATGCAGCCACCCTTGTTAATCTGCCCATTTAATGACTTAAAGAACCAAACAGATATTCACCCGGTGAGTCAGCAAATCAGTGTTTTACTAGTCTAATCAGTCAGTCACTCAATTAATTAACTATTTAATCACATAGACAACCAATCATACAATCACTCAGTAGTCTAGTTAATCGGTCATCCAATCAGTCATAAACCGTTCAGTCAGTCAATAGTCACTTAGTCAGTTATTCAGCCACCCAGTTAATCAACTATTCTGTAAATTAGTAACCCTGTTCGTCAGACATGCAATCATCCGGAGAATGAAACATTATTTATTCACTCAGTGACTCAAGAATCCAGTCACCCAGTTAATAAGCTATTCAAGCAACCACTCAGTCATCCATTTAGTCACCTAGCCAGTCAGTTAGCTATTCAGTTAGTCAGTCAGTAAATCAACTATTCAGTGCCAGTGAATCAGAATTGAGTCAGTCAGTTACTCATTCAATGAAGCTTTCAGCCAATCATCCATTCAGCTAGTCAGTCACTCTATCACCGTAACAATCTGCCCAATCAGTCACAAAGACACTCAGTCAGACAACCATTTTATCATTGTGTTAGTCACTCACTCAGTAAGTTAGCCATTCACTTAATCATCCATTCGGTCAGTCATTTAAAAAATAAATCTGTTAATAAAAAAGCCAGGCACCTATTCAGTCACTAAGTCAATTAGTATCTAATCTCTCACCCAATCAGTCAGCCATTCAGTCATTTAGTCAGTAAATCAATCTTTCAGTAAGTTAGTCACACATTCAGTAATTGAGTCACATAATCATACACTTAATTGAGTATTATGTGATACAAAATAATTGCCTCAAATAATCAATTGCCAGTTACTTAGTCAATCAGTCATTCAGACAATCAATGAGTCAGAGAATCAATAATCCATTCAGTCAATTAGTCACTTAGTCTGTTGGCCATTCAGTTAATCAGTCATTTACTCACTCATTCATTCGGTCAATAAGCCATTCATACATTCAGTGTGTCTCATGCAGGCTATAAATAGCAGTGAGTATTAAGTTACAGTGAATACAACAAAATAATTGATATGAGAGTTTATGGGGAGGGGGGAGAATGTGTTCAGTTAAACTTGTTATCTCTGTTCAGAACTGTTGAAGCAGAACGGAGCGTTGAGGGGGAATTAGCGGTTATATTCGTAGCTGGTTGACAAACATTTCCGATATTAGAAAACAAATAAAGCACACTCCACTTTCTACTGCAATAAACATACAAACGACGATTGTATACTTGTATATTGTGTATCACTCGAGGGGTTCTATCTTCCATATTAACAAGTCAATATCGTTAGTTTAGCAAACTTTTACACTAACTTTTTAATAAATAATGTTCAAATATATTTGAAGTGCAGGAATATACTGTTTAATATAGACTCATCCACGAGGCTCCTTAACGGCCTAGCCGACGGCAACCTGTGTAAACAAACTTATATATATATATATATATATATATATATATATATATATATATATATATACTACTTATACTGGATCTACCAATTCAAAATAAAATTTCTTACAATGGTAGAGTAGCCTAAATGAAGATTTTTACTCTGGAATCGAAGTTTCAGCAAGGTATCGACCTCAAACCTTTTATAATAAATTTATTATAGTCTCAAGAAAAAAATTTAATATTTTCCAGACAATTTTTTGGGGTGAGTCCTACCTTCTTTAGACTACGGTGGGTATAACAAAATAACTAATTACAGAATCAGATAGGAAATTATATTCTAAGATTTTTTTTTTTACTTTTGTAAGGAAATAAATATTTTTGGAGTTAGTGTGAATTGAAAAATTCAATTTTCATCTTCAAGAATCGGTTTTTTTGTAAATAACTCGAAAAATATCGAGTTTAACAAAATAAAAAATTAAATATTAGAGAAAAAACATAAATGCAATTTTATTATCTAAAACTTTTAGTTTCAGAAATATAGGGCTTTAAAGATGGCGTTTATGCGCTTGGAAATTAAGATTCCACTCTTAAATATTTCAATAAGTACAGCTTGTAAAAAACCAGTGTATAGACCAGCATTATAGATCTTATAATTATTCACAAATATTTAAAAAAATCTGTAGCTTAATAAATAAGGAAGTTAGGAGCAAAATAAAGCTTCTTGATTCTCTAAAAATATACAAAACGTATTTTTCCTACAGATACAGTAATACTAAAAGTAGCTTTTCCCGACTTCTACACAAAGCTTATATGTGTGATTTTCAGCCCTATAAGAAAAGCATTGGTACTACATTTTAAAACAAGAACTGATAAATCAACTTTTTGTATTAAATGAAATGAGGATGAGTTGTTGTCATGGCAACAGGCGACAAGCATCCTTAAAACGCGAGTTTCAGTTAATTTGTTGCTGTCATAACCTAATTACTCGATTAAACTAAACATTTTGATACTTTGTTATTTTAAAACATTATGGTTAGTGATCTTGTAGATAATTCTCAAGACTCTATTCAAAACACTGTTTATGTAACTGCTAACCTCTTGCCAAAAAAATCAAGAAAGAAATATGAATAAAACGTAGGAACAATTGATGTCTTGATGTAATGGTAAGGGCATTAGTAAAATGTCTATACAGTATTCACGTATTGCCAACGAAACAGTAACGACAAATAACTACAACTAAAGACTTTCCCTCAGATTTCACCAGGAGAAGTTATAAGTCAAAACTGTGAAACTGTAATCATTGTAAATAATTATGCCAAAAATTAGTTTTTATAAGCAAAAGTAACTCAAAAGCTAGATGTGTGTGTACACTGATAAATAAAGTTGTTTATCACAATATTTGTGTTACTTAACGAAATTTTTCTAGTTGTCTGAAAAATGTTGTGTGTATTACGAGTGAAAAGTGGCTGTGATCGGGTGTCAACATTTTCTTCTTTGATCGATAAAGACGTTCTTTCCACTCTTAAATCCATAAATAACTATAGAAGACATAGGTATATAAAAAAATTCTATATAAAACCTTAAGTTAGGTTCTGAGTTAAACATTAATATGTACTATAAGTTTATTTGAAAACAAAATCCATAATAGCTTTACATATTCTGCTCCACTAACTTCCTCTGTTCTAATACGTGATGTTTTATTGCAACAAATTAAAAGAGTTTATTTCCAAGTTTGTGGTTAGGAGACCTTTTACTTACTGAAGGTTGGGGGAACCAGATTGTGAAAGGATAATGGATAACTTGCACCCTAAGTAGTGGAAGTACTAACACAACACTAACTGATAAACAAGAATTAGAAAACACTTTAAATGTTAATAATGATTCGTAAAAAATATTACATTGTTTAACTTAAGAATAATAATTATTAATTCTCTGTAGTTATTTTTGACTTACCGCCAGCAATCCTTGGATAATTCTATTTTAGTTTATATTGTCATATATTTCATTACACTACACGTGTTTCGGACATTATCGTCCATCGTCGGGTGATAACACTTAGTTAAAATATTCAACACAGAAATACAAGTAACACATAACATTCACGCACGAGTAACTATGTAGTGCCGGCACGGTGACATTAAAATTATGTGTTTCTCGTGCGTGAATGTTATGTGTTACTTGTATTTTTGTGTTGAATATTTTAACTAAGTGTTATCACCCGACGATGGACGATAATGTCCGAAACACGTGTAGTGAATGAAACATATATATGACAATATAAACTAAAATAGAATTATCCAAGGATTGCTGGCGGTAAGTCAAAAATAACTACAGTTATTCAAGCATATCCGGTTACTCTAGAATATCACATGATTAATTCTCTCTTATATTTAATATTTTATATTCTCGAATTTATTTAATAAAATAAAATATAAGTCAATTACATCAGTTTTCAATGGTTATACTACAAGGCGCCCATTTTGAATCCGCCATTTTATCAATATAAATTATGATCTCATATTCGTCATCAGCGAGCTCGAAAACATAAACATACAGTATACAGTTTCATCGAATACTTGATGTAATTAAAAAAAAAATCATTTTTATGGTTAGTTTAAAAATCATTTAAATAAAGCCAAAATGTGTTTTTGAAATTTATTTTACTATATCAGTTCTTTATGATGAATGATATAAAAATATAATTCCGAGTGAAAGTCATCGATTTTATAATCAGTTTACGAATATTTGCTCCATCTAGTGGGACATTAACGTAGCGTTACGCGTTTCGGAATATATATTTCATCTTCAGAAGTTCGTTCGTAAGAGGTCGTTAAAACATTAAGAATACACACACATACAAAACATCACAAAATAGAAACATTTTTTTAATAAAACACTCGAAAGGTGACACCGCGACTGGGATACGAATAGTCTATCTATATCTGCGTGTTATCTAATACCATCATAATATTGTATCCTCATTACAGTGTTGTACAACGAATTGGATTGGAAGTTAAGTTAGTCGTTTAACAAATCATTTTGTATAATAAAATAAAGCAAAAGCTTAGTTTCAAATATTTTAATAATATAAATGAGCTCATTTATATTATTAAAATATTTGAAACTTTAAGCTTTTGCTTTATTTTATCCTTGAATATGGAGTTTCAACAAGAAATATCTGCTATTACATTAAAGTTAAAGTTAAATCATTTTATGTTTGTGTTTTGTGACGTTTCATATGTTTTGACGACCTCTTACAAGCGAAAAGGTGTAGATGGAACATAGCTACTATTTGAAAGATAATACAAAAGACTTCAAAGCAATACCTTGTTGATATATCGTTTCCAGAATTTTCTGTTTTTTAGTTTAATTAACCCCACACCAAGCCCCAAGAGACAAATGGGGCTGGGTAAAGTACCTTAATGACGTACATCAACTTGTTTGTACGTATTGAAACTTTATAAAACTTCCATGAAGGAATATAAACTTTTTTCTCTGACTACCATGAAACTCCTTAAACAACTCGGGTATTTGTATTATAAGGATGTAGTTAAACACAAGGCGCCTCGTCACCCACACTGAGTCAAGACAATGCAAAACGTGTCTTTTTACTGGACTGATAAATAATTTCACTTTCAGATCATTGCTGAGTAACGCTGATAGTAACTTTCGGAATTCATTAACACTTCTTTACCTCGCACAACAGATGTCACTCCTTGACCAATCCGGGACAATGTCACCTTGACAAAAAAAACAAAAGTAGACAATGATTCAAGCTTAGGTAAAGTGATTAAATATATTGTTCAAGATTTAACGAGATTGATGCCAATGAAAGTGAAAGAATAAAGTCGATTCGTAGCAAGAGTAACCTTGCTTAAAGTCAAATCGGAGCAAGTATTACTATTTCATTGAAAACAAGTGAAACCATTTTAATTGGACCATCACGAAATATCCATCTTTATATTGTGATGTTCTATCAACCTAGGAATCTGGATGGATGTTAACCAAATTTGAAATATCGTCACTTGTATAACATTACTACATTGAAAGTAAATAATAACGATACGGTAGTTGTTCGCCACTTTTTGTGTAGTGCAGTCCTCTGTTGTATCTTTTTTCTTATTACGTTTGTGTTTGGTCTTATTTTTGACTGCTCAAGAATAGCTTTAGGCTTGGGTTCCTTTCTTAATTTTTGTTTTAATTTTCAACAAGAAAGCACCCGATTGTGTTGGTCTTTGTTTACTTTTTTTATACTCCAGTTAAAAAATTGACAACTAGAGTTGATTTATACTCTTATATTTTAATTTAATATACACAAATGATGGTATATACACTATTAAACTATATTTATAACATGAACAATTCATAATTATCAAATAAATATAAAATCAGAATGAACAAGAGTTTACATATTGGGTTGATTGTGTGTATATTTTGTTTTAAACAAATTTAATCACAGCAGAATTAAGAATTATTCAAAAAACCATACGGATAGAAAAATTTGAGACATACTAATATATCTATAGAAAAGTATTTTTAAGGTATAATTTTAGCAATAGAAGATGTTAAAGCAACAGCTACCAGCTTCCGGGTTTAAATCCGGATATGATCGAACAAACTGTATTTTATGCTATTTTGTAAACAGTAATAATGATTAGAAGATGTTTAATATAATCACACGAATAAAACGAATAGGAATTTTAAAAAGAAAATGAATTGCTTAACATTTTACTGAAACTTTATAGTTGGGAGCTTCCGGTAGGAAGAAAATGAACCCTGAATGTCGGCATGAAATCTCAAAGTTCATCTACGCATGTTTTATACTATTTTTAATTAAAAAAACTTACGAACGTACATTGTCATACTAAACTGTCAATGAGAAGAACTGTTCTTTAGTAATCAGGAAAATACTGAATCGAAGTTGTATAGGAGTAGTAGTAGTAGTGTGGGGATAAAATACACTGTAACCTTTATATTCTCAACGGAGGAAGTCCCGTTTATGTGGGTCTCAACTCCTTTAGCACCTGGAGGGAGCCAAGGGTAGGTACCTCGTCTACCCTCTATAATCTCAACGGAGGAAGTCCCACTATTGGAGCCTCAACTCCTTTAGCACCTGGAGGGAGCCAAGGGTAGGTACCTCGTCTACTCTCTATAGTCTCAACGGAGGAAGTCCCACTATTGGAGCCTCAACTCCTTTAGCACCTGGAGGGAGCCAAGGGTAGGTACCTCGTCTACCCTCTATAGTCTCAACGGAGAAAGTTCCGCTTTTGGAGTCTCAACTCCTTTAGCACTAAGAGCCCCGCTTGGTCGGGACAGTCTAAGTACTCTGAGAGGTCACCAAGTATCCCATGTCTTCCGGTACCATGTCTTTTGTCCGGTACCATTCCCACCATCCACACAGGTACTTTAGGCTTTGAGTGAAAACGGTAGAAAAAGGAAGGATGAAGACATAGTAGGGGCGAGTAAAGGTGAAAAAGGGTAAAACCGATCAAGAAAAAAAACACCTGCACTAGAAATGCAGGTCACAGGAAAGGCGTCACAACAGCATCAAGAGTTTGGATCTTAAGAGGTTTATGTAGTGAATGCCCAATATATGTTAAAAACATTGGTTAAAACATTAAGTAGAATAATTTAGAATGTTTCGAAATTAAAAAAAAAAAGTTAATTTGTTTTCCTATGATCATGAACAGAAATCTTCTACAACAAAAGTAATGTTCATTGTCCTATAGCTTTCCCTCTAAATTGAAAGAACAAAACAAGAATAAATGTCGTATACAAACTAAAACTATAGTACAGAGCAAAATACAAAAGAAGTTGTTATATTCTTAGTACTGAAAAATTAATAGCTGGTAGCAATTGTAACATTTGTGATTAGACTCTAGTTTGTAGGCTAAATTACCGCCGGACACATAGACGTTCAGCTACAGATGGAAAATTATTCCTGTATGAGTTTCAAAGAACAGAGAGTTTTTATTTTGTTGTTTACTAAATAGTTGAAATACTTCAGTGCAGTAATTTTCTTTTACTTGCAGTTTAGTTTTAATCATGAAATATTGTTTAAATTTCTCAAAATATTCATCGAAATGAATTAGCCTTTTTTGAGAGAGATAAAGAGATAGAGAGCGAGAGAGAAGAAAAGAGAGAATTGAATTGAATTTTCATTATGTAGGGATAAGGTTAATACTGTATAGTCCTCTCTACCACCTAAACCCATTGTATAATATAACAACATAATATACAAATAATACAATCAACAGTTAAAAATAACAATGAATTTATAAACAATTAACAGAATCCAAATTGAAATAACAGCAAATTAATAATAGTTAACAAACAATGAACAATTAAAAATTTACTGAGAAAATACTAAAAATTAACATAAAATTAAATTTAAACAAACTGAAATTTAGAATATAAAATTAAATAAAAATGTTTATGTAAACTGTAGCTTATATGTATTTAACATATAAGTACAATCACACACACGCACGCGCGCACACACACACACACACACACACACACACACACACACACACACCCACTCACTCACACCACTCACACTCACAAGCACGTTTATACTTAAAAGACTCCACAAAACTAAAATAAGCAATAATTACTATATAAAAAGTAAAGCATATAACATTTACTTATTTCGAACATTTACACTTATGCAAAAAAATTAATATTCCGTTACACCCCAGACTAATACACCAAATCCATTTTATTCAGAAAGAAAGTCATAACTAACCTTGAAAACTCTACACAACTGTCAACAGATTAAGTGCTTCGGGAATTAAATTCCACAAGCGGCAAGCGGACACAGTAAAAAAATTATTAAACATAGCGGTTCTATGTAGCGGTATCTTGAACAAAGTGGAACCTCTTCTTTGGACTCAAAAATAAACTTTTCTGCCAAATAATTCGGCACTCCAGTTTGTAAAACCGTAAATCGTATAGAATATAATTAAAATATTAAAAGATGGGATATCGTTAAGTGTACAAAAATTAAGTTCTTTGAGTGAGAGAGAGAGAGAGAGAGTGAGAGAGAGAGAGAGA
This sequence comes from Aphrophora alni, assembly GCA_963513935.1. Taxonomy (NCBI): domain Eukaryota; kingdom Metazoa; phylum Arthropoda; class Insecta; order Hemiptera; family Aphrophoridae; genus Aphrophora; species Aphrophora alni. The sequence continues at coordinate 24,885,635 of OY740777.1, forward strand.
GAGAGAGAGAGAGAGAGAGAGAGAGAGAGAGAGAGAGAGAGAGAGAGAGAGAGAGAGAGAGAGAGAGAGAGAGAGAGAGAGAGAGAGAGAGAGAGAGAGAGAGAGAGAGAGAGAGAGAGAGAGAGAAGGGTTATTGGAAAAGTTCTAGTTTCAAGTTAAAAAACAAAAATGTTTAAACGAAATTTTATTCAGGTAGTTACTGATTCATTTTATTGAGGTATTCTCAAATTAATTTAGTAATGAAAAATAATCTGAAAAAAAAAAAAAAACTCTTTTATTGTTAATTAATAAATGTTTGTATCTGGTTCACCTGAATAATAAAACTAACTTGTAAACAAATGACATTTTTAAGGTTAGAATATATTCCTCAGAATTATGATTTTAATATCTCAAAATTTCCAGGTATTTTCAGGAGGAATAAAATATTAAATTGAAGATTTTCCTAAAAATCGATATATTGTTTCGACAAAATTTGAAGAAAACACTTTCATTAATGACTCATATAAGTGTTCACCGCAAATTTCGAGGCAGGGGAAATCATTTTGAAAATCATACAAGACTAAGCTGTCCCTTTTTAAATGTTTATTTTTCAAGTTGAAGCTCACCGCATAAACTAAAACAACTCATTCACAATAAAATTTTGGAATCTGCCATAACCAATTTTCTCAAAATGTGATTAAGGATTGTATAAATGTTTTACCATAAGAAATGATTTACGACTTATAAAATAAAAAACTGATTTTTATCTCAAAAACGTTATAAAAAAGCAAAGTTAATAACTGAAAACAACGTATGTAGGGAAAAAATATCAGTTTCAGAAACTTCATAAAATCTAACCTTGTCCGGAATCCCTCAAAGTTTCAATTACAGTTTCAGTTTTCAGACTGCCATGAATATTTTAATATTTATGACACGTTTGAATATTTGTGTTCAGCAAAATGAAAATGAATAAATTCCTTACCAACAATTTTAGAAATGTTTTTTAATCTCCTTCTTGAATTTTAAAATATTTAATTTGTACACAATATTATTTTAAAATTATTTGAGTTACAACTTTAAACTGCGCACGTGGCTTAAATTTACGCCACGTTTGTCTGCCTTTAAAGATTTACAAATATTTTATAAACACTATAAGAACTACGACACATTATCTTTGCTATGTAATTCCTCCCTCCTTCATGAAATTCTAAATAAAAGACTAGAGTATAATTCAAGATTACTCTTGATGCTGTATTTTCCAGTAGGAAGGAGACATTTATTTAGTTGAGACGTTAGACGTGAAATTATATTCAGCATTGTAAAAGTTTATCAGTGTAAAAGAAAATATTTTACGTCTAATACAAAGGTGGAAAAGCTAACGTTCATTAAAAATATGAAATGGTGATTTACTTAAGAGTATGTGTTTAAATGCAACATTGTGTGAGAGATGTATTGTTGCCCTATTTGTGCTTTGTAAAACCACCTCATCTAGAACTCTGTAAGTTACCTCTGTAACCACCTCTGTAAGTTATACAGGATGTGTTATCTCAATTAGAGAATACTTTTAGTCCTTCACTTAAATTAAATCCTTTCAAACCTTTACTCGGTGGTAAATGAAAACTGTGTTTTCCTGTTAAAATAGTGTTTCAATTCAATGTATTGGTATTGGTTTTGATGTTATCAGGTTTAGTATAGTATTTATATTAATGGTTTATTACTGTCTTCAGAAGGTACAAACATTTAGCCGTTTGTAATTTCACCATCTATAAACACTTATTTCAGATGGAAATAAATGAATGTGATGTGTATTTAGGAAGTAGAGTGCATAGGGCATTAGATTGTTCGTGCAGGAGGGACAACCGACAAGCCAGGATTTAATAAAAACCCTGAATGTGTTGGCGACCCAACCTATAGAACAGGACTTGGCAAGAGTTCTGAATGTGCTGGAAGGATAATTAACAGCTTAGGACTAATGACGAATCCTGAATGTGCTAAAGGGGCAACCAACAGACCAGGAAAGGCAGGAGGTCTAAATGTGCTGAAGAACAATAACCAAATCAGGTTTAAGCAGGAGTCCTGAATGTGTTAAAGGACAATTAACAGCTTAGGACTAATGACGAATCCTAAATGTGCTCAAGGGGCTACTAACAGACCAGGAAAGGCAAGAGTTCTGAATGCGCTTGGGGACAACCAACGGACACGGTTAGGCTTGGATCACCATGACAACTAGTTCAAAAAAATTTAAATAGTTTTTGTTTTATCTAAAATCCTTTTTAAATATTCTATTTCTTTCTCTTCCACTTATAATGTCGACGAGATAGTCTCTACCCACTGTTTTCTGTGTTCCATCATTCAATACATTCGCCTTAATGTTTTCTGTGCTTGTTACCAGATTTACAATAACATATTCCTATAGAGTTTTAACTGTTCTTATATTCCTAAACTTTTACTTCGTACATTTAATAATATGTGTCCTAATTACCCTCTTATTATCTAATTTATCATCTTATTTCTCCTTGTCACATTGTTTGCCTTCATGAGGTAATCTTATTTCATTTGAAGGGGCCTTATTTAAGAGTAACTCTTGCTGCTGTAAGCTTTCAATTCTACAGAAAGGACTGATTTAAAAAGCTACGTTTTTGTTTTAGTTGACACTTCCTTTTCCTCACTGTTGCCTCAACCATAGGGTCACCACCTTCCCTTAGCTATGAGATGATTGATGTGCGACATCCCATTTTATTTCAAGCAATCGAGGAACCAGTTGAAGCTTCATTATTTATTGAAGTTTTTATTATTTTTTCGACTATTAGTTTATAGTTAGTTCACACTGTTACATTGTAACACCCTCATGTATACCTTGGAACCGTACCGTAACTCTTTTGAATGGCCGCCATTTTAAAACGAAACATACAATTTAATAAGAACTGTACATAAATCGTTCGGCGTGCAAACGAATCTCTTTTTATAAATTTCATAACGATTAGTAGACACGTTAAGCCTTAACTTCGTAACAAAAATATAAAAACGATACGCCACAACTTACTTGTGTTCTTCTGTATTTATACAAAGCATTTAATTTTTCAGTTTCAAAATAATGACCAGAATTGAATCGTAATTTCAACAGACATTGCTTTTCAATTTGATTTTGTTAAATGCAATTTTTAAATATTTTCATATTTAAAAAATTCAAAGTCAAGGTGCAGTTCGAAACCCGGTCATTGCAATATCTTTTTCTTATTTTTATAGATATTATCTTTATATATAGTATACTATAACCATATGGACTTAAAGTATGACGTTATTATACAAATTCGTCATTATTTTATCTTGTATTTAAACGAAGTACGCAGTGCTTTGAACAATCTACACAATGCCTGGTTTGAATGAAACACAATTTCCAACAGAGTTTTTAACTAAACTAATTTTATATTGTCAATACCAGTCATAGAAGAGTAGACACGGAGTGATCTCTGCAGTTAATACTCCACTAATACGACTACAGCTACATATACCCCCCTTCAGCTCCATCAACGTGGTTATAGATTAAAATTATACTACTTTAGTAGAGAAACAAAAAAAAAATCTTAAAAAGATTGGCTGAAATGATCATGGAGTTATTTATGTGTGTAATAATGTAATTTTGAATATAGTTAACACTGAGTTATTAAATATTATTGCCCGTTATGAAACATTATCATTTGACTCAGGACTGAAATTTGAAGTTATGTAAAATTAAATATTGTACTTCAAAGTGTGATTTTTAAATTCAATTTTATTTCTTCACATTTATGTAGTTTAGAAAAAGTAATGCGATGGGTAAAAAAAATTCTAGGTACACTGCTGAGTTCAATAAAGTGTTACTTTTTTAATTTATTTATTTTTTTTGCCATAATGGTGAAATGGGTTTTCGCCTTAAAATTAAAACAAATACTTTTACGGTGTGATGACAAAATTGTTTTTCGTCTTATCGGTTATGATAACTTGATGCTTGTTGTATTGTTTTAAAACCCAAACGCATTAACCGGTTTTAATTAAACTTGGCTGGTGAGCGTATTTTGGCTATTTCTTGTCATTTTTTCAATCTTACGGTAACCCAAAATTTGAGGTTGAGAAAACTGGATATTTACGTTTTTCTCAAAATCAACTCATCCTCTAAATCATCAAAATCAAATTGTATCCTCTAGGGATCTAAATAAAACTGTTTAGCCACCTTATGACCATAAATTTTGGTTTTGGATTCATTGTTAAAAACAAAATATCTCCCATGGTGCTTATTTTATAGCTGTAATTTCTCAAATATATATTGCACAAACGATTTAGTTCAAATTTTAGTAACATAGGAATATTAATGGTATTTCAAGTATGTGATGTATAGAGAGAACGTATATCTGTACTACAAGGCGCCCATTTTAGATCCGCCAATTTGACAATATGTTTTGCCCTGATATTCATAATCAACGACCTCGAAAACAAAAACATTTCAGTTTAAAAGATTAATTCTGAATTATTGATGTAATACAATGATTTCTAATTGCCAGTGGGATATGAACAAGGAAAAACCCCAAACCACAAAATAACACAACTACAGAAAACTGTATAATGGAGTGTACCTCTGAAGATGATAGCAGAGCTTTCGAAATGTACATAAGGTAATATAAACGAAATTATACAGTTTTGTGTAGTTGTGTTATTTTGTGGTTTGGGGGTTTTTCCTTGTTCATATATAATCACCACAGTGCTCAGTGATTTATTTATTGTCAGTGGGAGTTTTAAATTTTTTAATAAAAACAAAAAAAAAATCAGTTTCTAAAATTCGTTTTATGATACTATTATATCAGTTAATTAATAATTGATTTTTACAAAAATAAAAACATCTCTTACTATAATATAAAGCTTACGTTTTGGATCCGTCATGTTGTTGATATACATTTTGACCTCATTTGTAATTTGTAATCAGTGACCTCGAAAACACAAGCATTTCAGTTTAAAACGATTAATTATAAAACAATTTTATCTAATTTTAATTATTTTGCCTTATATTATATTATATTATATTATATAATTATATTACCTTTTAGAGGTCCTCCTTGTGGTCTGGAGAGATTTCAACTTTGTTTCTAGAGACTATTTGAAAGATAATACAAAAGCTTTCAAACCGATACCTTGTTGATTTATCAGATCCCTAATTTTGTAGATTTTTTCAGCTTTATTTACTCGACTAATAAAGCTTATTAAGACCTACCATGAATTGACTCAAATGATCACTTTCATCGAACTACTTCTAATTCCTCACTGACACTCTAACGTAGATTGTTTCGTCATTATTACCTGGCCTACTCGTAACCGATCTTATTGAAACTAATTTCTTTTGGTTGGTATTTAAATTCCGAATGTGGTTTAAATTGTTTCTACATTCACCAATTACAAGAAAAACAAGTTACAAAATTATCTCGCCAGTCGCCCTAAATGTGGGCGTTATAAACGAACATACCCAATAAAAATAACGTTATCGCCAAAAAAGATTTTATTTAAATTATTAATTGTGTTGTTATTAAGAGGGAAAAACCTAGCGGTCATCATCATCTTAAAAAAAGAACAAAAGAGTATAAAATAGAGATACCCCCCCCCCAGTTAAATATATTTAACTTGTATAAAGTGTGTTTCTGATGTTGCACTTTTTAAATACAGATAAACAAAGACCCGTATTGTATTCTAGAGGTTGAGTTGATTGGAAACGTAAAATGAGTTTCTTGTATTGTTATTAATATATTTTCTAATAACTAATAAAGACAAAAACAATAATTCTGGGTTACTCCATTTTTAACACAACTTGTATGTAATATGAGCAATTTAATTAGTTTACACCAAAAGTTAATATTGTTATAACCTGATAAAAAATATAATTAGCAGTAAAAATTGCATAATCAGCTGACATGAACGTACTGATAAGGGAATTGAGTGATAAGAGGTTTGCGTGACGTGACTAGAAGAATCTAAACCATTGTCAGCTGCGAAAACAAGAGACTTAAGCACATTAAACATGTTCTTTTAGAGCAGTTTACAAACATTCTTACCATTTTAATAATGTGAATGTATTACGTACTTTGAAATAGGAAAACAGCATCATAGTTCGATCACCTTACGCCGGGGGGGGGGGGGGGAAGCGGTGTATGGGAGAAAGAAATTTTGCGTATATTATTTTCTCTTCTTTTTGTCGTCACGTCTTGTCGTCACAAAACCAGCTTTTTGTTTTCTAGTTTTGTTTAAAATTAGTTATGTTAAAGAAACAATAAAAGTTAGAATATTTAAAAATAAATGGGACAAGATTGTTCTGAAACCACACGTCTTAGGGTCTGTAGACATTTAGGGACAGTTATTTTTTATAAGAGGCCGTTTAAATTGTACTGACAGACATGCGCGTAAATTATAAGGGTCCTTGGTTTTACCTACGGACATTAATAAAGAGTATTTAAATTACTGTACTAGAACTGTTTCTACCACATCACAAAAACGAGTTTTAAATCGTATACACTGTATTTCTCATTGTGTGGTTAAATAAGTTGTATTCGTCATACAAAAAATTATAATATATGATTTCGCACCCTAATTTAATTTCAACCCAAATATTTTTTTCAAAATTGCGAGTCACGCCGTGTTTAAGTTAAGGATTGTTTCATGATATCTGACACTTTAAATTTGTCTAAGGGACAACATATTAATTTTTTCGTCAAATGGTTATTTTAATAAACCACACACATTATTTAAAAAAATCAACTCGATAGTTTTAGACCATTAACCTAGGTCATTTTGTAACATTTATATTTTTCCTATATGTGGGACAATACAAAGAATATACTGTATAAATGCAAAATTGTAACTATATAGGATTTATTGTCTTGCCTGTGTAGACTTGTTGCGACTTACAGACAGACAGACGGAGGAGACACGAACGTTAAATTATAAGTGTTTTTGGGTTTTACCTGCGTACTCTAAACATATTAAAACAGTAACTCCTGCTACACGTTCGAAGAGTTTCTTAGAAACAAATTTTAATATAGAGTATTACAAATGAGTACAATATCTGCATTTTATTTACATTTGTATTGATATAATTCCTATTGTATAAACTTATTTTTAATGTATATTTTGGTTTTGAAATTTTCGTAAATGTACTCCGTATTATGTATAGGGTCAAAAGGTTGATTTGTTTTGCGGTTATATCTGTTTTAAAGTTACATGAGCCCAAAAAGTGTTCTTTTTAAAATGATGACTGTTTGTCGTCTGTAATAATCTACAGCCAAAAAAGGTGTGAATTGATTTTAATAAAATTAATTTTGTATGTGGGTTTGTTTTTGACATACCTCGCCATGTTTTCTTTTCATGGTTAGCAGCCACATGAAATGAAACACAAAACTACGATATTCTCTAAATCGGTTCAAACAATATTGCTCTAGTGTAGTCTCTATAGACCCAGTGTAGAGGTGATGACCAAAACGGTTCGTTTGGGTCCCTAAGAAGCTACACTTGAATAAAATTTGATCAAACAAAACACGTAATTTTGTGTTTATTTCTTAAGGCAGCAGAACATTTTGTTAAAAAAAAAAAAAAAAAAACTTTTCGATATTAGAGCAAAATATGTCAACACAGGAAATTTTATTAAATTCCAACAACGTTTTTGGCCTGGAGAGCACTCCACATACTACAAAGGACATCATTCCAATAGACATTTTTTGGGGCTTAGTTGAGCTTGCAATGGACATGTCCCCAACTTTTTTAATCCATTAAACAACTATCCCTTAACGTACTACAAATGTGGGAGAAATTAAAACCAGTTTTATACAGTAAAACAATTTTAATATAATAGGAATTTAAACAATAAAAATGTAATTAAAAAGCAGATATTTTTCTCATTTGTAATAATAAACATTAAATGTGAAAAATTCTGGATAGAGCAAAACGTGTTGTCTAACAGCGTAAACGGTTTTAATTTGTTTTATAATGTTATAACTTTTTTTGTTTCTTTAAAATTCTTGGAAAGTTTGTTCATTAATTTAACTACAATTTGAAGATGATTTATATTAAATGTTGAGCTTGACTTATGAGAAAAACTATACAGTATAACAAACACACAGAACACAATTCTCACAAAAAAAAAATACGCCCAAGTATCAGACACGTTTCAACGACAAGGTCGTCCTCTTCAGTGATACGCGAGCTACACCAATCAAACTATAACTGAAGTTGTTTTTTTTTCCTTTCTATTTTTCGACTCATAGTTTGGGGTAGCAGCCACAAGAAATGAAACACAAATCTACGATATTCTCTAAATCGGTTCAAACAATATTGCTCAAGTGTAGTCTCTAAACTATAACTGAAGTTTTTTTTTTTGATTGGTGTAGCTCGTGTATCACTGAAGAGGACGACCTTGTCGTTGAAACGCGTCTGATACTTAGGCGCGTATTTTTTTTGTGAGAATTGTGTTCTGTGTGTTTGTTATACTGTGAAGATGATTTGTTTCTATAAACCTGTGCTTACGTCTTCGGAAGTCAAACCACTATTATGGTAACTCTTAAAGTTATATTATAAAGTAACTTATAAAATGAATAAGGAAAGGCTTAGATTACCAGTGTTTTAAATGGTTTCTGCAAGAACCATTACGCCTTAATAAAGAAAAATAGTTTTAAAAAATAAAGAAGAATAAAAGACCTTATATGGTATAAGTTGTAGTCAGTTTATGTATGAATGAAAACTATTTTCTAAAAGAAATCGAATTAAAGTTTTTACAAACTACAAAACTCTGTAAGTTCTATTTAATCCGTCAAGCTGAAATCCCAGTCGTCCTGAGTTTCCGTAACTGTAATATAATGTAAAATATTCCTGATTACGTATCCCGTAAACTAATATTCATTTTTTTACTTTCCTTCCTCGTAACTGAGACAACCTACAAGATGTAAATACTAATTTTCTGTAAAAGATTATTAAATTGTCAACGATTCAATTGAAACATCCAACGACTCAATGACTATCGAATATTTAATAAATCGAAACCAGAGGGAAAATTCAGAATATTGAAACGTTGTAACTTGTCTTTTACGAAATATATTCACCATTTGTGTAGTCAGGTTTGTTTTATGAAGTTATCTTTTGTGAGGAAACCAGATTACCTAATATCACGATTTAGAGTCGAATATTTTTGGTTTAAATTGAGAAAAAGTGTTTCTGAGGAATATTAATTTTACCAAAACAATGTTTACAATGGTGAAAGTCTATTGAAATAATTATGGTCTGGGTTTATTTTATGCTTTTTATTTAGTCTTAACAGAATTATGTTACTGCATGAGCATCTAAAATTGCAATAAGTTTTATCTTGTGGTACTTTTAAACTATTGAAATTCAATTTGGAAATTTATTGTTTTTAAATTGTTCTAAAACCAAATTTGTAAAATAATAATATTTGAAAGAGTCTATCAATTGTAAAAAAAAAAATATGAAAAATGTTGCTGCTCATAATATTTTAAAACTGAGCAATACATTAATTGATACAGAATTATAACTGACATTACTGAAAATTTATTAACAAATTTTGATCGATCAATTAAGATGATTTGAAACTTTCTTATGATAAATACTAAATTCAAATTATCAACTCATAGATTTATTTGGATTTAGAGTTAACAATAATTTAGAGTTATAGTTTAGTTACTGTAGCTCATGTATCACTGAGGTTGGCGACTTTGTCGTTGAAACGCGCTTGATTAAGTAAACGTAATTTTTGTGAGATCTTGTGTTCGACTTTTAATCTATCTAATATTATCTCACAAGTCAAGCTCAATATTTATTTATATTCTTTGTAATGTATACATAACACATTATATGTCAAATCTAGGACATATGACTTCCTTGTACATTAAACTGTAAGTGGCTTTATATGGTCGAAAGTAGTAATCTGTACTAATTGGTAGAAGTTTTGACTTTACAAATTTGGTTTGATCATTTTTCTTATATAATGGTAACGGTTAAACTTCACAAAAATCAAACATTGAATTAATTTATTCGTTGCCTCTAAAATAAATCTTCGTTTTGTTGTCAAAAACTGCAATTAATCCATACATTTTCTTGCATGTAGCTGAATTAATTCCTCAGTTTTATAAGATTTTGATTGTTGCTTAAAATCTACAGCAGGAGGATAAGGTGATGTAGAATATATGTATAGGGTGTTCAAAAAGTTTGGATACCCCAGGATATTTTGTTAGTGAACAACAAAAATGCAATTGACTATGATACACTTAACTGTCATATTTAATTGGGGAGGGGGGGTCCCGCAGAGAAAGTCGGGAAAATCTTCAATAAAGACTTAGGTCGAATAATAACCTCAATTTAAACGTGTTTAGAATACATTTGCTGCAAACCCGAATGCAAAAAGACGATTCAATCTGAAATGGTAGCCCCTCAATTGTGTGTCCCTCTAGCTTACATTAAGAAGTCATTGCCGGTTCAGTAGGGACTGATACTCTATATTGACGTTTATAACATTTCCACTACATTAATTATTTAGTCGATAGGTGGTGTTAGGCACATAACCCTATAATATTTTATTCAGACTTTTTGAACATCCTGTATATATATATTTGAGGTGTTGATTGTTAGGTCGGTGAGGAAGTAAACTTTTAAGTGAACTTGAAGGGAACGGTTTAAAATTAAGCGGAAGTGTTTTACAAAAGTAAAGTTTCCTAAAAATTTGACTTGTTTGGAGTGGAGGGGTTTCTATTTTGATGGAGAAGTGATTTGGTGGTAGCCAATTCGGAACATTTTTTATCCTGTGAGGATTCAAATAATTTTGATGGAGTGTGAAATAAAAGGTGGATCATTAAAATCAACTTTTACTCAAAATGTTGAGTACTAGAGGGGGGGGGGGTCTTTACCATGTTAGGAGTGGCGTGAATTCGCCCAAGTCCCACTTTTTACATTTCTTGTTTAGAAAATTGCGTATTTTTAAAAATATATTTTATATAATTTTGAGTATTGTCATTAAATTTATACTTAAGAGATGTCCTAATGAAGCGAAACTTCAATAAACATAAATATGTTTATGGAACAATTAATTGTAGTATGGTAGTTTCAGTTCAGAATGCACTAATGTGTGTTACCATAGGCAGGTTGGTGACTCTAATTTATAAGCTTCGAATCAAACCATGAAGAGGCTTTTCTTTGTGTATGTAAATTAATGATAATATTAAAAACAAGACGGTGGATCGATCTCAAATTTAACTGCTGCAAAATTTGTTTTCTAATTTTGGTTTTAGTTGGAAATTAGCAAGTAATAAATTCGTGTGTAATTAAGTATGAAACAAGGAATAATAAATTGAGTTTCATCAAAATCAGAACCATATTGTAATGCGACCATTTTAAAACTTAGCAGTTATAATATATTAAAATTGTGTAACTTTAGAATATTTTACTACCAATGAATCAAAAGGGCAATAATAGTTGTACTAAACCATGTTAACTTACTTACAATAAAGAAACAATCTTTTAAATAAACAGCAGATTTTGTTCCTGAGACATTGGCGTAAGGTATGGAACCCGCAAAACACAACTGTAGGATAAGAAACATAAAAAACAAGTGTGGGAAATGTTAGATTCAAAATACTTAGGCTTAATACATTTAAATATATTACTTATTTATAACTAATTTGTGAATGCTCTTCAACAACATTTTATTATCACAGTAAAATAATAATAATAATAAAAGATTAAAATCAGAAATTCAATTGATTGTCAATTGAATTCTATTAAACTCAGTTACTTCTATGCTGTTGGTTTTAGTTTTTTTTTTTTTAAATCGATTATACAATGTCCGCATGCCTGTACTTGAATGTGTTATTATTAAAACTTAAAGTGCAACAAATCCTAAGGATAGATTAAACTTTGCACGAAATGCGGCTGATTCTAATGGTTTTGAATATCCTCGTAATGCGATGTGGAGCATTTTTGTTATTTTAGCAATCTCAACTTTATTCTAATATGTACAGATATCCAAGCGATATAAAAAGATTTTGTTTGACGAGAAAGAACTATCTCAAACCGTTCTAAAAGAAGGCCATTTTCAGATTTAATGTTTAAAATTAAAATCATATTTAGTGGACAGTATGTTATAACGTACGTGCTACATTTAACTAACATTTTGACTACTATTACTAACTTATATTTTGAAGTTAAAACTTTGAGTCTTTTAATAAAAAAAAGTCGTATTTTTATAAAGAAAATTTTGTTTTCTGTGAAGATTTTAAAGTTACACAAAATAAACGGTTCTTAGACGTTGTATAGACCCACCGTAGAAAGCTATTTTAAAAATGCCATTGCATAAAATTAAATATCTGACACCATTTTAAATTTTACAACCCGGCTATGGTGACATGTCCAGTGATTCGTACAATTAAATTTGATTAAAATCAGACAACTGTTTATTAAGTAAAACAACAAAGCTGAGTTGTAACCAATTTATTTGTATTTTATAAAAGAAGTTGTGAAAGATAAATACAGATTTATCTGATTTATAAATATCTGAGTGACCCATTTCCAATCTGTTCTGCTGTTTATTGACAATAATCGCCACTCATTTCGTTGCTTTCTGTGTGAATGTATAACAAATGGCTGATAAAATTTCATATTGCATTTGTACATTAAATTTTACTCAATTGTGAAGTATGATCCAATACATCAACAATGTGCAATGAATAAACATATATCTGGCAGTCTAGTGCACACCCACAGCATTACATCTTAGTCGCAGACTAACTTCAGAACTAGGTTTGCATTCTACAGTACGTATTCAGATGTAGGCATTGATATCTGTATTATTTTTACTTCCTCCAGTGTGTATGCTACAACCAACAGAGCTTTAAAGATCAAAATCAAAATAGTTGCCTTTAAGGAAATAAACATTCCTGTTGTATTTTTAAATGATTTAAAAAGGAGAATTACTGTGAATTTAATTTACAAATTTTAAATCATCACTTTTAAGTAAAATCCTGTATTTTGCCCTGATGACCTTACAGTAGAAATAATTGTCTCAAATCTTACACTATTAAAACGTTAAAGTAATTCGTTTAAACTTATAAATACATGTTTTATTTTTCCTGTAAGCTTTAAAACTAATATCGTATGTCAAACTTTAAAAATCTGTGAAATGGTTTGATCAATATTTTAATTTAGTCACAAAAATGAACATATAAAGGTTTGTGAGCCTTCGAAACACTATAGGTTCATCACAAAGGTACAACTTATTAACATTTATGCATACAATAAGATTTGCAAAAAGATTGCACAGGCTTTTTTACATACCTATATACAAAATCACACAATAAGGAAATCAGATATTTTCATTTAGTTGGAAGTCTCTTGACTGTTTGAAATGATACAGGTACAGTGTCTAAAACATTTTGTGACGTCTCTAACAATCTGTTGAAGTTGTGTTACAGTTGTTTCGTCTACACAGAGACATCTTCAAGTTTTACACATTAAGTTTCACTGTAACAAGTGATTTTATATGTATGTTTTATGTGTAGTAGTGAATATTATTGGTATGTGAATATGTAATGACTGAAGATGCCTCTGTGCAGACAAAACGACCGTTTCTTAATCATACTACTAAAAAAAAGACTGTTATAAACGTAATAAAAGGTATTCCAAAAAAGACAGCCTGTATTCCAAAAAGTACTCTTTATACTTCAAAAAGTACACACTCTTTTATTTTCCTAAAGTATGTTTGTATATTCCAAGAAATTACTTTTATATGCCAAAAAGTACTTTTTTACACTTCAAAAAGTACTCTTTTATCCTACAAAATGTACTCTTTTATCCTTCATAAAGTATTCTTTAAAACTTCAAAAGTACTCTTTCAAATTCCAAAAAGTACTCTTTTATATTCCAAAAAGTACTCTTTATATTTAAAAAAAAAACATTTATTTTCTAAAAAAGTGCTCTTTTGTATTTCAAAAAGTACTCTTTCATATTCCAAAAAGTACTATTTTATATTTAAAATAGTACTTTTATACATCGAGAAATAGTTTGTTTTTTTTTTTTTTTACTTCAAAAAGTACGCTTTTATATATTCTAAATAATATACTGTTTTATATTCCAAAAAGTACTATTTTAAACTCTAAAAGTACTATTTTATATTCAATTGATTGTTTGTTTCATCATGCAACTTTTTATAGTGTAATATGACATATATGTGAAGAAAAATTGTAAAAATAAAAAGTTAGCCAATGAAAGTATACTATGAATACAATTCTCACATGGAAAATGAACTGTTTGTTTGTTCATAATAGGTATATAATTGAGTTCTGGCAAGTAAAACACTACGCCCCCGGGTGGGCTCGAACCACCAACCTTTCGGTTAACAGCCGAACGCGCTAGCCATTGCGCCACGGAGGCTTGTGCACTAAAGTTACATTACTATAACTTTAAAACTTGCAATGATTTGTTGAAGTTATTTTTTCCAAATAAAATTATTACTGTTACTTGAAAATAAATATTTATTCTGCGAATTGTTTACATCGTTTAAACGAATAAATGTAAGGTTAGGTAGATGTCACTTGTAACTTTCTCAACTACACAAAACCAAAGCAAACAAAAATAATCAAATCAGGAATTATAGGTTAGAAAGTGAAATTTCATCATGATCAGTGTCATATAAGGTCGATTATCGTAGAATCCGCCAATCTATTTCATGTTGGTGCCAACATGGCAGAGGGTTCGAGCCCACTTTAAACTCCCCATCTTCCTTGTTCTGCGATGGTTTTCTATCCCCATTATAAAAAGTGTAGACTCGTAAACAATGACGATGTATTTTGTCAAATGATAAGACCAAGCAGATAAAACAGTTAAATACTTTACGATGAACCTGTTTACACCAGGCTTAGTATTCAAAATTTTCAATTTACTTTGCATGCGTATTTTTGATTTACAATCGTTATTTAATTTATATACAGTACAGGGTAATTGAAACTGGTGTGACCTCTGTTTTATTCGATAAATACAAAAAGTTACAAATAGTTTAAAAGCTAACCTTATTATATTTTGAGTTAAAACTTGAGGTATAACCAAACTTATCTTATCAACGGTCATTTTTCCAACATGGCGGTGGACCCTCTAAATTTTCTTGTAGGAATCTCTATTTTTAAGATTATTAATAAGTCGCATTCTTTTAAAACTATTTTCTTGGAAGGGGGTATTTTTTAATATGTCTAACAATTTAGGAGTTACAGGCACTTAAATGTTTAAAAAAATTGCAAATTCAAGCTAACATTCAGAGGCTTTTTAAAAAAAAAAAATTATGTGAAATTTAAACTAGAGCTAAGGTAAAACGTGTAATAACACTACTGTTATTTTTTCCCTGTAACCTGAGGAATAATATTTATCCTTAGAAATAAAAAAATAATAAATTCTGGTAGTGTCTAGAACACCTACTGGCTTACAACTGTTTGTCATTATTACTGAATGTGTTGGACCTTGTGAATAAGATATTATTGTCGAAACAAATATATTAACAGTGCTTAATAATACAATTTGTCCTTAATTAACAAAGTGAAATACATTTAGTAATTATAAAGAGCTGGTGCAAGCCAGTGGTTGATTGACAATTTCCATAAAAATATATTACATCTTTTACCTTTAGTTTAGATTTCACTTGAATTTGGCCTGGAACAGAATAATGCTTGAATTTGTGAAATCTTTGAGCCAGTAGCTATTGGGCGGTTAGAGATATATAAAAATATCCAATCATAAATAAGTCTTAAGATAGTGAGTTTATCTAAAACCCCATAAAAAAGAAAAATTCCTAAAAGATAATTTAGAATTGTCCGCCTTATTGGAAAACAGGTAATATGAAAACACAAATCGAAATATCATATTTAAAATTTCCAAAACTCTTTCGTTATCATTACAGCCGCCATTTTGTTTGTTTCACTATAACATTTTTTTTTTTTAACAACAGGTTGTTGTATTGAATTGAAATTTCGTAGGAAGGATTATTATTTAAAAACTTAATTCCCCAAAATATTTTCTCTTGAATTACTATTTTCAAAATGGCAGCCAGTTTAATGTTTTAAATTTAATTTAATTAGAAACACAACAATGTAAATTTTTTAAAAAATCGGAAAATAATAATAGAGAAAAGTCAATTAAAAGGAATAAATATCTCGTCATGCTGCTAGCCAGCCACAACAATCAGCTGTTTAAATTTGTGGTTGCACTAACCAGCTGTTACATTGTTGAACTGTGGCATAAAATACGTCACAAATCACTCCTCTATTCTCTTGATTAGAATTTTTTTCAAATTGAAATAAAGAAAAGATCGTTTATTTCGTGTTTTGGGTTTTCGGTTGATTTGTTGCGTATCGGAATAAATATTTCCATTATTACCTGCCGTAGAAACAATAAATTTTGTGTTTTACACTTTACTGATTTAAAACGTTTTTTTAGCTGGTGAAAATTTAAACGATGTGACTCCAGTGATGAAACAATAAACAGTTTGATTGGAGCGGAGATAACGACATTGGGAACGAAATGTAAGAAGAGCCGCTGTAACTCAAAAACGATTCAACTGATCATCACGATGTATCTCGTGTTAATTCCTTTTTTTGTACGGAACTATAAGTTCTGATTGACTAAACAGTTCTAGAAACATTCAGTTTTCCACGAAGTTTATTTCTTGCACATATTTACTTTACATTAAATTAGCAACTGTGTTAAATAATATATTTACCTAAAAGTTTGTTCCACTCCAGTTGATAGCGACCTAGTTTTCTAATACAAGGAATACCATGAACAGGTTAAGTTACGTCTAGTTTATTTATTAGGTTACGTTAGCTTTGGTTATAAATAAATAATGAGCTTGATTTGTGAGATAATATTAGATAGAATAAAACTCGAACACAAGATCTCACAAAAATTGCGTTTACTTAATCAGTCGCGCTGTAGTTATAGTTTAGTTTTTGTAACTCATGTATCACTGAGGATGGCGACTTTCTAGTTGAAACGCGTTTGATTAAGTAAACTTAATTTTTGTCAGATCTTGTGTTCGAGTTTTATTATATCTAGCTTTGGTTAGGTATAGTTGGGCTAGTATTTGATCAGAAAGCAGTTTCCCAAATATCCCTCCCCCCCCCCATAAATGGTTGAAATATACTCAGACATTACACAGAAACTTCAAGATAAATGTTGGTATCATACTAGAAGACGTTGAACCCATAATTCTTCATGGATGAAACGCTGGTATGGAGCAGGTGTCACAACAATCTTTTTCAATAAAAGAGGCTCTCAATTAAAGGAGAAACAAGTTTACTGGTGGAATCCTGAAATTACAGTGTCCTGGAGAGTGAGGAGAAAACTGTCAGGTACAACTGAAAGATTACCATACTCCTGCAATAAAGGAGGGGAAAACGTAGGAATTTTTAAAGAAGAAAAATATTCTGAAAAGTAAAATAAAAAAAAGATAAAGGCATTGTGCAAGATGTGATTAATATAGAGACGGTTGTGTCTCATCTACAAGGTGTGCTCATAGTTGTATTCAAAGATTTGAACATTTTAGTAAATAGCCATCAGAAATGTCTGTAATAAATATTAGATAATATAAGAAAAACAAAAGATATTTTTATCATTACGTTTATATATCGAAAAGATTCGGTTTGCCCGGCCATGAAGGTTACAATGGATATCTATCCACGACAGGGACTTACTTAATGATTTTACTCAATATTGAGTAGAAAAGAAGTAGTTGTATACATCAAGGCTGGTAAGCAAATTTATGTTGATCAATCCGATATCAAATATTAACTTGATACCAACAACTAATAATCAATTACGTTTCTGTAAATAATAATCATATTTCACTAACATTTTAACAAAGCCGTTAGAACCGATTTAGAGAAATTAATTCAATTATAACAGCTGATGTTTTAGTTTTTACCTATACTCACAAACTGACATTTTTGGTAAGATAGGTTCTGTTCGGGTCATTTCATCAAAATCGTAATTTTATGTGATTTTTTTTATATCCGATCTCTCCATATATTAAGTTAATTAAAAACGATAAAATAACACCAAATTAAAAAAAAAAAAATCAGTTCACACTTATGGGTTTCACCAAAGACGACATTAGATAGACTGACAAACATCATCCCAAAAAACAATTTTTGGAGACAACTTCTAAACTGACATATCCACAAATATCTCGACATCGATATCCTGTCCCACCACATACATTGTCTATGTTAGTTATATCTGAGAAATTAAAAAATAAAGTGTGTTAAAAGCTGGAAACCCCTTCAATAAAACTAACCCATTAACTGCCAAACTTATCTGTTAAACAGATAGTTTATGTAAGATATTAAAGGCGAACTGACGATTTCTCCAGTAGAGAGGCGACAATTAATTGAATTGTAACACCTTTACGTTTTGAAGGGGAGGAGCTGATGGACCCATACCCAAGCATTTTACATTAATCCTGGTCCTAGAACAAACAAATCCTTAATAAAACCGACTTATCAGATTTTTATGAAATTTATTACGCATATTTATTTTTGCAATAACTGACAAAAAAATTTATTACACAATAATTTTTTTAAACAACCTATGAAGTTTTATAAAAAAAAAAAAAGAAAATAAATTAAAACTAATATTTGAATATTATTTTAAACTTTTTAATATACTACTAGTCCCAAAATAATGCCTTAAGAATAAAATTATAAAAGAGAGAATACAAAAACCACATATTTTGGCATATTTTTCTACTCTCCAAAATGATGCAATTGAAAATGTTTAAATAATAGTTCATTCCAAGTGATACCGAAGAGAAACTCCTTTTATACTTAAAGTCGCTGATAACACTATCCAAAATGATAACAGATAGATATTTTAAATAAAGCTGTATTCACTACTTAGTGAATTTTGAAATGAGTTTGAGTGTGGAGACAGCTTCTGTATTAGAGATCATTCATTAACAATGTGGTCTAACCCTGTGGAGTTCGTGAACCAACGAAATATATGTTGCTAGGCGGAGGGCGGGGAGTGATATTAAACTACTAAAGTTGATTTTTCATTGTAGGATGCTATCTTACATTTATAATAGTAATTTTACATTATAAGCCGAAATTTATTGAAGGCCCCAACTTTACATTATAAGACAAGATTTTCATTATAGGCCGCAATCTTACATAGCGTCAGGAATTTTACTTTAAAGGCAGCGATTTTACATTCTAAGCCAAAATTTCACATTATTTGCCGACATTTTGCATTACATTCAGCAATTATATATTATACGCTGGTATTTTGAATTATAGACAGAATTATACATTATAAGCAGGGATTCTACATTATTGACAGTAATTTAAAATTATGATTACAGGCAGCCATTTTTCATAGGAGCATATAAGTAAAATTTGGTGTAAATATATGTTGTCTACGTTAAATAAACTTTCCAATGAGATGTTCAACAATACACATTTCCTTAAAATAGGCTACCATTTCAGACCCACTTCCAGTTACGAACTCTCCAACAGGTTTAAATACATTGTTACTGTAGGTTAATTTAGCTGCCTTTTTTTTAATAATAAATCACCTAAAGGTGTATGCAGAAGTGACACTTTGAAGCAGTAATATTTTATTGTTATAACTACTGTATTATAAGTTTATTGAAATCACGAAAAAATATCTGTTAAACAGTTATCAAGGATGTTATATTCTAATTTTAGGTATTTTGAACTCAAACTAGAAATTATGAAATATCTATCAATCCTACCCATGAGGGAAATTGTGTGTATTTTGACTCAGAGTCACTCAAAACAAATATTTCAGTTATCATTAAAAATATTAGTTTTTGAATTTTTTACTTTTAAAACATAACTTTCTCTAACATAGTGGGAAAATTAGATTCTAAAATTTTTGGAAAATGTTCTAACCAATATCTTTTGTCGCAATTAATTCAAATTCAAACAGCTTCTTCATCGCCTTACAATTAAAAAGACTCTCTTCTTAGCATTGTCAAAGTCATTCCCCTTATTCATTATTTCAAATAACTGCTTAAGTTATGCAACGAGCGTTAAAGTCTCCTTTTGTCTCCTCAAACGTGATACTTTCATTGCAGTGGAAGAATGAATTATAACTTTTCTTTTTTATATTGAAATCATAAAGAGTCAAATAACTATTTTAGAAGATGTAGAGTACCAGCTGTTGTGAAAGTCCTTGTGGAAACTATCGACACCGGAGACTATAAAATATCAACCGATCCTATCCTTTGTATCATACTTGGTCCACTTTGTGTGCTAGTAGCCATTGTAAAGGTCGTATGTGTATACATTTGTTTTTACAATGTACCCACTAATAAAACTTCGTAAACGTGGAAAACTTACCGGTTAATACCAAAATGGCAACCATTATAGATATTCTTAGGCGTAACGTTTTCCTTAAAATAACGTAAAGTCCCACACATAATTTACGCATAATGGACTAAATTTCCCTGTTTAAAGCCATCATTGTATTACAAATTAAAATCTAACCTCTTCTAAACAAGTGTTGACGCAATGTGCTTGTTATCAACATCAAGTTTAGTAATTAAATGATACCCTGAAAACATAAACATTAACATAATATTAACACACATCATTAGTTAGGGAAATGTTGACACATGAGTCTGTGTATAATGATAAGAAGCTTAATTGCAAACATGATAAGCCACGAGGAGAGGGAATGATAAAGGCGTGATATGTGGAATGTCTTTATCACTGCTTTACCGTAGTAAAGACGGTGTATTGACTAGATAGGAATGGAAGAAATGAGAATGTGTGCCATATATTCGTCAACAATCATAGTTATAGCAAGCTTTGTAAACTGAAACAAAACCATTTTGTTTAATATGTTATTTTACATTTATTTCTTACATGGTAAAAGTATATATATGCGCCAGGATAGCTAAGTGGTATTATAAGGCATGTATTTGCGGCGATAGCAACCAGGATTCGAGCCTTATTTATCCTGTATTTATTTGGTTGGTTATAATGGTTCCCGTTGTCATTAATTTACAGGTATAATATTTTGGACATCAAAAAAAATTAATGGAAAGATAATAATGAGTTAAAATCTAGGGAAGACTGGGCATACTTCAAATTTTTTACGAGTTCGATGAATGATATATAGTTGGAATATGAAGTTGACAGTAGAACTGTTAGGAATCAATAATTCCACAGTTTTCGGGTTAACGAAAAACAAGGAAATGATCTTTAGCAAACAATGGTTCAGTACTAAAAGTGTAGGCAGGCCTATGTATTCAAAAATGTAGGATTTTAATGTTGTCAATTTTACAATCTTATTTGTATGTTTCTTTAATAAAAGCAAACATTAAATTAAATATATATATATATATATATATATATATATATATTAAATATATATATTTATAGTTTTATAATGTTCTCTCTTAACATTTGTAAGCTACTCTAATCAATAAAAATATTGTAAGCCTTCAATCCAGAACAGTTCCAATGGTTATGACAAATTCATGAATTTAAAGTGACTTCCAAAGATTTACTAAACTCCTTTACACATTAGGCTTGCACACCTACTTGATACTGAGATCCTAACCCAATCCCTCTGTCTATCGATTGACCTTCCGGTAACTCCGTGCCAACCCTCGACCGCCAACTAACTGCTGACTCTGACTTTGATTTGCTACCAACCTTGGCTTATATATCTGTGACGCTTTAGAAGGTTGCAATCCAATCATTTACCTAATATTGAACTCTGTCGTAATTTTTGTTTATGCTCTAATGTCTAATGAAGGACTTGAGTATTTTCTACTGCCTAGTTTAAATGTAAATTAACCTTAAACCCTAACAGTACACGTGGAGTCGCACGTGGTGTTAGTGGAGCTGAAGACTCAACTCGTATTCAAAACCCTTCAATACTTTCTCGACGTCAATTTGAATTGAAGTCCAAGTAAAACCCAACACCAGTCTCGAGGCTCCGAATTTAATACAATTTAAAATACTCCTTGTTACGTTATCCAGTAAACGAACTTTCTTACTTTAAGATTTCTCCAGCGTAACTAAATCAACTGACAAACTCTAAAAACAAAACTGAAACACAAATGTTCTTTAAAAGATTATTAAATTGACAATTCTGAAGCATTGAAACATTGATCGACTCTGGCAATCGAATATTTAATAAGTCGAAACCAGAGAGAAAATTCAGAATATTGAAACGTAACTTGTCTTTCATGAAATATAATCTTCAGAATTTGTGTAGTCTACTTTGTTTTATGAAATTATTTTCAGTAAGGATTACCTATAGATGAAAGTGAAAGAATGGAGTATTAACGCTGATATTGTGGAATAATTCAAATGTTCTCAAGACAAATATATTGAGTATTAAAATGCTGTACGTTCACAATTCTTTTTACATGCAATAAGAACAGTGTAAAATTATCAATTTATACTAAAGATTTTGTAAGTCCTTCAACAATGACTGTCAAAATTTAATTTTAGACACTTTTATTTTTAGTTCTCGTATTCTCGTATGGCTGACTTTAGAGCTTAGGATTATAGATTATAGTAACCAAGAGATCTATTGTGTACAAGTAAATTTAGTTAAAAACCACAAAATAGGGTCACTTTACAGCTTAGGATTATAGATTATAGTAACCAAGAGATCTATTGTATACAAGTAAATTTAGTTAAAAACCACAAAATAGGGTCACTTTACAGCTTAGGATTATAGATTATAGTAACCAAGAGATCTATTGTGTACAAGTAAATTTAGTTAAAAACCTCAAAATTGGGCCACTTTACAGCTGAGGATTATAGATTATAGTAACCAAGAGATCTATTGTATACAAGTAAATTTAGTTAAAAACCTCAAAATTGGGCCACTTTACAGCTGAGGATTATAGATATAGTAACCAAGAGATCTATTGTATACAAGTAAATTTAGTTAAAAACCACAAAATAGGGTCACTTTACAGCTTAGGATTATAGATTATAGTAACCAAGAGATCTATTGTATACAAGTAAATTTAGTTAAAAACCACAAAATAGGGTCACTTTACAGCTTAGGATTATAGATTATAGTAACCAAGAGATCTATTGTGTACAAATAAATTTAGTTAAAAACCTCAAAATTGGGCCACTTTACAGCTGAGGATTATAGATATAGTAACCAAGAGATCTATTGTGTACAAGTAAATTTAGTTAAAAACCTCAAAATAGGGTCACTTTACAGCTTAGGATTATAGATTATAGTAACCAAGAGATCTATTGTGTACAAGTAAATTTAGTTAAAAACCACAAAATAGGGTCTCTTTACAGCTTAGGATTATAGATTATAGTAACCAAGAGATCTATTGTGTACAAGTAAATTTAGTTAAAAACCTCAAAATTGGGCCACTTTACAGCTGAGGATTATAGATATAGTAACCAAGAGATCTATTGTGTACAAGTAAATTTAGTTAAAAACCTCAAAATAGGGTCACTTTACAGCTTAGGATTATAGATTATAGTAACCAAGAGATCTATTGTGTACAAGTAAATTTAGTTAAAAACCACAAAATAGGGTCACTTTACAGCTTAGGATTATAGATTATAGTAACCAAGAGATCGATTGTGTACAAGTAAATTTAGTTAAAACCACAAAATTGGGCCACTTTACAGCTGAGGATTATAGATATAGTAACCAAGAGATCTATTGTATACAAGTAAATTTAGTTAAAAACCTCAAAATAGGGTCACTTTACAGCTGAGGATTATAGATTATAGTAACCAAGAGATCTATTGTATACAAGTAAATTTAGTTAAAAACCACAAAATAGGGTCACTTTACAGCTTAGGATTATAGATTATAGAAACCAAGAGATCTATTGTATACAAGTAAATTTAGTTAAAAACCTCAAAATTGGGCCACTTTACAGCTGAGGATTATAGATATAGTAACCAAGAGATCTATTGTATACAAGTAAATTTAGTTAAAAACCTCAAAATTGGGCCACTTTACAGCTTAGGATTATAGATTATAGTAACCAAACGATCTATTGTGTACAAGTAAATTTAGTTAAAACCACAAAATTGGGCCACTTTACAGTTGAGGATTATAGATATAGTAACCAAGAGATCTATTGTGTACAAGTAAATTTAGTTAAAAACCTCAAAATAGGGTCACTTTACAGCTGAGGATTATAGATTATAGTAACCAAGAGATCTATTGTATACAAGTAAATTTAGTTAAAAACCACAAAATATTGTCACTTTACAGCTTAGGATTATAGATTATAGTAACCAAGAGATCTATTGTATACAAGTAAATTTAGTTAAAAACCTCAAAATTGGGCCACTTTACAGCTGAGGATTATAGATATAGTAACCAAGAGATCTATTGTATACAAGTAAATTTAGTTAAAAACCACAAAATAGGGTCACTTTACAGCTTAGGATTATAGATATAGTAACCAAGAGATCTATTGTATACAAGTAAATTTTGTTAAAAACCACAAAATAGGGTCACTTTACAGCTTAGGATTATAGATTATAGTAACCAAGAGATCTATTGTGTACAAGTAAATTTAGTTAAAAACCTCAAAATTGGGCCACTTTACAGCTGAGGATTATAGATATAGTAACCAAGAGATCTAATGTATACAAGTAAATTTAGTTAAAAACCACAAAATAGGGTCACTTTACAGCTTAGGATTATAGATTATAGTAACCAAGAGATCTATTGTGTACAAGTAAATTTAGTTAAAAACCTCAAAATTGGGCCACTTTACAGTTGAGGATTATAGATATAGTAACCAAGAGATCTATTGTATACAAGTAAATTTAGTTAAAAACCACAAAATAGGGTCACTTTACAGCTTAGGATTATAGGTTATAGTAACCAAGAGATCTATTGTGTACAAGTAAATTTAGTTAAAAACCTCAAAATTGGGCCACTTTACAGTTGAGGATTATAGATTATAGAAACCAAGAAATCTATTGTATACAATTAAATTTAGTTAAACCACAAAATAGGGCCACTTTACAGTTGAGGATTATAGATTATAGAAACCAAGAAATCTATTGTATACAAGTAAATTTAGTTAAACCACAAAATAGGGCCACTTTACAGCTGAGGATTATAGATTATAGAAACCAAGAAATCTATTGTATACAAGTAAATTTAGTTAAAAACCACAAAATAGGGTCACTTTACAGCTTAGGATTATAGGTTATAGTAACCAAGAGATCTATTGTGTACAAGTAAATTTAGTTAAAAACCTCAAAATTGGGCCACTTTACAGTTGAGGATTATAGATATAGTAACCAAGAGATCTATTGTATACAAGTAAATTTAGTTAAAAATCTCAAAATTGGGCCACTTTACAGCTTAGGATTATAGATTATAGTAACCAAGAGATCTATTGTGTACAAGTAAATTTAGTTAAAAACCACAAAATAGGGTCACTTTACAGCTTAGGATTATAGATATAGTAACCAAGAGATCTATTGTGTACAAGTAAATTTAGTTAAAAACCACAAAATTGGGCCACTTTACAGTTTAGGATTATAGATTATAGTAACCAAGAGATCTATTGTGTACAAGTAAATTTAGTTAAAAACCACAAAATAGGGTCACTTTACAGCTTAGGATTATAGATATAGTAACCAAGAGATCTATTGTATACAAGTAAATTTAGCTAAAAACCTCAAAATAGGGTCACTTTACAGCTTAGGATTATAGATTATAGTAACCAAGAGATCTATTGTGTACAAGTAAATTTAGTTAAAAACCACAAAATAGGGTCACTTTACAGCTTAGGATTATAGATTATAGTAACCAAGAGATCTATTGTGTACAAGTAAATTTAGTTAAAAACCTCAAAATTGGGCCACTTTACAGCTTAGGATTATAGATTATAGTAACCAAGAGATCTATTGTGTACAAGTAAATTTAGTTAAAAACCACAAAATAGGGTCACTTTACAGCTTAGGATTATAGATTATAGTAACCAAGAGATCTATTGTGTACAAGTAAATTTAGTTAAAAACCACAAAATAGGGTCACTTTACAGCTTAGGATTATAGATTATAGTAACCAAGCGATCTATTGTGTACAAGTAAATTTAGTTAAACCACAAAATTGGGCCACTTTACAGTTGAGGATTATAGATTATAGAAACCAAGAAATCTATTGTATACAAGTAAATTTAGTTAAACCACAAAATAGGGCCACTTTACAGTTGAGGATTATAGATTATAGAAACCAAGAAATCTATTGTATACAATTAAATTTAGTTAAACCACAAAATAGGGCCACTTTACAGTTGAGGATTATAGATTATAGAAACCAAGAAATCTATTGTATACAAGTAAATTTAGTTAAACCACAAAATAGGGCCACTTTACAGTTGAGGATTATAGATTATAGAAACCAAGAAATCTATTGTATACAATTAAATTTAGTTAAACCACAAAATAGGGCCACTTTACAGTTGAGGATTATAGATTATAGAAACCAAGAGATCTATTGTATACAAGTAAATTTAGTTAAAACCACAAAATAGGGCCACTTTACAGATGAGGATTATAGATTATAGAAACCAAGAGATCTATTGTATACAAGTAAATTTAGTTAAAAACCACAAAATTGGGCCACTTTACAGATGAGGATTATAGATTATAGAAACCAAGAGATCTATTGTATACAAGTAAATTTAGTTAAAAACCACAAAATTGGGCCACTTTACAGTTGAGGATTATATATATAGAAACCAAGAGATCTATTGTATACAAGTAAATTTAGTTAAAATCCACAAAATTGGGCCACTTTACAGATGAGGATTATACATTATAGAAACCAAGAGATCTATTGTATACAAGTAAATTTAGTTAAAACCACAAAATAGGGCCACTTTACAGTTGAGGATTATAGATTATAGAAACCAAGACATCCATTTGGTTCAAATGATACCTAGAAAAGTATGGATTATTAAGTGTTAGTTACAGTGATTGTAACAGAGATAGTTACGACTGACAAGGGTTACGCAATTTTTGAAGCAGAATTACGTTTCCTCTTACCCAATTAGTAATATGTAAGTAATCACTAGGTTAGTAACCCGTTATAAAACTGGCTTAGTGTATCAGTGATTTGGACTGATAATTGGAACAAAGGCTAATAGGCTTACCTGACCACAAGTTCAACAATTATTTGCATAACTATAATTTATAAGCGATTACCCAAAAAGTTTGTGCTTTAGCTTTAAAACAAAACACCTCCAACGTACTGACGTAAAATGACCAACTTACGTATTATATTGACATCTAAAGAAAACTGTTAAAAACGAAAAACCTTAATCTCACGTACCTAAAACTATAAAATATAGGTCAGGAAAGATTTTAAATTAAAAGTACTTGAGTGACGTACGATTACGCATCTTCTTTTTAAAGTTTTTCTTTTGGACTACGTGAAGAAATTGTAATTTTACATCTTAAAATAGCATCAAATTATTTGTTTTTAAACTCAAGTCATACAACGTGTTGTAGAATTGTTCCTTAAGCACTTTAGCCTAGTCAGGTTTAAAATTATTATTTTTTAAATTTGATTTCATTTCTATTCAGATTTTGTGTTTTTATTTTAACGGGGGTGAAAGGGGTTAACATTTTCTCAAATACAAAAACCGTGAGTAGTATAACTTGAATAAAAGAAACTACTCATATACTATTTGAGATATTTAATTTTGTGAAATAGGGGGTAGAATTTGGATGGTAAAAGTTCAAAAAGAACGTAATTCTAAAAATACTACTAAATAAAACATTGACTGTAACACAATAATAAATTTTTTTTTAATAATACCTGTTTCTACGAAGAAGTGCACTATAATGTAACATTAAACAAAATCTTATTTATTCATTAATATGGCAATCGGTAACACATTCTTCATTTTATTAAACTTTATAAAAATGTTTGTATTTTGGTACTTGTTAATGATCTGTTCCCAGATTAATTAAATCCCTGTGAACATGTATAACTGATTATGTACCCAAGTCTTTACTTGAGATAATTTTCTTGTAGATAAAATTTACAACTAATAGACAACACATTTCAATGTGGTAAAAGAAAAACGTTTATCCACTTCTATTTAACAGATAAAACCTTGAAATGAGTGATCGGTTGATGATTACAAATAATTTGTTTAATATAACACATTAAAATAACATAAACAATTATCCACCCACAGCTGAGGAATTGAAAAAGACAATCTGTATGAACTCATAGAGGCAACACAGGATCTGCCACATATGACAACAATGTTTCAGGGACGTTCACCCCTTCAACAAAATAATTCGTCCGTAGAGTGGTGTAAAGTTCACGTTCATACATCTCTATAATAGTCATATCCTCTGCATAGTCCTTAGTAGGGATAGAAGGAGTGTAGGAGTTTATACGCTACGCTAACGCACTTGTGTGGATACTCCTAAGACACCCTTTAAGTTATAAAAATACCATATACGGACCAACTCAGAAATGAATGAAACTGCGTTCAAATATTATATTTTATCTTCTGTAACTTCTATATACTATTATCCTATTAAATAGGGCGACCTTGGGCCCGTTAGATAAAAAAAAGATTTAAAAAAAAAAACCGAACACAAGATCTCACAAAAATTACGTTTATTTAACTGAATGTTATAGTTTAGTTGTTGTAACTCATGTATCACTGAGGATGGCGACTTTGTCGTTGAAACGCGTTTGATTAAATACACGTAATTTTTGTGAGATCTTGTGCTCGATTTTTTTTTTTATCTAATATTATCTTGCAAGTCAAACTCAATATTTATTTGTATCTTTGATATAAAACTTATTTTTTCATAGTAACGTTTCAGGTTTTCTTAATATTTTAGTGAAATTAAACAAGTATAGAAATAAAATACCAATTAAAACAAAAACTATTATGGTTCAGGAATAATTGGAGAAAAAAACAGACAGTAACCTCACATAACTTAACATACATCACAAGAGAAGTACGTTTTAGCCCTATTTATTGACATACACATATATAATTGTTTTTATTATTACTTTAAATACTCTGTCCAAAGTTAATTCCCCTTTTTGACTGACAAACACCACCAAAATGATATTTTTGATCACGAGTAGTTTTGGTTTACTTTTATTTGGTTTTGGGGAATTTTAGAATGACTAAGTTTGTACAATGTTTTTGCAACGTTTATATGATACAAAACACAATATTTATATGAATGTTTGAAAATGAAACACATGACATTACTTTTTAGAATGACTAAGTTTGTACAATGTTTTTGCAACGTTTATATGATACAAAACACAATATATGAATGTTTGAAAATGAAACACATGACATTACTTTTTAGAATGACTAAGTTTGTACAATGTTTTTGCAACGTTTATATGATACAAAACACAATATATGAATGTTTGAAAATGAAACACATGGCATTTCTTTTTAGAATGACTAAGTTTGTACAATGTTTTTGCAACGTTTATATGATACAAAACACAATATATGAATGTTTGAAAATGAAACACATGACATTACTTTTTAGAATGACTAAGTTTGTACAATGTTTTTGCAACGTTTATATGATACAAAACACAATATATGAATGTTTGAAAATGAAACACATGACACTACTTTTTAGAATGACTAAGTTTGTACAATGTTTTTGCAACGTTTATATGACACAAAACACAATATATGAATGTTTGAAAATGAAACACATGACATTACTTTTTAGAATGACTAAGTTTGTACAATGTTTTTGCAAAGTTTATATGATACAAAGCACAATTTAATGTTCTACAAAAAATACATCTTAATACGTGTCTCAAAATCAATACTTATCTAGACACTTCCCAGTTACATATTTTTGATGACAACTGATAAAATTTCCGTTGTATCGTTCTGAAATCGTTAATAATTGTGAAAGATTATGCCAATTAAAATCCCAATAAAACAATAAGGTAGATGTGTATAGTAAGATCACAGAAAATACCCGTATATAAATTTATCTTTTTGAAGTTATAGATATCTCAAAATGAGATAATTAGTTAATCCTCCATACTGTACCCTAATTATGGAATTACCCAGCTTCATGGAATGAAACTGGTATAAATATCTTCAAACCTTAACATTTTTTTAATAAGTTCGTTTAAATTGAGGTGACAAATTTTGTTGTATTTAGAGATAGAAATAAGGGTTATGTGCTGAATTTATGCCAAGGCGTGAATAATGACACAGAATTGGTCAAACAGGAGAATAACTTTAATCCTAATTCAGTTTATAGAAAACGTAAAGTAAGTAGCTCTATTAAAACTTAATTTTAGTGAGCAGTTGAAATTAATAATTTGATTTAAAACATTTATTACTCTCACTTGTATAAGTACGTTATATATCATAAGTAAATTAAAATCTATTTTTGTATAATATTCAAGAAATTATTATTTCATTCGCGTTCTGAAAGTATTAGGAAATATATCCTTGAGGTATTTATAAATGATGAGGCTCTCCCTTGGGTAAATATTCACGTAATTTCTCTTTTTCTTGATATTCATCAATCACCGACAGTAGAGACATAGTTGGGTATTAAGTACTCACACCAGAGAAGTTCGCTCTAATTTATTTAAAAAATATATTTTTTACTTTCACTTGTAACAATTTAAATCTTGAAGCATAACCTTATTTCTACAGAAGTATAAGCATATAACAAACTTTAATAAAGTGTATTTATTATATAAAATACATTTTTATGAATTTAAGTAAGTTTCTACTTTAGTTAATTAATTAGAACTTTAGTTGACAGTTGTGAAATTTAATAGAGATTGATTGCCGACCGTAACAAAGAAATGCTGTTCTAATTATTCAGTTCAGCAAAGAAAGACTCAATAACTGAGAATAAGAGGACAGAAAATCACCTTTTAATGTTCAATATTTTATGTTTCTTATAAATATTTTTCATTCGTTTAATCAATAATTAAACAGACTAACAATAAATTCTAGTATATTCCGTTTATTTTATTTTTTCAGTCAATAATCTTGCATGATATTAGTTTTTAATAACAGTTCCGTATTATACTTAGAGGATCTGAACAATGTGTGATCAGAGGACCGGTTAATTAATAATTAATTATATGAGTCAATTATACTAACAAATAAATGAAAACAAAATGAGACATCCATGATTAAGATGTACAATTATCTAAATAAGTTTATTCATACTTTTCGGTGAATCCTTTGTCGGTATTATAATGGTCCTTATGATTACAATAGCAAATGTTCCAAGTTCACACATTGTAGCTAGTTCGTAACTCAAATCATAGATAATTATAATTAAATATTACATATAAAATACATATAATTGACTCACTGTTTTATTGTTCAATTGCATTGAGCCTTAATTCCTATTAAATACACAACTAAAACACAGTTACAGAGAGAATTATTAAACTATTTTACAGATATTTTGTAGGAATAACTTTAACAAAAATTGAGCATCAACTTTGCTTCGTTATGATAAATTATTTTAAAGTTAACGACTAGAAGCTTAACAACACCTTCACAGACACACTAAAGATAAACAATAAAATTCAATTTTTTTAAAATATAAACAATATTTGACAGTTTTAAAAGGGATAAAATACACTCCACGTCTTTTAAATAATGCGGAAAGTTTTAAATACTGTTAACGTCACCACCAAGGGAACTAGTTCACCCGACTAGTTTCCCACAATCTACACGGCAAAACCTGCCAACACTCACTCAACACAACAAGCATCAATTCCCCGGCCTTGAACGGCTCTACATCGGCCAATCTCACAATACAAGACCCGCACTCGTTACTCGTCTCTTATTGGCCGACAGCTCACGTCGAGCAATTAAAAGTTTGCGGCCACAATAATGGCAATCCGCGACACAACTCCGAACCAACCACACACATCACACGTCGAGATTGGTCGCTTCTCGGAAAACTTAACAATGGACAGCTCATTATCTAGGAGCAAACCAATCCTAGACAAGCTATATTGTATAAGTACCCATTTGTCCCTGCCACCAGCCACATCATTAAACCACATCATTAAACCAATACACGTTTTGGAATCACTTCTTTCAACACCTGACTCCTGCTCTCATTCCACTCAACAACGCCTCTTCAAGACTCGCCCCGTGGCCTCCCGTAAGGGAAATTAAACGGAGAAATCCGGGCAACGGCAGCACTTGCTTCACCCTAGTCGCTTCCTGAAAAGGAAATTGTAGGTGCTTTGGCGCCGGCGATGACGGGTGAACATCCATCATAAAGGCCAGATAACATTCTATCACCCCTCGCCTAACCTAAGTCCAACTGGTCCTTTTTAGGGCCAGCACACTCCTATTTTCCGTTATTATTTTATCAACATTCCTCGCACTAAACCTCACATCCTTCCCGAGTCGAAAATCCTTCCTCTTCAGTACTTTACCATTCGCCTCCCGGTTCGAATACCTCTATTTCAAGAACTACTTCACGTTCCCTACACCTCTCAACCTGACCCTACGTCAATACCCTACTGACCCTTATACAGCTGTTTGTTATTTATAGTTTTCTATTGTAGCAAAATATAAAATTAGTATTACTAAATGAAAGATTAACAGCAAGCAGGAAATCTAGTATCTGTGATTATACTCCAGTTTGTAGATCAGTATTATCACCGGAGACACAAATTTTACAGCAATAAATTAATACAATTGGAGTTTTAAAGATCAAAAGCGTTTTTAGTTTTCTAGTTGAGAATTGAAAACGGACTAAAATAGTTGTATACTCTGGGGCTGTAGTGTATCTTTTATTTGTAATTTTATAATTTGTTTTGATTTTTATCAGTATTGGTAAAGTGTCCATGAAATCTGTTTTTAAAGTATGTTGAGTTAGGTATAATAAATTCATCCTCTATGGTCTGTCTTTTTTATTCACTGCGTCAAACAAAAATGTATTAACGTAATATGAATTTTCTCTTAAACTTAAATTTACTTCCCACATAAAAAAGTAATTTGAAATTTGATAAAATAATAGAAAAGCGTACAATAAACAGATTCAAATTTATTTAAAATATTAAAGAATTACTGTTATGACTTATTGTCCTCGAACTGAAAGGCAAGCATACTTAGTGTTATCACGTAGAGATTATTTACACCACACCCAGTGCGATGGTTGTAAGTTGTATTATCACATTCAAGTCACACCTGTTACAAGTTACTCTATTTTACATAAATATTTATTATTACTAATATAAATTATGACTTTGACTGCACTTAATACTTCTTATTGTCAATTAACAATAAAGTATAGTCTTTATTTAACGTTTAATCAAATACATGTAGAACTTTTGATTTATATTTCTTAGAATATAAATAAGCAGTTAGCACATACAAATTTACACTACCCTTGTAGCGCCTGCAACAAGGGAAATGTCCCTGACCCAGAGACTTTGTCACTGTTCGTGGACAGTAGGCCTACAGGTTTCAGTTGCGAGACAATTGCATTTATTATTTTAAAAGTTTATTTGTATAAAAGAAAACATTTGAAGACTCATGAAAAGAGATGACGCTAATGCTCATTAAAAATTAATTGCGTTGAAACAAAACAAAGTCTGAATTACTCCAGTTTTTTAAATATTTAACATTGACTCGTGTGATAACTGAAAGTTGTACAGGATAAATTATTACTGAATTCTTTAATCCTTCAATGGAAACCTATCTTTTAAGCTTTAAATTTATCCTTCACTCAATATTAAATGGAAACATGTTTATTGTATTAGTATTAGATTTGATATCTTATGAAATGAGATCTATTTCATACAAAGCTGTTACATCTAGTGAATTTATAGACATGTACAGGGTGTGTAAAGCAACAGATGCGGTAATGATGTTAGCTAATAAAATAGAGATAGAAATGGTACAAAACAGGAATTGTAAAATCTGTGATTTGACTCCAGTTTGTAGGCTAATATAACTTCCGAACACACAGTATTGCAGCTATGTTACTAGTAGTGTTGTAAACAACAGAAAAGTTTACAATGGATTAAAATAGTTCACGATCTGGAGCTATAATGTAGCTTTTATTTGTATTATCACACCTGGTAAAGTGATTTTGACTCAGTTGGAATCTCTATCTTCAACGCAGTTAAAATTTTGACTGTAAACCCTCTATATTTTACGAGAACGATATCTTATACCATTGATTAAAAATAATGAATATTTGTTAATCTGAAAGTACTATCAGATCTAAGAGTAGTTCCACTCACTTTAACTCTCAAGAAGCGAGGGAAGAAAATTTTAGTTATATTTTTCGGCTGATTTAATTCTTTTTTAAATCATTGCTATGTTTTTACAAGTTCGGCAAGTTCTTTTGTTACTAATGTATTAAAGTTTTTCTGAAACAAAAATTAGTTCTTGTGGTCTCTTCATTGCCTATGTTGTGAAAATGTTTGCCTATCTTATAATTATTAAAGTAATTTTATAAATAAAAAATGGAGGATTTATAATTTTTATAAATATGGAAGATTTGCCTTGTAATCTGCTAGTGTATAAATGGTTTTATCATTGACTTATTTGTGGTGAATGCAATCAATAATAGATAGCATTAAATTAAAACCTACTTACTTTCTATACACCAGAATCTCGGTCCTCAGTAAAGCCAAATAGGGCAGTAAAATCCTCAATAAACCACGAGTTATAGTTTTTTACTCAATAATTACTGCAATTTATTTTAAAATATTCCTAGTTAAAGAATCTAGTAAACCATTATGTTTAGTTTAACTCTTACTTGCACGTATCTTACAAAGATGAAATATAAATGTTCTGTAAAAGATTATTAAATTGTCAATGCTTCAATTGAAACATTGAACGACTCACTGGCTGTCGAATATTTAATAAATCGGAACACGAAGGAATATTGAATCGTTGTAACTTGCCTTTCACTCAATATTTATTTGTGTAGTCAGGTTTATTTTATGAAGTTATTTTTAGTAAGGAAATCGGATTACCTAATGATGAAAGTGAGAGACTGGAGTAGTGAAAGCTTAAATTCAAGAACTATTAAAAAATGCCTGTAAGTAAATTTTCTTGATTAATATAAGTAAAAAAATTAACAGTAAAAGAAGTAAGAAATCAAACAGTGAAAAAGTATTATTGAATACTAAACATTTTCAATGCCTATAGAAATGGATTTCATTTTATATACTTTACAGATCATCCTTCATTGTGGTGTTCTGTTAATTTAAGTGTGCTTACTTAAAATTACAAGATTATAGTTATTAAATTTTCCTAAATATATTATTTACAAACTTTCTTACTCATTTATCCAAACAAATCAAATAAAAGCCAGCCAATATTAACCGTCAACCAAAATATCAATTAAGTAGTTATAGTTTGATTGGTGTAGCTCGTGTATCACTGAAGAAGACGACCTTGTCGTTGTAACGCGTCTGATACTTAGGCGTATTTTTTTTTATGAGAATTGTGTTCTGTGTGTTTGTTATACTTTATAATTTTTCTCATAAGTAAAGCTCAACATTTAATAATTAAGTAGTTGTCAACAAAAATGTCAATAAACCTTGGACGCTGTTGTTGTTTAATATTGGTTAAATTTGTGTTAAAAACAACATTGGTTTAAGTATGTATTTAATTAAAACTGAATTTTTTCACAACTATAGTTAAAATTTGTTTTTTGCTAGTTATTCCTAAACGGAAATATTTTTATAAGGCGATTTTGTACAATCGTCAAATATCATTGTAATTTGAACGAAATCGGTACAGGTGATTTTGAAAAACTACGTTTTTTTATCACAACCCATTTATTTTTACCAATAACTCACAAACTAGTAATTTTGGATCAATACTTTTTTCATCCTTTAAAGGATTCTTGAAAAAAGTTGATCAAAGTAGTTAAGACCGATTTTGTGAAAATTGTTCTATCGCCAACCTAACCTAACCTAACCTAACCTAACCTAATCTAACCTAACCTAACCTAACCTAACCTAACCTAACCTAACCTAACCTAACCTAACCTAACCTAACCCAACCTAACCTACCCCACCCCAAATTTTGAGTTGTAAAAAAATTAAAATACAGAATATTCAGCCTAAAATAGGCCCATGTCTATAAGGCATAAAAATTAGGTTACATCCTCAGTATACCCTCAGTTACACCCTCAGTTACACCCTCAGTGGCTAGCCTGGATCAGCTGATTTTAATTGATTACTTCAGCTTGTTAATATGATTGTTATTATTCAATTTCAGAATATCGATTTGCGCAGTTTTGGTCTCACTAGTAGAATAGTGCATTAAAAGAGCGGGTGTTTATTGTCGAAAACTTTAATATATATGGGGTTTACAATCAGTGTAGAAAAGAAGTTCCAGTGAAAAGTGTCATTCAAAACTTGTTAAGAAGTTTCAGTAATGGACAAAAACGTGAAGGGAACAAATCTGTTTAACAGAACAAAAGTTACAAGACATTGAAACTGCTATCAGTAGAGATCTCCTGGTTGGTTAGTCCTTAGGAAAATTAAGTAGTTAAAATAATGTTTCCTACGGTCAGCGCATACTGCTGTAAGGCAAATTCTTTAATTATTCCCATGCAAATTGGAGGTTATTCGTGAACTATGAAAAAAAATCCATATTCTGTCTTGTTTAATAAAAAATAATACTGACTTTTTAAATTAAGTTTTCTTTACTGATTATTAAAGGAAACATGTCATTTTAGTAAAGACTTTATCAATCACTTTTATGAATTTTCGTTTCTTATAAATCCTTTTTATCGTTTCATCAACACTTTCACAATAAGTATTCAGCATTTTTCTCCAATTTAATAAATAACAATTTTAATATATTTACATTTTCTGTTGAGCATGGCTAGCAAAAGATACTACGTGGATATTAAAACTATTTTTAATATCTTGAAAAACTCTATTTTATAAATTTATAAACTATGCACTATAGTGGACTGATTTAAAAAAATCTATTGAATTATTTAAAATATTAAAATATTTTAAAATACATTATTAAATATTTTTTATTTTAAAATTTATTTATATATATAAATCGAAGTCAAAAAAAACACAAAGTTAATTTGAAATGTTGAAAGAACATTGTATTGATAACTCCAAGAAGATTTAATTCCTTCCAAAATACAGACAAAGTTGTTAGGTTTACAGTATAGGTAGATTTAATACCCCCCCCAAACTTTACGTATAAGTTTATAAAATTAATGTGTATAAAATTAAGAATATACAAATTTAGAAACTTATTAAAAACCTAGACCGAAACGTATTTTCTAAACGATAAATGGAATAGAATAAAATGCTCATGGAAAATAGATAAGGAGGTTGTAAAGTAAAATCTTTACAAATGTTTAATTTAAATTATTTTATATTAGGCTCAGTTATAATAAAATACTTTATCCAATTTCAAAATGAACAGCACGCCCTTCTGAAGCAGTTAGAAAATTTTTGTATACATTTTAAAGCGGTGTTCTAAAACTCAGAGGACATTTTATATTACTTTAATTCGTAGTAGATTAAGTTTGATAAAAGTAATAATAATATAACTAATAACATTATACGGAGAGATAATTAGGTAAAAAAAAACATTAATCGAATTGTTGAACTACAAAAAAATTAATTTAAACGAATGTGAAATATAATACAATTTTTACACTTAAGTAGTGAAGTTATTAATGATCTCCGATTTTTTTTACTATTACTTCCAACGATAAAAAAATCATAAAGTTTTTCTTTGTTGAATTGAAGTTAATAAGAATAACACCTTTCCTTTATTACAATCGGCGTTAAAGTCTATATTGGTGTTATACGTAACTGAAGTATAAACGTGATTTTTATAAATAAAATTGGTCGTAGAGATGATGATCTTTATGTTTAAAGGTTTATATGACCAGAATAGAAGGTAAACATTATTAAGTCTAATAGTCTTAATCAAATTAAGCAACTTCTTTCTGAACGTTTTAACGTAACTGGAGAAAGGAGTATTGAGACTTCTGGTTAAGAACTTTGTCTCAGCTGCCGATGATTGATGATTACTACAAATATCAAGGAACAGACCAATTTTGTCCAAGTTTACTTCAAGGAAATCCCATCATTTAATATATCTCGTGGTATTATTTCTCTCATTTCCATCTCTATAAATCTTAATTATACCGAGTAATAGAGGTCTTAAATACAATGAACAATTTATCTAGTCTATAAAAAGACCGTTATAATAACAAATAGGGTATGTTTTGACATAGATTAAAGTAGATGAAATTGCAACGACGCTTTTGTTGAAATGTTTATGTTAATTAGGTTTGTATTTAGTACAACATAACCCTTTTTACACAACAATCTGATATGTCTACAACCTCACAGCTCCTGTGTTTGAGGTGGTTGTTAAATTGAATTTAACAAAATTCAAACATTCTAATATATTATATAATCACACTATATTTTCAAATAATTATCATCAATAAATTTATGTAGGCCACAACAATATACAAACTTTATTAAACGAGATTTCAATTCCATATTTTTATGGATTTGTTTTAAGAATAATCTGAAAAGAATACTTAAATTATAAAATTTCATAGTTGAAGTGTCCATACACAAAGAGAGATGTTTGTGCTATAAAATACATCAACCGGACCGACAATTATTATTATTGAGGGCTGAATTTAATCTCAAATATTACACTAAAATTGATAGTTTTACAGAGTTTGTGTGCAGCATAAAAGTAAGTTTTTTGGTTAGGTAGATTAAAATCTTAACGGTAAAATTATCATTAATGCACGAACTATACATTCGTATTATAATATTCCGCATGGAATTTTATATCCTTTTTATGTCAAAAATATAAAAGGCTCTAAATATCTCAATTGATTATATTTTTCTCTAAAATAAAATGTCCTGGTGTTTGAAACAAGAACCACCTTTAAAAAAACTCACAGTTATTAAGGAAGCTGAGCTTGTTTTTTATACATGTATAGTTATGTATGCGGGAAAAAGAAAAATAGATACTCTACCATCATTGTAAAATACTTTTTGATAAAAAATTAACATTAGGGGGGTACCTATTTGTCATGAAAAATTATTTTCAATTGAAAACAGGAAATATTCAAGCCTCTCATTTCGCCACTAGGTAATCAGATTTCCTTACAGTTGTTGACTTCATATAACAAGAATGACTACACAAATACTAAAAGGCAAGGAGAGACGACAGACAATTCAAATTATCAAATATTTCATTTGGTAACATATTTTCTTCAAATGAATATTTAATTATGAAGCAACTTTAAGTTTTTACAAAATACACAATGATTAAAAAAATTAATGGAGAATTACCGTTTTTATTTTCTTACACACCCAAAGCAGAAATTAACAGAGATCTATCACATTTAATATGTTAAAATCAATCCGATTAAAATGGAGTTCCATGTACAGCTCGACTTGTAATGCCTCATTGTGTACATCCAAGCTGAACCGTATCTATTAGGCTTTCAGTTAATTAATCCAGATGTGGACATTTCGGATTCTATTTGGTTAACAAGATTCGTTTTGTAGTGTTTCCAATTAAATACAGGAATGACAGCCTCAGTGGTATATAAATAGTGCAGTAGTTCTAAGGTAGACAGTTTACAAATTCGTGTCGTGAAATATTACTGACCCCAACTAAGTATTAAAAACAATTTTACAATATATTTCGAGCGGTTTAAAAACTTCTCTATCCAACAGTTGTATATCATGTTAGTCAAGGAAACACAAAATAATATCCCCTTCTTGGGCTCGAGTCCCCAACGGGTTTTAAACTTTTCATCATTGTTAGATCCATCTCTAACTCTTATTCTCTTTCGACCTTGACACTATTACATTTTTCGAGGACTAGAGTTCTCTCTGTAGTACGCTCTTTTTTCTTATTTTGTTAAGGTTACGATAACAAGAGTAGTTTTACCTTCAACCCCCCACCCTTCAAAAAAGAAGATTTTATTATTTCTAGCCGTACATCATGTGGGATACATGTCCGTTAATAATTGACTAATTCTTTTTTTGTCGATATTATTGAAAGCCTTTTATTACTACCTGGTGGATAAGCTTATCACGTTGAGTTTGTATTGGTTTTCTTCTTCTAATGCAGATTCCGAATTACAAAAGTAACTACAATAATTGTTTCTCCTTTTTTTTTAAAGAAATTACACCCTGTAAGTCTTCTTCTCCACAATTACATTTCCTGAAACATTATTCAATTGTACATCAGTTTCATCTTCATTACAAGTTGTAACAGTTTTATAAATATTTAAAAATAAAAACTCCAAATTAAAGTACAGTGGAATAACTAAAAACAAAATAACTTCTACATTTATCGCAGCATCCTAGAGTTCCTACGTTGTATTGCAGATCGCTTGGGTTCGCTTAGAAACTTGTTAGACTATGTGGTTATCTTACATGTGCACGCGAAGTATTCCCTAACAAATCTACCAAACGAAGAGGTCATTCTGCGTTTCCCTCTGCTATAAAATCAGATAATGTACATAACTTATAACATTTAATTATGAGATATTTATGTAATTATATTTAATTATCTTTACTATATAAATATTTTTCCTTATTTTCTGCTGAATTTTGTTAGGATACTGTGAATATTAAATATTTTTTCAGTTATATATCAAGAAATTACTTTTACATATTCAAAATTAATTCAAATTAACATAGCTCACAACTTTTTATAAATAAATAAACTTTTTATATTTATAAATCTACAGAATATAATATCTTGTTAAAGTGAAATTATTATAGTCTACCTTTTATAAATTTTGCATTACTTTTTTGCCATCCATGTGCGATAATTTCATAACAACCAAATGGAATTTTTAAGAAAACCTGTAACAAAATCACTAAACAAATTCATGTAGCAAAATCTTTAAATAAGTTTACGTATTAATTATGTTTAAATAAAACAAAAATTGAGTTGGGATATTGTGTCAAATACTTTATGAATTATGATCAATCAACTAAAACAATTTAACATTCAGAGATAAAGGAACTAAATTAATCTATTCCAATAGTACTGATGAAATTTATTTGATTGTCATGTGCAATGATTAGATACATTTATTTAACATGTTCATTGTTCATGTCAAACAGTGTTATGTATTCTAAAGTTGTATTACCGTTAACAGCTAAATACAAAATGTAAACATTCTGTCGTTTGTCACAAAATTTATTTGATAATACAATTCTATCAGTTAGTTTTACTTGAAAACCTAA
This sequence comes from Aphrophora alni, assembly GCA_963513935.1. NCBI lineage: Eukaryota > Metazoa > Arthropoda > Insecta > Hemiptera > Aphrophoridae > Aphrophora > Aphrophora alni. Next base: position 24,926,951 of record OY740777.1, read on the forward strand.
TAAAATGTGACATTTGGTTGTAACTTGTTTTCAATAATGATTCGAATTTGCCCCTAACCACAATCACTAGAAACTTAATAAAACACAATTATCTGATTAATTGTTCTTTATTAATAATTTCCACTAAATGCCCTGATGTACATTAAGATAACATGGTTATCATCATCGGAGGGTCTTGCTTATAAACTAAATCTAAACTTACATATCTACTAATGAAATAAAATTAAACCTAAAACTATGATAACCTAAGTGCAAGCTAAAATCCCTCCCACTCCACAGATCAGTTGACCAGTAAGATAGAAGCTTGGGCCCTTTGTCTAGTGATTGTGGTTAGGGGCAAATTCGAATCATTGTTGTGAATTACACCACAGTGCTCAACAAGTATCGTAACTTGTTTTATCAAGTTAATCTGACAGATTGTTTTTGTCACTTTATGTCATACAAAGGATAGCACCAAAATAAATCAATAAAAGCTATCTCCATCCCATAATTACAACACAATGACTTATGCCAAAAAAATACCTTCTAGAACTTTAATAAAACTAAAAAAATAAAATGTTAACAAATGAAATAACAGTTCCATAGTTTAGATATTAACCTTATCGATTAAAGGAAGTGTAACATAATAAAAAACCACCTTCTGGTTTAGTTTTCAGTCCTTCAGATTTTCTAATACTCAGTTCTAAGTTTCTTTGCATACACGAAGATAACCAAATTTTTCCTACCATTTTAATTCCTTATTGAAAGCGTCTTTTATATATTTACCATATTTAAAAAACATGTAGGTATAAAGCAAATTACTGAGGTTAAAATACTGTTTCGTTCTCTAACTGAGATGAAACTCCAGTTTCCCGTTTAGTGAAATCAGAAATCATGTTTTTAATGTTTAAGTGTTATCACAGAGATATTATATTTGTTAATCAAACCTCCTAGCTATTAACAAATAGCTATATTCAGCACTTTTAAAGATTGTCTTGAACTCAAGAAGTATAATTAGGATTGATGAAAAAATGGAAGAAAACTATTAGAAGGAAATAAAGATTTTAAAGGCGTTGTCTTTCCTAGTACTGAAATGAATGATAAAACTTCTTCCCAGCCAAGCAGAGTACAAAACAGGTTGGAGATATGCCGAAACGAGAATATGGCAGAGTTTTGTTTACATCATCGCCTAGGATGTAACTCAAGTGGACATAAATAGTCTATAAAATCTCTGCTACTTCTAATCAAAACATTTCAGCTCGTGCTTCGTCGCACATTAAACTAGGCTCATGTCTATCAAATTATGTTATAACGTTATCTTACTTACCTATTGATAGGAAGGTAATGATTTTTATTACATTATTTTTCCGATTTGTATAATTCTTTATAGTTTCAGACCAAATTAAACTCTTTAACCTTGTTTAATGATCAAAAACATCATTTCTCTTAAAGGAGTTTTGAGAAATTATATCACGAGATATTTCCATAAAACATTCTCCTTTAAAAAAACTCAGCAATGATCATCGATTGCTGAGACAAAGCTGATTAGTTATAAATCGAAACTCACCACTCCAGTCTCGATAGAAAATTCATATAGTGAGGGCTCTAATTAGTATAGTTTCAAATTATGAATTTTTACCTATCCTTATATTTTCTTAAATTTTGAAGTCAAACCATATTCTCTAAATTATGTTCTCTTAAGGACAGTAATAATACATAGTTAATATAAAAACATTTTCAATTGATTTAAACAAAGTTATAAGTTAGTTAGTTAATTAAAACATTAGTTGTCAGTTAGTTACTAAGAGTAATAGAGACTTTAACCCCGACTGTAACAAAGAAAAGTTGTTCTCATTAATTTTAGTTCAGCAAAGAAAGATTCCATGATTTTATCGTTTAAAGTAAAAGTCAAAAGGAAAGAACTCACTTCGGAAATAATTGCATTATTAAAGCTCAAGATTTTGAATTTCTTATATATATTTTAGATTCCTGAAAACAATTCCTTAACTTTAATAATTCATATCAGTACATATTTTTGCTTAGTTCATATCGGCCATGATGTTTTAAATATATATGACTTCCAGTATTCTTATAGAATTACTCTATAAAGCGTGTATAAAAATGATAACTTCTTTTGACTTTATGGAAAGCATAAATGTTAAAAACTTCTTTCTATCGAGACACTGTCTTATCTTGTTTATGACCAAGTCCCATTAAAAAAAAAATAATAAAAAATTACTATTATTCCTATAAAAGAAGATTTTTTTAAAATGGTAAACAATAATATAATCATGTAAGCCTATGTAAATATTATGTAAATCATAAAAATTAAAAGTTTCATTGTAGCATAAATTTGATTTGTCAAATATGAGATTTAAATGTTACGTTTTTGACTGGACGCTTTGTATGGCAATAGTGTTGAAAATGTCCCCTCTTTCTTCTGACAGCTTATGTACAGTTTATAATGTAAAACAAAAATAATATTAATATTATAGGATATTAATAAATACAGTTTGATTTTCATAAAAAGTGAAGTATTTTTAGCGATATGTGCGTAGAAAGACGAGGAAACACAAACAAGCAGCTTTATATAAATAAACTCACAACAATAATAGTAATAAAGTAATAGTAACAAAAATAGAATGATTTTTCATTTTATTGGTTATGATTCCTTGGAAAAGTAACATCCATACACTTGCAATATGGTACGTTGGTTAATAAATAACATTTACATTTAATGCAATTTAATGATAATGGTTACAAAAGATACGCAGTAACTGAGCCAGAAACAATCTTAAAATAAATTGCCTCAACTCAAAATTATTTTGTTTGATATATTAAAAAAAAAAATAGATTGAGTTAAGCATTTTAATTACGTACCCAATTTAAAATTCAGGGAGGCATACAGAAAAACACACCTTACATTTATAGAAATAAAACCCTTTCTAAAATTATTACATACAAGAAGTGAGTCCACTTCACGATTTTTTGTTTGTTTTATTATTTAGTTCAATGAAGATATTTATATTCTAATTGTAAAACTACTTTCAGTATTGTATCGAAGGAAGTTAACGTTGATTATAAACCTGAAATGGCGGCTCATATCAGTTTATTTGTTAATGTGAAATTTTGTGCGAGAAGAAGTTTGTTTGCTATTTTTATCCTTTTGTAAAACCATATCCTGCGCAGATATACAGCATTCATTGTCTCAGTTAGTAAATTCATTATTTCTTACACTTTAAAAATATCCTTTAAGCTGTGGTTTATTTTTCACTTAATGATAAATGAAAATGTTTTCTTTTGATGTCTTTGGAAATAGTTGTGAGTGCGGTCGATCTGACTTTATATATTGGTATTATTAGGTACAATAGTTTGTGCAAAAGGAAGAAATAGAAAAACGGAAGGAGATAAAAAAAGATGTGAATAAATGAGAGGTGAGTCAGGAAAATAAAACAGAGTATTGTGTGAGAAAGGAGAGTGAGTGATAACGAGAGCAAAAAATGAGAACGATCAAGAGAGAGAGAAGAAAAAGACTGAGATATTTAAATAAGAAGAGTTTAAAAGATAATATTATAACCGAAAGAAAACTATTTTAAAGGTTAGAAATGACGTTGAACTAAATAGATTTTACTCTATCTAAATTTTATTTCTTTTTATGGGGAGGATAATTAAACAACCGGGTTCAAAGATAACACCTAATCATCAACACCTCCATACCCATAACACGAAATAATAATTACTAACACTGAGCTAATTATATTTAGAACTACATAATGACGCACATAACTTAAAACTTTGTAAAATAATATGTTAATACATCCCATGTGTCTTCATTTATCTAAATTATAAAAGTGATTATTTTATTATGCATACAATAGATAAGTGGATAGTGTCACAAGCAAGAGTTTTTAATTACATTCTTGGTTTTCTATTTAAGTAGTAACGACACAGCCCTTTACCATGGTGATGTTTGTGAGTGTGTGGGAGGGGAGTATCTGCAGTTTAGGGGAGTTTTAACTCAAGAGATTACTACGTATGACTCCACCATGACTAACATTGTCAACGTAAATAATGAATTGAGTTTAGACATTTGAAAACCCTGTGGAAATTGTCTTTCATTAAAACCAGTGTTAATATGTATAGCTCAGGGCATTTCATAGAAAAATAATGACAATTTTCGTCATTACATACTTTATTAAGGACAGGGAACCTTCACCCATGGGTACAAAGATACTTGGGATAACCGTGGGTGGAATTCACCATAACTTTGTGGTTTTGTAAATATTTAAAATATGTTAAACAAAATTAGTTTGAACAGCAAAAGACTTAATCGTCTGATTTTTTGTTATTTTTTTTATCCTAAAGACTTCTTAAATTGTAGAGATATATTTAAGAGAAGATGGACAAGTTTTGTACTAATTAAACATTAACGGTGTAAAAAGCATAAGGAATCTGACTTTCTTCTGAATTTTATAAGAAAACTAGAAATTCCTTTCAGATCATTTATTTATTTGCAATTTAGTACATATTTAAATCCCAAATGTACCCTGTCAATAGTTTACTTATATTAGACTAGCTGTACCCGGCCACGCATTGCTGTGGCTCATCTGGTTAAATGGAAAATAAATAAAAGACATAAATAAAGACATAAATTAAAATATGTTTATTTAAACAATGCTTGTGGGTACACAATATTTTTTGTAGTTCCATTGTTTGTGTATATATACAGATTATCTGGTTAACGTAGCAATCCGTTTCTAGATCTAAGCCACACAATTCTAAATTTTGGCCCTGAGCTTTGTTAATGGTAATTGCAAATGCCAATCGAATTGGGAACTGCAATCTCTTAAATTTAAATGGCATGTCTGTTGGAATTAAAGGAATGCGAGGAATGAGGACATCATCATTTTTGTAAGGTCCTGTCAAGATTGTTGTTTCTATGACGTTGTTTATTAATTGTTTCACTGCAAGTCTTGTGCCGTTGCAAAGCTTTGGCTGGTTGATATTTCGCAAGATGATTATCGGCACACCGATTTTCAATTGCATTAAGTGTGGTGGCATCCCTAGCAGATAGAGTGAATTTAAAAATTCTGTTGGGTAATTATTTGCTTCATTTGCTTCTACAACAGTGTCGACGGACTTGTATGTGACTACCTCGCTTTGAATTTTAGTCTGAATAATATTATTTAGTTCGTAGACGTCTTTGTTCTTGGAGGCAAGAATAGCTCGTTCACTCAGCCAATCGCAATTCTTATAATTGGTTTGAATATTGGGAAATACTTGAACATTATTATGTTGGAAATATGGAACCAATTGAAACATTTTTTTAAATAAAAAGCTACACTATCCCAGAGTAACATAGAGTAGGATTCATTTTGATAAAAACATTTTTTATATTCCATATTATTTGTAAATTTATTTTGAAAATCGTAAAAAAATCTTTGGGCATTAAACCCAGTGTCTAGCAGCTGTAGTATCAATAAATAAACAACATTATGAAAAACTAAAAAATTACTATTGAAAGATGAAATTTTATAAATATCAATAGAAACGTACTATGCCAAAGATGTGCACAACAACATAAATTATGTGTGTATGTTGCCATTAAGGTAGGTAAAATAAATTAAATATAATTTTAGGTTAGGCCTAGAAAGATGAACCAATACATATTTCTTGAATGTACCTATTGGCATTCATTACCATAGCAGCCAATTTAATAAAAATAACTGATGAAACAGTTGATTCGGATGTCCAGCTAGTACAAATAATATTTTTAAGTTAGGCCTAGATTGAACCAACATATATTTCAACACACACAAACCAATAAAAGCTTGCGTTAAGATAATAATATTTAAAATTAAGAAAACAATATGTTACAATCTAATTTTAAAAAAAAAAAGAAGAAATTAGAATTTAATAGTAGGCTAGGCCTATTTATAATATGGTAAATGATATATTTTATAAATTGAAAATTGCCTCTTTTATTTATAACAATACAAAATCTCTGTCCTAATTAATATTCCCGAGAAAATAACATTGTGTACAATAACCTGTTTTAAAAAAGTTATTATTTATGTAACATTTAGATAAGTTTGTATTTAAATTGTAGGCCTAACTGTTACAATTTTATGTTTTGTATTTATAAAGATTCTTTAATTTTAAAATAAAGATATAAATATTGTCTTTTAAGTGTTTTTTATTTCATATTGATATATTAATTATCTTAGAAGTAATTAATTATATAGGCCTAGTTATGTTATTATAAAATTTGGAAGTGTAATACAGTTTAGATTATAAAATAAATGGGTTTTTTGAATTGTAGGCCTAGTTGTTACAATTTTATGTTTTGTATTTATTAAGATTTTTTAATTTTAAAAGAAAGATAAAAATATGACCTTTTAGGCCTAATTATTTTTAATTTTATATTGATAAATCAAATGGTTTAATATAGTTATTAATATTATAATGATGAAAATAGGTTATGACAAAAAATGTTATTTGAGTTATTGTAATTTTTTTATTTAATCTGGTTTAACCAAATGAAAGACGGTGAAAAAATACAAAAAATTATTTATACTCACGAAATTAATGCTATAGTAAATGTTATTGTACTAACGGAATGTCTTACAAAATAATTCATTTAAACATTTGTTAATTTTACAACAATACATTTGGAAACATTGAAAATATTTAATATAGTGTGTTTTGTTTTTACTTCAACAGATGTCGTTGTTCACAAAAACCTATCTTAAAAGATAGAAATCCAAATACATACAGTTGTTTGAAGTTTGAAATCAGCTGATAATGGAAATATAGGAAACAGTTGACTACAGCTGTTATTATTATAGTCCATATCGGCGAAGAAAGTCCCGCGATATTCTTCTCCAATCACAAACTTCTGTGGGCGTGTATTATATAACTAACGTCTTGCTTCTAATGGTCGCCATCTTAATTCCAGATTTTCGTTCATATTTCGACAGATTATGTCTTTGTTATTAAATATTTATATGAACTCAGGTGATGTTTTATATTTAGAAATATTTACTTCGTATTTCTGTATATCTCATTTTGTCTCTAGGTCTTCTGTATTTTTATAATCGGCGAAAGATCGGAGTTATATTTTCAATTCGGTTATTTTCCAAGTTGACCTTTCACGTCTAGATAAAAACAAATTATTTAAGTTTTCTTGTCTTTAACTGTGTATTTTTATTTTTTATGGATTAATCAAATTCTTAGGCGCAATTTTAATATAGGTTTTGATTTGTTTTAGATTGACAATTTTCTGGATTAGTTATAATTGGGTCGGAAAATATTAGATTTAGAATTTGTTTTGATTCGAGTCTTATCTTTTTGCCGCTAGGCGCGTGTATGTTGACGTTTAAAATTAAATGAATGAAATTGACATTTTTTTCTTTTTGTATTTAATACCCTTTAAAATTAAAATTTCGCAAAATCCTTTCTTAGTGAGCGTCTATGACCTCATACAAATATGCCTTTAAATTTTGGTATCAATATCTTTGTTGGTTTTTGCTCTACGTTGATTCTCTGTCAGTCATTCAGTCAGTCAGTCAGGACAAAGCCGTTTATATATATAGTGATATCTTTATAAGATTGTATTCACAGAAAGCTACAAATTATTAAATTGAATGTATTGGTCTTAAAAAAATATATATTCTAACGATACTGGAGCAGAAAGTGGTGAGTAAAATTAAGAAAGAATCAAAGCTTTATGAGTTCTATCAAAATATACCGTGATATTTCTCAATGCAAGAGAAATGTTTTTGAACATTAGATATGGGTAAAGAGTTTTATTTCATAGTAATACGTTCTTAATTCCTCCCTCCTCCACATCATAATGCCAATGTTTTGTTGCTTTTTTATTTGCAAAATTAAAATAAATTGGCAATACCTTTAACGACTTAAAATTTTTTTACTATTATTTACCAAAATTTACTACTCATACAAATATTGGAGGATGCTAGGTAGTCAAATATTTATCTCACTACCTCCCCCTCCCACCGACGTTAATATCATAATATTCGTGATTTTATCTGATACACTAATGAGTACAATAAATCAGGCAATCTTCATATTTTTAATGGTATACTTTTATAATACAATATTTTTCTTCCGTATAAAGTACACGGGGTCAATAAAAAATTTTAATGTACTGACTAAACTTGCTGTACCAATCAGTTTTAACAAGTATTTGGTACAACTTTCTCGTTTCCAATCTTATTAACCGTATCATCATTTAAAACCTACGGAAACCAATGTTGAACACATTCCCTCCCCTCGTGGCTTATCATGTTTGCAATTAAACTTCTTATCACTGTGTGTCAATATTTCCGTAACTAATGATGTGTGTTAATATTATGTTAATGTTTATGTTTCAGGTTATCATTTAATTACTAAAGTCGATGTTGATAACAAGCACATTGTGTCAACACTTGATCAAAAGAGGTTAGTTTTTAATTTGTAATATAATGTAAGATTTATCAGGGAAATATAGTTAAGTATTCCATATATAATGTATAGGACGCTACAGTACATACAAGTGAAATGTTAATCAGAAAATAATTTTACTAACAAATTTACCTAATTGACAAACTTGTAAGGTGATTTGTAAACACAATTCTACATGCCGTATGTCGTATACAATAACAGTCTCTACAGTGCCTATTAGAACATAGCCTACACCCAAACATATATTAGATATCGTGAATCAAATATGATAACAATTGTCTCCAAAATGTAGGATCAGGTGTGTCAACGAGGAAGTTAAAACATATTACATCTTCTTTAATAACTATTTTATCGACATCTCTTTTATGATATTAATTAATAAATAAGGTAAAGTTATCATTATTCCAGTGCAATGAAAGTGTTACGTCTAATAAACAAAGAGAGACTTTAACGCTCTTTGGATAACTTACGCAGAAATTGAAATAATTAATAAGGGGAACAGCTTTGACAATGTTAAGAGAGTCTTCTTTATTGTAAAGTGATGAAATAGAATTAATTGCTATAATTGAAAGTGTTTATAACATTTACTAAAACCTGAAAGTCCATACTTCAAATCATGGAAGTTCTTTACGCCCTTCACAGAAAGTTTTCATTTTGGTGCGGAAAAGTAGTTTCTGAAATGACATCCATCTGTGTGCCTAGTCTCTCCCCTCTCCGTTATTTGACACGATTTTTCTGAAACTTGTTTTATATTTTCCAGATAACTCTGCAAAAACATAGAGATAACGCTTCTTTATTATCATACACGTATCAATCTAGAGAACTTCTTCCGAGAACTTCTAAACAAAAACTAATTGGAAACTGAATGAAGTTGGCCCGTAAGACGTGATGAAGGCCTACTTAATTTTATTGAAACGGATAGAGAAAAAATAAATCAATTTCAAATTGAAAGGAAATAAAATAGGAAAATTCATTACTTTTGTACCACATTGTCGTGCAAAACAACTAGAATATTTAAGTTAGCTCTTAGAAATGAAAGTAATTTTGTAGCTAAGGGGGTGGACCTTATTCCTACATTATCGCTATACCTCTGGACTGGACTGGAAATAGTGAGTTAATAAAGATTTCCCTCGTATAAAAGGAACTGTGTTTTCTGTTTATCTGCCCCAAGTCATCCCTGTTTCTTCTTAAGAAATATTACCGTCAATTAAAATTACCGATAATTTTTGCTTTCATTTAACCAGAACTGACTCAAAGAAATTAGTGGTATACTAATTACGTTATTTCGCTAAAACCAAATTATTCTGCTCAAAAGGATATAGTATTATTATTGTTTCCCCCCTTGTTCTGTTGCTTCATATAAAAATAGACTAAAGAAAGTTCCTTTGTCTACCAATTTTTATAAGTTTCTACATTTAATTTTTAGAAAACACATGAGAAATTATATGAAATTGTAACACTGTAATAACATACTAAGTAAATGGTAAAGTACTATGTTATGCCATCTTTAGTAAAAGGGAACGATAGAGGAGGACGTTAATAGGACATTGAAAGTGTCTTTATAGGAAATGATAGAAACTTTATTTTTACCAGAACCACCTTATAAACTTACGCTGTACCCCTTAGATGTTTTATAAAATATTTTTCTTAACTATATTTACAATACAATCTTGTTGAGCACTGTGGTGAAATTCACAATAATAATTCGAATTTGCCCCTAACCACAATCACTAGAAACTTTAAAATAAAAATAACTTTTAAATAAATTGTTCTTTATTAATTATTTCCACTAAATGCCCTGATGTACATTTAGATAACATGGTTATCATCATCGGAGGGTCTTGCTTATAAACGAAATCTAAACTAACATATATACTAATGAAATAAAATAAAAACTGAAACTATAATAACCTGAGTGCAAGCTAAAATCCCTCCCACTCCATAGATCAGTTGGCCAGTAAGATAGAGGCTGTAACTTGGGCTAGCCCAATATACGGCACAAAAAGTAGAATAGTCCGAACAGAATAATTATAATAAAAAATATTTAATGCATAGAAACCAATCCAATTTAGATTGTGCTCTACTGTATTACATTGGGGCGTTACAGCTTGGCTGGGGTTAGTTCTTTATTGTGTGAACTACATCCAAGCTGAACCTGAGTACGTGGACATTTCAGAACTTGTTTAGTTAACAATATTCGTTTTGTAGTGTTTGTAATCAAATAAATTAGAAATTTCAGTGTAGTGAGTTGATAAATAATTTCCCCGAGTGTAGGGTAGTATAGTTGTACATAGAAACCATCAAAGCATATTGTGACATATAATTTCCTTCTGGATTAGAGCTTTTAAAGTGGTTATCATCCAATCCACAAAGAAGTCATTCTTAAAGGCCTTCTCAGTTACTATTTCCTTCTGGATTAGAGCGTTTAAAGTGGTTATCATCCAATCCATAAAGAAGTCATTCTTAAAGGCCTTCTAAGTTACTATTTCCTTCTGGATTAGAGCTTTTAAAGTGGTTATCTTCCAATCCATAAAGAAGTCATTCTTAAAGGCCTTCTCAGTTACTATTTCCTTCTGGATTAGAGCTTTTAAAGTGGTTATCATCCAATCCACAAAGAAGTCATTCTTAAAGGCCTTCTCAGTTACTATTTCCTTCTGGATTAGAGCGTTTAAAGTGGTTATCATACAATCCATAAAGAAGTCATTCTTAAAGGCCTTCTCAGTTACTATTTCCTTCTGGATTAGAGCTTTTAAAGTGGTTATCATCCAATCCATAAAGAAGTCATTCTTAAAGGCCTTCTCAGTTACTATTTCCTTCTAGATTAGAGCTTTTAAAATTGTTATCATCCAATCCACAAAGAAGTCATTCTTAAAGGCCTTCTCAGTTACTATTTCCTTCTGGATTAGAGCGTTTAAAGTGGTTATCATCCAATCCATAAAGAAGTCATTCTTAAAGGCCTTCTCAGTTACTATTTCCTTCTGGATTAGAGCGTTTAAAGTGGTTATTATCCAATCCATAAAGAAGTCATTCTTAAAGGCCTTCTCAGTTACTATTTCCTTCTGGATTAGAGCGTTTAAAGTGGTTATCATCCAATCCATAAAGAAGTCATTCTTAAAGGCCTTCTCAGTTACTATTTCCTTCTGGATTAGAGGGTTTAAAGTGGTTATCATCCAATCCACAAAGAAGTCATTCTTAAAGGCCTTCTCAGTTACTATTTCCTTCTGGATAAGAGGGTTTAAAGTGGTTATCATCCAATCCATAAAGAAGTCATTCTTAAAGGCCTCTCAGTTACTATTTCCTTCTGGATAAGAGGGTTTAAAGTGGTTATCATCCAATCCATAAAGAAGTCATTCTTAAAGGCCTCTCAGTTACTATTTCCTTCTGGATTAGAGGGTTTAAAGTGGTTATCTTCCAATCCATAAAGAAGTCATTCTTAAAGGCCTTCTCAGTTACTATTTCCTTCTGGATTAGAGGGTTTAAAGTGGTTATCATCCAATCCACAAAGAAGTCATTCTTAAAGGCCTTCTCAGTTACTATTTCCTTCTGGATAAGAGGGTTTAAAGTGGTTATCATCCAATCCATAAAGAAGTCATTCTTAAAGGCCTCTCAGTTACTATTTCCTTCTGGATAAGAGGGTTTAAAGTGGTTATCATCCAATCCATAAAGAAGTCATTCTTAAAGGTATCTCAGTTACTATTTCCTTCTGGATAAGAGGGTTTAAAGTGGTTATCATCCAATCCATAAAGAAGTCATTCTTAAAGGCCACTCAGTTACTATTTCCTTCTGGATAAGAGGGTTTAAAGTGGTTATCATCCAATCCATAAAGAAGTCATTCTTAAAGGCCTCTCAGTTACTATTTCCTTCTGGATAAGAGGGTTTAAAGTGGTTATCATCCAATCCACAAAGAAGTCATTCTTAAAGGCCTCTCAGTTACTATTTCCTTCTGGATAAGAGGGTTTAAAGTGGTTATCATCCAATCCATAAAGAAGTCATTCTTAAAGGCCTCTCAGTTACTATTTCCTTCTGGATAAGAGGGTTTAAAGTGGTTATCATCCAATCCATAAAGAAGTCATTCTTAAAGGCCTCTCAGTTACTATTTCCTTCTGGATAAGAGGGTTTAAAGTGGTTATCATCCAATCCATAAAGAAGTCATTCTTAAAGGCCTCTCAGTTACTATTTCCTTCTGGATTAGAGGGTTTAAAGTGGTTATCATCCAATCCATAAAGAAGTCATTCTTAAAGGCCTCTCAGTTACTATTTCCTTCTGGATTAGAGGGTTTAAAGTGGTTATCATCCAATCCTTAAAGAAGTCATTCTTAAAGGCCTCTCAGTTACTATTTCCTTCTGGATAAGAGGGTTTAAAGTGGTTATCATCCAATCCATAAAGAAGTCATTCTTAAAGGCCTCTCAGTTACTATTTCCTTCTGGATAAGAGGGTTTAAAGTGGTTATCATCCAATCCATAAAGAAGTCATTCTTAAAGGCCTCTCAGTTACTATTTCCTTCTGGATTAGAGGGTTTAAAGTGGTTATCATCCAATCCATAAAGAAGTCATTCTTAAAGGCCTCTCAGTTACTATTTCCTTCTGGATTAGAGGGTTTAAAGTGGTTATAAGTTTAGGATTTTCTTTGTTCATTTGTTAAAAAGTAAACGAAGTGTCCTCACACTTTTGACTAACCCGGTATATTACACACAGTGAACCAAATGTGATAGCAATTGGTCGATCCTAAAACTAGGACCGATGTACATTTCATAATCACAGGTGCCTGTTTCAATGAGAAAGCTTACAACAGCTAGAATTATATTACATCTTCTACAGTATAACAAACACAGAACACAATTCTCACAAAAAATACCCCTAAGTATCAGACGCGTTTCAACGACAAGGTCATCCTCTTCAGTGATACTTGAGCTACACTAATCAGACTATAACTATATGAGCTACACCAATTAAACTATAGTTATAGTTTGATTGGTGTAGCTCGTGTATCACTGAAGAGGACGACCTTGTCGTTGAAACGCGTCTGATACTTAGGCGTATTTTTTTGTGAGAATTGTGTTTTGTGTGTTTGGTATACTGTATAGTTTTTCTCATAAGTCAAGCTCAATATTTAATATACATCTTCTAATATAATTAATTTGACCTAATGATTTCAATTAATAAATAAAGTTATAATTCTACCATTGAAATGAAAGTCTCACGAAGAAATAAACAGAGAGACTTTAACGCTCGTTGAATAACTTAGTCATTATTTAAATAATTAATAAGAAGAACGACATTGACAATGTAAAGACAGTCTTTTTAATTGTAAAGTGATGAAGAAGTTGCAACAATTGACAGTGCTAAAAATATTTTCAAAACCTGACAATCTATATTTCCCTTTATGGCGTCGTTGACGGAAAGTTTTCATTTTAGTGGAGATAAAGTGGTTTTGTCGAATGATCATCTCTGTGCTTAGTCATTCTTGTCTGTCCGTCCGTCTGTTATTGATCCGATGATACAAAAGTTTGTTGTAAAAATACTCTGCAACATCATATACATAACGTTTCTTTATCATTACTCTACTGGGCTTAAAAAGTTGTTTGTACTTATTGCAATTTCTTCCCGGAACGTCTAGACAAAACTAATTGCAAATTGAAGATGTAAATTAAAACGTTTAATACGGAGTTTTATTCAAATCGCTTGATAGAAAAATAATTAATCTTCCAAAATAAACTATATTAATTCCAATTGTTCAGAGGATTACCAATAAATATATTGTTTGCTTATTTTTTTAGTTTTGTAAATCGTTATGATAGACAGGTTGTGCAATGTTTACAAACAATACCAATACATTATGCCTCTGAAATATTTTTAGTGTCCTGTAGGTCTACAATCCTTTATTTTGACTCTTGTGATTATCTGTGTTTTCAAATATAAAATTGTGACGTAACCATTCCACAAACAAATTTGAAATTTTGGCGTGTAATTCAGAAGTCTACATACAGGAAAAATAAAAATATTAAACAAATACTGTATATATCTTTAAGAATTTTATTATTACACGAGTTAAAACGTGTTATAATATTTGGAGCAAATGCATTTATTGCGGAAGCATTACGGCCAATAGATTAACATAATTACTGGATACCTCCATATTCTACATCCTAAGTGCTAAGACTGGATGTACAAACAATTACATTTTAATTTAGAATGTGAACAGCTTTTTGAAATTAAGGTAGGATTAAGTTTAAAAGCAGTCTGTATCTACTTCACTGTCAATTAATCTCTCCATTGCCGGTAAATATTTAAATGGCGGCCGATTTTCATATTTTACAAATTCGTTTCTCGTGATGAACTTTTCACTTGTAATGTTCCCCCAGATTATTTACGGAACACACTGTATAATAGAATAAATTTTAATTGAAAACTAACCTCTTCTCGACAAGTGTTAATACGATGTTTGGGCAAGCTGGTTATTACCAACAAGTTTAGTAATTAAATGATATCCTGAAAACATAAACATTAACATAATATTAACACACATCATTAGTTAGGGAAATATTGACACATGAGTCTGTGTATAGTGATAATAAGTTTAATTTAAAACATGATAAGCCTCGAGGGGTTGGAATGTCTTCACTTGTTTCCATAGGCTGTATTGTCCAATTGGAATGAAAGAAACGAGAATGTTAGTGGCAAATATTAAATTTGTTCATGATATCAATAGTCGTGGGAATAGCAAGTTTTATCAATATAAACAATATATAAAAATTATAACCGGGTGTTCAAAAAGTCTGGAAACCCCTTAATATTTATTTTATTCATAAACGCAGAACAATGAAACTCTAGGATTATGTCATCACTGTAGTTACTGACTTTGTGGTCATTTTAACTGTCTTTTTTCGCTTTGGGGGGACGTCCTGTAGAGGAAGTCTAAAAAAATCTTAAATGTAAGCATAGGTCGAATTATACCTCATTTTAAAGGTATTTGTTAGAGGAACACATTGCTGCAATCCCGACTGAAAATGGATCATTCGTTTGGAAATGGCAGCCTCGATATATTATATCGATACATTTCATTTTGTTTTACGCGCGCGCGTGCGGTTTTGTGTGTGTGTGTGTGTGTTCACGACATAATAGGATGTGTTTGTGTTTATGTATGGGTGTATAAGTGCGCATGTATGTTTGTGACATATATGTATTCTTATTTATTTGTGGGATGGGTTTGTTATTGTTTTATAGTTCAACTATCAAGTTGGAGTTGAAAACTCAGACGCAGGAAATATAAATACTCGTCACAGAAACCTTAACTAACGCTGGTCGCAAGTAGGTGGCAAGGTTGTGATTGTCTGAAACAATATAATTATCTAAGTCCTTGTAGGAATAACGAATATTACTCGTATCATAATAAAATGGAGTGTTTTAAAATAGGACTGATGATTAGAGAAAAATATTTAAATAACTGGCAGTAGGTGTAAGAAAAATCGAAAATATATTGAGTACAAATTTGACTATTGGTTTCTGCTGACTAACTATTGGTGAATTTGGTCAGATCCACTCAATAGTTATTATATAAAGACTGTTCTAAAGCGATCTTTTTCCAGTTCTGGGAAATTCAAATTGTTTTCATCTGTTCATCTCCCCTTGAACGTCTGTCATATGAACGGGCTTAATCACATTTACTGAAGAAATATTTAAAGTACAACTGAAATAAACATAATAAGGATTTGTTTTTTATGCATCATCTGTCAGTAACTAAAATTATAATTTAAAAAATAACAAGTATTTTTCGTAAAACATAAAAACAAATACTTAATATCCATCTATTTAGAATATATAATATTTATTTCTTTATAGTGTATATTTCTATTGTGATTGTAAATTTTGTTAAATCATCGTCTTTCAGTAGCTATACTAACGGTGCAAAAACATTGCACAAACTGTCTCATTTACTCATCCCTAAGACAAACAAAAACAACCAAAACTATTCATAATACTTTTTTGTGATAATGTATTTATATATTGAAATATCGGCCTAACCACCACTGCAGCTTAAATCGTATTTTATTAATAACAAAAATTTATTGTCGACAATTAAGATTCATTAAAACCAAATTATTTTGTTTTGTTAAATAGTTTTGTATACGGCTTTGAGTTATTATTATTCATTTTTCTCAGAGATTAATTATATGAATCGGATTTGAGGGATTACGTATTTATAACAGATCTACAGTTTATGTGAACAAGATTTTACTCTTGCTAGTCGACAGTTTAAAACATTAGTTGACAATTGTAAGACAATAAAAACTTTAATGCCGACTGTAACAAAGAAAAGGTGTTCTAATTAATTTTAGTTCTACAAAGAAAGATTCCATGATATTATCGTTTAAAGCAAAACACATGTCCTTTTGTGTTAATGGACATGTTAACCGTTAGAACCTTCCTTAAACTGTCTTTTCTTTTTGATTGTTTAAAGATCTCAATTTATAAAACTTAACAAATATTTAGCAACATTTTTAGAACGGAGATTGATTGTGTAAAGTGGTAACCAATAGTGTTAATTATCTTAAAACCTGAAATTGCTGTGACTTGTGATTTCAATAATGTAACATAATTGAATCAGGGTTATAAAAGGTACTGGTGTCTAATTCACTAAACCAGCAACAACCCTAAAATAAATTATTTCAACTACTCAAAGTTATGTTGTTCCTAAACTATTATTTTAAAATAAGTTAAGTTAAGCATTTAAATTTTGTACCAAGCAACTTAATTCTGTTCAGTTAAAAACTCATGTTCAGTTTCACTCGTTATGACTCATTCGTTAAAATTATTACAAACACCACATTTTTACAATTAAATCATTTTTGACATTGTTGTGTTTTTCAGTTAACATTTTTAAATAATGAGACATATTTAATTTGCTACTAAACATGAAACTTCAATCACTATTAAAGGGTTTTCGTCTAATATAAAAGAGACAAAGTTAACGTCCATTGACAAACTTTCTTCTTCAAAATAAAACCAGAATGGTTATTTACGTACATAATGTGTAGACAAGGTTTTTACCTTAGTCTAAACTTCTGCACTACAGTCTTTGCCTCTATTACGATTCGTCTTCTCTCTTCTAACGCAAATCTAACCTAACCCCTTCACTTTTAGGTACCCCTGTAGTCATCTCCTCCTTGGTATTCTCATTCTTCTTTGTCCAATAATTCCTGCTCACAATATTTCTTTTTGGCAATCGCTCATCCTCCATTAGAGTGACATGATGATACGGAATGAATAAGTATCCATTCACATAATATGCAACTATGTTAAAATTATATGTAACATAGTATGAAAAATTAGTGATAAGAGGCTTGATGTAATATGAAAGGTATAAGTCAGTCAGCTGTGTAAACACAAAACTATTGGACTTTAAAACCCTCTATTTATTGCATGAGAACGTTAAAATATCAACCGTGAAGAAAAAAGTAATGGTGAGAACGAATCTTTTACTTGGGAGTTTGTCTCCCTACTTTATAAAAACGGGGAAAATAACGTGGATAAGAAGAAAATTTAAATTTATTATTTTCTATATTTTATCGTTTTAGGTAGTTATATATATATATATATATATATATATATATATATATATATACGGAGTGTCCCACTATTTTAGAATTAATATTCCGGACATATGGAACACTTTACGGTTATATTTCATAGATATGTAAAAAGGTACTCTCAAGTTTCATTTCTGTATGGTTAATAAAAAAAAAATGGCGGAAAAACAAAAAGAACATAAATTTTCTGTTTATAACCACTTCTTCACACAATGCAACGTAATTAAAATATGCATTCAATCTCGATCAACTGATTTTGTTAACACACAACAATGAAACAATTTGCTAGTTGTGTTTATGTGTGATATCTAACCTCAAAAGCGAAATATTCTTTGACTATTGCTTTTCAAATTGACTATGAAACGATAAGATATTTTCGAATAACTTACCTAAATGTGATTCTTACATCAAGGAAATCAACTCATAAATAGAAAACAAGAAATGCCATAGATTTTCTAACAGAGATAATGATTAATCAAATAATTTAGACCAAATTATCGTCACCTACTTCCATTTATAAAAGAAGGATGCTTTCTTTATTCTGTCTTTTGAAATAATTCAAACTTTATTCTATTATCAGTCGGAGAAATTATTAATTGAAGTAAAAACCTTTCTTAATCTATATAATTTAAAAAGAAATGAAGATCTTCGTAGATGGTCAGTGTTCAAGAAATTACATTAAGTCGATCGCAACCAGAGTTTTGATAATTAATATCACAAGATATGTTCAATGATGAAATATATTTGAGGTAAACTTGAAATACAATTCTCTCTTTCTTGCCACTTGTAACTAATCACAAATCATCGACCG
The DNA here is from genome assembly GCA_963513935.1 of Aphrophora alni. Classification (NCBI taxonomy): domain Eukaryota; kingdom Metazoa; phylum Arthropoda; class Insecta; order Hemiptera; family Aphrophoridae; genus Aphrophora; species Aphrophora alni. Next base: position 24,945,793 of record OY740777.1, read on the forward strand.
CTGAGGTGGGTAGCTTTTAACCAAAATTTCAACACTCCTCCAGGCAAGTTAGAAATTTTACGAAGATTAATTTGTCTTCTACGATTAATAGTTTTTATCTTCTCTTCTGATAATATAGAACTTGAAGCATAATTACATTTCTATGGTCTATTTTATTTAAAACATTAATACAAAATAAATGTTCAAATAACGTTTTTACTTTAGTTAGTTAATTAAAATATTAGTTGTAAGACCAATAGAGACGTTAACGCGGCCAAAACAAAGGAAAGGTGTTCTAATTAACTTCAGTTCAACAAAGAAATACTAGACGATTTTATCGTTGAAAGTAAATGTCAAAAGAAAAGATCTGAGTTCAATAATAACTTCATTATTAAAATTGAATATTTTTATTTCTTCTAAATATTTTTCATTCGTTTATAAAATCTGTTATTTCATAATTTGTTTAAATATTTTTTCTCTTCTACCTAATCTTTCTCCCTATAATTTTAGATGTTTTAATATAAAATTACCTAATTATAAATGGACACATATCCTATATGACAAGTGCTGAAGTGCTTGAAACGGCTTGAAATATTATTTTGTTTTTTGTTTAAAGTTTGGAGGTAAAAAACTCGCGGTTATCGTAACTTTAATAAAAGAATAAAAAAGAGCTTACAATAATCTAATAGCGACAAAAGTTAGTCAAGGACGACTTTGGTAGCGAAGGATCTAACACAAGACAAGATAAAGAAAAGTGTAAAACCCGTTGGGGACCGCCTCACTCTTACTCTCTGCACTCGAGCCCAAGAAGGGGGTATTATTTGAGTTTGCTGAGTCACTACTCATTTTTACAACCGTTGGACAGAGTATCTTTTAAACCACTCGAAATATATTTAAAAATTACTTAGTCGGGGTCAGTAATATTTCACGACATGAATTGTAAACTGTCTACCTTGGAATTACTGCACTATTTATATACCACTGAGGCTGTCATTCCTGTATTTAATTGGAAACACTACAAAACGAATCTTGTTAACCAAATAGAATCCGAAATGTCCACATCTGGATTAATTAACTGAAAGCCTAATAGATACGGTTCAGCTTGGATGTACACAATGAGGCATTACAAGTCGAGCTGTACATGGAACTCCATTTTAATCGGATTGATTTTAACACATTAAATGTGATAGATCTCTGTTAATTTCTGCTTTGGGTGTGTAAGAAAATAAAAACGGTAGATCTCAATTTCAGTTTTTTAATCATTAAATCCATAAATTTTCTTTATTTTTGTAAAACATTTATCATAATATATTTTTTTCATTCTTACAGATTTCTTCTTAATTTATATTGTAAATCACTCACTCACGAGGGTTTATAAAATACTTAGGTTATTCAACGTAACCTAAAATTGTTATATTATTTAATTGCATATTTTATACAATCCGTTCCTCTCACCCTATATACGGCGTCTTTCCTACCCTTCCATAATAGACGGAAAAAGTAGTACAATTAGCATTACTTAGTATTTTATCATAATATTTTAATTTCGTGTATTTTATAAAAAATGAAGATTTGCTTCAAAATTAAAGATTCTTTTGAAGAAAATATGTTACCAATAGTTTGCTTTGGCGTCTTTCCTGTCTTTTATTATGTGTGTAGTCATTCTTGTTATATGAAGTCATATCTGTAAGGAAATCGGATTACCTATTGGCGAAAGAGACCCTTGTGTAATTCCTGTTTAAATTCTTCGTGGAAAATAGATAATGTTAATATGTGTTGTCCAAGTTGTTCTTTTTCCAGGTACAAACAGTATAAAATGGTGTATTTATTTTTTAAAAAAAACAACAAGTTCTCGTTTAAACTCAGCCTTCCTTAATAACCGTCAGTTTCTTAAAGTTGGCCGTTTTAAACCATCATAATAGAGTAAATTACAGTATGTACAGTTTTTAAAATTTCTGGCTTAAAAAGAATATAAGTGCAAGATAATTTTACCAACTAAGGTTTTAATCTACGCCACAAGCTCCTTTTTTTGTTTCACACAAACTGCGTAAAGTTGTCAATTTTTAGTAAAATATTTGAGGTTCAACTCAGTCCTCAATAATTGTGGATCAGGTTTTATTTTTAGGTATTTATCTAATAACACAAATGTTTTCTCTCTACCTGTGTCTTGTGGACTCATGTTTGAAATGTAATCATTGAAATATTCTTTTCAGATTATTCTTAAAACAAATCTGTAAACATATTGAGTTCAAATCTAACTTTTAATAGCTTGTAAATTTTTGTGGCGTAGATATTTATTGATGAATACTTGTGTGTGTCGTTCTACTTTAATATTAAAATTAAGGATAAGTTTCTCAGTCGACAAAAATATCGACATTTTTTATTTGGTCGGTTTATAGACGAGAGAAATTGTTCATTGTATATTAAAACCTCTATTAGTCCTTGTAATATATTATAATTTAAGAAGAAACGAAGGTTTGTAGACGTGATAATGTTCAAGAAATTGCATTATATTGTTAGGATTGAGTATTTTAGGAATAATATCACGAAATATGTTAAACGAGGGATCGTCTTGAAGTAAACTTGAAATACATTTCTCCCAGAAACTGATCATAAATCATCGCCTGCTTAGACAAGTTGTAACACTTCTTTCTTCAATCACGTTATAACTTTTAAGAAAAGTAGGACTATTCTTATACAATGATAGTATTTATATTCGCTTCTGGTAATATAAATCTCGAAGAATAATTACGTTTCTTGACCTATTTTGTTTAAAGAATCGTATTAAAACATATTTATTGTACAAATTAAATGTTCAAATCACGTTTTTACTTTAGTTAGTTCATTAAAACGTTAGTTCACACTTGTAAGACTTAGAACCTTTAACGCCGATTGAAACAAAAGGAAAGTGTTCTAATAAACTTCAGTTCAACAAAGAAAGATTCGATGATTTTATCGTCTAAAATGAAAGCCAAAAGAAACGATCTGAATTCAGTAATAACTTAGCTAATAAAGTTGAACTTTTGTATTTTTTATAAATATTTTTCATTCATTTATTGACTCTTTTTTACTCTTTTATTAACTTTTATTTTTTTATTCGTGAAATCTATCACGAAGTATTAATTTTAGATGTTTTAAATTTGTCTGTCAGACATAATTAACTATGATTTACTGTAATAAAAAAGTGAAGGTGTGATAAAATCGTAATTGTGTATTTTATCTCATGGATGCTACTCCAAAATTTTTAATAATCAATAAAAAGAAGAAAAAAACTCTCCTAGATAATCCTAAAATATGTCAACTTACTAAATTTGATTACAATCAGTTTGGGCTCTAGATTATTTGCATCGACTATAGACAGACAGACATAACAAAAACCATCTTTTGGACTCAGGAGATCTCAAAACGTATATTTCAGAAAAATATTCGGCGTCGATTTTTGACCAATGGCATAAATTTCTCTATACTACGTATTTGTGAGTAAAGTAAACACAATAAATACGATTTATAATAGAGATAAAATGTCAAAGCGTCACGAACATCGTATAGGATAATCCTACTGGACCGGATGTAACAAGAAGGTCAGCATTTGAAATGGTTCGGAACATTTAACGAAATTCATGACTACGACTAAAATGAAATTCGACATTATTGAACTGATTTCATTCTATCTTCTTAGTCGTGTAAAAAGGAAAAGATGAATTAAGGTGGAATATTATCCAGATTAGAGATTTAAGTAAAAATGTTACTTCCGATATTGTTGGCGATTGTTAAAATTAATGTTTGTAGTCTGTCCGTTTGTCTAAGTATTAAAATATAAACGTGTTGAAGAAATTGCTGGAAATTTCAGGTTCGTGATAATTTTAGAAAATATTTATTTGTTGGAGCATTTATTCCTAAAATTATGTTCCAAAGGTTTCGATTAGATTTTATATATATTTTTTAAACATTATAGAGAAGGAAATAATGTACACCAATGTGTTCGTTTACCTTCCATTTGACACAAGTTTTGGCCTCTATCATGGTACTTACCCAGCGCCATCATACAATGTAGTACAAGCAGATCCTCTAAATGTAAGCCCAATAGTTCGTTTCTTAGGACTTTCATTAAATTCTAAATTGTATTGGTAGATCCAGCAGGGTAAGTTTGTTTAAAACGTGTTCTCTATTCCAAATTTCATTTTGATATCTTAATTTTTGTGGCCGCTATAAATGACATGTCGAAAACAACTTTTTATGAAAGTGAGGCTTGAGGCAATGATGGTCAGTCAATAAAACAAGTCAACATTATTAACGACTAAACTTTGTATACTGGTAGAGTAATCTTTCAATTTACTACAATCGATTTTGGATACAATTAAAAAATCACATTAAATATTCAATATTGTCTTTACGATATTGATGTTTTTTTCTGGAATGGTTGAAATAAAATGGGGTATAGCACGAAAATCTTCTTACTAGCTAAAACGCCATCACAAGTTATACTTATACTTATCAATCTAGGTGACACCCTCTGGTTAAGACAATAATGGGGGGGAAGGAGGTATCAACCAAAACTAAACGCAGCTTTTTAAATCAGTCCTTCCAGATCTGTAGATTTGAAAGCTTACAACTCTAAACGAGACACATAAATAGGTTCCCGTAAAGTGAAAAGAGATTACCTCATATATAGGCAATCAATAAGATAGGAAATTATAGAATACGAGAGTGATCAGAATAAACAACATTAGGAACTATATTTGAAGTAGAGAACTGAAGTGGTTCGACATCTAAGAATTGAAAAAAAAGATAAGTGAAGGAAATACATGAAGGCAAAGTTTAGTGAAGGAGAGAAACATATAGAACAAGGAATACGTAGAAAAATGTTATTGTAAATTTGCTAAACAAGCGCAGATGGGTCGAACGACGATAGAATTGAACAAAGCAATGGGAAAAGTGGGTGGAAACTATTTCCTTAACACTATAAGTAGAAGAGAAAGAAATGGAACATTTAGAAAGGATTTGTAGATAAAATAATAACAATTTTAAAATGTTCTTTTCATACAAAAATTTAACTAAACCAGAGTCACCATGTTGACGCCATTATTCACTATATCTGTTGATAGTTCTCCGGCAAATTCAGGACTCCTGCTTAAACGTGATCTGTTGGTTGTTCCTTCAGAACATTGTGACCTACAACCTAATCCTGGATGTAGGGTGGTTGATCCCCCAGGAAATGTAGGGCTCCTACCTAATCCTGGTAGGATGGTTGATCCTTCAGGAAATATAGGGCTCCTGCCTAATCCTGGTAGGTCGGTTGTTTCTCTAGAACATTTAGGGCTCCTGCCTAAACCGGGTCGGTTGGTTCTTCCTCCAGTACATTCAGGACTTTTGCCTAGTCCTGGTTTGTTGCTTGACTCTGGACCCCATTTAGAACTCCTGTCTGATTTTAATCTGATGTTTGTCCTTCCAGGATATTCAGAATTCCTGCCAAGTCCTGGTCTATTAATTTGGTCCGACAGCACATAAATTATTTCTGTGTAGTCGTGGTCTATCTGATGCCTCTTCTATAAGAAAAACAACTCTACTTCCCAAATCCTCATCACATTAATGTCTTTCCATCTAAAATAAGTATTTGATGTAGATGAAATAACAAATGTGAAGTGCATTTCTACAGATAACAACTAAACGTTAAAATAAACGTGATAACATCGAATGCAATACCAATACACTGAAACAATATTTAACTTATCTGATTAAAACAAGTTTTCATTTTCCAAATGGATATGTTTAAAGTGAAGGACTAAAGTATTCTCTAACTGAGATAACACATCCTGTATAACTTGCACAGTTCGAGATGAGGTGGTTTTACAAAGCACAAATAGGGCAACAATACATCTCTCACACAATGTTGCATTTAAACACATACTCTTAAGTAAATCACCATTTCATATTTTTAATGAACGTTAGCTTTGCCTCCTTTGTATTAGACTTAACATATTTTCTTTTACACTGATCAACTTTTACAATGCTGAATATAATTTCACGTCTAACGTCTCAACTAAATAAATGTCTCCTTCCTTCTGGAAAATACAGCAGCAAGAGTAATTTTGAATTATACTTTTGTCTTTTCTTTAAAATGATTTTGAATTAAAATTTCATAAAGGTTGGGATGGATTATATAGCAAAGATATTCTGTCTTATAATTCTTACAGTTTTTATTTCTTACCTTTGGATAATATAACAGACAAAAGTTGCATATTTTAAGCCAATTTTAAAGGTTGAAAAGTAAATGATTTAAAATAATATTTGCAAAATTGATTTGTAAATTGATTAATATGATAGTTACATGAAGGAGACCATACAACATTTCTAACAGTGTATGGAAGGAAATATTCATTTTCCTTTTGCCAAACACAAATATTCAAACGCGTTCAAATTGAAACAGTAATTGAAATTTTGAGGGATGGCGGACAAGGTTAGTTTTAAAGAAATTTCTTAAATTTCAATACTGTCGAACTGATGTGTTTTTTACATAGGCCCAACGTTTTTTCAGTTATTACTTTGATTTTTATAACGTTTTGTCAAAATCGGTACAGCCAAATTGGATGTAAAGGGCGGTATTTTTAAAAAAATAAATCCTAAACAATTTCATGTGATAAAACATTAATACAATCCTTAATCAGATGTGGGAAAATTGATTGTGGCAGATTATCCCAAATTTGATTTAATTCTGTGCCTGTGTTGTTTTATTTTAGTTTTTGAGTTTCATGCAAAATCTAAATTTTGATAAAAATGGCTTCAACTTAAAAAATTAACATGTTTACAGTTTAGTCTTGTATGATTTTTTAATAGTTTCCCTGATAAGGAATTTGCGATGATCTAATGACCAAGAAGAGACCTAATATAAAGCCAGTCTTTTAACAAAAGTTTATCAAGACAATGTATCCATCTTTTTGAAAATTTTCAATTTAATATTTTATTCCTCCAGAAGATACTTGGAAATTTTGAGATATTAAAATCATAAGTCTGACGAATATATTCTGACCTTAAAACTCCACATACCAACATGAGATCAACCATATATGGTATGAGTCCAAATGGTATGACCTCCACACAAACAACCAGATATCTCGATTTTGTTTTTATAAACATGTTTATTTTATTATTGAAGGAAACTGAAAACAATTTTTTTCCGGTTCTTTTTTTACTAAGTTAATTTGAGAATTCAAAATTAATCTGTGATTACCTCAATAAAACTTTGTTCCAACATTTTAGTTTTCTAACTTGATCAGATTCTAAATTTTGGCCAATAATCTTCTTTTGTTTTCTCTCTGCCTCTAAAATATTCCTATACCATTTTAGATCAATATTTTAAGAAATGTAAACATTACTACGTCTTAAACCAAACTGTAAGTTAAATAAAATTACTGAGCCAAAGTATCGCAACTATTTTGTGTTTTAAAACTCTACAAGTATTCATAAAGCCGTATTCTGCTGTGTGTCCAGCGGTAATAATATAGCCTACTAACTGGACTCTGCTAATCAAAGATCCGGGAATTTCTGCTATTGGTTAATGCTAATCTCTAAGTCACAATAATATAAACAATTAATTTACATTTTACTCACAGACATTCTCATTTATCTTAAGAAATAAATTGGGTGCTGCATCGCAATATGATATGTGTGGTAAGGATAGAATGATTGAAATGTGTGAGCTCAGGGCATGCCACATGGTAAACCCTGATAGTCTGCAAAAAGTTGAATTTTGTTTAATCTTACTCTTTAATTTTGATTCTAACATTTTCCCCTCTTTTCATTATATTTTTTAGATTTTTATTTACCCACAAATAATTTCTAAACTCCTTTTTTAGTTAAATAGCCTACATGAAATTAATTCTAGGTTATGTTTAATATAATTTACTCGTACTACAACATTTCTTTTGTGTTTACTTCCTTTACTATTCAGTTACTACAACTGACAATAAATATTCCTACATAAAGAAATAAATAATAAAAGTGCTTTGAAGCAGTAACGAGCAATTAGTTTTTTTCTTCGGCCTGTGATGTTATCTAAAAAATACTACGCAGCTCAAAACAAGTTGTGCAAGAGACGGTGGTTTCAATATTTCTCAGTACAATAGACTCCATTAACTTTCCTCTTGTATCGACATCACTTTTAAACGTGAACAAGAAAATAAACTGTGCAAAACGTATTTCTGGAATAATGTCGGCCAATTAACACAGTCAAATCCCACCTACTGTAAACTAAACTTAAAAGGGAGTATGCAGCCATTATGGATGAATGTTTCTAATTTCGAGGTCATGTTTTTAACATTTTTTGTTTAATTATTCTTATTTGTATATCGTAGAAAACATTTTAAGAATCATTGGGTGCAGACTTAAAGAAACATATTATAACCTGTTTTATATGACGTTGGACAAGTGAGACCTGAGAGCAGGTGAGAAACTAAAATAGAAGTAGAGCGAAATAAAATAAACACAGTAAAACAAAATTAAGAGAAAGAAAAACAGTAATAAACATTGAGAGAGAAGAAGATATATTAAAGTCAAGGATTCTATCAATTGGACTATCACACAATGTATATATGAACACTCTTAGAAAGAAGAACAACGACGTACAGTAACTGTAACTGTGTCGATGAAAAAGTAACTGTGTCGATGTCAAAGTAACTGTGTCGATGTCAAAATAACTGTGTCGATGACAACGGAACTGTGTCGATGACAAAGTAACTGTGTTGATGACAAAGTAACTTTGTCGATAACAACGTAACTGTGTCGATGACAACGGAACTGTGTCGATGACAAAGTACATGTATCGATGACAACGTAACTGTGTCGATGGCTGTGTTTCGAAACAGAAAACATCAGATTTTTAACTTCAGACTGAATTCCCTGAATAAATGATAAATTACAAATACCCACAGCTTTAGATGTTAAGGAAAATATATTGAGGATGTAATATTGGCCTCTCATTGACGGTCAGTTCTAAGATCACCTCGATACCACCTGGACCTAAACCTAATTGGCACAAGGGTAAACAATTTAACTTTTGAAATGAGTGACGTACAACGAATGTGTGAAAAGGGGATTTCTGAAATAGTTGAACGAAATTAGAGTCCTCTTTGTGTTCACGTCGAAAAATTAGGAAAAAGAAACAACACATGGAAACGAAGAAGTAAGGATATAGAAGTGAAACAAATAGTTCTTTCCTTAGAAGGTCCTGAATTGAATGATAGTGAAGGGGCAACGACTGCGACTTGTGTGGCATTGAGGAACCTAAATAAAATTTCTATTAAAAAAGATTTCTTTCAAATACTAAGAATTTAATCACACAACAAATTATAATTAAAAATAAAAATTATGTAGGGATACAGGGGTTGAATATTTTCAGGCGGGTGTTTAGAATGTTAATTTAAGAATTCTAAATCGTGGAAATAAGCGCACCCGTGCTTCGTTGCATGAACTGTAAGTAGAAGGGTCTGGACTGAAAGAAAAAGTTATTTTTTAATATTCTTGATGTTTAATAACGAAAAATCTCTCGGTCACCATGGTCTTATATAAAAAGAAAGAAAATATAAAAAGAAATACCTTTAGCCATGGAATACTCTAATATCGTCATTTTTGATTAAGGTAATTGAAAATAAGGAAATTAAGAATGGAGGTATTCTTTGTTGACCCATATTTCATTAAGGAGAATAGGAAATCAGTTAGGCTGATCAACAAACAGCACATAATAATTTAATATAGTTGAATGTACTAGATAGAACAACAAACCCTAAACATAACGAACTATTAAAAGCAGCCATTTTGAAGTTGTCGGATCTTTGAATATTAAGAGTAAAGTATGAAAATGGCTTGATTCATTTTATAATAGAGCGACCAATCTTATTATTAATTTTATAAATGAGTTTGTAGAAAGTTAGTGCAATTTTTTACACGCCATTTTTCTTCTCCTAATAATTTCAAAAGTGAAAAAAAAATATTTAAAAACAAAATATGAAAAACAATGACTGTAATAACATAAAAGATAGCGCCTTCAAAATCTTTGTTAGGTAACCTACAATACATACTTGTTATGCGCAGTGTATAAAACTAAATATAAAAACAATAGCTGTAATAACATAAAAGCCAGCGCCTTCAAAATCTTATTTAGGAAACCTACAATACACACTTGTTATGCGCAGTGTATACCTGTAAAAATGTATAAAATTCCAATTTTAAAGCTGAAGTTGTAAATCTTTAAACTTTCAGGAGTACAGTTGAACATAACTTTTAATTTAAACATAATATTTGGTGTAGCCTCCTGGATTGTGTATTCAATGAATATATTATAGGTTAATTATCTTAATTTTTCCGTCAGACAATCCAATTTTCAATCCAATTTTCATTGTGGATAACTGGTTTCGACAGTTAAACCGTCATCGTCGAGTTCAAAACATCGTGAAGTTATTCAACCATATGAAAACGTCTTCCCATTAGAACTGGTAAATCTAGTTAAGGATAACCCTCAAGGAAACTAGGCCACCCGAGACCATGAAATGTCCACCGATTTACTGTATGTTTAGTGTTTTATTTGTCATTGTAATTAGGGGAATTTTTAATTTCACCACAACGCTCATTGAAGATTGTGAAGCACAAATAGTTTTAATCATATTGGATTTTATATTACTATCTTCTATAATTATAAAGGAGATGGAGCTAAAGAATTTGATTTTCAATGTGTTTATGTAAACTTTTTCATTGGTTTTGAAGTGAGGAATGAGCTTCTGAAGTTTTAAACATTTTTGTAACACTCTGTATATATTTAAATAAACGCCTAAACTGTTTCGCTTGTGCCACAAACAGGTTCTCCACGTAAACCGTATTAAATGAAATCGTTTTTTTTATGACGGCTATTAACGTACATTTTGATTTTTTTTAAACTATTCCTGAAACATAATATTTGTTAATTTATTTTGCACACGAGTTTGTATCGTGTAACTTTATTTTTAATTAAAATTTGAACGAAATCTGCAGATCTGGTTAAAACCGCCCTATATCCAATATTTTTGTTGTGCACTTGAGCAAAATTTGGTAAAAATCGTTAGACTTGTATTTGAGAAAATCATGTTTTTCCATGGCACCTACCCCTAAAATTTAAGTTGTCGAAAAAATATCTCAAGTTATGATTAAAATACGATCACATGTCAAATTGTATTTAAATCTGTTATTGTTTGGGCTTTAGAGCAAGAGAGACAAAAATGATTCTAAAAAACACAGTTTTTGCACAAAACTCATATATCTGCAAAAATGGAAGATGTTATGAAATGTTTATCACAGGGAAGGGATGGATATGGGCGGTGAACTTTACTGAGACCCTATGCTTCATTTATGAACTAAGTCATAAATAAATAAAAAACAATAATCTGGCTAATTACTGCGGAAAAACATACATATAAACAATCAGACAAGACCATAACCTCTCCCCCTCAACAGAAAAGGGGGGGAGGTTATGGTCCCCCTGATATATCCACTCGTATCATTGATTTATTTCCACATTTATAGGGGAAGGCAGACTTTATTTACACCTTGTGGAATATTATTTGTAGTGATGTGAAAACAATTAAAGATAGTGCTAGTGTGGCAATTATTATAAAACATTGTTATGGCACAAAACCATGGCAATGCCCTTCAATGTTCTCATTTACTTAGAGGCAGTAATTAAACCCAATACCGGCATGATGGACAGATATAAATTTATGCAATTCTGCAAATGCTTCTCTTGACTCAAACTGTTTTATCAATATTTATTTCTATACTTTCTAACAATAAAGTTTAACAATAAAAAGTCTCCTTTGTGAAGACAAATTTCTAACGTCTTTAACTCAAAGCTATAAAATGAAAGTTGTAGATTCAGCAAGTGTACGTCGGGATTGCTACAGCTGTACTCACGGCATTAACTGAAAATGTAACCGTTATTTACATAATTTAGATGCGTAAATGATTAGACTACGGTTTATATGAACATTAATACATTTTAGGAAAAAATTCACGAAACAAACAATTTAAAGTTTATGTAAAAACAAATTATTTATTTGACATTTAATTTTTGTAATCCTACTATTATGATGTTTAACATTTGAATTATTTTCCATATTTGTTTTTAATTAAAAGTGGCGAACAGTGGATATACAATGAAACACAGGTTTTTGAAATATTCCTTTAATACGAACCTTATTTAAAACATAATATTTTAGCACAATAGTTTTGGTTAGTGTTTATTTGGTTTTGGGGATGAGTGATTGTGTAAGTTCGTGCAATGTTTCTTATTCCTTATTTGAAGAGATGATGGAAGGTAGTAACATCAACTGAGATGACATTCAGTGACTGTACTAGTTAGTTGTTTGTTAGTCCACTCCATCTCTCTTCCATATCTAAATATTTTTACTATTTTACTATTTATTAAGAATTATTATTTTTCTTTTTATATATATAGGAAATGGAGTTTCTTCATATAAAGGAAGAACCTCTAATGGATTATCCACCATGGTAAGTGGTACAAACAGTAGTCCTTATATTAAGCCTTTGATAATTGTTCAGTTTATATAAACCGATAGAGAATTTTATTTACTTTTATTTTTGTTTCTGTTTAACTTGATTTTCTGAGGATCAGTCTTGGAGTTTGCTCTAATGACCCAAACAAAACGCTTTGGTTGCTATTTCCCCAAAAAAGTTCAGCAGTTATTTGTAAATAGGTCCCATAAAAGATTTGAAGATTAATGATTGAAAAGGGTGTACTAAATTTGAAGGGAAAGAAAATTATGGTTCTGCAATAATTTACAAAAATCAATATTATATTTGATTTTGATTTAAATAAAATGCCACATACCTTCAACTTTTTCAAAACTGTATAAGTAAATAATAATAAATTAATAATGATTCAAAACTGTTGATATAGTGTACAGTAACATTCCGATACGAAATTATCTCGTATTTACCTTTTTTTAGATAAGGCTAGGTTTATTATTTATAGTAGTATTTTTTATAAATGTGTATAAATACACATACTTTTAAATGAACAAAGTATAAAAGTGTAATGTGGCCCTCTGTACATATATATAACATAGAAGCACGGGGGAGGTGTGAATTTTGATACTTCCCCACAATGATTCTTTTATTTCTATAGAGGTATTACTTTTTGAAACACCTAATGTATCAAAATATTAAAACTTTTGTTCTTTATAAGTTAGCAGTAGTTATTACATACAAGCCTCCGTGGCGCAATGGCTAGCGCGTTCGGCTGTTAACCGAAAGGTTGGTGGTTCGAGCCCACCCGGGGGCGTTTAATGTTTTTTGCTACTGTAAACTTTAAAACATATTTTTTGATTGATATCTCCGTTAGACCAGACAGTTGTTATATAAAACAAAGAAAAATATAAAAGTACGTCAATTATTTTAAAATTTAAAAAATCACAGATATTCTCATTTAGTAAGATTTGAGTTGTTTAACTTTTTGAGATTCAAAGAAATGTTTAATACAGGTATTTATAATCCTTTAATAATAGAGCTGGTAAGTAAATGATACAAAACCTCCTCTCTCACTTTGTCCAATACTAATGTATATATTTTCTATTTATACTACATGCTCCTTATCAGACTTCGGTTAAATCCAAAATAAACTAGACTGCTGTCAGGCTTAGTTAAATCTTTTTCTATTTTCGCCTAAACAATCCTTTGTTTTATGATACATAACGTGTGGGTTATTAATCATGGTATTTCATCACAACTTAATCGAAATCTGTAGAGATGATTTTAAGAAATTATACTTTTTTTGTTTCCGGTAACTTTCAAATCTGGTTTATTCCCAGATATGACAACCAATAATTGAGAGAATTTTATAGGTTTGTTAAAGAGCTGTATTGAGAATATAAATCTTTTGTGTTTTAGTTTTATTGGAAGTACCTTTAATTGCTAAATTTAAACATGGATAAAATAATATTAAAGGTTTGAAAACAAACATTTTTTATTTTACTCACGTGGCAGAGGACAAAAAAATTGCATCATTTTTGAGGAGTTAACTTTTAACTGATATCTTTGGTTGTTATCAGGTAGGATTGGTATTGTGTATACACAGTGTTATTTATTTTTTTAAATTTTATAGTTTTTGTGTACATGTTTTTAAGTATAAATAACAAGCAAAAATTTTCAAAGTACAATTTCATGACGAACCCAAAATTGGTTGACTAAATATAAAATAAATAATTAAAGAAGAATGATGTTAGGGACTGGAAGATGACCAACTATCGGGCGAAACCGGTTGTCCACTAGAACATTTAAAGATTGTTGGCATAAGGTAAGAAAAACCAAACAACTGACTAAATTCACAGTTCTGGAGGGTAACAACTCTATGTTTAAAAAAAAACATTAAAAATATGATCACTCTACAAACAAGTTAATCTATAAGTTAATCAAAGAAATAATAAAATGATAACAATAGAAATATGAAATAAGTTTTTTTAATAATGAAAATATAAGTATGAACAATAAATAATATATAATAATAATATAAATACTCTAATAACAATAAATTACACAAAATAAAGTGTTTTAGTAACCTTTTACGATGTAGTAGTTCCAACGCAGTAATTACTTATTTTCCTTCTAAGTTTTATAACTTTAGTCGAGATGGATCGCTGGAGAGTTCTGTAACGTATTTTGAGTGAACATCAAATGAAACAGTTCAACCTAAGTTTCGCGCTCGGTACAATGTGCGGAAAGTTCCATCTTACAAACATTCTACGTGTTCAGGTCATCCTCTCACCGCAGAATACTTAACGTGAGCGTGTGTGCGTTGAACAGAGTTTCACGACGTTGTAGGCGAAAACAACTTATGACCCTCAGTTTGCGTCTTAAGTTTTTCGTACGTTCATTGACTCTCTATACATCCATACAAATTAACCGAACAATGTTGATAAAAAATAACAGTGTCATTGTTTGAACTAAAACAAACAGCGGCGGATTTAGTGAGTGACGAAGCTCGTGTTTACGTAATAATTGAAGTGTCAAAATTAGCGTTATTGGTTGAGTAAGGAACCATTTACTTAACAGGGTTATCATTTAAGATATGGGGCCCAATATTCTTTAAGGATGAAAATGGCAATCCAGATAACTTCCACTTCCCATAGAGCTGGGATAAATATGGAAGCTTTTCGACGCTCTGGACGTCTCATTTCTCATTCTTGGCTGTATCAACTGACCTTACCAGTTCCAGATTGTTTTTTTGTAACACTATCTGAAAAGTAAAGTTTATTCAGTAAAACTTCGCAACACAGAAGGGTTGAAGAAGAATTGGCAGCTATTTCTAGGAAAATGCTTTATAATGTCATGATGATGTTTCTCCTCGTTTCCAAGAGTGTATAGATGAAAATGGACGACACCATCGGCACACAATTTTCAAAAGAATAACTAATTTATTAACGTAAAATTTTAATTTTTAAAAATAAATTTTATTTGTAAAAACTTACTTTATCCTTCAACTTTAAAAATAAATAGATATTAACTTACGAAATGTTTCAGTTCATATTGAAACACCTTATATAGGCCTACTTGAAAAATGAATTTGCTAAATGACATCAATATATATATATATATATATATATATATATATATATATATATATATATATATATATATATATATACAATTTCACCAAAAGATCAACGTATAAATAATATACAATAATTATAAATTAACTTTATTTATATATTTCGGCTCTTGTCTTTGTTAATAAACAAAATTATATCAGAATTTGTTTGTTGATAAGGACAGGAGCAAATCGAAATATTCAAGTTTATTTATATTTGATTATCTATTATTTATTGCCCGTTATTTAAATGTGCATTGTGCTTTTACGTGCTGTGTATATTTTAGTAAACATTCTTGATTTCACAATTTCAGTCAGGTATTGCTCATATGTAGGTTCGGTTTTACAAACCATCGAACAGTTTTGATAATCAGGAAAACTAGTCTTTTAAATTTCAAAATTTCAATCGATTTTCAAATATCCAAAATGTTTTTTAAGATAATTAATCAAACGAAAATGGTATATCGTCTTACAATAATATTTAGTTTATCTTTATAATATGTATTCATTGATGACTTAATGCTATTTTTACGAAGAAAACAGTGAGTTATCATTAAACAAATGAAAATGTTACGAACAAATTTTTTTAAATGGCAATATTTACCACTAGTAATTGACATTTTAGTTAAATTTAACTAGGAACTATGATGCATGGCTCGTTAAACTTGCTTCAAAAAATGGACGGAAATTTTTAAAGTGGTAAACGATTCAAGGTTGTCGTCGAGTTATGCCATCGGCAGTGGAATGTGTGGATTATCCCAGTTTGGAGGATCGCGTTGCGCCAACGGGATCCTTAACCATAGCCTTATCTGCTTAGACACATACTAACGCAAATAATATTAATAATTCAATTGCAATAGATACCCGATTTATCATTTGGGGTTGATAATCTTTCGTATTCCAGTACGTATGTTTCTGTACGGTCATACGCGAACATTAAACCAACTGTATCATATTAACATCTCGCGTACCCCTAGGCTCTCACTATACTAAATATAGGTTCATCAATCCTAAAGTAACCAAGTCCCTCTCTTTCTCTTGTCTAACGCTTGTTCTTTGTCGACCCTGACGCTATTTTAGTGTTCGAGAAATAGGACTCCTTTTTTTATACACTTTTTTTCCATTTTTTATAAGTCGATGATAACCCAGAGCTTTTTCACGGTTACAACAACAATAAGGGTAATGTGAACAAAAATATGAATCGGTCTTCTAGCCTAGACATTTTTGTTTTATTTATTTATTTACAGTTGAAAGATAGTATATATTTTCATTTCATATTTGCAAAGTGTTCAGACTTTTATTTGTTGCCCAGTTCCTTCTTCTACTGGTAGGAAGTGCATTTGAAAATACAATCTTAATATCTCTCGAGTCGAGTATTTGTATCAGTACCACTACATGTGTATGTTAAAATGTAAACTCAATATCTCTTCGTAGTACAGGTTTTCCCTGAACTGTAGCTTTTTTTAAAATACTTATCTTGTATTTTAACCACTACGAATTTCTTTGTAAGTTTCCATTTGGACACTTTTCAAAGCTTCCACGTATATGTAAACTTTTGGATGGGAATGAGTGAAGTTTGGGAAAGACTCACATGCATTTGTTGTTAGTTCTGAGGAAGTCGAAAGCGTAGCCCACAATATTGGAGGAAACATTTAAGAGCTATCAACTGAGTAAATAGGAAACCTTCAACATTTGTTGGTTGAATTGCAATAAAGTCTTCCTGAACTGTTTCTTCTATCTTACGATGATTTGTTATCCTGATATTAAAAACTGCATTTTAACCATTTACCAACCTCTAATTTTGAGCACTTACCAAACCCAGCTCTCTATCCAAACCCAGCTGCTAAATTTTCCTTCAACAAACCCGAGGGAGATGAAACCTGTAATCAGTCACTCCTTGATACAGTCCACGTGTAACGGATTGTTTTGTGTATTTCTATTTAAAAATCGACTGTAATCCGCTTAGGATTTAAGAATAAATCCATTTCTTGGCATTTCTTGTCTTGCAAGATACAAATTATAAGCTGTATGCATTTTCTATGTATTGTAAACAGCTGAGAGAAATATTATGGTGCGTAACTAGTGCATAAATAATAACATATCCCTATCTTGGTTTGACTTTGCGTCAATACTTTTTGTGAAGTGCTTCTTGGACAACACTTCCACAATTCCATAGAGGTGGGAGATGATTTCCCTTGGGTTATCTAGGCAAAAGAAATTATTATAAAATCCATTTTGATTCACAAAAAATCCTACATTAATTTGTTGACGTATCACATAACTGATTTCATACTGAGTATATGGAAGAATGTCAAATATATATATATATATATATATATATATATATATAACAAAACTTTGTTGATAACTTTTAAAATTAAAATATAAAATTGAAAGTAGGTATTTTAATTTTACCCTTGGTATTTTAATTGCTTAATTAGTGAAGCCCTACAATTCAGCCAATTGAATTTCATAAAAATTCTTTAATTATAGTTGAATAATAAGGAAATTATTACAAATAAACTTATATTATAACAAGTTAACAGTTTGATTTATTGTTAAAAAAGTTTACACAAATGATTTCTTTTCATAACTAGTTCAACTTTTGTCCGATACTGTATTATTTACCAACGATATTACAGGGTAATTACACCACCTTCCTACAGCAGTTCCCCACGTTTCCATTATAGCTTTATTCAGTTACAATTCAATATTTTCTGTAAACGTTCAATCATTCATTTATTATATTCTTTCAAAATCTCTCACACATTCAATTCCTACTTATTTGACTTGATATAAAAACTTTATAAAATTTTACAAATAATGAATACAACTGACACAATGATATGACAAGACTAATTTATCGCAGTGTGTTTTGAGTTTCAGTTTGTTTTCGAAATCGATGTTAATATAAACAGATTGTCAGTTACAGGAAAATAATTATTACGTGCTCATATAGGTAATATAATATTTAACTTCCGGTTGCTTAAAGCCGGCATTTGAAGTTGCGCCGATGGTCAAGAACTTCTAATGTTGATTATATGGGACACCCACAAGTTGGCGGTGGTATTGTGCCAATAGTCAAAAGGGCTATTCACAGTTGGAGGTCATTGTTCCATCGCATATTTCCAGAATACCTATTGTATGGGTCCTGACAGGTGACTGCCAATAGAAATAGTTGTATTGCAGTAAACAAAGTGTTTTATATGCTAAGTAAGAAATGTTATAACCTAATGTTTAAATTAAGGAAAATTGCAATGGTTAAACAAAGTGTTTTATATGCTAAGTAAGAAATGCTGTTATCTAATATTTAAAATAAGGAAAATTGCAATGGGTAAACAAAGTGTTTTATATGCTAAGTAAGAAATGTTGTAACCTAGTGTTTAAATGAAGGAAAAGTGCAATGGGTAAACAAAGTGTTTTATATGCTAAGTAAGAAATGTTGTAACCTAGTGTTTAAATGAAGGAAAAGTGCAATGGGTAAACAAAGTGTTTTATATGCTAAGTAAGAAATGTTGTAACCTAGTGTTTAAATGAAGGAAAGGTGTATTGGGTAAACAAAGTGTTTTATATGATAAGTAAGAAACGTTGTAACCTAGTTTTTAAATGAAGGAATAAAAGAAACAACATGTATGTATCAAACTCAGGTCCTCACAATAATTTTGTTTGTTGTTTAATTTTTATAACAATCATGGAAAGTTAGAAACTACAACATAAAGTCCTGTCAGTTTGAAGCTCTCCTAATCAATAGTCCAAATGATAGTGATCTTTACCTTGCTTTTCTTTTATTTAATAAAATGATTTCAACACAATTTATACTTTAACAGGTAGTTATGCACACACACACACACACACACACACACACACACACACACACACACACACACACACACACACACACAATGGCGCTTATGTTGATGTAACACACAACTCTGAGTTGAAACTCTTTTTTTTAAACCACTTTAAACCAGCAACAATACAAGAATACAATTATGAACAATCAATCAACATTATTACCACAAAACCATACCATGATAAACTTTTTACTTGAGTTGGACAAACATCACTGAGGGGGAACAGTACTACTTATTTAAGTTTCTGAACTATACTATTGTTTTCTAGTTATTTAATTGTTTTTTAGGCTACACCCGCCTTATTTTGAACACAGCGTACCCCTTGTTCTTCTTATTTTTTGAGCACACAACAACAACAAAAACACATATGAAACACATACTATGTTTTCTTGTGATGACAAATTGTCTTTTAGAGATGTTTAAAGATGACTCTTTAAAACCGAAACAACAAAAATGTACGTCATTTAAAGACAGCGTGTACACGTGAGCTGTTTGATAATATGTATTATTATTCTAAAATAAATTCTCTTAATTAAATCCCCCAGTGTAATAACATTCTTAGATTGTTGCACTTTCACAGCTTTAGGCCATTATTCTTTGCAACAAATTTATTGCCTTAACCATGTTTTATTAAATTTCTTTCTTTCAGTTTAATTGTAGCATTTAGTTCATTATAAGACAGTTGTTAATCAACACACACATAAAGGTAAGGTGAAATAAACAAGACTATTCTTACCTAAGCGCACACTTTTCGAAGTTTTCTTTTCTTTTTGTAGATGTTTCCAAATTTAGTTTTATAAATACTTGTAAAATTTTTAACGTTTTAGTTTGTGGTGTATGTTTACTTATGTAACATGTTTTCGTTTTTTACATCATTTAAAACCAGGAAGTTAAACCTGGAACACCTAACTACTTTAAAAGCTCGTTTTTAATTAAATAGTAATTACGCTCTGGTTATGAGTATTTACACTCCTATTTAAATATATGTTTAAATGGTGGCGTTTTTAATTTTTTTTTGGCAGACTACCGAACTGACTTATTTGGTTATTTATTCAATGTTATTGTATCGTTTGTTTTTCTCGTTTCTAAAAAACAACTTTAAAATATAATTGTGACCATTGAAGGCTTTGAAAGTAACAAATATTTCACCATCTCTGCAGTCTAATCATGTGACGTCTTCACTTGCTATTTATATAGTGGTCTAGTTGTGCATTATAAAGGCTTGTTACATAAGAGAGTGTGACTTTTGATCCCTTGCCACACCGCTCGTTCATTCTGTGCATGGAAAACACCTCTGTTTATTAACACGACGTATTCGAAATAAGTCTCAATTTGATTTATTATGAATAGAAGCTACGATTGAGAGAAAATAATAAATAAAAATACTGAGTGTTTGGCCATTAAAACGCCGATTTTGTAATATACACCGATGTAGTTATTTAATTCTACAAATGAGTTTTCTCAAAGCCAGGTATGAACTAAATGTTTTTGTTTGCAATAAAAACTCTACATTTCATCCCCAACACGTAATTATTCACCCTAAAACTGTATATTTCATCTCCAAAAATATACTTCCATTGAAAAAACTGTATATGTCATCCCTAAACTGTATATTTCATGCGAAAACTGTATATTCCATTCAGAATTATATAAAAAATCCCCAAAAGTGTATAGTCTCTAAAAACTATATATTCAATCAAAAATTTATTTTGTACTATAAACTGTATATTCCATCCAATAATTTGTACATTTCCTCCATAAAAATGGTAATCCATCTTAAAAACTGTATATTCCCTCCATAAAACGTAATATTTCATTCTAAAGCTGTATATCCCATCTCTTAAATTATATATTTAATTTTTTAAACTGTATATTCCATCCCAAATACAGTATATTTCTTCTCCAAAGTTTTATATTTTATTTCAAAAACTGTATATTCATTCCAATAAACTGCACATTCTCTCCAAAAAACTGTTTACATAATCCAAATAACTGTTTATTCCATTCAAATAACTGTATATTGCACCCAAAAAACTGGATATCTCGTCCCATAAACAGTATATTTGCACCTAAAAAGAGAATAATCAATCCTAAAAACTGTATATTCCATCAACTTTCAACAAAATCCTTCGATCCGTTTAGATGATAACATTTACAAACTAACAAAAACGATCATAAACTGATATTTGGGTTTTATTTCTAGATGTGACACTTTTGTTAAAATTACCTCACAGAGGATATATTTTACCTTAAGAAGGTTTATAACAAAATACTCATAATATAAATATATCATAACTATTTAATTCATATCAGTCAATTATGTAACCTCCAGAAATTATTTGAGTAAGACTTGGATTTTGTTTGTTCCATTTCCAACACAGTAATTGCGTATGACTTGGAAATCCCTCTTGATGGTGTAACCGTGTTTCTTATTTAAGAAATTTTAAATATAGCAATATATACAACCCCTCTCACCTCTTATCCACTCATCAAGGAGAGGAAATTGGATTTCCAAAAGGTATATTTACCCAAACCAAGGATTGGTTTATACTTTCAGTAAACATACCTAATTGTAATCATAGAAATAGATTGGAAATATATTCAATCGTACATGATTAGTATAGGCACTCGAAAGCAATTTTTCGCGCTAGTTTAAAAACAAATGGAAGAACGAATTTTACATGTGTACCCATTCTTGAAATGTAATTAAATTTACTACGATTAAGTCGCAGCTTTAGGACATTATGAAAAATAAATAGAATTGAATAAGGCCTTATAATAATTCAAAATTTAATAATATATTCTTGAAGAAATATAAAAAATAGCTATTAAATAAATATTACTTTTTACTTCTATTGAGTTTTCAATATAATTTATATTTTTATTTTAAACATTTTTTTAGAAACTAATAAAAACATAATACAATACTCGAAAGTCACAAATAACTTAATTCCAAATCAAAAACTCAAAATTAAAAGTCCTAATAAAATATTATTTCTAATTTTATAGAAGGAGGGGCGTCAACCTAAAAAAACGCGTTACGTTTTAGAGAAATGGCCAGTTTTGCTTTAGAAAATATCCCTAACACCGCTTATAAAGCTCTTCTGCTTTGTATAAATGACTCCATTTAAAACAATGGCGAACGATATTTTTTAAACTAACGAAATTTTACACACCGTTATACTAGTGTGAATTGATCTTTACTCTTATATATGTAAAATGTAAAGGATATTCTAGGTCCCAATCCACATAATAACTTTTTAAAGTTCACACTTTTGTGGAATATTATAAGATTAATGTTAAATTTTTGCATATACACCAATTTTTCACTAACCTCCAAAAAATTGTTTTCGGCGAATAAACATATTTTTTTAATGGGAACAGTCATCGAGGGATACAATATTTAAAAAGAAATGAATATAGAAAACGGAGAAAAATATATGTATTTACTTAAAATATCAACCGATGGAAATTAAAAAAGTAGATATTGTAGTATTTTTAACATGGCATTGATTACCAAAAGATAACTATAGATGATCATAAAAAATGGGGTTCGTAGCCTACATGAAAAAACGATTTATTTAAGGCATGATGGAAGGGCTTAATGAAATTGTATGAAAAATATATCTTTTAACATCTTATTGCAGAGTTTAGAACAGTACTGTCAATATACTTATTGCAAAACTTAGAACACAGTACTGTCAATCTGCTTATTGCAAAGCTTAGAACACAGTACTGTCAATCTACTTATTGCAAAGCTTAGAACACAGTACTGTCAATCTGCTTATTGCAAAGCTTAGAACACAGTACGGTCAATCTGCTTATTGCAAAGCTTAGAACAGAGTACTGTCAATCTGCTTATTGCAAAGCTTAGAACACAGTACTGTCAATCTGCTTATTGCAAAGCTTAGAACACAGTAGTGTCAATCTGCTTATTCCAAAACTTAGAACACAGTACTGTCAATCTGCTTATTGCAAAACTTAGAACACAGTACTGTCAATCTAATATCCGTGATGAAAATATCAACTTATAATATGAATAGGAACCTACGAGCTTATTAACTACACGAAGTAGTGCCACAGTGACTCATCCAGCATTACCAAGTTTTCTATAGACTACTTCGCGTTAATCGTGACTCTATATTAATTGCATCCTATCTTTAAAAGTAATTAAGTAGATATAACTACAATTGGAGATATATATTAGATATGACTTAGAGATACATAGAGTATGACAAGACGTGGCCAGGACGACGACCAAGAGAGCACCACGTGGTAGAACTCAATGGCCTTGCTCAGCCTTGGTAAGTCCGAATAAAAATCCTGCATCCAAAAGACTGCTTTTACTACCAGAGATTTGGGGCGCAAGCAAGGAAATGCCAGATACCTTCTTCTTGATAGCGAGATTCAAGATATGAAACAAGTAGTTAACTAGAGTCAGCGGCGATAAAGACGGTGTTTACCCAGCTGTCTTTTCTTTACTGACCGTCAGACAGGGGAATTGTTTCTCATAGACACCGGTGCAGGCATAATTCCGATAAGACTAGCCGTCAATCAACAGAGTATTTCTTATACGCCGACAATGGGACACGAATAAACCACCTACGGCTCAGTACACAAGAAATTCGACTTTGGAGTAAGACACCTTGTCGCTTGGACATCATCCAGATGTTTATCACGTAATTTGTTTATCACGTAATAATTGTGCTTGGCAATTTCCTCACCAAGCACAACCTACTAGTAGACATGACTAGGAAGCGCTTGATCGGCAAGATCAAAATCAAACGAAGAGTTAGCAGCACAATTCCATCTCACATTTCAGCTATAGCCCATGGCATCAGGTTCGGACATCTCCTGCGAGAGTATCCCAATCTAGCTAGGCCAACTCAATAAGGACAGAAAAGTCAACTGACGTCATGCACTACATAGAGATAAAAGGACCACCAGTGCACACTAAAGTACGACGCTTAACGTAACAAGCAGCCAAGTTAGAATTCAAACGAATGTTAGAAGCAGGAATCTAAGAGTCCCTGGTCTAGTCTTTTACACTTTGTGTACATAAAGGATGAAACAATCCGCCCATGTAGAGAATACCGTCAACTAAACGACAGGACGTTACCAGACCGATATGGAGCTCTCAACATTTACGATTTCGCTATTCAGCTACCAAGATCTATTCTGTCCTAGACATTGGTTAAGCTCCGACAATATTATGTGAAAACATAATTACAAACGTCATGATTAATAACAAATGCGATGAAAACATGTAGAGAATATTACTTGAAAAATATATAAAGAAGTAAAAAAGTATAAACAAATACAAAATGTCATTGTTTGTAACTTAATAAATGATATAATAACAAAATCGGATGTTTTGAATAAATATTAAATATCAAGTAGATTAAAAAATGTAATAAATTATCCTCCATTAACGGTGACAATATGGAGTGACAATATTCTTTGGAGAGAAAACATTCCTAGTAAAGAATTTCTGCATAGACACCAAGTTTCTAATAAAGTATATTTAGTGAATATATCCAGAAATCTAGATTTCACTATCTATTATTGTGTTAATTTCGTTCGGGAAATATAATTTTATCTGCTTTTGAATTTAGTAACTTAAAATTGCTTTTACACTAGAACTGTTAAAAAAAAAATTTATCATGTACTAACGCATGGACAGAAACTAGTTTTATCCCATTGTCATTAACTTAAATGATGACTTACATTATCTTTATGCTATTTTTAACACGAAGTTCGATAAATAACATAATCTGTTTATAAATTTATATTTTCGTATTTGTATGAACAAGCAAAGTGTTTAAAAAGTTGTATATAAAAAAGAATGTTTCTAATATCGTATCAAAGCGTTTCTATTTGTTGCCAACGTATCAATTCATTATAAATGATTCAAGAGACCAAAGTTATCGGTTGCCTTTCACTCAATTTTACCACAAAATACACTACGTAGTTTCTATTATATTTACGTCCTGTACTATTTAGTTACTTTCAATACAGTCTTTACAACTAACAATGAGCATTCCTACTTAAAAGGTAAATAAAAGTATTTGAAGCAGGAACGAGCAATTAGTTTTTGTTAGCCACGTGTTTGTATCAAGAAAATAGTACAAAACAAGCAGCTTATGTCACCAAGCTGACGAGAAAAGCAATAATTTCTGTTTCCCGTCAAATCTGAATAAAATAAACCATTTCAATAAACTTTCTCTTACACTCAAAATAATATTCCAGGCTGTTTAAATAACCCAAATGTATTTGTTTTGGAGTGCTACAATAAGGAAGAGGGTAACATAGGAAATGTGGAATGGTATCAAGATAGGACCGGCCGAGCGGCAATTTTGATTCCCAATCCAGAAATGAAGGTTAGTAGCTGGGAAGCTACAGCAAATGGTTTCGTGTGGATAGAGCTAGGAGGGGTGAGAATTTATAGTTGTTATTTCTCGCCAAATGACAACATGGAAAAATTCTCTCGAGAACTGGAAGCCCTTGGAGCCAGTATCAGGACAGGAAGAGGCAGGACTGTGGTAACGGGTGATTTCAACACCAAAGTCTCCCGCTTGGGAGGAAACAAGATTGGACAGAAGAGGACAGTTGGTACTAGAACTTATAGCTGCATGTGATCTAACAGTAATAAATAATGGAAGCGGACCGACGTTCCAAAGAGGGGTGGCAAGTTCTATTATAGACCTTACAATCAGTAGTCATGGTATGGGTAGCCATGTTACCGAATGGAACGTCCTAGAAGAAGAAACCTAAGTGATCACAACTATATTAAATTTAGAATCAAGTGGAATAAACGGACCACATGGAGAAGACAAGCAAGTAGTTCTGCAGCTCCAAATAATGGAACGTAAAGAGACTAGACGTCGTGAAGCTGGAATCTGCGATACAGGAAAGACGGTTAATAGACGAACTAGTTCAGCCATTAATTTCTGAAAATGTAGATAAAATCGTGAAGGACGTTACGTGGAAAATTAAGGAAATCTGTAACCAATCTATGCACAGATTAAAGAGAGGATCAGTCACACCTCGGTCAAATTACTGGTGGTCCAAAGAAATAGCTCAGCTAAGGAAAGAATGCGTAAAAGCGAGCAAGATCTCAGCCAGATAAAGAGGAGACCCAACTCTTCAAGAAAATTATAAAATTAAAAGAAAAGTTTTGAATATGGCAATCAAATACAACAAGGAAAGGGAATAGAAGAAGCTAATAGGAGAAGTAGAGACAGACCCGTGGAGTCTTCCGTTCAAAATAGTTTGAAAGTCCGCAAAAATATCCCAGAACTCGACAAGGAAAGCTGGGTGAGGAGAATTATCAGAGCGCTATTTCCGAAGGTCAGTGAGACGAGCTCGCGAGAACTTGGCCAAGTGGAGTTGCCAAAAGAATATATGTTTACAGAAGAAGACCTAAAAGAACAAAAGCTAGTTTTGAAGATGGGAAAATCCACATGATTGGATGGAATACCAAATGAAGTGGTAGCAAGATTCATTGAAAGATATCCTAAAATTCTCCTTGACATGTACAATAAATACCTTAGGAAGGGGGTGTTTCCTAGAAGTTGGAATAGACAAGAACTCATTCTCCTAAGAAAAGGAGATAAACCACTGGACAAAACGTCATCGTATCGCCCTATCTGTCTTCTGGATACATTGGGGAAACTGTTTGAAGGATTGACTTTGAAACGCCTAGACAATCATATGGTTGAGCAGTAGTCCTATTCGAAAAACCAGTTCGGTTTCCGAAAGGGTCTATCAACCGTTGATGCCATTACACAATTGGTAAATTTGGCTAGACAAGCTAGGGATAAAGGGCACAAGAAGAAAGGCTTCTGCGCGATTATTGCGCTGTATGTGCGAAACGCTTTTAACTCTCAGATGGGAAGATATAAACGAGGCGCTGGAAATAAAAAACACTCCAATGTATCTTAGAAGAATGGTAGCCAGTTAAATTATCCAAAGACAGCTCTTTTTCCATGGGGGTGGATTTAGCATAAAATAAGATGTATCATGTGAAGCACCTCAAGGATCACGCCTTGGCCCTACATTTTGGAACGTCGTATAAGATTCGTTTCTGGACATGGCATTACCAGTCGGTGCAAAAATAGTTGGATTTGCAGACGATGCCATTTTAGTGGTCGAAGGGGAAAAAGAGAATCTGCTGGAAATGAAAATGGGGGAAAGTGTTGACAGAGTCCGATAAATAAAAACTTAGAGATGGCCGTTAACAAAACCGAGGCGGTATTCTATTAGTAACAAAAAGAAGGTCCTATAACAAACCAAGCCTCTATATAGATGGACAAAGGATAGAATTGAAGAAACAATTAAAATACTCGGGGATAATAGTTGACAGACACCTAAGTTTTGGACAACACATAAACCAGGTGGCAATTAGTGCCGCAGAAATTGGTGGCCAGCTGGCTAGGCTTATGCTAAATATAGCTGGACCCAGTAGTAAGAAGGGACGATTGTTGGGTAGCGTCATACAATCAAAAATGTCATATGCCGCACCTGTTTGGGAGGAAGCTATGAAGAAGGATTGCTACAGAAAAAGGCTGCTCAGAGTGCAAAGATGCGCAGCTCTAAGAGTAGTTGCAGCATATAGAACGGTGTCGGAAAATGCGGTCCTGGTTGTGGCAGGAATTCCCCCAGTGCACCTATTAGCTAGAGAGAGAAAAGAAATGCTTGAAGAAAATAGAGCAAATCTAAATAGTGCGCAAAAGAAATCTAAGGCCGCAATTAGTTGGGAAGCGAGGGCGAGGCTTATTAAGAGGTAGAAGAACGAATGGAACAAAGCTGAAACAGGAAGATGGACGCACAGACTAATACAAGATCTGGGACTGTGGACGCAAGCTCTTACAGGGCACGACTGTTTCAAGCATTACCTGTGGACATTCAAAAAAACGGAAAACAGCATATATGATAGCTGTATGCAGGATGATGATGTGGATTACACACACTCTTTAAATGCAAATATTGGAAGACGCAGAGATAACAGCTGCAAAGTGAAATAAAAGAGGAGATAGTGCCGGAAAACATAATTCCGCTAATGCTAGAAAGCAGGGAGAAGTGGAATATAATTGAAGGATACATCCAGGCGGTGATGCAGAAGAAAGAAGAACTGCTGAGAAACTTGTAAGAAGTTAGAAACAATGAATTTTAACCAGTAGGACAGTCTTTTGACTTAAAGAGGCCAGGTTGGTCAGGAAGTTATACCGCAAGGTGATACCCTGTCCAATCTATAAGGGCAAGAGATAGAGGTGTTGTTTTTAGTGAGTCGGCTCGAGGGCCAACCTCACATAACCTTGCTGTGCGGACCCAGCAAGGTATTTGAAAGCAATTTTTTTTTCACCTCAAGGAAAAAAAAAAGAAAGAAAGAAAGAAAAATATCGAAATGTCTCGATTTTGAGAATTAAGTAACCAGATTGATTTCTACAAATATATTAACAAACAAAGCAGTTATTAAAAAATAAATCTATATCTAACCTCTTGAATCATCCTTCCCCTCCCGATTATGAATTGTCTAGACTACTAACTACAATGTATGGAAAATCTGTACCTCCTACCTGTTATGACAGAAGTAATATTCTTCATCATTACACTCTGCAATTCACCGAACTCCATAACACAGTCTTACGAATAGAGAATATAATATTTTTAATTCTTAGTCTGTAATTTTTATTTGCAATACGAAGCAGTAATATAAGAAGGAATCTATGTTTAACACCTCCACTACACCTCTGCGATTTTAAATTCCTAGACCATTCACTGAATTTACATTTATCGCCTATTCCGTGGTATATTAGAGAATTATCGAGTGTATAATGTATCGATTTTAGTTTTTGTGTTTTATGTTCATAAAATTTAACACAATAGTTCCTACATTAAAAAAACAAAAAACTGTCAAATTAAAACACTCATCATTCAACTTAATTTATACGTTTATTTAAAATAACTTTTCTCTAATGAGTCATAAAATCTTTACGTTTTCAATCTTTATAAATAACGATTAAATATAAATATTTGTATTTTTTTGCCTTTAAGAGATAATTATAACAGTAGAATAATTGAGAGCTTCATGTCAATTGCATCTTTTTTTTCTTTCAAATATTTAGGTTACATAAATGTAACTCTTCAGGTAATGTATATAATAATCTATTAATAGATTCAAGTGTGTGCTTCTAGTGGTGAAGGAGGATAGATCAGATAATTTAGTAAATATAGATAAGAGTTGGTTGTATGTTTAGTGCACAAACCGTGCAAACAGTCTGATGTGCATTTTATTATAAATGCTAGCAAAAAGATAAAACAAAATCAAAGACTTGCACTTTTGTGTGTAAATATGTAGCATAAACTTCTTTCCGATCTGCAATTAATAGCAATAAAAACAATCAAATATTTTACAAGGACAAAGTCTAAAATTATTAAAACTTTGCAAATTTCATGAACACTTTGTTAAATTAGCTGATGAATAAATTAAAGATATACAAACTCCATTTCCCGGCCAAAAGAGTGTGGTCCTTTTTGGTATATTTTTGTCTCCTTCAAATTAATTTTGTTACGGTATATTTTTACAGTTACCAGAGAATTTTCCTTAGAAATAATAAATTAATTAATGCACTCGATTATTACATTACAAAGGGAAACATAAATTTAATTATCTCTCAAGATCTGTACCCTGGTCCAATCAAAACTGATGAATACATCAATTACTAAATTAAGCTTAAATTAATATATTATTTTATTTGGATTCTTACTGAAAACTATTATATCAAATAAAAACCCACACGAATCCAAGTAAATTCAAATAAAAAATGTAAGGATAATTTTCTATAAGGAGGGAAAGCTGACCTAAAATATTGCGTTTTTTAAAGAAAAATACCCAGTTTTGTTTTAGCAGATATCCCTAACACCGCTCGGCTGCCGTGTATGAATTGCTCCACTTATAACGATATTTTTAAAACACCGCTATACTGGTGCGAATTAATCTTTATTCCTATATATGTACAGGATGTTCTAAAAGTTCGCATGTAAATAGAAGAACATACATCTTTACATCTTTACATATTTTCATTTGTTAGAAAAGTATAGAAAAATACGCTTGCACTAGTTTGGAATATTTAAAACATTTATCATGTTCTAACGCGTTGATTAACCTTACCTTATTTTATTAATTTATATGATGACCTGCCATAGGTACTTAGAAAATAACATAATTAACTTGGCAATTTATATTTTCTATTATATATTTTGTTTTGTTTTCAAAAGAGTAAGAAGATGTAACACATCCCGGTGTGTATATGGTCTACAAGCAAAGTGTTTAAATAGTTGTATATATATATATATATATATATATATATATATATATATATATATATATATATATATATATATACAAAAAAAGAGAGGGACAAACAATAACGGTCAACAATGTGATTAAAATCTGTATAATATCGTAACGTAGTGTTTCTACATAACTAACCATTATAAATGTTTTCAACAGTTGAGCTTTGTTCACTTTAACTACAAAACACACTATTCAATAAATGGTGCAAAACGTTCTCATTCACATCCCTGAAACCAAACATTTTAACGATTGTTAACCAAAATCTGTAACGTCCACGTTATATTTAAACCTAGTAATGTCTGTACCCTTTGGGTATCGTAGAGCCTTGGACACTCAACCCGTGCACCAGTAGGAGTACCCTCACAACCACCAGTTAACAAGAGAGTAAAACTTGAGCGTTCTCCATTGTCGAATTCGTCCCGACTAAATAATTAATTAACCCATCCGTGTGGGGAATTATGGCTCCAAAAATACCGAACGTGATGGCCCCGATCAAATCGAAAAGTGTAATTTGGTAAATAGTTTTTAAACTAAAATTATTCAGAAACAAGATCTAAACCACGTCTGAGAGCGTGTGAAGTTAACGGCCGGTTTAATTATCCATGAAGTTACCTTTCGGTTTAGTTATAGACCGGTTTAAATATGCGTTAAGTTAACGTTTCATTTAATTATTCGTAAAATTAACGCCCGGTTTAATAATTATTCATTAAGTTTGAGTTTCTGTTAAGTTAGGTGTGGTATAAATAATATCCGTTAACATTCAATTTAAGCATACGTTAAGTTAACTTCCGGTTTAAGTATGAGCTTGAACTGAATGGTGTGAGTGAGTGTGTGTGTGTGCGTGCGCGCGTGTGTGTGTGAAAATCGACCATCAGTGATGTTATAAACGTAATTTCTAATAAATCAGTTTTACCGATTTCGTACTAATTTTAATATCTTACGTAATTATCGTAAAGGTAATGCTTTAAATCAGTGTGCAAAACTTAACTTAAAAAAAAATTACGCTTCAAAAATAAATGTCAAATATCAAGACATTATTAATCCTGACCGCAGTCGTTTAAAGGCTCGATTTTAAACAAATGAGGATTTGTTTATAGCACAAACTAAGCCAGTTTAAGCCCTCCATTAAATATACAGGGTGTCCCGAAAAATATGAACTGGCTATTCGTTTTCTGAGTATATACATCAAAACTATCAAAAAATCTCAATAACAGTCGAATTCAACTTCATTTGATTCTATCTGTCATTTTCCTCTTTTAAAAAAACATTATAACTTCAGAAATAGATAACATATTGAGTTTAGATTTGGTATAAACAATTTGTATGTTAAATTTTAAAAGAGTACCAAACACGGATACATTATTATAATTTTCAAAATGGCGGACGATTAAAATTTATTAAGTTTGGAGATATTCGTCGTTAAAAGTTTTAAACGGCCGCCAGTTTTAACATGACAAAAAATAAGTTCAATATTATAACTTTTTCTGGAGTTATAATTTTTTTGTTATAATAAAATGTCGTATAGAATGATAATGAAAAGAAATTCCATTGTATGTTAGTTGTCATTTTTTTATTCGTTTTAAAGTAGGCCTACATGTTATCGGCAATGTATACAACCCAGGTATTATACTATAAAATACTTAGGCTTCCATACATTGCCTAATCATTTTTGGCGAAGTATGAAATAAAGTAATTATATTAGACCTTTACTCACTTTGCTTAGAAATTGTGCAAAATGCCTACCGTTCTTCAGGAAAAGTATTAAATGAACGGATTTAAGCAGTAAATTATTTATTTACAATATAAAAACAATGAAATGGAGAAAATAGAATGTGTGTGTACTAAACATTTACTGACGTAAATGAACCCAAACTAACCTAAACTTAAACCAAAAGCCATGAGAAAACTGCTATTCAAAACTCTGCCTGAAGTGCAGCTGACACTCTGTAGAATCCCTAGACAAAGTAGAAAATATGCTTTATTTCGTATTTTGTCTGCCAACTTTAGGCAATTTATATAATGCCTCTCTAGACATTGAATACAATGCGTAATTTACAACATTGCCGGTAACACATATAATATCAAGTTCGCCTTTTTCTAACCACTGTATAAAGATTTTTCAAAGACCACGTTACTGAAATTTTTTTTGATGATTAGTTTTGGTTGTTTTTTTATGAATAACTTGTTACTTATTGTTGTATAAAAAAAACCTGAAAATATTTGGCTGGAGATTTAAAAAGTGATAACAATTATGTGGACATATCTCGGGACGTTTTAAATTTTGTCAACAACTCAAAAGGTAGCCGCTAATAAAATTCTACGGAATTGCAATTTTTTTTTAAATTTGTTCTATTTATTTCGTTCAAATCTTAATTAAATCTGTACAGTTAAACTCGAGTGCAAAATCGAAAGTATTCAAATAATATACAAGAAATAATTTGAATGGATATCGTCTCCGCATCAATTATTTACACATGACTTGGCACCGTTATTTAAAATGAATCATTTGAATGTTGTTCCATTTATATGTGTCTAAACTCAAGAAGTAATATTTAAACACAAATCTAAACTTTAAAAATAACAACAGTTTCTCTTGTTTTACTTTACACACACACACCAAATCGGTCAACAATAACGCCCACTCGTTTCACAGTTTCACTCTAACTTCCCACATTCAGCTCAGTTGGCCGCGCAGTCTCACAAACTTGTATAAAGGGGGTGAAACATAACAAGATCAACTCCAGTACCGTCAAAACATTCGAGCGACGATGGCTTGTTACCACTCCGCGGGAATCTTTCTGCTTACTTTCGCGGTAGCCGTAGCGATCGCTGTTGATATTGCTTCCGCTAAACGTAAGTAAACCTTAATAACATTTACTTTATAATAAAGTACAATGTTACAGGTCATTTTAAGGAATAAAACTTAAATACATGACGTTTTATGTAAATATATCAAAAGCTAAAAAAACAAATATATAGAATACCCACAACAAATTTAAAATAGCGTAATAGTTCTAAATATTACTTCAATTAATTTACAGCAAAGTTACGAAAACTTTATTGCTAACATATTCACCAGTTCATAATAAGTTTGATATCAAAAACGTTTTCAGTGTTTTTATAAAACAACAATACTATTAATAATTGTAAAGACAAAGGGTGGTTATTAAACAATTATTTTCACATATTGGAAGTTTTAAAACTTTCCGGCTTTGTATTAAACTGTTATTTTTTCCCCTTTTATAATGATTTTAAACAATATTACAAATCATTTTAATAAGGTTTTTTATAAATAAAATACATTGTAAAATATACAAATAGTCAATATTTCCAATTCACTACGGTTTGCAAAATATAAACCTCGTCATTAATAATATTAATAAATCATTAGATTTAACATTTATATATTAGAAATTATTTAATTTTATACATTACTATTTTTTATTATAATGCATGAATCACATTACTAGTCCTAAATAATTTTTTGAAACTTGTTAACAAAAGCACGTTGAGACACTTTGAGCTTATTTTGAAACTTGTAATCCAGTATACTCGAAATACTTTTTAGCTCGAAATACTTGAACCTGAATCGATTTTTATAAAACAACGCTTTGTATCATAATTAAATTTATGTTTAACTTAAATAGTGATAAAATAAACAATTCCTTAATATAATAAATATTTTATAATTTAAAACATTAAATTAAAACACTATGGTATTCTTCACAATGTTTAATAAACTTTGCTGACATAAGTTTCACCCGTTACGGCATTCTCAAGAATATAAATATAGTTGATAGTAGCGTACTGTTTATTTATTTAATTTAAAATATAATTCCACTATTTAATATCGAAAAACGGTTCTGGAAAATAAGAATTTAAGGGGTCGCTGGTTTTTAATAAAGACGACGATCGGATCTTTATGGTAGATTTAAACTAAAAACAACACCTTCAAAACTCGTTGAGTTATTAAAGTATTCAACTAAAGAATTCGAAAAAGATGGATGGTTTGAAATGATAAAAGGGTATTTGTTAAATAAATTATTTATTATATTATTCAAATAATTATAATTCGGAAAAAATTGTTGGCTTGGGTTTAAGCGTATAAAAAAAAATTAAGAGACTTATAAGCATTTTCATAAATATCTTAATTACAATTTTTACAATCTTTATAAATATAAAAACTATTTCCCAGTTTCTACTTTATATTCAAAACAATATGATGAAATTTTTAACTGCTTCATTAATAATAATTTATTATATTTAACTTCGAATTCAAAATCAGCCACACACAAAAAAAACTCCATGGAGCTCAATTTCTTAACTAAAATCCTATTTTCAAGAAGTTGTTTAATTATTTGTTTAATACAATGTTTTAATTTCTCTCTAGTTCAACTTCAATTTTTATTGAGTTTGATAATCCAACTAACCTTGTTTTATAAAGATCGGTGCAGGGTTTTCGAATCGAAGTTTCGCTCTTTTCCCGCCTTGTTTACTGGACTATAGAATAATAATAGTAAGTTGTAACTTTCGATTCCTATTTTGTTTTTCTTAGAGTGGATGAAATTTATTATGAAATTCATAAAGTGCCAAAACTGTTTAATTTTTTATTTTTTTTATTTTCATAACAGTTGATGTTTTAATATTATTGGATTATGATGGATTGTTCATGTTTTTCACCATTTGTGTTTTTTA
Organism: Aphrophora alni; assembly: GCA_963513935.1. Lineage (NCBI taxonomy): Eukaryota > Metazoa > Arthropoda > Insecta > Hemiptera > Aphrophoridae > Aphrophora > Aphrophora alni. The sequence goes on from OY740777.1 coordinate 24,981,305, forward strand.
TACAAATAATACAAGTGTCCAAATGTATTATATAATTTATTTACAGTGTTTTTTCAAACTATGAAATTAATCCTGTTTGCCTTAAGAAACTTAACAATCAAGTGGCCGTCATCATGAATTGGTTTTACTACCTTAATTAACACATTAATGTGTGGTCAAAATCGGTTTAATAATTTTCGAAAAAACGAACGGACATGGAGATACAAAAACTTGTTTCTATAGGCTGAAATTAGAATTTTTTATTTTTACATCAAAGTTGAGAAATTTACCTTATTTGATTTTGCAAAAAACCTTAGTTGTAGTAATAACCAAATTTACAAAGTTGACTTTTTCAGCTGAAAGTAAGAAATCGAGTATTAATAAAAAACAAATGTATCAACTTTTCTTAACTATTAACAGTATTATCCGGTTATGAGGCTTGGATAAAATTAATTGTTCCAATATTCATTATTTTGAACTATTATATTACACCTACTCTTCGAATTTTACATTTAAAGTCTTAAATTTTTTACGTTAGATCAAATACATCTATTTTATTTAAAAAATTTCAAATGCATTGTTACACAAATGAAGCAAACATCGGCTTACGTCAAAGTTTTGTGAAAATGTATAAAAGACCACTGAAAATACAATTTTCTTAGTTTTGTTGTAGAAATTATTATTTTTTTCAATCTTCACCGTAATAGAAATTAAACCATTCAAATTATAAATATTTTATTTCTATGTTTACAGAAGTTTTAAAATAACTGATACTATGTATTTTTTTTCTAAAAAATTTATAAAAGCTTTAAATTTATTTAAAAAAATTCTATTTCATAAAAGAAATCTCAAATTATTTTGTTAACTATTAAACTTTCAAATCCATAACTTCAGTTAACTTTCATAATTTTAAATTATGAGTTCATCATTTCAAATCGAAATAAAGAACACATCAAAATTATATAATAAGTATTTATATTTGAAGTTTTATTTGTTTTTAAATTAATTGATGCCATCTCAGTTTTGACATTCATTCATTACATTACAATTTTATTACAAAGACATAAATGTATTGTTTCAAATCGCCTTCAAATTTTAAGAGGAAATCATTCTTACTGATATTTCACTCGACATAGTGATTTCTTTTACAGCTTCAAAAATTTATTAAATAGAATTTTTCACTCAAATGAGTTAGACACAAAATTCATATAAGTACCAAAGATCATAATTATGTGGGTGTTAGTTTAACATTTTAATGGGGAAAATTCTAACAAATTATTTTCGTTTTCTTAATCGTTACTCAAAATACTGAATAATGAAATAGAGATATCATGATGCATAATTTTGTCTAATTATGCATTCAATGAACTGGTTAATGAAAATTGTTATTTTTAAAAGTTAACACCTCTAATTTAAAACACTAAGAATTAAAACTACTGGGTGCTGAATATGATAAAATCTATCTTATTCAGACGTTTAGAAATAGTTTCAAATTCTGTTGTAAACGTTCAAAACTATCCGAAGTTTGTAAATGCTCTGAGGAGAAAACGAATTGTTTATTTTTACGAATTGTAAATTTTTTTTTGCATTTTCTCAAAATTCTACGCTTATAATTTTTTTTTTTTTTATATTTTATATCAAAATATATATATGGATACTTTTGCGTAGACATTCGTTTGTTTCACTATAATCGATCAATTTGCTTACAAGATATTGCTGTTTAAGTGAAAAGGTGTTTCGTTAAAAACTTCTTTAGAAAATGTCTGATGAGTAATATCGTTATATTCTCTTCCTATTCAATTTTGTAGTTTATTTAGGTTTTCTGGTTGGTTAAAAATACTGTCTAATAAGCACTAGGGCAACAATTTGAGCATCTTTGAAAATCACAAGTTCATTATTACTGTTTGTACATGTTTAAAAGTAAGTATTCAACTCATTTATCCATCTGTATATTATGGTTTTAAATGTTCTGTAGTTGTATTAGTTGATAACATTTTATGAAAGTGTGATATAAAAAAACTAATTCTACGATTGAAGTCAGAATAAAAAACAAGGTAAAAACATGCGTGACTGATCCATTACTATTTAAAAAATCACACCTAACTTCAAAATATCGGAAGCAAAATATAAAACTATCAAAACAAGAAGTAAGTATTGTTTTATAAACATATATCAAAAAAGATATTTTTATGTTTAGTAGTAAAAAGATATTGTATATATTCCATACTTAATGAACTCTTTGTAAATATTTCATAATATTAATTTACAATAAATTCCCCCCACGCGTAAAACTAAATTATCCAATTAAAATGTATTTATACAACATATAGCATACCTATTTTAAAACCTTATATTTTACTAGTAACAATCTAATACAAATATAACCTTTAAAATTTGTCATTTCAGCAATAAAATATAAACAAACGTTGCTGTAAAAACAACACAAATTCTAGTAAAGAAATTGTTTCAACTGTGTCAATAAAGCGATTATTATTATTTAACATTTAATTCTAAGAACATCTTGGGGTGTAAGAAAAATGTAAAACAAATGATCCAAAAATAACACGTAAACTTTTTGTCACACATCCTCAAAACCAACTGAGAAGTAACCAAATAAAAATCGCCCCCCAATAATCTCATTTCAATAATTGTCAATAAAAAAAGTAAAATTTATTTATAGACCCCATTCTGAAACTTAATAAAGGTCTAAACTTGCTTTGCTTGTGTCATAAACACGACCTCAGCGTAAATCTCACCTTTTAATGATGACGGTCAAAATTTTGTTTTTTGCGAATTATTCCTGAACTGTATAAATATCTTTACGCTACAGATAACCACTTTTCTTTCTCTTTACTAATTATAAGTGAAAAATATAAAACTACATACAAACAACTGGGCAAATTGTATTTACTTTCAGCTTGTAATGATTATTATTTATCATTTTTTTAAAGGGAAAAAATAGTTGTAGGCTTTTATTTTAAAATATCTCTTGACCAAAAATTGTGGAAATTATAACGGTATTTATGAAAGTATATCATTTACAACGTTTCTTTAGTGTGGTATTTTTTTAATTTGTTTAAAAAATTTGTTTAGGGGAAATGTTTCCACTAAAAATTCACTGGAAAATGTGATGTAGAAATTCCGATATTTATGGTGAGCTATCTATAATTTCTTTCAAAATATTATTTCCAATTAATTAACGAATTGCAAAAATATTCTTTTGTGAGTAAATATATTTAATTAGTTATTGAGTATATATTGGGGGAGGGGGTAAACTGTTTATGTGCTCAATAAATACGTCCTCAGCTTAATTCATATTGAATTAAAATCAAGCTTTTAAGAGTCAAGGTAAATGGTTTAGCAACTATTCCTAAAACATAATATTTCTTATTTACGATATTTCACAAACGTTTGGTTCATTATTCTTCAAATTTCCCTAAAATTTAGGACTAAATATGTGTTTTTAAAATTATGTATTTTATGGTCGATTTTTAAATGATGTTTCACGAACCGTTGTTTTTCGAAAAGAAATTTCATCAAAAACGATTTTGTGTCTTTATAGCAGTTACTTCAAATTTTGAGTTATAAAAAAATGTATTAAACATCTCGAGAAATAACTAAAATTTTCCAATTTACAACATTTTTATTAAAATCGACCAACATGTTCCACGGCACACAATTCGACAGGAAGACAAATTTTTAAAAACCACTTTTTTAAAAATTAATATCTTCACGAAAACTAGAGTTCTATTTCTTTGTATGTGAGCAAATATAGGGTATAAAATATCAATATAAATGTGAAATATATATACTACCAATATGCAAATAAGCGTAAACATATCTTGAAATTGATCGACAGTATTTGTTTACTATTATTAGAAATTGCGCTTATTTCAGTTAGAATATTGCTTTAAGTTATGGTTTTAAAGATGTGTTGTTTGTTTCCTACAACTAAAACAACTTACCCAGTTTACTTTCCTTATTGTAAGAAGACAATATCTTCCTTAGTAATTTCCTTTAGAGATTGTGTTCTTAATTATTATCGGAACATCTTCAAAATTAATATCTTCAAGTATGTTTTGTATAATTGTTTGGATAATTTCGTTTGCAAAAGGAAATCAGTATTTAAATTTTAAAATAGGGACTATTTTAAATTTTTGAATTTTGATTCAATTTATAGTTAAAGGTCCTACAATATCTAACAAGTATTCGAGTGTAGATTTCAATTGAAGTCCACGTCTAGTTGTTGACTATTATTAAGAAAAGTTTTGTTAAAATAAAGTAAATTTTTGACTAAATTACATGTAGAACAGAAAAATTGGTAAAATATTTTGAAATTGCCAAAATTTGAACCGAATTTCAACAAAAATAAACAATAATTTTTCTATTTTTCTTAAAAAAAGGTTTAATATAATTTTTGTCGAGAAATAGGTTGGACAAATTTACAATGGCGGACGATTGGAAAAAAAATCCAGATGAAAAATCGTTTTACATGCAGATACTGCATTAGTCTGTATCGCATGTGTCATGCCGCTTGTTACATCTTACATATTTTATTCCATAAGATGCCAAAACAGTTAAAACATAGTTTGCCTAGCTGTCGTAATTTGTCCGATTTTGAGAGAAAATAAATGTTGTAAAAACATTGCACACATTTTCTCACTCGCCCATTGCTAATTTTGTCATTCACAACTAAGCAATGCGTGGGGATGATTTTGCTGCAATGCAGGGAAGTTTGTTTTATATGCATTATCATATATTCCTCTTAAACAGTAGATACTGTACGTAACTACCATGATTCATAAAAACATAATCACAAACACTGACGCAGATATTTAATTTAATAGTTTGCATGGGAAATTTCTAAACGCAGTTTACATTTTGTGCAAAGTAAATAACCGAAGCATTTACACAACTTGTATGGTAAACCGCCGCAGGTTGTTTTTCTACCATGGGAACTTACTGGGAAATTAAATATATATTACAATAACTATATAAACAAACAATGCACAATGTGCCATATTGCTTTGTGAGATAACAATGTGTTTCTCTGTATTAAACATATTCCCACTGACGCTAACAATAATAATCATTACCCATTTCTTTTTAAATGAGTTTGCCTGTGTTAGAGACGTAAAGTAAATAATCCCACACAAAGATTTCAGAAATAATGTGACGAAATCACAATGATTTCCAAAATCTATATACTTGGAGGAGAAGAAGTTATGTACAGACAAACATCACATTTCCTGACGTACGGTATATGTAGAAACAAAAGTAAATAAGAGAAACAATAACATGAAAGTTGCTTTCTATCCATTTAATGCGACGTTATCAATTTTAAATAGTCAATTATTTCAACTGTTCTTTTTACTATTTACAGAAGGTAAAATAAATTTACACAAAAATCTTATATCATTTGAAATTGCCTGTAAATTATTTTTAAGTTTTCAATTGACAAATTTTAAATATTTGCATTACATTAATATACAGTGTTTTTCCTAAACTACAGGACCTTAATCCTCACACCAACACCAATACAAATTGTTAATAAACATATTTCTTAAAATGCATAATTTTCTATCTAATCACCATTTTATGTTCTAAACACACAGAAGTGCATAACCATTTAACAGTAAATGATATGGAGTTGATGACATTTTTCATCCTACTTAGTGTTACAAAGACTCAATTTGGGAAAAATTATCGACAGATTTCCGATTGACCGTTAATTTTAATCACAAGAGATGAAATATTTAAAATTACAAACACCTGGAATATTGGAAAACGTCCGGCAGTCAAAGACTCTTAGATGCATTTTGAATGAGGGCCGTCTCTTTGAAGAGTTCTTCTAGTTTCTTTCACACAGATTTTCTTTTCCATTACATTTTGTAAAATGTAAATATTTTGTAAAATTCTCTTTTTTAAGGTATTTGACGTTATGAAAATTAAATACACACAGCATTGAAATGAGTAAAGGAAATCGGTTGATTATTTTTCAAACATTACGTCTTTATAACACTAAGCAGGACCAAAAATTTCAACTCCATATTATCTACCATGCATTGTAACTACTCTTCAGTCTAGCAATTCAATTTGTTTCAAACAGATTTCCAAGTAAAATAAACTATGCAAAAACATTTCACACATTCTCTCACCCTCCCATCCCCAAAGCCATTAACAAAACACACTATAAATCATCAAAAATTTAGTCGTTAAAAATCAAAACTATTTTATTTCTTGTATAATTTTGGTAAAGTTAACATTTTTCGTGATATTTGACGTTAAACATTTTAAACGGCCGCCATTTTGAAAATAATATAAAATAGTTTTTCGGACCTATTTTAATTGTTTTTTTTAAATTTATTACATATAAAATGAGCTCTCAGAGTCTGTGCATATCACCACATTTTGTATGTACACTCTAATTTTGAACTATTAGTCTCTTTATTATTGGGTTCCTTTACCTAAATTCAAAGTGGTTCTCCGAATAACTCACAAATTTTCTTCAGTCCAACTCTAACCTTAAAAGTTATCTTAAACTGAAAATAAATTTTGTTTAGTTATCCTTCCAAATAGTAACACAAGGTCCACAGGAAAAAAGTAAGTCAATTGTTCGAAGAGATTAGATTTTCTTTTGTCAGATAAAGCATATTTTTTCTGGTCAAATTACACAACTTTTTGTTTTTTTTATCAATTTTTATAAATAAATGTAATGAAACCAATTTTTGCACAGTGAAACACAAAAATTGTATTATTTGATTTTATTTTTGTAAAGAATTTTCACTTAAGTTAACCGATTGTTGTAAAGGACTCTGCAACCACATCCTGATGACGCTTCACACGTAATAGAATTCACGTACATGCAATAACAATCCTCCGTCTAAATGGATTCTTTGTTAAAGTGTTTTGAATTACTGTACTACATACAATAAGTGATAAAACCGTCGAACCTTGAGTATAAACGATTCTAATTTCCAGTAATTTTCAAAGGTTAATCTTTCAAGAAAATAGAGGAATTATTACATAATTGATACACAAATTTGGGGATGTCATTATGCTACTTACCCAGCTCCATTTAAAATGTAACGCAAGCAGATTCTCAAAATGCAATGCCCAAAAAATGGCCTCTTCAGCTTTAGGAAATGTTAAATTATATTTGTAGATTAAGGAGTCTTATACAGTAGGGTAAATTTGTTTAAAATAGTTGTAACACAAGTTTTCTTAAATAAAATATAACCTTAATACCTTTACAACGAATACTCGGTGCTATGTTGGAAATACTTTATTGGTTTTGAAATCACTATCCCCCCCCCCTCCTAATAGTGTGCCCAAATAGTTACTATTACAATCATTTGGCAGTTCCTCAATAGAACACACTGTGTATTAGTTTCAATCATAAATATAACCTTAATACCTTTACAGCGAATACTCGGTGCTATGTTGGAAAGACTTTATTGGTTTTTAAATCCCTATACGCCCCCCCCCACTTCATACATCCATATATCCTGATTAAACTCTGCTCAAATGCTACAAAATATCTTAAGTATTTGTATTTTCTAAACATATTATACCTCATTATCTCTCAACATTCTAAACTAAATCGCAGTCTTACAATCTTTAACAGTATCTTTTATATATATCTTACTTTCTGTACACATTCCACTAAACGTGTTATGAGGACGATATCTTCATAGACTAATTAAATTATCTCACCCTTCAAAGTTGTCTAGTACATTTAACGCTTGATTAAGAGAGGAAATACTTGATTGTACCTTGTCTCTGGACTTGGTAAACAAATCAAAACTCTGTTAACAAGTGGCAAGTTTAACAAGTGTGTGTTTGGCACATTGGCTAATGACGAGACTGAAATCAATCATGCGATGTAACCTTGACGTATGACAAGACGATTAACGTTTATATTACACGGTACTCAACCAATACTTACATGATATTTTTAAGTTCCTTTTTTAAATTTATGTTTTATCCTATTTTATGTTGTTTTATATTAATTTATTGTATATGCAATTTGTGTCTCTATTATATGAGAATTCTTTTGTGAAGATACTTTTGTTCATTTTTATTTCTCAATAATATTTTATCATGTTTTTTTGTTATTTTATATGTTTTTTTATAGATTGATTGTAGGTAAAACAGAGGATAGAATTATAATAATGTCACGCCAGTCTTTCACATCTCTCTCACAAACACACATGCACACACGCGCGCTCGTCTCGTTAAAAACTAAGAAATTTGTATCACGAAGAAATTTAAAAACAAATAAAAGGGATTCCTGGGATGGTATTTTAAAATCAAGAACTTTTATTAAACGGGAGAAATTGGTGGAGATTGGAAAAATTCATGAAGTTTTTATGAATTTAGATGGGATTTAATAAATGAAGTTAATTTTTAACTGTAACAGTACACAAAATTTTGGTTGGGGAGGGGGTTACACCTAAATTCTTGGAAGGATTACTGTAAATCTATTTATATATGTAAGTAATTTTAATTGTATAGCTGGTGCCAAATTAATTAATTCTGTAGTCATGTATATTGAATATTTTGTATGATTATATGATTATATATGTATGGGTGCACTGATGGAAGGAAGGTTATATACACATAGGTCTATATGTGTAAATATATGTGACTCAAAGTGTAATTTTTAACTATATTGTTTTGTTTATGCCAACCCAGCTGACGGTCAAAAAGACCATTGCTGTAAAATACTCTGTAAAGTAAGAATATTATTACTTTATTTCATTTTATTTCATCTCCTATAATTAATTAATTGTGAATTTATTTTATATTTTGTATGGAATACATGTCAAAATAAATTACTTTTTCTATTCTATTCTATATTCTATAAATTTTAAAATCAAGTAAAACTGTAAATACAAAATTTTCTGTTTTGGAAAACACTTATTTCATGTACAACTCGACCTTTGTTGTCATTTCTGAAATTTTAAACATGACTATTTATTTATTTTTTTAAATAGGTTAGTAAATTTGGAGTATTTTGATTTTGAACAAAACTGACAATTTACTATCATTTTAAAACGCCAATTAAGGTCGATTCTTCATTTTATTTTTACAATAACAAAACATATTAGAATGCAAATAAATGTAAACTTCAACGAATGTATATTTTAGGCCGCCATTTTGAAAGGTAAGATATTAAAAAGACTTTATGCTATAATGTTTAATTTCTGAAGACCTTTAAACCTATACTTGTATTTTTTTTTAAATCCCTAAAAATATGCTCATTTCTAGTACCAAAATTCGAACAAAATAATTTCTCTTAATTTTTATTTGTAAAGAGTTGAAGTAAAACGTCAAAGTAATGACTAGTGTCAAGATTCTAATTCACAATAATTTTAACTAGAGTGGTCTAAATCTCGCGGATTGAGGGAAGTAGTAAGTTTAACAAGACATATGTTAATACCATTAATTTGCAAACAATGAATCTTCCAATTCTGTTTTTTTTTTTAATGTTAACTTCCAAAACAACCCTCTGTTTCTAATAATTTTCGAATATAATGAGGTGGTATATCATTTTTAAATTTTCGAAACGTTTTGATCTAATATTTTTTGCAATATCTTTTACATTTTTCAAAATAGCGGCTAGAAAACTCTGATAATTTAAGTTCCACACAATTTTAAATTGTAGCTATACCATTCAATATTGATAAACTATCAAATTACTTTTAAGGGTTTCTTAATATAAATTATTTCAAATATAAGGGCCTCAACGCTTTTCAGGAAATCTATCTTTGTTAACGAAACATTTGTGGGTAATTTTATTTTAATATTTGAGCGATATTATCGCATATTAGAAACAATGGATTACGTATTTTAAAGTAATCAACTTATTCAATATGAAACAAAAATTGTTTTTGGTGGAAACCACTAAAAAGAATTTTTTTATAGTGCCTAAAAAGTGTTGTTAATCAACTCTTAATTTATGTGTTTATAAACTAAAAACACCGCTATGAATAAAGTTTTAGCCGCAATTTTGAAACCATAGAAAACTGTGTCGCGAAAAAAGCGACCACATAGGATTAACAAGAGGGAAAACTTCTATAAACTCAGTGGGTGGAGGAACAGAAATATCGGGAAATGCATTCGGCTATATACTTTCTATATATAGTAACTGCGGCCTATATGGTTAATGGCTGTTTAGTAGTTTTTACTTATACACATTTATTTTTGTCTATATACAATGGCTAAATGATAGACAAATATTTAAGGGTGTTTAAAATCACCTATAAGATAGCTTAAGTTAACGTAGGGTGTAAACATCTTTAATAGCACACACAAAAGTTAACCATCGGCTTGCTGACTGAACCAATGTTAGAATAGGTATGATGACAAAGTGATGGATTTAGGGGTAGAAATTGGATAGCCGGGTTCGCTCTTCATTGTTTTTAGTGATCAGTGACCAGGTGTTTTTATAGGTGGATGTTAACAGGCACAGATATATGGAGTGTAGTTTGGCCAGCGCATTCTACATATTCCATTATGTACATTCGTAGAAAATGTCATAAACTTTAAATACAAAAGAGGTTGGATTTTTCAATATCTTAAATTTTATATGCAAATCATTGATTTAATGATTTTTTTTAAATGGTGTTCCCCAACAAAATTTTGAAAACTTACCCAAGTTTCTTATCATTTAAAACCACTTAGTTGATTTTTTTCTACAGTATTGAAACGGTATACCAGTAATTTTAATTTATGAAATCTAAATTTTAAGATATTTCAATCCGTCATTTTGAAACGCTGCCACATTTTTTTTTTTTTTTATTTGTCAAAATATTTGGCACTCTAACACCTTTAAAATGAGGTATATATGATCATTTTATAAACAGAGCAATAAATTTTGTTCCCATGACATCCCCTTACCCACAATACATACACCGGTGTTTTGTTACACGCTGTATATATGTACAAATTAAATTCGTTAACAGGAATTGCATGATTGCATTTACATAAAATATTTTTGAAAATTGAATACTTAGATATTGGTAGAGTAACTCGGTTGTATTTCAATTCATTAACTGGAGTTTATATATTCTACCTCTGACCAAATAGCTGCTGCTTTATTGTAAAGAGGCCTTGAAACGTGAATATTAAGCAATGTGAGAACGTTTAGTAAATTATTTTACTGGAAAATTGTGCAGAGTTTGTGACGTCAGATTGGAATTTGTTCTTTGTATCATACGTTAAATATAGAAAATAAAAAATTGTGTAATCAATTAATTCGCGTACACACACGCGTGTGCTATCACATTAACAAGTTGCGATAGGTCTTTTCTTGATCAAAACAAGTTAATGGATGCTATTATGGTACCTACCCAGCCCCATCATACAGTGATGTTTACAAACATATCCTCTAAATATAATCTTTAAAAGTTGTTAGATCAAGATGTCTTAATTTTCTGAAGCTCGTAATTATATACTTTCTAGACCCTAACGGAGCTCATAGTTGAACATCTCCACACGCTTCGCTCATAATATTTGTCTCGGCCCTAGCAGGCCTCAAATCTGTTCCACTCGTGAATATCATATGTCAAACACCGAATTTATGTTTTTGACAATAACTTCTCTGTTTGTCATCGTAGAGATCTGTGGTTGTACAAAATTTAAATCCGCAAATTGGTATCTAATTTAATGCATTACAAGTTGAATAAAGAGATATGAACAAAACATTGTTTATAACGGCCACAATTTTGATATTTTTATTTCCATAATTTCTTATTTTTAATTCTACACGAACACACTATAAAGAAAACCTCAGAACGCTATACAGGAGCGGATTCTACATGTCCAAATGAATGTAAAATAATCAGTAACTTTATTCGAATTCCCCTTAGTTTAGTCACAATCCCCATTTTTATTTTTTTTTACAAAAAAAAAAAAAAAAAAAAAAAAAAAAAAAAACTAACTTCAGATATAGATATTGAGTTAAAATTTGGTATAAGTATAATATGTTACGATTTATGAGTTTACGAAATACAAATACTTAATTTGTATAATTTTCAAAATGGTGGCTGTAAGTTTTTTGGTTAACGGTTTTGGAGATACCGACGTCAAACATTTTAAACGGCCGCCATTTAGAAAATTATTAAAATAAAGTATTTGTGTTTGGTACACTGGTAAATCGAAATACACAGAATGCTTATACCAAATTTGAACGCAATATCTTATCTATTTCTGAAGTTACAGTGAATTTTCTGGAAAAAAACAAATGGCAGATTTCGATTAATCTAAGATAAATTCGAAATAAAAGTTACTACAGATTTTTCATTTAATTTGATATATCGAATACGATTATGTATAATGTTCTAAGGTTTTCTGTGAGACCCCCCCCATACCTAATTTTGTGTTCCTAACTTAATTTTTGGGCCCTATATTGTGCTTACGTACAGCGATGCCGACAAAAATTATTTGTTCAGTTAGTAAACTTAACTTATACAGCATATACTAGAAAAGTAGCATAAATAACATGTATGCAATAATTAACACGTATTAAAAATAACAGTAATGATATTACAGTTTTTAAATTTTTTTAATAAGAAAATCTTACATAATGTAAAATACTTGAATTAGCAAAGTTTTGAAACATTTAACTGTTTGCAGCTCCTAAAGGGTTGGAGTTATAGAAAAGTAAAGAAAAATCAAAAAGTATTAAAATATAATGTTATATTTAAAATTGGCATACAAAACACGGTTTCTATTAGAAAATTGCAAACTGGCCAACATATTGGAAAATAGCAGATGATATAAACAATTTGGTAATACCTATAGTTTTAATTCAAAAATTCCCGGTCGTTACCTTCTAAAATATTTTTGTAACTTTTATACATCGAATAAAACAGCGGTGACACTGTTATGTTTTATATATAAAACATATTTATGTGTTTAAATAAGGCCCTTAACTTGCTTTGCTTGTGCGTAAATCGTATTAATTTTAAATCGAAATTTAATGGCAGCCGTCATGATTCCAGAACTGTAATTAATTTTTAAATGGTTTTGGTTTTGGTAATGAATGACAATTTTTGTGCAATATTTTTGTACCGTTTATTTATTTCAGATTAATTGTAAGGGAACCTAGAAAATTTTCCAACAATCAATGTCCTTCATGAACAATAACAATTTATAAAGAAATTATTCTAGCAGCATAATAGAAAGTAAGTGCTTTTAAAAGTGTTCATAAATAAACAAAATAAAATAAACTACATTAAAAACTTATTAATAAAACGAATTTATTTTGATATAGATAACTGGTAAGTACACTTTACGATAAATCAATTCACAATAAATAGAACAGAGACCCGAGTAGCCTATCAACTCACATTGATGGTAATAAACGTAAATTAATCAACAAACAAATTGATTTTGTAAAGCCTGTTTATTTATTAACAAGAAACTGGTTTCACGTTTATAGTTTTATTCATCACTAGAGTATAAATCAGATGTTAAAAGTAAATTTACGATTATTTTAAAATGTAATTTATTTTTACTGCAATCTCTAATTGTACTAACTGATTTCAACGGAATTGTTAATTTATTTTCCAAATATATTGATATTTAATCTATTATTAACGAACTCGCTTCTTAGCTGACGCTATTTCTGTGATTTAATTTGTTATTTATCAATAAATCTTGTTTTACTTTCACACGCATGCGTAGTATACTGAAAGTTATGGGATGAGTCTAAAAATTATAAAGAGTTTATCGCGAATATGTCCGTATCGAAGTCCTCCTTCGAGAAGATGATTAATCATATATACATCAAACTTTATCAATTAAAACTAGATATTATTCTCATTACGAATATGTATGTTTGTTTGAAGAAAATATTATTATGTTGACACTAGACCAAATTAAAATTGTCAGATGTCATGTTCCACCTACAAACTAAAACTCAACTTAACTTAAAAAACTGGAAAAAAAATGGACTTGAAATTAAATTGCAGTGAAAATTCAAATATTATAGTTTTTTTTGTAAAATGAATACAACTTAATTTAACCACCAATCAAAAATGCGAAGGGTATAAGTTTTAAAAGCAGTTTTTGTGAGTTGTGGGAAAAAAACAATTCAACAGCCATTGTATTTTCATTTATTTCTCTTTATTCTCGTTCGTTGATAAAACAAAGTACCCTTATAATTGCGCTGTCTGTCTGTCTGTAAGTCGCAACCCGTCAACACAAAAAATCCAATAAATCCCAAAACTCTGAATTTATATTCTATGGATTGTCAAACATTTATGGAACATATAGCAGTGATAAAAAAATTAACTTGGGGAAATTAAGAAGGAAAACCTATCGAACCGACCAAACTTTATTTTTTTAAATATTATGTGTGGCGTATTAAATAAGACTTATAAGTTATTCTGAGACATTTTATTTTTCAAAAAAGTAATATGTAAAAGTAATACCAAATTTAAAGTGTCCCCTCTCCCTAACTTGAACACCGCGTGACCTGCAAATCTGAAAAAAAACAACTCTTTTGGATTTAATATTAAATTGCAGTGCGAAATCATATATTATAGTTTTTCTTATGAAGGATACAACTTAATATAACTACACAAAGAGAAATGCGAAACAATTCAATAACCAATAAAAGATCGATTGCATTTTCATTGATTTCTCTTTATTAAGTTCCGTAGATTAAATCAAGAACACTTATAATTTCATGCTCGTGTCTGTCTATTTATAATCCCAACCAGTACAAGACTATAAATCCAATATATTTCAAACTTTTCATAACTATTCTTTCTCTTAGCCAACATATAAGAGACTTTGGGGAAATTAAGGGATAAAACCTACGGAGTACTACAATTTTATTTTTGGAAATATTCTGTTTGGTGTATCAAAGAAAACTAAAAGTTATTCTTATTACCAATACATGTATTTATTTGACGAAAGCAACCTACGACTTTATAACTGTCTCTATATCTCTACTGAAACTGTTTATGAGTCTAATTTTTCAAACAGTACGTGGCCAAAGCCATATCTAAAAAACAAAAACCCATTTTATATTGATTTTTTGACCCTCACACAACTTTCTCTGACCTGCGTTTAAGCGAGAAAGTAAAAAAGGACAACGTGATTTTTGAAGGAATAAAAAACGGCAAAAGTTTGGATTATACTTTTAGCCTTTTGTTAAAAAACAAATATCTCCACCCAAAATGATTGCCACTCCTTCCAGTGTAAGTAATTTTATTCTAAACTTATATTTATTTACTACAGGACTTCATTATTAAAAGATTTCATGCTTAAGATTAAAAAATTCCAACCATTTATGAGAGTATATATGTTAAGAATGTATGATTATTTATCCTAGAACCAAGATTAAGCATCTGATAAAAAATAGAAAAAATAAAGTTGTTCTAAATGAATTACACAAATTGATTTACTTTTTTTGTACATTTTTTTAAGTGATTTGATTTTCTATTTGAAGATTCAGGATCCGATTTCACAAATAAAATTATCATTTTTAACTTTCTAATTCGGGTAAATGGATTATTTTTTTGGTTTACTTAAGACAATGAGTACTAAATACATAATAAACAAGATAAAGGACTTACAACATTTTCAAATACAGTAGCCCCTGCTTACTCTTGAAACATGACCAATTATTCAAAGCACGTCACTGGGACCACTCTGATATCTGGTCTTCCTAAATCCTAAAACAAATAAATTTAAATTTCAACTCATTTTTAAGATATTATATGCTTTAATTACCACAATTATTATAACTTCAACGATGACGACGTCAGTTTCTGGCTTTTTCGGCCACCTTTAGACCAATCAGTAAAATGCAAAGTATACAAAATACAGTGTACAATATGTAATAATAAAAAAATATTATTATAGAATGGATTTTTAAAATTAGATAAAACGCTAAAACTATGTTTTAGGCTCAGATTTTAAAAACCTAAATATAATCTTTATATTATAAAGATTATATACCTGTGATTAATTATAAAACCTGTGATTAGTTTGTGATATAACTAACACAGGTGACAAAATAAAATACAGTAAAGACATCGCTTTACGAACTTATTATAAACATAAATTATAGAACAGGTATTCCTAGTACACAACTAGAGCACTCAAGGAAGTGGGTAGTGGATATGTCCGTTTATATGGTAGAGATGTAACATCCGAATTAACCATTAATTTAATGTTTTTACCTTGTTTTCAAACCCAAAATACCTCACGTACATTATCGACTTACAAAATAAGGAAGAAAAGAACGTAAAATAAAGTCATCGAAAACTCTAATAGCGTCAGGGTCGAGAGAGAACCGGATAGGAAGGGTGAAAGAGAGGGATCTAACCCAAGACTACATGACGAGTAGTAAGTCCAGATTACCAAACCCGTACTCATGGAAGCGCTGCTGAGATTTAATGTTATAAAATTACTTTAATTTTGCAATTCCGGGCGTTGATTATGCAAAAGCGTTACTCTGTATAAATCTTGCATAAGCAGCGCCTAGTTTGCCAAAATTGCTGTTCACTATTTCAAACATTAAATATATTTATTTAAAATTATTAGTCAAAACAATAGTTGAACTTTCAGATCCTGTTTTTCTTTTAATTAGTATTTATGGCACTTTAGATCCTTTAAAAACACAGGTTGGGACCAGTTCTTTTGTTAGATCATGGCATTTTATACAGAGTCTCGTTAATAAGTTGTTATTTTAAATGGTTATATTCAATGTAAATAAATCTCAAGAAAAGTGAAACTTGTAGTTATCGTCATAAAGATAATGATAATTTGTTGGCCTTTTGCAGTACAGAATTCCTGTTATTTTCAACGACATTTACCTAATGATTATAGTTCAATTTTTTGTTAGAAGCTCAGGTTTTTGTTTTATTAGCAAATAAGGTTTATTTGCTGCGATGCAAGTAAAAAAAAAGTATGGATTGTAAGGCATATAGAAAAACACGAAACCAACAGTTATAATAATGATATATATTTACCCTCATTTGGCATCAATGTTACAGTAAATATTTCAGTTCACACGTACAACAGATACATACTGTACAAAATGAGAAAAACATAGAAAGTAGATATAAACTATTTACAAATAAAGGTCGATTAAATGCCTGCTGAGATATTAGTTTGTTTAAAATTGTCCAATACAAGACACTTCCTTAAGAATATTCCGTAACCTGTTGTACAATTTGAGACCAAACTAGCACACTCCACTCTCTATCAGCTTTAATCTGTACATTTGGTATTGAAACCATTTTAAATTTAAAAACTTTTTTTATAATTTTCTTTTGAATACAAACAAATTTTGCAGACTCTACCGAATTTTTTCAAAGAGCAACACAATATATAAGGTAAAAGACCAATATACGGTTTTTTGTAGCCTGACTGTAAAGCACAGAGTGCACAACAAGCTGAAAGAAAGGAAGATAATTTGTGATTTCCCGTTTATGTTTTCGTCATGTTGCCACTCTCAGAAATTTTTTTTTTTAACTGTTTGTAATGGAGTTGAAATAACTGACTTTTACATTTCGATTTTAGACCATTTGCCAAAATTTCTCCCATAATTACCGTAAACAATTTTCCGTCATAATTAATAACGAAGTGTCAGATTCTTTAAGGTTATCACGATTGGAGTATTTTCCAAAATATTCACTAACTATATATATTGACTTACTGTTTTCTAAACTTTCATATTTCTTTAAAATTTAATACAAACATTTCTTCAAATTGTGTATATTCAAACTTTTATTAAAACGGTCAGGGTTTAATTTCTCATTTTAACCGATAACAACAGAATTGAAATTTTCATAAAATATCGTCAACAAGTGTTTTGGGGGATCCATAAAGGCTACTTTACAATATAGTGTAATCAGAATCGTTAGACTTGGAATTTTTAGTTCTTTCTAAATAAACGCCTCAAAATATGGCTAAAACGTTGATAAAATTTTGTCTAATCATTTGGAATGTAGAGCACTGCAAATATGATGGACGACAAACAGCACCAAATCAAAAACGTTTTGGCTCAGGTTACATTAAAACGGATTTTCTAACTACGAAAAACTCAACATTCATCTCATATCTAACTCAATACTAAAATATATAATGATACTTAATTTTGATTTTCCGCCATTTTTTTCCTAAATCGTATTTTTTCCGGCTTGAGATTATGGACACGGATTCGCGTGATTAATCTTAAATGTTAAATTAATCTTAAACTTAAATTTGAACGAAATCAGTTCAGAAGTTTTTTTTTTTTAATCGTATTTTATATCAACCCCATTACAGATTTTCTTATTGATAAGTTAATACTATTTATAAGGGTCGATGACCCATGTGGATATATGGATTTTATTGACCCATCACAATAACTTTCTCTATACAAAATAGATAACACCATCTCGTATTAGCATTAACCTACATGTCACACTGGAACCATGGAGATGATATATAACTAATGAGGTAAAGCGAGATTTGTGCTTAAAGCAATATGAGTGACACTGATATCACCGGACAAAGCAATAGTTCTGGACGTACACTTAGCCTAAAGCTGAGCACGTTAGATTCAGTAATTAGTGGTGAACTAAGGGGGATAAACAAAGGACAACCCCCGCCCTCAGGAGGAGTTGTAGTGAATTGTTTCCGGTCACATTGAAGGAGAATTTGGGATTGTTAAAATTAGAGTAGTGTGTTTAATTAATAATATTTTGAAACCGGTTTTAAATGGTGCAAAACATTGGTTTTATTTTATTACTCATTCTAACCCAAAAAACAAACATATAGGAACAAAAATAAATGGTCACCAGAATGACAGTTCAGGTGAAAATAAAAAGTGAAAATAAAACATGATACTGACGTTGAAAAATATTAATATGAGGGATTCAACTTGCCTCGCTTCAGTGTATAATGCGTTTTTATAATTACGTCATGACCTATAAGTCACGAACCGAAATTTTTAGAAGAGAAAAAACAATAGGTTATGTTTATGTCCTTAGATTTTATTTAGTTTGATTAAAGTCGATGGAGCTGATTTGAGAAAAATCGTAACTTTATGTTGTTTAAGCTGCTACCTCATATATTCAGTTCTAGAAAAAAAGTTTTAAAATCACGAAACATTACCCAAAAAAATCTACATAACAAATACGGTTTGTTGATTAAACACGGGTTTTTTTAACTGTACAGCAATGCACACACGACAGACAAAGATCATTCCAAAAACTCGGAGGACCTTTAAAATAACATTTGCAAAAACTATAATATCAGTTTTTGACCCATTCCCGTAACTTTCTATATACTATGTGTGAGTAAAACATTATTTTTAATAAACAAAACCACAACCCGTTTTAAGGTTATGTTTACTTTCGATTTGCCGCAATTCTATGTAAACATACAAACAATGTATTGAACAATATTGTCGATATTTTATTTGAGCACTGAATAAGTATTGGTTAATAGAATTCACAAAATGTCTCAACCAGAAACAAACATTAGGTATATTGAATACTGTATATCTCTTGCCGGTGGTCTACATCACATGTTTAAAGGGGAGTATTACAATTGCAACTCTATTATTCCAACCAAAAACATTATAAACATTAGATGTAATTAAAATAAATTCTGGTATAAATTGATAACATAATTAATAATCTTGTACTGAACTCACTAAGGAATTTCTACCCCAGTCACCTATTTTTTTACTATAAGACCAATTTTAATGACTGAGGTGTCAAATTAAACAGAGTTAACTACAGATTTGCCGATTATTAATTTTCCTTGGAAACACTTATTTTGTAATAAATTTATCTTAAATTTAAATAACATGCCTGTTATGGGTAAATAACATGTTCCAAAAATTTGAAACAGATCTTATAAATACTCAAATACGTTGTTTTATTTATTTATTGTAGGATTTATAATTTAGCTGTTTCAAATTATTTTTAGGTTAACTTAAATTTATCACTTAAATAACACGTCTGTTTAATAACATGTTTCACAACAAAGAGAATTTGAACCAGTTGTTATGAATACTTAAAATACGTTTTATTTTGTTCTTGTTTAAGAATGTATAACAACTGTTTTAAATTATTTTAGGTAAACTTTTATGGTGCTTACTTTATTACGACGAGAAAATGCCAATGAGAGGAATCGAAAGGCACTGAATCTTGAAGTAAATCAACAGGTTAAACTTTTATGTGCCAACATGAACTTCAAACCTCTACATTATTTTAAAACAGCACGTTCATTTGACATTAATAATCCCTACTTAGATATTGCAGTGTTTCGATGAAATACCACACAAATGAAGTTATTCGAAACCGTTGTTCTTAACTGAAACCGACTCATTACGGTCCGACTAGATTTCATTATGTCTACTATTGGCATACGAGGCTCATATATGGTCCTACTAGACACTGAAACAAACTATCAACCTAAAAAAACCCTTTGCTAAAACTTGCCTTAACGTGTCAAAATAAAAAGCATCGTCAGAAAAACACAATCACAACACAATAAATAACTAACACTAAGTTAAACCGATATCATGTACTAGTTATAAGGGATTCATTGCCAACTTGGTAGTTACCTAACGGTTTTATCGAGTGTACATCCCTTTGTGCTTTTTACCAAAAATTTAACTCGTGACCTTGTAGTCACGTCTTGTTGTGAATTAATCGATAAATTTTAAGCCTTTCTTAACATGGATTAGTTGACCAGCTTCCTAGTTTTATCCCTGTGTTCTTTTATTAAGTTAATAGTTTTAATTTTAGTTATCAATATAGTCCTAAGTTACTCACGTCAGCCCTTCACGTTAATAGATCTTCACTTGTTAACGAGGGTTGACTCATTCTCTCGAAACGTCGTGTAAATATAATTATAATGGCAAAATGTAAAACAAACTATATCAATAAGTGTAGTTAATTATTTTTTTTAACTATGTTTGTAGTTAAACACAATGCATAGTTTATCAGTGACTAGTAAATCAAAACCTCGTATTTAAATTAACAAATAAACAAGATTAAAATGAATATATTATGTGATGCAGCGGTGCAATGTGTGTTTTTATGTGAAACCCAAGATAGTATTATGAATTGTGTATAAATAAATATCAATCAGATTCGGAAAATAAACATGTTACGTGTCTGTAAATATTTATTTAGGTAAAATTTATTTAGGTAATGGTTTAACAATGTTTACTAATGAAATTATTTAAACAAGTTCTTGTTAGTATGATAAAGTTAAGTTATTCAAATAAGTTTTACAACTGCTCAATTAAGCTCATCAATATAAATGAAAAAATAACTTTTCCAAAATTAATGTTTAGCGTATCTTTTAAAGTATCGAAAACTGTCCTTTGTCTGCACAGGAGCTGTTCAATACAACTGAAGATTTCTTGTTTGTGATATGTCAATATTACAGGGAATGTGAAAGACACTTATTGCAAACAATTCTTAGCGACTGTATACATTCACTACAATGTCCAATGGAATAGATTTATAATATTGTATTAGTGATTGTCTCGGTAAATGTGGAACGGTGAGAAGATTTCCTTTAAAATCCTAATTTTATTAACGTGTAACCAATATTTTCCAACCGTTTTATCTGAGTCTATGTTAGGTTAGGTTTTATTAGGCTAAGCTATGTCATTTTTAGTTAGATTTTGTTATATAAGGTTGTAGCATTCAAATTCAAAATTCACATCTGCAAAATAATTTCATTAACTCGTTTTCCACATATACTACTTCCGTCGCTTGACAGATGCTGCCACCCGGTGAGATTGTCCAAAACTAATCATCGTATGACATCGGAGGGCAAAGTACAACGGCAAGACAGCCTATCTGCTCTAATACCCGCTGGCTAGTCTACCTGTAGTCACTCACAATGCCTGACATTCTTACATAGTTACGTTAGATATAATAAATTTCTTTCTTGGTTCTCAAAATTTTCTGCTTCAGTTTTCAACGATGTTAATATACAGTTTGTGCGATTTAGTCTAAAATGTCAAATAAATTTTCGTTTTCACGGCGCAAGCTCACGTGGACTGCGACAGGATTTTCCAGGTACTCAGCCTTACAGATTTTATCATATTTTAAATTTTTGTTAATGCTTTAAAATAATTTATTAATTATCATGTATTCTTTAAAATATGTATTTCATGTTTTATTTAATATTCAATGTTCTTTTGAAACTGAATGATTATAAAAATTTACTTTTTTAAAACATACTTTACAAAACCTTGAAAAGGCACATTTTGAGTTTTGAACAATTATGTGAAATAGGTGCAAACTAATGTTGAACTTTAAATGATCAAAATATCTTATTGAACATGTCAAATATAAAACAATAATTGGAGAAATCTGTTCTAAATCAGAAAATTTCGTTTTACAGACTTTTGCAGATCTTTGCAAGTCTTATACAAGCTTTGTTTCAAACAAAATTAAATATATATAAATAGATTTATAATCATCTAAGAAGCTTTTAAGTACCATCTTAACGAATTTCTGTTATACAATCAATTTTCTTTAATTTTGACAAATAACCAGATATTTACTTTAATAATGAACATTAATGCTACAACATGTCTGATTTTGTACAGACGCTAAAAAACATGTTTTTTTTGCTATAGCTAATATGCTGGTAGAAGAAATACAGCTAAAGATCTAAACATGTTTCGTCCTGTTAACAAAACACGTTTTGTTCAACATAGCTTCAGAGTTTCACGTGCACAAAAGTGATGTTACAAAAAAACTGACTTTATAGAACTTTAATTAAACTCATATTGTATATGTGCCTAAATTTACTTCAACGAATATGTTTTTCTTAAAAACTATTTTTTTTTAGACGTAGACTTGTGTAATTAATTATAAAATATATAAAAAAATTATTGGGTGGAGCCTGCATGCAAACTTTCGGTCCTAACAACCTCCAAGAGGTTATTCTCTAAATTAAAATAATTGACGTCAAATTAAAAATTTAATATTCAAAATTTTCTTTTCTTTTCTTTTAAAATAAACTACTCTTTTCATAATAAATTCTTTTATCTAAAACATATATATTTATTGGCCAATATAGCATTTAAGAAATTTATCAAATAAGTAATATTATGTAACTGTTTTAAAAAAAAAACTATCATTTCATAAAGTCAAAAAGGGGGAAATAAATATCAGTATCTTTTCATCTTTTTTTTATTTTGTAATTTTTACATTTAAGGGCGTATAATCTTTTTTTTTTTGGATTAATTATAATCCTGTTAATTGTTAAGCTGTGCTCATTGTCTTTTGTTAAATTTTGTAACTATAAAATATATAAACTAAAAAGGGGGGATAAATTTTCAGAATCTATTGATTAATTTTTTTGTTTAAATTATAATATTTTACATTAAGGGCGTATAACTTTTTTTAATTATAATATTGTTAATCATAAGCTGTTTATGATGATTTGTCTCAGGATGCCTTTCTAAGTTGTAAATGATAAAATCTGAACCGTCAAAATTTCTTTTGTTTCAATAAACTTGAGCCTTGTTAATTACTAAATTTGTCTTTGTCTTTTTTTATTTCTATTTTCAAACATTGTTACCAATTGGTTCCGCCTTTTCTTAAATTTAAGTCCCCTGGTAACAAGGTTGCTTTATGTTTAACTAAGTTAGGTGAGGTTAGAATGGGCTAGGTTAGGCTAAGTTATATTATGTTTCAGTAGGTTATGTATGTTATGTATAGCCAGGTTAGATTATATTAATTTATGTTATATTTAGTTAAGTTAGGCAAGGTTAAGTTATGATTGGCTAAATTAGGTTAGGTTCAATTATGTTAGGTAATGTTTGGCAAGTTTAGATTAATTTATGTTAACCTAGGTTACGTTAGGCGAGATATTTTTAGTTTGGCTAGGTTACGTCCCATTCTTATCCGATAAAGGTTATTTATAAAAATGAAGTCTTGTAAGTCAATAAATAGAAGCTTCAACGCTTAAAAAACACTAATAAAAACTAATTCTACGGCATTTTCTGGCAAAAACCCAAAATGTGAACAGAACAAATGAATTACCTCCAAATGCCATAATCGATAAACTAATACAATTACAGCGTACAGTACAAGTGTATTGTCTGAGAGAAGCGACATGTGTAGAATTTTTATAGGTTCATTTTTTATACATTATACATTTTATATAGGTATTTTTTGAAGATACATCCATTCTTATTATTTTTATTTTTAGCCATAACTTTCCTAATTTTTATTACAGAAAGGAGCATAGCTACATTAGTGATAAAGGTGTGTAAAATAATCTATTATGTAGCTTTAACAAATAGAAAGTAAAACCAGAAACCAAATAAAACTTAAAATAATTGAACGCGACATTTTGAAATTTACTGACCAATTTTCCTCAAATATTTGTCCTAACTGATGTAACTGTGATGATAATTGGGCTAATCGACAGTTAGTTACAGAAAGTGTATATTTTGAGACACTGTGTTATCAACAATGTTTACGTAATTTTTTGATTAATCTATTTAGACTAGTAGACAGTATGAAAATGAATTTAGTTAGGATAGAAGAAAGTATGAAGACTAATCTAATTAGAGAAGACGATAGTATCCAGATTAATGTAGTTAGAGTAGAAGATAGTATGAAGATTAATGTAGTTAAGGTAGAAGATAGTATGGATCTATCTAGTATGAATCTAGATGGGGTAGAAGATATTGTGAAGATGAATCTCATTAGGGTAGAAGATAGTACGAAGATGAATCTAATGAATCCAGTTGGGGTAGAAAGTATAGAAAAATATTTACGTATATTTTAGAATCTTATTTGTTCTACTTTCCGTAACTATTGATCAAATCTGGATTATTGTTGCAGTGAAATTGAATACAGGATTAAAAATTGCACACAATTTTCATGAACTTTGTAAAAAATACCGAAAGAAAATAAATTGTTAGATGTTGATGTAATTTTGTCTTATACATTTGTTAAAGAATAGATTTGTTTACAAAACACAATCGATATTGTGCGAACAAGTGCCAACAGGTAACATTGACTTCTCATTAACAATGCAAACAAATATCATAAACTAACAATCACAGTATCAAAGTTCCATCAACGAATATGAATGTGTGTTTTGCTGTACAAGTACCATCAAAAGATCAACATTATGATGGTTTGCGTCTGTCCTGGAAGGAGTCAAGACTGTAATTGCAATGAGTATGGAAAGGAGCAATTAGGAAATGAAAACATAAGAATTTATCAAAATTATAAATACTTAACATTTATCATTAACAAGTATTAATAAATCAGTATATATTACACACCTATGTAAAAAAATATGTTGGTTGTTTATTGAATGTTCACTCTATAGTGAGTAACCAAGGGAATCTACACCTTGACTTCGATCCCTCTCTTTATTCTTTCCTCTCTTCACCAACTTGGTTCTCTACATAAGCTAACGCTAATAGAGCAAAGACTAGAAAACTGGTTTTTAATTTATTTTTATTTATTTTATACTTCGATGATGGCTGAAATGTTATACAAAAAGAAAAAAAAATCAATATTGAGCGTACGTGTAGTTGGTTGTATTTCTTGCTGCTTGAAAAATATTACCTGTCAGTTTGACAATATCGTAATGTTGTGTGTATTATATGTGTTGAAATGTCTACCGTAAAATTTGTTAAAAGCCTGATGATGGCAGCGAAACTCGTTGTCAATCATTATATTGAAAGGAACTACCCTTGACAGTTTTATGTATTTATGAAAATTATAAATACCGTAGTTCAAATGCTTGTAGAAATAATAAATCAAATATTTTTTTGACATAAAATAGAAAATTCAAAGTAAAATTATTAGAAAATTCGTGTTGTGTATTATTTTTTAGAATGTTGGCAACATGTGAAATGTCTTTAGACAGAGAAAATGGAGGCGTATCTAAAATGTAAATGTATATCAGTGTTTTTATGTTGTATTTTTATGCGTTGTGTGCTTTACTTTAAACTTTTCGACAAGCACCTGATGATGGAACTTTCTACCGAAACAGTCGTTGTGCGACAATAAAATACCAGTTCCACTTGTTGACGTTGAATAAAATAAGATTTTCCAGGTATTAAATTAGTTGAACGTTAGACAGAAATTTCATAAGGATTTTTAAACCATTTGATTTAAACCGGCTTTACATATCAAGAACATTTTGAAAAATTTTCTTGTCACTTTTAACTGAACCAAAAAATGTAACGTGTTTTAGAATAATTCTTCCACTATGTAGAGACCGATATATAAAATGTTTAAATATAACACATCACGAGATAATATGTTTGTTTCTACATTCTTGAATTACATAATAAAGATATTATAGTGACCACAAAATTACATAAAGACTTTTTAGATGTGACTCGACTTTAGCCTATAAGAAAAGGCAGGTGCGAATTCAACACTTTTACCTCCATAACCTTCTCTCCCGGTGATTTTACCATACCCTTTTTGGTGATTGGTTCTACTAAATGTGATAAACAGTGATAAGCGATTTCATTGCTCGATTGAATTGGAACGAAAAAAATGTATGAAAGTCTAAATTGTGTGCGATTAGCAAGCTTACCCTATATGCCGTATACATGATAAGTAAAAGGAGTAATATTTGAATTTATGTATTTATTAATTTTTAGAAACTGAAAAAAAATTAATTAATTATATGTGGATTTAAATTGATATAAAAACGTCACTGAAATTTAATCGTAGACTATCATTATTTAATTATTGAAAAAACAATCTGCTTATCTTATTTTAAAATATATTTAAAAAAAACTCTAAACAGATTTCTGTTTTATAATCTCCGTGAATTAAAGCGATAATCATAACCCTTATCACCTGTATAAGGCAGAATTGTCGAAAGCAGTCTTCCAAGGTGGAGAGATATTTCATTTAAAAACAGAAAGGTAAAGCAATTAAAGGACCATTAAATTCAGCCTTACACTGCCAGAATGCAGGTGTAACCCACACAACCAAAACATATCCAGAATAAATCTGTCACATAAAGTTGAGCTTCTCTAAGGATGCCTAGTTTGTTTAAGTCAGTTTAGTATATAATAATCATAATAAACGTTTATTTCATGGAAAATAATTTATGCTAAAACATTTCAATAACTTTCTCAAGTCCTTAAATCCGAATTAATTACTAAAAATCTTCAATCAGTTATTACAAACCAAAAAGTGAAATTAAATTATAGACTTCGTTGAATAAGAACTATTTTAAAATCAACACTAGGGATTTTAATAAATGTGATTGTATCAAACTTAGATTATAATTTATAATTCGTAAATAATTTGAAAATATTAACGATTTCAATGCAGGTAAATTTAATATTTTCAAAATTCAAAGGCACGTTAACTTTTTTATGGGGTTTGACGCATTGGTTTGGACTACAACCTTCAACTATAATTTTAGCGAAATAGTAAGTGCCGACTTTGAGATATTGACTTTCTATGACTAATTTTTTTTTTTTAAATAACTTCCATAGCGAGTTTTTTTGGGGAGATTTCAATATAAGGGTCAGATTAACATTTACCAAAGTTAAGTCAGTATATCACATACCATACAATGTCCGACCTTTAATACTCACTTTGACAAATTATTAATTGATGTTTGACTTCACAGTTTGCACTGCACACTTTGAGTTTACATTTATCTGGAACACGACTTTGAGGAAATATTTCAGGTAGAATGTTTTTGTAGGTTAAGAAAAGTAAACATACACGTAAAATGGAGAACACGGTTCAAAGATCAAAGCTACATCCCTTCCATGGCCTTCTTGTTTGTGTTTCAATAATTACATTCTGTTGTCTGTTTAATATTTGCTTGGCTGTGCAAGACATATGCTTGTAATTATTACCGTTTACTGAATAATTATATAGTATACAAAGTGAGGCAAAAGTCTAGAATTAATTATACAGGATGTTGATATAGTTATTTGTGCAACTAGTGAGCAAAGTGGCACTTTTTTAAACGAGAGAAAAATGTTTACGCACGAGGCTTGCCGAGTGCGTCAATTTTATCGAGTTTAAAAAAGACACTTTGCTCACGAATTGCACATTATACTTTGTCTACAGTTGTTATTTTGTGATAAAAACAGTTCATACTGGCGGTCGTACTTTTTCCTTGATTTGACAGGAAGGAGATTTAGTACAACGTTGTTAGCTTTTCCCGCTAATTTAGGCGGGGTATTTAAACAGGTTTTCATCCTCTGAACTGTCCATATTTTAAAACTAACTACACAAAATATAGCAGTAGTGCTAAACAACACATCAACACTAGGTAGAAGTTCTCACGTCAAAACTGAGGTTATTTATGAATATTACAAATAACTTAGGTGTATTGTTGAGGAAACTGGATTGCCAACTTCAAAACTCGGCAAACGAAAAATACTCTCAGTGTACATACACTGTCAATCATCTTCATGAATGGGTGAAAACAACAATGTAGACGTTTTTCTAATACATCTATTTCAAAGTCCAAGATTTCTATCTGTCCTCTTTTGTCTTTACAATAACATACAGCCAAAATTTTGGCAGATTTTAATCAAATTTGTTATATTTGCGATTTTTAACCAGATCTGGACTTCTAGATAACTTATAATTTTTGAGTAGCTGCTTTAAGAAAAAAAGAAAACAACACAAAATATAATTTATTCAAAATTGACTACAAATTTTGATTATATTTATTACGAAATTTATAAACATCTAGTATATAAAAAGTCTGGCCTTATATTAAGAATGTGTTTTTATGAAAAAAATAAATAAATAAAAAAATTTAAAAAATAAAAAATTTAAAAAATAATAATAAAAACACATGGTTTAAACTACACCTATAAACAAATACCTCTAATTTATAAAAACAAAAATAATTTAAATCAAACTAAACAAAATTGTGTTGTTATTTGTTAAAAAAGTGTTTTATTTATGTTGTGATTATTTGTTTTTGACCAAATATGGTAATATCAATTCGTATTGACTAGCTTATCCAATGTTTTAAAAGGTCGATTATAAAGTTTGCTAATAGATTATGGAATGTTTTTTCCTCAAGAATTTTTTTAAGTTCATTGAACTGTTTATCATTTTACTTTTAATGATAACAACACCTCTAATTATAAAGGGCGTGTTTATCACCGCAACTACAAGAGAATTATGCGTGGACTTAACAATGAGGAAACTAACATTCGTATAAACAAGCACTAATGATGCCAGACGAAGTTATACTCTTTACAATTGGACCAAGGAATGAACGCTTTAAATCAATTTACAGCAGTTTTTAAATTTAAAACATTTATATATAACAAAATAATGGTCCATTTTGAACGACGGATACCATAGGAAAGGTTAATTAGATTAAAAACTTAGTTGAATAAGAATGTTTAAACTGTGTGTAACACCATTACATGAGTGAGATTTGCATGCATGTGGCGGGTGATTGAATTGAATAGAATGGAAAAGTCTTTAGAATGAATGTGAGTAATGTTTGTAAAGGTTTCATACGTTGACAAGATAACAAGTGTTTACTGGACTAAACATTGACTCTAACCCGTTCACTATGTCCCATTACTTGACTGCATCCAGATACAATGAATGTGACGTCATAACTTTGTATTATTAAGTCACACTATTGTTTACATAACGTCACATAATAAAGTTATGTAATTATATTTTTATAATATTTCTTCTTCTTCTTCTTCTTCTTCTTAAGGGAATATGTAATGTGTTCTGTCAAATAGAGACAATATAGGAATACTAAAACTTGCAAAGCAGTAATAAAATTGAAATAACTAATTTGTGGAACAGATAAACACCCACAATAGATTTAAGCTAGTTTTTATCAGTTCAACAAATTACTGATTTTATTTTAGTCTTTATAGTTCCTAGTCTATAACTAATTAATTATTAACTTTATGCAATATAGGGGAAATTTTTTTCTCGAAAATACACAAAAATTCAAATGCTTTTACTCTTAATCTAATTATTGCTTTATCAAAAATACCCAAGAATTACAAAATGTTATAATGTTGTGTAAAATTTGAAAACAACATTAAATTGTGGTAAGTAATTTTAAAGTTAGTTGTCATAGTGGAAAATAGTGATCATTTTCAGAGTTTGTAAATCGTATTTTTAAATTCCACGAAAAATTAATAAAGCTTCCCAATTTAAAGTTTTTTATAAGATCAATAGTTGACGAGTTCCCAATAGTGCTATAATACAATGACCATTCTGTGTATACAGGGTGATCCTTTTATCGTGTACACATCGTAAACTAAGTATTATTCTAATAAAGTAGTTTAATGGGGGACATATAACTCAAAAATAGCTTCCTATTTCCAATATGGCTCCCAACCTTTTAATTTCTTATGTCTTATAGGACCCATTTAATTTATAGTGTTTTCGGATTCTTTATAAAATTATAAGACTTTTTACTCTCGGTTATTGTTTTACAAATTTACGCGTTTAGGCGCTTACAAGTTTCAAACATTTGACATTTAAAGTTTTTTTCTGGAAGTGACTTTATATACTTTGCATTGTTAAATCAAGATAAAAATATAAATAGGCATGGATGTGGTCTAGGATGGTCTAGGAAATGGTCTAGGATGTGTAAATACTAATCTAGGACTACAAAAAATCCAAATAATCTAGTGTAAGGCACTATACAACACCAAAACTCAACGTACCCATGTTCTAAAAATCGGATATAACTATTTGAACAAATTTTGCTAAAATGCAGTCCCCAACGTATTTTCTAACTAATTTCGTTCGAGTTTTAGTGAAACTTGAAGATTAATGATCCAACAAATGTGTGCATAATTACAAGTAAAACGTTATTGCAGTTGAGGAATAATTGATAGGGAAAAACTAATCCTAATCGCCTTCATAAAATAAGATTTAAGCAGAGGACGTGTTTGCAGAGCAAGTTTAGGCTTTTATTTAAATATATAAATATTTATTTCAAAGATTGCGTTCATTTCCACTTTTTGATTGACAACAACTGAAATGAGATTCAGTTTTGGTTCGTTTATGTGGACAAGTTTTGTTCATTATTTTACGCAGTTTACTGTCATTGTAATCCATTTAATTAACTTACATCCTAGAACACATCTCGCTCATTTTGAGTTTTTTTTTAATATATCTATTTTAGCTACTCAAAATGGGAAACATTTGATAACTTGTTAATGTGTACATCTGCAATCATTTTCTAAATTTAGAACAAAACAGAATGATTGGAAGAGAGCAGTAACATCGTTGAAGGAGATAAATGTTTGGATGTTCATACATCACATTATGACAAGTGAAATCCATGTGAAGAGACACTGCCGCGATACAGCAGTGAAAGTATTGTGGGAGTGAAAACATATTATTTTGTTTCGTGATGTTAAAGCTATTATTTCTTATTTTACTTTCTCACATATTAATAATAAAAAGAAGCTTATTTAATGGGTCAACAAATCAATTGGAACGATGTATCTACAGCCCAACTAAATGGACTGGTTTTAATGAAATTTTGTGTGGGTTAATATTTTTTTCATATTTCGGGACATATTTTGCATTGATGGATAATGGTGGTAACTGTATTATAAAAAAACACAAAATTACGATTTCCCCATATTCGGTTTGAACTATTTTTTATCAAATTTTGTTCTATTGTAGCTTCTAAGTTCCCAAACAAACTTTTTAACCGACATCTCTCCAAAATTCTGCTTTATGAGTTATCGGTAAAAAAAATCAAGTGATTCTGTTATAAAATTCGTAATTACGGTCCGTAGGTAAAACTAAGGGCCTTATAAATGTGTGTTTGTTCGTCTCTGTCTGTCCCAACCAGTTTACACAGACAAGACGATAAATCTAATATATTTTGTAATGGTTGCTAAACGAAACTGTGTAGACAATGTTACATTGTGTGAATGAAAAAGTTTGTGCAATTTTGTTTTCTTTTACATATTTTACAAACATAATAGAAGGAAGAGTCCACTTAAAACGGGTTTTATAGTGCATTTAAACATAGGATTATATGATTCACCAAAAACTCTTTCTGTATAGTGTATAACGAATAAAACAAATCATTTAGGATTTGCGTTTAGTTACGTATAAATCACAGTTGGGCGCAGTTTAATGCAATCCCGATAACACTTAGCTTGATCTACACCTGTCTTGGGTTAGATCCCTTCTCTTTCATCTTGCCCTATCCGGTCTCTCTTGACTAACTCTTTTCCGACCCTGACGTTATTCGAGTGCTAGGTATCTTTATTTTATGTTCTTTTCTTCTTTTTTTTGTCATTTTATAAGGGGATAATAGCAGAAAGGTTTTTCCCTTTAAACACATCAACAACAAAACAACAGTAACTCAAATTTAGTGGACACGCTCAGTTCACGCAATATAGATTCTCACTACTACTCAATTCATTCAACATAACGTATAAACATTTTTTTGTATTTTAATAATACTCTAAAATAAGCTAAAATATAGTGACTTCACCGTTTCATCCAAGTACCAGATAAAACAAAGTTTTCTGTTAAAACGAAGTTGGTGTAGAATCAAATGTCGCACAGATAAACACACTCGAAATCATGTAATTTCAACTGTTGTACTTTAATTAACCAACATAATTTTTAATTCAATCAGCCCTTGTTTAATCACCCAACCATCATAACGACCCACATGCACAAATACTCTTCCTAATTTTACAAATTAACTGTTTATTTGTTACACTTTATTAATTACTCTGATCTAGTGTACATTATAAACGAATATGTAATATAATGAACGATGCAAAAACACTCGACAAAATGTGTCACTCACTAAAGCATAACTATTCGTCACCAAAAGTTTATTTTGTACCATAGGTCAGTGTACATCGTATTTCATTTAAATCGAATTTTAACGATGAAGGCTAAAGGTCTTTGTTGGAGGGGGGGATTAACCTTCACTATTTTACTAAAAAGACTTGAGGGCGAATAAATTTTAATTTGGTTTGTAGATGCCTCATTTGAGTAAAATATGATAAAAATCGTTGGTTCCGAGTTTGAGAAAATCGTAACTTTGTGTTTTTTTTTAAAGAAACCCAAATATTTTCAGTTATTTTAAAAGTTCCCATATATGATCAAAATATACACACATACCAAATTTCATTAAAATCGATTGACTAGTTTGGGTTGTAGACAGACAGACGAACGGGTTCACTTATGTAAACCTGTGGGTTTTTCTCTTGATACGACAACAAGTTAAAAATACAATCGCGATAACAAAGTTAGTTTACAAACTACATAAATAATAACGCAGTGTTTAAAACAGCACTAGAGATAAGGGTGAAGGGGATGTAACAAGCACGTTCACCTGTAATGTAAAACATAATATGTGACACAAATTTACACTTTGTACCTAGAATTTCTATTATGACAGTCGCGTTCTAAAAGAAATTGAGGAAAAATGACGTCAACGAAAAACAATAAAAGGAAAGTCGAGTGAATATTTACCAAGTATACGAAGTATAGGATAGGTTTGGTAATTGTAATGAAATACGAATTGCGTGTTTTGACTGATCACGACTTCACTAAAGCAAATAAATTATTAACAAAATGGCATCCGTCTGTTGTCGTTGTACGTGGATACGATACCGGTTACAAAAATTAAGATAGGAACATAAAACTTTGTTTAGGGGATTATAGTGTGCTGATTTAGAAATTAAATTTATAAAAACTAATTAACTATTTCTAAATTATAGTCACAGAGACTGGAGACGAACACGAGGATATTGTATTTCAGTGGGTATCAGGGAATGAACCTGCGGATTAAATCATTAAAAGCTGTATCGAGATTGCAAAACATCGGTGGCCACAGACATCCGGGAAGAATGGAGGAAAAGTTGAAGAACACTGTGGCGACTCTTTGAAATACAAGAGGAGCTTAGCGGGTCTGAAGATAATCTATCTTACCCTGCTACCTTGTACTACCAAAACAGCAACTTGCTGAAATCTTAGACTCTCCTATTTGCCAAGCTTGTGAACGAGAAGAAACACTTCACTACATTTACCTTTAATCATCGAAGACGCTCTAAGAACTCACATGAGAGTTTGTGTAAATTCACTGAAGTAATTATTTCTTACAACAAATAATATTGCTCACTGTACAAACAACACCGGAACCGATATTACGTGAAGCTGGAGGCTCGCTCCAAGAAGTAAATAAATTACTAACCTAACATAAGTACTTGAATAACTACAAAATGATATATACATTGAAACAAAGTTGATATTAATATCTTCCATCGCCTGTTTACTCGAAGAGTCTTTCCATAACACGTGTATTTGTTACACACTCATGATACGAAATTACTGATCCCAATGTTCTGAAATCAACCCAACATTTTGCTCTTTGTTGTATTTGTACAAAAACTGCGTAGAGTGATTGTTTATTTCCTACAAGTCAACGGAATAAGGCAATGTACATGAATCCTCGTACGTTTGACATGTAATATGTACGTTACGCTATACGTTTGTCTAATGTAGTATCAACTTAATTAGACCGCGATTTAACCAAACCCTGATAGCAGCAGTTGTTACATCATGATAATGTGTATGACCGTCCTGACGTCTGAACTGCTATCAAGGATTCCTTATCTGTAAATGTAGAGGATCTGTGATGACCCGTAGAAAAGCTTGCCGTGAATCTTGAGAAGGGATATGGTTAACCTCCGCTGTCCGAGCCACCACCATTCCGTTGTTACAATCTAAGTGTGGTATACGTTGTGGATACATTGATGCACCCCCCCCGCATGTACAACAGATGGATCAACTACCAGCCCCGCCAGGAGTGACACCAAGAAATAGCTGCAGATGAAGGACTTCGTGAATGGAGTTCTCACTCTAGTTACCGCCAATACTTTCTATTCGCTTTCCAGTCTCCAACTCCTGCGGCTATGAAGAGAGAAAAGAAGAGAACCTCTCTCTGTCAGGAGGACTTTGCTTGTCGGTGTGGCTGAGAACGTGTTCATCTCAATCACTTAAAGAAAATAGCGTTAAGAACTAAAAGCACGGTTCCTATGGTAGGTGGAGAATAAAATGTCTGTTTACAACAATGAGTATATTAAACATCTCTGGAATCGACATCAGGCAGGGCCTCAAATCGTATCTATCGTATCGTGTCTTGGAACCTATTGGACAATTATGAGGATATTAAACATCTCTGGGATCGTCATCAGGCAGGGCTTCAAATCATGTCTATCGTATCATGTCTTGGAACATATTGGATAATTATGAGGATATTAAACATCTCTGGGATCGTCATCAAGCAAGGTTTCAAAGCAAGGTATCGCATCGTGTCTTGGAACCTATTGGATAATTATGAGGATATTAAACATCTCTGGGATCGTCATCAGGCAGGGCTTCAAATCATGTCTATCGTATCATGTCTTGGAACCTATTGGACAATTATGAGGATATTAAACATCTCTGGGATCGTCATCAGGCAGGGCTTCAAATCATGTCTATCGTATCATGTCTTGGAACATATTGGATAATTATGAGGATATTAAACATCTCTGGGATCGTCATCAGGCAGGGTTTCAAAGCAAGGTATCATATCATGTCTTGGAACTTATTGGACAATTATGAGGATATTAAACATCTCTGGGATCGTCATCAGGCAGGGTTTCAAAGCAAGGTATCGTATCGTGTCTTGGAACCTATTGGATAATTATGAGGTAGTACGCCATAAAAAAAGGACAGTTTTCAGAAGATAAAAGTTACAACCGGCGAAGATGGCTGAAGACGTTTCAGACACATTTCAATGACGTTAGCAAAGAATGAATATAATTCTTGTAAAAATTTATTTATATTCAAAATCAATTTTAAATCAATTATCGAATAAATAATCAGCTTTTGCTTTTGAAATTAGAAATCTGACAAACAAAATAATCTTATTCATTAAAAATTCATGTTACGTTATTATGTATTAATTAAAACAGGAATTTAATTTGACGTTTTTTAATAACTTGAGATAATCTTGTCTGTATATGATAAGTTTTTAATATGAAGCTGTTTGCAGTTTCATTACTGATAAGCCTACAAGAGTGACATGCGACACTCAAAGCACAGTGATTAAAAACCAGGGCTAATTCGAGGTCAGGAGTAGCACGACCCTTAATAGTCTTTAACTTTCTGAAAGGGTTACAAATATTTTTCTGTTTTATTAATATTTACTTCCTCACATATTTATCTAATATAAAGAATGGTATAAGATGGGTGAACAAAATCAATGTCCAGTTATTTGCTGCTAAATCCGTTTTGAGGTCACGTGAGGTCAAAGTCATCAGTCGTCTGTGCAGTGCTCTACAGCCCAAAACGAGTGGACCGATTTTAATCAAATTTATGAAGGCACATATTTTTGTCATGTCTCATGAACTTTTTTCACTTCGATAACTTAAAATTTGTGGATAGCTAACTTAAGATAAAAACACGAAATTCCAATTTTCTCAAAATTGGCTTTTATTATTGTACATTTTATCTAAACAAAACGCATTGGACTCTATCTCTCCAAAAATGCTGGTTCGCGAGTTATTGCTGAAAAATCTTCAATGGAGCTTCAATGAATAAAATACATAAATTCTCAAAATTTACCAATTTCGTTAAAATTTAATGAAATATGAACATTAATGACCCATATCTGACTGAAAAATCGCAATAAAAAATATTACGATTCAAAAATAAAATTGTTAAAAGAAAATTAACCTTGACCGCCGTCATTAAAAGCTTGTTTTAATCTACGCTGAGAACATGTTTTTTGGCACAAGAGGACCCAGCCCTTATTTAAATACTGTATATAGTTATTTTTTCAAAGACTACAGCAATGGTTTATTTTCACTTTTTCTTTGACACCTTCAAATATGATGGTATACGTGATGAATAATTTTGATTCTTTATTAATTTATTTTTGTGATTGATAACTGAGAAAGTGTGTACAAAATTGTTCCACTTTTATTTAAAAACTTGGAGATAAAGTATAAATTGAGATATGTGAAGAGGATCAAGTTAATTGACGGACAACAAATATGAGATGAAGTAAACATGTATATGAGTTAGTTTGAATTTTCGAACTGGGAAAGTATTATGATGGCACTGATCAACTTGTTCCTGTTATTATACCTACATCGATCACTCGACTTATGTTTGTTTCCGATACATTTGTAAACTTAGTTGACGAGAGAACATTTTTGCAATGTTTGCACACTATTTAATGACTTTGCCTCGACCTGCTGTAACTGTAATCTCGAAGCCATCTACTCCAGAGCTCAATTGTATATTTCTGTGTTTACAAAATGTTCCAGCTAACTGGAGGATCGTGTTAAAGCTTACATTACCGCCATATGAAACGCCGATGTTATAGTAAAAATACTGCTAATTAGTTATTAGGCATACAAGGTGAATTTACGATTAAACCACACATCAAATTGCTTATCAATGTAGATCTAAATGCATTTAATTTAACATTACAAATACCACATTTATTATTTTTTTGTCTCCCAAAAAATTGGTATAGGCTGTTTAAAAGACGTAATTACTCAAAATCGGCTTTACCGATTTCGTTCAAATTTTAGATTAATGATCCAAACCTTTGTGAAAAATCGTAAGTAAAAATATATTATGGTTCAGGAATAATGAGAGGAGGGTATTAAAGCTAGATTTTGATAAAAAAAACTATTTACTCTGAGACACAATCACTGCTAAGACACAATAACTGCAAGCTTAGGCCGTTATTTACATATATAAATTAAATAACAGACTGACAACTACTGAAATGACATTTTTGGTGTCGAATAGTTTTCGTCAACTTTTAATCAACTGGTTTTGGGTGGGGATGGTTGAGTATTAAAGTTTGTGCAATGTTTTTACACAGTTATCAGGTTTGTCTCTATCTATCAATATCTCTCTCACTCTTATTGTAATAGTATTACCAGCTGGTAAACTTAAACTTCCAAACACCTGGAGTATTGAATAACTATACTGGATGGAACTAGGAGTAGAGAGAAACGTGGCAACTTGATAATTTATTCGTAATTATTGTATAAACTTATAAGTAAATAGTGTAAAGGCACACTGGGTTTAGTCTTTTTGGATATAACCTAAATATTTTTTCGAACAAATCAGTTCCATATTCCACATTTTTTAACACTAAGAAGTCAAATTAAACATATTGCAAGTGTCTTGTAAACCATCGAATCAGCAACATTCATTTCTTTACTTTTTTTGTTTAAAAACGAGTTTCTCTAACTAATTTTCAATTGAGAAAATCATTTTACAACGAATGTAAAGGATTCGATTTTTAAAAAACCAACAATAGAAGTGGGGTTAAAATTCCGGAAAAGATTCAAAAATTGTCACAATATGGGCAAAATATGCTCGCATTCCAAACTTGTAAGTAAGTGAAAATTAAAATCCCTTCACGAGGGTAATTTTAAATATACCAAAATGAATCTTCCCCATCATGATGTTTTAGTTTTTCCAAATTAGAAACGAACCGTTATTTACAGTTACTTGCATTTCACGTAATAGTTTGGTTGGGCATCTTCACAAAACAAAACGTTTCATCGACGTTTTGAAATGTGCGACGGTTTTTAACTGACACCCCGGGAGATTGTGATCATTGCAGTTTGTTTGACTCCTTAAAGCCTACATTTTAGTAAAATTTCATTAAAATCATTAGAGTCAACTTGGAAAAAGCAATTAGTTATATAGCAGCTAAGTAAATATCCTATATTGATTAGTGTTTGGTTTTACCTAAAAATGTGTGAGAATGTTTGTGCAATGTATATGACCGATACATTAAACTTATCAATTTATCCTATATTGATTAGTGTTTGGTTTTACCTAAAAATGTGTGAGAATGTTTGTGCAATGTATATGACCGATACATTAATCTTATCAATTTAAATTGGTGATGTTAATTTTTCTTCCTTCTTATTTAAAAGTGAAAACACTAGATAATCGTCGCCTTATCAAGAAAAAAACGTAAATTGAATACCCATAGCTTTCCAATACACTAATAGCGTCATTGTTGCTTAAGAGAATCCAGTTAGGGTGTATCGGGATTACCACTTTAGTCCTTGGAGGGCTGGTGATGTTACAATTATTATGGCAGAGACACGCTGACATGCGATTCTACAGCTCCATGTTATGTTAGGGCACTTAAGTGACTTTATCAATCGGTTTTGTCGGTGTAATATACCTTTTATTAACTCTGGAATTATGCAATGAACTCCTTCAGGCGATAATTACGCCATCCTGTTCATTTAGTACAATATTAACAGTGAATGACTATCAAGAAATCTGAATCCTATAATTTATGTATCACCGTGGAAGTTTATTACATCATAAAAAGAAACATTAAACTGTATTTTATTATTAAAGGAATTTGAAGACAATATAAGTTGTCTGTTATGATTTAGTGATGCTTAAAGGATCAATTATTGCGTCGTGCATGTATGTTTTATATCTAAGGTGAAGATTTCTTATGGAACAACATAACCTCAGCTTAAAACTACTTTAAACAATTTCAAAATTCAATTACTGATTAAACAATCTGTGTTTAATTTATTATCATTCTAAACATATATATGTCTTTTGTTTTAAACGACTGAAGTTCTTTTATTTCGACCATTGCATTTTTTAAATTAGTGTATACAAATTTTATTTTATTTAAGGAGTAAAGTAAAGTAAGCATCATGTTACTACCCAACCCCATTATAATAAGCAAATCCCATAAGTTTGTTTTTGGACTACGTAGGAAATGTTAAATCGTATTAGGCGATCAAGGGGTCTTTCCCAGTGTTTCTGAGCCACGTACATCGCTAAGTTCCTGACGTCAGTTAGGCCGAGCCTCGAAGCCGGGTACATATTATGCTCGCTACTAGCGGGTCTCTAAGTTGTACATTTGTGAAAGAGCCTCCACTCCCTACGCTCTTCCAAATCTCCTAACTTTAGTAATAACATTTCATTGGTAGGTCAAGCTTCGAAATTACATTTTTGACCATAAATTCCTTATTTAACATTGTAAAATATAAATAGGGTTGATACCATTACATGCATAATTTTAAACTGAAAATTTGTACACAGTGTTCGTAAAGTATGGGATATATACAAAATATTTAAAACAACCGAACATAAAAGTTTGTTTTTTATATATGTTTATAAGACAACATTTACTTCCAGTTTTGATAGCTTTAAATTTTAGTGGAAATCTTGAATCCGCCATCTTGAAATTGGGTTTAATTTTGTAAATATAAATACATGTTTTTACATTGATTTTATTCTTGGTTCAATGGTGGAATTCTTTTTTTACATCTCATTTATTTATAAAGTTATCGACTATTACAATAACAGAACATTTAAAACCATATTTTACAGTTGGGTGCTTACCTTTAAACATGTACAAGATTACTAATAAACTCTGTAAAATTTAGAAGACAGCAATTCGTACAATTAATATTATTACATTTATTTCTCCTAGTAATTTTTGTTGCTTTGTTTTTTAGAATTCAGTTAAACATTTTATAATAATCCACTTGTCACTTGAGTCTAAAGAAGCGGTTTGTGTAAGGACCCCTTGATCCCCATAACTAAAATGATGGGACTTTTGATTAGTGATAGGTAACTAATTGTAATTTTACAGTAATAGGTAGTGATTGATACCTACGAATCACGGTGATTATAAATTGTGATTTACAATGATTTACATGATTTAAGTGTCACTGTGACACGTGTAAAATATTAACAACAGTTAGTTGTGATTCGATGCTAAAAGTTCAAAGGTATTACAGTAATTGAAATAACATGTCTCTCAAGTTAGATGTGGCAGTTTCATAGGAACATTTTGTTTCACAAATTGTAAGTAAGAAAATGTGGTACATTCCACCACTGCGAAGTGTTATTTTCTATTTTACAATTTGGTACTACTGTATTTAACAAAATCTGCAACTATTAGTCTATAAGAAGGCCTAACGTAACCTAAAACAACAAGAATGCGTAATTTAATAGAGAGAACTAGTTGTGAATTACATCCATAATTTTTATTCAATTTAAAGTTTCATATTATTTAACACTAAATAAACACTGAATTTCAATCACCGAAATCACTGTTTAGGGAAGTGATTAAGAAGTGGAACTAGCATATAGTTAAAATGGCGAGAGTCTTGTTTCATCCCAAGCTAGTGTTGAAATCACTGTTTAGGGAAGTGTTACTTAACGTATCGGAAATAAATGGAACTAGCATATATAGTGAAAATGGTGAGAGTCTTGTTTCATCCCAAGCTAGTTTTGAAATCACTTTTTATCACAATTAATGCAACCAATCACCAATAAAGATAATAGTTATCGAAAAATCACTGATAGAGAGTCACAGTAAGTCACCGACCTTCACTACTACTGCTTCTGGAGAAACAAATAAGATAAATCTACCTCGGGCACGTGATGTTTCCTTTATACATTAAAAAACTAATGTCAAATTCAATCTCAAAGCTTTAAAAAACTATTATAAACGTAAAATATTAATTTTACTAAAACTAGAACAGGACACTTCGATAATAATACATTACACACAATTTCTTACACGTGGAACTTGAAAATAAACTTCAACGAATATATATATATATATATATATATATATATATATATATATATATATATATATATATATATATATATAACAAATTACAAATTCAAGTTAACAAACGAAAAAAGGTAGTAAATTAAATTAACCACCCTAGAAGTAATACTTGTGTTGGGAACAATGGAGAACAAAAACAAAAAGAGACATAATGAAAATAATAACAAATAAATAATATACCTTTATAATTATAACACAAATTCAAGGCTCAGGAAAAAAATAGAATTTAAATTCACACACACATTCATCCATACATACAACATTATGCACCTAAGCCCATACATATGTACAAATACACATATATACATACACAAGTAAACAATAAATAACACGCACTTCGCTTGTGCCATATCATCCATAACATAACCTTACCTAACCTAAACTTACCCAACCTAACCTAATCAAATCCAAAAACAAACAAAAATATAAAATGTATTAAAATTCAAAGAAAGTTTTTTTTGTTTCTAAATATATTGGTTAGTAGAGTCTGATATTATTTATGTAACTATCTCAAAAACTTAATCGATTGAATTCTTAGTTTTTATGAGGAATAGTTTACCTCATTTCATCGTTACACAAATTGACAAGGTAAGAGATTAAATTTCAGCTTGTTAAAAAACTGTCGTCTTAAGGATAGAATGATTTATAGGCTATACCTTCACATACAGAGGTAATTTTATCATTCTGGTTTGAAAGTTATTTGATAATGATAGATTGTTCGTATTATTAATACGGTTTAATCCGTTTATTTGCTATTATTTGTGTATGTGAAATTAATACACGACGTTTCGAGAGTATAATCAACTCTCGTTATCAAGTGTGAAACTAAAATATGAAAGAGAAAATAAGAGAGAAACATGGCTCTAGGTTTTAGTTTACAACATGCCCTAGTCTACCTGGTTATGTTGGTGTTTTTCATTTGTTCTCTTTCGTGTTCCAGTTTCACACTTGATAACCAGAGTTGATTATAACTCTCGAAACGTCTTAACAGATGGAAAATAGATTTTCAAGCCGTAAACATAATTCAACGATTTAATATGTGTAACAGGGTGATCATTTTTTAGGCATTATTGGAATCTCATAAACTATTGAATGACAACTTTAAATGGGAGACCTTCATTGCTTTTTTATAGAATTTAAAAACTCGTTTTACAAACTTACAAAATGGCCGTCATATTCTAACTTTAAAATTCCTTACGGAAACTCCTTATAGCCTATTTTATGCTGTTTTGAGACACCAAATTTTTTTACACCAAATTTTGAGACTTTTTTTATTCTTGGGTATTTTTTGTGAAACTCACTAGTTTAGGTACTTAAACTTTCCAAAATTTAAAGTCTCTTACATTTTTGTAACAACCAAAAATGATAATTATTGAAAATCTCTTCCTAAAAATGTAAACCCCTCCTAAACAAGTGAGTTTAAAAAAAAATACCAAAGACTAAAAAAGTTTTAACATTTGTTGTAAACACCATAAAATATAATATGGGATTCCATAAAGGAAGTTGCCTTATTTGAAAATGGCAGCTATTTTCAAAGTTTGTAAAACCGATTTTAAATTACCAATATAAAGTAACAAAGATCCTCAATTTAAAATTTTTCCTAAGAAATACCAACAGTGGAAGCGATAAAATGATCACTCTGTATAATCAGTAGATAGAGGGTATAAATAACATAGAATTACGACTTTCATCAAAATAATTAAATAAATAATCTTTTTGTTTTCCATTTTCCGGGATTTTTTTACAATGTTTGTACAATTAGAAATTGTAGGTTGGTACTACAAAAAAAAATACAATTTTCTAAAAATGGACTCTAACTTTTTAAACAAATTTTGGTGAAGTGTAACAAACAAAACGTACTAGTCGCTATACTTAATAATAAAATGGCTTTTTATAAAATATCGCCCATCGGAATGTCGGAAGACGTAATTTCTAAAAATCGCCTATACCTATTTCTTTAAATTTAAGTGAAATGTGAACATTAATGACCCAAATACGTGTGTAAAATTGTAATGTACAAAAAATATTACATTTTAGGAATAATTTACGAAAAAAGTGACTTTGACCATTGTCACTAAAAGTTTGATTTTAATCAGTTACGACTTACAATGACAACGTATTCATAGCACAAGCAAATCTATTTTAGGCTTTCATTTAAAATTACAATTTTTTTTTCAAATACAGCGTTCATGTTTCAATTCTACTCTGCAATTTTGGTTTATTTTTATTATATTTAGAGTATCGATGAGTGAAAATGTCTGTTCAAGTTTGTATTTGACGTTGTGTCTTTAAGGTAAAACTCAATGCAGTTGACATATCAAAACAAATAAATACATCCATACCAATATGTACACTAATAGACTGTATAATTAATTGTGTTGATAATTTAATTAAAGTGTTCTTTATACATAAAGTAGGATTATAACAATTCAAATTCATTCCGAACAATTTATCCTGTTTGGTTGCATCTATAAATTCGTTAAAAAATACGGACTAATTACGTTTTGCAAGAATGTTCTAGAAGTTTCATTTAATACACATTTTTTGAAAGACCCCCTACGTTCGGAAACCGTGTTTAATACTGATACAGTATTAATTTTTTTTATTTTTTCAAAATATCAAAAATTAGCCCCCAAAGGTACGAAATGGGTTTTTAAATAAAATTTTCAAAACATTGACAAGTAAAATACACGCTATTCTAATTGTCCAAAAACGTATTTTTACTTTTACCCCAAGGTTATCCTTCGCAACAA
Organism: Aphrophora alni; assembly: GCA_963513935.1. NCBI lineage: Eukaryota > Metazoa > Arthropoda > Insecta > Hemiptera > Aphrophoridae > Aphrophora > Aphrophora alni. The sequence goes on from OY740777.1 coordinate 25,025,704, forward strand.
CAGCTTTCCACAACTGTATGTCTTCAGCCCGCGGCCTCCACCTTTATTATTCTAAGTACTATAAGGTCGCTCTCTACGTCATCTATTCACCCTCCAAGTGATCCACCTGTCCATACCACTTCAATCTTTTCCCTTTCTCTCCAGGTTGATCCAGGTTGGATCCACAGGTCCAAGCCACTTCAGGCTTCCAACCTTCATGCTTTCTACCAAATCCGTCTCATTTTATAAATTCCTTAGTTCTGAATGAGTTTATTTTCCTCCTTCATTAACCCATCTATCCTTCTTCATAATCTATGCTTCCAGACATTTAGTTGTCATTCCCGACTGCTCATCATTGTTCACCGTGACTGGCTTTACTTTAGGATTGTCTTGTAGGCAATGATGATTGCGAGAGGTTTGTTTCCAACATCAAGAAGAAAAGGTATTCTTTACATTCACTACCACATCATCAACGTACGCCAGTAATTCTACAACACTATTTCTAATTTACCTTTTAGAATAATATCAATTTTTACAATTAATCCAAATTGCACAATTAACAACAGTTCTTTAAAATTGTTAACATAAAGGCTATTTATATAAAATTGTGGAACATTGGTTTTCTTTTACATTTGCTTGTAGTTAGTTATGTTATAACAATATGACAAAAGGGAGCAAATTTAAAACCAACAAATGAAAATATCTTGTCTTTTTGAAATAAGCGCGCCATCATTAATATCAACATTTATCTGAATTTAGGTGTTCATCTAAAGTTGGTTCCAAAGATTGAATGATTATTTCAATCGAGTCTGCCTACTTCAAGTAGCGGGTCCTAATAAGCTCAAAATTTTCGAATACGTGGACTATTTAGAACTTACATTTAGTTTCAAGAAAAGAGGTTTATCAAAATTTAAGCTTCAATAAAAACCATGTAATTCAAGGGGGGGCGAAATAGTGGTATCTAACTTCAACTAGCGGCATCGAAAAAATGTCGAAATTTGATAGTAGATACAAAGTTTTTAGCTCTTTCGAGCTTTTATAAAAACATATTTGTCATTTTGATTTCTTTTATCTAACTTATGTTAAAAATATGTAACTATCTTACCTAGTTTCAGATTTAGAGGTGTTAAATCTGCTACGTAGAGTCCTGTATTTTGTTTAGTTTTTTTTTTTTTTTTTTTCAAAATTGCATGGTTTCTATTGGAGTTTAAATATGATAAACTTGTTTTCTTGAAGCTCAAAATAGGTTATAAAATTGTCCACTTATTATCAACTTTTGGAGTTATTCTTTAACACGCTATGTGAAGTTCACGAGCCGTATGTTTAGTAGACCTCTTAAACTTTGAAATCAATGTTTTTTTTTTAATTTATAGTTAGTCTACTAACTTCACGGAGATAATCTGAAACAGCTAATATAAAATAGTCAACTGTTATTTTTAAGAACATTTTGGAAATTATCTCCTTACTTAACTCATACTTATTTTTATTTTATTTTTTATTTTTTTACTATTGTCTACACACATTTGAGAAAATTTGGTAAAACCACTTCTTAAAAAACTAATATAAATACACGAACACGTACAGACAGACAAAAAAGCGATCTCAGTCATTTTTAATCTTACCTTGGCTATATTAGACCTAGTAAATTACCTTTAAGCATTAACTATGTTAGCTTTAAAAATATAAAATATTTGCATTGTCAAACCGTAAGACTTGCTGTAGCTAGGGAACGTGCAGAGTTGCCTGTCAGATCCGCTGCTCCACGCTCCGACCCTCCTCGACGCCGCTTCGCCTCGCGTAAGTCACTTTTCTTGTTTTTAATCACATTCACTTTCTTTATATCGCTCACAACCACACGCACGTAACATGTTTCATACTTTTGTAGAGAGTAGTTTTTTTGGTGTTTTATATATTTTTTAAATAAATGTTCACATTTTTGTCGTACAATTCTAAAATATATTTCAATGTTTTTTTACTGTATTTTGTTCATATATGATCTTTTTTTAGATAATCGAGTGAATCTGTTTTTAAATTGTAGATTTTATTATTATTTATATATATTCCAAAAATCTTTATCATTTTAAACGTTTTTCAAACAAAACTACTCATATACAATTATATTTACCTAAATTATCAGAGGAGAATATATAAAAACGAAATCTAGTAATTTTAAATTGTATTTGTTTTGTCTTCTTTTTTTTAACACCATTTTTACAGTGTGGCAAATTTCATAACTTAACCTGTTAACAATTAATTAACACATTAACCTAGTAACACATATATACAGTACTAGCAGAGTACCCGTCCTTCGTACGGGGTTAACGTATAGATAATTGAGTGTTAAGGGAGTTTTCAAGGCCAGTGGGGCGGTGTCCTGATGGAATTTCTAAATAAAATAGGCCTATGTGTTAACCAGGGATCCTAAGAATGTCCATGTACAATTTCAGCTCAATGTGTCCAGTAGTTTTTACGCGATTGAGTAACACACACACAGACAGACACTTATATTAGATTTTTATATAATAGTATAGATAGTTTACAAACTTTAAATTGTAAACAATATTTGTCAATTCTGTAACCTAACCCTCTAAACGAAATTATTATTAAATTACCCGTTGCATTCCAATTTTTAATTTATTTTACTCGAAAAGGAAACATTTTTAATGTTTTAAGCAGAGCACGAACAACTCTTAAAGTGTCAGGGACATCAAGTTGATAAATATTTACATAATGGGTTTTTTTTTTTTTTTTAAACCATTTAGTTAGTCTTTTTAATGACAACACTAAAGCAGAGCTCTGAGTCTTTCACCTTCAGAGTGGTCTAATCTTACTGATTTATACAATAACTTGAGGCAAAACTAAAAACCACGAAGAGCACATGTCTTAGTCGTGTTAGGAACGGTATAACCTGGATGTGTATCAAAGTATGACGTTGATACTTTGTATCAGTTACGTAGTCAAAGTACCGGATACGTTTTGGAACACTTTATCTCCCAAGTACAAGAATCCCCGGATGTGTATCAAAGTATCACGTTGATACTTTGTATTAGTTACGTAGTCAAAGTATCGGATACGTTTTGGAACACTTTATCTCCCAAGTACAAGAATCCCCATTAAGCTTGAGTGGAGTCTCGTCGACAGCTGATGCGCATGCTTCTACTTTGTCCCCTCCCTGGGGTGATCCAACAGTGACTTCCACGCTAGTCACCATCACTCAAATTAAAATACGGCGTCTTGTAAATTAAAACCACAAAAACTGTGAAATATAGAACGATTAGTGTCTAAATCGTTTACTAAGCCTCTTTTGTCATTTGCAATACATACGTTGTGCTGAAATTTTAAACAAAATTAGTCATTACTAATTAAGAATTTTTATATTTTTTAATAACTACATTTTTGTGGTTATTTCAAAGCACTTTAATATCTACAATCAGCGAGATAATCTACATTCAAATATGGATTGTTGTTATAAATTTAACGTAATGTCGAAGTCTGAGGTTTATGTTGGCATCAAAATTTGATCCTATTGATTTACGTTACCATTTAGTGTTCTTCGATTTCTGTGATTAGCATTTTCTTATCGACCCGTAATCGTTCGAGTATTTCCATGCGGCCAACGTTTTGTTTTTATACTGTGTAAAATCTAGAACACGTTCCCAAGTAACTGTCACACATTAACAATAAGCCATATAAACAGTAAACTTTGCGAAATGTATGCATTCAATCACAACACAAAGTAGTCACTATATAAGTTAACTTAAAAATAATTTAAAACTTTTATAAATTCTCAAACAAAACAAAATAAAATTTATTTCACAATTTACAACAGCTGTTTCAAATTATTTTTGTTGCGAAACATGTTATTTACCCATGTCATATCTTTCTCCATACTATGTATGTGTAATAAAGTGAAATGAATTTAGCGAATTAATAAATATATTTCCATCTCTTGGTATAATTCGGTTTTAATATTTTCGGCGAAAAAGGAAATAGAATACAAATCTCTTCTTTAGGAAATATAGGCTGTAATAAAAACACAACCTCGATGAAAGTTGCTATGTGAATTAATAAATATAAAACAAAACCAGGAAGTAATTTGGTTTGGCGTGTCAAAGAAAGACCGTAATGAAGTAGCAAAGTAATAAACAAAATTTAAATAAATAATGCAAAGATATTGCACTAACTTTCTTACTTACCTATCCGTAAAAACAAATAAAAACTAATCAACAGTAAAAATGTCAATAATAAAGTAACAATGTACCATGGACGCTGTCCTTGAATAAATATTTAATTAAGGACCTAAATATGTTTCGGTTGTGCCATAAATAAGTCCTCAGCGTAGATCGTATTTAATTGAAATCAAGGTTTAATGACAGCTGTTCATTTCTGTTTTTGTCAACTTTATATTTACTTTAATTTTCCACACGAGTTTGGGTCATAAATATTCAGATTGTATTAAAATTTGAACGATATAGGTTGAGTAGATTTTGAAAAATTGTAAAAGTTCCAATTTTATAGTTTTCTACCGTTAACTCAAGAAATATGGTGGACGTTTTGTACAAGCTACACATGAGAAACATTTTTAATCAAAGTCTTTATAACCCATTTGTTTTATAGCAGCTACAAAAAACATAAAAAGTCCTTAATTATAGTCAAAATATGCCCACCACCAAATTTGATTTAAATCTGTCCACGTGTTAAGCTGTAAACCACTTACATACCACAGCGACAGACAGACGTCCATTTTATTTTGGACTCACTGTACTTCTAAACAAATATAATCTCAAAAAAGTCGACATTGACACCAGACAACGACCTTACTATCTACATTGAGGAAGTCAAAACAAGAAATGAAAGCCAGAGTGTTGTGTTTTTATTTTATATCAACAATGAGGAAATAATTGTTGACCGTTTCATAACCAAAGTGCTTTACGACTACTGGGAAATTGTTAATCGTGTTGAGGGCAATGAGAGGGTTGTGGTCACGGAAAAGCTTCGAGTTTACGATTTGTAAATAAAATTACTAAACCGTCAGCACGCAAGTTGAAGCAATGTCCCGAGACACACACATGCATAACACAACTCACCTAGAATATACAAAGCTAATCTTGACCAAATGTTTCAATTAGTTATCAGTCATAAAGTCCCAATCTATATACAGAGGGCCGGAGACACTTTCAGAACGTATGTTATTTGTGTAAAATGATTAGACATTGTTAAAACATTGTTTTATGCCATTTGTATTCCTTTTTAAATTATTTTAGGTAAATAACGTTGTTTTTCTTCAATATTACAAAGAATGTCTATTAAGTAAAAAAAAAACTATTTTTGGTCTCTTGCTTTAATAAAAAACTATGTTTTTAAAGTGTAATTTAATTTGTATAGACTTATTTACACCAATATATTTAGAATTAAATACAAAGTTTCTTAACTCATATAAAATGTTTGTTTTAGTCTAAACTTGTGTACTGTAGACATTGGGTGCCTGGAAATTATTTTTTTCAGTTTTTTATCGATAACTCAATTACGTCTTGACTTACAAAACATTTTTTTTCAAATTTAATTTTTAATTATAAGAAGGAATTTTTTGTTTCTTATACAGTTTTATAAAAATAACTTCTCAAAATATTCTTTTTTAAATTACCGCCATTTTGAAATGAGTACAGTAAATCGGTTGATAATATTTCTCAAATTGAGTCTTTAAAGGTAAAACCGTATAGGAATAAAAATATATATATATCAATTAATTGTAAACTATTACAAGTTTACTAGGCCTACCTACTACATTCCTGCGTTAGAAATTAGTCAACTATGAGAAAACTTGTTACTATGGCAACAGATAAATACGCTGAAATTAACAGCTGATGTTTTAATAAATCCCAATTATATCCCCCCTACAATAAAAACATTTTCTTAAGGATTGGACAACAAATAACGAAACTACAACCATTTAAAGTTTTAATTTATTCTAACCCTTTATAAAAGAACCAAAAAACAGAACGATCCACTGTTCTTTTAACTTTTTGAAAAAGATTGAAATAAACTAAAATATAGTGTTTTTTTTCTTTTTTGTTACTATTTTATTTATTTATTATTTTTTATACGAATAATTAAATATTACGTGAAGACGTCTAGTGTATATGATAGTGATAGTCAATTGTAATTTTAATGTTTACTTTAAAATAAAGGTCTAAATTTCCTTAGCTTGTCTTCGAGGTAAATAGAACTTTTAATACCCCGGTTAATTTTTTGCCAATTAATCCTAAACCGTGATATGTTTCAGTTACTATTTTGCAAGAAGTAAACCTCGTCATTCTTTACATTTTACTACAAATTAGAACGAATATTGGTAGAGGCGATTTTCATAAATGGCGTATTTTATAGGATTCCATGATCAGATTTTATCAAGAACCGGCATTTTGGTTGCGTCAAGTAGGTTTTGTTGGCTTCCTTATAAGTTCGATATTAGCACAGTTATTAAAGCCTATTTTAATAGCTTCCTCTGAGTTCTGATTTATCTACAAAAATCATGATAATAACCACTTATTTAACCAAAATACGCCCACATGTTTGATTAAAATCGGTCCGCACGTTTGGGTTTATAGAGCGCAACATACAATACTCGGTTTTTTAAGTTATGTATAAAGATTTGTATTTAGTCTTAGTTTTGACTGCTTAGTTCTTTTCTTAGGTTACAGATTTAGTTTTAATTTCCAACATGACCCAAGTCTTTCAAGGCTATTATCTTATGTTTTTTTTATGTTCTAGTTTCACACTTGATAATGACAGTTGATTTATACTCTCGAAACGTCGTGTATTAATTTTCATATACATAATTCGAAAAAAAAATTTGAATTGAGATATCAAAACTGATACTTCACCAATAATATACATAGAATTTTTTGAACCAAAAAATTCTCTATAGAAAATAATAGTTATGAAAAGATTATTAAATAGAGGGCTAAACTTGCTCATTTGTGTTAAACAATTTGACAACTAATTAGTGTTTCCATAGACGATCGTAAACTACATTACAATAACAATAAAGTCATAATTAAAATGTTGTATACCAAATAGATTAGGGCATTACTTATTTTATATTGACTGTCATTGTGGTCGTTAATTTAGTTTTCACTGTTTCATTCTACTTTACATATTTGATGACAGAAGTATATTCATCATCATAATTCAATATATGAAATGTGTATTCAAATGATTAGGTTTTGAATCAAACCGTTCAGCGGGTAAAGTTAAGAAGAAATCGTTAAGCATTGAAATAGTGATCCAAAGAAAATAACATTGATGTGTGAGTCTCGCGGAATTAAATTTGGTTAATATCTCTTCATTTATTCATGCGTCAAAGTTTTATAACCCAAAGTATGCACATGCACAAATTATATAAACCGTGCACTTTACGTCGGTTGGATTTATTTTTTAGTGCGCAATTTAAATTCAATAATATTTTACACGTTATCTGGAACAGGGATCTCAAAAACATTTAAAATAAGCCAACAATATTATGCTAAAGAGGATGATCATTTAATATTTGCCACCATTTGTATCTCGTAAAACTAAAAATCTGTAGAAAAACTGTAACTGATGAACTTTAATTACGTTTTCATTGTATTTAAAAATCCGTTTCATAGTGAAAGAAGTTTACATTAAGAAAAAAAAATAAATACAAAATAAAATAGTCACGATAGTTCCACCTTAACGATTTCTAATAAATACTGTTTTGCTTTAAAATATACACAAATAGCTTTAAACATGCTTTTATGTAAGGTTAGTAAGCTATCTCTTGTGAAATCAACAATGCAGGCCTAATAACAGATAAATTATTCATACCGTATAATTTTTCTGTGTCTAAACCCTGATTTAGCCAGTTTTTATCTGTTCCACAAATTATTATACGTTTAGTCCTGCGTTGGCGTTCACATTGTGAGTTGAATCAAATTATATCCTTATAGAAAGTTAATAAAACTCACCGTTCATTTTAGGGCTTCGTCTTTATATTTTAGGTAAACTCGCTTTAGCTGAAAAATACTCCAAATTGTCCAATAACTGTAGGATATTAAGGATTAAGGCTGTAACAACAACAACAGTTATCATTCAACTGGCACCTACTTGGTTAAACAACCCAAATACAATGTGGTATATATATACAACAAGAATAAAGATTGTTTTATAGTAACAAATAAATGTTTACATGAACTTTATAGTTTATTATAAATAACAATCTAAATTAAATAGTTCAACTACAAAAAGAGTCTTCTTTAAACCTGTTTCTTTGTCCTGTCTTAACATAAACTACAAAAGAAATTCAACATTACATCTTCATGTGATACACTCTAACCTTTTATATAAAGACACACTAAATCACAATGAATCCACGAACTTTATCTCAATATATTCTCGCACCACCTTTAGGTAATATTGAGATTAGTACCAACTTTTGGGTGATTCTAAACTAATAAATTCCGTTCACTCATAAACAAAGTTGTATAATTATCAACACACCTTATTGTCTCAGTTAATTTCAACCTTTTACTATTAATTTAAACTTTACTAAATTGCTTTTCATCCATACAGGACGGTTAATCTCATTTATCCCTCCCCCCCCTTTCATCTCCGTCGCCATTTTGAAAATTCTTTTCTACACAAATTTACTGATTTCTCATCGATTTAAAAATATTTTTCTTATTCTGTTATTCATTTGTACCGTCCACTTTTGTTTATTGACCTCCGTTTCGTTCAAGCATATTTCTTAGCTACGTAAATTTCCTTTTCACATTTCCAATGTTAATAGCTTTTAATGAAATGAATGTACTGATGAATTCTTACTGTTCTTTGTATTGAATCTAATGTAACGGTACACGAAAGTCTATATTTATTATTTAGGACATTTGGAATATCGACGACTCATACCTTAGCCACCAAAATGTAGTGAAGCAAATTTGCAAAAAAGGAAATCAAGAGAACAAGAAGTATTTAATTGTTTATAATACAAACAGTGAAGAAAAATATTATGTATAATCCTATTATAAATATTTAATTTTCCAATTTAAAACTGCATTAGGCTATAATTTTGACGACTCCAATACAAAATAAAATTTGTGTATTTAAATTTCAGTCGTTTTGAGATATACCCAGCTATTAAAATATACTCTCGTACTTAACAAGATAAGTTTAAATCCTAAAAAACACTGCCATACTCACACATAGACATTCACTTACAAAAGTTGCTCTATTTGTTCATTGGTACAATTAAATATATTCCCTAACACAATCCAAAGTTTCACACCTAATTTACTTCTAACGTCCCTTACCGTGTAAAAAGTTATTTATCGATACTTAAAATAAAACCAATAAACAAAGTTTCTTTAACCCCTTATCTCACGTCTAAGCTACGTGAAACATGCTCCTAGGGGAGCCACAGTCATCGGGAATTGATGAGTTTTAAGAAATTTATTAACAGTTTAGATCAAACTAATTTATGAATATACATAAAACAATGATGTCTGATTTGTTTAATATAATATTTGCCATTATTTTTCACTAATACACTACTTTTTATAGCCTGATACCCGAAACCATGAGAAATCTACTATAGTTTCCGTTTATAAACCTGAATTAATAATTAAAAAATAAACAATTCCTTTAATTTAAATAATATGGAAATTTTTCGGTTAATTAACCACAAGAAGCGATCAAGGGACACACGTCAAACTTTTAAAAGTGGGGATGAAAGATTGTTTACCATCATAAAATGTAAGTAGCCACCCCGTTGGTGTACAACCCCTGTTAGGTTAGTTGATCCGTATAGCCTCTCGTGTACTTCTGTGACGTAAGGTTTTCATGATCACTAGTCTTAGTTATGTTGACTGTTCAGATTTTACTTTCGGTTCCTTCCATAGTATCATTTTAGTTTTAGTTTCCAAAATAGGCTTAAAACATTAGCGGTTTTCACATTTCTCGAGTTACAGATTTACTTTATTAAACAGGGTAATATTTCGAAAATCACATATTAGTCCCACATCACATATTATTATACCGGAAGTCCCACGAAGAGGTCGATATTTTTGAATTAATATGTCAAACATATGGAACACTCTACAAATTGACACTTTAGAGTTATGTTACATAGATATGTAAAATAAATACACTCAAGTTTCACTTTTTTGTGGTCAATCAAACCAAAATAGCGGAATAATAATAATGGTATGTTTTCACTAAAATTATTTTATTTGTATAACCATTACAAATTTAGATTAACATATAACATGAAAATTGTGTATAAAAACTAAATAAAGAAACAATACAGTAATAAATTATTAATGATCCAAATTTGACCTTCTTTCGAATTGATGTCCATCAATACATAGGTATTTATAAAAAAAGTATTATGAAAAAAGTCCCCTAATAATTTTCATTTATTGTGATTGAAAATTGCCATATCAACAGTAATTCCTTATTAATTCATCGTCTGTTTCTATAGAGAGAGAATAAACTTTTCTTTAAAAAGAGTAGACTTTTTTAAATCTCTGACACTTTTAGAAGTATCTTGCTATTCGTCAACTAAAAATAATTTCTGAGTTAATGCAGGTGTAGTAAACACAACCTCTACTGCAGGATTGTACATTTTGTAAAATGGTTTTTACTTTTTCACATTTACGTAGTATAGAGAAAGTTAAATGATGTGTTGATGTAGGCCTATCCGTTTTGAGCACCTCTGAGTCCAAAAACTGTTTTGGAATAATCTCTGTTCATCTGTCTAATGCCTGTGAGTAATGTGTCGAGGTGTAGACAAACGGGCGAACTTATTTTACTAAAATTTGATAAGTGAACATATTTTGGCCTTTCCTCGAGATTTAAAAAAAATTATAAAGTAATTCCTATAAGAAGAAATTTAAAATTACGTTTATCTCCACATAAACTCTACCGATTTCGTTCAAATTTTGTTGAGATATGAAAATTATTGAGTTATAACTTCACATCCCTTATGGAAGAAACTATTAGGGTACAGGTATAATTAACGTTGTCAATGAAAGCTCGTTACACTGAGGTCTCAAGTAAAGGTCTATGGTTTTTTTGTTTTCTTTAACTTAAAACTACAGAACTGACGAATAGTTTTTCTCAGTTTATATTTGGACTTGGAGAACGTAACTAACTTTCTAATATACGCAGCCATCTTTGTGTATTTAAATAAAACTTAAGTTTGCTTCATCAGAAACTAAAAATATAGATGCGTTTTGAAAAATGTATATTGTACTTCGTTTTTCGATAAAAATCGTATTTATGCTTTTTTATGAATAAGTTAAAATTTGTTTTTGTTTTGCGTGCACTTTTTCCCTCCACAAACATTAAAGATAAACCTGTGTTTTTTTTAAAGTACATAACACCTAAATTACTTTTTAAAATATACGTAACTTAGTAAAATTCATGTTATAGGTCGTAAAAAATCTGTTGCCTTGTTTTTCGTTTAAAAAAAAGTTCGATTTAAAGTCAAAAAATTCTTTTTTGAATAATGTCTGTGCGAGTGCTTTACGTTCAAAAGTCGTGGAACGATTTCAATCAAAATTGGCAGTGGTAAATATATGTTGGCCATATCTCAAAATGATCCCCCATTTTCTTTTAATACCCAAAAATTGTGGTCAGCTGTTATAAGAACTCGTAATTTTTCAAAATTAACTTGACCAATTTCAATTAAATTTAAATTTGAATATTTGAATATTAATTATCCTAACCAGTGGGCAAAATGGTTAGTAAACAATTTATGGATTCAAAAAACAAAAAACTTAGACCGTCGTCAATAAAATTTCGATTTAATCAAATACGATTTACACAAGACGCGTTTATGGTACGAAGGCATTCTTTACTTAAATATATACATTTTGTGGAAGCTACGGCCGTGTTTTATTTTTCACTGTTTTACCAAACTGACATTTTTGCTACGAAAGTTTCTTGTTAGGTTAATATTTCAAGTGTGAACTGATGTGTGAAAAAGTTTGTGCAATGTTTTTATACCGTTTATTTATAAATACGTTTTATTCTTAAATTGAAACTCTTAAAAAATCCTTAAAACTCATTTATTTTTCTAGAATTGTAAGCATGCTGCACGTAACTCAGACGTGAGATAGGGGTGGTATATCTTATGATCTGAAGGGGTTAAACAAAGTTTGTTTATTGGTTGTATCGATAAATAACTTTTACACGGTAAAGTAAATTAACTGTTAGAAGCTCAAATAGGGAAAATAATTAATTGTACTAATAAACAAAAAACGGCCTAAGTATAACAATATGAGTTTGAAACTTAGCATTTGGTATATTATATATAACAATATTATTTATAATTTAAGAAAACTTTCGTTGAATAATGTACTACTGTATATTGTAATTCATTATTTTATTTATTCAAAGGTTTGTGTAGATGTATAGTTTATTGCCAAGATGTATTGGAAATTACGTATCCTGTACAGGGTGTCCTAGAAAGCAAATAGTCAGCCTACATATATATTTTTTTTTTAATTACAGCACTCAAATTATTATAATATCAATTTACTAACATGTCAATTGTAAGTTTAGGAAATAAATTAACAAAATGTAATACACAGTATGTTCAAAAACTTAACTAAATGTTTTGCCTATTTACTACATTAAAAAATTCGAACTGATATTATTAAAAAGCACATATTGCCAAAAAAAACCTTTACTCAAATTTTTAAAACAATACTGTGGAAGATAAAAGAGTTTGTAAAGCTTAACGAGCTTTTCATTTTCAATATTTCTATCTATTAAAAGACAGTCCAACAATTGCGCTCAGTGGTAATAATTATTCACTTTTTATTACCTAAATGTTTGTTATTCAGATTTATTTTATCACAATGGGTTCGACTCTTCGATGCTTTAAATCAAACAGAAAGTCATTAATTACCGCCACTGCAAGGAATTTTACCTTTGACTTGTTGACATTAAAAGTTCATTCAAGAAAGTAACATAGTTTGGACAAGAACAAGCCATCAGTGTTTACATTCTGCTGTGCTCGTTACAATATAATATATAATAAGTGCAAACCTATTATTCTCATCTTATAAATTAAATTGTGTTGATCAATATAGCGTAAACCTAATCACAATTACACTTTTGTTTAATATCACACTCAGAGATTTTTAGAAACATTATTATATTTTTAAATATTTTAATTCATATAAACAATACAGTATATTCCAAAAAGAAATTTAAAATTCTATAGATACAAAATGTTAATCTTAAATGTGGTGTTAACTCTACTGTAGAATTAGAAACTCCAATACTGTACCAAGAACAATAACATGGTCATGTTTTAAAACAACTGCCTTGATGAAACAATCCAACCAATTGATACAGATAATGAACCTGGCGGATATCTCCAGAGACATTGAGATCTGAGATGAGATTTCTTAGCAAACAATTGTTAGCGTGTTTTGTATTCAAGAAGGCTGTGGCCACTTGTTTGCTCTACTGTACGTCGACGTAATCCATCCATCCTGGACGTGATTAAGCTGTTCAGCAGAGGTTTTAAAACCTTTCTTTGTTGAAATCGTTTCAACGTTCTTCTTGAGACAAATTTATAACTTTTTTAAACGAGTTTTCTTAAAGATTCAGCAAAAAGTTGATTGCAGTTAAATGAAAAGTAATGACAGTGTGCAGTTGGGAAACATGTAAAATTACACTGTGTTCATTGTTTAAGTGCACAAAGATTGTACAATCATTTTATTCAACAAACTGTCCACATCATTGCACTAACTTTCCCGCACACTTCCAAACAAATACAAAACACAAGAACACAGAAATTATTTGACATCAAAAATATGATGTTTTGGAAATATTGGTCGAAATAAAAAATAAACTATAAACAATAAACTATAATATATTTGATTTCGTACTGCAATTTAATTTCAAATTCAAGTAATTTTCATATTTGTAGGTTAGATGGGAGGTTATGATATTTGACACTTTAAATTTGTTCTAGCGCCAATCTATTTTTTTATTTTTTGTCAAATTAACATACATATTCACAATCTTTATAACTACTAGTTTCATTTGACACCCCTCACATAATATTTCCAAAAAATCAACTCAATAATTTTTGCCCCTTAACTATCCCAAGATCATTTTTTGTTGCAGCTATATGTGGGACAATACAAACAATATAAATGCAAAGTTTAAAATACACGTATACAGAATTTATTCTCTTGTTTATATATACTGATGGCGAATTACAGAAAGACAGAAGGACAGGTACGCTCGTGAAATTATAAGTCCTTGCTTTCACCTACGGACCCGATATAACAAAAAAGATTTTTTTTTAACCCATGGGGCTGTATTAACAGATTTAATTCCTCAGGATTTTGTTAAAATTTTATTAAAATGTGAACATTAATGACCCAAACTAGTGCAATATGGCAAATAAAAATTTTACTTCAGGAATAATTGTGAAAAAAACAAAATGAACGTTGACCCCATGATTAAATGGTCGATTTAATCAAACATGATTTACTTGTTTATGGGACAAGCTAAGCCAGTTTAGGTCCTTATTTAAATATTATATTACCGGCAATGTATATAATCCAAGTATTCTATAGAATACGCAGGCATTCTATACATCGCCTAAACACTTTTGGCAAAGTATGGATTAAAATAATTTTGTTATACTTTTACTCTCTTTGTCTAGGCATTTTGTAAAATATTTACGGTTCTTCAAAGTATTAAATTAAAAGGTTTGATCAGAAAATCATTTATTTCCAATAAAAAATGTGGAATGGAGAAAATAGGATGTATGTACTAAATATTTATTGAAGTAAATGGACCCAACATAAACTAACCTAACCTAACGTGAGAGCCATGGAAATCCCGTTATTACAAACTGCCTAAAATACCGCGAACATTTAATAGAATACCTAGACAAAGAAACTTATCAATATGCTTAATTTCATACTTTGCCTGCCAACTTTAGGCAATATATATATATATATATATATATATATATATTTCAAAAACTCCGTCTATAGTTAATTTTTGCTTTTTGATTGACAACT
This sequence comes from Aphrophora alni, assembly GCA_963513935.1. NCBI lineage: Eukaryota > Metazoa > Arthropoda > Insecta > Hemiptera > Aphrophoridae > Aphrophora > Aphrophora alni. The sequence goes on from OY740777.1 coordinate 25,040,757, forward strand.
ACTGAACTGACATTTTAGGTGATGATTAATTTTTGTTCAATTTTTATTTGGTTTAAGTGAGTGAAAAAATTTTAGCATTGTTTTAGTACGTTTATTATAACCTCAGAATCATCATTTGTAGTGATGTAGTGGTTAATATATTTTACTTATCAATTTGACAAGAATGAAGGCGTGCATTGTAGTATTTACTGCTAAGATATACAACTGCCTTTGGTAGGAACGACACTGCAAATATCATAAGCAGTCAAAACAAGATCTAAAAGTTACAAGTTTTTACATAGCTTAGTAAAATCTAAGGTCACTAATCTTTGGAGAAGTATGTTAACCAATAAAATCTACTGCAAATTTTTGATTTCTGTTATTTAAAAAATAGTTAAATTAGACTCTAAAATAATTAATAGCACTCATTGTTTTCCACTATTAAATATCTATATATCAATACAAAAATAAATGGGGGGAAAGTCTAATTACCAAAATATTATACCCAAAAGTAGCATAATAGGTCCAACGTTAGGTAACACCCAACTGAGGGTCGTCACGACATGCATCATCGTGAAACCACTTTTTTTAGAATCCGGGACTTTCAAAATGTTGAAGCCATTCTTCAATATCATAATACGTTTTCTACACAAGGTGTTTCCGAACTCTTCTTACAAACTTAATGGTATTGTTCCTTGAGAAAGAAGCTAAACATCAGGGGTTTATCTAGTTTCGTTTTCCGACTGTACGGTCTTATGTGTTTTTTACTACAACTAAATGTTTTTTTGTAAACCGCCCTACGGAATGGGTGCATTTTTGCTATTGTTAGTATTTTGTACGGACAGACAGAGGACGAAGAGAGACCCTTGGTTGTGTTAGCTTTTTGGCTTCTTCTTACCCAAGGAACAATATCCTGAAGTTTATAAGGAAAGTACGGGTATGTGAGAAATAAAGGAATATGTAAACTCATTTTTATTTATATTTATATACATTATGTTTTACACAGATAAGTTCAAAATAACAGTCCCATTGCCGATGTTTTTGTTTTTTAATGCAACTCACTAAGGGAATTTTTTGGAGAATGGCGACCAATACATTTTGTTTGGGAACTTAAGGGACATTTTACCAAAATTTGATGAAAATTGTTAGACACAATTTTGGAAAAATATAAGTTTTGTGTTTTTATCTTAAGGAAGGAAATTTTAAATTATAGAAAAATGCATATAAAGTCGCGAGATATGGTCAAAATATGCCCACAAACCGAATCTGCTTAAAATAAGTCAACTCGTTTGGGCTGTCAGACATCATTTCCTAACCCACATTTTTTGGACTCATCTCTTCAATATTTTGAATCGGATATTTTTACGATAAACCCCAAACTGGTATTCAGGGGGAAAAAACTCTGAAGGATTTAACAAAATACGCTCTTATAGAAAACAAAACAGTCAAAACTTGTCCAAACATTAATCTACACTGCATTGTACAAACACAAGAAACAACAGACATTACCGCTATTCTTTATTTCAGTAACCTTCAAAAGGAATTTAAACAGAAAAATCATTTCATGCCATCATAATATTTTACAAATACAAATGTGTATATATTATCGTATATATTTAAGAAAGTAACAAATTAGCATTTTTATACATTATGTTTATTGAAAGATAAATTTTAATGGATTCACTCCAGAATTTCTTTGACCTGATTAACTCGACAACTTTCTGTATCAAAACCAGCAAAAGGAATATTTGATACAGACTGCCCAATTTGTGACTTCAATATCGTTAAAGATACTTCAAACCTTACTTTACTGTAAGGCAAGTTGCAGGGGACGCAAGGCGGAATTATTAGATTGTAAATAATATATGTTATTCACTTTGATCAAAGCCAAGTAAAAATCAGAACTTTCGTATTAATGAAGTGAATTATATTTTCTAGGGAGAAAAACGTTTTTTGAATTTGTATGAAAGTTGAATTGTAAATTATGTAACAGGCCAAGGTATTTTATGAGTGTTATCGACAGAAATACATGTTTTGAAAATATTAAAATATTAATTTGTAAATTATCTCTGTTTCTCGTTAGTTAAGAAAAGTGAAATTTAAATGAGTGGATAATTTCTACCAAATATGGTGTATGGACAAAATTGGACCGCATCTTTTTCATTTTGTTTATATCGTGTTTTAATATGTAACCCGTGTCTTCAGTGGTGACGATTTTGTTCAAATTTTGATCAACAATTAAAAAACAAAAGTTGTACCAATAAAAATAAAGAAAACAACGAATTCAAACCACAAAAACTAAGACTGTTTTATTAATCCACTTATGATTATTACACGTCGTCCCAATGTACATTTTGATAACATAGGTATAATAACTCATATGATAACCTAACCTGACCTAACCTAAAACTGACTCAAAATATGCCTAAAGTTAAGTGCTTGGTAACATCCTCCTTCCACTCCAAACTCCGCAATCACTCTGAGGCATGCCATTCTACAGGTAATTGACTTGAGAATGTGGAATGGTCAATGCTCATTGCAACCTTCTAGACTACGTCAACAACTATAAAGTTTTGTAGAAAAATTAAAAAGACCAACAAATAAACTTTATCAAATTATACAACACTAATATTTAATTTATAAAATACTCTTAAATATAAAATAAAACTAACTTTTTAAAAACTCGTACATAAATATGAAACATAAAATAAACAATCCATTCAGTTTCTTTACTTAATTCTTCTTCGTCTGTGTGATATTCCTGGTCTTCACTACAAGCCCGATTGCCTTCTGCCAAACTATTTACGTTTGAATTCTGTGCCTTATCATATCTAAACTCAGACAGTTCTTTTCTCATTTGATCATCAGAAAGCCTACCTTCATCCAGTGTATATCTAAGGTCCTTACTTTCTTTTCCTAGGTATTCATCATTTTTGTTTTTAAGCACAACATTTTTGGCCTTTTTAAGCTCCTTATTTTCAAGTCTTAGCTCTAAAACTTCTTTTCCTAGTACTTTAATACTAAGTTCAATCTCTTCCAGTCTCCGACGTAGATCTTCATTTTCCCTCATTAGATGTCTATTTCTTTCCTCTATGTTAAAGCTCCCACTCTTAATTGGGGATCTTGATATCGTTGAACTTCTTGCGAAAGGATCCTTATTAGGCAGTAGTTCATGAGGTAGTGTTGATGATAATAATTTGCAGTCGCTGGTTGACGGTCGATCAGAGCCTGCAATACCACTCACGCTACCGACCGGAACTGGGGTATCCCTCCCCTGCTCCGTAAACTTCACTTTATCTTTCTCCATCTTCATATTAGTTATTTTCCTGCATTATTTACCCCGAGCAGAACTGGGTTGCCTCTTCCGCCTACTCCGCTGTACAGAAGAACTTCTTCTCCACCGCAGCAGCCGTTGAGGACTTCACCGTAACCCTGGCTAGGGGCCCTCACGAGGTACTACCATCCGGAGCCAGATGGACCAAGGTTTTTTAGAGAGGTGTTACTCCTCTACCACTCCTCCTTCCAACATCACTTAGTAATGTGGCCCCGGGCTTGTGACCGGCGTAGCGGAGTTAAAAAGAGAAGACCAGTTAAAAAAAGGAAAGCCAATTTCTCACCGGAGGTTCAAGAATGATCTGAAAATAACGCGGAAACTCCACAATTAGCAAAAACAACAACAATAAAATCGAGAGAGCAAAAGCCTCCTCCGATCAACATTGTTGGTGTGACAGAATACAGTACTATACAATCTCTGTTAAATGCTGTCACGATTAAGGATATCAAAATTATTTCCTTGAACAACAACATCTGGAAGGTCAATACACCTGACTCTGAATCCTATAGATCGTTAGCCCAAAAACTAAATGATAATAACATACAGTGGTATTCATACGAAAATAAAAATGATAGACCGATCAAAGTTATGGCAAGAGGTCTTCATTCATCTTGCAGTCAAGATGAAATTGTTAAGGATCTACAAGAAAAAGGTGTAAAGATAATTGATGCTGTCAATATCCTTAAAAAAGAAAAAGTAGAAAATGATCAAGGTGAGATAACAATAAGAAAAATAGGTCTACCGTTGTTCATGCTAAGCTTTGACCAAAAGGAAGTCGTTAATAACATATATAATATAAAAACTATACTAAATATTGTTGTCAAAATAGAACCATTGAGAAGAAATTACACTCTGATTCCACAATGCAAAAAGTGTCAAGGATATAATCATACACAAAGGTACTGTCAAAAGGAACCAAGATGTGTTAAATGCGCTGGAAAACACATAACATTAGCCTGTACATTGAATAGAAGTAATACTCCAAAATGTGTAAACTGTAATGGATCGCATCCTGCAAACTATAGAGGGTGTGAGGTGGCTAAAGAATTACAAAAGAGAAGAAATGCTATGATAAGGGATAAAACTCAAGTGCGAAAGTTTAACGCTGCAGATCAAAATTCAAATAATGTGACTAAAAAACTAGAAGTACCGGTAACTAGTAATACACAAGACCCTGGTTCAAAAACCTATGCACAAATCGTACATAATGAGATCACTGAGAAAACAAGTATAGATAAGGCTATTCAAGGTATATTGGACAGGCTAGATGAACAAGATAATGTAAACAAGTTAATAATTGATAAGTTGGAAAAGCTGACAAATAATCAAAGTAAAATAGAGTTAAAGAGGAGAAAATGATTAACACCTTAAGAATAGCAACATGGAATTCTAACGGTCTTCTTCAGCATAAGCTGGACCTGGAATCATTCCTGATTGGAGAACGAATAGACATCTGTTTAATTTCAGAGACACACTTCACTAAACATTCGTATCTCAAAATAAAAGGCTACTGCGTATATCATGTGGAACATCCAGCAGATAAAGCAAGGGGAGGGTCTGCAGTAATTATAAAACATAGTATCAAGCACTATGAGGAAACTCAAATAAAAATTGACATAATGCAAGTTACAACTGTTAAAGTGCACATGAAGAATAAGTACTTTAATGTATCATCTATATATTGTCCACCAAGACATAATTTAAAAAAGGCAGACTACCTGAATCTTTTTGATATGCTGGGCGATAACTTCATTCTTGGAGGGGATTTTAATGCGAAAAACACATTTTGGGGATCTCGACTTACTAATGCAAAAGGTAGAGAGTTATATGAAGCAAGTAGGGAGGTTAAATGTGACTTCTTTTCAACGGGTAAACCAACTTATTGGCCATTAGATCCAAGAAAGGTACCGGATTTGATTGACTTCTTTGTGATGAAGGGCGTATCTGACAACTATATCCACGTGAGTGAAAGTTTTGATTTGGGCTCTGATCACTCTCCTATTATTTTAACATTATGTCACAGCATAATACAAAGAGAAGAACCACCCAGATTAACTAATAACAGGACTAACTGGGAAGGTGTCAGAGTTGAACTTGAAAATAATATTGACCTGCATGTTCCCCTTAAAACATCAATGGAGCTCGAGGAGGAAGTTGAATTATTTGTTGTTAATATCCAGCAAGCAGCGTGGAACAATACACCTCAAGTAACTAAACGATACCATAATAGCAATACTTACCCACTTGAAGTGCTAGAATTGGTTAGTAAAAAAAGAAAAATGCGAAGAAAATGGCAGCAAACTCGAGTTCCTCATCATAAAACTGAACTAAATCGTATTAGCCAGAAACTCACAAATTTACTACAAACTATTAAAAATGAATCCATTGCTAGATACCTTGAAAGCCTTTCAGATGATAAAGAGAGCGAACTCAAGATATGGAAGGCCACTAAATATCTTAAAAGGCCTAATATCCAAATTCCACCAATCAGGAAAAATGATAACACATGGGCTAGAAGTGATAAAGAAAAGGCAGATTTGTTTGCTGAATACCTAGAGGAAACCTTCCAGTCACTTACTAGACAGACAGTTGAAAATATAACAACAATCAAGAACAAGGATGAATTTCAAATTCGTAAAGTATCATTTAAAGAACTTAAAAATGAAATTAAACACCTCAAGGATAAAAAAGCTCCAGGATATGATCTTATCACGAGTGAGGTGTTGAAAGAATTGCCATATAAAGCACTAAACAAATTTATTCACCTTATTAACGCCACGTTTAGACTAAGGTATGTTCCAAGACAGTGGAAGATTGCAGAAGTGATTATGATACCCAAACCGGGAAAGGATCCTAACGATAAATCATTATACCGACCAATCTCCTTGCTGCCAGCTATGTCAAAGATTTTTGAAAAATTACTGAAGAAACGCCTTAAGCCAATCATTGAAGAAAAACAACTAATCCCTCACCACCAGTTTGGCTTTAGAGATAAACACTCAACTATAGATCAAGTACACAGAATCACACATGTAATAGAAAAAGCCTTGGAGGAACGCAAAATTTGCTCAAGTATATTTTTAGATGTTGCTAAAGCATTCGACAAGGTCTGGCACGAGGGATTAATTTTTAAACTGCAGCGCGATCTTCCAGAGTCGATTTGTCAGATTCTGGAATCTTACCTATCAGAAAGATGTTTCAGAGTTAAGCACAAAGGGGAGTACTCAGAATTGAAAAGCATTTCAGCGGGGGTACCACAAGGAAGTGTCCTTGGACCTTTGCTCTATCTCTTGTACACCAGCGATATTCCCCAAGAAAATGGTACAATTACTGCGACTTTTGCTGATGACACAGCAATCTTGGCGACCGGTAGCAATGTGGAAGAGGCAACACAAAAACTGCAAAGAGCGATCGATAGAGTTAGTATCTGGATAAAGAAATGGAGATTAAAATTAAATGAATCTAAGTCAACCTTTGTTAATTTTACAACTAGAAAAATAAATCCAATTCCTATTAAAATAAATTCCCATTTAGTAATTCCGGCTAATACTGCTAAATACTTGGGAATGACACTAGATGCCAAGCTACACTGGAAGGAGCATGTTAAAAAAAAAGAAGGTAGAATTGAATATGCAATTTAGGAAAATGTACTGGTTACTTGGGAGAAAATCACAATTAGATCTACACAACAAACTGCTTCTCTATAGGCAAATATTGAAACCAGTGTGGACCTATGGGTTACAGTTGTGGGGTTGCACAGCGAAGACAAATGTTCAGATTATACAAACTTTTCAGAATAAGGTTCTACGGAGTATTGTTGATGCACCATGGTTCATCCGCAATGATAGTCTGCATCGTGATCTTAAGATGAATACCGTCGCAGAGGAAATCAGAAGGTATGCAGAGAAGCACAAACACAGACTTCAACAACACGAAAATTATGAAATGAATTGTTTACTAAACTGCTCTGGGGAGATTCGCCGGCTGAAGAGAACGAAGCCTTTTGAACTTTGATTAGTGAAAACTACACATGATTACACATGAGAGGAGTGCATCAATGGGTGATATTCCGGCTAACAGTGTTATTTAATGTTAAATGTATATTGCTTGATAGGCTCTGCCTAGTTGTAATTAATAATAAATTTAAAAATAAATAAATAAATAAAATAAACAAAAGATATAAAAATGAAAAGGGCAACTTAGCAGCTACCGTACACGTAGATGCTACTGTTACAAAAAAATTCATTTTTTTGAAGAAAAATAAATAAATAAACTAAGCAAACAATGGTTAAGTGGTAAAAGTTTCACATGTAATGAGATATGATATCTTAAGCTAATATAGGCCTATCAATAAAATATTCTAAGCCTTCAATCTAGAACAGTCACAATGGTTATGACAAATTTATGAATTTAAAGCGACTTCCATAAATTTACTAAAATTCCTTACACATGAGGCTTGCTTATCTTCCTCATGTGCTGTGAACCTGCCGTGTTAGTAGTTCCTTTTTACTAACCAGCTTGATTCGTCACAACATCCTGGCAACGTTTTCCCCTCTGGCAAAGTCACTACCTTGGTCTAATCCCTTGGTCCAATCCCTTGGTATAATCCCTTGGTCCAATCCCTTGATTCAATCATTTGGTCTAATCCCTTGGTCCAATCCATTGGTCCATTACCTTGGTTCAATACCTTGATTCAATCTCTTGGTCTAATCTCTTGGTACAATCCCTTGGTTCAATCCCTTGGTCCAATCCCTCGGTTCAATCCCTTGGTCCAATCCGTTGGTCCAAACCCTTGGATCAAACCCTTGATTCAATCCCTTGGTTCAATCCCTTGGTCCAAGCCTATGGTTCAGTCGCTTGGTCCAATCCTTTGATCCATACCCTTGGCTCAATCCCTTAGTCAAATCCCTTGGTTCAATCCCTTTTTGATCAATTAACTCCTCGAGAGCTCTGTCCAAACCCGTTAAAACTGACCGTCGACAACTCCCTACTGAATCTGACCTCGATTTCCTACTAATCTTGACTTTGGGTAATCTGTGACACGTTAGAAGATGGAAGTTAACCAATTACATAACTTTAAGTACTGTATCGCAATGATTGTTTATGTTCTAATGTCTATTGAAGGGACTTGGAATATTTTCTACTGCCTTGTTTGAATCTAACCTTGTCTTAAATCGTAACACTTAGCCGCTACCTACTTCTTACCTTTAAGTTTATTTGTAGTCTGTATCAATTTAGCTTTGTTAACAAATATAATTAGATTTATTAAAACAATCTTTCTTTTTATTTCCTGTTTTTGTAGTTTGAGAAATTTTTGGAGAGTGTTTCATGCATAATACACTACACCCAAAAATTAAGTTGCCACGGTTCAGAAGAATAAAAACAAAATAAGAATGAACCATTGACGTCGTCCTAAAAACTGCGTTTCAAAATTGACAATTGTTATTTTAGTAAAATAAGAAAGTTTACGAAAATTCCTGTAATTTTAAAAATAGCAAAATGAACTTTGGCCATCCTATTGTAAGCAGTATTATAATAATTACTTTATAATGGTATTTATAATTCAGTAGATACAGCTAAAGACACCTTAAATAATATTTTAAGCAGCTTTCATAAACACTCTAAAAGAGGATTGTTTTTCGTATTTTAAAAGAATACCTAGGGGTTTAACCCCAATTAATTTATGTGTAAATTGTAATAAATTGTATTATTTTCAAGCCATCCTATAAATTTTGTAATAAAAATTGTTTTCCCTAAAATTAGAAACGTGTCATGTAAAAGTTATTTACCTCATTTGATGTTGCAAGGTCTTAACTTTAATTTTCAAAATAAATTCACTTATTACCAAATATAGAGAGTATAGAAGTTTTCAACCCACAAACAGGTTTAGACGTACGTTTGGTTTTGAATTCTTTTGACATTTTCACAGTTTAATATCCAACGTTCCGTTAGGAATGTAACCTAACCTAAAAGTACAAACAGTTAAGGAATGTGTTCTGTTGTTTTGTGGGAATAAACTTTTGTAAACCTGAAATCTGCGTCGGCAGAACATATGTTATGCAAAGTCAAGGAGAAGCAACTATCAGTATTTCAGAATGCTTTCAAGTAATTTAACTGGATTGAAAAAAGTTAAATTGTTCTATACAAAACTTACAAGTACATTTTGAACAGTTAAAATAAAATTCTCTGTCAAGTATCGGTCATATTGGATATCCCTTATATGATGTAAAGTATAAAGGCTCTTTTTGAATATTAAAGTTTTTAAAACCAATAATCAATTTACAAATTTCTAACTACCATTTCGAGTATGTAATATTTCTAGAGAAAACGTAATGTTTATACTTTTTGATTCGTTTTGGTTTATGATCAACAAATTCGATAATTTAAAAGAAATGTTGAGAGCTGTGATTCATTAAAAACACAAAAACACAATCTAATTTTTTTTTTTTTTTTCCTAACTCTTTGATTGTAGAGATTTTATTTTTCTATAGAAATATTACAGTGAAATCTAAAACAGCCAATTATAAATGGCGGAAATTCGTTTGTAAATTCTTGAAACAATCTTTTTCGAATGAACGAAACTTCCCTTTAGTTCAATGAAATTGTCTCGAAAAACGGCGAAAATGAAAAATTTCTCTAAACAGTAATTTTTTTTAATCGGTAGATTTTAGGGTGCAGATTAGGGGGGAAATAATGAACACGTTCAACAAGAGCTGCAAGACCCTTATAAACTGGTAAATTTGCCAATGTTTGTGTTTTTAGGCGTTTTTATGGGTTCGTTTCAGATTCCATTTGAAAATTAAATCTGTATAAGAATTTCGATTAAGCCCGAAAGAAATATTTTGAGCCCGGTTGGGTTACTGTAACCTGGGAAATCGGTTTTTTTGCCGGTTTTCTCGATGTTTCAAAAAATTTACTTAATTTGCAAAATATTTGAGTTTCCTCCTAGTAGAGGAGAACTTCCTTCCTCTTAAGAGGATCATCAGTAAGTAGCACGTGGTTTACTCGACAGTCTTTCGGTTTCTGATTTGCCAGGCTGGTGTTTGATTTGGCTAAGTCACCTTTGTCCCTAATCGTATCCATAAAGCAGGCATTGGTTGACGACCCGTGGGTGGCCTGCTCATTCACCACTCCTCGTGCCGGTTCTGGGGGTCGGAACCTCTGTCCTGTAACATCACAAACTCTTTTCTAACTTATCATAAAATTTCATAATTTGTTTTTTGGTATAATATACCTCAGCAAATAGGTTGCTCTGTCCACTGTCTTCACCGCATAGAAACGCCGAACACACCGTTGAAGTCTTACTTGACTCTGGCTAAATCGTGTCGCCTCATCCGCCATTCCTGCCGTACTGAAGAATATCTTCTCCGTCAGAACCGCCGTTAAGGTCTTCACCGTAACCCTGGTAAGGGGCCCTACATGGTACTACCATCCGGAGCCAGATGGACCAATGTTTATTAAGAGGTGTTACTCCTCTATCCCTCCTCCTTCCCATAACAAGATGGGCTCCGGGCTTGGGACCGGTATAGCGGAGTTAATTCAATATAAGAAAATTAGACATACTTTTTGAAAACGAAATTTTTGATCAAAAGGTTTTTTTAACTATTTTGTTCAATCAACCTTTTTATCAAACTTTTTGATCCTAGGTTGTTTTTTTGATTTGATCTCCTACAGAAATCATTTCGAGAAATGAGAAATGATCACTTTTAATTCAACTTTGCGTTTTTACGTAAACGTTCTTATTTTTTGTTTTTTTTTATATAGAAATGACATTTTTTCGAGTACTAACATATTCTATTACTTAATTTACATACTGTTTACAGAAATTTTTCTGAGAAATGACAAATATTAAAAGGATTACATTGAAATGAAACTAACTATGTATTCTAAAACTGTTTGGCCGGTCACAATTTTTGCATACAATTAGAACACGGTATTGATAAAAGCAAATATTAAATTTTTGACTACAGTAAAAAGTTCTGTCTGAAAATTTCGAATTCACTATGTGATCTTACAAATCTGGTGTTATTTTCTTGATCATTTGAAAAGTTCAAACTTTAAGAACATTCGTTATTCACTCTAAAAATCAATTTTACAAATTTAATTACAGCTGATACCTTAGAATAACCGCAAACCCAATTTTTTGATGCTAAGTACACTAAAGATCAACAAAATATATATATGGTTTTTCTTATATCTTTTGACAAACTTTGAAAGGTGATAGAGGATATTAAAATTTTAAAATACTCTATGTAAACATATTATGTCCTAAAACGCTTCGGTTTTCCGTCTGTCCGCAATTTAGTGTTTTTTAATAATAAGATGCAACTCCAAAAAGAACGTTTTACACCAATAATTTGTAACTTTAAAAAAAATCCTATAATTTTTCACTTAACTGATTCAAAATGTCGTCCATTACAAATTGTTTTGTTAAAACGTTTTGCATTATATGGTATTGTTCTATATCCGTTTTGAAGTTATATATTATTATTGGGAAAAAAACACAAAATGGCGATAGAAACACAAAATGAAGCGTTTTAGAGTATGTGTTTAAATACACAATTTTGTCTCTTTTGATGTCACTTTTCACCTATCGAATTTTTCTGCAACTATTTTATGAACACCCTCTGTTATTTTTGTTGTGCTGTAAATAATTTCCCTCTTCTAGGAAACAAAACTATCAAAAACAGATTACGCCAGTTGTCTGAATGTTAATTTACGTTTTATTACTTAATTCTGTAAATGAAAACTTTAGTTTGGTAAGTGTTTTTTTACGTTTTGTATAAAATTAACTGTTAATTTAAAATGAATTAATTAAAAAGTTTGCTCCACTCCAAGCTGAGTAATTTGATGACGATCAAGTGTTTGGATCTGATTATATACTCTAACTGTAAATACGGTATGCGCTAAAACAAACAAACTAAAATTTTAGCAGCTGTTGTGAGTTATTCGATCAGCTGTTCTATTGTTGATTACAGTTACGTCACACTACTTATTATTAATTCGTAGTTTCGGGTTAATTTATACTATAATGGTTCTTACATCCCAAGAAAAACTTGATTGTAATCATTATATCCGTTCATGTGGTCCAAGTTTAGCACTAACTGATACTAATGAATAATTTCATAAGCTGGCGCCAAGTAATGGTGTAAAAGTTTCGTCGTAGTTTTGACACAGTGGTGTGTACTGGCTGTCTAACCACTCCGTCGTAGTTTTGACACAGTGGTGTGTACTGGCCATCTAACCACTCCGTCGTAGTTTTGACAAAGTGGTGTGTACTGGCTGTCTAACCACTCCGTCGTAGTTTTGACACAGTGGTGTGTACTGGCTGTCTAACCACTCCGTCGTAGTTTTGACACAGTGGTGTGTACTGGCCGTCTAACCACTCCGTCGTAGTTTTGACACAGTGGTGTGTACTGGCCATCTAACCACTCCGTCGTAGTTTTGACACAGTGGTGTGTACTGGCCGTCTAACCACTCCGTCGTAGTTTTGACACAGTGGTGTGTACTGGCCGTCTAACCACTCCGTCGTAGTTTTGACACAGTGGTGTGTACCGGCCGTCTAACCACTCCGTCGTAGTTTTGACGCAGTGGTGTGTACTGGCCATCTAACCACTCCGTCGTAGTTTTGACACAGTGATGTGTACTGGCCGTCTAACCACTCCGTCGTAGTTTTGACACAGTGGTGTGTACTGGCCATCTAACCACTCCGTCGTAGTTTTGACACAGTGGTGTGTACTGGCCGTCTAACCACTCCGTCGTAGTTTTGACACAGTGGTGTGTACTGGCCGTCTAAACACTCCGTCGTAGTTTTGACACAGTGGTGTGTACTGGCCGTCTAACCACTCCGTCGTAGTTTTGACACAGTGGTGTGTACTGGCCGTCTAACCACTCCGTCGTAGTTTTGACACAGTGGTGTGTACTGGCCGTCTAACCACTCCGTCGTAGTTTTGACACAGTGGTGTGTACTGGCCGTCTAAACACTCCGTCGTAGTTTTGACACAGTGGTGTGTACTGGCCGTCTAACCACTCCGTCGTAGTTTTGACACAGTGGTGTGTACTGGCCGTCTAACCACTCCGTCGTAGTTTTGACACTGTGATGTGTACTGGCCGTCTAACCACTCCGTCGTAGTTTTGACACAGTGGTGTGTACTGGCCGTCTAACCACTCCGTCGTAGTTTTGACACAGTGGTGTGTACTGGCCGTCTAACCACTCCGTCGTAGTTTTGACACAGTGGTGTGTACTGGCCGTCTAAACACTCCGTCGTAGTTTTGACACAGTGGTGTGTACTGGCCGTCTAACCACTCCGTCGTAGTTTTGACACTGTGATGTGTACTGGCCGTCTAAACACTCCGTCGTAGTTTTGACACTGTGATGTGTACTGGCCGTCTAACCACTCCGTCGTAGTTTTGACACTGTGATGTGTACTGGCCATCTAACCACTCCGTCGTAGTTTTGACACAGTGGTGTGTACTGGCCGTCTAACCACTCCGTCGTAGTTTTGACACAGTGGTGTGTACTGGCCGTCTAAACACTCCGTCGTAGTTTTGACACAGTGGTGTGTACTGGCCATCTAACCACTCCGTCGTAGTTTTGACACTGTGATGTGTACTGGCCATCTAACCACTCCGTCGTAGTTTTGACACAGTGGTGTGTACTGGCCGTCTAAACACTCCGTCGTAGTTTTGACACAGTGGTGTGTACTGGCCGTCTAACCACTCCGTCGTAGTTTTGACACTGTGATGTGTACTGGCCGTCTAAACACTCCGTCGTAGTTTTGACACAGTGGTGTGTACTGGCCGTCTAACCACTCCGTCGTAGTTTTGACACTGTGATGTGTACTGGCCGTCTAAACACTCCGTCGTAGTTTTGACACAGATGTGTGTACTGGCCGTCTAACCACTCCGTCGTAGTTTTGACACTGTGATGTGTACTGGCCGTCTAAACACTCCGTCGTAGTTTTGACACAGTGGTGTGTACTGGCCGTCTAACCACTCCGTCGTAGTTTTGACACTGTGATGTGTACTGGCCGTCTAAACACTCCGTCGTAGTTTTGACACAGTGGTGTGTACTGGCCGTCTAACCACTCCGTCGTAGTTTTGACACAGTGGTGTGTACTGGCCGTCTAAACACTCCGTCGTAGTTTTGACACAGTGGTGTGTACTGGCCGTCTAAACACTCCGTCGTAGTTTTGACACTGTGATGTGTACTGGCCGTCTAAACACTCCGTCGTAGTTTTGACACAGTGGTGTGTACTGGCCGTCTAACCACTCCGTCGTAGTTTTGACACTGTGATGTGTACTGGCCGTCTAAACACTCCGTCGTAGTTTTGACACAGTGGTGTGTACTGGCCGTCTAAACACTCCGTCGTAGTTTTGACACAGTGGTGTGTACTGGCCATCTAACCACTCCGTCGTAGTTTTGACACAGTGGTGTGTACTGGCCATCTAACCACTCCGTCGTAGTTTTGACACAGTGGTGTGTACTGGCCGTCTAAACACTCCGTCGTAGTTTTGACACAGTGGTGTGTACTGGCCATCTAACCACTCCGTCGTAGTTTTGACACAGTGGTGTGTACTGGCCATCTAACCACTCCGTCGTAGTTTTGACACAGTGGTGTGTACTGGCCATCTAACCACTCCGTCGTAGTTTTGACACAGTGGTGTGTACTGGCCATCTAACCACTCCGTCGTAGTTTTGACGCAGTGGTGTGTACTGGCCATCTAACCACTCCGTCGTAGTTTTGACACAGTGGTGTGTACTGGCCGTCTAACCACTCCGTCGTAGTTTTGACACAGTGGTGTGTACTGGCCGTCTAACCACTCCGTCGTAGTTTTGACACAGTGGTGTGTACTGGCCGTCTAAACACTCCGTCGTAGTTTTGACACTGCTTTACTTCAAGGAACATTTGGCTACCGTTTTGTTTCCCAAGGAACAGATTTCTCACCAAATTCTCCTGATCTCTCTCCACTTGCCGCGTGTTATGAACGTATTTTCTAAGACGATCCAACAATTTGCAATGACCGAACTTCGAGAAAGAATAACTAGTTGTGTTAGAAACACTCACCATGTTTCAAAATCTCCAAGAACCCTACAAATGTTGCCTAAAACTTATATGGAGAATATGTAAAACTTGTGCTTGTATAACACTAAAAGTCTTTGTTCATAAAGTGACACTGTTGGTATTTCTTAACAAAAATAGAATAAGGTCTGGGACTTTACGACCTGTACATTTTAAAATAGATTTGACGCACAGACATTTTATTTTGTCTGAAGAAAAGTTGTTATTTACTAAAATACAAGTCCTCGGGTATTAAGATTTTTCCCGAAGGAAATACAGGAATACTTCATTATATTGTTTATTCCAAGTGTTAAACTAATTCTGTTTTATAAAACGTAACGAGTTTTTAAAACCTCATTCACATTAACTCAAAATGTGATTTCAATAGAAGTTAATTCCATCTACAGTTTAAATTTATTGTCCGTACAGATGTTTCAGAAAGTTTGGGGTTATGTTATCAATTTGTTAGCCGTCAGATATTAGTACGTGGCACAAGTGTTTGAGTGGGGATAGAAAAGTTTTGTGGTTGGTTCGTAGATGATACAGTTTGCTTACATATGTAGGCTTATGTTTGTGTCCCTTCCATGACTGAAGTTCAATAAATGAGAGAAATTGTTAAACAAATAGCGGAGGCTCAATTTGTAGATTCCACTTTTTACAATGGCGAGGTGATATTTTTCTGTAGAAAAGAAAAACAGATACAATTAGGTCCAAATTTGTCGAAATGTCTGGAATAGAGTATTTTATCAATATTATAAACAACAATAAAAACCAAAATATATCGTCCACTGATTTATTTCTTATCCCAGAGAGCTAGAAAGCCGAAAATTGTCAGGGCGCCAAATATTAAATTTATTTATCTTTGGTAATGTTTGGCTTTGTTTATTGCGGGTTCATTACTTAATTTACCAGAAGCTCAAGATAATAAATATTTTGTGTACAAAATTAAGGAAAATATTTGTACAATTACTTACCCAGTATATGTAGTATAGGGTGAGTTTTGTAATACCAGAAAAATATTGACCTCCGTTTTTTGACTGGTCTTCAAATGTCTTGGCTTCAGAAAACATAAGAAGTGGTTTTCGACATGCCCTCCATCTGACGTTGTCGTCACTTTGAAGTAGGTTCTTTATGAGCAAGCTGTACGAATCAACTAGTCTCTTTCAGGTAGGTTTCAAGTTGATTCTTACAAGTGTGTTTCGATTAGACTCTTGTAAGCAGATTTTAAATACATTCATGCAAGTAGGTTTCAAGTATACACTTGCTAGTAGGTTTCAAATAGACTCTTGGAAGCAGATTTCAAACAGATTCTTCTAAGTAGGTTGCAAATATATTCTTGGAAGTAAGTATCAAGTAAACTCTTGCAAGTAGGTTTCAAGTAAGTTTTTTGAAAATAGGGCGACCACAAATCAAGTAGGCTCTGCAAGTGGGTTTTAGGGCAGAATCTTGCACATAAGTTTCAAATATACCCATACAAGTAGGTTTCAAGTAAACTCTTGCAAGTATATTTCAAGTACACATTTGTAAGGAGGTTTCAAGTAAGATATTACCAAATAGGTCAAACGAATCAAGTAGGCTCTACTAGTATTTCTTTCACGTGCGTTCTTTGAAAATAGGCCAACCACGAATAAAGTAGGCTCTGCAAGTGGGTTTAAAGTAGTCTCTTGCAAATAGGTTTCAAGTAAGGCCTTGGAAGTAGGTTTCAGGTAAACTTTTGCAAGTAGGTTACATGTACAAGTAGACTCTAGAAGTAGGTTTCAAATAGACTCTAGAAGTAGGTTTCAAATGGCTATTGAAAGTAGATTTCAAGTAGACCCTTTGCAAGTAGGTTTTAAAAACATTCTTTGCAAGTAGGCCGGTGGAACGATGATTTATTTTATTTTCAATTTTAAAATAGTGGCCTCTCAAAACAGTATTGGTCGTTCCAAACCTGGCCCATGGAACCCATGCGCTCCATAGTGATAAATCCAATGGTGTAATCGAAACAACGAGCAGTTGAAGAAACAAATTTCAAATTTAAAAAATACTTTTTCTAAACTTTTCTGCAGGAAGTTTTTACATTATCAAAAATTCAAAAA
This sequence comes from Aphrophora alni, assembly GCA_963513935.1. Lineage (NCBI taxonomy): Eukaryota > Metazoa > Arthropoda > Insecta > Hemiptera > Aphrophoridae > Aphrophora > Aphrophora alni. Next base: position 25,058,210 of record OY740777.1, read on the forward strand.
ATTTCTCCCCTACTAACATTCTGGTATTTAAATTTATAACAATAAAACCTTCTCGAATTTTACAAGGTTTAAAAATACTAAATAAATCATTATTCGTGTTTGTACCCTAAGATTTGCTATAAACCTCTATAATAACACTCAGTAACTTGTATCAATAAATTAGCTTGACATATAAACCTGAAGATGTCTTCTCTTCAAATATTGAGCGCTGACCGCTAATGTACAGAAGTTCATAATAAATTAAAATCCCATCCATATTGACTTCTATGTTCATTTACCTAGCACACGAAATATAGGTTAGTTTAGATAACGACAAAACATTTCTACCTCCATTTATTGCTTCGCAGTTTAACGTAAAGTGATTATCGACGCCGTCCCGTCTGTCGTCACAAAAATTAAGGTAAGAACATGAAATTGTGTATATAGTATGTCCTATTGAAATTCAGAAAAAAATTGTAAAACTTCAAAATGACGGACATATATTCAAGTTATAATACACTAAATTAGAAACAAATTCCAATTCTGCATGTAATGGTACCAACTCTACGGCATTAAATAACAAGATTATTATCAAATTTGTAATTTCGAACCCTGACTCTCCAATAAAATGTAATTTTTGTGTAGTTAGAGATCCAGTAGAGCGGAGCGAGTAGAGGCTGGAGTACTCATATACACAACAACTTGGTTCAGAAAACCAATTTATCCTTTTTGACACGTTTTTATCTAGCAATACAATTTAACTTTTCCTACAAGACACAAGAGATCAACTTTGAGTTTTATATTTATGGATCTGCTTGTATTACATTTTATAGTAGGACTAGATAAGTACCATGATGGCACAGATTAACTTGTTTAAATCGTTATTTAAATATGTATTTAGGAGATCCACAACAACATATAAATACTTTATCGTGACATATTCAATAAATATACATGTACATTCTAACTTGCTGAAACTAACATTACGGATTAAAGTCGTTACCCTAATAATTACTTTTTTTGTCCCAAACTATTAAATTTCTTTTTATGAATTCCGTATTCATTTCATACTATATTCAACTCTGGAAATTTACTGTTTCTTCTCTTTGTTTGCAATTCGTAGCAAAATAGACAAGTAGGCCTACATAAATAAATAAAGCAAAATGAAGACAAGTTGGTGTCCACACCACAATGAAAACTTATCCTCAGGGAATAAGATTTGTCTCGTAGAAACACAGAATTGTACATAACCAACAAAGTTACGTAGCTCTTCTGTATCCAATAGATTGTATGTTTGGGATTCATGTAAATGAAATTTAAAATAAACTAAATTTTCTCTTGAACATATACACACACCTACAGGTTATATTAATTATGTTGGTGATATTTTGTTTTCAATGAGGTTCGTTTCCTTGTTGTAGTGATATGGGAATGTGTTGTGTGCCCCTGCTAGTTCTACTAAACTGGGGAATGCCCTTTTATAGAATCCCCAACTTCTTTAGAGAGTGCACCACAAGAAGAGAGTCAAGGGCGGTACCAACATCAATCTGGTACCATCCCAAACTTGTGACTATGGACCACAATAGATAGTGGGGGGTTTCCTCCTAAATGTTCTGATAGAAATGTTTCTAACTTATTTTTACACAACCTAATGTTCCAGTAATAATTTCCCAGGAAATCTTTGATCTGTTTTACCACATCTCTCGCTCTCTCGCTCTCTTCTTCTCTCTTTAATACGTCGTTGAAATAAGTATCTCCACCAACACTAAATACTATATTTTGTAAAGTTATTTGATAATGATCGATTGTTCATATTATTAATATGATTTAATCGGACATTTACCAACATTTGCGTATATAAAATCTAATACACAACGTTTCGAGAATATAAATCAACTCTCTTTATCAAGTGTAAAAATAGAACACGAAAGAAAAAAACTCCAACATAGCCTAGGGCCATGTTAGAAACTAGAACTAAATCTATAATCCAAAAAAGAACTCAAGACTAAAACTAGGTTTGACGAGTCAAAGGTAAGACTAAATACAAACCTGATCAGATAAAACCACCACACAATCCACCTACACTACACAAAGGACGGTAATCAACTAATTGTAAGGTATTGAGCCAAGAGAAATATTTCCTAACTGTTTATCGGGATAAACAATATTTTTCCCTCATCTACATAACCTAATAAAATTTATATATTGATTTGTATGTAAAACTTAAATCTTAAGAAAATAGCCAATGAATATAATGATTTTTTTTTCATTTTTATAAATATAAATTAAAGTTTTCTTTATAATTTACTGTTTCATTCATTTTGGTGAATCTAAATAAACTCATTTCGTTTGAGTTCTACAATACAATATCATTAAAAAATAAATTTCGAATATTCAACAAAAATAAATTATAATTCTTTCCCATTTAAACATAACTGAGAGAATCATATGTAGTTGTAAACAAATCCATTTTCCAAATGTTTATAAAAAGAAGTGTTTCTACAAAGCCGTCACAACTAGACAACTTTTTTCTCTCTATATCGCAATCAACATCGCCTTAAGAAGAAAAGAGCGTAAAATAGAGACCCTCGAATACTCTGATTGTCAGAAACTCGAGAATCGAGAATATTTACAGAAGAGAAACTTTCTGAGAATTCGAAACGATTTCAACAAATACCTCCCCTTATGTATGGACTCAAAATCACTGTATAAAGTTTCTATTTTGGACGTCAATACAAACTTTTTTTTTCTGATCGCGACAAAACATCGTTTTTTTGCACTTTTGATTGACAACTAGTGAGTTAGAAAATTTGCGCAATGTTTTTTGCACCATTTATTGAAAATGGTTTGGGAAGAACAATCCTGGATGAATACAATATTCTGCAGAAATACAAAACTTCACAATATCACCACCAGGGTTAGTATTGGCGCGTTGGTCTCTCTAAACTTTTACAGTTCTAATTAACTAAGTTTCTCAATCTAAATAATGGTATTTCAATGATAGAAACCTGCTCCAAATAAGTAGCCAATGCATATTTATGAGAGGGGTAATAATGATGTCCTCCCACTCTCCCCCCTTTCTCTCTCTCTCTCTCTCTCTCTCTCTCTCTCTCTCTCTCTCTCTCTCTCTCTCTCTCTCTCTCTCTCTCTCTCTCTCTCTCTCTCTCTCTCTCTCTCTCTCTCTCTCTCTCTCTCTCTCTCTCTCTCTCTCTCTCTCTCTCTCTCTCTCTCTCTCTCTCTCTCTCTCTCTCTCTCTCTCTCTCTCTCTCTCTCTCTCATTCTAAGTTTCCATCTTTCTTTGCTTTAAAGGTTCGAAACTAAACCATAGAAATGGCCGGTGTCTTACCACTTTCTAATCGAAATGTAAAAATAAACAATTTACGTAATGAGCAGGAATTTGTTCATAAACAATCTGTCATTCACAGTAAAGGCAAAAAAAAACCTCTCCGTCAGCATCACCTTATAAAAAAGAACACAAAATAAAGACCCCTAGTCCTCAAATAATAACGTACGGGTCGTAAAAGAACAAGTATCGGTTAAGAGAGACCTGATAGGAAAAGATGAAAGATTAGGGGGCTAACCCAAAAGTACATGAAAAAATATGTAGATCCAGTAAGAATCCCTTGGGATTGCTACGCCCGTATTCATTGTGGAGTATAAAACACAAATTTATAATTGTCAATGATATTCATATAAGAAAAAATTAAAACACTATTTTAAGCTGAATTAGTTGAAAACAGCCAATCATCGTTACGATTTTGTAATGTCTACTAATGATAAATTGGAGTTTCCTTCAAAATTTCCTGTTGTATTCATCTCCCCAAAGTTATGGTACGAGTGATTTGCCGATACGTCACTCTAATGTTTTTCCTGAAAAATATAGAAAATGGTGATTGTTTTTCAAATTTCAAAAAATCGTTTTAGAATTATAACATTTTAACTTCGAACACTACCGCATTCATAAATCCTTACAAATGGAGTTTCTACATTAAAACAAAATAGCAATAATTTATTCCCATTCTTGCAACACAAATTTGTCTCCCATATTTTTCTTACAAAAAATACTGATAAATTTTTTCCAGTAACGTAATCGGTGCATAAAATACAAATATATAAATTAGAGTCCAGTTTCATCCAAAAATAACACTTTAACAATACAGCTCTCCGATTAACAATTTAAAAACATAACAAAATAAAACATAAAACCCTACTGTCAACACCCAACCCGCTAAAATATTCAAGTAGATATATCTTTATGGAAAACAACCAAAACTTAACATTATCACAGAATGATCTTACAGTTTGCAAATATTTAACATTGCCAAACGATTGAAATATTTTAAACACAAATACTTAAAGTAGTGCCTAAAAATTGATTTTTTTTACTTTTCGCAATTAAAAATTTTCATAACTAAATAAGAGCGTCATAACTAAAAATTACTAAACCGTAAAAATATATCTTCAAAATTAGAACAAAATAAGCAATAATATAGCTTTGCAAATTTAATTAAATACAGTCAAATGTAGTTAAAGTTAGATTTAACTATTCGTTGAATACGATATGAAAAAATAATCGAAAAACTTCAAACTTATAAAGACGGTTTTATCCTTTATGTGTCTATACAAATAATTTTATGCATTTTTGGAAGCTATATGTCACACCAAGGTCCAGATTAGGTTAGGTGTACAATTTAGCATTTACTAAGTGTCCCACGAAAAGGTCGCTATTTTTGAATTAATATTCTGGACATATTACTACTACTTGGTAGTTTACATTTACGTTACATAGATGTGTAAAAATATACCATCGAGTTTCATCTTTTTTTTATGGTCAATTAAAACAAAATGGCGGAACATCATATGAACATTAATCTTCTGGATATACCCACTTCCTCCCAACAATTCAATTATATTAAAATATACATTGCTATCTGTTTAATGTCGATCAGCTGTTGTATTGTTAACACACAACAATGAAAACGTACCATTATTTTGATGTTCCGCCATTTTGTTTTGACTGACCATAAAAATATGAAACTTGAGGGTACTTTTTTCACACATTTATGTAACATAACTGTAAAGTTCCAAGTTTGTAGAGTGTACCATATGTTCGGTATATTAATTCAAAAATAGTCCCCTCAACGTGGGACATCCGGTATTTAATAAATTGTGCAGTAACATTGCATAACATTTCCTAAACACAAACCAAAACTTTCCGTCACAAGTTATATTAGTAGCAAAATAATAACAATCGGCAGCTTAGGAAAAATAATTATATATATAAGTTATTGCGGAAAATTGCTTTGTTTGTGCCATAAACACGTCGGGCTAAGTCGTGTTTGATTAAAATCAAACTTTAATGGCGGTAGTGGAGGATTTATCAAATTCTTCAACAATATATTTTACTTGTGATTTTGCGCACGATTTTCTGTATCAATCTTTAGAGTTCACTAAAATTTTAACGAAATCAGTAGAGCCGGTTTTGAGAAATTAAGTATTTTATACCGATACTGAAAATCTCATTTACAAGTCACAATTTGGTCCGTTAATTGCATTTTTCCCAAAGCACGATCATAGGATTTTCCTATTCATCTAACTATGGCGATATTCCATAAAATTGTTTATAATAACCCCCCCCCCCTCCCACAAATCAAAGTTCTTGTTACTACAGTTTACAATAATTCAACCATTCATATTTTTGGAATTAACGATTATTAATTTCTATATAAAAAAAGGCAAAAGTGTATTATAGACGTCTAGTGTCTAAATTCACAGACAGCGCTGTCTATATTTGTAATATGGGAACTAACCCAACGGTTTACGTTAATCGTTTAAGATTCAAATGAATCTAGATTTCTTGTCATTAAAAAGTTTCCTCTCTGAGGATAAAACCAATTTATTCAATTAAGATAAAACTGGATTAATTCAAACCGTAGTAATTAGGAAACTTTCCTCTTAAAAACGAAATTGGTGAAATCAGAACCTCAAATAAAACTAAATTCTTCAATAACTTTTTTCTGGTTTCAAAGTTAATATTGGTGGATTTTTCATAGTATTAATCGTGTATTTGTCTATATACGTATTAATCGGACATTTGCCATCATTTGTCTATATACGATGTTTTGAGAGTATAAATCAACTCTCGTTATCAATTTGAAACTATAACTTAAAAGAAAATAACACCAAAATAGCCTAGTAGCCTAAACTAAAACTATGTTGTAAACTAATTGGCATATTATAACTTTTAAAGATGATGTAGATATAAATAAATTTTGACCTTGAACTGTGAGAAAGTATACGTGATGAAATAAAACTTGAATACAAATAATACGTTATTTGTTCAGATATTAGTACAGTTATTTTAGCTCGTACACTGAGGATGACGACGTTATAGTTGAAACGTTGTGTGTGTCTTAGTATTCTGTAAACTATACAGTGGTATTTTACAACACAAATAAAACAACGTTAAAAAGGGCGTGGTCCACTCTTCACCGAGTCACTAGTAATAATTTATAAAATATATAAACAAAACCGCTTTAAATTTGTTTTATTGTCAATCAACTTGCGTTTTCAATTTAATTTCCCTTAACTCCACAAAAACATTGTTCATAAAATTGGAGTGAATTATTAATTAAAATACACTAAAGAAAAAAAATTTTAAAAGAGATTAATTCAATTTTTTGTTTTGGTCTTAATTGCAATAACTGGAGTGTTTTAGCAAAAGATAAAATAATTATTTAACAAAGTTTATAATGAATGTGTATTAAAGCTTAAATATACTTTAATTATGTTGTATATTCATCTATACAACTGAACCAAATCAAAACATTTTCAGAAATAATGATAATTTATTTTTCTCTAAAAGCATTTTTATTTGAGCTAAAAATATGTAATCTAAATGCTAGGTTAAGTAATGATATTTTAAATTTTTAAAATTAACTTGATATTTTTCTCTTAGAAATATTCTAAAACACAATCCTAAAAATATATAGGAACCTGTCGTTATATGATATGGAAATGCTACGATCATATTGGTTGAAAATAAAATATGAAAGGTATTCAGCGAAAAAAGAAAAAAATATTTTCGGACGAACAAATCAAAAATTTATAAATGTAAATAACATTTATAACAAAATTAAGTTAAGCAATTTTTATCTACAGTTAGGCTTTATCAAAGTAGGTTATGTAGGCTTGACCTTTTATTTTAAAACTTATACTTTCTAACAAGCTAGACATAATAAAACTATGATTAACAAAAAATCATAAATTTATATGTTCTAGGAATTGATTATTAAAGTGAATTGAGCACTGTTATATTTATAATCAGGTGGAGTTACGAGTATATGCCTTTGATAAAAATAATTTCTTATTTTCAAAAACTTTATGTTTCCCGTAGTCGTAGATTAAGTAATGTAGGCGTTAACACACTCGTTTTAAGTTTGTACTTCAAATTCGTGCGTCAATGGGTATCGTTATACAATCGTATTACACAAACAGAACTTTTTATTCCGAATTATCTAAACAGTCATAGTTTTAAAGGTAAAGAAAAAGTGTTACATGCTTTGGCACACAGGTTATTATTATTTTATCATTTCTATAGGTACGAACTATGAACATTCCATAGTCTAGTCAAGGGTGTGTGTGATGGACATGCTGGTAGAATGTCTATGTTAAATACATTTCTACAACCCCCCCCCCCATCCCTCTCCTAACGTGTACATTTTGAGACGGTTTAGAGGGTTTATTTAATTTACAAAGTTATCAAATTATCAATTCAACGTTTATATTTACTCAGCATTTCGCCGTCCGTCAGTGTACAAACGATTTCCATCTATAAACTTTGTATGCACGCTGGAAATATTTCTGGAATTTGAGTGTGGGCGCGTGAACTACTTTTAATTTTCATATTAGTCACAAACTTCATACTCTCAAAGGCAAGGACAAAATCGAAAGTTCTGATAGACTCGCTCAGTTAGTTTTCAATTTTTTTACTTTTTTACACTAGTTAAAGTTTTATGTTGGGTACCAAATTTGGTGTCGAATTTTGTACAGATTAATCCTTTTTGAGATATATCCCTTTGGATCCAAAAATATATTTTATTTTAAAATATATTTGTCTGTCGTCTATGTCTCTACAGCCAAAAAGCGATAACTGATTTTTATCAAATTTGTCATGTAAGGATATTTTATCGATATATCGTGAAATAGGGATATTTTATCGATATATCGTGAAATTTGTTTTATGTTTTTCCATATCTCAAAATTTTTGGTAGCCGTTATATAAAAATAGGTCACAAAATTACAATTTTTCCAAAATCGGGTCCAACAATGTTTTTTTTGTAGAGACCTGAACTCGATAATTCCGAGCCATGAAATAAGCACCGATCACTATCTAAATTACATGTTTTGTGTCGTCTTTTAATGACATATATATATATATATATATATATATATATATATATATATATATATATATATATATATACAACTATCGAAAACGAAAACAAATTTTAATGATCATTGATCTACAAATTTATTTTATCAATCCGTCGCAATAGAGATTCTTCATTCTGTAAATGAACTTTATTGTTCGATTTTCAACAAATTTTGCATGATTAATGGATTAGGTGTGTTTCAAGCAAAGGTTAAAAACGTTTGTATGCTTTCTCTCTCCCACACTACAGGAGACATTTCAGAAGTTACAACGGCTAACAAAGGAAACAAAGAGGAGAGGCACTAAAAACAAATAAAATAAAGTAGGTATCTATCATAGCATTCAATGTCCAACCCATAGTCCATTGGAGTTGTGAAGGAATTTAGATACCAGGGAAGCGTAATAGACATGAGCATCACATTTCAAATAACCAGAACAGTTATGTTTGAGCGCACGCCTGTTTTTTATGCTATTGTAAAATCTGTACTAAGGATGTGAGACAGGAGAATGTTAAGCTGAATATCTCGTCGCAGTTGTTTACGCAGGTTGTTGCGTATCTTTTGACTAAACCAAATTACCAAGCAAGAAATGTCAAAATAGACATAAAAACGACAAATAGATGTGGCTAAGACATTTATCCTAATAATGACGCAGCTCGTAGTGCACTAGAATTGAACTAACAGGGATCCTGCAGGGACGTAGAGGAAAAACAATATGGAGACGTACAGTTAGTTGTTGGTTAGGCAGATTGAAATGGGAATTTCTAAAAATGAGGAGGGAAAGTGATAAAAAATCTTGTTGACAGGATGGTAGAATCTAGTAGAATCTCAACGAACGGATGTATATAGGTTACATTACATGTTTTAAAATTCCTATTTATTTGTCAAGATATGCATTTATTAAATCATAAATCTGGGTTATAGCCCAAGTAGCCTGCAAATTATCAACGTTTGCTGGAAAACTTCAGGGTAAAGTTAAATTTAATGAAAAACAAACTGACCATAAAGTGGCAGGTCAGATGATGGGGCGCTGCAAGGTTTCATAAGTTTTACAACTGTAATCAACATCCTAAATACCATAGAGATATAAAACAACTTTAGTATAACATATAAACATCCCTTTATATCAAGCATGGGGGTAGATTGCTCAATCACATAGGATTGAAGTTCAAATTTAGCCTTATTACACACACACACACACACACACACACACACACACACACACACACTTGGCATGATTAATGGGGTTAGATGTGTTTCAAAGGTTAAAAACGTTTTTAAATTAACTGTTTCCAATAAAAATATGTTTATAAAATGCTTCATAAAAAAAAATATTTAAAAAATAATTCTTCTTAATTTACTTTTCTTGGTTATAAAATGGCATTTTACGTATAACTCTTTTCTCTTTTTCAGGTAAGTACCTGGCATATGATAAGAGGGGGAGATCAAGTTGGTAAATAATAACATAGTTGTGTTTTGTTTCGTTCCTATATAAAAATGTCTTCAACATTGATAACACAAAGTCTTATTTATCATGATCAGTATTGTCTATACATCAAATTAAATACTGTGGTTAAAACGAATTTACCTGAAGAAATTCATAGCTTGTACATAAATTTATTTTTTAAACAAAACGAACAATTGGTTTAAATTATAAGTCCTCACTCAAGTTTTCTGAGCATTTATGTATTCCTTGTATAATACATTCATTTCTTTCCGTATTTCCAGATCAAATTATATTTTTAATTAAACTTTATTGAATTTATATTTATATTTTATATATAAACATTTTTAGTTAACTATTTTCAGTACTTGTGTACTCTACATACCGCCCCCCTTTTTTGTAAATTCAAAGATCCTTTTCCTAATTTTTTAAGAATAATCTGTCTACTGGCATAACAAACAAAAAAAAACTTAACTTGCGTCTTTGATTCCCTCCACTGTAATTCTTTCAAGATATGCCATTCATTACTTTTAGATGGCACCACTACGAGATCAATGCTCCTGCAACACTATTACGAGAATCATTGTTTGTATTTAAAAGTGGTTTGTGTTATTATTTCTCTGATTTATTAACTTGAAAAGGGATGACTTTATTTTGTATATTTTCAATATGGCAGAGGTTAAAAATGTTTAAACATCTCCGAAAACCATCACCTTTACAAGAGACAAAAGCGTTTCTTCTTTTAAAGAAAAGCAAACTTTTTTTCCGGTATACCGAAACTGTATTACACAAAACTTCAAATGGGGGGGGGGCAACGTTACTTCCATTTTCCTCTGTAGTAAAATGGTGTATTTTATTTTTTAAATTCGACCGACATTTTCCAATCTGGCGGCCAACTTTAAAATTTCTTATAAAAACCCTTAAAGAAGTCATGAAATTGATAACTTTTCTCGTTTTTCGCTGTCATGTCAAATAAAGATCATTTCGACAGTCGATTAATAGTTTCACCATCAGGAACCGAACATATGGTGTACAACTAAGCGATACTGTTGTTGATTCCAGTAACGTACAGTGTATAATAATATATGGAAACAATCAATTTACGAATATAATACATTCCTGAAAGCTTCCCCGTTTTGTCCCTCAGGAAATCACAATACGATTATTGGGATAAAGAAAACAGAAATATTCTTTTACGTTTTATTTGAAATTTATCTTTTCATACGAGAAAAGAACAAAATATATTTCGTTACTCTTTTATAGGCTTTGGTTTAAAGTAAAGAATAAATATATTGATATAAAGATACAAATATAATACACAGAGAAATAACCATACAATGTAATAAGACAAACTAGATTGAAAAGAAATGGAAATAATTCGATTTTATAATAATTTTAAAAAACTATATGATTAGGAATTGAAATCAAGTCACCAGATTTGTTGAATAACGTCTTTCTCACTACATCTGATATAGAATGTTTACAAATGGTATGTTAGGAATACTCTCAATGTAAATTATAAACATTAAGCAAGTATAGATTAAGTTTGCTAACAGCCAAAATTTCCACCTCTGTTATTTGACTATCTTCACATTTACTGTCGTTGTCGTCTGTACGTAAGCGTTATAACGGCTACAAACTTTAGTGTAGAGGACTACAATACACTCATTTAGACACGCCTATTAAAATTCAGGAATATCAAATATAAAATTACAAAATGGCGACCAATTTAAACAGTTGTATGTCTATAACTCATGTTGATGAACAAAGAGCACTGTTAAATGTAAACACTAAGTTTCCTACCACAAAGTTAGGTACAATAACACAATACAAATAAACTTTTTGCAATATTTATTAGCCTACGTTATTACAGGTCCCTGATGTACATTTCGGTAACCGAGTTACCATCATCGGAAGGTTCTAAACTAATATTAACAAAATAAAATTAAAGTTATAAAAATAAACTGACTATATCCCCCCCACACTTTAGTTCAGATGGATCGGCCAATCATGGTTAAACAACGTCATAAACTTTTCTTTTTTTTTAACATCTAGTAGCAGAGGCTAACAGACCCTGTCCTTGGGAATGGTGAGAAGTTGAATATTACAAATTTATAAAACTATACAGTTAATTCGGAGAACAAAATTACAAAAAATAATAATGTAACCAATAATGCATAACACTATAATACCAATGAACAATAATGAAGAAACGAAATATTAATATAAATCTGTATATTTGTGGAAAGAAAAAAAATTATAAAAAAAAAAAATAGGTTAGTTTTAATAACTACTAACACTTCCTATTTAAAAAAAATAACAAATGAGTTACATATAACAAACCAATAGAATACAGAAATGCAAGTGATCAACTGCTAATCAATGAAAAGATATTACCTAGGTTTAAACAAAGAGAATAAACATGTATTAGGAATAGGGACGCCTTATCTGCGTTGAGTAGTGAGTGACAACCATTATTTATTTAACAACTTATTGGAGGTTACGCTCCAATTTTCACATTTACTATTTCCAATTCATGGTTCTTAAGTATGTGCTCAGCTACACTAGATTTCTCTCATATTGTGACGTGTTGGACCACAACGCACGTATGTACAATAAGTTGCCTACCTTCGAGTAAAAGGCGCTCAACAATGTTTCCACTACTATCACGGAAGCAAGGTCTAACCGTAATATATTTATCGGGCTAACACCACCAAAATGAGTGGCTAGTTTGTCTTTTGGAAGGGTCGGACGATCCATTGTGCACTTCCTTAATTTATTAAAATATGAAGTAGTGACACCAAAATAGCCGTTTAGGCCACTGGTCATAACCACTTGTGTTATTCTGAAGTAAAAGTAAGTCTAAATTTATAGTATTAAATTAGCTTAATTATTATAATATAAGACTTGTCAAAAATGGCGGGGCAGGTGAGACAGACAGGAAGGTAGGAAATGTATTGGCGAACCCAGACCAACTAATAAACCATTGGTAAGGACTGAATCAAAAGGTAAACTACAATATTTGACTTTACTTTTTTTCCGCTTGAAGTATCATTTATTCTTTAGATCTTTAGTCTCTGTTTCCTTAAGATGTTGTCAAGAACTTTAGATTCAAAACCATTAAATACAGTTATTTCTTTAATTTAGTTAGAGAGAGAAGGCCGACTCACGGACACGAGCGGGGCGAGTGGAGGCTTCATCACACATATGTACAGCTTTCAGAAACACTGACTCAAGCGAAACGAGTAGAGACTAACTAACATCTCGCTGACGTCAAAAAACTAATGACATACATAATTATGACCTTCATAAAACCTATACAACAACTGTTAACACATTTACCCTACTGGATAAGACTCCTTGATCTCCTTGATCTACATTACCTACAAGGCCCAAAAAACCAACTTTTGAGTATTACATTTATAGGATCTGTTTTTATTACATTATAGGATTGGGCTGGGTGGGACCAATCAAGTTATTTTCTATTAAGCACCAAAATACCAAAAAGCACCAATACTCCTCCAATGAACAAGATGTCCAGTATGAAATCCAAATTTTGAAATTGAGTTTTTTTTTTTTTAGAACCAAATAGTTTGTATAACAATTATTTTATTTTAATAATGGTTGAAATAAAGATTTTTTAAAATAAATATCAGATATTTTCCTCCAACAAACCCAGGAGAATGTCTGGAATTCTGGTAATAGAATAGGAATTACTTAGATATGAAAATAATATTTCTTCCCTTTATTAATAAAAGGTGGAATTTCTATGTTTCATGATTCTGAACAAATCTTTATAAAAAATGTTTATTATTATTGTTACTAGAAAATTATAATTAATTTTACCTCAAAAACAATTTTAATACACGATTAGAGTAAAATTAAATTACATTGCAATAATAAACAAAAATACCAATGTTCTAAACTAATATGGGATTTACAAAAACACCTGCTTGAACTCTATAAAAAAACAAATACACGTATACACGTACAAAAAACAAATTAAATTATGGTATAAGTAAATAAAATTAAAATAAAACCTAACAACTAAATAGTGAAACTAACAAAGAAAATTCTGAAATAAAAACAAATTACATTACAAATTTACAAATAAATAGTGTAAAACATTGTACAAACTTTCTCACACGCTCATGCTCAAAATAAAAAAAAACGAACCAAAACTTATTGTCACCAAAAATAAAAACAATAAAAAAAAACAAAATAAAATGTGCAATACTTATAAAAATAAAATTGAATTTACTAACAAAATACTGAAACAAACCAAAAATGAAATAAAAACAAATTGACTTACAAATATAGAAATAAATGGTGTAAAATCATTGCACAAATTCCTCACACATCCACGCTTAAACCAAATAGAAACAAACCAAAACTTATCGTCACAAAAAAAAAAAAATAATAAATAAAAAAAAATGCTCGTATAACAAAACAAAATGTACCATACTATAAAATTTAAATTAAATTTACTAACAAAATTCTGAAACAAACAAAAATGAAATAAAAACTGATTGACTTACAAATATACAAATTAATGGTATGGAAATATTGATGAAAGATGAAATAATAAATCTATCTCAAGACTAAATAAATGAAGATAGTGTTGTTGATCCAGCTAAGGGCATCGAGAGATTGCCGCGTTCTGAGTCTGTAGCGTGGGATAACTGTTTTGATATATAACAACGTAAAATAATATTCTCTTTAACGTAATTTAGTAAATTATTATAAAATTTAGGACCCAAAATAACCATATTTCATAAATAAATAATTATTATATTAAGGAAAGTTCAAAAGTTCAGAATACTAGTAACCATAATAGTAACTATTTGGACCAATATCAATTCTTTATTATACACTTACATATATCTAAAATTAATTTTTTTTAAATTTAAAAAAGGATATTGCTTTTCTACCCTGGTTACGATTATTTTTAACTGAAGTTTGCATTTGTATTTTAGAAGTTTGTATTTGTATTTTACTTTAGAACAATACATAGTTGTGTAAGACACGTCTAAGATAAAGACAGAATCAAAAAGTATTATTTACAACTAGGTTAAAAACAACAATTAGAACTATTAAAAATTATTATCACAAATCTCAACACTTTCGTTTTGTACTTAGACACAGGTGCCCATTTCAAGTACCAAACACATAGACCTTTTCGCTGAAATACTTCTCCATTCAATAAATGGATCCAGACAACAAATGTTAAATGTTAGTATGTTTTACTCTTAAATTTGTTGCATTTTTAATTTTGTTTAAGTTGTTTTGGAGTTTATTTATTAATGTTATACGTACTCGTGATGGTAGCTTTTTATCCTGTATAAGCCTAACCGTAAAAAGCTTGTATTTAATGTACAATATTACTTCAAAATTGTACAATACTAGAAAGTATCAATACTCCTCAAGTATCTACAACCCCCTAGATTATTTAGATAAGACGATGCTAGAAGGAGTACAAGATGTACTCAAATTAATTTTACACATCCTAGTAGAAATATATACTATCATAATAGCTTTCAAATGGTATTTATTTTTACACCACAAACAAAATTAAAATTACGAAATACTATCTTATTTCATTAACAACTTTTTTTTCTCATAAATCTTGAATCAAAATTTTGTACGGGTTCATTATTTTTTCTGAAGGTAAATTCATTTTAAGATTAAAATCAATCTCCCTTAATTAAAAACTAAAGAACAGGTGATTTTACCTCATTTTACATTCTCTTCAAAATGATATTCCCACACATTTAAAAAATTCAAACTGATATTTGATAGACTCCTTCAAAAAATATTAGTTAACAAAATTCTTTAAATGGCAACAGATGCCCTTAATCGATTCCAAAAACTGCTTTTCGATATCTTTTACGGGCAGGGTAAAAATAATAGATGAAAATATTATTTAATAGCACATCTCATATAATGAATGAATATTTCATGACTTTTCTAAAGCTTTAGACAGTGTAATTTTCAATATTTTATCACCAAATTCCAATTGGATCATAGAGATTGTTCTCAAATTGTGGAAATTCCATGTAATTCTGTTACTTGTAACTTAACTATCTCTCTCAATATTCTAAAGACACATACTGGTTATGTTGATACCTCAGCAACTTTTCAAAAGCGATTATAACTCTTTTTTGTTCCGTTTCTATCAGTCCATAGCTATTTATAGACATCAATCCTAATAAAGGTCAAAATTTGGATCATTAATAATTTATTACAGTTATTTTATTTATTTTTGTTTTACTTTTCTTTATTAAGTTTAAATTATTTCCATCGTAACTGAAAATCTACCATTTGCTATGGTCATAAAACAAACAAAAATTTTGTGAACACGTACCATTATTTTGTTATTCCGTAATTTTATTTTGATTGACAATAACAAAATGAAACTCGGAGGTGATTTTGTAAAGTGTTCCATATGTCCGGCATATTAATTTAATTATAATGACCTCTTCGTGGAACATTATGTATAGCTAAATTTGTTCATATAGTACAGTGAAATAAGACGAAAATGGTGGTGAAAAGTGTTCTATCAATTAAGTGCATTTTTTTATTTTTTTCGATTTTATGCATAAAGATGAGACAGCAACTAATTTTGTGCATGGCTTCGCGAGAAAAGTGGCAAAAAACGCATTGTTGACGTTTTTCGGAGTGCATCGCTTCACTATTTATTTAATATCTCCGGCACCAGGGGTCGTTATAAAAAGTGCCCATTTTTAGGGATTAAATTTTTTTTTTTTTTCAATTTTTTTATTTTTTGGTTTTTTTATGTATAATGCATTATTAATGCTTAATTTTTTTTTAGAAAAATGCACTTTAGTCTAATAATATGCCCCCCCTATGTAAATAAAAAACATTTTCTAAAAGAAATTAAGCATTAATAATGCAATATACATAAAAAAAACCAAAAAAATAAAAATTGAAAAAAAAAATTATTTTAATCCCTAAAAATGGGCACTTTTTATAAGACAACAAACCTTTGGGTTACCTTAGACAAAAGTACATATCAAACCCTACATTTTGAGATGATGGATTTTTTTTTACCATACTTTTACCAAAAATGGCGGGCACTTCAATTTTTGCCGAAAAATGCCGATTGCGAGTGGAAAAATAATTATTATAATATAATATATATATATATATATATATATATATATATATATATATATATATATATATATATAATATATATATATCATGAATTACCGACATAAAAATACATGTTTTCCCAAATTTTGAAAAAATTTCAACCATTTTTCCTTTAAATATCGCTAATTAAGTAAAAAAAAAAAGTGCGAGAAATGTTTTTTTTGGGGGTTAGGATGAATTTTTTAAGTAATCCTACCTTATGGATCGATAGTCTATTTCATCATGGTCATTTTCCATTTTTTTTTATTTTTCCACGACCCCTGGTGCCGGAGATATTAAATAAATAGTGAAGTGATGCACTCGAAAAACGTCAACAATGCGTTTTTTGCCACTTTTCTCGCGAAGCCATGCACAAAAAAAAACTCACAAAATTAGTTGCCGTCTCATCTTTATGCATAAAATCGAAAAAAAATTAAAAAATGCACTTAATTAATACAACACTTTAAAATTATAATTTCACTGTACTAATAGGCTTAGTCAACAATTCATTTTCATTCTTACAGATACAGATCTCGAAGCCATGAAACCCGAAGATCAGTCAAAATTGTTAACGATTACCAAACATACCCGTGAAACAAAATAATTATTATAAAACATGAGAAAATTAATCAAGTTTTTAATTTCTTTTCAAAACCAATCTTTCTTCTACTAATTTCATTTCTTTATCTGTGGTGTGTTTGAAACCAATTTATGAAACATTCAAATAACCGTTGCCTATGGAATGACAAAAAACATTCCCATTCCAAACATTCCTTTTTATAATATATCCATTCTAAATTAAATGAGAAAAAAGTTGCAAGGAACAAGAAGGACAGAAATTAATTAAAATTAAAAGTGGATAACTCTAAACAAGCAGCTCATGTGTACACTTTGTCGTCATGACGTAGAATTATACTTTTTTAATGTCCTTCAAAAATATATTTTCTTTATTATGTGAGGGATTCATAAAGATATTGTAATTTTTTTTTTTAAGTTATCACTAATTAACGATATTCCAATAATTTATCATAATTACAATGAATTATATTTACATTTTTTGAAGTTAAACGTCAAAAATGGTGCAAAAACATTGCACAAACTTTCTCACTCACCTATCCCTAAAACTAAATAACACTGAACCCAAATTAATATCACTTCTGTAGTTGTCAATAAACGAACCATTCGTCCATCTTTGAAAAAATGTCTTCGTTTGTGGCATAAGCGTAGGGTAAGTCATATTTCATCAAATCGGAACTCTTAATGACCCTGTCAGGATTCTTTTTTGCTTATTATTTCTGAAAAACACTTCTTTTTTTTTTTGTTGTGATATTCCATTCAGGTTTGGGTTGTTAAGCTTCATATTTCAATAAAATCTGTTAAGTCTACGTAATCTATTGCATTGTTGCAAAGGCGAAAAACTTCTCACTCATAAAAAGGGGAAGAAAATAATATAAAATAAAGACACCTAGAACTCGAATAGCGTCAGGGTCGAAAGGAAACAAGAGTTGGTCAAGAGAGACCTGATATGATAGATGAAAGGAAGTGTAGAACTAGCTAGAGACATCTTACTACTGTATAAACAACCTATAACGTCAGTTTTTCAGGGAAGCCACTGACAATTTTAATACCTCAATTTATCAACTGAGTTTAGTGTTTTGTGTGTTATATTGCATTAACTGTACAAACTTGTTTTATCGTAAATTAAATAATTTGGATTTGATGTAGTGGTTCCATAAAACCATTAACTGAAATGATTAATGTGTAAAATCTATTTAATGGAATGGTAATGTTTATTATTACAATACGATAATTAGCGGGCACTGTGTTTTAATGGATATATTTGGATTTGATTATTTAATAACTCCATTCGCCCAGCTTAAGTGTACACGCTGATGTGAAATATATTAATTCTGAAATTTCTAATTTACTTGCGAAGCGCAGTTTGAAATGCTGAGTAGAATATTAGCTAGGGTTTCTATTGCCGTCAATGATCACAGGTGGAGTTGGATAGTGTCGTACGTTATTCTCCCCAAGAGCTTAAAAAAGACGTTTAACCACAAAAACAAAATTATATTTGTGTTATAAAATTATTAGCGTTACACTAAAGTCAGTTAAACCATATGGTTATCCGCTTTAGGCGAAGAATTATTTTCATTTTTAACAGATCTGGGGGGGGTTGACCAATACGTTCGTTTGGGTCCTTAAGCAATATTTCAGCTTCTAATTGGCATATGAAGGTTTTAGAGACACCAATCGAAAACTTTTGATTATAGTAATCTACAAGCAACTGTAGGAACTCAGGTTCCATTTATAGGGTGTCCTGAAAATATACAATATTCCTTTCTTTTTAAATGAAAGTATAACAATACCCCCTCCCCCCCCCCCAATTTAGTCTAAAAAAAGTCCCTATACTTTGCTGAACTGAATCTTTTTATTAAGATACTAAATTATGAAAAGTCAAACTTTTCAGGCTAACATCACTCGGCCATAACAACTCTTTCGGGAAGCTATTTACATTTTCTATGTGATGATACAACTAAAATATATTTTCCTGTATAGGGTGGTCCAAAATATTTTTTTAAGAAGACAATATTTTTATTTTATTTCGTATACAATACAAAGCTCTAGAAAACAACTATAAGCTGTAGTAAAACTGTAGACAAATAATATTGAGTATTATTGTATAATACCAAAATAAAAGGAGATTTTAGGAGTAAATTAAGAGGGAAGCATTGATATTGCAATGTACGCGGAACTTTGCTCAACTAATACATTGAACTGATTCCAACTCTGCCTTGAGTAGCTCAACAAATGTTTTCGACATAGGAAAGTTGCTGATGGAGTTTGGCGATTTAATCTCCTTCCTCCATGGATCATCGAAGTGGCACGACAGCATATGACTTGAATGGAAATAAGTTTGTCACAATAGTCCTGAATGCACGTCTCTACTTTAAAACTTACTTTCAAATTAATATAATAAAAAACAAAAATGTTTTAAATAACTATAAAACTAAATAATTATAGCACGAAGTGAAATCCGTTTAGCTTTCACGTCAGTCAACTTGTGTTTTCAATTTATTTTTCTTTAAACACAAAAAACACTGTTTTAATAAATGAAGAAAATTAGTTAATTAAAATATTGTACACTAAAGAAAAAAATATTTTTTTAATATTACCTACATTTTCTGTATTAGATTGAGTATTTTCGTTGAAGATGAAATAATTATTTTCATTAGTTGCTCATTTATAAAAGTGAATCGGATGCCTATTAAATCTCTAAATATTCTTTTATACATATATCTTTCTATTGAACTGTTAATTAGAATTTAAATCCAAATCTTTGTTTAAAAGCAATTATAAACCGTCAGGATCATGTTTGGGTTTTGTTGGTCAAACGTAAACAACTAAAACGTAGCCATCTTCGACTCTGCCTTTGTTACTGTGGTGAGATGACTTTAAACAATTTATAAAATATAAATGCAAAATTTAAAACTCGTTGGATTTAATGTCTTGTCTGTGTAGAGTAGTTGCAACTTACAGACAGACAGACAGACACGCTCCAGGGTACTTAGTTTATCTATGAACCCTAAAAATGATATGTTTAAGCTTTAAAGCTACAAAACACTGTGGAAGTCCTTGCCAATTCACAACATCGTGAGCTGCGTGGATCAAGTTATCCCCTTTTATTTTAATTAATTTTTGTCCTCAATGTCC
The DNA here is from genome assembly GCA_963513935.1 of Aphrophora alni. Classification (NCBI taxonomy): domain Eukaryota; kingdom Metazoa; phylum Arthropoda; class Insecta; order Hemiptera; family Aphrophoridae; genus Aphrophora; species Aphrophora alni. Next base: position 25,078,935 of record OY740777.1, read on the forward strand.
TTTGAACATTTTTTTCAATTATTTTAGAATAGGATTTATTAAAATATAAAAGAACCTTTTTGTCATTCCTTAGGCAACGGTTATTTGAATGTGTCTTATATTGGAATTGTTTTAAACATGATTGTATATAAAGAGATTAAATAAAATGTATTTAAAAGAAATTAAAAAGTCTTTTAATCGTGTTGTGTTTGTAATTAATGTCTATTTAGATAAATTAAAAACAAGATTTAATTTTCGCAAATAAAAGAGTAAAAAACATTTAAAATTTGGACAAGCTTCAAATGAATTTGAAATTTATTTAGAACAAATTTATTTTGGTTAATTTGAAAAGGGGAGAACACAAATAAGAATCTCCTGCTGTAATGTATTAAATTTATCGTGAATGATAGAAGGTCAATTAAAATAAACAAGTTGTATTGAAATCTCAAGGACTGATAGATGGAATTCAGAATGTTGTCTATTATTATTATATATATATATATATATATATATATATATATATATATATATATATTGTACAATACAAAGTGGATAAAAATATAATCGCCTTATCGTGGAAGGCTTGTCTTAAAATGTTTATACGTAGAGAAAACTCTACCAAACGTAATTGCTCGACAGGGGAATGGGACAACATATAAGCAGCATCCATTCGAATTTAGACTTTTATACCGAGAATTTAAAAAGCTAGATTGTAAAAAAACTAGATTTACACAAAACATTTGTATAATTACAAATTATCCCTTAAGAGCTTCAAGTCCCAATCCCAAGGTTTGCACCTCTATTCACCAACTCTTGGTTATATTCACACCCTTCATCAGCTCACTATTCCCTAAACTATACTCGATTTAAAAAAATTACAGCTAGGTGAAAAATTAAAATATTTTGTACATTTTGCAAAATTATACATATATTAATATTTTATAAAGTATAATGTGTTGCCTTGGACTGTTTAATATATAATATAGTTAATTACCTTAGAGGTTGTCCTCAGTCCGTATAATAGTTATGGCTACAGCGCTGTTTCGCCGAACACTGTCGGCTTCGTCAGGCCCGCACTAACACATAAACACGTAACACAACACAACACTAACACATATAAAATCGGAGTATGACTCGTCGTACATAAATAATAAAATTGTTTGTGGCCACATTATAGGTCTTACTTGTCCAGCTGCAGGTATGGTTAAGTAAGACCATAATAAATGCAGCTGGACAAGTAAGACCTATAATGTGGCCACAAACAATTTTATTATTTATGTACGACGAGTCATACTCCGATTTTATATGTGTTAGTGTTGTGTTGTGTTACGTGTTTATGTGTTAGTGCGGGCCTGACGAAGCCGACAGTGTTCGGCGAAACAGCGCTGTAGCCAAACTATTATACGGACTGAGGACAACCTCTAAGGTAATTAACTATATTATATATTAATACCTATGTCGAATACAGCAACGAACTTTACAAATAAATAGTGCAAAAACATTGCACAAACTTTCTCACTAGCTCCTCTATAAAACTAAAAACCTAAACATCACCAATAATGTCAGTACGAAAATTGTCAATCAAAAAAGCGATAATGAAACATGGTAACCGTTTTTGAAAAACCAATTTATATTGCTAAATAACCTAACCTAACCTTTCTGCGCTTGTGACCTAAACACATTTTTAGAATATAGCGCATTTGCTAAAATCAAGCTTTTAATTTCTGCGATTGAAGTTTTTTTTTTAAACTTTTATTAATTTGTTTACCTTAAAACCGTCATGAAAAGTGAGATTTGTTTTGTTGTGACTTTTGGTTAGTGAAAATTTGAACGAAATATTGGTTTTGGTTTGTTTTACCGATTGCTTATGAGCCTTGATTTTTTGGAGAAATGACTTCCAAATGTTGGGTTCTTAGAGACTACAAAATCGTTAGAATCGTTGTAACTCTTTACTCTCACTATGCTGGGTCAACACCTTAAAGTTTTGAGCCCCAGGGAACCTCTGAACCTCTCATCCTAGCAGTCACTATAAAAACTGGAGGCCAATACCATTATCCGGAAATACAAAGTAGCCTATTATTTCATCTAAAACAGCTTATTTCCAAACTATATTAACTTTTCTCGTTGAGTGTAAAGTAAACATACTTTGTGCCTGCCAGTGTTGACAAACAATAACATTCTCACACACAATCAATTATTATTAAAAACCTAGTAATCATCTCGGAGATGTCATATTCAGTTTAACAATTACTGGAAGTTAAATATGTAATACTTATTATCTTTTAATAAACTACTTTTTTTGTTACTAAAATCAAGGAACGGGGTCAATGTTCGATTCTTGAAATCTTCAAACGTAAACTTGGATGAAATGAAGTTTTAATCTAAAGCACTTGTAAAACCAAAGATTTGACATTAAAGTATTTTCAATACAAGGTCTTTCAAAGTATGTATCAATTCAAAAATAATTATAGTTCACTTACTTTTGGTTTAATCTAAATAAAAATTACTTACTTACTTTATAAAAAAAAATTATACCTCTATGCAGTGACATTCGGTATTTAACATTACTGTGTATCCTGCTCTTTCGGCTGCGCCTGGCTTTCGGGCATCGATGCCTTGGAGGTTGCTGACTATTAGATTGCAGGCGCTTACAATCATCTCAGGTGAATTAGTCTTCCCCCACTATCGTGCGCAATGGCCAGACAAGACAACAGAGTTGTGCATCGCCCGCTTGGTAGACTGGACGTGAAACAGCAATCTTGAAGCTTACGTTGGAGGTTGCTGACTATTAGATTGCAGGCGCTTACAATCATCTCAGGTGAATTAGTCTTCCCCCACTATCGTGCGCAATGGCCAGACAAGACAACAGAGTTGTGAATCGCCCGCTTGGTGACTGGACGTGAAACAGCAATCTTGAAGCCTACGTTGGAGGTTGCTGACGATTAGATTGCAGGCGCTTACAATCATCTCAGGTGAATTAGTCTTCCCCCACTATCGTGCGCAATGGCCAGACAAGACAACAGAGTTGTGCATCGCCCGCTTGGTAGACTGGACGTGAAACAGCAATCTTGAAGCCTACGTTGGAGGTTGCTGACGATTAGATTGCAGGCGCTTACAATCATCTCAGGTGAATTAGTCTTCCCCCACTATCGTGCGCAATGGCCAGACAAGACAACAGAGTTGTGCATCGCCCGCTTGGTAGACGGGGCGTGAAACAGGAATCTTGAAGCCTACGTTGGAGGTTCCTGACTATTAGATTGCAGGCGCTTACAATCATCTCAGGTGAATTAGTCTTCCCCCACTATCGTGCGCAATGGCCAGACAAGACAACAGAGTTGTGCATCGCCCGCTTGGTAGACGGGGCGTGAAACAGGAATCTTGAAGCCTACGTTGGACTTTAGTTTCGTTCAGGTAAAATTCCCATCCCTCCCCCTCCCCCAATAATGGCACACTAGCCCTTTTGGCAGGGTCAGTTGACCCAGAAGTTTTTCACGGTGTGCCGTAAGTTCCGCAACCAGTTAATTATGTGAAAAGTGGATTGTCGGCCATTTTGGCGCAATCAACTATGTTCACCACTATTTTTATTAGAATCATTTTTCCTTTAAACTAATTCTAATTTGATAAGTATAGTTTTAATATAAATTAAGTTAGTTTTAAGTCGCCTATCGGTGGTGGGTGACTGAGCTGAGCTGAGACTAGTTGGATCGCAGGTTCAGACTACCCCCCCCTCCCCGAACCAAATTATAAAAGTCCACGACCCAACCCTGCCCTTAAAACCATACCATACCCTATTACATTGTTGCCATTGCAAGTTTCTGTGAGTATAAGTTAAAAGTGTGACTTGTGATATAATTCTGTTTTCTATTGTTGTTTGTCTTTTATTATGTCGGTACCAACATAAACAAGTATCGGACTAATCCAGAGCTATTTAGGAATGTAGCAGACACTTTACAGCAGCATTAAAGGATTTTCGTGCCTGCAATGGGTTGAGGGACTAATTTTATGCGCCAAATCTAGTTTATTTTAATACTGTAGGTATATTTGTTTTTATAAATACCAAAGTGCCTTCAATAAGCTATTAACATTTTTGCAGTAAAAACAAATAATCAAAACATAACTTCAATTACCATTACCGTTTATACTTTTACTAGTGAATGTAAATAAAGAGATTTTTCTTTCAATTAACAGCAGGTGTAGGAAGAGTCTTGAGTGTAATTCGACTGCAATGTCTCATTGTCGCACTCGATAGGTTTCCTACAACTTTGCACACATGTTACACAATTAGATATTCCCATATTTTATGTTATTTAATAATCATTATTAGTATCGCATTCAAACAGTCAAAGTTACATTTCATCAAAATCCCGTGTTCCAGAGTTGAGTGGTGTTTATCAGTGCATAAAGAATCTATAACAGTACAAAATATCCCTTTTAAATTGTTGTAAATTATTTGCAATTCGATTAAAATCACCAGAGTACGTGTTTCTATTTGGATAGCGAGTTAAAAGCTTGTTTTTTATCAATTCCGTGATTGCACTGGATGGTTTGTACAGTTCGTATAGGTGTGGGTTTAATTGAAAAGTAAATGTAACTTTGTAACGTATTTAGGTTAGGTCTTTGTACAGCTAGCAATATACAATCATTGGCTCTATGGAAGGGTATGGTTTCAACCTTTATGTACAGGGTGTCCCACGAAGTAGGTTAGATATTTGTACAGCTAGCAATATACAATCATTGACTCTATGGAAGGGTATGGTATTGCCTTTGTGTACAGGGTGTCCCACGAAGTAGGTTAGGTATTTGTACAGCTAGCAATATACAATCATTGGCTCTATGGAAGGGTATGGTTTCAACCTTTATGTACAGGGTGTCCCACGAAGTAGGTTAGGTCTTTGTACAGCTAGCAATATACAATCATTGACTCTATGGAAGGGTATGGTATTGCCCTTTGTGTACAGGGTGTCCCACGAAGTAGGTTAGGTATTTGTACAGCTAGCAATATACAATCATTGACTCTATGGAAGGGTATGGTATTGCCTTTGTGTACAGGGTGTCCCACGAAGTAGGTTAGGTATTTGTACAGCTAGCAATATACAATCATTGGCTCTATGGAAGGGTATGGTTTCAACCTTTATGTACAGGGTGTCCCACGAAGTAGGTTAGGTCTTTGTACAGCTAGCAATATACAATCATTGACTCTATGGAAGGGTATGGTATTGCCCTTTGTGTACAGGGTGTCCCACGAAGTAGGTTAGGTATTTGTACAGCTAGCAATATACAATCATTGGCTCTATGGAAGGGTATGGTTTCAACCTTTATGTACAGGGTGTCCCACGAAGTAGGTTAGGTATTTTTACAGCTAGCAATATACAATCATTGACTCTATGGAAGGGTATGGTATTAACCTTTATGTACAGGGTGTCCCACGAAGTAGGTTAGGCATTTGTACAGCTAGCAATATACAATCATTGACTCTATGGAAGGGAATGGTTTCTGCCTTTATGTACGTTAACCCCTTTTGGGTCATAGAAATTCTTACTGAATATTCTCGGATGACCTACTAATGACCATTTAACACCCGGGGGTCGATCAGACCCCGCAATTAACGGTTTAGGCAGCCATTTAGGTTTATTACTAAAAGGTTAAACTCAACGCGTAACTCACGTCTGCTTCTTAGGGTCTCTCGTGAACAACTGTACGGTCTGCCTAGAATGAGCAGTCTAGCCTACGATGCGCGCGCATCGAATATCATAGTCATTCCCATAATCCCGTGGATCACCACAGATTAGTCTAAAAAATAGACGTTGGATTTGAAACGAATAGTAACACCTATGGTAAGTCGTAGGGGACTTAACTATAGGCAGAATTAACGAATCAGGGACTTTCTAATTAAACATGTTAACCGGAAGTCGAATTGTTCACGCAAATGGCCACTCTCACCTATTGCCTCAACATTAACTCTTACTTACTTACTTACTTCTTAGTTCAAGCGTCCAAGGCTGTTCACCTCGATGGCTCGATGTCTCCGGTATACGTTTGCAGCTAAGGAGATTAACATTAATTTCCTCAACATTAACTCTAACCAGCTACAAATTACACTCTAAAATTAAAACATATAGTATGTTTTAATAATATTATTTTAGAAATATTAAATTACAAAATGAGTTATTAAACTCTTAATCTCGGGGTTCAGAAGTTCTATAGTCTGAAACTCTTGCCTTGGCAATTTTCACAACACTTTTGGATGTGCAACATAAATTAAAACTATAAAACTTAATCTAAACGATTAGCATCTGTGATAATGGATGAATATGACACAAACTTAATGATGGATTGTAGTTTTTGAATACATGATGTTACAACATATTATGCTTAATAATTTATGAACAAACGGCGGTTAATTAAACGCGTTAATCAATGCTTTGGCCTCTACACAAATCATATTACGCCAATTCGTCTGTACGCCTTTTATTGCAGCACCTTGGATCAGTAGATCCTTTTGCACGTTCATTTAATGCGCTCGGAAAAATCATAGATACTGCATTTAATTTTACATCACAGTTCTGTTGTAAAGAGAATAATGTAACGAACAATTTTTGTTTTAATACATTTGTATCTGCTACCTTGTAAATAAATCATCTGAAATTTCTCAACGCAAACTATATTTTACCGATTAAATAAAATATAATAGAAATATTTCCCCTTAAATTGCAAGAAATATTTATTGTATACCGGGTTATTACTATTATTAAAGGGGAAATAATAATTATTGTTGAAGCAAAAACCGTACTTGTGCATATAGCTACAGCGCTATTTTACCGATAACTCTCGGCTTCGTATCACCACTTGACAATTCCGAGTGTAACTCTTCTTACTATTATAACTGGTTCCTACTCTGTGGCAGGTAGGACTTTATTATTTATTATCTAACTAAGAGTTACACTCGTATCTTGAGAAGTGGTGATACGAAGCCGAAACAGCGTTGTAGCTATATGCCAAAGACAACATATATAGCGTAATTATAGTATTTAAATTGTAAAACTGAAACTATCCTTTCCTACGCAAAACATAATAAAAGTACTTATTTACGCAACTCTAGACATCGGTAGCCTCACTCGGGGTTAGGGAGCTGTTACGAGCTACTCTTACCCAACGTCTCTCGTGATTCCAGTAAAGATATTTAGGTTGAGACTTTATGCTTTCAACAGTTAATATTAATTACTGTACCACAATAATTGTAATCTTGTGTACAATGTTTTCCTGGCATCTAACGATGTGATCTGCGCCTAGCGCTTTACAACAGCATTATCGACAAAGTAAAGTATGAATGGAAGTATAACGCTAAAGGCGCTGACATAACCTCAGCAACAGTGTGTCATCAACAATAACTTTGTTTCACGTTTAGTTAGCAATGTACGAAATACAACGAATGTGTAAATCAAACAGGATTTTACTAGCCATAATGAAAAAGTAGGATCACTATACAAACTTCCTACTGATTAGTTTTGTTTTATTTTCAGAATACATATTATAGCTTTATATGGTTCTGTATATTCACTTGTGTTTATATTAGACAATGTTTTTAAGACAGTTAATAGCGTAGCCTCACTGCATTAAATCTATGACGGAGTATATTGAACTAAATTTGTTTAATGTAACGCCCGTGTTGTATACCCTTCTCATTTCGAGATGAGTAGGTTAATTACTTTAATTTCAAGGTCGCTAACCTAATGGATTCACTCGGAACTATGAAAGTAATTCTCGTCCTGTCATAGCAGCCTATTAGATGTGTTTGTTATCGTTGAAATCGGTTTATTGCTGCTTTAGTTAAAAGATGTTTTTTCTGTGCTGTGTAAAGAGAGGGAAACATCTGACGACGACGAATTCCCCTCAGCAGGAATTCTCTAAGATGAGTGTAATTCCAGAGATGCATAAAGACAAGAAAACTGAAAAAAAATTCCTCATCAGACTTCTAAAATCAAATTTCATGGGCATTTTTGATCATATCTAGGATTTTTTGTTTTTACATTTTTGTGTAGCTCAAAATTTGACGGTAAGAAAAAATAGGAAATTAAAACTTTTTTTCAAAAGCTGCTGTAACGGTTTTGGTCAAATTTTACTCAAATGTAGCCATAAAGGGACTAAACAAAACATATTCTCAACCATTCCTCCAAAAATTCAAATATAATTTAACTAACCTAACTATTTCTTCAAAAATTTGCCTGTTTGTAAATTAATTAATAGTAGAAAGAAAATATCGTGGATTGTAAGTGGCATTGTAATAAATAAAATCTTGTTTTATTTTTATATAACTTACCATGAGGACTAGAGAAATCAATATCTATATTTAGAAGAAAAACAAATCATTCTATAACAAACTAAAGACTCATATAAACCTTACAGAGAGAACATAAGCATAGAACAATATAGATTATACATGACCTAAATTTATCTCAGGCTAAATTTTATGTTAAATAGATAATTTCTGGGGATTGCAGAGTGAATATAAACTGGCATTGTAATAAATAAAATTATATTTTGTTTTTATATAAATTACCATGAGGACTAGAGAAATCAATACCTATATTTCTGGGGATTGCACAGTGAATATGAAGTGGCATTGTAATAAATAAAATTATGTTTTGTTTTTATATAACTTACCATGAGAACCAGTGAAATCAGTACCTATATTTAGAACAAACAAATCAGTCTATAATAAACTAAAAACTCATATAAACCTTATAGAGAGAACATAAGCATAGAACAATATAATGAAAAAACAAACACAATATTTAGTAAATTCTACAATCTTATTGAGTCTTGCCGACCATGGTTTCGCCAGCAACAGCATTTACAAGGCAGCTTAACACAGACTGAGTTGTAACTAGACTTAACTAATTCAGTCTGTGTTATGCTGCCTTGTAAATGCTGTTGCTGGCGAAACCATGGTCGGCAAGACTCAATAAAATTGTAGAATTTACTAAATATTGTGTTAGTTTTTTCATTAAAATGGAGTTCTACCAAGTACCTTCGGTCAATAGTGTAAATCGTATAGAACAATATAGATTATACATAACCTAAATTTATTTCAGACTAAATTGTATGATAAATAAATAATTTCTGGGGATTGCACAGTGAATATAAAGTGGCATTGTAATAATTTTTTTTTCCTTATAACTTACCATAAGGACTAGTGAAATCAATATCTATATTTAGAACAAACAAATCCGTCTATAATAAACTAAAGACTCATAAAAACCTTACAGAGAGAACTTAAGCATAGAACAATATAGATTATACATGACCTAAATTTATCTCGGGCAATGTTAAACAAATAATTGCTGGGGATTGCACAGTGAATTAAAAGTGGCATTGTAATAAATAAAATCTTGTTTTGTTTTTAAATTTACTAGAAAGTATTAAGACATGTATCTGATAAATGAGATTGGATGTTTGTAGTCCTACTCAAAACTTTTTCCTTCATAGATATTGGAGGCCCGTATTCCCAATAGTACGATATTCCTACTCGCTAAAAACCACCTCCCTTCCTCTTTAATATATCTATCATATAGGTCATGGGTCAGAAATCCTTTTTCTATGTACCAACTGTAAGTTCTTTCAATGGATTTATCGAGAAAGTATAGTGAAAAGAACCATATATTATTTATTGACTTGAAGAACGAGATTAAAAACCCTAGTTATGACAAAACCCATTCAGAGATAAATTTCTGACAAATTAAGCAGGAACCAAGGTTCAGTGATGGGAGCAGGATAGATCCAGCCAGGGTGTGCTGGGTGAAAGATGGGAATTACCTCATTTTTTATTATAATGCTTTGAAAAGTTATCATTAAAGCGGGTCAAGCAAGATACTGAAAGGAAGAATTTGATTCCAAACCATCAATTTGGTTTCAGAGATAAGAATTCAACTATTTATCAGGTTCATAGAATCACCGGTGTCTTTGAAAATGCACTTGAAAAAAAACAAATCTGTTCTACTGTGTTTTTGGATGTTTCCCAAGCTTTCGATTAGGTGTGGCATCGGGGATTGGAATACAAAATGGAGAAATACTTGCCAAAACAACATAGTCGATTGCTGAAGTCCTATATTTCAGGAAGGCACTTTCGAATCAAGTATGAAGAAAGTTACTCTGATTTGAAGCGGGTATCTGCTGGAGTTCCACAAGGAAGTGTGTTGGGGCCCTTCTTGTACTTGCTCTATACAAGTGATATTCCAGTCTGTGATGAGGCCATCATTTCTACATTTGCGGATGATACTGCTGTTATCTCAAAAGGAAATAGCATTGAGGAGTCTACTGGAAGGCTGCAAACAGCTGTCAATAAAATTTGTGACTGGACTAAAAAATGGCGAATAAAGCTGAATGAGTCAAAATCTGTTCATGTTAATTTTACTAACAGAAAAACCAAAAGTGATCCTACAAGACAATAATGCAAAATACTTGGGCATGACACTAGATGCAAGATTACGATGGAAGGTACATGTTAAAAAGAAATGTAATGAACTAAATCTCTAACTAAGGAAAATGCATTGGCTTCTTGGGCTGCATTCAGAGCTGTCAGTGCACAATAAACTATTACTTTATAATCAAGTCCTAAAACCTATCTGGACATATGGTGTGCACCTTTGGGGCTGCGCAAAAAGAAGCAACATTAAAATTATTCAAACATATCAAAATAAAGTACTGAGGGGCATTGTTAATGCCCCTTGGAAGATACGCAATGATGATCTCTATAAGGATTTACAAATTGCTACAGTTTATGAAGAGGTTCGGCGATTTGCTAGGAAGAAAGATTGTATAAGCACCATAACATTGAGATATTACAAGTTCTCAACAATTCAGTTCAAGTTCGGCAGTTGGACAAGATAAAACCGTTTGATTTGGCCTAAGACAAGACTAATACATAAATAACACAAGAACAAGTGATTTTGTGTATTGGAGTGCGTCGTAGGATGTGCAGCCAACAAACGCTTTCATTTTATAGAAATATTGATAGATGGACTAAGTTCAGTTTCAATTGTAAATAAAAATTTTAAAAAATAAAATAAAAATTACAATTATTTTCAAATTACCATAACATACAAAAACACTAAATAAAAATGAAAATATAGTTCTTTACATGCATGAGGGAGAAAAAAAATCATAAAATTTTATAATTTTTTTACTGTAAAATACCTCAGCAAATAGGTTGCTCCATTCACTATCTTCGCCACATCGTTGAAGTCTTTCTTGACCCTGACTAAATCGGGTTGCCTCATCTGCTGTACTGAATATCTTCTCAGCCAGAACCGCCGTTAAGGTCTTCACCGTAACCCTGGTAAGGGGCCCTTACATGGTACTACCATCCGGAGCCAGATGGACCAAGGTTTTTTAAGAGGTGTTACTCCTTTATCCCTCCTCCTTCCCATAACAAGATGGGCTCCGGGCTTGGGACCGGTATAGCGGAGTTACTTAGATACTAAGTACGGTATGAGAAATAAAATTTCCAAGTCTTATTATATTATCACTCGGCCATAATACAAGAAAAACATTTATGTGACAACTTTCTGAAAAGCTGTTTACATTAGCTATCTGATAATTTAACTAAATATTATTTTTCTGCACAGAGTGTTATCCAATTTTTTTGTAATCATTCAATGTGTTTACAAAGAAAGTATGGATTAACTAACAACAGTATAGATTGTTTAGAAGTAACTGAAGAGGAGAACATTGATATACTTAAATTTATAAAAGAGGGGAAAGAGTTTTATATTTTTTCGGAACACTCTGTATTATTGAACATGAATTTTCCACATCCTGTAGATAGGTCCACTCAAAAGCTTTCCATTGACGTGTCTTTCACCTTCCTATGCCAACTAGAAGCTGAGATATTGTAACGTATGTCAAAATAACATTTAAGAAGAACATGCTGCAATATCTAGTCCAAGGTGTTCAATTCCGTTACGAAATTCCTGGCATCATGAGGTATGCAATTTGTTTAATTTCATAAATTGTTATTAATATATTGTTTTATCCTATACTATTTATTCTAGATATTGCTATATTCGAAAGTGTTTATATTTAATATGTTCCTAAAAATCTATGTTAAAACGTTTGATATTCAGTTAAAAGTTATTGTTAAAAGTTTACTAAACTTGTTATATTGATAATTAAAACTTCTATTTTGGACTATGCCACACATGTGTAGCCTACTCTCAGACTGTTGAATAAAGAAAGAAAGAAATATATGTACAGATATTAAACATAAAATTGAAATTATTATCTTTATTTATTACTTACTGTAACTTTTAACAGAATATTCAGCAACCCAACTTATCACAATAAATACTTTATTTGCAATAAAATGACTTCAATGACAGTCATCATCTTCAGTTGTTACATATACACAATCTTGTTCGTACTGGACTACAACAGACAAGACTTCAGATAACAGCAGGGAAACAATATAATCATGCCTACATGTTGCTAAGTGAACATGAAGGTGTAGGCATTACTTCTGTGCTGTCTATCTATTGTATCAGGAAAGTATTTACAAGTAACAACTCCAGATGATGACTTAGTCACTGTAACATCTTGTTACAAATAAATCGTTTGTTTTTGGAAAGTTGTGCGTTTCTCTTCAATTGGTAATTGAATTTTCACAAGTGTTGTTTATTTCAAATGAAAACCAAAAATGTTTTAAAATTTTAATTGGGATATAAAATGGACAGTTAATAGTTCTTGATGATATGTGATATTTAATTACGCGTTAATTTTCGTGGTGACCTGAAATGAAAATATCCATACATAAAAATAGCACTCTTATGTATATTAATACTGTGATACCTTCAGTGTTTCTAAGCATTTCACAAGAAGATTTGACACTTTGACACAAAGATTCACAAAGAGAGAATCTAGTTCTGAAATTATCATAAAATCCAACATATCACTACAGGCGTTTCTACAGTGGAGAGGCATTTTTTGGAAGAGCATCTTATCCTAAAACTTGTATTGGACCAGAATTATTAGCAATATCACTTCAAAAGCTGAATTATACCTTGTTACAGATGAATTTATTTACATCTTATTACTAATTTAATTTATTACTCAGTTAATAATAAGCTGATGTTTAGCAAGTTCTTTCGATATTTCCTCTGTGTTCTCATTCAAGAAGTCACAGCTAGAAATAACGCCTCTAAAGGAATTATTTAGAACAGACGCCTTGTGAGGTTCAACAGGACGTCATTTTCAACAGATAATGAATGACTCTGTTTGACAGTCAGTCTGTATTAATAAAGTCCCATTTCAACATTTCCTAATGGAACTAACTTTCCCTGCAGCACCAGTTATAGCTTGGTTTATTACAAAGGGCGAGATCTTAGACAGATCTGCCCCATCACTACTGTTTCTTATATCAAGGAATCTAGGAGCAGGTCCCTGGATCCTTACGTCGAAATTCCTTTTCTTAGATTCAACCCAAATTGACTCTTGAAACGATACATATAGCTGTCGCTTCTCACTACCCGGGTTGACATTTAAAGAAGTAGAGGCCATACATGAGTTAACCAGTGCATCGTGTTTGGTAGTTCCAGATGAGACTCTGGGAACGGGTACATCCTTGGATCACTTTCGATCATTTCCTAACGCCAAAATTCTTGTATAGCTTGGGTTTTGCAAGGGATCCTAAACCCCTCTCAATAGGTGCAGATAGTTTGAACCCCCTTGCAATGAGAACCCTATATAAATGTGAAAGTAAGAAACTGTATATAGGTGAACTGTGTGTATGTCTATGTAGATGATAGTTTATGAGTTGGGAGTGTTCGACTGGGGACCGCGAGGAACACCAACCCCCTCTTATTAGGTGCAGCTAGTCGGCACCCCCTTGCAGGGTCTATATTTAAAAATTTTATCCTGAAAACAAGACTAAAAATACAATTTCTGACTGGTATAAATACAATTTATTTGTTTAGGTCTCAACTTTAAAAATGTTACAACTAAAAAACAGAATAATTTTGTTTACAAACAAAATATGCTAAGTAGTTTCTTTGTGTCTGAAAATTCATTGCACAATATACATGAAAGGCTTCATGTGTTCCAAAAACAAAAAAAAAATGGTATATTGTGAGTATAAAATATAAAGTCTTGTCATTAAAACCTCTAACGTCAATAGGAAAAACTCATTTCGAAAATAACCAAATATTTTCCTATGAATTAATAATCTACTAATAAAATAAATTAATCTAAGGGGCACATTTAAAACTTTAAAAAATATATATTTACAAAGGAGTAATACAAAAATTTATCTATTTTAACTCATAAAATGTACACTCTGCTATAACTTTGAATTTCCTTAGCTATCCAAAGCGCAAATAGAAGAAAATCCTGTACCTACTTATTATCACGGAGAGAATACAAAGATTGAAAATAAATTATTTTATCATAACATTGTCTTTGTAGTTGGTGTGGTATGCTAAGATTCGCCGAATTACATTTGGCTGTCTCAGAGATAAAGAAGTTTTTTATTTTAATTCATGTTATGTATATTATACACGTAATAAAATTGTCTTTTTAAATCTTTCCACCATGTCCTGGATATATTACGACAGTATTGTATGTATAAAGAATTTTCAGTTTTGTTTCATGTACAGAAAAGAATAAAATTTTATTTCAAAATTATGTACTATAATGAAAAACAAAAAAGAAGATCATATTCGTTTTGATAAGTATTGATTGTTAATCTTGTCTTCATTGATTATCTCCGACTTGTCTTAGACGCTATTAATCTTGGTGATTTTTACATTCCAGTAAAATATAAAATGCTATGCTATGCTCTCATTCCCACTTTACCGAGCAGAGTTAAGTCTTCTACTAATGAAAATATAGTAATTAATTGTTACAAATATTAGTTTTTTCATTCAGCTTTATATAAAAACTTTAAATTAAAATTTTTTAAATTAAATTTTAATATTTTATTTTGAATTATTCTAAAACTACATCCGCTCACCCCAAAATTACAATCATACAGAAAAACTAGTTGTCTTTTTTTCAAAATATTTTGTACTTACCCAGTATATGTAGTATAAGGGAAGTTTGGTAATCACTAAAATTACACCCTTTCTGATCTTTTTTGTCTGATCTTCTCTTTCAAATTTTCAGAAACGGGAAAAGTTATATTCAACATGACATCCATCTTTACATAAGCATGAGACCGACCACACAAATTAAGATAGGAAGATGATAGGAGTAAGCTACTAGAGTACGATCATATTAAAATTTATACAAATTTAATTTAAAATGTCGGCTATTTTAGAGAGCTTTTTGTTCATATCCCGAGTGTTAATCAAATTATAACACTAAATTTTTTATAAATTTGCAGACTTCAATTCTTCTGTATGTAATGATCTATATGACATATAGTACGAGTCAAAAATGTAATTTCAAACTCTAACCTCTAAAGAAAATGTGATATTCGTACACTTACAAGATTTGGCAGTGCCAAGTGACCAATATGAGTGTAGTGAGTGCAGGCTTCTTAACAGCTTTGAAAGCCTGCTAGAACAGAAGACTGACACGAATGAAGTGAATGGAGACTGTTCCACATATACGAAGCTCATTAAGATCTAGCCAACATCAATAAAGGAGTGACATACACAATAATTAAGGTTCAGAAAATCTATGTAATAACTGTGTTTTGGTTATGAAAGGTAGAGTTTCCTCTCTTCACTGCAGGACTGTCCTTTGTTTAATAAATTTATAATTATTACAATAACATTGTTTTTCTTTGCAAGACTTTTTGCATTCCAGACCTTAACTTTCCCATAAAAAAATCTATAATTTGAACTTATCCATTACTGTGTATACTGGATATACACTGTGTATACCTCTTAATCTAACAATACAATTTTATAAGACTTAAGAGACACTCAAGAAGACTTGGTTATTATATTTAGAGAATCAGCTTATATTGTTGCATGGTGGGGCTGGCTTAAGTACCAAGAAGGGAACATCAATTTGTTTCCTTGTGTATTACAAAATATTGTTTCAATGTAACAATATTTGTATTGCTGGACATAAAACATGTTTAGATAGGTTAGCTAGGGCAGGGCTGACACCAACATGAACATTACGAGTAAAGGCTTCTTCACAAGTCGACTTCGAGGCCCGACAAGCCCAGTGAATGGAAATTGTTCAATATAAACATATACAAAGCTCATTAAAGCCTATTTGACATAAAAAAAAGTAGTAATACACAAAATTATATAGTTGTGAAAAGAAAAACTGTATAATAAGAGTTTTAAACAAACTAATCCCATTGGGTAAGACCCCTTGATCTACCAATATAATAACTTTTTCCAGAAACTAACTTTTAGGCATTGTATTTAGAGAATCCACTTGTATGACAGGGCTAGGTAAAGTACCATGATGACAATCATCAACTTGTTTTCATTGCCTTTAAAAAATTTTATTGAATGGTATGTGTCATGTTTTTAATTTAGGATAAAATAACAATGTAAAGTATTAAAACATAATAATTGTATGCTACTAAATTAGACCTTTAATTTGATGTACAACTCAACCCACGCTCTCATTTAAGATTTTCTTCCGACTCCTTGTGGGCCGTCCCCCCGAAGTGGTAGCGGCTCATTGAAATTGTGGTAAAATAGTGTTTTATGCCCAGTAACAGTGTACCAAGTTATAATAGTTCCATCTATAACGGTTAAAAAAATATTAACCCGTTCCGGAACTTTTCACCACCCCTGTGTATGTATATATATATATATATATAGCCACCTTACCACCATACGCGTAAATATGAGAGAGAAAAGGAAGAAATTGTGCGTGTGTTCCCAAACGGTCACCCACCCCAGCACTAACCACGCTCAATGTTGCTTAACTTCGGTGATATATAAATGCATTGAATTCTGTAGCTTTGAAATCTTGATTTTTTTAGTGAAAAAGTTAGGTCCATGTTGAAAACTTAATTTATTGTTAAGAAATAAAGTATATAGAACATGATTTTTTTTTTTTTTTAATTGCCAAAAATACTCAGACCTCTATGATTACTCCTAAAAACTGCAAGAATCCCATCTCTTAATATTGTTCCTTTATCCAAAGCAACATGCCTTAAATCTCAAAATCTTGTATCTGTCTTAATGTATGTAGTTCATCTTCTTCAGATTTATTTACAAATTTATTTTTAAGAAACCAACTATGAATACAAACCTGTTCAAACCATTTAAATTCAATTCCACCAAATGTTTTAATACAGAAAGGAAGTATTCTGTTAGTTGAATATTGAACAACATTGACAATATCGATTGAAGTGGAAAAGTTATCAATAATTACTTGTTAACTATATCTCCACCTCTAGATGTTATTTGTTATATTATTATTGATGTATGTGTTTTATGCATTAGTTGACTAAAAATCTAGGTATGAATAAAATTTTTAAAAAGATTTATTAATGTATACTGGTTTTAATTGAATATACTACATAATCTGACCTAACCATGCTTAACATATAAGCGAAGTTATTGGTCTACAAAAATCTAGATTAGATTAATGGTATCATCACATATAGTTAAGGTTATTACATATACATATTATTAAAAATTTTAGTTTAATCAATTGAATTCCGAATAACTGATAATATCCGTTTTGATTTTTAATATTGTAGCTTCCGGATTAGCAGAAATTTATGAATTAATTTTATATTACCTTTTTATTCAGTATATCTCGTTAATCCCTGTTAATCTTCTGTTCTACGATTAACAACTTTTACTAAGAAACCTTACATGATCTGATGATGGGCTCACGCAGCCTGAAACTGCATTAATCTAATTAACCAACAGGGGATTAACGAGACGTACCGAATAAAAAACTAATATAAAATTTATTCATCTGTTTTGATATGCATCATGGCAGGGATAAAGTTAACAAGTACCTATTAATATAAACCAAAAAGATTCCCAGAAAACTCCATACTTTACCTCTGTTTGATGATATAACTCGGCAATAATTTTTACTTGTTGTGATCTTGTAATCATATAACGCTAAATCCGCTATTAATAATGTTAGCCACTCCATAAGCCAGTTTTTTCTATTTGTTAAAATTGACCCAATGTTATATTAGAAAGCAATCATAACAGTTTCTTAATATTTGACTGTTTCCTCAGCAAAATTATTAGTAATTTAAGCATTTCTTAGCTAACCATTATAAAAGCAAGACACTTTTCCTTAGTCTGCATATCTGTAACATAATTACCACATTGAGTAATTTTAACATATGATAGTATAATAGCTATTTAAACAAAGAAAACAAATAAATGGATTATAAACTAAATCTTAATTAAGAATTTTTATATTACACTTTATTTTTAAAAGCTCAAAAACATGTCTCATGCTGAGAAAATCCTAACTTCATAAAAATTAAACTATATTTTTTTTAAATGGCATAATATAAAAGTAATAAATAGCTTATATTGGGTTATAAATTTTAACTATAAAATTATAACCTTTATCAGTGTTGTCTTGTTATTATTGATTGAAATATTAGGTTTTAAAAAATTACCCAAGAATAATCATGTCATTTGAAAGAAAATACTTTTATAATACAATTAAAGGTATACAATGATCCAATTACACTTTGTTTATAAGCCGTGATATTTTAAGAAAATTTATTACACTAATTAATCATACAGCTGGAATAATCACACAGTACATTTAAATCATTTTAAAAAAAGAACCATTCACAATAATGTTTTTTTTTAGTTATTGAACTGAAGATATTATTTATTCTGGTCTCCCTCGCCGAGCAGGTCCTCCTTGTGGACCACCACCACCACCACCACCACCTCCAGGTCCTCCTTGCCATTGACCTCTACCACCACCACGAGTTGGAGGCCCACCTCTTCCCCGTCCACGTGCAGCTGAAAAACATACAAACTAAACTCAATTGATAATATTAACAATATTTACCACATTAAAAAGAATAATTAAAAATACTCCAAAAAATGGTAGCTTACAGATGTTCTTACAAAGTTTTTCCCAAAGAGGTTAAGCATATTCTCATCTCCGATATATTAAAGCTAGATTGTGCCATATGTTGAATCCATATAACTTTACTGCAAGCTGAACATATGGAATCAATCCAAATTTAGTCTTCACTCTTCGTGCATATTTATAAGGAAAATAGATATACTAGTAAGCTTATATGAGATTCATATAGGTTTTAAGAGGAATGATTTAGAGAACATTACAGATTTCTGATGATAATGGTGTTTACAGAAACAGCCCTTCTTTTTAACAAAGATTACTGCAATCCGCCAACAAAAACCTGTTGAAATCAACAATGTTAAAACTTTAGGTAAATATGTATTGTATTTGTCGTAGTGATTTAGTACATAAATTTATGCAAATTGTGTCCTACATACCATATTTTGAAACAATAAGAACATCATTTATTACGGAAGACACTTTTGAAGTACCAAAATCCATTAATTAAGTCTAAAATAAGCAATATTCAAGTGTGCATTCAATTTCTAAGTACGTAATCGCCCTATGTGTCTGTGTTTCAAAGGTCGCTGACCTCAACAGTGGAACTCAAAGTAACTGCACTGGAAACTATTGCTGAATGGTACCCTGCAGGCGAATGGTTGCATATCTATACCGACGGTTCAGCAACTAACGCAAGAAGCAACGCCGGTGCCGGCGTATACTGCAAGCTCTTCCAAATCGCAGCCCCCGTTGGAAAAATGGCTACCAATTTTGATGGGGAAGTTAATGCTATACTCTTAGCCGTGCAGCGGATAGCGAGGTTACAGATAATGAAAGTGGTGTTGTTCATCGACTTGCAGGCGGCAATAACATCTATCTGCAGTTATGAAATGACGGATAATCAGGAAGTTCTGAGTTGCAGACGAACTATTGACAAATATATAGGAAGTGGATCTACGCTCGTGCTCCAGTGGATCCCTGGTCATGTTGATGTAAACGGCAACGAAGAAGCGGATAAGTTAGCAAGATCAGGTGCAAGAAAGGAACAACCGGACAAGCCCACTACGTTGCACGACGCAAAAAGACACATAAAAAATTACCTGCGAGCAAGATGCATTACGACACAAAAAGTATCGGCTGAAGGCAAAAAATGGGAAAGTCTAACGGAAAAGAGCGGAAGGCCACCAATCAACTTGCCACGCCTACAACAAGTTGCTCATTTCCGACTATTGACGGGTCATGATTATCTACAAAAACACCTCCACCGGATAGGGGTCACCAGCGACCCTTACTGTCCCTTATGTAACAATAGGCAGGAAATGGACTGCGAGCACCTGAAATTATGTCCAGCTCTTGCGGAAAAGCGGGACTCTCCCGACTATGACCTGTACTGGGCTGCGAGGAAACTAATGGCGGAAGCCTAATGTTTGGCGTAATTTAAAAAAAAAAAAAGTGTTTCAAATGTTACGCAGAGTAAAAACAATAGCATATTGTATGGAACATACAACTTACACGTCACCTGACAGGTTAATATTACTACGCTCTATGATTGTAAAATCATGACAACTAGGTATAGGCAGGTCACTCCGTATGTATATATTAATATACATATATTGACCTAACCAGACCTAATAAACTTACTGACCTTGATGGATGAACATAAACATCGAGCAATGAGACATTTAGTAACTTCATGAATGTTGTCATACATATTAACGTAGGACAACATAGGCTACTGGTATATTTACAAAGATATATATATATACTAGTATTTTTGGCATTTTTTTTTTAAATCATGTTCTACACATACTTTATTTGTTAATACTAAAAGAAGTTTTCAACGCAGAGTTAACTTCTTCACCGAAAAATGTATTTCCATGATAACGATAGGTCTGGTCAGGTGGCCATATAAAATCAAATCGTTATCTAACCCCAACTGAAATTTTGAAGAAAAAAAAGAAGAAATTGTGCATCTGGTGCTAACAGCACATAGTGTTTCCAAGCGGTCACCCATCCAAGTACTAACCCCGCTCAATGTTGGTATGTATGTATATATTAATATTTTACATATATTGACCTAGCCAGACCTAATAAAGGAACTGACCTTTGTAGATGAACATAAACATCGAGCGATGACACAGTTAGTAACTTCACAAATGTTGTCATACATATTAAAGTAGGACAACATAGGCTACTGGTAATTATTTACAAAGATAGATATACTAGTATTTTTGGTATTTTTTTTTTAATCATGTTCTACACATACTTTATTTCTTATTAATAAAAAAAAAATTTCAACGCAGAGCTAACTTTTACACCGAAAAATGTATATCCATGATACCGATAGGTATGGTCAGGTGGCCATATAAAATAAAATCATTAGGCCTATCTAGCCACAACTGAAATTTTGAAGAAAAAAAGAAGAAATTGTGCATGTGGTGCTAACAGCACATAGTGTTTCCAAGCGTTCACCCATCCAAGTACTAACCGCGCTCAATGTTCTTTACTTCGGTGATATATAAATGCATTGAATTCTATAGTTTTGAAATTGTGATATTTCGTTGAAAAAGTTAGCTCGTATGTTGAAAACTTATATTATTAATAAATAAGGTAGGCCTATGTAGAATGATTACAACAAAAAAAAAATCGCCAAAAATACTAGTACGCCTACCTATCTTTGACAATAATTACCGATACAAACTTCTATAACCCTAGATTTCGTACTTCTAGATTGCTTATTTAAGACTAAACTAGGCCTAATAGATTTGGCAATTGTGCAATCGACCGCCACAAGCTTTTTACTAGCTAAATGTTGACAATTTGATATAAAACATCTACTGTTACATAAACGACATCTTCCTTTATAGCGATTTACATTTTCAATGATCGAATAACGTTATTTATGTCAAAAACAAGCTATTTAAGAAGAGAGTTATCAAGCATTTTGAGGTTACATTGTCTGTAGAAGTTACGATCTACAACAATTCATGAATCAATGGAATGTCAAAATCATCGATGTTTATGTTAATCTGCCCCAAAAAATAGGTCTCATTATAAAGGAACTGAAGATTTGGGAAGGTATCTAAATACCTACATATATTGACTAAGCCAGACCTAATAAAGGAACTGACCTTGGTGGATGAACGTAAACATCGAACGATAAGAACTGTCGAACTCTATGGAATCATGATCTGTAATTCCTTTACTAGGTCTGTAAGGTAATATCTTACGGACCTAGTAAAGGAATAAAAGATCTGTTTTACTTTACTAGGTCCGTAAGGTAATTATATTTATATAATATATATTATATAATTACCTTACGGACCTAGTAAAGAAACTACAGATCATGATTCCATAGATATTAACTTGTAATATATATGGATCATGATTCCATAGATATTAACTTGTAATATATATAGTAATATTAACTTGTGACATTTTCTTAACAAGTGTTTTTAACATTCGTAACCTCAGAATGCTTGAAAACTGTCTTCTTAAAAATAGCTTCTTTTGACATAAATAATGGATTTCGACCATTGAAAAGTGTAAATTGCAGTAAAGGAAGATGTCTTTTATGTAACAGAAAGTGTTTTATATCAAATTGTCAACACTTAGCTAGTAAAAAGCTTGCGAGTTGATTGCACAATTAACATAGATTTTGTTACTTCAAAAATGTCTTTCGTAATAAAATATGACCAATTACTTCAAAATAAGGTATGTAGTATACAATTTGTATAAATTTCTGTACTAAATCGATACGACAAGTAAAACACATATTTACCAAAATTTAATTGGCTATTGTAGAGTATAATTTGGGTAAATATACAGGAGAATTGTCCGATCAATTTAAGTATGAAATCTTCAGCATTTCGTCTTTAAAATTGTGTTATTCCAATCATTTCGATCATTCTTAACAAAGCTAGTGGTTTTTTTATCTCTCACAATTCATTATTTACTTCACAATCTTAGAAATTGACAAATTTGTTACATATTCTATCATGAAGCCATATTGAAATCACTAGTGGGGCGCATGCCTACTTCATTCAATAATACAGGTTAATATTACTCGCCTCTATAATATAAGATTCATGATGAGTAGGTCTGAAACCCAGACCTAGTACAAGAACGATAGGTAAAGTAAGGTAAATATATAGCCTATACATATGATTGAAGAATCATGTCTATTATCACACACACACACATAATATATATATATATATATATTATATATATATATATATAGGCCTATATGATAATAGACATGATTCTTCAATCATACAACATAATAATAAGGTAGCCTATAATATGCATGTGTAATAAATATATAGGCCTAGTCACCTAGCAGAGTTAATAGAACAAGCTATCATAGATACATTGACTTGATGAAAGTAGCATTCATAACCTACGAAACTAGAATTCATACAATTAAAGTATTAAATTTTCTATTAAAGTGATGCATTTTAGGACTTCAAGTGTTTATTGCACCACATAATATGACCTGACCCTTTCATTATAAGATAAATACTTTGTTTTCATGATTTTTTATAGAAAAATCGAAGGATAATCTAGACCCGATATTTACCCTTTGCATTAGTAGCTTACTTGCCCCAAGCTATCGAATATGTGTAAGACTCAAAACAATGTACCATTCCATACAGTATATTCAACATACGAAATATACCTAACTTTACTGAACCTAACCTTTCATTAACGTAGTATTTTACAATAAAAAGTTTAAATTTAACACTTAGGTTATGTAGTTCCATGAGCAAAGACCGCCCACAATAGTTACAAAAACGCAATTATTCCAGGTGTACAGATGTCTGGTAACTGAGTTGTTAAGTATATTATCGAAAGATTGAAACTAGGTCTAAGCCCAAATTCCTTACCTTGTGCTCTGAGAATAGCCGATTTTCCTCGACCGGCTCCAGCATTAGCTGCTTTGTTACCGTGTCGTTTGAACATTGGTGCATTCTTTAACATGTCTGGTAAAATTAGAAACCTTATTTTTGATCCACGAATGTACACATTTTCTAAATTTGAGGTTTTTGCATCTCTATAAGTAACAGTAACATTTGTCATTTGACAATTCATGTTATCTTCAGCTTCAATTAGTTTACCTCTATAAACCTCACCAGTGTTAGTTTCACACGTCACTATATGCCCCTCGGCTTCATGTAACACTTTTATGGGTACTCCGATAGACATTTTAAAAAGTAATGCTAGTCACAGTGGTAAAGTTTAAAACAATAACTCGACACGAGGTGAACAAAATAATATTAAAACTGAACAATGCGTTGTACTTGCAGTCTTGCAAGCCGGCAAACGTTTAGAAACGTAAAACGTAACTCCAGACAACGATCGATCTCAGTGTAGCCACAACACTCCAAGCGGGAGATGAAAACTACCCTGCGCAACTCTAAACAATTCAACTGAAACTATTTTCAAATGTTCAATATAATTTTTAGTTACAGGTGATTAACGGCAGAAAATGTAAAACTTTTTCAATGCAATATGTGGTTGTTTACAAATGGCTAATTTACTAATAA
Source organism: Aphrophora alni (assembly GCA_963513935.1). Classification (NCBI taxonomy): domain Eukaryota; kingdom Metazoa; phylum Arthropoda; class Insecta; order Hemiptera; family Aphrophoridae; genus Aphrophora; species Aphrophora alni. The sequence goes on from OY740777.1 coordinate 25,103,456, forward strand.
TATTTGTTTTTATTTTAAGTATTTAAGTTTACATTTGAAATTAATTTTACCTTCATAATGTTAATAGAGACCTAATGCACGCTGGTAGTACTGGTGTATAGTACTATATAACTTTACTTTGGACTAGTAAATCATACAGTATTTAGAAATACTATACTGTAGTTGACACAGTTACATAGCGAGCTAATAAACTACATTATATTTAACACACATGAAATATTGATTAATTAAAAATGCTTTACTTTAATAATTATTTTATTTTTAAAAGAACTTTAGAATTCAATCAGTTGATTAATCTATTTCATAACTTAAATCATTTTTATCTTAAGAAAATTTTGAACCTTATTTGAGTCATAGGCTACAATAACTGACAGCGGAGCTTACTAGAGGGTTCTAAAATTAGCAGCTTATTAGCTATATTTTAAATGTCTTGAATTAAGAATGCATTTATTGGCATGACTTGTGAAATTAGTTATTAAATTTGAATAGCAATTTCATACATTGAACAACCAATGAATTCAGAGCTAAAAATATTAAACTTGATTTTATTCGTTAATTAATGTTTTACATTCATACTTAATATAAATTACAAAACATTACAAAGATATATTACAGTTCAATTGATAAACAGTACAAAGTACATACAAAACCATAACAGCACTGAACCAGAATACAGTTAGACTTTAAGAAGCTAACTTTGTTTTATTTTTATGTTTATAAGGAGATAAGAAAACGCCCTTTTATATCTATTTTTCTCTCATAAACAATAGATGGTGAAAAATACTCCGACATGAATCATTTATGTGCAAATTGAACGAATGTTTTTTAATTTAAAATTTTTTTTACTGGCAATACAGCTGCGTTAATTATTTATGAATTAGTAGTAATCGAAATTATCTTATTTACTATTTCAAAATAATTAAATGGATATTTGTTTATCATTTAGCAGAATTTGTTCTTTACATTTATCAAAAATGGATAAGACACTGAGTTTTTAGCAAGTCAATATCATATATTTTTAACTTTTCAATTTGTAACAAAATATATATTTTTATAATGTTATAAAACTCAACATATATTCATAGTAAAATAAGAACATGCTTATTATTTAGGGCTTTTAAGCCATAATCTAATTAGGCCTTCATTGCTAAAACTGTTAACAAAGAAATTTAAGTTTAGTTATTTGGCGAACTTAAGAAAGCAATTGCATTCAGTACTTAGACTTACTGTTTTAAAACATTTTATAACTACTAGCATGTGATATGCAATTTTCTTTCCTATATACTGTATCCAGGAATATGGGGGTATCTCCCTTTTTTCCTCGCAGGTAGTCCTACATTTCTCCCAAAATATATTAAATTCTCTCATCTGCAATTTTTTGTGCTTGTGTCTCTTTTCAGCATTCAAGTCTAAACAATAATATTATAACCAAATTATCACAGTTTAAAATTGTTAAAATTATTTACTTTTTAGTGTGGGCTTGTATAGGACACATTCGGTCTGCAAACTCAATACCACCCATGTTGGAATTGTATTCTTCTACAACAGCTAATCATGTAACAGTTTCAAAAGATGTTTTCTTTTTTACTATCTCTGACAAGTATGCTATCATGATAAACGAAGTGATTGAGTTTTCATTATAGTTTTTCTACTGCTTTAAACATAAGGATTTATATTATTCATTGAAAGTAGTTTTCCCTTGATAAATCTAAAATCCCTGACAACATCATTAGGATTCGCAAGCAAGAACGCTTTTATTCCAATTGGATTTGGTTTACTTTTCCTAAACTGTCTAATTCCATAAGGACCTTCAAATAACAATATTATATTTTCAACAGCTAAGTCATATGTGTTGAACGAGTCTGCTTAAGCTATCAAGTAATGGTTGTATTTTCCATAACCTACATTTTTCATTATTTTCAGCGAATATTTCATTAAATAATTATTTCAAGTGAAAAATCAATAATACTAGCTTAGTAAAATACAGTATGTGCCAAAATAAACAATACTGAAATTGTAAGATTTTATTTTAATAGTTTTACCAACATATAACAAATAAAGGAAGCAAAATCGGTAGACTCGGGTAATAACATGTTCAATATGACCTCCGTTCAGTTTTTGGACTCCTACCGTTTTTGAAGATTTTGCATAATTTTGGTGAAGAGGGGTTGTTTCATGCTCCTTATACACATGGTTATTTTTTTCTGGAGTTGGACGATGGTAGCTGGTGGGTCTTCACGGAAAATCTTCTCCTTCAACATTCCCCAGATGTAGGCGTCAGGTGGTATAAAATCAGGGAAGTGGGCTGGTTTAAGGAAAGTTTGTTCCAAGGGAGATGAGGTGGTTGCCAAAAGTTTCTTGAAGGAAAGCAATGTTGGTTAAAGCAGTTTGGCTGGTTGCGCCAACTTGCTAGAACCATTGTGAACCAAAAGACAGGTTTAGGGCACGACAAAATCTGTGGTCTCCTATAAAACGATCAAGAATGACCCTATATCGGTCTTGATTTACAGTAAGAGGATTTCCATTATTGTCTTCAACAAAGACTGGACCAATTATGCCTCTTCCTGACACAGCGCACCAAATGGTTATACGCTTAATATGCTGTGGCCTTTCTACAACACTGTCAGAATGTTCAAACCCAAGAAAATGTGTTGTCTGCTTGTTTATGAAGCCATTAAGATGCACATGACATTCATCTGAAAACTATACATCACTCAGAAACTCTGGTTCTTCATAGCACATTTCTAACATTGAAGCGCAGTACTGAACTCTGACTGTTTGGTTTATACAGTTCAAAGTTTGCCCAGTTTGTATCTTGTAAGGAAAACCACCATTGTTTTTAAACATTCTTCTCAATGACGTATTGCTTATACTCAGTTTCAAAGATGTTCTGTTTAGGCTTCTTTTTGGTTACTGTAACACTTGCTGCAACACTCTTCCGTGGTTTTCATTTGTACAGACAGGAGTTGGGCAACCTGAATAGCCCTTCCGCTGCGTCAAAACACTACCAGTTCTTTGAAATTTTTGAACAACACTAATAATCACAGCATTACTAAGCGGGTTTTTCCTGAAAACGTAATGCATTGTGTAACAAACTTGGCCCACCCGCACATCCAATTTCATATGAGCGAAAATAATGCTCTGTGATAAAACATTTCTCTGCAGTAGTTAGCACCATGTCAGCAAAAACAAGCCTCAAATAAGAAATAAATAATAATCACGAAGACGTGGCAACAGTCAAAAGTTGACATAGCAGATCGAGAAGGCAGCTAGAGTTGATTCAGTTTCAGTACTGTTTATTTTGGCGCATACCGTAATGTTTAAAGCGTTAAAATCAATAAAAGAATATCTCATTACTGAAAACAACTCTTAGAGAACTTCTGATTTAAAAAAATTTACCTCTAGGTGTAGCATTAGGATTGGGACTTTCCATTATGTCTGCTAACACGGTTTAATACTTATATAATGAGAAAAATCCATTATTAAGGACATGTCAAACTATTTTTTAAAAAATTTTCCTACTGTTTTTGGACCAAGGCTTGCTACATAATAACACCAAAGTTTGGTCAGTTTTTTCCAAAACAGGGTAACAAAGTGTCATCCATGTAATGGCTAAAATATTGAATGAGATTTCAACTACTTTTGTCCTATATTTTAGAGGGTTGACTGATTGAGGTTCTGTAAGAATAAAATTCTTACGGGGCCAAGTTTCTCTAAAATCAGAGTTTGCAAAGAACGATAGTTTGCATAGATTCGTCTTCCTAGTTGAGAAAACAAATATAATATATCTTGTAATCTGGTTAATCTTCTTTCTAAATAAATACAATTTTGTTGTTATCTTCTTCAAAACTGAACTCCCAGTAAATATCAGGTAGGGTCAGAGTTAGGGTTTTTGTCTTCATCATCTTAATCACTGAAATCATGTTCACTTAAGACTGGCTGCAAACTAAAACGTTTACTGAATTACGTAAAACTGTAAGACAACAATTAAAGCCTCTTGAGTAAAAAATATAAGTACTGTATATATTTGAACAATAATTAATAATGTCATTTTTAATTAATCTCAAGTTTGCTATAAACAAGTGACAACACCGTGTTCAGCTTCAAAAACAAAATTAGGAATAATTTCCGTCAAAACTTAATCATAATTGAAACGGAATACAATTGTAATTATATTCTATGTAACTTGATTATAATTTTTACTACTGTATTTCTATATTTACAAAATAAATCAAAAAAATAATAAATTTAACATCCCATGTTTTTAAAACGGACTAAAAAGTATAAAATAATTTTCCATGACCCTTCTTCAATTTCGAGGGAAGATTGTTAGTGGCTATGGATATATTTGGAATACTTGGAGAGAAAAACGTGGGGCGCAACCAGTAATAAATAATACAAGTAGACAATCCGGATGAATTCACAGCTAATTTCAGTGAATCGGAAATGAGATTCACTGTAATTTAATTTATTTACTCTTCCTTAACTATAATAGATTACCTGCGCCCCACGTTTTTCTCTCCAAGTATTCCAAATATATCCATAACCACTAACAATCCTCCCTCAATTTTTTTTTGGATTTATTATTAATCCAATAACTCTCACAAGCGATGAAAAATTTGCCTCATCCTACTTCAATATTCCGGTTACCATTCAAAAGTGATAACGCGGTTAAAAAAATCTATATCTCATTGAACAATTTTTATTTGTTTAAATAACTACTGTTTAAACAAATGTAGAGACAAAAAACAAACTGAATATTATATTGTCATCCAATTCTGACCTATGTTCAAAATTGCAGGTCTCTAGCTTATCGGGAAGTTAGTTTAAACTCGATTGCAAAATTCCACCCGGACAGACTGACAGATATGACGGAAACCGAACTAATAAAAACGTGGTAAAACTACTATTTTATTTTATTTTTTTACTATTTTAATATTTTACTCGGAATATAATTACATTTCCTAGTATAAGCTTCCACATTACAGCAAAGTATTATATTTCCCCAAAATAATACTTATTACAAATAATATTTTTGTATTATTGTAGCAAAGCTTGTGCAATTTCCTAAGTAAAAGCTCCTCAGAACAGTGCAGTTTAATATTTCTCAGCGTTGCAGTTTTTTAAGTAAAAGTTCCTATATAATACTTAACAGTGTGTACAGTTTTCTGGTAAAAGCTCTTCAGAACAGTAAAGTATTATATTTAATATTTCTCAGCGTGGCAGTTTTTTAAGTAAAAGTTCCTTAGAATAATATACCATTATATTTCATAATTCAAGGTGCGTGCAGTTTTGAAGCAAAAACCTCTTAAAAGAGTAGGCCTACTCTATTATATATAATAATATTATATTTACATTATATATAATGTTCACTTTTCTAAGTAAAATCTACGGAGCTTTTAAAATATGCACAGAAAAAATGGAGTTCCCATTTTACAAATAAAAATAAATATTTATTAAACTTGTTGAAACGTCGTTAGGCCTAATTTCAAAAGAACTTATTTCTATTATTTATAAAGATTGTTACACATGTTTGATGTGACTGCTAAGGTAATGATAATGTTGGAATTTATACAAAACATAGATTCAATCGAACAACAATATGTTTAAGAATACATTACGATTAAAATAAAAATCTAACCTTCATCAGCTTCATAAAGATATTATTTACATTTCCTTATAAGAAAGTCTATACAATTTTTTCCTCATTTGAAATCTGGCAAGAAATGTTACTTCAAAATTTGAAATAATAGAAATTTTATATTTTTATCTTGACCGAAAATAAGTTAAACTAACCTTTAAATTTGTAGCACAATTTTTACAGTATGAACGAATGGTAAAATGATAAATATTTAAAACAGTATTCCTGTGCATAAAGTTAAATTATAGATTTTCCTAAATTAATGATGACAGATATAAAATTGTCACTATTTTTCTGAATGAACTATTCTTTTTTTAATGGACAATTTAATATACAACATACTTGTAACCTAAACTAAAATTATGGGGAAATAACTCGCTCATTAGAGCTCAATTTATTCCATTGTTAAGAATAAACACACATCAAATTAAATAATCACTTTTACAATCACTCAAACCTCTCATCATTAAACAAACTGAAAATGGTGGATCAAGGGTTAATTATAAATGTGAATAACTCTCGTCGGAGGAAGGGGGATTATAATTAGGCCTCCTTTATTCTGTGCTTGCAAATTAATTAGGTAATATCATACACGTGAAGAGTTTTCAGCTTGCAATAAATAATGATTGACTTATCTCACAACATCCAATCTCACGTTTAATTAGCTCACTAACTGAAATCGTTTTATATTCAAGGGAATAATGGGAAAATACAGGTAAAAATGTTATTCCCATTTTGTTAAAACATAATTAAACTGCAATATTGAATCTTCTGAGTGAAATAGATTGATAATTGGAAGGAATGATTCATTTGTAAAAAAGTTGGAAAATTGTTACAACTGTAATTAAATGTTTTTACAGAGGAAGAAGAAGAGATTTCTTGTTTCTAAAAATAATTCGTTATTGAAGTATTGAGTTTAATGTGTTGAAAGTTATTACTTGAGTAAAAACAATACTTGGTGATTGAAATCTTTCACTGCAATATGAAATTTAGACCAAGTTTTTAGATTTTTAACGCAGATTCTTTCGGAACAATATCTACTGAGATCTGTATATTTATATATTTAAAATTCGAATAACCATAGCAGTCATTATTCCCTTACAAAAAATAGAACATAGAATGATCTTAAGCACAAAAGTTTTTTTTTCCAAATTGAGAAGGTATAAGAAAGGAGACGCATAACTCTAGAATATTCTTACATCCGCAAAACACTTCTCTTAGATTTTTAGACCAATTTCAGTTTTACTGTATCAAGTCATACAAATCTATCATAATCAATGCTCTGTGCTTTACGTTTCTATGTAAGAATTATTTAAAAAAAATAGTAATTGTTCCAAACATAATATAATTGTATTACCGTGAAATAAAGTCGGCTGTGAAGTGAGAGATGGATCAAGGAAACAATATTGCCAACAATCCATCATGCAGTGTTGTGACATGAGGATCAATTCACCATCTGAGATCAACAAATTACTGTCAGCTTTGTTTCGTTTCTGTTGGTCACAGTGGTTTCTCCAAACAATGAAAACAATCGTTCAAAACAAAATACATTTGCAATTACAGCTGACAACAAAATTGACGACTGTTTCTTTATTCACAAGTTCTGAAGGAATAATATATATATATAAAGCCGTCATCCTTCACCTGGTAACATGGATTGTTGATCCAGATATATCTCCTGTAGTTTTTTTTTATCCTTCTCACATAGACATACCATAAGGAAAGTCATGTGATGAGTCTAAAAATCGTCGGAGAACTTTTGCGGATACGTTTTGAGATCCCCTCAGTGTTTGAGCTGATTTTGTGGGTATATTTTGGCCACATTTTTTTTTTTTTATCTCAAGTCTAGTGGTTAGGACTCTGACTTCAAGAGGAGAGTTTAATGGAGCTTCATAAGGAAGTTATATTTAGTAGCGAACTCCAGTTGAGAACATTAGAACAACGGTTAAACAATTTGTTACCGTCTTTCTAAAAATGCTGTTGAATAATTAATTTCTCAAATTGACCCTCCCGATTTTGTTCAAGTTTTTGCGAACTGTGAAGATTATTGAATCAAATTCGTAAATAAAACAAAAAAAAATACATATTTGTCTGGAATTGTTGGCAAAAAAGTAAAATTCAACAACCGTTATTAAAAACTAGATTTTAATCAAATACTAATTACGCGTTTATGGCAAAAACAAAGTAAGTTTTATTTATTTAAATATTTACAAATATTTGTTTAAAAAATACGCTATTAATTCATTTTCATTTATTGATTGTGTTATGTTGTTTTGACTGTAATGACAATCTCGGTTTCTCTCTAAACTCTAATACAATATATAAACGTAGTACTGTGACAAACCCCAAACAGAACTAAAGGGGCGTGGCCTATATCTATTTCAATTGCAGTAGGCTAAAGATATTAACAAGTATCTAGGTTCTTACGACACTTTACAAGTTAACTTGCTAATACAATAATTACTGAATTAATCTCACATTAATATAAAACTTTGTGTAGGTCCAGTTGTCGTCTAAACAGTATTTTGGTAATAGCTAATTTATCAGAGCTTTTACATTAATACAAACCTTAAAGTCAGGGTTTCGTATAACCGTGAAACTAAAACTACATTTACTAAAATTTGATATTTCCATAAATTATTTGTGCACTGTTTATTCGTACATTTTAACGAAGATTTGTTTATATTGCAATGTATACTGAACCAGGTGTATCCAGTCATTGCAACGGTTGGGCGGTTGCTTCCTCATGGCTACGCACAGTCAATTAATAATTACTGACGCAGCTATTTAAATACCGAGAAAGTTAATGCTGGATCTCAATCCCTAATTTTTAAAAATAAACAAAAACTAAAATATATCAATTTTTATTTTCAGTTGTAACTATTTTGCTGTGAACGTTTTAATTGGTCTTTCTATTTGCAAAATTTTATACTCGGTAATTTGTTAATCGCAAAGATTTTCTACCTCCATTTTTTGATTGAGTTTCACGTTTTATGGGCTCAGAAAACCGAAAAAGTTATTTCAAGGTGTCCGTCTGTACGTACCAAAAGATAAGTACATTAAATAAGATTTGGTATGGGGGACTATAGTGTGGTTTAATTGAAATTTTAAAAAATCGAATTGAAAATATCAAAAGTCGCCCATTTGGGGGGGGGGGTTAACCTCTTGCAGCGAACTGTTCGAATTGACAACCAATACTCTTGCTCTGCTATTGACTATTACCAATTTTATCAACTAAATTTACCTATGGTAATACCTAAGGGTGATCTAATTAGTGTCGGTAAGTAACACCAAGTGTTTATGTAAGCATAAACAAGCAGGATATTTCTTATCTTAAAACAAACTTTACAGTTCAATGCATAAAGGTCAACATCTTGCTTGGATTCAAGAAGGCCTAATCCAAGTACTTTGTTTGTTTAACAAGACAAACAGATAAATCTGGTAGTTTTTGTTGGCTTCCAAGAGGTTGTATGGACTGGTCAGATGGATTTTTTTTTATCTATAAAAAGGACATTCTTTGTGAAAATAATTGTGCGCGTTCTAACTATATTACATAAATATATATTGCACATTATCAAGCAAGTGTAATGTTTTTTTATATTTTAACTCAAGTTATTAACTGTCGTCAGTATCAGTTAAACCTACTATTTTCTAATAAGTGTAAATAGTGTACTCCTGCTGTTCACACATAACGGCATCATAACAAAAGGTCAGACTGTATTTTCTTATGTTTGAGGCTCATCCCCGGGGAACATTGGTATTTTTCTTTAAAACATTATATCATAAACAGTACTAAATTATTTATGTTATCTCTGTTAAATTGTAAAAGTTTGTTTTGTTTGACTTCTTATAACATTGTGAATTCATTTTATTTCTGTTTAAATTAGAGGAAAGTAAAGTTCAGTTGAATCATTTATGTAAAGGAGCTCCTATTAATTTCATGTTTTGTTTTATTTTATTTTCAATAAGGTTGTATCTTTTATAACCAAATATCTATGAATTATACATTTTGTAATACATTGCTGGATCAAAGTTAATTAATTCCTTCCATTATTCCTAGTGACGTGATTAGGGTGCTAAGTTCACTAGTTAAAAAAAAAATTCTATTGCTTTCACTGCTTAGCTTTAGCATCCTATTTTGCGTTAATTTTGCCACGCCTAAACACCAAGGTTCCTTATAATTTCATGCGCGTGCCTTTCCGTCTGTTTGTAGGTCGCAACAGACAACACGTCTGTTATATATTTCAAACAATTCATTTATTGTCTCACATATGGGAAAAATATAGCGGTAACAAAAATTGACCTTGGGGCAAAAACTATGGAATAGGGAAATTTTGTTTAGAAATATTATGTACGGGATATTAAATAAAATTAGACTTTATTCTGATTATTAATACGTATGTTCATCTAACGAAAAAAATAATATGTTGGGGCTATGCAAAATATAAAGTGTCAGATATAATGTCCCCCTCTAAATTGAAAATGGAGTGCCTTACAAATGTGGGGTAAAAATTGGATTTGAAATTTCAATTGCAGTGCGAAATCATATATTATAATTTTACAACTTTATTTAACTACAAGAGGACTACATAGAGTATAAGTTTTAAAAGCTGTTTTGTGAGATGTGCGACAAACAATTCATTATTAGGGTCTGTAGGGAAATCCAAGAATTCTTATAACTCCACGCGCGTCTCTGTCTTCGACTTTATAAAAATTACTGTCCTTACATACCTTCAAATCTTATGACTTTAGCACAACACTGCCAACTCTGTTATAATCGGTGAAAATGCAACAATGGAATGTAAAATCAAATTAGGATTAGTTATTTGAACGTTAATCTAAAGGTTTTTTACAAAATCCAACATATTGTAGAGGTATGACAGCATTTGCAACCGTTAGAGAAACAACAATAATAGAGATCCCCACCTAAGAGGGAGTGAGGGGAGAATTGAAAACATGTTTAACTGAAAATATATTTTGTAGAAGCGAGTGTGTTTATTCTAGAGCTTGCATAATTAACAGTTTTGTGTGATTTTAATTTGAAATGGGTGGATAGCGGGACTACAAGTAACAAAGTAGTTTGTTTGTCTTGGCTGAATGATTGTTTCTTTTTAAATCCAAAGGAATATAAAGGGAAAGCTTATAGGTGTATTTTGTATATAAATGTAAAAGTAACACATATTCTTTAATGTCAGCATATCCGGAGATACTCTGTCACTCTGAGGTTGCAGATTTTATATCGTCGCATCTTAGAGTTGAAGACTTAAGGTAGAACTTCATACAAGAATATACAAAATTAATTATTATAAAGATATTCATTTTTGAATATATCTTTAACAATATCCTCTAAAACCTTGTATATCAGTTAGTCTAACTGGTGTCCTCCTGATTACGAACAGTCCTGATTGCGAACAGTCCAGACTGCGAACATGTTTGGGTTTACGAGGGGGAGGGGGTCGTCTGGGGGGTGGGGAGGATTCCTGATTGCGAACACATTTTGAGAGGTCGGGGTTTTCAACCCATTCGTAGAATCCCAGGCCGGTATTATATATTAACAGAATGATTTGGCCAGAATCACAAATCAATTCTGGTAATATACATACGGAGATTACATTTGTTAAACGTTGTTATTCCCGCGCGGAGGAGCTGGTAAGCGGGAAACGAGCCGTGACGTCACCACTTTTGGAGTTCAAATTCCAGTTATAAGGAAATTAGATGAGTTTTGGAAGATAGAAGAATTATAGGAAATCGACCGAGTTTTTGGCAACATAGACAGGTTTTGCAAGTCAAAGATATGTATATTTTTGTATATTTATGTATATAGAAGTATACTTTTTGTATATTTTCGAGTTTAAATTCCATAAAATGAAATTTTGGACTATAGAAAAATCATAGTATTTCCAGTATTGAAATATTTGCAGAGACCTGTCACACCCTTGTCAGGTAGCAGTAATCCCTAGTGTCCGCAATTGACTCAACCATTTTTACAGATTCCAAATATGTGTTCGCAGTCTGGACGACTCATGTTCAGGTAGTCCTCGGCATTTTTGAGGTGTTCGCAGTCTGGACTATTTTACCCTTGTTCGCAATCTGGACTGTTCGCAATTAAGACTCAACCGTCTAACTAACATAATGAAATGAAGAATTGATATGTTTAAGAAAGTGAAGAATCAAAATTATAACATAAAACTTTGAACTTTATGCTAAAATAAGCTAAATAGAGAAATTAAAAGATAAAAGGAGTTATATTATCTGAATTATTTTGATATAGATAAATGTGATAATAGAGGTCAATGGAAAGTGGTAAATACCATACATGAACGGATGGATAGGCAAAATAAATAGAACTAAGAAATAAAAATGGTATTTTAATTAATAACTCTATGAATATAGCTAATGAAATAAATTCATATTTTTGTAATATATCAGACATTTTTCGTTCTAAGAGGGATGCTATGTCAGATATAGAAAATAATTTACTATTGGTAATAACAGTAACACACTTATATATTATTCATTTATAAAAACTGAGCAAAATTTGTCAATATCATTGCATCGTCCAAGTCGACAAAATTATCAGGCATAGATGGGATAGTAATTAAACAAATAAAATTTAGGATAGTCACTGTATTAACATATTTATGTCATCTAAACTTCAGTACAGGTCAATTTCCTACTGAACTGTAGCCTAGTGATACAGTTGTTTAAAAAAGGTGATGGATATAACCCTAGACTAATTGAAAAGTTAATGAAAAAGGCTGTGTTGCAGTATTTAGAAAATAATGTTTTATTAGTAATTTACAGAATAGTTTCAAAACAGGATTGTGCTCAGAAAAAGTTCTCATTGATTTTTTTTAATTATTATATTATTATTAAAACACTCATATTACAATAATAGTTCCGTTATTGAGAAGAAAGAGGTGTAGCTGTTTGTTGAATCTATGACTTATTATTTTGTAAACATAAAAACGGTTTTACTGTAGAAATTTTTAACATTGTCTATTTTCTCAACATTTTGCGATACAAAACGATAGAGACAATTCTAGTGAAGGTATTTTTACTGAATTCACAAAATTTATGACAGATTAAACTTTATATTAATTATTAGACTTCGGATCCAGGAAGTGAACAAATAGACGGCGAAACCAATGTGTAATCTGAAACAAAAGTTAAGCGAAATATTATTCTAATTGGGATTAGATTATAAAGTATGAATTTACGAACACTGTATGTTTCATTTTATACTTTAAAATAAACCAATCCAAACTCTATATGTTAAAGATGTTGTTAGGATTAGATACATATTAGAATAAAAATATAATAATTAGGAAAATATTTAAGTAGAAGCTATACATGAAACCCAGAATAGTGACAAGTATTGTGAAATAAATAAGAAAATGATGAAATGCTTGCCTTGCATGGGCAACCTACTTCGCAAGGCAGGTCAAAGAGATATAAGCGGCGAGAAGGGGGGATCAATCGATCAACTGCGGGAGCGAGCACGTCAGAGGGAACGTTCGAGGCCGGAGCGAGGATCAGCCGTTGAAGCGGTCAGACAAGGGCGCGAAGGTTCTATTGGCGAGTTGGAGCTACCAATAAACTCAAGAGTGTCAAGCTGTAGTAGCGGCTTTACAAATTACAGAAAGGGTGAGCAAATAGACAACTTATCAAAGCTTGTAGTCATCAATATATATATTAAATTCATTTTCTTTAAATAGCTGGAACTATTCTGGGTTCATCTTTTAAATATATGCAATATAGATTTTAATTGTTATCTTAATATTTGAATGGATCAGGGAAACATGTTATATAGTTTAAACTTACATTGTATGCTATAAATGTAAAAGAATATAAAGAAAAGCATTTATTAACTCGTAAACTGAACCACTGATTGCAAAGAACCCAATCCTAATAATGTAGAACTTACTTGTTCCCAAACATATGTTGTTTACATGTAATTCACATCCATTTCCAAATGCTTGGATTTGCGGAATAGAATTCATATCTATACCACATACTGGTTTATACTGGTGATTACATAATACGTCACAAAAACCACGGCGTTTAAAATCGTATTTGTAACTCAGAGCTTGAGCTAATCCTGGAAAAGAAATAGATAAAATAGACAGCCTTCATTTAACAAAAAATATAATTAGATAAGTTTAACAGAGTTTCAAAAGCGATCCTCTTAGTTAATGACATTCAGAAAGAGAACTGAACTATCGGCTTTCCACAGTCGGGGCTATTTAGCCCATTCTAAACAATAATACATTACACTCTCTAAACATATTAAACAGACAAAACTGATAAGTATTACTTGTTACACAATACATTAAGAATTATAAATAAAAAGAACATCGTAAATAAACTTTACTAAATAGTCTACCGTAGAATAAAATTAACACGGTAAATAACAGCAATATATACATATATACATTTACATGTAAAAAAAACACATACATACAGGGTGTAAAACACATGTCCACACACACACACACACACCCACACACACTCACACTCACATAATAATTTAATAATAACTAGCGACAGGTAAATAGCTTCAAACTTAACACCTAAACAATTTCATACTTATAAACATATAAAAAACAATAAACACAAATTATATAATATTTTTAAAACAAATAAAAAATTAAAATATTACTATTTCAGTATTTATAAAAATATTGAGACATTCGGGACTTCTAGAGTAAACATGTTTGCCAACGCGAGTAGATAAGAGCAGACTTTACTGTCCCTCCACAGCCTATCGGCAATAACCAGTTTATACCATTTAAATAGATAATTCTATCTTCTGCTGATAATACTTTCTGCATAAATAAAGATTGTCAGTTATGTATATAAAATAATTTTATTTTTTCGTAAGGAAGATCCTAGACCTAAAAAGGGCAGCAACAGGGAAATTTAGTATCTGTGGAAAAATCGAGATCTGTATGAGAACTTTGAAAACATTATGACTACTATGAAGACTATCTTTTTATGGACACAGAAAAAAAGGACGCAAATAGATTAGCAAAAAAAAAAAAAAAATTATCAAGAGGTCAGAAAAACACAGATCCTCTGGGTTAAAAAAAGTAGCCTACATCAAGATCTTGAGAGAATGGGAATAGCCGAAGAAGAGACAGAAGACAGAGATTGGTGAAGGATTTAACAGCAAGAAAAACAGAATGGCGATGTATGTATAGATGTGGAATGAGCGCGAAGTCAGAGAATGAAGGAATACTGGGTAGAAAGAAAAAAGAATTTTTGTGAAGGTAGTCCACAGTAGGCTAATAATAATTATCTTACCTATGGAAAGTCTACAATTATGAAGAATCTCATATATACGCGACGACATCATAAAATTGTAGCTGGTGGGGAGGGGGAGTTGGCAAACTATCGCACTTCCTGCAATACTTTTAACCTATTTTGTGTTATACATCTTAGTTGCTATTAAAACATTTACTTAAAACAATAGTGGGGTCATATTGTCAACAAAAAATCCAATAAATTTGGTAAATAATCTTACCGCGTAATAAAATCAAAACACAATTAATTCTCATATTAAAGAAATATATATTCAAAATATTAAAAAATCAAATGAAATTAATCTTGTAAACTTTCATCAATTATTAATAAATATACATCATTTTTATTTATAATTGTTAATTTTGTATGTTTTTTAAACAATATTAAAAATCTAATCGGCTCACTAATTGTTTAAACATATTCTAGATCTTATAAAGAACATTTTCTCACCGCTTTCATAAACATCCATATGTTTTTGAGATTAAAAAACAATTGTTTTACAACTATATGGCCAAAATTACGCTAATACATAATTGTATAAACTAAAAGATATAGTATTAACAAATTTACAAAACATTTTAAAGTTTAAAATCCTTACCACATAATAAAATCAAAACACAATGAATTCTCATATTAATAAAATATATATTACAGATTGAAATGAAATGAAGAAGACGAATGAAGTCTTGTATGATAATCAGTTTTATAGTTACTATTTTTATCTATTGTAGCATTGAACATGTATATCTAGAGTTATCATTTAGTTTATAGTGTTTTTTATTTCCCATCTGCCAAATGTTTACAAAAGAACTTTGCAAAACAAAAAACAACAAAAAATTCCATAATTTATTACAATGTTTAAAAAAATACTCGGCTACATAAAACTGTTTTGCAGAATACTGTAAAGCATAAAATCAAAATCAAATGGTAATTAAGTCAATTTAACGAAAGTTAACTTTTAAACTAAATTATACTTTTTAGGAGTAAAAATTATAAGTTTGACTGTATTCAAAGTTGGAGATTAAAAATAACATTAAAGTTTGAGTTTAAAAATAATGTTAATAGTTTTGAAATGAATAATTGATTAAGCAACTTTTGCTGTTTTGTTAATGATGAACCAGGACAGAGAACTAGATAAGAGGAGAGGACATTTTCAAAAGACGGATTGGATATAAATTTGGAATAGGCTAAGTTGAAGACGAACAGAAATAAACAACAAAAAAGGAAAGTGACACTGGAAGGAAAAGATCTCGAAAGAGAAGATGCGTTGGCACAGCTTCACATTTTCACATTTTTTAATTTTCAAATTTAGCTACAAAATTTCAAATTTCACATTTTTCACTTTTTACATTTTTACTTTTCACTTTTTTACTTTTTCACTTTTCACTTTTTTACTTTTTCACTTTTCACTTTTTTACTTTTTCACTTTTCACTTTCTCGTTTTCTCATTTCCTACTCTTTCACTTTTCATTTTCTCACATTTACAAATTTCCAAATTTTCACGTTTTACTAATTTCACTTTTTTCTTTTTCACTTTTCACCTTTTTACTTTTTCACTTCCTCGTTATCTCAATTTCTCACTTTTTCACTCTCTCACTTTTCATTTTCTCACATTTACTAATTTTTAAATTTCTAAATTTTCACATTAACATTTTCACTTTTTCATCTTTTTTACTTTTTCACTTTTTACTTTTTCACTTTCTCGTTTTTCCAGTTTCTCACTCTTTTACTTTCACCTTTACAGTTTCACATTTTCCATAAGTTTTACAGTTTTGAACAATCCAGAAGTTGAACAGTAGTTATTGAAAGATACAAGTTCTACAACCCACCACGCGTGTAAGTAACAAAGAAATTCGACTCTAGAATGTGAAGGGGAAACCATTGATATATAAATAAATATTGAGCTTGACTTGTGAGATAATATTAGATAGAATAATTGGAATTGTGTTCCATTTTTATTCTATCTATCGTTACTATATAGTTAATAAAATTATCGCTTTCTAGAAATTCTTGAAATCTTTTATTTCTTCCACTTATCAAAAACCAAAACGGCAAACATCTTCTTTATAACAGAAATTGTACATATGTGTTGAAAATACAGAATGGTTTATAATTTTATGACTGTTTTTAAGCTTTAAGAAATCTTTATAAATATATATTAAAGATAATAAAACAAATTTTTTTATTTTGTAACTATTATTTTTAATAACCAAAACAGTTGTTATTTTGTTAATTTTTGAACACCCAGTATTTGAAATTACATTTTATTAATTTATGTTCTAGACTTTCAATTGATACGTTAGTATAATTGATATTCTAATAATTTATGTGGTGTAATTAAAAAATATATGGTTTTACTTTTGCCTTTTAGAACACCCTGTACTGGATACGTAATTTTCGATACATCTTGACTTACTTTACATCACAATAACCAAAACTTAAGTCATTATCACTCAGCCCTGCAGAGAACGTTTACTACTGTGTTTACAAAATTGTTAAATTTAAACCTTATAACTTTATTATTATTAAAGATAAATTAAAAATTCCTTTGAAGTATCTTAAATTGACCTTTTAAAATATTTGAAATAATAGTGTTACATTTCAAAAAATGAGTAAATAACCTTTCGTTAGTATTTAAACACCCTATATATCCTACTAAACTTTTGTACCACCCAGCAGATATCAAAGATTAAGAGTTTTAAAATGATAGGTCCAACATTTTTTTATCTAAAACAGATCTCGAAATATTAAGATGATTTCATATTTTTTACACATACTATATAAATAAATATTGAGCTTGACTTGCTAGATGTGTGATAATATTAGACTAAAACTCGAACACAAGATCTCACAAGATAGTTTAGTTATTGTAGCTCATGTATCACTAAGGATGGCGACTTTGTCGTTGAAACGCGTTTGATTAAATAAACGTAATTTTTGTGACATCGAGGTTTAGTCTATGACACACTGAGAAGCTTGATCCTATCCAATCTGCCATTTAATAATGAACTGATTGCATTCGGCTTCACTGGTTAGATCCACCAATATGTTAGTGACGTCAGAGTGGTGGATTCTACCCAAACACTGTGCGGCTGTATGCGGTACCTGAGCTGTCGAAATTGAAATATCGTAAATAAACAACAAATATGATTAATGAATGTTTACTTTACTCATTTATTTTTTAGATGATAACGTAATGTTATTGTCATCGAAAATTCTGGAATAAACTTAGCCATGCAACTGAACAACAATAGTGTAGTTGAAAATATGTTTTCACTGTTTTCAGCATAAAAGAAAAGTATTCCATTTACTAGGTTATCGTTTTCTCCTTCATGTTCTTTCCGCTGATTTAGAGTGGTCTGGTAGAGGAAGTGACGTCACTTATCGCAGTCCTTTCATCGTCACTGATACCAATGACTACATAAATACTATAAGACACGACATAGGATAGGGAAATAGTCTACGCTTTACGGGTGCTGTTCGTCACAAGTTTGACACACAGCTATCAGAAAGCGCTAGCAGCAGGTGCTTGACTGTACGCATCCCACTTGGTTGAGACTGTACAACTGTTGACCTCTCTCTCACAAACCTTCTCACTTACTTCCGTCAGCATAGTCAGTGTTGTCAGTTCGTGCGCTGAGATAAGCGATTCTCGACCTTCCCTCGCATCTCTGGTCCCATATGTGGCATCAGTGCGTTTTCTCTTTCCCGCCTGAAACATTGTTTGACCGTAGAGCCACCTAGCGCCAGTCACATCAACTTCAGATTCTCTAGCAGAGCGACCTAGCGGGTATTGGTCAACTCAAGAATAAGCGTAGAATATTTAACATGGCCATGTCGTGTCTTATAGTATTTATGTAGTCATTGCTGATACCTACCGGAGGCTAGCTGTGAATGAGGTGGTAGCTGTGATTGAAGTATTCACATTAGATGTTATTATCTGATCAGCAGTTATAAAAGTATTATCGTATTTTGAGGATATCTTTACATCATTACTCAACACGAATGCTCAGAACTATTGATCTAGGAAACTATATTTTCTTTTTAAATTTGAAACCTAAAACAGAGCAGTGTTTTAATTCTCTGATGAAGATGCAAAGTAGGCGTTTAACCCTTGACATTGTACAATAATGATAGGTTAAAGTACCAGACAAGTGTACGCGACGTGTTCTTATATACAAAATATGATACATTAATTATGTAACACTCGAGGTTCCAGACACTTGGTATACACGTTGTTGGAGTGCGCTACTATTCATTTCGCCTGCCTACTGCGTACTATCCTGCTTTATTTATTTTCATTTTAAAATTACCGTTAAGTTGTTATTAGATCTAACTATCAATATAATATAATGTTAATTAAACATTGAATAATATTATATTATGTTTTTAATGTAACATCTAGAAACAATATGCTAATGGGTATTACTATTTTCAAATATCAAATAAAATAAATTAAAGTTTAATAAAATGAAGCCCAGTAAGTGACCCCACATACGGATGGTTTGGAGGTAGGTCACCGGACACTCTAATCCTCCGTGATTGTGTAAGTATAGCGACCTTGCGTTCGGCCTCATGCTCAGTTAATAAGACCTTTTGGTTTATTTATACAACGCCTCAAGTTTTTTTTACAAAAACACTTTTTTTCATTTTGTAAATATTTTCCCTAAAATTTACCATTATTACTAATCTTCACAAACAGTATCTCTTTATACGGTTTCATTAAAATATAATAATAAATTCTAATCTTAAAACTAATTGTATAAAGTTAGACATTTTTTAACTTTGAGGTTATCTAACAATTCACGGAAATAAGCCAATCAAATTTAAAATCAATTCATCTTTCTTATAGTTTAAGAACTACTTTTACTGTAAGAGCTATAAAAACTGAGATATTAAAAAAAAAGTAACATTGTGCAACTTATATTAGGCTTACCTCTTTCTAAAAACCGATTGAAGCAATAATATCCCCCCCTCCTCCCCCAAATCTATTTTGTCTTATTTTACTCGATTATCTGCACCCTTACCCCTTTCTAAAAACCGATTGAAGCAATAAAATTGCCCCGCCTCCACCAAATCTATTTTGTCTTATTTTACTCGATTATCTGCACCCTTACCTCTTTCTAAAAACCGATTGAAGCAATAAAATTCCCCCTCCTCCCCTAAATCTATTTTGTCTTATTTTACTCGATTATCTGCACCCTTACCTCTTTCTAAAAACCGATTGAAGTAATAAAATTCCCCCTCCTCCCCCAAATCTATTTTGTCTTATTTTACTCGATTATGTATTCATCTTTATTTTAACTACAGTCCTGGACTTTCATAATGCCCAATAGTACAAAATGGTTTCATAAATATGTAAATTTTAGAATGTAAATTTTGTAAATCCTTGAATATTTTTCTGCAGGATTCCATTCTTTTAAACCAGGAAGAATTCCGAGTTATCCCAAATGATTGCTCTATAGCCAAACAAACGGTTCTTAAACAGCCAAACAAAAATTGTAGAAAACACGATCTAAATAGGTACTTTAAATTATCAATATTCCTAAATAGGTACTTTAAATGATCAACTTTCCTAAATAGGTACTTTAAATTATCAATATTCCTAAATAGGTACTTTAAATTATCAATATTTCTAAATAGGTACTTTAAATTTTCAATATTTCTAAATAGGTACTTTAAATTATCAATATTTCTAAATAGGTACTTTAAATTTTCAATATTTCTAAATAGGTACTTTAAATTTTCAATATTTCTAAATAGGTACTTTAAATTATCAATATTTCTAAATAGGTACTTTAAATTTTCAATATTTCTAAATAAGTACTTTAAATTATCAATATTTCTAAATAGGTACTTTAAACTATCAATATTCCTAAATAGGTACTTTAAATTATCAACTTTCCTAAATAGGTACTTTAAATTTATAAAGTAGGCCTATCTATTGCTATTTATAAATCAAAATTGTATATCAATCTATAACTTTCTATGTTTATGACTAATGTTCTGGTGTACTCATTATTATATAACTTTGCAGCTTGTAGGCTATAACTTCAAAAGAAATCCACTAAAAAGAACCAATTATTCCTCTATTACTTGACTAAACAATATAAAAAGTTACGGAAAACGTATTAACAGCTGTCAGTGAAGGCAATGGAGCGTATTCCTTACGTCCGGAGTACGTCTAACGATTACACCTATTGATCTACGCGAACTGGAATATATCAAATCAAAGATTCTTTTATACCTGTTGTTATTATTATTTCTCTTACAATAACATGTTATATTTCTCTCAATTTATCATAAAAATAATGCTCTAAAATCGTAAACTTCATTTTTAATACAATTATCAATTAATAAGCTATAACTATTATCTGGCTCCACGGAGAATTTCTGCAAATTTATTTTAAATAAAAGTGTAAACATAACCTCAAAATAAGAAAACAGCTGTTAATAAATAACATACGACACAGCTGATCTGTACAATTTTCCATCAGCTGAGCTATGTATTTTAATTCGTAAACTTTAGTTTTTTTTTTAAATAGTTTGATAATATTATTTGCCTATTTTATTACAAACACCGAAAGTTCCCTTCTACGATACACGGTCGTCTTTTACATGTGAGGCAAAACAGAGGAAATTTGATAAAACCTTTTGGATGATTTATGAAAGGTACTTTTTATCATACTGCAAAATAGCACAAGGAAACAAATAAAAATTAATACTCTTGAAAAACTTATAAATCTTGGTATTGCAATCAAAAATATTACATTAATAGAAACACTCATCATTCGGTCTATAGGTACCGGTACGCTATTAAGGCCTACGAAAAAAAAATTGGATTTGTTTATTTTGATCTAATTGTTCCTGACCAAAGAGTATAATCATTGTTTGTAAGTCCAGCTGTTTACGATAGGAGTGGCAACTTCAAATTTCCCTCCATTTATTTGTCGACAAACGTTGAGAAAACATAATTTCATCACAACGTACAGTAAATGAAAAGTAATTAACTAAAGGTGGAACAGATACCTTTTTTTTAAATAACCTTGCAGTACTTTATTTATTCTGTGGATGTTTTTCTCATCAAATTAAGTGCCAGGAAATCTTGTTTCCCTGTGGGAATGAAGAGAGATAACGGCTCATTCGAAACAGACTAGACTTTCTTTTAATAAACAGTGAAATTATTTTGTCAACTCTCAATATTTTCATCCTTCCTCTAAGCGATTTGGAATGACATTTCATAAATATCAAAGACCTCTTGTTTAAATATTGAAAATAGTGTTTTTGTTTCTAAAGATTTTAACAGTATTAAGCACTTCATTCAGCAAAGTTTGCCTAATTGACACTAAACCAAATTTTACGAAAATATACAAAACTTGTTTTAAAATTATATTTCAATAAATTAAAAATGCGAATCCAACCATAATAAACGGCGCTGTGCAAGTAGATCTTCTAAAAGTTGATCTCTTGGACTTTGTAGGAAATGTTAAATTCTATTAATAGATCAAGGTGTCTTACACAGTAGAGTAACATTGTTTAAAACAGTTGTTACACAGGTTTTTTGAACCTCTAAATTGTGTATGTCACCGCATTCTTTACGCTAGGCAATAACTGGCCTCTTAAAACTATATAGGCCTATATACCATGTGTCCAAAAAGTCCCACCCCCTCTCTTTTTTTTTATTAATAGAAATAGACAGATTTGCTTTGGGTAAAGTTTAGATAACCAAAGGAGGAGTTTTTTGAAGTATCAAAATTTTCAACCCTTACCCCCAAAATGGGGTAGTTTGGGGGTAAATCAAGAACTTTAAATAGCAACCCCTATTGAGTGATACCTCATTTTAAAGGTATTTTCAAAATAAGAATAATGGCGCAAACCAGAGGTCTCTAAGTTCATCTTACCCAACATAGCGACCAATCGAATTGTGAATGTTAACCGACAAACTCCGGTTGTTTTTATTACATTACAAACTGCTCTATGTTGGTTAAATGATGGTAAGAGCCTTACTTTGTTTTTTTAGCTCATACTAAATTCTTGAAATGGCTACCATTTACTTTTTGGCAGAAATAGATTCTGGACACAAAAGCTTGTTGTACATTTCGTAACATTTCCGGTCTAATTAACGTAAAATTCACAATTCGATTGGTTGCTATGTTGGGTAGGATGAACTTAGAGACCTCTGGTTTGCGCCATTGTTCTTATTTTGATAAGACCTTTAAAATGAGGTATTACTCAATAGGGGTTGCTATTTAAAATTCTTGACTTACCCCCAAACTACCCCATTTTGGTGGTAAGGGTTGAAAATTTTGATACTTCAAAAACTCCACCTTTGGTTATCTAAACTTTCCCCAAAGCGAATCTGTCTATTTCCATTAATTAAAAAAATAAGAGGGGGTGGGACTTTATGGACACATGGTATATTAACATATACTCAAGACTACAAGAAAAAGTGTAGACCCAGCTAGAATCTCTCAAAATTGCCAGCCTGTACTCATTGAAGGAAACCATTCTTGAGGGCCCAAAGAGGTATCGTAGGTATACACTTCGGTCATGTGAGTGACTCCGCCCTACGGGCCTCAATGCTGTACAAATATGAAGGAGCTTCCATTCGCTCTGCTCATGTCGGTAACTCGATGCTACCGGATCGCGTAACTACAAGAATAACACATTTTCTTGAGAGATCAATTTTCGAAATTACATTTTAGATAATAAATTCTGTCATCGTAGAGACGTGTGGTTGGTATCATTACATCGAGAATGAAATTTTGTAAATTTTTATTTAATTTATTTTATGAATTGAATAACACACGAGATATGAACAAAACTGTTTAAAATTACTGTCATTTCACATTTTCCGGAATTTAAATATTGTTCTACAAGAGCACTACCAAATTTTCAACTGTAGTGAAACTCATTTGATTTACACAGTCAATACATTTCGTATATTGGCTGCATGAAACGAAGTAGAATGCCCAGACGCCGAAAATATAAAGCATGTAAACTGTTAGGAGTTAGGAACATAATTTTAGTTATAATAATAGTGTAAGTTCTTTGGAGAAGTCAGAATGATTATTTTGACATCTAAAAAACTGACGAAATGCCTTATTACAAGTGTAGTGAACGTCACGGAGTCCTAAGGTATATAAAACCCAGGTTAATCATTTAGGAGTCGACCAACTGAAGGTTTCAACTTGTCCAGTGGGTGAGCAAACTTTATGTGTAAAAGGGACTTGTTCGAGACTAAGATAACACAAGAGTCACAATAGTTGGAATCATTCTGTTTTTATGATTTGATAATGATAATAATTCGTTTGTTGGAAACACTAAGAAATATAAATTGTATTATTGAAAGTGAATTGTATTTAAAAGAAATTGTATAAAGGATATTTTATAAGAGTAATCTCTCTCTCTATTATATATATATATATATATATATATATATATATCTATTTTATATATATATATATATATATATATATATATATATATATATTATATATATATATATATATATATATATATATATATATATAATATATATATATATATATATATATTATATATATATATATATATATATATATATATATATATATAGATTGGCGGGAATCAATGGTCAATTCCTAATAAAACAATACAAAGTACAAGCAAATTATCAACTGTCAATTATAAACAAATTACTTCAGTTAATTAGCAATAACAATTAATTTAAGTAATTATTTCGAACCACATTAATTTTGAAATAATTAATAAATGGACACTCTCTGGGGGTTGTTTTATAATGCTCTCATGTCTCTTTGTACCTTTAGGGGTGATAATACAATTACGATATATTCTAGGATATATTGCAGATTTTATTTTCCCACTTTCAATAGTGAAATCATTCAATATACAGAATGTTGCAAAATTGTGTTTTCAAACTTCAGGAGGTGGTTTCCCACATCAAAATTAATATAAAGTTACTCTAAACATATTTCCCAGATTTCATTAATTTTGTTTTGTATACAACGTTAAATAATCAACTTAATCCAATAATCCTTTTTCAAATGGCGGCTGCTTACATTTTATAAATCTAAATAACTCAAAACTGTAAATTTTGTTTTAAAATGTTACAAGATTTTTTTAATTTGCTCTCAAATATTCTAATTGTAAAAATATTCCGACAGTAAAACTGTAGTTTGTCGGCCACGAAATGAAGGCATTTTGTGTCCTTCATACCAATGAGCGCAGTTTTACTGCAATCAATTGTCCGATTGTTTTGACAATTACAATATTAGATAGGAAATTAAAAGAGCTACAAAAAAGTCCCTTGACATTGTTTATAAACATTTCTCGATTCTAGTTATTTAGATTTTAGAAAATTAAGCAATCGTCATTTTGAAACGGGTTATTGAATTAGATTGGTTATGTATTTATTTAAAATAGTTCTTTACTTTTTTAGGTACCATGCCAAGTTTCAATTCAGTCTGTCAACCCATTTTGTGAAAAGAAAAATGGCGGATATCTGGGAAAGTAGCCAATTCCGGAAATATGTTGATGTAATTTTTTTTTATTTGGGAAACCACCTGATATTTGGAAAGGGATATATATTTACTTATATGGGAAATAGTAAAAATATAAATAGGTACAACAAGATGCTGAACGTTCTATGGAAATTCGCTAAAATATAACAAACTTTGCATTTACATATTTCCTAACTGTGGTGAAACTTTTCTACAAATAAAGTGTGAAGTTTCTTGCATACTTAATAGAGAGTGGTTCTGTACTCGTCATATAGTTTTATGTTTAGACGCGTGTGTAGTGTGGAGATGAAATAACCGATCTTAAATGTTTTGACCAAAAGTTCGAAATGTCTGCTTCTATACATTGGACTAAAACCCAAACGTTCGCATACATTATATCTAATTTAGAATGCGAATATATCTCTAACTAATTTTTTCACTTTAACTCGAAAATTTTACATCTCGTTTTCAGAAAAGTATTTTTACTGACCCAGTAAACGAAGTATAGGGTAAGTTCGTCATCAAGAAACAGTGCCGTCGTGTTGTTTACAAGCACGAAAACGGCTACAAACTTAAGATGAAATTTAGTATTGGTAACTATAGTGATCATATAGAAAACCCTATCAAATTTCAGATAAACCGAATTAAAAATATAAAAACGGTGGTCATTTGAAACAGGTCGTTGATATCTCGTATACCAATCTACTTATAAAACACTAAATTAAATAAAAAGATTTCAATATTGTACCCACCCTACACTTCTAAGATGACAAATAGGGAACAGATACTATGATATTCGTATAGCCACGAGGTCTAGAGTCGAGTCACATCTAACTTAACTAGTCTAATCCATGATCAAACTGGGTGTAATTGAGGACTTCCAAGTAACTAAAAAATTCAAAAATAACTCTCAACGCACTTGCTATCAAATTTTTTTTATTTAACCCAACTTATTCACAAACCGTAATTTTTTTGAACTTTGATTTGGTTTATAAATTTTCACATTTTACCAAAATTAATCGGAATTCTGAAACCAATTTTGTCTGTTCTATCTTCTAACGACATAATGGATCATTTTTTTTTACTGTTCTGATAACTTAATGTAGAGGTTTCGGCATGGAGTGAGCACAAATTATATATGTAAAATCTTAATTTTTGTTCCTTTATTTAATTAGTTGATCTGGATCTGCTAATTGTGCATTTAGAATCTCATATATTACAAAGGCATTTAAATGGAATGAGAATATTTAAATGCAATAAGAGGTATTTAAATGGAATAAGATGATTGTGATTTCAACATGGTTCTTGTTTCTTCATATCTGTATCTGGTTACCAAACATCATAAAAGAAATGACATTTGAGAGAACCGTGTTGCAATACCTTGTCTGTAAGGGGTTTTATTCCGTTACGAAGTTCCTGGTGTCATAGTAGGGTATGCATTCTTTTTTAATTAATTATTAATATATTGTTATATCTTATTCTATATATTGAAATGTATTCTAAAGTGTTTATACGTTATATTCAGTTAAATGTTATTGTTAACAATATAAATAATTAAAACTTGTATTTTGGACTACGTCCTCGTGTATACTGTCAAGTTTTGTTATTAAAGTTTGCAAAGTTTTATTAAACAACGTTAGAACCTTTCTTTTAGAAAATGTAAATTTCTGTTTTTTTTGTATTCTTATAAAATTCTATTTAAAAAACCAAATAAAGTTTTTAAATTCAATTTGTACATTCTAAATATCTCAGTTCAAATCTCGAGTGTATTTCAATTATTGTCAAAATTTACATTTGAGAGCGCTACTTGAAACATTTTTGATTCGTGTTTTAATCATTTAAAAGAGTGAACTTTGACAAACATCAGAATGTTAATGATTAATTCGAAATATTATCTTTTTTTTAATGTCTAATTTGTAATGTATATTTTCTCAGTATATGGCGCTCAAACTCTATATCGAAATAAGTTTAAATTTTTAAAAAAATGTGTCTAAGTTATACCTAATCAGAAAAAGTTTATGGACGCCATCATGTTACCTACCCAGCCCACATTTTATGACATTTTCCTGAGAGGCCAGAGTACGAAATTACATTTTAATAACTTCTCTATTTATCATCGTAGGCAGCTGGGGTTTATAGTTTTACACACAGAATTTATTCTCCAAATTTGTATTTAAATTGGTAGGTCGAGATATTCACACAAAAAACTGTTTAAATTGGCCACATTTTTAAGTCAATATTTAAAAACATATAGTCTCCTATACCTAATTCTGTGGCAGCTATTGTGCTACGTACAGACTTGTGGCAGCTATCGTGCTTTGTACAGACTTGTGTCAGCTATCGTGCTTCGTACAGACTTGTGGCAGCTATCGTGCTTTGTACAGACTTGTGTCAGCTATCGTGCTTTGTACAGACTTGTGGCAGCTATCGTGCTTTGTACAGGCTTGTGGCAGCTATCGTGCTTCGTACAGACTTGTGGCAGCTATCGTGCTTCGTACAGAGTTGTGGCAGCTATCGTGCTTTGTACAGACTTGTGGCAGCTATCGTGCTTTGTACAGGCTTGTGGCAGCTATCGTGCTTCTTACAGACTTGTGGCAGCTATCGTGCTTCGTACAGAGTTGTGGCAGCTATCGTGCTTTGTAGAGACTTGTGGTAGCTATCGTGCTTTGTAAAGACTTGTGGCAGCTATCGTGCTTTGTAAAGACTTGTGGCAGCTATCGTGCTTTGTACAGACTTCAGGTTGAGGCCATAGAACGTGATGATCACTCAAACAACGGAGGTGGAATTTTGTTCGTAACTACCAAATACTTCGTACACTGTATAAGCAAAATTGGTCAATGTTTGACGTTAATATCATGAAAATGAATCCCCCTAAGATGACTGGAAAAATTGAAACATCAGCAGGAAAGACTGAATAAAAGTTTGGAAACAAAAAAGATAATAAGCGCTTAAACACACACGCACAAAGCTATCTCAGTAATCTTGATTATGAAAATGTGTGATTTTAAACTTATAATATTTCTCTTTTTTCCGTTTTTGTTGGATCTACTTTATTGTTCCGCCCATCGGTGGAATGGTGCTTCATTAATATGATTCCGTTAAGAGGAATTTCGAATTTGGAAAGTAACATATAATTAAGGTCAATAAGTTTTGGTTATACAATGGAACGATTATTTATTGACAAACAAATGAAAAATTAAACAGAAACAGTTTCTACAATGATAAAATTAGGTTGTGAGCTCAGGGTTTAAAGATTGTTTATATGAATTACAATTAAATTATTTAGTCTATGAATTCTTTTGATAAATTGGTACCATCATGAAAAGAAAGATGGAAGAACTGTTTGAATTTTAAAACTAATACGAATACACTGTGACTCTGAAGTGGGAAGTTATAAATTTAAACTGAGAAGGTCTTAGATATAATTTTGGAATCTTGAAGATTGAATAATATTAAGTTTTCCTTTTCTGAACAAATTGGAGCTGTCTTAATGTTGTCTGTTCCTGTTTCATGAATGGATAAGGAGCTTACCAAATTTTGTTTATAATATTGGCAACGCTGAATTGGTTTGATTTATAGATTCATAGATAATACATATGTTTGAATACTCTCTTCACTGATAATTCACAAATAACTATTCCGGTCGTTAAGCCACTCTTAACTGTAACTGAATCGTACCATTTAAAATTTGATTGTTGAGCCAAGTATGAGAGTTTTTCTTTGCATAAAAGTACAATTTTTAAGTATTTACACTGTACTATTTACAATATTTAAAATTGAATGGTGCTTTATGGGTATAAATACAACTTGGTGATATGATAACATTATTAGTATTTACAAAACCTATATTTCTTAATGGGTTGTACGGTAGTTTACTTCCTAACTATTTTCAATTATAAATTTTGTGACATCACAAACTTTTATTCTTTACTAAGGTACTATGGAAATTTATTATTATACATTTTTCGGACATTTGCCATCATTTGTGTGTTAGAAATCAAAACACGACGTTTCGGGAATAAGGATCAATTCCCTTTATCGAGTGACTAAAAACTAAAGAAACATGGAACTAGAAACTAAGCCTATGTAAGAAATAAAATTAAATAAGAATACCACCAACCTTATTATCTAAGCATGCATCTCAGAGCTAAAACTGAGAAGTCAAAAAACACAATCACGGTAACACACAAATAACGTCAAATACGTATTGTTGTATCAAAGCAACAAGTGACGTGGTCCAGAAGGCGTGACAAACTATTAGGGGAGTGGCCTATTGTTAGTTGTATTAAGCTTCCTAGCCCGAGAGCGGGTTACAACCCCTTGTGGCGATTTAACAGGTAAAATTTCAACTTCTTTATTAGTTATGGGGATATTATAATCAAATTTTAGTTCTTTTGACTTCTCAGTTTTAGCTCTGAGATGCATGCTTAGATATTAAGGTTGGTGGTATTCTTATTTAATTTTACTTCTTACATAGTCTTAGTTTCTAGTTCAATGTTTCTTTAGGTTTCTTATTCCCGAAACGTCGTGTTTCGATTTCTAACACACAAATGATGGCAAATGTCCGAAAAATGTATAATAATAAATTTGAACTTCCACCATTAACAAATAACTTCAAACAGAGAACTATGGAAATATTGTCACCTATATGTATTTGTAAATGATGTAGTCCTGAATAAAAAATTAAAATTATTATTACTATAGAAATATCACTTTGATTTCCTAACTGTCGAACTCATTTTTGCGATAAAGCTAAACTCGTAAAAATATTGTATTAAGTAAAAACTCAGTTTTCCTGCAAAGTTATTTCCATTTCATTAAGGACTTGTTCTTCTTCTCCTTGAGTTTTGATCTATTATCTCCACCAGTTCCCTCGACACTTTACATCCTCCATTGCCAAGTAGTTTCCTTCCTGTACCCACAACACAATGACTGTTGCACCGCACTTTTGTACCGTTCCATCCTTAATGACTTCTGTTTTCTTCACACACAGATCTTCTGTTTCTTTTGTTTTAAATTTCTTTTTGGTTTCGTAGACATTAACATATAAAGATATATATTTTAACTCGTTATTCACGAAAAATTTATTCTAAAATATAATGACTCCGGATTGTCTGTTATCCTTTAATGTTTAACTAAAACATTTTATTTTAAAATAAAAAATAACAACTAATGTAAGTTATAGGGTACGTCAATAATTCTCAACTAAATTACAGTAATTACATTTTATAAACTTTTCCAGTATACGACGTATAGAGTAGAGTTAATAATAGTGCAAAATTGCGACTTTTGTTTTTTTTGACTGAACTTCACTTTTCATGACCTTGAGAAACCGAAAAGGTGATTTCCATCCGGCCGTCGTTATAGTTGTCATAAACATGATAACAAAACAAACATAAAATTTGGTGAAGAAGTAGAAATATCTACACCATTTTTCTACTGATAATCGCGTTTTTAGTGATAAAAAAAACCAGTTGGTGATTTTCGTCCATATGTGTTCGTTGATCTGTACTTAAGAATAATACCAGCCACAAAAAGTAATGTAGGCATGTGACATTGGTAACTATAATATTTCCATATAAACAATATTGAAATTCAGAGAAATATAATGAAAAATTCTAAAATAACCTCAATTTAAAAATTATAAAAACTTTGGGTATTCACTTATACGTGGGTTATAACATTCGACAATGGCGCTTATCTCTCCCCGATCCAATCTTAATCTGTGACATTATGCAGACGTTGTATTTTTTCACACTCTTTTAAAATGTATTAGAAAATATAAAATCCTGCCAAATGTGAAGAAATATTGTCTCATTCGGTTTTTCAACACAAATGTATTTTTCCAACACTTAATAGGTAGGCCTACTTCAAAATATTTTAAAAATAAACTTATGAAAACACCAATTTAAGTTTGGAACCAATCGTGTGCACTCACTAACAACATGACTGTGATTTTTAAAGTAAAAGCAATGCTACCAAAATAGGGAAAAACTAAAATTCCCACACAAAAAGATACTAGAAATAGAATAAATGCATGGAGTAGCCGTTTTTATCTCTTTTAGTTTAGTTACAATGAGTACGATGATGCACTGTAGGGTTGTTAATGAATGATTATAAATTCTTAATACAAGTACCTTTAACAAAAAACCTACATTTGAAGCTTTTTAACGATCTTATTTTTACAATTAAATTTCACACTAATCCATGTCTATGAACGAAGTTACTAATTTTAATTGTTATTTTTAATAGGACATCTAAAGTTGAAATTATAGTTTTTTATTGTTCTCTTTCTTTTAGTTTGTGAAGGTAACCTTTTTTACCAACCTGTATTGCTTAAGTGTGAATATTGTATTAACATAAACAAACAATATTGATTATTTTTGTTTTGGTTAAAGTTCTGGAATTAAAGAATTTGATTTGATGTTGAACTAGTTAAGGCATTGGCTGAATTGCATAGACTAAATTTGTATTTAATTATTTATATTGTAAAAGCATTATATTTTGTGGCGTGGATTGATTACTGCTTCTATATGTACGAGGCTTTGGCCTAGTGTTTATAGTTCAGTTGCACAAATTTGTGTACTTGTAAACAATTAATTGAAGGTGACGACAAGTCATTGAAACGTTGTCTTGTTTAAAATAAAGTATTTGTTTTACTTGCTAAACATTGGTGACAATCCCGAGGTACCCTGGATCAGAGTTAGGTTAGGTTAGGTTAGGTTAGGTTAGGTGAGGTTAGGTTAGGTTAAGTTAAGTTAACCCTCCTTTTCATCGTTCCTATCAGTAATTGGTATTCATCTTGTTCAATTATTGCATATTAGATTTTCTAAAAAAAAAAAAAAAAAAGAAAAGTATTTTGAACCAAAATGTACACAGCAAAGAAAGAAACAATAAGATATTATTTCTGTTTAAAACCAACGCTATAATTGTGCTATTGTAATATATATATAGTTCTCTTTATATTTGACGACATAGGTTTCTAGGTTAAATATACAACAGTTGTACAATCAATTCCCCACTGAGTGAATCCTTTAAACAACGATCACTTAACAAAATAAACAAGGAGGGAACAAAACATCGACCACTAAGCTGTAGATAAAGTTGTTACTTTTTTTCGTTGTTTTGTAACACTGGTTTAGAAAACACCACTTACTGATAAAATGATAAATAAGAATGACGTTTTCAATAAATGGTAAATACATTTAAACGTTAAGAAAACTCGCAAATTAATGACGTACAGTAGAATGTGACAATTGTAAGAGATGAGAGTACATTTATCAGACCAGAAAACAAATTAAAATAAGGTTTAAAAGAGCATCAAGCTTTCTGATGAAAAATCTGCACAAGTCACATTTCAAAGGCTAAATTTAAATGGTTTTCAAATTTAAATTACAACGAAGGTGTGTATAAAATAAGGTTTAAAAGAGCATCAAACTTTCTGATGAAATATCTGCACAAGTCACATTTCAAAGGCTAAATTTAAATGGTTTTCAAATTTAAATTACAACGAAGGTGTGTATAAAATAAGGTTTAAAAGAGCATGAACTTTCTGATGAAATATCTGCACAAGTCACATTTCAAAGAGTAAAGTAAATGGTTTTCAAAATCAAATTACAACGAAGGTGTGTATAAAATTGTTTAAATGTGTATGAGAACTATCTTATACATACTTTAATGTGACAGCAGTCAGTGTTGATGGAATTCAATAATAGTGGAAATAATAAAAGAATTATTTAATTACACAACAGAGCTTTATTGAGCGACTTGTTATTTCTCTGTTGGGGATTTTCAAGCTACAAAATTGAAAACAAAACAAGTCTAAATAATCAAAATCGCAAGACAAATGAAGTGGTAGAGTAGGAGGTGTTGAGAAATGATAAAAACAATTATTTTTGACAGAAAGGATCTCACCTGTGGTGTAGAAGGGGGAGTATTTAGAAAGCAAGGTTACACAAAGGCTTCAATGGGGTGATGAGTTAAGAAATATTTGTTAATTTAAATTGGAAGTATGGTTTTTTTTTAAATTGCTCTATTGATTTCCAAATATTCCAGGTTATTGAGTTCCTACTTTTTTGTTCCATGTGCAGAAGTTTACCTTATTGTTAACAACTAATTTTCCTATATTTCTATAGCAATAAAAGCCAGGTTTATATGATATCTATTAAATATTGAATTTCCAACTTTGTAACTATACTCTCGATGAAGTTAACTCTTCGGAATCGCTTCGTTCTTCGAATATCCGCCATTTGTTTTTTATAAAAAGCAATATATATATATAATATTTATCAAATTTTAAGATCGAGTCAGCCTAACTAATATTCTCTTATTTTTTTTTTTTTAATGTCATAACTGATAGAGAGTACTGCTAAGGTGTTAAAAATATTACCTGACTTAATCTTGATACTCTTGATTACACATAATAGTTTAGTATATATAGACTAATAGCAGTATTGCCAATCATGTTAATTAATTGACAGTCAGAGATTTGTGTTTGGATTGATTGACTGTCTTCCATTAATCAAATGTCTATGAAGGTTTCTGGACATTGCTAATCACTCTAGACAAGATTGTAACCATCGACGATTTTATTCGATGGTTTTTATTTTATTATTTTATTCGTGAAAGTAATAATGTCAACCGATCAATTACGGTGATTTGGTGGACTTGGATGTTTGAATAAAATATGTCTCCAGAAGTTTGACTTTGAAGTTACTCTAAGGGCCGTGGGACGTAACTGGAGTTTACACCTTTTTTCATGTAGTCTTGGGTTAGTCCTTCCCTTTCATTTTTCTTGTGACTATTGGAGTATTCGAGATCTAGTCTCACGGGCTTAGTTGATTGTTGGTTCACCGAGTTGGTTAGTTCATTTAAGACGCGATACCAAACTTCGGAAACTCGTTAAAGAGATATCGCAAAGTAAAGGTAATTAATGAGTACGGGTACAGCACTATACGTAAAGAATATGCGTGTCCAATCTTAATAGAAATTAAATTTAGGCTAATATCGATTATAAAAATGTTTTTTCAGCAAAACTTTTAGAAGTAGACTCTTATTAGTTCTTAATGTGCAGTTTTTATCTACAAGTTGTGTGAAATTCCGTGCTTTATCACCTAATCTTCTTAAAAGATTATCTATTATATTTCGGTAGTTATAAGTTTGTAGCATGGACTCTTTTAACCATCTGGTCATTGTTACAATTAATTCTAGGAATTTAAGTGCGCTGTCAGTAATAAGCGTGTATTTTCCAAACCAGAAAACATTCGCTTATTTTTCAATCTCGGTAAGGTTACCTATATTACTTTATTAGAGCAATATTTTATTATCAATCTTTTTATACTGTGATTTGTTTAGACCTATTCCTGGGAACTTTTAGAGTTATGAAAAGCATACTTCGTGTGTTCTCATAAGCCTACATACGTTCTATAAAAAAGTCACGTGATGAGACAGAAATGGTTGACGGTTATTTTGGGTCCCATGAGTCCAAAAAATAGTTTTTGGAATGATGTATGTCCGCCGTATGTACAGTACTCTTCAGCCTAAACGCGTGGATTGCTGTTAATCAAATTTTGAGGGGAACTGTCATAAGAAAGAGATTGCGGTATTTTCAAAATCTACTCCAACAATTTTGATACAATTCTGCTTAAGTAATAAAGGACCTAAACAAGTTCAAAAATTGGTATTTATCGCCAAACCTCCAAAAATTTTGGTTCGTCAGTTATCGATAAAATAAACCAAAGGAATAATTGACAATAAAAACGGTCACTTTAGGTCAATATTATTTTCGTTTGGAGATTTGCGAGTAAGAATGTTTGTACAATGTTTTTGCATTATTCAAATTAGGCTACCTAAATCAAACGTTAAGTGTATTAAGTGTTGTTTTTCTTTGTTCATGTTTGTCTTCTCTGTATTTAATGTGTTCTTTTTAATAAATCTTGTAATCTCATGAAAAACTAAACAGTTGTGAAGAAGGCATAAAGTTGTGAACTACTTATATACTTTAATAAGATGCTTTAATAGATAAGATACTTAATGCCAAGATAAGTACACTACTCATTCATCACAAATCTATTAAGAAAACATCCTAAACTTATGCTGGGGTGCACATATTATACACCCAAGCAACATGTCCAAACAACACAAGGACAGCGCAGCAATAGCTATACTGTATGTACTTCCAACAGTAGCCTACTATCGGTTCCAATAACATTTATATCGGTTAGATTTAGGCCATTAAATATTACGCAGTTAAAAAGTAACTATTTGGGAAGAATAAACAGAATGTGACATTATTTTGAATATTAATTCCCTTAATAAACTATAGTTTTGATCTTAAACTGCCATAACCGATCTCATAACACAAGATCTACTTTCAAATTTATATACCTAAGCTTATGATATGCAACGTAAAATAGAAATACCTTTGAAAGCTTAATGTTTAAGACCTGCCTTTACAATCGTCCTTAATGGCGTTTTTAGTCCTTCTATACTATTAACAGCCTGTGTGGTAGGGAAGGGGAGGGGGTAATGATGTACAATAATGGCTGTTTAAGGAGTCTTACCTTTATGAAAGGTTTGATTGTTACAGTGAAAAATATATTGCAAATGTATTGTTGGTATAATGGCAGAGGTAGAATGGGTGGGATTAAAGGGGGGGGGAGTATTGATATAAGTTAAAGGTATTGAAGATGATTACAGCAGAAAAGGGCAATGACTTTCTTTACTAGTTTGTGTTGTAATAAACTACATGGTTTATTTCTGTTTCATTTCTTTTTCCTGATCGTTTCTCAGTTAAAATGTAAAGAGCTGTTAGGAGAAAATGGATGAGTCAATCGGAAATCTGTTTGCCTAATAAAAACAGGAGTCACTCCGGCCTTGTTTTGCAAAGCGCCTCTTCATAGTTGTAACAGCTGTTTTGAAGTTATTAAACAGAGAAGCAATTTTAAATCATAGTTAACTTACAAATTACACGAAGTGTAGAGTGAGGTTGGTTAAAAAATATCGACCTTTAGTTTTTGACTGATCTTCATGAAGTGGAAAGTGATTTTCGGCATCCCGTCCGTCCGTCGTCGTTGTTGTCGACGTCTATACGTAGCGGCCACAAAATGAAGATGAGAATATTGAGTTTGGTACTGTGTGCTCATCTAGAACCTATTTTAATACAATTTAAATTAATAAAAATCTAATTCAAAATAGTGACCATTTTAAAAGGTTTTATTTTTTTCGCGAGTTATTCAACTTAAAATACAATAAATTAAACAAAGATTTGTAGATTTCAATTCTACACGTAATGGTATCAACATCGCATCTCTACGATGACAAACAGCGAAGTTATTGCCAAATATATAATTCCAAACCCTGTCCTTATAAGAAAATATAATACAGTACTAATACAATTACGAGGTGTCTGTAATTTAAGTTTTGCACTCATACCTAAGCCGTAATATAAGTTTTGCACTCATACCTAAGCCGTAATATAAGTTTTGCACTCATACCTAAGCCGTAATATAAGTTTTGAACTCATGCCTGAGCCGTAATATAAGTTTTGAACTCATACCTAAGCCGTAATTTAAGTTTTGCACTCATACCTGAGCCGTAATTTAAGTTTTGCACTCATACCTAGGCCGTAATATAAGTTTTGCACTCATACCTAAGCCGTAATATAAGTTTTGCACTCATACCTAAGCCGTAATTTAAGTTTTGCACTCATACCTGAGCCGTAATTTAAGTTTTGCACTCATGCCTAAGCCGTAATATAAGTTTTGAAATCATGCCTGAGCCGTAATTTAAGTTTTGCACTCATACCTGAGCCGTAGTTTAAGTTTTGCACTCATACCTGAGCCGTAATTTAAGTTTTGCACTCATACCCAAGCCGTAATATAAGTTTTGAACTCATGCCTGAGCCGTAATTTAAGTTTTGCACTCATACCTAAGCCGTAATTTAAGTTTTGCACTCATACCTAAGTCGTAATTTAAGTTTTGAACTCATACCTGAACCGTAATTTAAGTTTTGCACTCATACCTAAGCCGTAATTTAAGTTTTGAACTCATGCCTGAGCCATAATTTAAGTTTTGCACTCATACCTAAGTCGTAATTTAAGTTTTGAACTCATGCCTGAGCCGTAATTTAACTTTTGCACTCATACCTAAGCCGTAGTTTAAGTTTTGCACTCATACCTGAGCCGTAATTTAAGTTTTGCATTCATACCTGAGCCGTAGTTTAAGTTTTGAACTCATACCTAAGCCGTAATTTAAGTTTTGCACTCATACCTAAGCCGTAATTTAAGTTTTGCACTCATGCCTGAGCCGTAATTTAAGTTTTGCACTCATACCTGAGCCGTAATTTAAGTTTTGCACTCATGCCTGAGCCGTAATGTAAGTTTTGCACTTATTCCTGAGCCGTAATTTAAGTTTTGCACTCATATTTAAGCCGTAATTTAAGTTTTGCACTCATACCTGAGCCGTAATTTTAGTTTTGCACTCATACCCAAGCCGTAATTTAAGTTTTGAACTCATGTCTGAGCCGTAATTTAAGTTTTGCACTCATACCTAAGCCGTAATTTAAGTTTTGAACTCATGCCTGAGCCGTAATTTAAGTTTTGCACTCATACCTGAGCCGTAATTTAAGCTTTGCACTCATACCTAAGCCGTAATATAAGTTTTGAACTCATGCCTGAGCCGTAATATAAGTTTTGCACTCATACCTAAGCCGTAATATAAGTTTTGCACTCATACCTAAGCCGTAATTTAAGTTTTGCACTCATACCTGAGCCGTAATTTAAGTTTTGCACTCATGCCTAAGCCGTAATATAAGTTTTGAACTCATGCCTGAGCCGTAATTTAAGTTTTGCACTCATACCTGAGCCGTAGTTTAAGTTTTGCACTCATACCTGAGCCGTAATTTAAGTTTTGCACTCATACCCAAGCCGTAATATAAGTTTTGAACTCATGCCTGAGCCGTAATTTAAGTTTTGCACTCATACCTAAGCCGTAATTTAAGTTTTGCACTCATACCTAAGTCGTAATTTAAGTTTTGAACTCATACCTGAACCGTAATTTAAGTTTTGCACTCATACCTAAGCAGTAATTTAAGTTTTGAACTCATGCCTGAGCCATAATTTAAGTTTTGCACTCATACCTAAGTCGTAATTTAAGTTTTGAACTCATGCCTGAGCCGTAATTTAACTTTTGCACTCATACCTAAGCCGTAGTTTAAGTTTTGCACTCATACCTGAGCCGTAATTTAAGTTTTGCACTCATACCTGAGCCGTAGTTTAAGTTTTGAACTCATACCTAAGCCGTAATTTAAGTTTTGCACTCATACCTAAGCCGTAATTTAAGTTTTGAACTCATGCCTGAGCCGTAATTTAAGTTTTGCACTCATACCTAAGCCGTAGTTTAAGTTTTGAACTCACGCCTGAGCCGTAATTTAAGTTTTGCACTCATGCCTGAGCCGTAATTTAAGTTTTGCACTCATACCTGAGCCGTAATTTAAGTTTTGCACTCATGCCTAAGCCGTAATTTAAGTTTTGCACTTATTCCTGAGCCGTAATTTAAGTTTTGCACTCATATTTAAGCCGTAATTTAAGTTTTGCACTCATACCTGAGCCGTAATTTTAGTTTTGCACTCATACCCAAGCCGTAATTTAAGTTTTGAACTCATGTCTGAGCCGTAATTTAAGTTTTGCACTCATACCTAAGCCGTAATTTAAGTTTTGAACTCATGCCTGAGCCGTAATTTAAGTTTTGCACTCATACCTGAGCCGTAATTTAAGCTTTGCACTCATACCTAAGCCGTAATTTAAGTTTTGAACTCATGCCTGAGCCGTAATTTAAGTTTTGCACTCATACCTAAGCCGTAGTTTAAGTTTCGCACTCATACCTGAGTCGTAATTTAAGTTTTGCACTCATACCTGAGCCGCAGTTTAAGTTTTGAACTCATACCTAAGCCGTAATTTAAGTTTTGCACTCATACCTAAGCCGTAATTTTAGTTTTGAACTCATGCCTGAGCCGTAATTTAAGTTTTGCACTCATACCTAAGCCGTAGTTTAAGTTTTGAACTCATGCCTGAGCCGTAATTTAAGTTTTGCACTCATGCCTGAGCCGTAATCTAAGTTTTGCACTCATACCTGAGCCGTAATTTAAGTTTTGCACTCATACCTGAGCCGTAATTTTAGTTTTGCACTCATACCTGAGCCGTAATTTAAGTTTTGCACTCATATCTAAGCCGTAATTTAAGTTTTGCACTTATTCCTGAGCCGTAATTTAAGTTTTGCACTCATATTTAAGCCGTAATTTAAGTTTTGCACTCATACCTGAGCCGTAATTTTAGTTTTTCACTCATACCTGAGCCGTAATTTTAGTTTTGCACTCATAAATGAGCCGTAATTTTAGTTTTGCACTCATACCTGAGCTGTAATTTAAGTTTTGCACTCACACCTGAGCCGTAATTTAAGTTTTCACTCATACCTGAGCTGTAATTTAAGTTTTGCACTCATACCTGAGCCGTAATTTTAGTTTTGCGCTCATACCTGAGCTGTAATTTAAGTTTTGCACTCATACCTGAGCCGTAATTATTTTAGTTTTGCACTCATACCTGAGCCGTAATTTTAGTTTTGTACTTATTCCTGAGCCGGTGTATTCACTTTGCAATCATTTCTGAGTTGAATTTTCTGTCTGTACTCATTCCTGAGCCGTAACTTTTGTTTACTTACTACTTTGAATACTGGTTTGATTCATCATCTTCACTTTTCATAACAAATTGAACGAAATCGGTAAAGCTGATTTTTAGAAATGAGATCTATTATAATAGCTTCATGACCGTTGTTTTTATTCTGAAGGGTAAGTTGTAAACCCGCTTTATAGGGGAGATAGCGACAAATCATATTTTGAATTATCGAAAATAATGAAAAAGGAAAAAATTCAATCAATATTAATTATTTCTAATCCATAACTTGTTTCACTTGCAATTTTGTAATTTATTTTCACATTTCACTAATAGTTAGATTCGACTTTTAAGAAATGTTTTTCCATAACAGCTCTGGGGACTTTTTGGTTTTTTAGAGATAACTTCCTTATTAACTGTTCCTTTGGGTCGTTAAATATTATATTTTTTAAATTTTTATCTCGTTATGAAGTAAACTCCTATTTTAATTTCACGTAACAAATTTGATCAAAGTCGCTACACTCAATTGGGTTGTAGACGTTGGAGAAACAGACATCATTCCAAAAACCTCTACCATAATGTGTTTGACCCATCACATACATTTCTCTATATATTAAATAAAATATAGGTGGAAAAGTAAATTGAAAACGAGCGTTTACACTAAGTTGCCTGTTTGGAATTGCTTTTATTTACACACTACTTATCACGTGACACTTGATTGAGCAGGAGGTAAATGAAATTGATGAAGCGGTTAGGTCCTACAAAGTTCCCAACAAACTTCTCTCTAACTGGTAAGCCTATTTTGGAGGTTTGGTGACTTCAATAAAACATGAACGACTAAACCTACAACTTGGTACAGCGTTCTTTGGCATTCCAGTAAATACAAGAATAATAAATGCAGATACTCAAGTTTAATTTTTGCATATAAAACTCAAAATTTGAAAGAGGGCAGATGATTTTTTTACCATTTTTTTAATATAGAGATAGAAGAAGATACATATTAACATAAACGTTGCAAGAAAACTCACTTTCTCACACTTCCAATCACAAAACTAACTTTCTCACACTCCCATTCACAAAACTAACTTTCTCACACTTCCATTCACAAAACTAACTTTCTCACACTCCCATTCACAAAACTAACTTTCTCACAATTCCATTCACAAAACTAACTTTCTCACACTCCCATTCATCAAACTAACTTTCTCACACTCCCATTCACAAAACTCACTTTCTCACACTCCCATTCACAAAACTAACTTTCTCACACTTCCAATCACAAAACTAACTTTCTCACAATTCCATTCACAAAACTAACTTTCTCACACTCCCATTCATCAAACTAACTTTCTCACACTCCCATCCACAAAACTCACTTTCTCACACTCCCATTCACAAAACTAACTTTCTCACACTTCCAATCACAAAACTAACTTTCTCACACTTCCATTCACAAAATTAATTTCTCACACTCCCATTCACAAACTAACTTTCTCACACTCACACTTCCAATCACAAAACTAACTTTCTCACACTCCCATTCACAAAACTAACTTTCTCACACTCCCATTCACAAAACTAACTTTCTCACAATTCCATTCACAAAACTAACTTTCTTACACTCCCATTCATCAAACTAACTTTCTCACACTCCCATTCACAAAACTAACTTTCTCACACTCCCATTCACAAAACTAACTTTCTCACAATTCCATTCACAAAACTCACTTTCTCACACTCCCATTCACAAAACTCACTTTCTCACACTCCCATTCACAAAACTAACTTTCTCACACTCCCATTCACAAAACTAACTTTCTCACACTCCCATTCACAAAACTAACTTTCTCAAAATTCCATTCACAAAACTCACTTTCTCACACTCCCATTCACAAAACTCACTTTCTCACACTCCCATTCACAAAACTAACTTTCTCACACTCCCATTCACAAAACTAACTTTCTCACAATTCCATTCACAAAACTAACTTTCTCACACTCCCATTCATCAAACTAACTTTCTCACACTCCCATTCACAAAACTCACTTTCTCACACTCCCATTCACAAAACTAACTTTCTCACACTTCCAATCACAAAACTAACTTTCTCACACTTCCATTCACAAAATTAATTTCTCACACTCCCATTCACAAACTAACTTTCTCACACTCACACTTCCAATCACAAAACTAACTTTCTCACACTCAAATTCACAAAACTAACTTTCTCACACTCCCATTCACAAAACTAACTTTCTCACACTTCCATTCACAAAACTAACTTTCTCACACTTCCATTCACAAAACTAACTTTCTCACACGCCCATTCACAAAACTCACTTTCTCACACTTCCAATCACAAAACTCATTTTCTCACACTTCCAATCACAAAACTAACTTTATCACACTCCCATTCACAAAACTCACTTTCTCACACGCCCATTCACAAAACTCACTTTCTCACACTCCCATTCACAAAACTAACTTTCTCACACGCCCATTCACAAAACTCACTTTCTCACACTCCCATTCACAAAACTCACTTTCTCACACTTCCAATCACAAAACTCATTTTCTCACACTTCCAATCACAAAACTAACTTTATCACACTCCCATTCACAAAACTCACTTTCTCACACTTCCATTCACAAAACTAACTTTCTCACACTCCCATTCACAAAACTAACTTTCTCATATGCCCATTCACAAAACTCACTTTCTCACACTCCCATTCACAAAACTCACTTTCTCACACTTCCAATCACAAAACTCATTTTCTCACACTTCCAATCACAAAACTCACTTTCTCACACGCCCATTCACAAAACTAACTTTCTCACACTCCCATTCACAAAACTAACTT
This sequence comes from Aphrophora alni, assembly GCA_963513935.1. Taxonomy (NCBI): domain Eukaryota; kingdom Metazoa; phylum Arthropoda; class Insecta; order Hemiptera; family Aphrophoridae; genus Aphrophora; species Aphrophora alni. The sequence goes on from OY740777.1 coordinate 25,146,436, forward strand.
TCTCACACGCCCATTCACAAAACTAACTTTCTAACACGCCCATTCACTAAACTAACTTTCTCACACTTCCATTCACAAAACTAACTTTCTCACACTTCCAATCACAAAACTCACTTTCTCACACGCCCATTCACAAAACTAACTTTCTCAAACGCCCATTCACAAAACTAACTTTCTCACACGCCCATTCACAAAACTAACTTTCTCACACGCCCATTCACTAAACTAACTTTCTCACACTTCCATTCACAAAACTAACTTTCCCAACTCTAATCTTTATCAATATTAGATCCTATAACTTTAAACAATTGATTCAAATTACATCTGTTGGAAGAAGAAATAAAAGTTTATATAAAATTATTACATTATTTAAGGATAGGCAGTTAAATATAAAAGCTTTAAAATATTCAAACGACAATTAAAAGGATAAAATATTATAAATTAACAAATACATGAATAATCTAACTTTATTGGGTAAAACTTAACTGAACCAGAAACTAATCTATAACATAGCAGCACTATGTCAACCAATTACAGAAAAGGGTAAAAACTACATGCAGAGGAGAGAGAATTTACATGGGTTACATAAAAGGACTCCTTTGTGGGACGAAACAATTCGTAGACACTGTATCCGTAAAGCAGTCATTGGTGGCCAGCTCATTTACCACTACACATACTTGTTCTGGGGGTCCCAACTTCTGTCCCGTAACATCACTAACTCTTTTCTCACTCATCATAAAATTTCATAATTTGTGTTTTACTGTATATACCTCAGCAAATAGGTTGCTCTGTCCACTGTCTTCACCGCATCGAAACGCCAAACACACCCTTGAAGTCTTCCTTGGCTCTGGTTAAATCGTGTCGCCTCATCCGCCATTCCTGCCGTACTGAAGAATATCTTCTCCGTCAGAACCGCCGTTAAGGTCTTCACCGTAACCCTGGTAAGGGGCCCTTACATGGTACTACCATCCGGAGCCAGATGGACCAAGGTTTATTAAGAGGTGTTACTCCTCTATCCCTCCTCCTTCCCATAACAAGATAGGCTCCGGGCTTGGGACCGGTATAGCGGAGTTAGTTATAATAAATTAAAATGCTTTTTAACATTTTCCTTGGTTTTTGAGGTAGATAACTAACTTTCTGATCTCTTAGTCATTATAAAATAAAATTCTCTTGAACAGTTTGCCTGGTAGTTGAAATAGAGAAACATCTTTCTGATCTCTTAGTCATTATAAAATGAAATGTTCTTTAACATTTTGCCTGGCTGTTGAAGCAGAAAACCATCTTTCTGTTTATTTCTTAGTTATAATAAAATGAAATTCTCTTTCGAATTGTTGGTCTCGCATCTCAGAAAATGTGCTTTGAAAAGTTTATTCTGTGCATTTATCATTGTGCGGATTAATTAGATTGTATTCGTCACACAAAAAACTATAATATACGATTCCCCACTGAAATATACTGTACCAGAGGGCTGGCACAAACTTTCTCACATAAGTTATTTCCAAGATTATTGCGTCTACTCTCTTTGGAAATTTAAGTTTAAATGTACAAGTAATTGCAATTCTACAGCTTTTTTAATCAATAATAATGTGAGAATAATTAATATGAATATTGATATACCAACAATTTGACAAATTACAAAAAAGAAATTATAATTTTTGGAATAAATAGTATTGTAAACGTCAAAGAGATAGATCATCATACACCAACATTAACCATGCAGCACGAGAGGTAAACTAACCACTTGATGTTCTTTACGGGACTATTTTCTTTAGACTACTTTTATTAATAGCATTGTTTTACAATTAAATTAATGTCTATTAATTAACATGTACAAAGTGTCATTCCTAAAACTGCCTAATACATGTCAGCAAAGCGTACTTGCCTCAAGGATTCAACGTAATTTCTTTTATAACGCTAAAGATATTTTTTAAGCCTCCGTCTCGTTATAACATTTCTAATTAACTGTGACAATGTAGTAAATTAATTTCAAAAAGTACAATTTTAAAGAGTTTTTAATTAATAAAAATTGGTTAGAAGAAAATACTGGAGAAAAAAGTAATTGATTTTTGTAATGTGATCTAAATCTACAATCTCTATATAAAATTAAATTATCTATAAAAACAAATAGGTTAATTATTCATATTCTTCTTCAGGATCCTTGTCCAGTTAGTAACGCCATAACTAGTTGTGAGCCTTAACAACGAGTTAGGTCATTAATGAGATGTACCTCTGATAAGCTTTTGTCCAGAGTAATCCTGCCAGCGTTTACAATGCATGTCCTTGTACCATTTAGTTATAGTATTGTAGTCCAAAGATTTAGATATGCCACAGGCTATACCTGGACCCAGAAAGGGCATTTTTACACCCTTCTTGCCCAGTTCATCCGCTCATTCATTACCACGAATGAAGTTGTTGGGACTAACTTTACTACAACATTTTTTATATTGTTTTGTCCTTTTTAGATGGTCTACTCATATTTACACCACTATAATTACAATACTTGAAGTAATTTATAACCTGACTGTTTTTTTATATTTTTCATATCAGCTGATCAGTTGCAGTAACTACAATCACAAATATGTATTTCAATATAATAATATACTTGGAGTAATTTAGTACTAAATAGCCTAATAGTAAGCCTACATTGTTGAACATATAACTTTTTTTTTCACACTAACTACCTTCAGAAACACGTTTAATCACTTTTTCCTGATTTCCAACCTTTTAAAGAGTAAACGGGGGAGAAATATTTTAACTGAAAGTTTGATTTTTTTGTTATTTTCAGTCTCATATCACCTTTTTTAATGACAATTATTTGACGCAAATTGGTAAAACTTGCCATACTTCGGGTGTGTCAAAGGTTCTTACAATCTGTTTCTATGGATACCGCATTATTTCAAAGGAGTGTGAACCCCACGTCAGTTCTTCTGATTTTTATTTTGGGTTTTTAAAGAACAGAGTGTATGAATATTGTCCAAGATCACTTGCACATCTTCAAGACAGCATCACTTGAGAAATCAAAATTGACTCCTGAGTACATTTGAAAATCGAATGAATTTCTGAACTAAATAAATGTTTAAGGCCTACTATCCGACAAAAATGATAAACTAGTACAAAGAAAAGTAAACAAATAATTAACACACTCCACAATAGCAACCGTAACAATTACATCTATTGGCAGGGATTTGATCCAGTACTAACCTTTCTCAATATAAACACGTTTCAATTAATAAATAATCCCAACAAATTGTTACATAAAGAAACTAACCTCACAACCGACACCATCTTGTTGCTGTCACGTCTAATATCTCTCACCAAGTAAAGTTTCTCTCGGCTTTCTTTGATACATCTTGACGTACGTTTTGTAATATATCTTCACAAATTAAATTTAAAACTTATTTAGATCAAACTAACACTAAAACATGATATCGTTTTATCACAATGTCGGTTGGTTTAATGTAATATTAAACCCACTATTGAATTTGTTAGATGTAGAAAAATATAACCAAATATTACCTTTTTTTATCCCATCGTGTGATTTTGTTGTTTGCGTAACTATGACGCGCTTCAAAATTTATGTTTCATCATCAGATTGTTGAAATGTTCACATCACAAACTGTCTAATAACATCATCTTAATGAGTTAATCATAATAAACTTAAAATGGAGGGCTTACAATTAATTATTAAAAGTATTATGTATTTATGTTTAAATATATTTAATGTAGAACATTTAAAACAACTTCAAAATGGTTTTAAACTGCTTTCTAAATAAGAAACCAAAACACTCACTAGTGATGATTAACCAAGTTGTAATTCAATAGGTCGACATACATGGCCATTGAGTTTAAAACCAAAGTTTAGTACAGTAACATGGGTTTCATATAATTAAAACATTTGAAGAAGTGAAATTGCATACATTTCCTATGGATTTTCGTGAATAACTTGAAATAGGTGAGAGATTTCAAAAAATACATATCACTGAACTCGGAGTTGAAAACAATGTTAAATCATGTATCAAAATACCATATTACCATTTAAAAAATCGACTGAAATCCAATATGGCGGATCCAATATGGCAGACGAAAATTTTAACACATTAAAAACACAAACTTCATTTAATACGAAATCCATAAGACGAAAATTGTCGGTTAAAGTATGAGGGGGGGGAGAGACTTTATGTTCTCTGTGTGTTTATTTGAATCTTATTATTTATCCTAAGTACTTCATAATTCTGTTAAATACAATGTACATCCATTTCTAGCCTTGTCATTTTGTGATGACTACATTCATCACTTGCGTCTTCCCCCTTACCTTTTAGGTACGATTAGTTGCCTATCTGTAGGTGTAAGGCGCTCCGCCGAAAGGTCTTCCCCTCAGAAGCAAGGCCAACAGCTGTGCGCGTGCATCGTTCAGAAGTGTGATTTGTATTTCATCCTATGAACGTTTCAATATGAGTATTTAGCATAACTCCACCCAAACGAGTGGCTAATTGTTTTTTGGTAAGGGCCAGGCTACCCTTTGGGGTTTTGGGTCTCGCACTTTGTAATTATTAAATTAATTTGTAGTAGTGATAACAAAATGACCGATTAGGCTTTTGGTCTAACCACTTGTGCAATCCCAATTCGTCTTTCTCTATTCCACGTAAGTCTAAATTATTAACATTAAATTATGTTAATTAGGGATTCTTCAAAAATGGCAGTCAGGTGAGACAAACCCGCGATATAGGAGCGGGATGCGGCATGCCAAGATGAGAAGTTGAATAATGGAATATTGTCGACCATGGACCACACAAACAATATAAAGTAAATTTAATTACAATCCCTACACCGGTAATCCCAACGAAAGCTTATCTTTCTGTTACAATCTTATTATTACTAGTTGACGCATTTCGGAGCAACTCCATCTTCAGAAACTACTTTATCCACTCGGGAATGGGTTTTACCTACGAATATAATGGCTTCAACATGTGGAACAGTGGAGCTCAGGTTCAGTAAACGCTAGTGTGGAAGGAGTCAGAGCATGCAATAGGGCGTACTGCCCTGAAGTTGGCAGTACTGGAGACTCTAATTTCTGAGCTTCAAACCATACTATGGAGATGACTTATATAGACAAGTATGTAAGTTAGTCAACGTCTTTAATTTGAAATAGCAAATTATTTAATTCTTTTTAGAAGTTTTATCTCTCACAAGTAGTTTTATAATTCCATAAAATAGCGCCCGATACAAATAATTCTTATATAGATGGATTTGAAGCATTCAGACAAAAGTAAAGTCAAAAGTGAAAATGAACATTTCTTAGTGAAGACAAATTAAAGTCACATTTTTCAGTTATTGATGTTGTCGACATGACGGAAGTGCAAACAAACTACATTTCTTGAGTAAGTTCGTTAGTCAACGTCACAAAACAGGAAGTTCAATTTTTATGTCAATTTCATCTGTTTTTGTGGCTCTTATCTTATAATTTAACAAAATATCACACATTTTGTAAAGTCAATAGTTTAGTCACAGTACTGACTTATTAAAAATCTTCCCTATGAATAAATATACGTTAACACTCTTACATATGTTTTAGAAGGATATATATATATATATTTAAATAATATAAACTTGGTAATTTATATGATTTATAGATAAACATTCCACCTAATAAGGAATGGTTTTATTAAAAACATACACATTTGGATTGTGAATTTTTAAAGAACCTTTGATTCTTTCTGTTTGCTTTGTACTGCGAATGACCAGACGATGTCTGAATGAATAACTGTATGGATAGATGACAGTTTGATGGAACAATGTATGGATGGATAAATGTTCAGTGTTATACTAGTAATATGAATGATGTACACGTATGTAAGTATCAATGAATATGATGGATGATTGAATGTATGGATGGATAAGTTTTCGGGGTACTTACGTATTAACGCCACCGCAGCAACTTTGCGCATATATATATATATATATATATATATATATATATATATATAAGGTTTGACCAGGAGTTTATGTGTACATAAACACCTGGCCAAACCTGTCATGATATATAATTATATCGCAAAGTAAGCAAATATTGGTGCATATATATATATATATATATATATATGCGCAAAGTTGCTGCGGTGGCGTTAATACGTAAGTACCGTTTTCGGATTTGACTATAGTTTGGAAAATGAAATACTCTATATATGGACTAATAATCTATATGAACTTTCCGTTCGGCGGTGATACCCAGCGGATTTGGGGCGTTCTCGGAACTCAACTCACCTTCCCGACGATTACGTGGGGTTGGCTCGACGTGGGGTTAGCTCGACACTAGTATACCGTGGGGTTGGCTCGACACTTTGGGGAACTAGGGTCATCTGTTCAAACTTCTGCTTAATGAGCAACCCTTCTTGGAATTGGAGGTGTTTGTTTGTTCGGTCAGCCAAAAAGCGACTTTCATTTGACGAGGTTCGTCGTCTGTCAGAATAGTATGACTTGTTATTCGCGGATCTTGGCTAACCTGGTATCCTTTAAAACTATCAGAAAACACAATACCAATCATAACTATTCTGAACTCATAAGGCACTGTTGAAGTTTATTTAAGTATCCAATTCGATGATATGTCATATTGTCGATGGGCTTTATGATTGCGATGACCATACTTCCTAACTTAACCTAACCTAACCTATACCCACCTGGTATGGTACCTGATCCGTTCACATTTCCAGGAAGTGATTGCTATTGACTGGGGCGGCCAATATGTCGAGCCAACCCCACGTCGAACCAACCCCACGACACCCGTTGGGAGGGTGAGTTGAGTTCCAAGAACGCTCCTAATCCTCTGGGTATCACCGCCGAACGGAAAGGCTATAGATGAAAGTAATGATGTATAGATGAACGAAAAGACGGAATGTCAGCAAGACGGAATGTGAGAAGAAGACAAAGAGAATATGGGAAGAGAAAAGGAGAAGATAATGATAGTGCAGAATATTGCTCTTGGGCGTTCTAGTTCAAATTTGTTTTTCCGAAAGTGCGGTTTTTTAGTCTTTAAGTAAACCTATTAAACCGACACACTTCAACCCCTCCTAATGTATGTTAAGCAATAAATTAAGTTTTACTTTACTTTCAAATGTTCTGCCTGCATATTTTAAAAAAGTGGGTAAAAAAAGACTGATGCAAAACATTTTTCATCTAAAACTATTTATTATATTTTAGTCATTTAACATGAAATTGATGAAGACATTGCTAATTAAGTGTACATTCAATTTCAATGTTTAATGGTACCTAAACGTACTTATTTTCTCCCATATGTTAACATAGGACCTGCTCCCCTTAAAAAGTATGCAAGTTGTGAGAAGTGTACAGTGAACCCTCTCCTTTGTTTACAAGGTCTCTCAACCTAGTGAAAGGACAAGTTTTCTTTTGTTTTGAGCTACTGTCTTTTTGTAAACTTTTCAGTCATACTTTTAGTTGTCACTGTAACACCCCCACCCTAGTATTTATTGTCGTTTTTCAAATTCAAATAAACAAAAATATTAAACTTTTTTTAATGTAAATACAGGCAGTGTACATTCTCTTCTGTAAATAGCTTTAGTATCAAATATTGTAAATAAAGTAACTAGTTTTGGGGAAAAAATTATGTGTATATTTTTTTATTACTGATTTCATATAACTTACACTACTAAATAAGCACACTTTCATAATTTTAATTAAACAGGTTCCGCTGTATTACTCATTATGTGAGATTGTTTTAATTTTGGTTTATTATAGTTTAATAAAATTTGATTTCTAACGACACCAATTTGGGAAGAACATTTATCCAAATAACCCCCGTGGGAATGGCGTAATTTAGTTAAATCTGTTGAGATGGAGGAGAGAGCTACCTAGCGGGGGATAATGACAGTTGTATGTAACGTAATCAAGAAGAAAATGTAGTCTAATCGTGAATAATTTGTAAATAAGAGAATAAAATAACAGGAATGACAGTTTTAACTTCAGTTTATTTATTTTCATCTTCTCTAAAGTTTTAATGGACAAATCTAAAGTCCATTCGCGTGTCCAATGACAATGCTCAAAGAGATTTGTCTATTTACATCAAATTTAGTTAAATCTACAGAAGTTTTTGTAAATGTAGTTGTGGTTTGGTTGGTGTAGTTGGTGTATCACTGAAGAGGACGACCTTGTCGTTGAAACGCGTCTGATACTTAGGCGTAATTTTTTTATGAAAATATTGTGTTCTGTTGTTTGTTATACTGTACATGTTTAATATATAAATACTAAAGTTAGTGAAATATTACCTTAATTTGTTCGTCTGCAATGTTCGTTTTTTTAAATGATTACTAGTTTCGACAGAGTACTGTCATCATCAAATCTTCATTAAAGTTTTTATGAGTGAATGTACAAGTACAAATAATTTTATAATGAGCTAACTTCTTAACAATATATCCGACAATTTACTTCTAATGGGGGACTTCCCTTACTTTTAAGTGATATTTTTTGGACTGTACTCAAATTTTCAAAATTAGTTCGTCATTTTCATATGGCGCCAAATTTCAAAATGTCTTATGGCAACCCCTATATTTTATGATGATTTTTGATAGAAAATGTAGTTTTAAAACTTTTTTATTTGTTCATTTTTTTTTTTAATAAATGTAGCTGTTTAGCTAGATCTACTCTTCTACGGGTTTTTAACTTGCAGTGCCGTAGTGATGTGAAATTGTAGATCAAATAAATTTAAATTATAACATACGGTAAAGACAACTGCGTTTTTCCTCATTGCTACCCATTATTCATAGCAATGATCTCATCAATGTCGAATTTTTATATTACAATTAATTTGTATGTCAAACAACTTTGAAGCGATGTTTTGCAACAATGAATACAACAGCTGTTACATATAATCAGGTGTTCAGAATTCGGCCTACAGCACTTGAGGATATGAAGTGCAGGATCCGAGCTGTGGGAACCTTTTTTGGTGAAACAACAGTTCTCAGAAAACTCTTGGAAATAAAAGAAACGTTTTCGAATATTGTGTACATCTTGTTAGAAATAAATGTATCATATTTAGTTTAACGATTTTTATAAACTTAAGAGTAGAAAAACAGAAGCGATAAAATCGATAATGGTAAATCGATTAAAGATTTACTGAGAGACCAAACCATTACGGCACTGAATCTCAAAATGACGTGAATGGTTGGTTCTAGCGGCTAAACTGTATGAAAAAATACGACGAATAAAAAATTCTTAAAATTACAGTATTCTAAATTTCTATCCGAATCATAAAATACAGGGATTTCCGAAAACAAATTCAAGTTTTGCGCCATATTGGAAAATGTAGGAAAATTTTTGAATACACCCCAAAAAATGTTATATAAAGTAAGGGGAGTCCCCTATTACAAGTAAGCTGTCAAATATAGTATTAAAAAGTTATTGGTACATTTAAGCTGCGATACCCAGTATATATAAGATGATAAAAATGAATACACATTACATCACAAATACAGCTATAACTATAAACAAAAACGTTTTAAATTAATCATAAAAATGGCGGATCACATTTCGTAAGAATGAGCCTTCTTACAACTCATATACCATTTGTTCGTTTTTGATATCATTCATTTAGAATAAAAAAAAAACTTGTATATTCGTTTTTAAAAACTTTAGTGAAGATTTGATGATGACAGTACTCTGTCGAAACTATTCTTCATTTCAAAAATTGGAAGATTGCTGACGACAGAGTAACGCGGTTTTGGTACCTACTATTAGGCCTATGTATAACATAAATGAGTGCCCTCTTTTGTACAAGGTCGATAGAAAAGATGAAAGAGAGGGATTAGATATAGAAAGGTGTATTGTCACACACCCTACAGTAGTTTATAATTTACCTTGATAAACGTCAATATTTATTTCAAAATTTGCAAAACCTGGCAAAAATTACCTGCACCAGATCAAAAAATCGATTATAATATTAAAAAATAAGCTACACTAAGTTTTGTAATTTGGCTAACCAATTTATTCAAACCTTCTTAAACCAATTATTACAACAAATTTGGTGCACAAATTGTGGTCACTAGAAAGAATACCGTACACACGACTTATGAGGAACACGGACTCTATAGGCCATGATCAATACACATTACATGATATCAAGTTTGTATTAGTTACAGTTTCAAACCTGAAAATGAACTAAAAGTTTGACACTAAAATGTTAACTTATAAGTAGATAGGAAAACATTTTCTACACCGTTACTGAGCAAGGAGTGAAGGAGAATTCTTTATTTTATTTTGAAGGTAATTTGTCCTTCATTTTCTTAATTAGATTTTTCTGCCGCCGGCTATCAACAAGAAATATATTTTTATTTTTATTTCAGTTTAAACCCACTCACAATGAATCATTTCATTAGCCAATTGTTATGTAACATATAAACATAAAGTATGTGATCTTTTACAGTAGTCTGTGCGCGAAGGACTTTTCTACAAACATTTGGTTACTCATGATTTCGCGCCATCCTTTCTCAGCTTACAGTCGTTAACCTTCGCTGAAAACATTGTTTAACTGATAGTGATTGCGTGCTCGTGAACCTGTTTTGCTTTTCGTCATAAGTGAAGTTAATTTTTATGTTAGTATTGTACATTTTATTTGAAAGGTTATTGAAATGGGGGATCAAAATTAAGCGGGAAAGGAATTCATAGCTAGAGCAGGAAAGTCGTTTGTAATGTATATATATTTATAAAAGAGGAAGTAGACATCAAGAGTGTGAAAAGTCTGTAAGTGTGTGTGTGAAGTCTGGAACCGTGGGTGAACCACGGTTTATGTTTTCAGTACATTTGTAGCCCCGCGCACAGACTACTGGGGGCAACTGTACTGTACAATAGAGGTGTGTTCATTACTACCCTTCTGCGAACATTGCCCCATAGTTCGGTATTATTAAAAACAAAATTCTATATTAATTTTTTAATTTGTTTCTATCCACCAATGAGCTTTCCAATAGAAGAAATCCAATATTTCTATCTCCAATACTTAAATATTACATATAAAAATAATGTCCGAGTGCTGTGTTTTTAAAGGGAGTTCCATTAAAGTGACAGTGACTACATTACCTAATCTACTATATTACTATTTCATGAATCTTATATCATCAAACGCTCATTTGCAGTTATGAGAATATGGACAGTGGTTGTGATAAAGCAGGATGGTACGCTGTAGCCGTCGAAATGAATACACTTTACTCTAATCCTTAGGGGCTCACTACAGGCGTAGCAATCCGGAGGGTTAGAAGTATTCCTGGGTTAGATCCCTCTCTTGGCCATCTTTTATTTGACTCTGATGCTATTAGAGTATTCAAGGGCTGGGGGGGGCTTATTCATTGACGGTGATAAATAAGAGGTTTTTCGCCTTTAAACAACAAAATATTTGGTAAGTTCCATAATACAAATTTCAACCTCCGATCATGGACTTAGGAAACAAAAAACATTATTTTCAACATGGCGTCCGTTCATTGTCAAGTTGATGGGCACAATCAATGTACTTACCCAGCCCAATATTTCAGTTTTTTGAAAAATAACTACGAAGATTGACTATTATTAAATTATTGTATTTCTGAGTGGCTAACCATTAAAAAATAATTTGATATGCTACATCATGGTACTTAACTACATTTTTCAATTTTTGATTTTACATTCCTTTTTTTTCTAATAACCACCGCAGCAAAGCACGAACACTAATAAACTGAATGAAAAGTTTAAGTTGACCCTGTTTCAAATTTAAGTTTTAATGACGTGATAATGGCTTCTATAACTCAAAAGTAGTGGAAAATAGCTACCATAAAAATTATAAAATTACGATTTTTTTCAAAATCGGCTCTAAAGATTTTGATCATATTTTGTTCAAGTATAACCACTAAGGATTCAAACAAAAATTCCTGTGTAAATTATCAGTCAAACCTGTTCTAAAATATGATATTTCTCAAAATCGACTCTACCGATTTTCGTTCAAATTTGAGTAAAACGAGAAAGTTAACGTGCAAAATTACAATTACAAAAATATAGGGAATCACGAACAATTTTAAAGAAATAAAATTTACTTTGAGCGCCGTTATAAAAAGTTAGATTTAATTCAAATGCTGAGGACTTGGTTATGGTACAAGTGCTTATTTCATTATACAAACATTTTTTAAACGGCATCCACGGGCCGTTTCACTTTGTGTCTGTTATTTTTACAATAACAAAATCTTAGCCCGAAAAATGTGTTCCATTAATAAGCTACTTATTATTTTCACAGCTTGAATTGGAGATAAAAAAAAACTCAAATGTTATCTCATTGGATTGAACCGCGTTGAAGCGGAACAATCTAATCAAGAAAATGAACGACAAAATTTGCTTCCGCTCCCAAAATAAGAAGAAGAACTCTGTAGCAGCAAATAGCTTGTCGTAGAATACGGTATATAATTATATTGACTCAAGTTTACCCCCTCCATCTAAGAAGTCAACATTTGCAGACATTCTATCAGTAATAATCCAACATTATTAATTTTACCTAAATTACATTTTCAAATGAAGAAGGAAAAAAAATGTTTCTCAGATTATTTTATTTTACTTCATCTTACACGGTTACAAATACAGTAATAGATTCTAAAATAATTCTGAATTTTATATATGTAAATACATTTCGAACGGCCGTTGCTTGGGGACTATTCAAGATAACTAAACGATTTAAACGTCAAATAGAAAAGAAAAGAACAAAGTTTTGTTTTCATACATTAATATGTTTCGATGAGAGCTCTGCAGACATCGAAGCAATATTTGATTTCTCGCCAAGTGTTGTGTAGCATCTCTGGTGTCACAGTTACGATTGCTTCCGAAATTCGCACACGCAGATGTGGCAAATCATGAATTTTCTCAGCATAAACAATGTTCTTTACGTAGCTCCACAAAAAAAAATCCAAAGGGGTCAAACCAGGACTCCTGGGAGGCCAGGGAATAGGCGCATCCCTGCCTATCCAACCATTTGGAAACCTGTTGTTAACCCTTGGTGGCCCTATACTTTTTGTGAACCGAAAAATAGGTCCACAGATGTTTGTCTATATATTTCCTATATATTTCAAAGTTTACATTTATATTCTTTGTATTGTCACACATATAGGAAAAATACAGCAGCAACAAAAACAATGACCTTAGGGTAGTTACATTGCAAAAACAATTAAGTAGAATTTTTTCTTCATTTTTTATATATTATGTGTAGTGTATCAAACATAACTTGAAGTTATTCTGAATATGAATATTTATGAAGAAAAAATTAATTTATTGTCGCTAGGCATAACACATCACTCCCCCTTTAACTTTAACATGTCATAACCTACAAATCTAAAAAACATTATTTGGATTTGAAATTAAATTGCAGTGCGAATTCGTATAGTCTATTATATATTAATAAATAGAACGAAATTTAACTACAGAATAAGAAATGCGTAGTGTATAAGTTTTAAAAGCACTTTTTATGTAAGAAATAATTAAATAGCCATTAAAAGATGGATAACATGTTCATAGGTAAAACCAAGGACCCTTAATATTTCACGCGTGTCTGTACAATTTAAACTGCTACTCAAAAGATTTTTATTACATTTAATTCAGAGGTAGTTTTGTCTTTATAATGTACTGCCTGTCACATTCACATTTCATACTAATGTCATTATTTTGTGCAGGAGGATGTTCATCCTTTGGTCACTCGTGTTTCGGCGGCCATGGGAAGCGAGCTGATGAAGACTTCTTACCACAACCAGACTACGAGATCCCTGCGGAGCTCAGTGATCCACGCTCACAAGACAAGCCAGTGGTGACATTATCGAAAGCAGATATCGTTCCCTTACTTAGGCAATGGGTATGTCAAATAATTCTCAAAAAATGCAAATTTACTAGTTGCTATGGCACAGAAATCCGTTCATACTCATTTGCGAAATATCGAAAACTAATTTGAAGTCCAAATATCGAAAACTAATTTGTAATCCAAATATCGAAAAATAATTTGAAGTCCAAATATCGAAAACTAATTTGAAGTCCAAATATCGAAAACTAATTTGAAGTCCAAATATAGAAAACTAATTTGAAGTCCAAATATAGAAAACTAATTTGAAGTCCAAATATCGAAAACTAATTTGAAGTCCAAAGATCGAAAACTAATTTGAAGTCCAAATATCGAAAACTAATTTGAAGTCCAAATATCGAAAACTAATTTGAGGTCCAAATATCGAAAACTAATTTGAAGTCCAAATATCGAAAACTAATTTGAAGTCCAAATATAGAAAACTAATTTGAAGTCCAAATATCGAAAACTAATTTGAAGTCCAAATATCGAAAACTAATTTGAAGTCCAAATATCGAAAACTAATTTGAAGTCCAAATATCGAAAACTAATTTGAAGTCCAAATATCGAAAACTAATTTGAAGTTCAAATATCGAATAGGCTACTAATTTGAAGTCCAAATATAGAAAACTAATTTCAAGTCCAAATATAGAAAACTAATTTGAAGTTCAAATATCGAAAACTAATTTGATGTCCAAATTTCGAAAACTAATTTGAAGTCCAAATATCGAAAACTAATTTGAAGTCCAAATTTCGAAAACTAATTTGAAGTCCAAATATCGAAAACTAATTTGAAGTCCAAATATCGAAAACTAATTTGAAGGTTTCTGGGTATTGTATGTAGCCCAGAACGTGTTTGGTCTGTTTTTTTTCCCCTAATTTGCATTTATAACATTTTTTATAGAAAAAGTTGTAAATTTATTTTATTTATATTTCCTGGCTTAGATATAACCTTTGCATGCTTGTAACAAACCTGACCTATAACGGATTAGGCCTCCTACCTGTTGTCAAGAGACTGTGATTGACGATTTGATTGATTGCTTCTGATCCCCGTCAGACAAGGAGTTTCTACTGTTATTGTTCATTTAACCTGATTCAATTTAGAGTTCCAATGTTGCACAATCAATCTCACACACTCATTCAGAAAATTTCACTATTTGTTATTTACTCTTACTTAAACCTCAATTTGCTTCGCTTGTGTCTTTAATTTGGTCTAATCTTAAATAGTATTTAATTAAAATCAAGTTTAAAAATAAGGACACCCTTAAATAAAAACTGAAATAAAATAGGAGATACAATTTTCCTATTTTAAATAAAGATGAATTTTTTTCGTTTAATCCCAAAATGGGGATAATGACATGATCGCGGACAAATTTCTTGAAAGAGGCAAAAGGTTGTTTCTCCAGATAAGCAGTTAGGACAACTTTCTCCTGGCTCCACCCCTTTAACAATCAGTTGCTTACCGCCCTTTGTGTATTGTTGTCCTGTGTGTTGTGCTTTTATCAGAGGCCTATTTATAAGCTCCAGTTTTTTCTTAGGTTGTATATTTAGTTTTGTTCTAATTAGGCTATGTTAGTGTTTTTCTTAGGTTGTATATTTAGTTTTTGTTGCGAACTAGGCTATGTTAGTGTTTTTCTTGGGTTGTATATTTAGTTTTTGTTTCTAATTAGGCTATGTTAGTGTTTTTCTTGGGTTGTATATTTAGTTTTTGTTTCTAATTAGGCTATGTTAGTGTTTTTCTTAGGTTGTATATTTAATTTTTGTTGCGAACTAGGCTATGTTAGTGTTTTTCTTAGGTTGTATATTTAGTTTTGTTTCTAATTTAGGCTATGTTAGTGTTTTTTCTTAGGTTGTATATTTAGTTTTTGTTGCGAACTAGGCTATGTTAGTGTTTTTCTTAGGTTGTATATTTAGTTTTGTTTCTAATTTAGGCTATGTTAGTGTTTTTTCTTGGGTTGTATATTTAGTTTTGTTTCTAATTAGGCTATGTTAGTGTTTTTCTTATGTTGTATATTTAGTTTTTGTTGCGAACTAGGTTATGTTAGTGTTTTTCTTGGGTTGTATATTTAGTTTTTGTTTCTAATTAGGCTATGTTAGTGTTTTTCTTGGGTTGTATATTTAGTTTTTGTTTCTAATTAGGCTATGTTAGTGTTTTTCTTAGGTTGTATATTTAATTTTTGTTGCGAACTAGGCTATGTTAGTGTTTTTCTTGGGTTGTATATTTAGTTTTTGTTTCTAATTAGGCTATGTTAGTGTTTTTCTTGGGTTGTATATTTAGTTTTTGTTTCTAATTAGGCTATGTTAGTGTTTTTCTTATGTTGTATATTTAGTTTTTGTTGCGAACTAGGCTATGTTAGTGTTTTTCTTGGGTTGTATATTTAGTTTTTGTTTCTAATTAGGCTATGTTAGTGTTTTTCTTGGGTTGTATATTTAGTTTATGTTTCTAATTAGGCTATGTTAGTGTTTTTCTTAGGTTGTATATTTAGTTTTTGTTGCGAACTAGGCTATGTTAGTGTTTTTCTTAGGTTGTATATTTAGTTTTGTTTCTAATTTAGGCTATGTTAGTGTTTTTTCTTAGGTTGTATATTTAGTTTTTGTTCGAACTAGGCTATGTTAGTGTTTTTCTTAGGTTGTATATTTAGTTTTGTTTCTAATTTAGGCTATGTTAGTGTTTTTTCTTGGGTTGTATATTTAGTTTTGTTTCTAATTAGGCTATGTTAGTGTTTTTCTTAGGTTGTATATTTAGTTTTTGTTGCGAACTAGGCTATGTTAGTGTTTTTTCTTAGGTTGTATATTTAGTTTTGTTTCTAATTAGGCTATGTTAGTGTTTTTCTTGGGTTGTATATTTAGTTTTTGTTTCTAATTAGGCTATGTTAGTGTTTTTTCTTAGGTTGTATATTTAGTTTTGTTTCTAATTAGGCTATGTTAGTGTTTTTCTTGGGTTGTATATTTAGTTTTTGTTTCTAATTAGTCTATGTTAGTGTTTTTCTTAGGTTGTATATTTAGTTTTTGTTGCGAACTAGGCTATGTTAGTGTTTTTTCTTAGGTTGTATATTTAGTTTTGTTTCTAATTAGGCTATGTTAGTGTTTTTCTTGGGTTGTATATTTAGTTTTTGTTTCTAATTAGGCTATGTTAGTGTTTTTCTTATGTTGTATATTTAGTTTTTGTTTCGAACTAGGCTATGTTAGTGTTATCTTAAGGCCCCCATACACGTACCGGCAAGACTGTCAGTCTTGCCTGAACAGTCGGCCGGAGACCGGCGGCCTGTTGGACTGACTACCCCATACACGTTCAGTTCAATTCTGTCCGGCAAGCGCATCAAAACTATTTGATTTCTTCGTGAGTTGAAAATTTTTAGTAGTTTTAAGTTAATAGATTTGAAAGTTTTTTTTTGTGTAGTTGTTTAGTGTTTAGTATTTTAATTAGTGTCCAGTATTAGTGTTTAGTTTTGTTTTGAATAATTTAATTAGTGTTTGGTTTTTTTTTAAATTTATTTTCTGATGGTTATTTATAGTTCAAAATGTCTAGTGATGACGATGATTACGCCGTTTTAGGTTTATTACTAGCATTAGGGGCTATCAAAAAACGGCGAAAAAATCTTGTGTTGGTCGAAAAACTGGCTGATGAAGAGGGACACGTATTCTCACGTAAATGTATTAAAAGAGCTAAAGGTGACCCCAAAAGAGTGGCATAATTACTTAAGAATGGACGAAAATACTTACCTACATCTTTTGTCATTGGTTGCTCCATTGGTTGAGAGAAAAACCCTTCCGACAAGCCGGTTGAACTGATGAGTTTTCATTCGATCACCGGCCGCCGGTACAGTCCTAACTGACAGTCCAGGCGGACCCCACACACGCTCCGGCCGCCGGTCATGGCGGACTGTTCAGGCATAACTGACAGTCTTGCCGGTACGTGTATGGGGGCCTTTAGGTTGTATATTTAGTTTTGTTTCTAATTATTAGGCTATGTTAGTGTTTTTCTTAGGTTGTACATTTTAGTTTTTGATTCTAACTAGGCTATGTTAGTGTATTTCTTAGGTAGTATATTTAGTTTTCTTTCTAATTAGGCTATGTTAGTGTTTTTCTTAGGTTGTATATTTAGTTTTTGTTTCTAATTAGGCTATGTTAGTGTTTTTCTTAGGTTGTACATTTAGTTTTTGATTCTAACTAGGCTATGTTAGTGTATTTCTTAGGTTGTACATTTAGTTTTTGATTCTAACTAGGCTATGTTAGTGTATTTCTTAGGTAGTATATTTAGTTTTGTTTCTAATTAGGCTATGTTAGTGTTTTTCTTAGGTTGTATATTTAGTTTTGTTTCTAATTTAGGCTATGTTAGTGTTTTTTCTTAGGTTGTATATTTAGTTTTGTTTCTAATTAGGCTATGTTAGTGTTTTTCTTAGGTTGTATATTTAGTTTTTGTTTCTAATTAGGCTATGTTAGTGTTTTTCTTAGGTTGTACATTTAGTTTTTGATTCTAACTAGGCTATGTTAGTGTATTTCTTAGGTAGTATATTTAGTTTTGTTTCTAATTAGGCTATGTTAGTGTTTTTCTTAGGTTGTATATTTAGTTTTGTTTCTAATTTAGGCTATGTTAGTGTTTTTTCTTAGGTTGTATATTTAGTTTTGTTTCTAATTAGGCTATGTTAGTGTTTTTCTTAGGTTGTATATTTAGTTTTGTTTCTAATTTAGGCTATGTTAGTGTTTTTTCTTGGGTTGTATATTTAGTTTTGTTTCTAATTTAGGCTATGTTAGTGTTTTTTCTTGGGTTGTATATTTAGTTTTGTTTCTAATTAGGCTATGTTAGTGTTTTTCTTAGTTTGTATATTTAGTTTTGTTTCTAATTTAGGCTATGTTAGTGTTTTTTCTTAGGTTGTATATTTAGTTTTGTTTCTAATTTAGGCTATGTTAGTGTTTTTTCTTAGGTTGTATATTTGGTTTTGTTTCTAATTAGGCTATGTTAGTGTTTTTCTTAGGTTGTATATTTAGTTTTGTTTCTAATTAGGCTATGTTAGTGTTTTTCTTAGGTTGTATATTTAGTTTTGTTTCTAATTTAGGCTATGTTAGTGTTTTTCTTAGGTTGTATATTTAGATTTGTTTCTAATTTAGGCTATTTTAGTGTTTTTTCTTAGGTTGTATATTTAGTTTTTGTTTCGAATGAGACTATGTTAGTGTTTTTCTCGTTTTTGCACTTTTATTTCTCTAGGTATAACACTTGTTAAGGAGAGTTGATTTGAACTCTCGAAATATCGTGTATTGAGCTTTATGTAGACAAATGATGGCAAATATCAGATAATTTTTACCCGTTGAAAAGTGATTTTCTTGTAAGCTGATATTTCTAATAGGTAAGACCAAAGTACCATATATAGTGGGAGAAAGCAGTAACAATCTTTAGACAGGCTACATAAACAAACATTTTGATACTTTGACGCCTGCTTGTCGATTTATTTTAAAAATAAAATTGTTTAAATATCGAAACAAAAATGTTTACACATATTGCGTCATGGTCACATTAACACGTAATAACTATATTTTCTTTCAACATCATTTCTAAAAAGCGCCCACTTTTGATGTAAAATATCTCAATAAATGTACAAGGAGAGACCAAAGTCTTGTCCTTTTAAATCTGGATTTACTTGCTAATTATTCCTGAACAGTAATCTTTTTTTACTTGCGATTTTTTTTCGATTTAATTTTGAAAAGACAATTTGAGAATATCGTAATTTTGTGTTATTTTTCTTGTGGTAAATTTGAGTTTTGAAGAAAAAAAAAAAAAAGTCCCGAATTACGGCCGAAATATCCCTACTTATCAAATTTGATTAAAATCTGCCCACGCGTTTTGGGCTGTTTTGGGCTGTCTCACTTACGACAGAGAGACATCATATTAAAAATATCTTGTTTTATTCAACCTTAAAACGGACATATCTGTAAAACCACGACATAGATTTGTTGACCCATCAGGTAACTTTCTCTGTACTAAGTAAAGTAAAGGATGAAATTAGCATCCATCAAGAATTGGTCAAAATGTAATATGAACAAAGTGTGCAAGTCGTTATTTTGTCCAAACAACTTATCATCTTTTAGGTTATGTTATAATTGTATTTTTTAAGTTCAGATATTATTTTCTGCTCTATTAATTTAATCTTTCTAAACGCTTCTATTGTCTATGGAAACTTATACAAGCTCTGTTGTTATGAAATGTTTACAAAATAAATATGAAATTCACTCATGTGAATTTCACAATATAACCTTCATCTTACCTCCGTCAATCAGCTGTTACGTAAAGTTAGGATAATCTAAAGTCATGCATAGTCATGGGCTGCTTCAGGGAGATGTAATTGCACCAATGCTTTACATAATTTAATCCAAACCTACGGCCTACAAATGTTTGTATACTGAATACTGTTTTAACATGTAAATCTCTATCATATTGTGTCGTTGGGAACTAAACTTGTATAACCTATAAACTGTTATAGGTCTACTATTCAAACATAATTACGTTCAACTGATGTTGAGTAATAAGCATTCAAAGTTTGTTTGTTTTCTATTCATTGCATCTGAACTAACATTTCATTTTTATGATAAAGTATTTTCACTCTTTAAGCTCGGACATGTTTCGGCTTCCATATCATACAGCCGCTTTAGATAATACGGATTAAAACTAGGTGTGCCGCACATCAAGACCTATCATACAGCCGCTTTAGATAATACGGGTTAAAACTAGGTGTGCCGCCCATCAAGACCTATCATACAGCAGCTTTAGATAATACGGGTTAAAACTAGGTGTGCCGCCCATCAAGACCTATCATACAGCCGCTTTAGATAATACGAATTAAAACTACGTGTGCCGCCCATCAAGACCTATCATACAGCCGCTTTAGATAATACGGATTAAAACTACGTATGCCGGCCATCAAGACATATCATCAGCCTCTTTAGATAATACGGGTTAAAACTAGGTGTGCCGCCCATCAAGACATATCATACAGCCGCTTTAGATAATACGGATTAAAACTAGGTGTGCCGCCCATCAAGACCTATCATACAGCCGCTTTAGTTAATACGGATTAAAACTAGGTGTGCCGCCCATCAAGACCTATCATTCAGCCGCTTTAGATAATACGGATTAAAACTAGGTGTGCCGCCCATCAAGACATATCATACAGCCGCTTTAGATAATACGGATTAAAACTAGGTGTGCCGCCTATCAAGACATATCATACAGCCGCTTTAGATAATACGGATTAAAACTAGGTATGCCGCCTATCAAGACATATCATACAGCCGCTTTAGATAATACGGATTAAAACTAGGTGTGCCGCCCATCAAGACATATCATACAGCCGCTTTAGATAATACGGATTAAAACTAGGTATGCCGCCCATCAAGACCTATCATACAGCCGCTTTAGATAATACGGATTAAAACTAGGTGTGCCGCCCATCAAGACCTATCATACAGCCGCTTTAGATAATACGGATTAAAACTAGGTATGCCGCCCATCAAGACCTATCATACAGCCGCTTTAGATAATACGGATTAAAACTACGTGTGCCGCCCATCAAGACCTATCATTCAGCCGCTTTAGATAATACGGATTAAAACTAGGTGTGCCGCCCATCAAGACCTATCATACAGCCGCTTTAGATAATACGGATTAAAACTAGGTATGCCGCCCATCAAGACATATCATACAGCCGCTTTAGATAATACGGATTAAAACTAGGTGTGCCGCCCATCAAGACCTATCATACAGCCGCTTTAGATAATACGGATTATAACTAGGTATGCCGCCCATCAAGACATATCATACAGCCGCTTTAGATAATACGGATTAAAACTAGGTGTGCCGCCCATCAAGACATATCATACAGCCGCTTTAGATAATACGGATTAAAACTAGGTATGCCGCCCATCAAGACCTATCATACAGCCGCTTTAGATAATACGGATTAAAACTAGGTGTGCCGCCCATCAAGACCTATCATACAGCCGCTTTAGATAATACGGATTAAAACTACGTGTGCCGCCCATCAAGACCTATCATACAGCCGCTTTAGATAATACGGATTAAAACTAGGTGTGCCGCCCATCAAGACCTATCATACAGCCGCTTTAGATAATACGGATTAAAACTAGGTGTGCCGCCCATCAAGACCTATCATACAGCCGCTTTAGATAATACGGATTAAAACTAGGTATGCCGCCCATCAAGACCTATCATACAGCCGTTTTATATAATACGGATTAAAACTAGGTATGCCGCCCATCAAGACCTATCATACAGCCGTTTTATATAATACGGATTAAAACTACGTGTGCCGCCCATCAAGACATATCATACAGCCGCTTTAGTTAATACGGATTAAAACTAGGTATGCCGCCCATCAAGACATATCATACAGCCGCTTTAGATAATACGGATTAAAACTAGGTGTGCCGCCTATCAAGACATATCATACAGCCGTTTTATATAATACGGATTAAAACTAGGTATGCCGCCCATCAAGACCTATCATACAGCCGTTTTATATAATACGGATTAAAACTAGGTATGCCGCCCATCAAGACCTATCATACAGCCGTTTTATATAATACGGATTAAAACTACGTGTGCCGCCCATCAAGACATATCATACAGCCGCTTTAGTTAATACGGATTAAAACTAGGTATGCCGCCCATCAAGACATATCATACAGCCGCTTTAGATAATACGGATTAAAACTACGTGTGCCGCCCATCAAGACCTATCATACAGCCGCTTTAGATAATACGGATTAAAACTAGGTGTGCCGCCCATCAAGACCTATCATACAGCCGCTTTAGATAATACGGATTAAAACTACGTGTGCCGCCCATCAAGACCTATCATACAGCCGCTTTAGATAATACGGATTAAAACTAGGTGTGCCGCCCATCAAGACCTATCATACAGCCGCTTTAGATAATACGGATTAAAACTAGGTATGCCGCCCATCAAGACATATCATACAGCCGCTTTAGATAATACGGATTAAAACTAGGTGTGCCGCCTATCAAGACATATCATACAGCCGTTTTATATAATACGGATTAAAACTAGGTATGCCGCCCATCAAGACCTATCATACAGCCGTTTTATATAATACGGATTAAAACTAGGTATGCCGCCCATCAAGACCTATCATACAGCCGTTTTATATAATACGGATTAAAACTACGTGTGCCGCCCATCAAGACATATCACACAGCCGCTTTAGTTAATACGGATTAAAACTAGGTATGCCGCCCATCAAGACATATCATACAGCCGCTTTAGATAATACGGATTAAAACTAGGTGTGCCGCCTATCAAGACATATCATACAGCCGTTTTATATAATACAGATTAAAACTAGGTATGTCGCCCATCAAGACCTATCATACAGCCGCTTTAGATAATACGGGTTAAAACTAGGTGTGCCGCCCATCAAGACCTATCATACAGCAGCTTTAGATAATACGGGTTAAAACTAGGTGTGCCGCCCATCAAGACCTATCATACAGCCGCTTTAGATAATACGAATTAAAACTACGTGTGCCGCCCATCAAGACCTATCATACAGCCGCTTTAGATAATACGGATTAAAACTACGTATGCCGGCCAT
Source organism: Aphrophora alni (assembly GCA_963513935.1). Classification (NCBI taxonomy): domain Eukaryota; kingdom Metazoa; phylum Arthropoda; class Insecta; order Hemiptera; family Aphrophoridae; genus Aphrophora; species Aphrophora alni. The sequence continues at coordinate 25,169,900 of OY740777.1, forward strand.
CAAGACATATCATCAGCCTCTTTAGATAATACGGGTTAAAACTAGGTGTGCCGCCCATCAAGACATATCATACAGCCGCTTTAGATAATACGGATTAAAACTAGGTGTGCCGCCCATCAAGACCTATCATACAGCCGCTTTAGTTAATACGGATTAAAACTAGGTGTGCCGCCCATCAAGACCTATCATTCAGCCGCTTTAGATAATACGGATTAAAACTAGGTGTGCCGCCCATCAAGACATATCATACAGCCGCTTTAGATAATACGGATTAAAACTAGGTGTGCCGCCTATCAAGACATATCATACAGCCGCTTTAGATAATACGGATTAAAACTAGGTATGCCGCCTATCAAGACATATCATACAGCCGCTTTAGATAATACGGATTAAAACTAGGTGTGCCGCCCATCAAGACATATCATACAGCCGCTTTAGATAATACGGATTAAAACTAGGTATGCCGCCCATCAAGACCTATCATACAGCCGCTTTAGATAATACGGATTAAAACTAGGTGTGCCGCCCATCAAGACCTATCATACAGCCGCTTTAGATAATACGGATTAAAACTAGGTATGCCGCCCATCAAGACCTATCATACAGCCGCTTTAGATAATACGGATTAAAACTACGTGTGCCGCCCATCAAGACCTATCATTCAGCCGCTTTAGATAATACGGATTAAAACTAGGTGTGCCGCCCATCAAGACCTATCATACAGCCGCTTTAGATAATACGGATTAAAACTAGGTATGCCGCCCATCAAGACATATCATACAGCCGCTTTAGATAATACGGATTAAAACTAGGTGTGCCGCCCATCAAGACCTATCATACAGCCGCTTTAGATAATACGGATTATAACTAGGTATGCCGCCCATCAAGACATATCATACAGCCGCTTTAGATAATACGGATTAAAACTAGGTGTGCCGCCCATCAAGACATATCATACAGCCGCTTTAGATAATACGGATTAAAACTAGGTATGCCGCCCATCAAGACCTATCATACAGCCGCTTTAGATAATACGGATTAAAACTAGGTGTGCCGCCCATCAAGACCTATCATACAGCCGCTTTAGATAATACGGATTAAAACTACGTGTGCCGCCCATCAAGACCTATCATACAGCCGCTTTAGATAATACGGATTAAAACTAGGTGTGCCGCCCATCAAGACCTATCATACAGCCGCTTTAGATAATACGGATTAAAACTAGGTGTGCCGCCCATCAAGACCTATCATACAGCCGCTTTAGATAATACGGATTAAAACTAGGTATGCCGCCCATCAAGACCTATCATACAGCCGTTTTATATAATACGGATTAAAACTACGTGTGCCGCCCATCAAGACATATCATACAGCCGCTTTAGTTAATACGGATTAAAACTAGGTATGCCGCCCATCAAGACATATCATACAGCCGCTTTAGATAATACGGATTAAAACTAGGTGTGCCGCCTATCAAGACATATCATACAGCCGTTTTATATAATACGGATTAAAACTAGGTATGCCGCCCATCAAGACCTATCATACAGCCGTTTTATATAATACGGATTAAAACTAGGTATGCCGCCCATCAAGACCTATCATACAGCCGTTTTATATAATACGGATTAAAACTACGTGTGCCGCCCATCAAGACATATCATACAGCCGCTTTAGTTAATACGGATTAAAACTAGGTATGCCGCCCATCAAGACATATCATACAGCCGCTTTAGATAATACGGATTAAAACTAGGTGTGCCGCCTATCAAGACATATCATACAGCCGTTTTATATAATACGGATTAAAACTAGGTATGCCGCCCATCAAGACCTATCATACAGCCGTTTTATATAATACGGATTAAAACTAGGTATGCCGCCCATCAAGACCTATCATACAGCCGTTTTATATAATACGGATTAAAACTACGTGTGCCGCCCATCAAGACATATCATACAGCCGCTTTAGTTAATACGGATTAAAACTAGGTATGCCGCCCATCAAGACATATCATACAGCCGCTTTAGATAATACGGATTAAAACTAGGTGTGCCGCCTATCAAGACATATCATACAGCCGCTTTAGATAATACGGATTAAAACTAGGTGTGCCGCCCATCAAGACATATCATACAGCCGCTTTAGATAATACGGATTAAAACTACGTATGCCGCCCATCAAGACCTATCATACAGCCGCTTTAGATAATACGGATTAAAACTAGGTGTGCCGCCCATCAAGACATATCATACAGCCGCTTTAGATAATACGGATTAAAACTAGGTGTGCCGCCCATCAAGACATATCATACAGCCGCTTTAGATAATACGGATTAAAACTAGGTATGCCGCCCATCAAGACCTATCATACAGCCGCTTTAGATAATACGAATTAAAACTAGGTGTGCCGCCCATCAAGACCTATCATACACCCGCTTTAGATAATACGGATTAAAACTACGTGTGCCGCCCATCAAGACCTATCATACAGCCGCTTTAGATAATACGGATTAAAACTAGGTATGCCGCCCATCAAGACATATCATACAGCCGCTTTAGATAATACGGATTAAAACTACGTGTGCCGCCCATCAAGACCTATCATACAGCCGCTTTAGATAATACGGATTAAAACTAGGTGTGCCGCCCATCAAGACCTATCATACAGCCGCTTTAGATAATACGGATTAAAACTACGTGTGCCGCCCATCAAGACCTATCATACAGCCGCTTTAGATAATACGGATTAAAACTAGGTGTGCCGCCCATCAAGACCTATCATACAGCCGCTTTAGATAATACGGATTAAAACTAGGTATGCCGCCCATCAAGACATATCATACAGCCGCTTTAGATAATACGGATTAAAACTAGGTGTGCCGCCTATCAAGACATATCATACAGCCGTTTTATATAATACGGATTAAAACTAGGTATGCCGCCCATCAAGACCTATCATACAGCCGTTTTATATAATACGGATTAAAACTAGGTATGCCGCCCATCAAGACCTATCATACAGCCGTTTTATATAATACGGATTAAAACTACGTGTGCCGCCCATCAAGACATATCACACAGCCGCTTTAGTTAATACGGATTAAAACTAGGTATGCCGCCCATCAAGACATATCATACAGCCGCTTTAGATAATACGGATTAAAACTAGGTGTGCCGCCTATCAAGACATATCATACAGCCGTTTTATATAATACAGATTAAAACTAGGTATGCCGCCCATCAAGACCTATCATACAGCCGTTTTATATAATACGGATTAAAACTAGGTATGCCGCCCATCAAGACCTATCATACAGCCGTTTTATATAATACGGATTAAAACTACGTGTGCCGCCCATCAAGACATATCATACAGCCGCTTTAGTTAATACGGATTAAAACTAGGTATGCCGCCCATCAAGACATATCATACGCCGCTTTAGATAATACGGATTAAAACTAGGTGTGCCGCCTATCAAGACATATCATACAGCCGCTTTAGATAATACGGATTAAAACTAGGTGTGCCGCCCATCAAGACATATCATACAGCCGCTTTAGATAATACGGATTAAAACTACGTATGCCGCCCATCAAGACCTATCATACAGCCGCTTTAGATAATACGGATTAAAACTAGGTATGCCGCCCATCAAGACCTATCATACAGCCGCTTTAGATAATACGGATTAAAACTAGGTATGCCGCCCATCAAGACCTATCATACAGCCGTTTTATATAATACGGATTAAAACTAGGTATGCCGCCCATCAAGACCTATCATACAGCCGTTTTATATAATACGGATTAAAACTACGTGTGCCGCCCATCAAGACCTATCATACAGCCGCTTTAGATAATACGGATTAAAACTAGGTATGCCGCCCATCAAGACCTATCATACAGCCGTTTTATATAATACGGATTAAAACTAGGTGTGCCGCCTATCAAGACATATCATACAGCCGCTTTAGATAATACGGATTAAAACTACGTGTGCCGCCCATCAAGACCTATCATACAGCCGCTTTAGATAATACGAATTAAAACTAGGTGTGCCGCCCATCAAGACATATCATACAGCCGCTTTAGATAATACGAATTAAAACTACGTGTGCCGCCCATCAAGACATATCATACAGCCGCTTTAGATAATACGGATTAAAACTAGGTATGCCGCCCATCAAGACATATCATACAGCCGTTTTATATAATACGGATTAAAACTAGGTGTGCCGCCTATCAAGACATATCATACAGCCGCTTTAGATAATACGGATTAAAACTACGTGTGCCGCCCATCAAGACATATCATACAGCCGCTTTAGATAATACGGATTAAAACTAGGTGTGCCGCCCATCAAGACATATCATACAGCCGCTTTAGATAATATGGATTAAAACAATGACATTGTTGGCATTAATTTTTTCACAATGACCTCCTTTATTTACCAAAAGCGGCCACAGAATGTAGCCTTGTCTTCTTTTATTACGTTTTTATAATTTTGTAATTTTTTAATTTTTTTTATTACGTGCTATTTATTATAAATATTACTTGGGAAAAAATAATTAATGGGTTGATAAAAGTCATGAAATAAGTCCTGTTTAGGTTAGGTACATTTTTCCATTGCACTTGTAACAATCAACCGATTTATTCCTAACTTATATTCTAACACAACATATTTTAAACCCTTTTCTGAAATTAAATTCGTAAAAGAACTTATACATAATATATATATATATATATATATTATGTACTTTATATACATTATACATAACAGTATATGTATTAGGGATATCCATGTTGACAGTTGGACGTACAACTGAATGAGGCCATCGTTACAGAAATGACCTCACATGGGATGAACAGAACAATAGGCGACCCTATCGTAGGGTCAGTCCCCTTCCAATTCCCATAATCCGTTTTATTTGTTTGCTTTAAAAAATAATAATATTTGTCATTGGGAATTAACTATTACAGATTCTGTCATGATAAAATCCAGAAGACATGTGAATCAATTGTTTAACTCATATAGTTCTAAACAAAGTAACAATGTGATTTTGTTTTTGTTGTTTCAGCTGATGACATACAGACGATCAGCTGATGCGAAGTAGAGCTAGACTGAATTTCCACCAGGAGCGACTGGGAGAGCTGTTTTGTTGATTTCCTCTTATCTTAAATTGTTTTCCAAACTCTGTAGATTTTCTGACTGTAGCTATCCCCACACAAATTGTCTTATTGGAATAAAGAATTATTGTTTTTTAATTTGCATTTGTTTTTGTCCTCTCAAATAAATAATTTTAAACTTATATATTGTGCTATATCTAGATTTTTTTAAAATAAGTATTTACTAAAATCCTTAAACATTAAATTTATTTACTTCTTTCATATTTCCTGATTGTAAGAAATTGATTTTAAATGAGTTATTGTGTTTATTTGAAAGTTTACACTTCCATATAGTCTACCCACTTTAAGCTATTTCTTTCCAAAGTATACTTCCTGAAGTGAATCCCAGAAATATATTCACGTTTATCATTTACCTTAATAATATATACACTAATTAATACAGCGTAGAAGTGCCACCATTCCTGTATCTGCTATAAAAGTTTCTCGTCCATATTAGCCTAAAGGACGTTAAAGAACGAAACAAAATCTTACATCAAAACATACTTTTAAATTCTGAAAATAAGAGTGATTTTTGTCTTTCCACTTTTTTTATAATTCCACTATTTACTTATATTTTCATTTTCATTGTTTCATCTTTTTTATAAAAATTGTAAAAGGTTGCAGCTATAAATTCCGTATTAAACATACAGAAAAAAAATACTGGGAATTAAAAGAATGATTTTTAACCAATAATATGATGTTTTTTAATTGTATATGACTTTTAAATATATTTAACAAAATTATTGGAAAATTTTTAATTTAGTACACATATGTGAAGGCACTTGGAAAGCTACTCTCATGAATGTATGAATGTTTTAAAAAATTTTTTAGCCAGTTTGGAATTTGTTTATTGGGTTAAAATTTTATATATGTGATGTTGCCCTTAATTAAATTTGAATCTCTACCAGTTTGCAAGAAAATATAATACTTATGCAGTTCAAAAAGCGGCTCCATATCAATGACCTCTATTGAGATCGGGGAAGTGTTTTTATATTGTTATCAATCTGGATTTAATCTATATGAAAGGTTTAGTCAAATTCGTTCAAACAATTTTCAAGGAGGAATAAAATTAACAGCTGTAATAGTTGTTTCTGTAATCTCAATTTTGAAATATCCTCGATTGGTAATTTATCAAAATATTCTATAACCAAATATTTTACACGATCTTTGAAAACATCACTAATTTTAAACTTTATAAACAAATTTTCCTAAAATAAAGTTTTGAACGTCCGCCATTTTGAAATTAAGCATCATATCATCACGTGATTTCTTGATCACGTGATTGTTTGAAAGTCTGGGCCCTTTGGAGAACACGGAAAAATTGTCTGCGAATTTAGTTTTCTTATAAACTGCCAACATTTTTGACAGGAGCAGATAAAATAAACCAATTTTCCACAATAAACACTTGTTATTAAGTGTTTATTAAGTGTTGTGTTCTCTTTCATTTGACCTTTCCTCATTACAAAAATAATTTCATTTCAAATCGAGTTGATAAATTTTATCATTGTACATTTTAAGTTTCATAAAAATTGGTTGCAATACATTCAATATGTGAAGATAATAGTTAAAGAACAGGCATATAGAATTTTAAACAAGATTTTAGTGTTTTTCTTTTCTTTTTTTACATACAATGTTGTGATTACATTTCACATAATATTAGGCTCACTAAACTAGAAATTGTCATTAGGATTTATTTTTTAACTTGATTCACAAATACGCCGATTTATTACTGAAGCGTAGGGCCTACTTTTAACCCTTCTAACCATTGATTTTATAAATCAATAGATGTGTCAAGCTGCGATTTTCAATAACTTAAAATTCAAATTAATTCTTTATAAATCCAAAATGCAGCACCGTCAACAAGGTTCATTACAAGCGTTGTCAGTTTAGGGTTCTTAAAACCAAATTAGACACATAATGAGTACGACACTCATTAAAAAGTTGCTTTTAACTGTATCATTTATTTGCAGGAGTGTTCCATAGAAATCTATGATACATCCGAAATTTTTGAATGATATTAACCAGTAAAAGAAGTAAATGTATTGTATACTTTCAAACGAAAAAAAAAATAACATAGTTTTGAAAGTGTATATAGATTTGAGAAGCCGGGAAGGTTAGGACAATTTGATTATTTCGTTGTTTGATCTTCCAAGCTTGACTTTTATAGCAGTAATACCATTTTTTCCCTTTCTTTTTTTATCCTTAACTTTATTAGAGAGAGAAGGTGTGTCGTTTTCAATTGTCTCTCTTTCTCCTTTATTACACAATATAGAAAAACAATCTTTTAGCTGTGACAATTTAATGAAACAACCTTGAACGATTTTCATAAACAAACTAAAATATCTAATCTGTACAAATACGATCAGAATTTCTTTAATATTATTATAGACCACTATAAATTTTATTGGTGACCTGTCTTTCTACGCATTCGGTTTAGCAATGGTTAACATAACCTCAAAATAACGAAATAAATTTAAAACAGGTGATCAGCTAAAAACATCTGTTTGGATCGCCGTGAAACTGCTAAGATGTTTATGGTTGATAAGAACATTTAACACTACTAAAGAAGCTATAATTTAAAATTTAATTTAATTAACTTCATACAGTGTAAAACACCAACTAATATTTTATAAACGTACTAGCCTATTGTTGGGAACATTTTATTCTTCTTGGCGTAGATTTTTCAATTTAGTCATTAGACCATTAACTGTTTCTATCAACGTAACTCTAATGCTCATAAGTTTCAGAAGTAGGGTACAATAACTATAAAATTCGAATTGAAAATTATTTGCTGGTAAAAACAATATAAGACGTGTGTTAGAAAATGAGTTAAGGTCCCAATTTTTGTTCTAATTTTATATCTATGCTCATTTTTATAAAAATCAACAAACGAAAAAATGGACTTTTAAATTCTAAATTCACAATTTTAATTTTCCAAAAAATGTTTTTCCATAATAACGTTTTACTTTAATGTCTTTCAAAATAGCACATTTTTGTGCAGCTTTAAAATATGAATACAATTTATTCCTAATCGTATGTTCTACGATAAGATATACAATTATAACTTGTATAGAAAATTGTAATAACAACCTGAAAGTTAGAGATGACAAAATTCCAGATGATTTAAAACAATTTTTCTTCTTATCTAACTAGGTTACAACAGTTCATTTTCATACTTTGGCGGTCGTATAAACTTCACTGCAGGTTAAAAAAATCTAATAGAAAACAAAAAGAAACCTAAGATTAGGATGTATTCTTTCTTTGTTCTAATTTCAAAGCCAAAGGAACGAGCAAATTATTAGCAATGAAATTATTATTTTAAATGAATTATGTGCAAAGGTCATGCGTGTGAGCTTTTTTGTGAAGCTTTAAAAAATAACCATAGGTAGCAGCACTATCCAGTATTAAACACATCGTACATTTCATGACATTATAGTTAGTTGCACCAGGTAGCACCACCTTGTAGAATTTATGAATAAATATATCTGTAATAACATGAGTCTTCTTTTAACAACACAAAATTGAAGAAACTTTTTGTTTTGTATATAATTTCCGTGTCCTTTATGAAAGTCACTGTTTGCTTCATCAAAATTATAGTAAAAAGTTTTTTTTTTTAATATATAACTAGTTTTTTTTTTATAATAATAATCTAATAAAAGTTTTTCTGTTGCATTTGTGTGTATCTGTAACTCAATGTATTGATACTTCACACATTGACATTTGTTTATGACTAGTATAATAAAACATCTATTTTATTTTATTTTATACAAAATTGTATAGTTTGGTTAAGGCTTCTAACAACATAGTTTATAAGCACTCGTACCACTCTATGAAAGCAGAAAGATTATTTTGATTTCTTTAGCTCACACACATTTTTAACAATGTGTATTCCATACTAAACTACTTTAGTTATTAAACTCTTTCTTAATATTTATTTGCAATTTGTTTCTATAATATAAATTATAGGCCTAAAGCACAAAGTTCTTTGTTGTTTTAGCAGTATTATATGCAGATCTCTAGGCTCCACAAAATCATTAGCTCCTGTAGATCTTAGATAAAGTAGGACTACCAAAAAAAACTTTTCAAACAGCGACATTTTGAAATTGTCCTATCATTTATGTCTAGTAACAATGTTAGGAAGAGTAAAACATCATTGAAGCAGATTCAAAATGAGCTATTGTGAGACCTTGCAGGTATAAAAGTATCATCAAAAATTGAGTTTTTGAAAAGAAAAAATTGACTAGATTTTTCTGGTTAATGACGTCTGACGGTTTGTAAAACCATAGCTTCAAACCGAATAAACAAAACCCAGATTTAAATTGTGACCTTAGAGAGTCAAATTGGGACAAAAATATTTCAATGAGTACCATATAGGTTCATTGGACATTTCAGTGTCTAAGATATCAGTATTTCCCTTAGGGTAATCACAGCTCTAAATTAACTTTTAATATGTTTCATTAACTTTATTACAATAAAATTAACTTTGTAATAATTTATAATACTTTTAAAAATATCATTTAAGTTATATTTTAATTTTATAGTTTTAGGCTGCTCTCAAAATGGGTATGTGGTCATTAAAAAATTCAATGTGATTTAGCGGTAGTAGTGTTTAATAAATGTTAAATGTTTAACATCCTATAACTTCACATGTTGAATATTTTGAACTATCATGTCATTGTTATTTATTATACTTAAAATCTTTGTTGAACAAATCTTAAAATAAACAAATTGTCTTACATTTAGAATATAGAATTGTATTTTGTGATAAGAGTGCAACAGTAAATGTATTTAAAAAAGAAATGGAAATTGAGAACTTTTACTTACTAACCACTTAAAATATTAATTAATTTGTATATTATAATGTGTAAATTATGGTCAAATAAAGAGAGAGATAAAAGATATATAAATTATAAACATTTAAATATTTGTCAAAGTTTATTTTGTAGTAAACCATTACAAACATATTCAATTAATACTAAACCCAAATATATGTGCAAAATTTTACTGAAATTCAACCAACATTATAATATTTTGTTAAATAGTTTGGGTTACAAAATACAAATTTCAAAATAATAACATAATTAATTTCAACATTTTATTAGCAACAGATTTTGATTAAACTAAACTACTTCTTGATTTTTGAGAATATGGACACAACCGTGTCAATAGTTGCACTAGTAATTCTTTGATTACACGCATCTCTTGTTTGTCTGGACTTCAGGAAAAATCACATCTTGGCTTTTACAATTAAATTCATTGTCAAATTAATTTTTATTTTCTAATCATAAATAGGCCAATAAATTATTTTATATATTTTTATTCTTATAAACATGTTAATAAGAGTTTTCATGATCTACAGTTAGTGTAATATATTTCTTATTTGAACATTTTGTATTTCTATAGTTGTATTGCCTTTGTAACTAGATATATTGTACATTTTATTTTGTATTAACCTATATCTTGATTGTTGTTAAAGAAATTATTGTTGTAGAAGAATCTAACATATTAAATATAACAATAAAAAACTGTATTAAAGTATAACTAAGTTATATAACAGGCTTCATATTGTAATTGTCTGAATTAAAAGCGTTCTTTCAATAATGATTGTGTTAAGAGTTAATAATGTTTTCATATTGATACCTCTGTATCCTACTGAAACCAGTTTCTGTTTAACAGCTATCCTTTGAGTTACTATTCATGAGTTGGGAGGGGGGAAGTTGTTGACTACATGTATTCCTCTGAAAACTTACTATGAGAATAGAATTCAAGGAGAGGGGAATAAAAAAAGGAATAAAATCCCTAGCTCAACAACTCATTATAGGTCTAAGCCTGCCAGACGACTTTTCAAAGAGTGATGGTCAACCATAATTATAACTTATGTGACCAGTGATATCACACACTTTGCCCTCCCCCCCCCCATTATGGGTCAACACCAAAATCTTTTAAGTCTTCATGGGAGCCTGGGAGCATCTACATCTCCCATTTTTAAGATCAGTCTGTTAAACTCATCTGATGTTATCAGTTAACTAATATACATTTATAAAAATGGTAAATTTAAACTAACAAAGTACAACCTTCTAAATTTGTATTAAACATGTACACAATTTAAATCATGGGTAGGAGGTTTACAACCAGGGATATTCCCACATACAGCAAAATGAGGGTGTGATAGTCACTTTAAGTCATGGATAGGAGGTTTACAACCAGGGATATTCCCACATACACCAAAATGAGGGTGTGATAGTCACTTTGTCGTGGATAGGTTTACAACCAGGGATATTCCCACATACAGCAAAATGAGGGTGTGGTAGTCACTTTAAGTCATGGATAGAAGGTTTACAACCAGGGATATTCCCACATACAGCAAAATGAGGGTGTGGTAGTCACTTTAAGTCATGGATAGAAGGTTTACAACCAGGGATATTCCCACATACAGCAAAATGAGGGTGTGATAGTCACTTTAAGTCATGGATAGAAGGTTTACAACCAGGGATATTCCCACATACAGAAAAATGAGGGTGTGATAGTCACTTTAAGTCATGGATAGAAGGTTTACAACCAGGGATATTCCCACATACACCAAAATGAGGGTGTGATAGTCACTTTGTCGTGGATAGGTTTACAACCAGGGATATTGTCACATACGGCAAAATGAGGGTGTGATAGTCACTTTAAGTCATGGGTAGGAGGTTTAAAACCAGGGATATTCCCACATATACCAAAATGAGGGTGTGATAGTCACTTTGTCGTGGATAGGTTTACAACCAGGGATATTCCCACATACAGCAAAATGAGGGTGTGATAGTCACTTTAAGTCATGGATAGGTTTACAACCAGGGATATTGTCACATACACCAAAATGAGGGTGTGATAGTCACTTTGTCGTGGATAGGTTTACAACCAGGGATATTGTCACATACGGCAAAATGAGGGTGTGATAGTCACTTTAAGTCATGGATAGGAGGTTTACAACCAGGGATATTCCCACATACACCAAAATGACGGTGTGATAGTCACTTTGTTGTGTATAGAAGGTTTACAACCAGGGATATTCCCACATACAGCAAAATGAGGGTGTGATAGTCACTTTAAGTCATGGATAGAAGGTTTACAACCAGGGATATTCCCACATACAGCAAAATGAGGGTGTGATAGTCACTTTAAGTCATGGATAGGAGGTTTACAACCAGGGATATTCCCACATACACCAAAATGGGGGTGTGATAGTCACTTTAAGTCATGGATAGAAGGTTTACAACCAGGGATATTCCCACATACAGAAAAATGAGGGTGTGATAGTCACTTTAAGTCATGGATAGAAGGTTTACAACCAGGGATATTCCCACATACACCAAAATGAGGGTGTGATAGTCACTTTAAGTCATGGATAGGAGGTTTACAACCAGGGATATTCCCACATACACCAAAATGAGGGTGTGATAGTCACTTTGTCGTGGATAGGTTTACAACCAGGGATATTCCCACATACAGCAAAATGAGGGTGTGGTAGTCACTTTAAGTCATGGATAGAAGGTTTACAACCAGAGATATTCCCACATACAGCAAAATGAGGGTGTGGTAGTCACTTTAAGTCATGGATAGAAGGTTTACAACCAGGGATATTCCCACATACAGCAAAATGAGGGTGTGATAGTCACTTTAAGTCATGGATAGAAGGTTTACAACCAGGGATATTCCCACATACAGAAAAATGAGGGTGTGATAGTCACTTTAAGTCATGGATAGAAGGTTTACAACCAGGGATATTCCCACATACACCAAAATGAGGGTGTGATAGTCACTTTAAGTCATGGATAGGAGGTTTACAACCAGGGATATTCCCACATACACCAAAATGAGGGTGTGATAGTCACTTTGTCGTGGATAGGTTTACAACCAGGGATATTGTCACATACGGCAAAATGAGGGTGTGATAGTCACTTTAAGTCATGGGTAGGAGGTTTAAAACCAGGGATATTCCCACATATACCAAAATGAGGGTGTGATAGTCACTTTGTCGTGGATAGGTTTACAACCAGGGATATTCCCACATACAGCAAAATGAGGGTGTGATAGTCACTTTAAGTCATGGATAGGTTTACAACCAGGGATATTGTCACATACACCAAAATGAGGGTGTGATAGTCACTTTGTCGTGGATAGGTTTACAACCAGGGATATTGTCACATACGGCAAAATGAGGGTGTGATAGTCACTTTAAGTCATGGATAGGAGGTTTACAACCAGGGATATTCCCACATACACCAAAATGAGGGTGTGATAGTCACTTTGTCGTGGATAGAAGGTTTACAACCAGGGATATTCCCACATACAGCAAAATGAGGGTGTGATAGTCACTTTAAGTCATGGATAGAAGGTTTACAACCAGGGATATTCCCACATACAGCAAAATGAGGGTGTGATAGTCACTTTAAGTCATGGATAGGAGGTTTACAACCAGGGATATTCCCACATACACCAAAATGGGGGTGTGATAGTCACTTTAAGTCATGGATAGAAGGTTTACAACCAGGGATATTCCCACATACAGCAAAATGAGGGTGTGATAGTCACTTTAAGTCATGGATAGAAGGTTTACAACCAGGGATATTCCCACATACAGCAAAATGAGGGTGTGATAGTCACTTTAAGTCATGGATAGGAGGTTTACAACCAGGGATATTCCCACATACACCAAAATGGGGGTGTGATAGTCACTTTAAGTCATGGATAGAAGGTTTACAACCAGGGATATTCCCACATACAGAAAAATGAGGGTGTGATAGTCACTTTAAGTCATGGATAGAAGGTTTACAACCAGGGATATTCCCACATACACCAAAATGAGGGTGTGATAGTCACTTTAAGTCATGGATAGGAGGTTTACAACCAGGGATATTCCCACATACACCAAAATGAGGGTGTGATAGTCACTTTAAGTCATGGATAGAAGGTTTACAACCAGGGATATTCCCACATACACCAAAATGAGGGTGTGATAGTCACTTTGTCGTGGATAGAAGGTTTACAACCAGGGATATTCCCACATACAGCAAAATGAGGGTGTGATAGTCACTTTAAGTCATGGATAGAAGGTTTACAACCAGGGATATTCCCACATACAGCAAAATGAGGGTGTGATAGTCACTTTAAGTCATGGATAGGAGGTTTACAACCAGGGATATTCCCACATACACCAAAATGAGAGTGTGATAGTCACTTTAAGTCATGGATAGAAGGTTTACAACCAGGGATATTCCCACATACAGAAAAATGAGGGTGTGATAGTCACTTTAAGTCATGGATAGAAGGTTTACAACCAGGGATATTCCCACATACACCAAAATGAGGGTGTGATAGTCACTTTAAGTCATGGATAGGAGGTTTACAACCAGGGATATTCCCACATACAGAAAAATGAGGGTGTGATAGTCACTTTAAGTCATGGATAGGAGGTTTACAACCAGGGATATTCCCACATACAGAAAAATGAGGGTGTGATAGTCACTTTAAGTCATGGATAGGAGGTTTACAACCAGGGATATTCCCACATACACCAAAATGAGGGTGTGATAGTCACTTTGTCGTGGATAGGTTTACAACCAGGGATATTGTCACATACGGCAAAATGAGGGTGTGATAGTCACTTTAAGTCATGGATAGAAGGTTTACAACCAGGGATATTCCCACACACAGAAAAATGAGGGTGTGATAGTCACTTTAAGTCATGGATAGGAGGTTTAAAACCAGGGATATTCCCACATATACCAAAATGAGGGTGTGATAGTCACTTTGTCGTGGATAGGTTTACAACCAGGGATATTCCCACACACAGAAAAATGAGGGTGTGATAGTCACTTTAAGTCATGGATAGGAGGTTTAAAACCAGGGATATTCCCACATATACCAAAATGAGGGTGTGATAGTCACTTTGTCGTGGATAGGTTTACAACCAGGGATATTCCCACACACAGAAAAATGAGGGTGTGATAGTCACTTTAAGTCATGGATAGGAGGTTTAAAACCAGGGATATTCCCACATATACCAAAATGAGGGTGTGATAGTCACTTTGTCGTGGATAGGTTTACAACCAGGGATATTCCCACATACAGCAAAATGAGGGTGTGATAGTCACTTTAAGTCATGGATAGAAGATTTACAACCAGGGATATTCCCACATACACCAAAATGAGGGTGTGATAGTCACTTTGTCGTGGATAGGTTTACAACCAGGGATATTGTCACATACAGCAAAATGAGGGTGTGATAGTCACTTTAAGTCATGGATATGAGGTTTACAACCAGGTATATTCCCACATACACCAAAATGAGGGTGTGATAGTCACTTTAAGAACTTGGGAGTCACAATTAATGGTATATGTGAAACTACAATAGTGTTAAAGATAAAATACAACCAAAAACAAGTTATGTTAATGTACAAATATTTAGAAAAAATGTTATATCTCGATTCATTGAAATATGATACAGGACAATGGTATACTATGTGTTACCAATATATTAGAAAAATAAATGATAAATATTTCTAGCGAGAATATTTTGAGATGCTTTGTATCGGGAACACTTGGGATCAGGATAGATGGAGAATACAATAATACCATGAACTGAAGGAATTTTTTGAGGGGCAAAATCTGAAGAGATTCATAAGAGCTCAAAGAATAATGGAACTAAACCATTTTGAAATGATGCCAAAGACTCACACATCCAAGGGAATGTTGAACTCTAAACTGTACTCTAGGAAGAAGAAAAAACTACCTTAAAAGACACCTTAAACTACCTATTGACCTGGATCTTATGAGTCTAAGATGAAATAAAAATCAGGCAGCTAAGAGATTGAAGTAGGGAGGGTTGTATAAGAGGCCAGAAATAGCTAAAGTTGTAATGCTAATGAAATATAATGCTCATATACCACCAAAAGAAAATTTTTGCCAAGTTAAGTGATAAAATCTGGTCTAAAAATTATTGTTTAAGCCATTTGCAGTTGAATATAATCAATATTAAACCAGAGTTGCTTGATAAGTTAATGACTTTGATGAAAGATAGCATTAAAATCACAAGTTTTTTTGACATTTTCCATCTTATATATATATATATATATATATATATATATATATATATATATATATATATATATATGTAAAATTTCAACTATAGCTAATAGAAATTTTTTGGCAGCATTAACAAACATATAGGTTTGTATTTTTTTACTGAAATGGAAAGAAGTAATTTCATATTCTGATTTTTTTGAATTTCTAGAAGGAACTTGGTAATCTATACTAATAATAAGCTAATAAGATTTACCTTCCAGCAACAATTTAGCAACAAAGTAGCAATGGTACATATGTCTATGGTAATAATAGTTGATTTTAATTACAAATACTTTTTCCCCAAAAATATTTTCTATTTTCTATTACCCTAGATTCGTAATGTTATTTTTTAAACATTTATCTGAGAGACTACCATCGTAAAAAAAATAGAAAACATTTTAAAAAACTTGTTTTTTATTTTAATTTGGACAAAAATTAGAGAAAAAACTCACAAATAATCATTTTACTCCTTTCGAGTCTTAAATATCATTTACTGAACAGTCTGTGCACAGCATTCTACAGTATTTCATACACATTTGTTTGCAGCTGAAGCACATGTACTGCATCATTCTACCTTTTTTAGAGGGGCAAAAGGCACAGATCTTTCATTTTGGTGTGTCCTAACCTTGTCAATCTGGAACTGGAAGGGATGTGCCAAGTATTTCGTATTTTAACTTTAATGTTTCGGTACATTATCGGTACCTGCTGCCTCGTCTCCAGCCTTCTTCTTTACTGAAACTTTCGTTGCTTGAATTTTTTAACAGCAGACATAACTGAAAGCCCTAACAAAGCATATATTGATGTTTCACTAACGGTGCTCAAGTTAGGGTTTGATGAATTTTTTGTCTCTTGTTATTTATTTTAATATTAGTATTAACAACAATTTTGTCGTCCATAGAGGAAGTAATAAAAAGTTTGAAGACATCAGCAGGTTTTTGAATGTTTTTGGCAATGTTAGGTGGTGTCTGTCTAATGTGCTTCTTCTTGGTGTCCTGGATGACCACAGAAACCCATTTTACCCCTTATGTTCCTTTTCTTTGGGAGAACAATGTTCTTGTGGTGAGGTAAGGAAGGCAAAGTTACAACTTTTTGTTGAGTTATCCATACAAGTGACTTTAGAAGATTGTCTAACAAGATCAACAACCTCTTCATTATTTATTTTTACATCTGAATAATCATCAGACGTTGTTAAACTTTCGGTAGATTACAGCAAATATGGAAGGTCTTCCTCTTCAGAATCAAAATTCAAAATTGTAAGGTTTGTTATAGAGTCGTTTTTAGAATGATCAACCTGATTTACTCCTGGAATAGGCAAGAATGTTTCTATTAGTTCATCAAGAACATGTACATTAGATTCAAGTGTTATATTATATTAGTGTCATGGCCATTAACACTATTATTACCAAGATTATTACTTTGGTCAGAACAAAATGGATGGGAAATATTACTGGTCAGCCTAACGCAGATAGGAGAGGATCTGTCTAGATCAGAGAGTGTAATTCTCTTCATCCGTTGGTTGAACATTGGGATGAACATCAGTTATAATAGTGTGAGGGCCTTTCGAAGTATTGTTGTAAAGATTATTAGTTTGTAACAAAATTCTGGTGAACTAATATTGGTACTGGTATAACTGCAGCTGGTACTAGGTTTGTTTGAATTAGTAATTGTATAGTTTGGTATCTTCACATCCATTGGTTGAACAGGGGGATCAATTTGATTAAAATTAGACGGTAATGCATACGAGTTACTTTGGTTTTCCAGAGGGAAAGAAGGACGAGCAATAATAGCAGAGCAAATGCAAAAAGTGTCGGTGTTTTCTTCTTCTTTATCACTGTCAAATAAAGAAACAGGTCTGTCTATTTCATAGTCCGAAGGGTAGTAATGTGGATCTTTGTCTGTGTCATCCGCACTCACATTCGAGTATTCAGATTCCACTCCAACATTATCTTCAGTTTTACTATTATCGTCAATGTATGTAGGGTCATCTGGTTCTGATGGGATTTTGTCTAATTCACTTAAAACCTTGGATATTTCCTCACCGTTCTTACAAAACTCTTCAATTTTACACAATTTTTTAAAAATACTTATATAAAATAAAAAATAAATTTACATACTAATATTTACATAAAATATGATCTATATTTAACAAACAACAAAAAGTACACTACCACTGTTTGTAACGTTTCGAATGCCAGACTACGCACAGGAAAATAACAGTCACACCGGTACATCATATCTAATTTATGTTCTTATTTTATATTCTAAGTAATAAGTAATAACAAACTATGAAACAGTCATACAAAGAATTAAAGGAAATATATTACATATCTTTTTTTTCCTTTTTTGACAAATGGCTTTATTTCTGATTCAATACACAACAGAGTAACGTTAGATAAACTTTCTTGTACATAATCTCAAATATGTCACACAACAGCTGCAGAAATCAAATCGTTACATAAAGTTACTAGATTCATTAAAAAAATGTCTACAATTCTTTTCAAAATGTTGTGGCATCCTACTCACACTGCACCCTTAGGCAATTGTGTAATAATTGAAAAATAACTGAAGGTTATTTTAAGAAATTATTACTTTATTAATAATAAAAGATGAGTTTAAAGAAGCTATCTATAGTTAATTTTAAATATTGCTCGGTTGTTAGGGCGCCAGGTGGAATTAACTCACCAATTTTGAAAACAAACATGAATTTATGAATTATAAATATCTCGGTGTGGATTCTTTTTCAAAGTGTACTCCCAGTGATTAGATGGTTGTGAATGAGAAACTCTTGAGACTGAAATTTTAACATGAGTTTATTAAAATGATATTAATACATGACATTTATCATCACAAAAATATCAAATAAATTGATTATAACTAACATCCTATCCATATTAAATTTTTTTTATTGCCTTAGAAGAAGGACTATTTTTAGAAAGCTTGAATTTAACTTTATGTTGCAACTAGAAAAAATATTTAAGAAACAAAACAGATTAAAACATCCATTTTTTAATATTTTATTTACTTTATCTTTTAAAAAAAATATGTCAATCGACATCTATTGTTTATTCATATGAAAAAATATATTTGTTCAAATATCAAATTATAAGATTGAAAACATGAAACATATTACATTTTATATAATACATAGATTAATTTGATTGTGTTATATAACACACTTTACCAGTCTGTTGTCACATTTTAATCATTTTAACACACTCGAATGTACTGTTCAAATTACACTGCGTTTTGATTAGTTCGGTACAAGTTATTGTCTTAATACTTCACAAGCGAATCAAACTTTAGACTACCTAAGACTCTCTTAAAAACATCTTACAGCTCCAACCACTGACTTAGGACTTTACTAAACACGTCTATCCATCTTAACTCCTCAATCCAGACTTAAAATTAAACACATTACATTTTTATTAAAACACCTCTATACCAACTCATATAGGTCTGACCTCATCAGGTCCCAAACTAAGACTGAAGACCGCATGGTGAATTTCTATATCCTGTTGGTACAGGGGTTACAGATTTTTCCACACGGACTCTTACTCAAATCTCGCTGTGTTTGCGTTAATTACAAGTCACATCTCGTCACGCACATTATTCAAATATATTCCCTTGACAACAAGTCTTTTGTCTATATTTTTTATAACACAACCTATTTAATTTATTTATTAATTACCGCTAATATTTATACACATTGTTATTTACTTTAGTTTGGAAATCTAGTTAATTTAATTTCCCTTACTTTAAATTATTATTACAAGTCATGTTTTCGACTTATTTTACCCCCTCCCAAATTAATTTTAAACGATTCCCAGTTACTTTTACTATCCAATTTAAATTAACACTTTTTTAGGTGTTACAATTGCCTACTTTCCCTATGGGAAAACTTGCCACCAAGTGGCTCTAAAGTTACACTAGGGGCTTTTAGAACTTAATATTAAGAAAACTGGTTATTGAAAACAACTGAAAGAAGTTCTGAAACTACTGTATGTCTAATAACTATGAACTAAGTCAAACCATAATAATAAAGGCACAGTAGGACTAATTCTTGCTCAACTGACTACCATATAACATTATACACAAGGCATTTCTTTTAACATTGATTAATCCGTTATTTTATGGACATGATGGTATATGAGTTAAATGTATCAATTGTTTATTTAAAATCTGTTATTGCGAATTTGATGATTAAGTTTTTTCTTTATACAAATGCCAATACATCTTTATAAACATTTTTATTTAGGGAAAGTTTTCACATCATTTAAAAAATAACTTTTTCTAAATAAATGTGTACTGAAATTTATCTGAAGAAGATACAATCATTAAAATGGCTGTAACTATCTTACATAATAAAGCAAATCAGCAATACGCATCACCTGTAAAGAAGAAGAGAAAACTATTGACCATGTCTTGCGATCTGTAAATTTACCAACGGCCCAAGTGACATACTGAGAGAAAGACTAAAATCTGGTGGAATACTACTACTCAAACCGATGTTAAAAAACCGACAATAATGGGCCTTACTAAAGTTTATGAGAGATATCAAGCTATTGGAGCCATGAACAAGGAAAACCCCCAAACCACAAAATAACACAACATCTCTCTGAGTGTACACCTCTGAAGATGATAGCAGAGCTATCGAAATGTACATAAGGTAATATAAACGTATTATACAGTTTTGTGTAGTTGTGTTATTTTATGGTTTGGGGGTTTTTCCTTGTTCATATATAATCACCATAGTGCTCAGTGATTTATTTATCTATTGGAGCCACTCTATAAGCTTGAATAATAATGTAGAGAAAGGAATAATTGATATGTTTAGATAGAAGAGCAAAATTAGGCATCTGTTACCTAAAACGTTTTGTTCAAGAGGCAGACAATTGACATGGAATATCATTTAAATGTAAACTTTTGTAAATTTTTATATACAGGGTATTTCTAAACTATCAGCTATTTTTCTTGGGTAAAAATAAGTAAAAAACTTAATACGACCATTGATCTATCTCGCTTTGTTGTCTATCTTTGTGTTTTTTCACACAAAAATTTGTTTTAAAAAATAGCTGTACAGAATTTAACCAAATTTTGCTGCATTGTTTGTTTCAGTTAGTATGTTAAGTTTCATTATAATAACTCAACTGGTTTCAAAATGGCGGCATTCAAGGCTTTTAAATTGAAATAATTCTAAAATTAGCCATTTTATTAAAAAATTACAAGAACAACATTTTTTAATTTTATGACAAATGTTGCTCTTTTAAAAAAAAAATTGGGTGAAAAATAAACGAGATGTGAAATTTCTTGTCTGGCCATGTTGTTCTCCTCAATAGAACAACAATAGAAAGAATAAATGAAAATAAAGTTTTTTTAGGTATAAATTTTAACTGCATTTTTATTTCACATTTTTCTACCATCAGTAACTGTTTATTAACTGATATTCTAGTAATTTTACAAAAATATATTTTATGAAATTAATCAAGTATAAGAATAAATTGATGTAGTAGTTACTTATTGAACAAATCAGCTGTTATTATTACAAATAATAGATCAACTGACTAGTCTGCTATTAATGTATCTACAATGAAACCAGCTGTTTTTTTTCCAGTTCGACAATCAACAGTTTGAAATAACATCTTGCAGTAAAAGAACATAACCATGCGTGCCCGGACAAGAAATTCCAATTATTATTTATTTTTCACTCAATTTAAAAAAACAAAAGCAACTATAGATTTGTCATTAAATTTACTATAAAAAAGTTGTTCTTGTATTTTTTGTAAAATGGCTAGTTTTTGAGTTATTTCAATTTAAAAAAAAAAATTTAAATACCCTTCATTTTGAAACTAGTTGAAATAAAATAATGACTCATACCAACTGAAACTAACAATAGCAACAATGGGTACAAATTTAGTTCAATTTTGTAGAGCCTTTTTTTAAAACAAATTGTTTTCGAAAAAACTAGATAATTAAACGAGATAGACCCATGATTGTATTACATTTTTGGCTATTTTTAATCAAACAAAAATACCTCGAAGTTTGTAAGCAGAGTTCGGAAATACCTCGTATGTAGCACTACACAAACTTTCTCATTCAACAATTTTCATTTCCAAATAAAAACAAACCAAAATTATTTAAGAGCACAAATACATCCTCAGTGTAAATTCTATTTAATTAAAATCTAGCTTTTAATTACAGAAGTCATGGATAGCTCATTTTATTTTTTGTCAATTAATTATTCCAGAATAATAGTATGTTTTACTTGCGATTTTGACACTGGTTTGGGTTACATTTCATTAAAATTACAAAATTATAGATTTAATAACCATGCTCGGTTTTGTTCTTGTTTAATAACTCACAAATCAGCATTTTTTGAGAGATGGTGACCAATATGTTTTGTTCAAGTCCTTAGTGGTAACATTAGACTAAATCAAAATCATTAGAGCCAAATTAGAGAAATATTATAAATTTGTGGAAATTTTTCTCATGGAAGCTCACAACCCCATATTTTGAGTAACTAAAAATAAATTATAAAAAAAAATGTTTGGAATATCCCTACACATCAAATTTTATTAAAATTGGTTTACATGTTTGAGCTCTAGAACAAAGCATATATTACGAACAGGCATCATCCAAAACACAACTTTCTTTGTCTCTGTGGACCACAAAACGGATATATCCGCAAAAATTTGATAGATTTTTTTTACCACATTTTATAACTTCCCTACACTATGTATATGTGACAAATTAAAATGATAAAAGTAGATTAACTATGAAAGATAATAAAACTGACTACAGTATATAAAAACTAAACAAGCTACATAGATCTAGGCTGTAACTCAAATCAATTAATCACAAGCCTTGTAAACTGGTGTCTACCGCAAGAAACACTTTGCTGTATGAAGGAAATATGAACAAAGAGGCCAGAGTATAAGAGTATGTAGATTTGTCATTTTTGACAGCTGTCAAAACCACATGACATCAGGCATTAGAACATGAAATATTGTATTGATTTTAATTACACTTCACAACTTCCTGGCAATTATTTATTTTGACAGAAATGATATGTTGTAAACTAATGTAGGATACAAGTTTTTAATAATGACTTTCAATATTATTAAATTCAAAATATCTAACTCAGGACCACGAAATGTGTTTTACAGCATTTGTCATTCAAATTATAATTTTTATTTTCTCAAAAAAAATAGTAGAGAAAAAGTTATGTGTTGGGACAAAAATCACTGCCATATAAAAACAAAAATAAAAGAGGAACTAACGATTTTGATCAAATTTTGCAAACAAAAACTTCTTTTTATTGTGGTTTGAAATCAGAAAACCTTAAGGTCATAATCACCTTTAAAAAAACCATAAAATTAAGAATCCTCTAATATTTATCATCAGTGTTGAAAGTGAACAAGATTTAGTCAAGAAAGACCTAATGGAAAAGATGAGAGGAATCTAACCCAAAAATAGACGAAGAAAGGGTACCTCTCGATTGCCAACCCCGTACTTATTATAAATGACACCTCAGAGGATTCAAAAATAAACAGCAATATGTAAAATTAAAAAAAAAAAAATTATTTAAAAATATTTAATTAAAAGTTTGTTTATAGATCACAAATATAACACATGACATTATAGTACACTTTGAAATGGAAAATGTGTCCAAAAAATTTTTCCCCTTGAATTTGTACAAGTCAACCTTAAAATTTAAAAAGTTCATAAAATTGAACCTTACTACACAAACAAAATGTCTGTTCGTGACGTATTGGTAAACAACCAAAAAATGTCTATTATAAATTACACAATTTCTCAAAATCATATCTCGAATTATAATGGCTAAAAATACTCTCTATATCCCGAATTATAATGGCTAACAGCCTCTGTGAATTGTAAAATATGTATGAGTGTTATATGTGTGTGTATTATTCGGAGAAGATATACTACTGTACCACCCTTGTATTGGTGTAGATAGTCTGCACCCTTCTGTGATAAAACCCTAAGTACAGGTGAAAGTAAGAAAATGTATATATGTGAACTGGGTGTATGTTTATATAGTATTATATAGGACCGCGAGGGATGTCAACAATCTCTCTTATTAGATGAAGCAGCTAGTCTGCACCCCCCACCCCTGCGGAATATATATAGGTTAGGAATTTAATAGGGCACATAGCCTATTAGATTTTGTATTGACAGGAGACAGGCTTACCTTGGAAAGTGGTACTTGGTATTACCTAATAGTACACAAGTAAGAAAACACACACAAAAAAACACTAGTTAAGCCTTCTTCTTAACTCTACTGATTGAGAATGTGAACAGTGCTTACGAAATATTTCAAAACTTTAGTGTTTTTTTGTGTGCGTTTTCTTACTTGTGTACTATTAGGTAATACCAAGGACCACTTTCCAAGGTAAGCCTGTCTCCTGTCCATACAAAATATATTTACATAAATGAAAGAAACATCTTAATTTTTTTTTCAAAATATTGATTATGAAAATAAACATGTTATAATACTTTTTAGTCTAAATTTTTTTTTTTTTTATAACACTAATATTGTATTCTAGATGATGTTTTATAATACCAATAAAGCTATTGCTTTGTCAAATTGTCCACTCCTAAATTTTGTCCCAGTGCTATTGGACATCCTGTTCATTTCAATTTTTTCTTTTTCATCAATAATTGTAAAAGTCTTAAATTCTTCAACATCGCTTTAACTTTCTTGGCCAACACTATCATAAACCAACCTGTCATATTCAGTATTATATAAACTCGCCTTATTTTTACAATCGAAAAAACTACTTTATACTAGAAACTATCGCACACTGAAAACACAATATTACGTAAAAATAAAACATAAATTATTTATCAGGTGTTTCAAGATTCATATGATTATGACGTTGTAAATAAGTTATAATTAGACAAAATTGAAATGATTTAAAAAAAGTATATTTAGCTATACCAGAATATACCATGGTGTGTAATACTGTACTATACAGGTTTTATGAGGAAACTGTAAGCCACATAATCTATGATCGTGAGTCACTTGCCAGCAATAGGTATTGGGTTTTTAGTTTCCAAACCACTGGTGAACTTCGCTAGACTAGCCAGTCAGTGAATTACTAAAACACATAAAGGATTACTGAACTAGAATTAAGAGGTTTAGTTGTACAATAGTCATATGACAGATGCCGTTTAACCCTTTAACCTATTATTCATCTCCATCCTGTTATGTGGCACCCTATAAAAAGCGGCATACTCGGAGTGTACATGACATCTAATTCACTATTGCAAAACTCGGATTCATTTTGTACACTTTAATACTTTTTTCAATATGGTTTAAAAGATATTTTAACACATTTATCATTAGAAAGTTTAATTAACCCTCATGTTCATTTCGGTAACATGGCTACTATCTTCAAAGTGATTAATATAATACTGTCTAAGTATTGTGAACACATGCTCGTGAATTTATTTCTAAATACAGGAGTTAAATATACGTTGAACTTCATTGTACATTTCATTTCACTGAGAAAAATATATGTCGGTAATATTATTGCAGATTTAATATTTCAATACAAGAAAAAATGCATTTAGAATACATGTCCTGTAATGTGCTGTTATTTGGGGATAAAAGTTTGTACTATTTGACATATTTGGATTTTTTTATTTATAAATGCTATAACAAAAAATATAATTTGGCATACACAAATTTAGCAACATTATAAAATAATAGTGACTCCAATTATTGTTGTCAATACAGTTTGTTTTGCGAGAAAGAGACCACCTTGTATCTATTAATATTGCATCACATATACTAATAAGTCTACATTAATGTGCTAATGTAGCTTACCTGCTTACATTGATTGTAAGGAAGTGAGCATGCTAGGAGAGTTGTCTATGTTTTCAGAAAGTATTGAAGCATAATGTTCTTAATTTATTTGGTAATGGGTAATGATATCCTTTGTTTTATAATTTCCTCCTTTGTTAATTATATATTTTTTTAAATGGATCTACAATTTAAAAACCGTAACAACTTCTTAGATTACTCAATTACTTTTACTCTCATACTTACATGTGCACAGTAAAGGTCCCCCGAGTGTTTTTGGACCAATGTCTGTCTGTCGTCTATACAGTGCTCTACAGTCCAACACAACTAAGCCAATTTTTACAAAAATTTAAAATGTGGCAATTCATTTTTCCCCTCCGATTTTTTGATAATTCAAAATTTATAGTAACCATTATTAGTCCAACTTCAAAATCAACAGTAACAATTATGTTAAAATTTGCTAAAATGAAGCCTCTAACAACTTAAACAAAATGTATCGTTTACCTTCTCCCCAAATATGATAAAAGGGTTAGACATTTTGGGGTAAATGGTGACAAATATTAGTTTTGGTTATTACTTTTTTTGTATGACTGCGAGGAAGTTGTGCAATATTGTTGCACTATTTATTTGTCCATATTATCACCAATGTACTATAACCAATCTATTACAAAAAATCCTTTATTTTTAGTTTATACCAGGTAAACCCTAAATATTGTTCAAATAATTGTAATCTAATATAACTACAATCCCTTGTACATCTCACTCACTTGCTCATCTATACAAATAATGTTAATCTAATTTAAATACAATCCCTTGTATATCTCACTCACTTGCTTATCTATACAAATAATGTTAATCTAATATAAATACAATCCCTTGTATAACTCACTCACTTGCTCGTCTATACAAATAATTGTAATCTAATATAACTACAATCCCTTGTACATCTCACTCACTTCCTCATCTATACAAATAATGTTAATCTAATATAAATACAATCCCTTGTATATCTCACTCACTTGCTCATCTATACAAATAATTGTAATCTAATATAACTACAATCCCTTGTACATCTCACTCACTTCCTCATCTATACAAATAATGTTAATCTAATATAAATACATTCCCTTGTATATCTCACTCACTTGCTCATCTATACAAATAATGTTAATCTAATATAAATACAATCCCTTGTATATCTCACTCACTTGCTCATCTATACAAATAATGTTAATCTAATATAAATACAATCCCTTGTATATCTCACTCACTTGCTCATCTATACAAATAATTGTAATCTAATATAAATACAATCCCTTGTATACCTCACTCACTTGCTCATCTATACAAATAATGTTAATCTAATATAAATACAATCCCTTGTATATCTCACTCACTTGCTCATCTATACAAATAATGTTAATCTAATATAAATACAATCCCTTGTATATCTCACTCACTTGCTCATCTATACAAATAATTGTAATCTAATATAAATACAATCCCTTGTATATCTCACTCACTTGCTCATCTATACAAATAATTGTAATCTAATATAACTACAATCCCTTGTACATCTCACTCACTTGCTCATCTATACAAATAATGTTAATCTAATATAAATACAATCCCTTGTATATCTCACTCACTTGCTCATCTATACAAATAATGTTAATCTAATATAAATACAATCCCTTGTATATCTCACTCACTTGCTCATCTATACAAATAATGTTAATCTAATATAAATACAATCCCTTGTATATCTCACTCACTTGCTCATCTATACAAATAATGTTAATCTAATATAAATACAATCCCTTGTATATCTCACTCACTTGCTCATCTATACAAATAATGTTAATCTAATATAAATACAATCCCTTGTATATCTCACTCACTTGCTCATCTATACAAATAATGTTAATCTAATATAAATACAATCCCTTGTATATCTCACTCACTTCCTCATCTATACAAATAATGTTAATCTAATATAAATACAATCCCTTGTATATCTCACTCACTTGCTCATCTATACAAATAATTGTAATCTAATATAACTACAATCCCTTGTACATCTCACTCACTTCCTCATCTATACAAATAATGTTAATCTAATATAAATACATTCCCTTGTATATCTCACTCACTTGCTCATCTATACAAATAATGTTAATCTAATATAAATACAATCCCTTGTATATCTCACTCACTTGCTCATCTATACAAATAATGTTAATCTAATATAAATACAATCCCTTGTATATCTCACTCACTTGCTCATCTATACAAATAATTGTAATCTAATATAAATACAATCCCTTGTATATCTCACTCACTTGCTCATCTATACAAATAATGTTAATCTAATATAAATACAATCCCTTGTACATCTCACTCACTTGCTCATCTATACAAATAATGTTAATCTAATATAAATACAATCCCTTGTATATCTCACTCACTTGCTCATCTATAAAAATAATTGTAATCTAATATAAATACAATCCCTTGTACATCTCATTCACTTGCTCATCTATACAAATAATGTTAATCTAATATAAATACAATCCCTTGTACATCTCACTCACTTGCTCATCTATACAAATAATGTTAATCTAATATAAATACAATCCCTTGTATATCTCACTCACTTGCTCATCTATACAAATAATTGTAATCTAATATAAATACAATCCCTTGTACATCTCATTCACTTGCTCATCTATACAAATAATGTCAATCTAATATAAATACAATCCCTTGTACATCTCACTCACTTGCTCATCTATACAAATAATGTTAATCTAATATAAATACAATCCCTTGTATATCTCACTCACTTGCTCATCTATACAAATAATTGTAATCTAATATAAATACAATCCCTTGTACATCTCACTCACTTGCTCATCTATACAAATAATGTTAATCTAATTTAAATACAATCCCTTGTATATCTCACTCACTTGCTTATCTATACAAATAATGTTAATCTAATATAAATACAATCCCTTGTATAACTCACTCACTTGCTCGTCTATACCCTACAAATAATTGTAATCTAATATAACTACAATCCCTTGTACATCTCACTCACTTCCTCATCTATACAAATAATGTTAATCTAATATAAATACAATCCCTTGTATATCTCACTCACTTGCTCATCTATACAAATAATTGTAATCTAATATAACTACAATCCCTTGTACATCTCACTCACTTCCTCATCTATACAAATAATGTTAATCTAATATAAATACATTCCCTTGTATATCTCACTCACTTGCTCATCTATACAAATAATGTTAATCTAATATAAATACAATCCCTTGTATATCTCACTCACTTGCTCATCTATACAAATAATGTTAATCTAATATAAATACAATCCCTTGTATATCTCACTCACTTGCTCATCTATACAAATAATTGTAATCTAATATAAATACAATCCCTTGTATATCTCACTCACTTGCTCATCTATACAAATAATGTTAATCTAATATAAATACAATCTCTTGTATATCTCACTCACTTGCTCATCTATACAAATAATGTTAATCTAATATAAATACAATCCCTTGTATATCTCACTCACTTGCTCATCTATACAAATAATTGTAATCTAATATAAATACAATCCCTTGTATATCTCACTCACTTGCTCATCTATACAAATAATTGTAATCTAATATAACTACAATCCCTTGTACATCTCACTCACTTGCTCATCTATACAAATAATGTTAATCTAATATAAATACAATCCCTTGTATATCTCACTCACTTGCTCATCTATACAAATAATGTTAATCTAATATAAATACAATCCCTTGTATATCTCACTCACTTGCTCATCTATACAAATAATGTTAATCTAATATAAATACAATCCCTTGTATATCTCACTCACTTGCTCATCTATACAAATAATGTTAATCTAATATAAATACAATCCCTTGTATATCTCACTCACTTGCTCGTCTATACAAATAATTGTAATCTAATATAACTACAATCCCTTGTACATCTCACTCACTTCCTCATCTATACAAATAATGTTAATCTAATATAAATACAATCCCTTGTATATCTCACTCACTTGCTCATCTATACAAATAATTGTAATCTAATATAACTACAATCCCTTGTACATCTCACTCACTTCCTCATCTATACAAATAATGTTAATCTAATATAAATACATTCCCTTGTATATCTCACTCACTTGCTCATCTATACAAATAATGTTAATCTAATATAAATACAATCCCTTGTATATCTCACTCACTTGCTCATCTATACAAATAATGTTAATCTAATATAAATACAATCCCTTGTATATCTCACTCACTTGCTCATCTATACAAATAATTGTAATCTAATATAAATACAATCCCTTGTATATCTCACTCACTTGCTCATCTATACAAATAATGTTAATCTAATAATAATACAATCCCTTGTACATCTCACTCACTTGCTCATCTATACAAATAATGTTAATCTAATATAAATACAATCCCTTGTATATCTCACTCACTTGCTCATCTATACAAATAATTGTAATCTAATATAAATACAATCCCTTGTACATCTCATTCACTTGCTCATCTATACAAATAATGTTAATCTAATATAAATACAATCCCTTGTACATCTCACTCACTTGCTCATCTATACAAATAATGTTAATCTAATATAAATACAATCCCTTGTATATCTCACTCACTTGCTCATCTATACAAATAATTGTAATCTAATATAAATACAATCCCTTGTACATCTCATTCACTTGCTCATCTATACAAATAATGTCAATCTAATATAAATACAATCCCTTGTACATCTCACTCACTTGCTCATCTATACAAATAATGTTAATCTAATATAAATACAATCCCTTGTATATCTCACTCACTTGCTCATCTATACAAATAATTGTAATCTAATATAAATACAATCCCTTGTACATCTCACTCACTTGCTCATCTATACAAATAATGTTAATCTAATATAAATACAATCCCTTGTATATCTCACTCACTTGCTCATCTATACAAATAATTGTAATCTAATATAAATACAATCCCTTGTATATCTCACTCACTTGCTCATCTATACAAATAATTGTAATCTAATATAACTACAATCCCTTGTACATCTCACTCACTTGCTCATCTATACAAATAATGTTAATCTAATATAAATACAATCCCTTGTATATCTCACTCACTTGCTCATCTATACAAATAATGTTAATCTAATATAAATACAATCCCTTGTACATCTCACTCACTTCCTCATCTATACAAATAATGTTAATCTAATATAAATACAATCCTTTGTATATCTCACTCACTTGCTCATCTATACAAATAATTGTAATCTAATATAAATACAATCCCTTGTATATCTCACTCACTTGCTCATCTATACAAATAATTGTAATCTAATATAACTACAATCCCTTGTACATCTCACTCACTTGCTCATCTATACAAATAATGTTAATCTAATATAAATACAATCCCTTGTATATCTCACTCACTTGCTCATCTATACAAATAATGTTAATCTAATATAAATACAATCCCTTGTACATCTCACTCACTTCCTCATCTATACAAATAATGTTAATCTAATATAAATACAATCCTTTGTATATCTCACTCACTTGCTCATCTATACAAATAATTGTAATCTAATATAACTACAATCCCTTGTACATCTCACTCACTTCCTCATCTATACAAATAATGTTAATCTAATATAAATACAATCCCTTGTATATCTCACTCACTTGCTCATCTATACAAATAATGTTAATCTAATATAAATACAATCCCTTGTACATCTCACTCACTTGCTCATCTATACAAATAATGTTAATCTAATATAAATACAATCCCTTGTATATCTCACTCACTTGCTCATCTATACAAATAATTGTAATCTAATATAAATACAATCCCTTGTACATCTCATTCACTTGCTCATCTATACAAATAATGTTAATCTAATATAAATACAATCCCTTGTACATCTCACTCACTTGCTCATCTATACAAATAATGTTAATCTAATATAAATACAATCCCTTGTATATCTCACTCACTTGCTCATCTATACAAATAATTGTAATCTAATATAAATACAATCCCTTGTACATCTCATTCACTTGCTCATCTATACAAATAATGTTAATCTAATATAAATACAATCCCTTGTACATCTCACTCACTTGCTCATCTATACAAATAATGTTAATCTAATATAAATACAATCCCTTGTATATCTCACTCACTTGCTCATCTATACAAATAATTGTAATCTAATATAAATACAATCCCTTGTACATCTCACTCACTTGCTCATCTATACAAATAATGTTAATCTAATATAAATACAATCCCTTGTATATCTCACTCACTTGCTCATCTATACAAATAATTGTAATCTAATATAAATACAATCCCTTGTATATCTCACTCACTTGCTCATCTATACAAATAATTGTAATCTAATATAACTACAATCCCTTGTACATCTCACTCACTTGCTCATCTATACAAATAATGTTAATCTAATATAAATACAATCCCTTGTATATCTCACTCACTTGCTCATCTATACAAATAATGTTAATCTAATATAAATACAATCCCTTGTACATCTCACTCACTTCCTCATCTATACAAATAATGTTAATCTAATATAAATACAATCCTTTGTATATCTCACTCACTTGCTCATCTATACAAATAATTGTAATCTAATATAACTACAATCCCTTGTACATCTCACTCACTTCCTCATCTATACAAATAATGTTAATCTAATATAAATACATTCCCTTGTATATCTCACTCACTTGTTCATCTATACAAATAATGTTAATCTAATATAAATACAATCCCTTGTATATCTCACTCACTTGCTCATCTATACAAATAATGTTAATCTAATATAAATACAATCCCTTGTACATCTCACTCACTTGCTCATCTATACAAATAATGTTAATCTAATATAAATACAATCCCTTGTATATCTCACTCACTTGCTCATCTATACAAATAATGTTAATCTAATATAAATACAATCCCTTGTATACCTCACTCACTTGCTCATCTATACAAATAATGTTAATCTAATATAAATACAATCCCTTGTATATCTCACTCACTTGCTCATCTATACAAATAATGTTAATCTAATATAAATACAATCCCTTGTACATCTCACTCACTTGCTCATCTATACAAATAATTGTAATCTACTATAAATACAGTCCCTTGTACATCTCACTCACTTGCTCATCTATACAAATAATTGTAATCTACTATAAATACAATCCCTTGTATATCTCACTCACTTGCTCATCTATACAAATAATGTTAATCTAATATAAATACAATCCCTTGTATATCTCACTCACTTGCTCATCTATACAAATAATTGTAATCTAATATAAATACAGTCCCTTGTACATCTCACTCACTTGCTCATCTATACAAATAATTGTAATCTAATATAAATACAATCCCTTGTACATCTCACTCACTTGCTCATCTATACAAATAATGTTAATCTAATATAAATACAATCCCTTGTATATCTCACTCACTTGCTCATCTATACAAATAATTGTAATCTAATATAAATACAATCCCTTATACATCTCACTCACTTCCTCATCTATACAAATAATTGTAATCTAATATAAATACAATCCCTTGTACATCTCATTCACATGCTCATCTATATAAATAATTGTAATCTAATATAAATACAATCCCTTGTACATCTCACTCACTTCCTCATCTATACAAATAATTGTAATCTAATATAAATACAATCCCTTGTACATCTCATTCACTTGCTCATCTATACAAATAATTGTAATCTAATATAAATACAATCCCTTGTACATCTCATTCACATGCTCATCTATACAAATAATTGTAATCTAATATAAATACAATCCCTTGTACATCTCATTCACATGCTCATCTATACAAATAATTGTAATCTAATATAAATACAATCCCTTGCACATCTCACTCACTTCCTCATCTATACAAATAATTGTAATCTAATATAAATACAATCCCTTGTACATCTCATTCACTTGCTCATCTATACAAATAATTGTAATCTAATATAAATACAATCCCTTGTACATCTCACTCACTTCCTCATCTATACAAATAATTGTAATCTAATATAAATACAATCCCTTGTACATCTCATTCACTTGCTCATCTATACAAATAATTGTAATCTAATATAAATACAATCCCTTGTACATCTCATTCACTTGCTCATCTATACAAATAATTGTAATCTAATATAAATACAATCCCTTGTACATCTCACTCACTTCCTCATCTATACAAATAATTGTAATCTAATATAAATACAATCCCTTGTACATCTCATTCACTTGCTCATCTATACAAATAATTGTAATCTAATATAAATACAATCCCTTGTACATCTCATTCACATGCTCATCTATACAAATAATTGTAATCTAATATAAATACAATCCCTTGTACATCTCATTCACATGCTCATCTATACAAATAATTGTAATCTAATATAAATACAATCCCTTGCACATCTCACTCACTTCCTCATCTATACAAATAATTGTAATCTAATATAAATACAATCCCTTGTACATCTCATTCACTTGCTCATCTATACAAATAATTGTAATCTAATATAAATACAATCCCTTGTACATCTCACTCACTTCCTCATCTATACAAATAATTGTAATCTAATATAAATACAATCCCTTGTACATCTCATTCACTTGCTCATCTATACAAATAATTGTAATCTAATATAAATACAATCCCTTGTACATCTCATTCACTTGCTCATCTATACAAATAATTGTAATCTAATATAAATACAATCCCTTGTACATCTCACTCACTTCCTCATCTATACAAATAATTGTAATCTAATATAAATACAATCCCTTGTACATCTCATTCACTTGCTCATCTATACAAATAATTGTAATCTAATATAAATACAATCCCTTGTACATCTCATTCACTTGCTCATCTATACAAATAATTGTAATCTAATATAAATACAATCCCTTGTACATCTCACTCGCTTCCTCATCTATACAAATAATTGTAATCTAATATAAATACAATCCCTTGTACATCTCACTCACTTCCTCATCTATACAAATAATTGTAATCTAATATAAATACAATCCCTTGTACATCTCATTCACTTGCTCATCTATACAAATAATTGTAATCTAATATAAATACAATCCCTTGTACATCTCACTCACTTCCTCATCTATACAAATAATTGTAATCTAATATAAATACAATCCCTTGTACATCTCATTCACTTGCTCATCTATACAAATAATTGTAATCTAATATAAATACAATCCCTTGTACATCTCATTCACTTGCTCATCTATACAAATAATTGTAATCTAATATAAATACAATCCCTTGTACATATCACTCACTTCCTCATCTATACAAATAATTGTAATCTAATATAAATACAATCCCTTGTACATCTCACTCACTTCCTCATCTATACAAAATACAGTCCCTTGTACATCTCACTCATTTCCTCATCTATACAAATAATTGTAATCTAATATAAATACAATTCCTTGTACATCTCACTCACTCGCTTATCTATACAAATTTTATTCTAACCTATTTCCAGATGAGCTAGTAACTGCAAACTTGAAAAACATAACTTTTAGTTGGTAACCGACCGGAAAATACCATAAAGTTAAAAATTGTTAATTTCAACCCTGAAAAAAGTCAGTGTAAACCTTTTTTTAATGTTTTGTTGTGGATAAACGGTAAGATTATTAAAAAAAAAAAAAAAAAAAAAAAAAAAAAAAAAAAAAAAACGAATTGCACCATTAGTCGCATACAAGTTTGTTTCTACGACTCTTTCATATGTCTATCGGTTATACCAAATAGAACTAGATTTTTAGATTTTAGGTCAATTTTGTACATTTCCGCAAATTATTTAATCTTTTGTCACACTTGTAGGGTAGCCGGATTTGCCAATATAGGCCTACATGCCAAAAATGATGATTCTAGATGTCTTATAATTATGTCAAAAAATTAAATAATACAGTATATGGAATGTATTAAGTTTTACCAACAACTTTGATTCAATGACTCTGTCAAAATTCTCAGGTTTATCAAAACTCTAGTTAAACAAGGGTGATTATATAATATTAGAAGAATTTGGACACATAAATAATAAATTAAATTGAAAATACTTTATACAATACAATTGTATATTCACATTAAAATAACTATTTATAATTAGATTTATTAATTTATTAAAATTATTCAATCATTGTGTGGTTTAAGCTCCATTAACAAAATCATACATTTATATAAACAAAATTTTATGATTAAAATTATAATAAACATGTACTTACTTTTGTTTACCAAAATTGTTTTGTTATTTTGATATTTAGTTCTAATATTAGTAAGGAACCAGTGAGGTATTTATATAACATTACCAAAATATGTTTTAGAGTTGTATCTACAAATTTTATGGTTATATCCTACATGTATTGTAGAAATAAAAAGAAACAGAAACACTACATAAATCAAATAGAATTAATCAAAATTATCTTACACGGTGTATAATATATTTATAATATAAAAGTAAACAAGATAATATGCTCTAGATTTAACATGTTCTTACTATTATAGCATAACTTTGTATAACATATTCACACTTTTATTTAAATTACACTAGGCAGGAATCTGAGGCAATCCGAATTCATCCACCAGCACACCGTCCTGTAAAGACCAATTGTAATTAGACATAGATGACAAAACAAATAAATTTTAACACAACAGCACAAAAATATACAATACCTAAAAAACATTCAAAGAATAAATTAGATGTACAAATACCATTTTCCATTATATTAAATTTTAACAAATTATAACATTGAATTCTGTCAAGATTAATTTTTTTGACGTGAATTAGTCTTTAAATTCGGTCCAGTATAGGGTGGACAAAACTCTAATGACCAAATAATACACATGTGTATAATATTTAATGGCTCTTTTAAATTAGATTGAAGTGATAATTATCGGTATGTTTTTTACCTTTAAACAAAATTAAACTAGAACGTGTATGGTAAAATTTTGGTGGGGGGCCTCTTTTTACCAAAGTTGTTGTAACAAAATCATTGATGGGCAAATTGACTGGATCATAATCGATAACATCAGTGTTACCTGCGACAGTAGTAGTAGTAGAATCTTCAGTTGCAGACGTGGATGCTGATGGTAGGCCTAGGGGACTGTCGTTGGATTCAGAGAGGGCGGCAGCAGACATGGATGTTGATGGCAGGACTAGGTCTAGGTAACTGTTGTCGGACTCATAGGGAGCGTAAGCAACTGTACGCTCGTTAGTTTAAGCATGCTTGTCGTCACAGTCTAATGGCTTTAAAAATTTATCCGGAGAAAATTTAAGTTTT
Source organism: Aphrophora alni (assembly GCA_963513935.1). Lineage (NCBI taxonomy): Eukaryota > Metazoa > Arthropoda > Insecta > Hemiptera > Aphrophoridae > Aphrophora > Aphrophora alni. The sequence goes on from OY740777.1 coordinate 25,207,535, forward strand.
TTGCTTCAATTTTTTTCTCTTCACCTTTTTTTTTACTGTACCAGAGAAACGTTTTCTACCATCCATGATTGAACTTGCACAAAACAGATATTTTCCAATTAACACTAAACAGTTAATATGGAGAAATTTATAGTCAGCAAAAACCAATGGTAAATTAGCACACATGGGAACCAAACGACACTCCAACAACGGAGCTAAACTTATTTAAAAACTGCAAAGAAAAACTGCGTATAAATTTATACAAAATTCTTATACACACAATTGTCAACGGCACATCACATTTATGGAAACTCTGTAACAGACCACGACTAAAAGCACAACAAGCTAGGGAAACCCGAGCCAGGAGGCAGTGCTGCCAGTGGCCTGCCACAATAACAAAGTAGGGGGAGGGGTAGTGAACACGTGTTCAATACTTTTCCATTGAGAAGTACCGCTGTTGCTAAGCGCAGTTGTTTGATGCAAAGCGAGTGCCTTGTTTTTCATGTTTGGACTTTAATTATTTCGTAGGTTGATACTGGCACTTTTGTTATTTTAGTTCTTGACCTTATTGTGTGGGTGAAATTCAATACACGAAATTTTACTCATCACATTCACTCACATTGATTATATTCAAATACTATAATTTATTATGTCAAACTGAATCTAAAAAGACCAAGAGCATAGGAGATACTAGACTTTACGGAAGTAAGAGCAAATTAGCTGCCTGATGAGAATAATGAAAAAGAGATATGAAGAGGCTGAATTAAAAGTTAGGATACTGTGCAATTTAAATCAGACACCTGTGAGTAAGAACATCAAGGACAGATAACTCTTTTGGTTCAGACATGTTGCTTGAATTAATGAATAACCAAAACTGAGACGGTAAGGCCATTGGACAAGCAACGCAGAGGAAGATCAAATACCACATTTGTATTTGTAATCTTATATACATTGTATCTGTGACTTTTGCCCATTACCTTGTAAATGTCTTATTGAAATTGATTCAATGTTTACCGGCACTTATTGAATCACATGTGAGGAAGTGGTAAAGCAGGTCGTAACAGGCTGGGGGAGGACACTTAACCAGCTATGCAGTTTAACAGAAGATAGAGACAAATTTAAGAAGTGGATCAGGCAACCTTCTAACACTGTAGTAACTAGGGAAAAAGAAGAAAATTAACCAAGTTGATTATTTCTAATATTTGGCAATTACTGTTGTCATAAATGTCATGAAGGAAGAAACAAACAACTTAAGTTAAAGATGTGGAGATGTCTGTAACACCTGCCATGTCTTGGACCTAGATGTATAATTAACAAAGATTTCTGTTATTATCATAAATATTTTTATTTATGATAACTTTGTAATGTTTTATATTTTTCGGTAAATTAAAGTTCGGTTAATTATATGTACTACAACGGAAAAACTCAGCTATTCTGTTGTACACTGTACTAGGCTGTGCACCTTTCCCTTTTTAATTAACGCCCTTACCTCAAACCTGTAATAAACAAATATTTATTACAGGCTTTGTTTTCGAGAGTATTGAGTGAATTTAGACGGTTCACTGGAAGTATAGGTTTTTTCAGTTTTCACCTGAACCTCTTAATCCCTTCAACAGTTTAGGTTCGGCCTAAACTATTGGTACCCTCCTTTATTTAACGCTTCCAGTAATTATTATTAATTTTCCCTTAGTTCAGAGAGCTCACGAGCAAATTTTATCTTTTTATTATTTATCTCAAGAGCGAGTTCTTTGGAAAGTTCTTCGATAACAATCTATATTAGTCACTTAGATGTAGTTGTTAACCAGAGTGTCAATTATTAAAATAATTCGAAGCACCACTCTTAGTTATGAAATTTATATATATATATATATATATATATATATCACTAATTGCAACAAATTAACTTTTCATTGATATTTAAACACAATTATTTTTTCATCAACTTTTTTACAAAATTATTTTCTTTTAGTATAAAATTATTCATCTTCTATATTAGTATAAAAATTTCAGTTGTAGTATAGAAATTTGTCAAATACAGTCCCCATACAACGATATTTCCGTTGTAGTACAATTAAATGAGTACTACCAAAAAATGTTATATTAACTAAGACAAAATAAAAATTATATTTTGTAAGCCCTTTTTCTCCCAGGACCACCCCCAAGTTTCTCCAAGCTTTCCACATCATTGATGAGAATTGGACATTATTCACTCATACACTATTCATCCACAACCATATCGCAAGCGATACCTTTCATCAGTTAGCCTACCCAAAAAAGGATTATTTCACACTGAATAACGGACCAAAATTTCTCTGTAAAGATTTGTAGTAAAGAGGTTTCGAATGCCACATTGATTGACTTCTTATATTAGCCAAAACCTAAAATAATAAAATGTAACAATCATTTTACCCTTCCATGTACAAACAGAATTTTAACATTTTATCCACATAATTTTTCCTCTTCAAATGTTTTGAATTGAATAACTATTCTACATATAACAAATTAAAACTCCAATGAATTTGGTTAGAATCCATAAAGACACCTAATTTTTTTTTCAAATTTTCTCACTAAAATAATCTTATTTCTATAATAGGTGGTTGAAATATGAATGAAATTTTATTTAAATATGTTCAAAAACATGTAATAGAGGGTGACGTGATGAAATATCTATCTCAAAAATGTATTTTGTATTCACTGGATTAATAATATATAAAAATAAAGGTAAGTTCTACAGTGCTTACGAGCTGTTACTTGGCAGCGATGTATGTTTGTTAGCATCGGTAAGGATGTGTGAATTAGAGCATAATCGGTTTAGCAGCTTCAAACAAAAACAAACTTCAGATCATTTAAAATAAAACAAATTTATTCCACCATGAAGTGGCTTCAATGATCAAAACACCAAAAATAACTACAAAAATCAATAAAGTGCACTGTGACCAAAGTGAAAACCATCTCTCAGATCTTCTGCTGAGAACTGTGAGTAAGGGATTGGATTTAAATATCCAAATCATGAAAAGTGTCATTTATATTTAGGCTTTTTTTCGCAAAATATATGTGTGAATGTGCAAGATCAATAACTTTGTAAAAATGCCTACAAAATATATTTTATAATAATTACCAATTTAATTTTTCCATTATTTATATATTTATAAAATATTCACAACCGGGTTCATCAAGGTTTGTTAAATTTCAAACAACCAAATTTAATTTAATCAAATTTAAAATATTTAATATTTTAGTGTTTCATAAACAATAATTTGTTTAAGTTTAACTATGATAAAGATAGTTTTTAATTAATAATAATAATACCTTTTAAGGTCTCTTTCGGAGCTATAACTCTATCATCTGGTTTTATTCACTTCAAAGACATCGAAGTACAATAAAATAAATTCCACATGAACATAAGACTGACACTAAGACATGAAATTAATAATAGGTACGCATCTTAAACATGATCAGAGAAGTACTGACGTAATTATGCAAGGAGGTCTATCGATGGTTGTTTCTGGCAAATGATTGATAGCTGTATCGTATAAATGGTGAGAGTGGAACGAAAGTTGGCACTTAAAATATCGTCTAATGTTCTTTTGAATGCTTTATGCATTTCACATTCTTCACTAGCATTCATTAGCCTCCCATTTGTGTAAGGCTTCTACAGTTGAGTAGAAGTCGTCCAGGCTATGGTTACATTCGGCGAGGTGTTGTGGATAGTTGGATTTGGCGATGGATCTGCTGTTGGGAAGATGTTCTTTGTTTGGGACGATTCAAAAGAACACCAGAAGACATCTTAAATGAACAATTTTTGTTCCACTCCCACTATTTATACGATACAGCTATCAATCATTTGCCAGAGATAACCATCGGTATGCCTCCTTACATAATAACCATCAGTACTTCACCGATCACGTTAAGATGCTTATTTATTATTATATTCATGTCTTAGTGTCAGGGTTATGAGTATGTGTATTTTATTTTAATGTACGGCGATCTCTTAGGAATGAATAAGACCAAATGATGGAGTTACGGCTTCAAAACATGTCGTCATAAAAGATACGACAAGAAGTCAGAAGACGGACCTTTAAAAGTTAATATTATTATTAATAATTAATAGTGACTTGGTAACAAAATTATGCAATACAAAATAGTTTAGAAAGTTTCGAAGGCACTGAATAAAACAAAACTTTCTTGTCAAAATTATGTGTTTACTTTATTAATTTAGTAAAAATAGGCTTTACGTGTTTATTTAAAACCACCAATGCATAACCTTACTTTTTGAATGTTTTTATTGGATTAACTTGTTTATTATTTATTATCACAGTAAATTTTCTATTTAATTATTTATAGTATAACTGTAACTAATTCATCTGGTGTAATTTTATACGTTCATTTATGTTTTTCTTTTAAATTGACCTAATGTTCAACTAAGACTTATTTAAATCTACGACTAGTCTTCTTACATATCTGTATCATTATGATGTGTTGTAACTAGTTGGATGGATTTATTTCGCTTGATCCATATTTAATTAAAAAATTCTATAGAGTTTTAATTTCTGAATATTTCACTAGTTGGCCCTCCAGGAGATTAAAATAGAATATCCCTACAATGCCACAAGTACTCCAGTAAAACTAAACTTGTAGTAGAACAATTTTATATATTAGATTTTTGTTTTTGTTTTGGAGAACTGATATATATTTTGCCTCAGTCCTGCTATTGCATTTGCTACTTTCCTAATATACCTCCATTCTGTAAATTTATTTAAATTTTCCAAATCACCATTATTGATAACTTACCAATTGGAGTTAAATAAGAGTATCCTCAATTTTACAAACTAACTTAACAACCGTTTCCCATACCTTACATCTCAGGATGTTCAGTCCACTTTGTCCTCTGGCCTAAATTTTCAATTAATTCTACATAAAATAGTTCTACATTAATAATGTCCATTATGAATACATAGTACAGATGAGTCCGGCTAATCCGAACTAATTGGGACCGAACGCTGTTCGGATTAGCCGAAATAATTTAAATAATAGAGAACGAAGCAACTGAACAGGTCTGTAGTGTTGTAATATGAACGAATGATACACAAAAACAAGTATCAATAGACCGTTTACTCTTTCAAATGCAGAATCAACAATATGAAAAAACTATGGACATCCTTAGAATTTGAAGACAACACTACCGAAAATGACACAGTTAACCTGATACCGCTGATACAGAACATTCCTGGTTGTGAGGATGCAGTCGAAGTAGACGTGAATGAATGAATGAGGGCGGACGCCAATAGTGCTGAGACTTTGACAGATGATGAAATCATCGCAAAATCAAAATCATCGCAAAATCATGCACAAGTTCAGTGCAAGAGGAAGAGGGGAGCGATGATGAACCTGGGTGCGAGGGGGAGAGGAGAAAGTGCCGCACAATGTGGCAGCAGCTGCGCTTGACCTCTCCGTACACTACTTGGAACAAAAGTCTACTGCCACACCCGCAGAGGTGATGTTCATGAGGAAATGGCGGAACTACACGGCAAAAATTAGACTGTCAAAACTTTAACAAAAGACGATGATGGAGTTTATGTCCAATAACAATTAAATTAATATTCACTTTTATGTGCAGTACGGTATGTAGGCCTACACTTTTTTTTACAGCTGAACTATCAATTCTTCATTTGTTTACTGTATTTTCTAAGTTATGTAAATTTAGTCTTTTCACATTAAACAAAACATTTGTATTCTTCAAAATATTACTTTGTTTTCAATTCGTTACAACATTATTTACCTTTCCTATTATCTTTTGTCTTTTAATTATGTAAAATATATTTCTTTTATTAGTGCACAGTATTTACAAAAAAATCCAGAACCTGTTTGGATTAAGCGGACGTTTGGATTACCCGTGTTCGGACTAGCGGGACTCAAGTGTATATATTTAAACTAATAATAACACTAGGCCATCTTTAAAATACAGTTTGTTAAACAAAAGTTAACAGAAACAACTAATACAGTAACTTTCTATAACTATATTATGTTAAAACAAATTAAATTTTTTTTTTTTAATATTTAAACACGTGATTGACTAGCCTTCAAATATAACCATTGTTGATGAAACAAAAAATAGTTGATCTTAGTTATAAGAAATTCATTTTCAGTATCCAGGTCACTATTATTTTAAAATAAAGTTTCTTACCTTTGTTTCCATCAAGTGACCTCTTTTTTGTAATCGTGGCGCGTTTCGGGACTTTTATCCCATCTTCAGACACAGGTATATTAATTTAAATTACTCGACAGAGGTCGTCAAACACTATGACATTATTTATGAATAATTTAAGTGTTTGATGACCTCGGTCGAGTAATTTAAATTAACAACCTGTGTCTGAAGATGGGATAAAAGTCCCGAAACACGTCATGATTACAAAAAAGAGGTCACTTGACGGAAACAAAGGTAAGAAACTTTATTTTAGTTATAAGATTTAACTTGGTTATAATATTCTCGGCTTTCAGTGTTCATCGTTATTAAGCCTTCATAAATAAAATTTTATTGATAGTTGTTATGGCTATAAAGATAATAAAAACAAAGAGATATATTGTACAAACCTTGATTTTGAAATAAAAATGAGAGTAATTAACAGAAATCATTAGGAGTGTGAGTGAGCTTCGTCCCGTAACTTCTCCCCAACCTGAATACATGTTTGGGGTTTAGATTCAAATAAGAGGAGTTAGGTCTACATAAAACTAAATTAAATTTAACATACCAGGTCTGGCATGTACTCTGTTAAATTGTTACTGTTAATCAGCTGTTATTGTCTTCATTAAGACAACTGTAACTTTGCCTCATACTGTTGTCACTATCCTAACCTATAATATTAACTGTACTTAAGCTGAATGGATTATGAATAGACAATTATCAACCAAACAGTGTGTTTTGTTTTGAAGAAGTAATGGCAGTTTTATCAAGTTATACTGAAATAAGAGAACAAATCTCATTATGTTTTCCTGGGATTCAACCACTAAGTGAAAGAGGTGTTTATAAATTAAATAGAAGATTTGGAGAAACAGGTTCAGTGGCTAATTTACCATGACCAAGTTGCCTTAAATCTGATAGACATGAAAAAAACTTACACCTCGTTGCACAAACCTTTGTCAATTCTCCGAATAAATCTACAGCAGATGTATCAAGAGAATAAGAGATTTCTAATAGACATTTAAAATGAATGCTTAAAGCACTATATATGAAACCTTATAGGCCTAAACTTCTACAAGCTCCACACGAGAACGATTTTGATCACAACGTAGAATTTTATGTGATTTTTAATTTACAACGCAGCAGACCTCAATTTTTTTAAACTAATTTTATGGTAAGGCAAGTTTTAAGTTAAATGCCAGGCACTTAGTAAGAGGAGTTGAATGTATCGAGATTACAGTGTGGACTGGATTTTGCAGTTCTGGAGTGATAGGACTACATTTCTTTGAAGGTACTGTGAACTCTGTACAGGGATATGTTGGAAGAAATAGTTGCAGAATTAGTCCTATAATTGAAGGTATTATGAATAAACTCATTTGGCAACAAGATTGCGCTCCACTCCATTATGACATTACCATTCATGATTTCCTCAATAACTAGAGGTCGTGCGTTTCTTCGTGAAGCCTGGGTGTGAGGGGTTGTAGTGGCAAGTGGGGAGCCGAGCGCGGGAGGGGAAGTTGCCGTCCCGTTCAGCTACTAGTGTGACTAAAGACATTTCTCGGTATTTGTTCTCTCGAGTTGTACGATTATATTAATGTAGGTTAATAAAGGGTTCCATAACAGAAATGAATATTAACATTTTCGTCCATGATTGTATTGAATAAAATTAATAGTTTACTATTATTATACTTATTATTATTGTATTTACGAAATATAAAACATATCAAAACAGTCACTTCCGGCGCACAAGTCACTGTCCATTCATTCACACATAAATCATAGAACTAAACTATGGTCCAAACATACCTATCACTAAAAACATTGTATTTACACAACACTGTATCTTAAAAAAAATATTGTAAACTACAATATTTTGCAACAAATTCACTAAACGAGCAAGCATAATGTTTTTAGAAACGAGATGATACTCGGACGTGGTGATAGTGCAGACTGACGTTAATTTACCCCCACCCATGAATAACCGGTTATAAACAACTTTCTCCAACCAACCCCAGGCTTCATAAAGAAACGCACGAGCTCTACTTTACTAAGTGGATATACAGACATGGCACCACTGAACGGCTTGCACAAACACCAGACATTGTGCCTTGTGACTTAATGTAACCCATTAAGAAATGTAATTTTTACTACAAAACCTATGGATTTGGAATATCTAAAAGAAATTATTAGTGCACAGTTTGAAACCATTTTGTTACAACAATATGCAAATCTGTTGCGAAACTGTGTTAACTCTATATAGAGAAGAATGGAGGATACTTTGTTGTTAAGTTGAATATGTTTTCCTGTCAATAAAATAACTATTAAAATAAACTCAATAAATAAAGTTTTATATTCATACTATGAATGCAGTATTTTTGCATTTGATGGGTACTGACTTATGGTGGATCTGGTATTTCCTTATGTACCTTGACAATATAATTAAATAGTTTTACTTCCTCACAAATAGGCTACAAGAAAGTTATGTGATGGGTCAAAAAATTAATGTTATATTTTGAGAGACTCCTGAATTCAAAACAGTTTCATGTCCGTTTGACCTCTGTGCAGTATTCTCAGCCTTAAACATGTGGTAGATTTTAATACCACATAAATTGGAGTTTTTTGATACCTTAAAATTTGGGAGTAGCTGCCAATTAAAAAAAAACAAAACATTTTTTTTTTCCCCCCCTTTTTTTTCCAAATATGACTAATGATTTTAATCAAATTTTGCTTAAGTACAGCCACTAAAGTTACCTGTAAAAACTTAAAAAATCAGTAATGGTTATTTTATAAAAGAAATTATAGTTGTTGTTATTTAAAGGGGTTAATCAACACCTTCAACACATAGATATATACAGTGTGTCCCACGAAGGTATTTACATTTTGAAACAACCATCAAATACATATGTGTCTACCAAATTGTAAGATTTCTTTCATACATATTGGAAACATACCCAAAAGTGTACCAACAAATTTTTACGTTGATATCTGCAATAGAAATAAAATGGCAGCTGTTGATAGAAATGCAGTTTAAACAGCCAGCCGCCGGAGAACAAGATAACATAAAAGCTCAAAACGTTTAAACAGCTGGTTATTTTAAAACAAACAGCTGTTTTTTTAAATTTCAGATCATTGGATTGTTGACAACTTTTATTGTGTTTTGTTAGGCAATAAACATAACCTAGGTTGTTCTAGCTTTTTGCCATGTTGTTTACGATAGAGCAGAAGGTTTTATGCTGTGCTTGGTCTCTATTGCTTTTAAAATGACAGAGAAGCACAGAATATCTTTTTCTGTGGGGATATCTAAAAGAAAAGGTGTACTCCCACGACATAGAAACCGATGAGGATTTAAAAAGGCTAATTGAAGAAGAAATGCTTAACATCCTTTGAAAATTCTGCAAGAATGCCTTTGAGGCTTTTGTTCATCCATGCTATTAGTGCGTAGCAATAGACGGATTTCAATTTGAATGTATGTTTGTTTTTTTTTAAGAAACATGTTTTATCATAAAAAGAAATTTTATTATTTGTTATATTGTGGTAATTAAATCAAAAAGTTATTAAAGTCTATAAAAGAACAAAAAGTTATTTTATTGCTTGCTATAGTTTAAACCATAAATCCCTGTCAACAGCTACAATTTTATTTCTATTGTAGATATCAGCGTAAAAATTTGTTGGTACATTTTTGGATATGTTTCCAATATGTATGAAAAAATTGTACAATTTGGTTGATGCATTATGTACCTTGATGGTTGTTTAAAAATGTAAATACCTTCGTGAGACACAGTGTATATAAAAAAGCATAAAATAGAGACCCATAGCCCTCGAACGTAGGAAGTTGAAAGAGAAAGATATAACGCAAGACTACATGATGAAAAATGAAAACCTAGTTCAGGTACCTTAGAATTTCCACACCATTTCTCATAATCATTGCCACGATTTCATTCAAATTTTAGTGAAATGTAAAGATTAATAACTCAAACCCGTGTGCAAAATCTCAAGTAAAAAAAATTACGGTTCAGGAATAATTGGTAAAAAACAAAAATGAACTTTAACCATTATCACTAAAAGTTCAATTAAACCGAACTGATATATACAGTTTACAGCACAAGCAAGTTTAGCCTCATATAAATATATATTTTTTCAAAGATCACATCCATGGTTTCATTTTCAATTTTTGCTAAAACAACTATCGAACTGACATTTATGATGAGGAATAGTTTTGATTCGTTTTTATTTCATTTTGGGGGTGGGTGAATGAAAAAGTTTGTGAAATGTCTCTGCACTGTGTTCAAGGCTTCTTGACAGATTATTGTTTTTTCTTTAACTACATAAAAAAACTAACACACGTCATGAAAGTGGTATATAAAAAACTATTTAATTAAATTTAACACTTTAACCGAACTAACAGTGTCTGAGACCAGAGGTAAATTAGTGTTTTGAGGGAGATCATAATTATTCATCTAGATTGTTCTACCTAGATTTCTTCTACGGATTTCCCTTCCTCTATAGATTGTTTTGTTCAGCTTATGCGAAATATTCAGCAGAAGTCCATCAATCTATAAAACTTTACCAGTCTTACAGACTTTGTAATTTGGGCTACCCATAATTGTGTTCTCGGATACATGATATTTCTATTCATACAATAAATGTTATATACTTTGATTTCATAGTGATATGTAAATATATACAAAATACTATATTTTATCTTGAAGAACTTTTATCTTCAACTTAGAAGGCTAAGACATGATCGGTGAGAGTCTCGTGGAAAAAATTATTTGCAGCAAATGCCCAACATTGAAAGAAAGAAATAACACACAGAGATACATATAGTCCCACAAGGACACCATTTTGAGCTAACAACTTTGCTTAGTTTTATTTATATTTATTATTTTGTGTGTTTAATTTTTTAACATTTATTGATGCCACTAGAAGAGAACTACAAATACCTTCTATACAGATGGCTCTCTATCTGAATGAGAGCTTGTCAGGTGCTGGTTATTACATTCCCAAGACTGATGATAAATATTACACACCTTATCTTCTTGTTCCTTAATAGACAAAGAGTTATTGGCAATATCAGCTGTTTTACGCCATTGTCTGTCTATGGAGTGTGTGAAGATTTGTATTTTAACAGACTCAAAAACAGCACCACAAATGGTGATGTAATATATCTCTACTGAAGTTAAGAAAATTAAGGAAATCACTTCAGAATTAAGGAAATTTTCCATCTCCTTCAACAACTAGACAACAATATGATTATCTTCCAAAGAATTCCTGGGCACAGTAAAATTTCACGAAATGAGATGTTGATGAAATAACTAGAGTAACATCTCAATTTGGACCTAAACGTAATGGTGCAGTCACTTCAAAGTTCTGTAGAAAAAAATAATAAAACCTATAAAATTCTATAAACAAATAACTGGAGTCAGGAGACTACTGGTGGTCACCAACTCTTCAAAATACAAAAGTATCCAATGAGATCAATATATACAAAAATATTATAGACACATTAGACATTTGGAGCAAGAATGAGAATTGGGCAATTGGTGCTTCAAAGTACTTAAACAGATTTGGCATTAACAATACACCAACATTTAAGGTCTGTAATAAAAAGGAGATTCAAAAGATCATACCTTTTTACACTGTAGTAGATAATGTGAACAGCAACACCGCCTTCAAAAGCTTGTAAAAAAAAGGGAGTTGTCACTGAAGATAATTACTACAATTTATCACCCTGAGAATTAGCACACAAAGTATGTAAAAAACAGTGGGAAATCAGCGCTATCATGCTGGAAGCCCAATAAGAAGAACAGTGACTCACTAGAGTTATAGTTTTATCTTGAACAAACACCTGATGATGAATGTTATATATTTGAAACTGCAGTATAGTATATATTTCCAAGAGTGGATCATGTGACAAAAAAATCAGGTTTTCACTACCAATTTATACAGATACACTTTCAAAAGTCCCTTACCACACTTGGGAATAAACAAAATAACAAAAAACAAAAAAAATTTTGTCAAAAGTAAAATGTTTATTCCTATTAGACCCTTATAGCTATTACAACAACAAAGTTGTTTTTACTTTTTATTTTTGACAAAATTTTTTTGTTTTTTGTTATTTTGTTTATTCCCAAGTGTGGTAAGGGACTTTTGAAAGTGTATCTGTATATATTGTCACCACAGTGCTCTGGTCTTTGACTACCAATTTACTTAATAAAACTTTATTGTAATTTATTATAATATCTATATTTTTTGTAGAATTATTATATATTTATATGATGTTGCTATTTACACTTATCAAAAAGCAAAAGTATATAAATAAAAGGTAAAATTCAAAAGTACAAAATGTACAAGTTATTATGATCTAACCATTCTTTAAATATAGGTAAGTTCCAGATTTAATTATTCTAGTTAGTAAATTTTTATACCACTTAAATAACCCTGCCCCTTATTACTTTATAAACCACAAACTAAGAAACCCTTTTCTGTATGATCTGTAACATCTGACTTTAAAACATAACATTACTTTATTATAATTAGATTTCTGGATTGTACGCTGAGTCGTTTTTCAAAGTTAATTGCTTACATTTTAACCATATTTCAATAGTTTTTCTCAAATACCATGTCTTGAGAAATCCCGATACATTTCCTGTGAATACTGAAATAAGAGTTAACACAGTCCATTTCTTCAGGCACTATAAAAGTAGGAATAAGGATTTCATTTTCATTTAGTTTAACTGTGACAAAAAAAATAGAAAAGTTAATTAATATCTAGCTCTTCTAAAATAATGTAGGGAAGAAAATTTTTGTATACTTTTATAGCACTTCCACAAGTAAACTGTTTCAAGTATTTTTGTTCCAGTACTCACAGATAATATATCGAAACCTCTAGAAAGACCATTGACATATGGTTGAAACATTAGTAATTAAAACTGGATAAAACGATACAACACAGTTCATAAGTCAAATGTTAATACTGATGATAATAACATTACCTTATTTCTAACACTCTCAGCGCCAGGTTCCTTGTCAGGTGCTGATGGAGCTTTAACTGCATCATCTAAATACGAAGTGTCATCATCCAAGGCTATCTCATCACCTAGAGCATCCAATTCTGCAGCTAACTCATCATCATCAATTTCAGGCATACCGTATGTACGACCTAAAGCATCTTGGACCTCTTCGTTCAACTCTAACATGTCTGCCATCTCATCTTGAATGTCCTAGAAATAATGTACGATATAAGACTTAGAAATAAATTTCTCAAAACAATAAGAAGACCTATCACCAGTCTCTTGTTTAGTTGTGATATTATAGGTTTCTTTATGTATTTGAGAAATAGAGTTTATTTTATTAAATAATTAATACAAAAATAAGAAGACCTATCGCCAGTCTCTTGTTTACTTGTGATATTATATAGGTTTCTTTATGTATTTGAAAAATAGAGTCTATTTTATTAAATAATGAATACAAAAATCGAACCCACAATCTAAAAAATCTATATTCAGTCACTCACTTCTATCTGATCTATATTAATTTTCTTAAATTCTTTCTGCATTGATTTTACTCCAGCTTTCATCGCTACAACTGTTGACTGTGTATCTTTAAGTGATTGTGCGGCAAAATTTGCTTGCTCCATATTGAAAGCTTGTTGTCTTAAATTGTCCGCTTGAGACTCATACCTGCAATAATAAAATCATGTATAAGTGTATAGTCAATAACCAGTTGTTATACTACATAGCCTAGATGGTTCAATAGTGGCTCATTTTTAATGAGTACAGAAGTGGAAATCCTGAGATACCGAGCTGGATCCTACACCTTTCTTCATTAAGTCACTTTCTTTCATTTTTCCTATCAAGTAGCTCTTGACCAACTTTTGTTTTCTTGACCCTGAAGCTATTAGTGCATTTGAGGTCTCTATTTTATTTTTTTAAGAAGACGATGTCCATGATGTTTTAAACTATTAAATCACAGAAAAAAAATAAATATAGTTAAACATCCAAGACAATTAATTTAAATACAAATTGTGATTCCCCCTCCTGTTCAAAAACCTCTCGATCGTCATCACCTTATAAAAAATGGAAGAAAGAACAAAAAATAAAGACCCCCCCCCCTTGAATATTCTAATAGCTTCAGAATCTAAAGAGAACAAGAGTTGATCAAGAGAGACTTGATGAAAGATGAAAGAGAGGGATCTAACTCAAGACTATATAAAAAAAGGTGTAGGTCCAGCTAGCTTCCCTCGGGATTGAAATGCACATACTAATTATAAGTGAGCTCTTGAGGGTCAAATTGTGATTAATAAACTATTTTATTCTCTTACTGATTGAGAAAGTGAACAGTGTTTACGAATTATTTCAGAATTTAAGTGTTTTTTTTTATTATTGTACTACTAGGTAATACCAAGGACGGTTTCCAAAGGTAAGCCTGTGTCTCCTATCCATACAAAATCTAAACATATTTATAACTAAACAAATTCATTGATATTGCACAACCAGGGTTCGAAATTAACAGTCACTAATCACATAGACAATAATTTTTGAAAGTGCGACCTATTTATAATTCAAATCAAAATTTTATTCTATTTAAGTATTTTCTAGCAGTTTTAATGTAAAGCAGAAAATATGCTCATGGAGAAAGAGATTGTGAGTGTGTTCATAAAGGAAGGAGGGAACAAAATGACATGGGTGGGGGACTATGTATTTACTTTACATAGTACATTATAAAAAGGCATTTCCTCTTTTAGTTTTATTTCATTGTTTTTATGTACATTTATTATATTTAATAAATATATTGCAGTAACATTTTATTTATGCAACTTCATACGTTTGTCTGTTATTAAAATAATTAAACAAAACTTAAACTTGAAGTTAAAAAAGCAGTAACCTGCTATTAGAAATGATAGTAACTGATGACATTGATAATCTAAGCAACCATTGTGTTTAGGATGGGAGGTAGTCAATACACTTAACATATGTTCTGAAACTTTTAACAAGAAGGTTAACAGATTAATTTATTTTATATTTTTATTGTTTAGCTTTTTTCATTAAGAATACATTTAGTTTTATATTCTTTGTATACATGTTGTGTTTATTATAAGTATTTTTTTTTTTTTTAGCATGAGAGTGCAGCCTCATTACTCAATATAAAATTCCAATTAACATTTGTTCCTGTTAAAGGAAACAAAGCATCAAAGTTCTCATTCTCTTAACAAAGAATGAGCATAAGATGCTCCTTTAAAAAAAGGAATGAATCGAACAAAAATTATGTAGAACAAAAACTCGAACATAAGGTCTCACAAAAATTATGTTTATTTAATCAAACACATTTCAACAACAAAGTCACCATCCTCAGTGATAAATGAGCAAATAATACATGAAATATGTAATATTTCATCTCACAATCATACCAATTTATTATTTAAAATAGGCATAACCAACGAATAGACAATTTGAACGTGTAAGTAGGGTTCAAATACTGCTGGAATCTTATAAACAGACACACAGCAAACTCTATTATCGGAAAACTGCAACTACCAACTAGGCCTAAAGCAAATGATAGAAATTGATTACGACCCACCAAAAATGCACGGAGTACTTTTTATTACAAGAAATAATTTATAAACGACCTATACCACGATAATCTCCAATAATTTTCCTAACTAACGATACCATGTTCTACATAAAACTTAATCGGGAAAACCATGAAATAATGATTTAAAATCGGCCGACTGTGCGAAAATGAGAGAATTGCTATGATGTTACTGTATTGAATTTAAGATTACTACGAAATCAAATAACGTAGAGAGATGGGAAATATCTCAAAATTTAGCCCATGAAATGCTACATCAGATTTAATTAACACTTCATCCCATAAATAAGCCAGACGATTATGAAAATTCAGAGAATATCGAAACATCTAAGCCAAAGGGAAATCAACAATAAATTACACCCTAGTCGATTGTGATTGGTCGATGAATTTATGACGCAAATCTGTTTAGCAGACTATTTATCTCGCGCTGTATTTAAGTTAAGAATAACAATGTAATTAGTTTAAGTTTTAAAGGAAATATTTTTCGAACCAGTTAGTAAAAATTCTAAATTTTATTCTAAATAATTATAATATTTACATATGATAAACCAAAATTTCTCACTCATCACGAAAGTAACTAAAAAGATTAATCCCCGACTATTTCTGTGAAAACCAATAGAAGGTCAACTTTCACTAGCATGGAGCGCCTATAAACGAAAAAAGACGAAGCTGGATTTTAAAAAATTTGAGGACTCGACGCTAAGCTGCGGGACGAGATAGACGCTTTGATGGAGGACTAGGCCTGGACAAAATTTGAACCAATTTTGAAGAGAGGAATTAGTTTGATTTTAATAAGTGAGAGTTAAACAGTGAACAGTAAAGAAATCTAAAATCGGGAAGTTTATTTATTAAATAAGAAGAATAAAAAACTATATCATTTCAGAGACACAGGACTTGGGTGAGGTTAAACCATTACCATAGTTTGACAACATTGTTTTCAAAATTAACTAAATTTTATTAACTTTTATAAATATTAACTTTTCAAAAATTAAAACCAAATTTATTAAATCACCTTATATTTTAAGCATTTATGAAAATATTACTAGCCTAAAGGTGAGAGGGGTCTAGTCAGTACGAGTGCCCCTAGCCCAAGATTAAGATTACTTGTAAACAGAGACAAAATACAATGCTTACATATTGATAATTGATTGAATAAACATTAAGGATCTTGTGAAGTATATTATAAACTATTTAACCCATTTTATAATGTTAGAACCCGAGAATATATGAACGATAAAATCGAAACCAATACCTGGATGTGCTAAAGCTTTAGATGAATGATTGTAATAAACGTTATTCTATTATAATAAATTATTCCAATTAATAGAAAGTTAGGATTCATTGAACATTCTAAGATATTAATTAAATGAAATGAACAATTACATAGTTAGCAAATACTATTTATTTATACTGAATTTCTGAAAATAAAGTTTGTTAAATGTATCTAGATAAATACCTTATATTAGTAGTCAGAGCAATTCTTGTTATTGTATTCACTACAGCTGTTTCGCCGATCACAGTCGGCTTCGTCAGGTGCAGGACACTTAAATAAAACACATAAACACGACACTGAACATATACGACACTAAAAACATTGTTTTAAAATATTCGGAGGCTGGCTCTTCGTTAAATTTTACATTAAAAATGTCCGTGTGTGGCCACATCATTATTCGTTCGTTTCCGGACGAGTATCCGTCCGGAAACGAACGAATAATGATGTGGCCACACACGGACATTTTTAATGTAAAATTTAACGAAGAGCCAGCCTCCGAATATTTTAAAACAATGTTTTTAGTGTCGTATATGTTCAGTGTCGTGTTTATGTGTTTTATTTAAGTGTCCTGCACCTGACGAAGCCGACTGTGATCGGCGAAACAGCTGTAGTGAATACAATAACAAGAATTGCTCTGACTACTAATATAAGGTATTTATCTAGATATATACATTCAGCAATTCAAAAGCGAAAAATATAAAATCAATTTGGTTTTATAAGAATATAATTTGTTAAATGTTTTATTAATTCTAAAGAATGAGTACTATTTGCTAGCTGGTAATTTAATTAAATACTAATAATTAATAATACTGCCTTACTGTATTGCATATCAAGTAGGTTTAATAAAAAAATAAATAAATAAATAAAACAAGTATATATTACAATTTGGCACTCCAACGTGAGGCAAAGTTATCGTATCAAAATTTACTATATCTTTTGTTAAGTATATTTACAAATAACAAAACTATAACTAAACCAGCACTGTGCCAACCCCCGTATTTATACAAAACTAAAGGGGCGTGGCCTAAACCTACTTTCTAATATTAAGGTGTTAACAATTTGTCACATTAATGTTAACACGTTAATATTATCTCACTAATAAAGCTCAATATTTATTTATGAACAAAATTAATTAACAATAACATAAAAAAGTTTGACAATACTAACAACACTAAAACTACATAACAAAAGTAAACTCTGATCAATTAAATAAACAACATAATAACAAACAGGTCTCTATAGAGGTCCTGCAACAAGTTAACAATAATAAAATTTAATATGTAACAAATTATAGTATTACAGAGTGGTAAAGGGGCCCTGCAACAATAGAATCTAATTATTTTTAATTTTACCAAAACGTCTAAGCGATGCAAAAAGAACAATACCTAATCAAGGATCTCAACATGACCTGAATCGAATTGGGTATCAAGTGTCCCACACACCTCTCAGTACAATACAATCTATTATGATGAGCCTATCTGTTAAAACACATTTGCAGTATGGGCATTGCATTGGATTTCCATATTCATCGAAATCAATCGGTAATCATGAGAAGATGGATAAACCACCATTTCTTCTTCTTCTCAATGACTAACACAAATAGATTTATTCCACAGACAGACAGTATCTTTTACTTCCCTCAACTTATTGAACACTACATGTGTCCATTTTTCCGCCAATAGACCATGCAATTCGAGTTCAACTGCTAATAAAAAGTCAGATACCATAACAAGCTATGTGACTGGCATCTGACAGACTGGTTAGAAATTACATTTGTGACAATAACCTCACTATTTCTCATCATAGAGAATATGGGGTAGATACCATTAAATGCAGAATTGTATTGTCGCTATAAACAACGGCTATTGGCAAACTATTGGTTACATGTTGTGTTAATTTAAAAAGAGGTAGAAGTGAGAGCAGAAGTCAATAAAAAAATCAGTTAAGTTGTTTTATTGTCACACATCATACAATCTATCATGTACACTTCCCTTTAATGTACCATGATATTGATATTTTATACATTGACTTCATGATAATTTTCAAAACCAATTAATTACAATAAGATCAGAGAGAACAAGATCATAGGACCGACTTTTGGATAAAAAAACTCATGATAACTGGCTGGAAAGAACCTGTCATAAAAATATTTAAAACAAGCAGTCCAACTGATTCAATGTTTAGGTATGAAAATATGATGAAGTTGAAAAGTGATTGTCACAAGATATCTTGAGAACAGGTAAAATGTATGATTAAAATTTTGTATTTTAGTCCATGCCAAGTGTTATGAATATATCACTAAACTACATTAATATGTATCTTTAAAACTACATTAATTTTAAGATTATTATATTATAGTTCATTATTTAAAACTTACATTTTTCTCTGCTTAAGTACTCTCATAGCTTTCTGTTTTATATTATTTTTTGCTGGACCTTCTCTCATTTTTGCCATTTGGTCTTTGTATTTTTTTAACTCAGCATCCAACCGAGCAACTTTCTTTTCAACATTTTCAGCTCTGCTGTCAACCTAAACACCAAAGTGCAATAACAATAAAAAAGCAGCAAAATTGTCAACAATAATATATAAAAACATTAAAAACTAGGACAGCATAGGTTAGGTTTTTATTTTAAACTCTTTTGGTGAAAATCCATTAAGTGTTTATAATCACTTGACATGTTCACTGCTGAAATTTTAGTAATATAATATAATATTATATTATACATATATATATATATATATATATATATATATATATATATATATGGTGCATGCATATTATAGTGTAATATTATGTTATACATTTATAAGATTCTAAAAATTATGCAACCAACTTTACAACTTAATGAGAACCATCTCGATTCAATTCAGTGCATATCCGGGACAACCCACAAGTACTTGTGTGCGGAGTATATCATGTGTTTTTATAGAAATTGTTTAACAATCCTTTATTGGTGAACATGTAGTATCTTGTGATGTTTGTTGTGTTGTACATGTAATAGTTTTTGTTAAGTGTTCGTCTTCGTGAATGACATTTGTGCATGCATATATATATATATATATATATATAGTCATCTAGCCAGACCTAATGAAATAACCGATCACAATATTCACTGACTTGACAAACATAGTTATCAATATTAACGTAGTCAGTCGTAACCTATGCTAGATTTCGTACTTTTATATTTCTTATTTTATGTTAAACTAATGTATTTTCTGATTTGAGAAATGTCTTTCGACATAAAATATGATCTGATTGTTTGAAGATAAGGTAAATACTTAACGATTTCATAATTTTGCATAGCAAATTCCGATGACGATGTACATTAGGTATTTATCATATATTCTTTAAAAAAAAAGTAATAGTGTGTTGAAGCTCCCCTAGATCTTAGTCGCTAAAAATCATGCAAACTAAACTATTTCTTCTTTGACATTAATCAGATATTTTTTTAACAACACGAAAAAATTTTCAAGTGTAAAAATCCATTAATATTGAATAAACTGACACTTGTCGATACACGGAATTAAGGCTTATTTAGGTTTTTACAAATGTGTACAATGACAACGTGAGTCAAGTTTGTGACTGCATTACGAGTCTATGTTTACAAAGGTCTGGGAAGGTAATATATATAGTGTTAGGAATTAGGATAGTTTTAGTTAGAAATAGAATCTTAAGTTATTTTTAAGAAGCCAGAATGAAAACAGTTATTATGACAGACCTGGAAAACTGACGAAAACTTACCTTGCAAGCAAGGCAGACGTCATTGATGCTACAATGATATAAAAAACCTGGGGTGGGAGGAAACTTGGTCAGTGGGCCAAGATTGATCAAGGGAAGGTGCTGCAGGAATTCTTGAAGATAGCCAGACGGACTTGGCGAGTAAGAGCTTCCTAGGAGTATTGAGACTTCGGACTTCGGACGACCATCCATAAGAGTGGCAAGCAGGGTGAGCAAACTTCGTGTAAGAAACTTGTAATTATTTCAGAGTCAGATAATTAAACTATAATGTAGAACCAGATCTGTGAGTCACAACAATTAGAGTCATTCTGGAGTATTAGTAATTAAAAAGATGAAAATATTTGTAATTAGTAAATAAGAGAACTAAGCGAAATAGTCACATTGCATTAAATAATAAAAAATCATTAAATAATTAGATAACTGAACCACTGATTTAGTTTAAAGCTAAAGAACCCAGGCAGTTTTAAAGGAACCAATCCTAACAATAGTTACCTTCCCAGACCTCTGTCCTTTAATTTACATGCCATGATTTAAACTAATGTAATGTACAGCGTATAACAACATAGACTGGTAATGCAAGTCACAAACTTGACTCACCTTATTGTCATTGTACACATTCGTTATAACCCGAAAAAACCTAAATTAATTGAGTCTAAAATTGTAAGTTTCTTCAATAGGTTATTAATGGTATTATTTTGAGATTTGAGAATTGTTAAACAATTTCAGATTAATAACAACAAGGTAAATAGTTTAAGTTTGCACAATTTTTAGTAACTAAAAAATAGGGTAAGTTTCAATGCATAATTACCAAAAACATCTCGAAAATTAGCAGTCACACTCTGTAAATAAATACCTCCAAACAATTACTTGAAAGAAATGAAAAGGCCTATGAGCAAAACTGAAAAAAAAATCCTCTATTAATTTTAATGTAGGGCCTAGAAATAGAAGACGTTTTTGTGAAATAAAAAATGAATTGCTAAAACTACATATGATATTTATTTTTAAAAATGAAATAGCCTAAATGATCATTTATTCAGCAAAATTGAAGTCTTAACCTACAAAACAGGAATTGTGATGTTCAAAACTTACCCCTTGAATGACATCTGTCAAATTTGGTGGTGGTTCTTTTTCTTTGCCTCTTCCGAATAAACGGTTCATTTCTATTTATAATTTTATCTTGTTTCCTAATATAAACCAAAAAACGTCAAAATGTCTTATTGACAGATAATATCTATGAGTACAATGTGATTCACTCACAATTCAAAGTCTATTGAAAGTAAGTCACATATTGCTTTAGGTAGTCAAAGTTTACTGAAAGATTCTATTCCCAGTCCTTCAATCTTCAATACATGACATATTACATGAATGTATAAACTATTTTATTTTATAGTTAGACAAATTAGATTCTCTACATTTTAAAGTGTTAATAGTTTAAAATTGATTCCTAAGAATTGAAAAATAACCAACTAAAAATACTACTTAATTAATCTTTACGCAGATTAAACATAATTTGGAAAACTTCGGCTTCTCAACACAACTTGTGGGTTACTTATACTAGACTCTGAAATCGGAACAATTCAATATTTTTTAGGATTTTTACATAATCTTAGTACATGATCTACACATCTGTTAATAGTTTATTATATACTGTATTAATTTATATATTTTAAAACGATGAGTTAAATCTGTTAATAAATCAAAATATTATACAGTTTTTATTAGATTGTACCTGTTACATGTTAAACTTTGCAATCATATTTTATCAAAGTAAAAAACATTTGAAGAAGATTTTTTTATATTTAAATTCAGTAAACTAATCAAAATTTAGATTTAAACATTTAAATAGTACAGTCTGTCGATATAAAAAATCAAAATTAATGAAGTTGCTATAATACTAAATAAAATTAACTACATTTTTAATTATATAATATTAAACAGCTGTATACATTACTTAGGATTTATGCCATCTCAGCTGTTTCCGGCCACGTTATGATGGCTGACTATATAGTGATTACATTGTAGATTTTTTAAATTATTAATAAATGTTGTTTGTTTTAGAACAGGATTTATTTAATTCTTTATGAAATTAGTTGTTAAAGAACTAATTATTTATACTAGTAGTGATATAATGGGTTGTTGGACTAAATGGATTTTACTATCAGTGTTATTAGCTTGTACACAAATAGCCGCTGGTGTAGAGCTAACCTTCGAGTTGCTTGACAATGCTAAAGATTGCTTCTATGAAGATATAAAGCTAAATACTTCTTGCACCTTGGAATATCAGGTATGGAAATTTATTTTAAATTGATTTTATCGTAAATAATTGAAAATTATGTTTCTCTAATTATACTTGTACATTTTAAAAATGGGAGTGGCATCAAAACAAAACTAAAAGGCTGTCAAAGAGAAATAGGACTTAGCCTAGTTTTATAATTTAAGCCTATTTGCATATGTAAGTCATACTCTAGTATCATTCAGACAATAACAGATATTAATGTTATGTCTGATTTTGTATTATCATTTTGATAAATATGGAGAGAAGTTGTCAGATTAAGTGCAAAATCTGGGTAATTGCGCTTCAAAATAACGGTTTTTCCATCAAGTAGATACTCATTTTCAACGTAAGTAGTTTTTTATTTCTCACAATTCATAATTTACTTAACAATCTATGAAATTGACAAATTTGTAACATATTCAATCTTATAGTCATATTGAATTTAATCGTGGGGCGCATGTACATTTCATTAACTTTTGTAGGTTGATATTACTATGTTTCTATGATATAAGATTCAGAATGACTAGGTCTCTGAAACCCAGACCTAGTAAAGGAACTATATGTCAAATAAGGTAAATATAACTTAGATGTTTAATGAGCACTGTGGTGAATATGAACAATATAAAACACTGAAACCCCTACCACAAGTTTGGTACATAACACACACACACACACACTAATAAAATATTTATTTACCTTGTGTTATTATAGTTCCTTGTTAGTAAATGGTTGTGTATATATAAGGTGACTCTTAATTTACAGTTTATCGTCTACAACATACCTTACTTCTTAAGAATAAATAATTTGTTCCTTGCAGAGTTAACTTTTTCCACTGAAAAATCACAATCTAAAAACTACCAAATCCGATGTATTTATAGGTTAGACATAATGGCAAATGTTCACATATATTTATATATCTCATATGTTACTAAAAAGCTATTTCAATCTATATATCCGTGATCACAGATCACATGGTATATGCTATGATTCCTCCATATTAATAATCTAATTTCAAATTATTAACTTCAGGTTTGGCCTGGTGCCTATCCCACAGTCAGGGAAATTGCATTGGGTCAAGGATCCCTAGTTTCCCCTATATAAGGTTTGGCCAGATGTTTACATGTATAAATATATATATATATATATATATATATATATATATATATATATATATATATATATAGCTACCTGGCCAAACCTGTCAAGATATATAATTATATCGCAAAGTAAGTTAATTATTAACTTCAATAAACATACGAAAGGGGCACTTGGACATGAAAATGTACCTTTATCACATAGCACTCTCGGTAAAGAAAAATATTCCTCAACTTCTTTATTCACCTGATTTAAGTCTCTGTGGCTATTTTCTGTTCCTGAGATTGATCATCTCAAAGGAGACCTTTATCATCTATGGGAGAATCTTGGAGTTACTCCCACCCTTTTTGTTATCTTAATGTTGTGTCATACAATTTATGTGCGAATCAAACAAAGTTTAATATAAAACACGTTTTGTGGATCCAACTTTATTATTTTATAAGTTTTGAACTCTACAGTAAGTACGGGCTTGGCAATTCTGAGGGATCCTAACTAGATTTACATAGTCTGTTTTTTTATCTTTCCTGTCTGGTCTCTCTTGACCAGCTCTTTTTCTTTTCCAACACTGATGCTATTAGAATAATCAATACCTGGGGGTTTTTATTTTATGTTTTTCTCCCCTTTCTTTTATAAAGAAATATGTTGAACTCCTCGGCAGCACTCACATATAAACTTTTCTTATTTCAAGTTGGCCTGAAAGTTTGTATAACTATAGTCACAATCAATCATATAAGCTGGAAAATTGGACTTCAGGAAAACTGAATCTCTTTTTAAATAAACAGACTGTTTGTTCTATGTAATATTTGACATTCTAATTTATTGTGAGTTTTAAACATGAGAGTAACTTTTTTTTGCCAATCATTCTGCAGAACACAATTGAAAAATACCATTCCATGGGCACGTCCTTCTTCTACCCATTATTGGGTTAAAATATCAGCCTTTATTTTGTGTTTATGAATTAAATTGTCGATGATTAATTGATAAGTAACTGTTGTTGTAACAGGTTGTAACCGGAGGATCATACGATGTTGATGTATTAGTTGAAGATCCAACGAGAGAAACTATCTACAGACAAGTGAAATCTCAGTATGATTCACATACATTCACCACACAGAAAGAAGGCACTTATGCATTTTGTTTCAGTAATGAATTTTCAACATTTTCTCATAAATTGGTTTACATGGACATACAAGTAGGGGATGAAGTGCCGTTACCTGGTTTGGGAGAACACACTACTGTTATGACACAGGTAACAGATTATTATTAGTTTTTATTTATATATTAACTTATATCTGAGACACTTGATCAATAGCAAAATATAAATATCTGACCTCTACTAGGATGGAGGGTTTTGTTTTGTTTTTTTTAGAAAGAAAGGTTTAGTCAATAGGGATGAAGAGTTAAGATATATTTGTTCAAGTAAGTTGGAAATATGTTTCTTTTTTTTTTAATTTATCTATTGATTTCCAAACATTCCAGGTCTATTTTTTGTTCCATGTTCAGAAGTTTAACATTTGACTTAGGATCAAAATTGTTTCCTGTATCTAATAAATGATTGACAAAATTTGAATTAGATTTACCATACATTCAACTGTGTATATGTTTTTATTTCTATTATTAACTGGCCTACCAGATTGATCTGTGTACTCACAGTTAATTGCAGTCATTATAAGAAATCTTATAAACACTATTTTTTTAAATATCTCTCTTATCTTTATTGTTAAACAAATAATTTTCCAATATTTCTTAGCAGTAAAAGGCAAGTTGTAACATGCAGTTCTTTGGTTTATGCGAATTCTTTAATTCTAATTGCATATTAATTATTTGAATTTAATATTTACTGTTTCAAACAGGGTTCTAACCCACTTCTGTACTTCACAAGCTGGCGATACATGCAACGTGAAATGGAAGGATGCACTCTAATTAAAGTCTAGTTACACATTTTAGGCTTTGAAAATCTTTTTAATATTCATAGTTAAATTTGTTAATCATTTTATACAATTATTATTTCCATGATTTTTTTTATGCATAATCTAAACAAATGACATAAAACTTATACTAAACTACAAAGTTTTCTCTAAAACTCTTTTTTTCCCTTTCTTTTTTTATTGAATTTGATTCTAGAAACGTCCGTGATCAATTGTTTCTCTTTCCTGTCTAATTTTTAAAATAAACAACTCTTTACCTTCTCATGATTTAAAAAAAAAAAAAAAACCACACTCGTTCAATGTACCCAACCTTCTTTTTCAATCACATTTTTTTATAAAATTTCTCACTTTTCATGTCACTCTTGCTTACACCCACGCCACCTCTCGTACCGGCGGTGTCTACCTACTAAGAAAAACGGAACTTTTATCTCGACACCCACCAGTTTCGTAGTACAGACCAATGAGAGTCGGCCTTTTTCATTTATGACGTCGTTGGGTCTGTAGATTCCGTTTTCAATGGAACCATGCATTTCTTGTAAGCACAACCCACGCTCTTTTTGAATTGTTCAATTTTTATTTATTTATTTATTCTTTTACATTAGTTCTTTTCAAATTTGTTTTGTCCAAAGTGTTTACATTTTATAATTTCGAATGCTACATATTTAATACTTTTCCAATTAATTATTAATATGATTAATTACCATTAATACCTTTATTAATTTTTTATTTATTGGTTGGGGAATATCCCATGCTTACAAGGTTTATATTGGATATTGAATTTCCAACATTATAACTAATGTTTCCATTCAAATTAACTCTACAATTTTTGATTTTTTTTTTTTCTTTTTCATTTGTACTTAGTATTATATAGGGAATCACATATTTTAAGTTATAGTTTTTTATCAAAAATATTGTAAACTAATTTGACACTAGATGTTATTTGTTTGATAGTATTAAATTTATTCTGGAAATCTGTAGGGGATAAAGAATAGCCTACTTCTAAATCTGTGAATCATCTTATGGAAAATGGCATGTTTATGGTTGATGGGATGGTTAGAATAACCTCATCTGATTATGTTGGTTTTCTAAATATTTTGAACATAATTTTCTGTTTTGATATTTAGATCAAGAAAATTGATGTTATTCCTTCCTTAATTTTCATATTGAATTTTATGTTTGTGATCAGAATTGATGAATTAAAAATTTTTTTTTTCTAACTGTCTAGTATCGTTTAATGTGCATAGGACATCATACACATAGCTATTACCAGTATACAATTTTTTTTAAGAAGATATTATTAGATATAATAATTTTTCTTCAAATTTAGGCATTAAAATTTCGGCAAGGAGATATGACAAAGGAGACTCCATTGTCAATTCCTCTATTTGTTTATAAAATTGATTATTAAATTTAAAATAATTATGATCCATGCAAGAACATTTTAATTAATCGATAAAATTTTCCTCATTGGCGTTTTGAAGCATTTCATGAATGATGTCCTTACATTTTCCAATAGGTATACTAGTAAAAAGGTTCTTGACATCAAAGGATACATTACTAATTTTCGTTAACTAAACTGAAAGAATTTTTAAGACTATATTTAGACTTAAGTTCCGGTGAATTTTTGAAAATAATGTTACATTTTCGTGCTAGTTTATAAGTGGGAGCATTAGTAAAAGAAATTACAGCACAAATGCTAATGGAAGGTTGTGTAACTTGGGATGATATCATTATTTTTTATTATAGGTTAAAGGATAACAAAAAATATTTCTTGAAAATGTATTACTACACACATAAGTTTATGACACCCATTTTTCTAATTAGAATAAGTAATGTCTTAATACAATTACCATGGAATATTTTTCAATTTTTTGAAAATTTTGAATATTCACTCTAATACAACTTTTCCTGTATTCATAAGTGTCACATTTAATCCACTTAATAAGTATAAGGGATTACTTCAAGGGCTCAAGGGTGTGGCAATCCCATGATACTGTAGCTGGATTTACAACTTTTCTATTAGTCAAACCTGATCTCTTCAAGGGCTAGAGATCTCTTATTTTCAAGCCCTTTTATTCTTTCTTTTTTTTAAAGTGATGATGACTGAGTGTTGTAAACAACCAGAAAAAAAAATAATAATAAGTGATTAGCTGTGTGTTGTCGTCATTTACCAAGAAATAATTTGGTTATTCTTTGACCTGTAAATTAATGAAGTCGTCATGTTTATTATTAAAAAGATAAAGAAATTTTGTGTCTTAAAATTGGTTTAGAGATATCTAACATTAAAAATGTTTAATGTTATTTTGAAAATGTACAATCGGTTTTAGTATACTGATAAAACGTTATATACAAAACCTGGACTCAATTCCAAAAATTATAAATTTGTATAAAAATAACATGATGAACCTTTTTGAACATATGTCTATAGGAATGTTTATCTTTATTTTAGTATTCTGAAATAATATTGCACACTAACTCTGTATATGCTGGGTGTTTTAAAATCACTCTACCAAAGTGATTCTAGACATCAAAATAAATTCTTATAATCATAATATGTACTGGCTACCTGGCTTTTGGTCTTTTTAAATGTAACTCTGAATGAATGGCATTCATTAAAAAAATTCCAAACATCTAAAAAGCCTTTGGTTTTACAAATTATTTACTCTTTAATGTTGAAAAAGTTGATATCTTTATTGTTGCTGTTTGTTGAAAAATTTGTTGTTGTTTTTTACAAGAAAAAATTTACTGCTTTCAGAGTGTGTATTTATAAATCAGAACTGCATACTTGATACAAAATATAGTACTTAAGTACCTTTATTCTTATCATCAACACTTACTGATAACAAAACCATTTCTTTAAACCCAATGAGAACTAATAAGCTTCTCTTGTTGTTTTAATCTTGTGATAAGGAACGGCATTCATATAATTGTATGTTATATGTGGATGTCACAAGTGTTCGATTAGAAACAATTTGAACCACTGGTAGAATATAAGCATTCATTTTTTTAAATTGGTTTCTTGTTGTTTAAAGATGAAAACCTCTGTCATCATCGCCTTAAAAAACAAAAACAAAAAGAGTGGATCAAAAGGCTGATGGGGGGGGGGGGGGCATTACTGTCCTCCCTGCAAGCATGTCTTTATTCCCCCTGACTTACCACACTTCATATACATGTTATCACAATAATAGTTGTACTATTCTTTAGAATAAATTACAAGGATGCTTCCAGTATATTTTAAAAAAATTTTAAACGTAAATAATTTCTCTCGAATCACATTGATCGAGTTAAATTTTGATTATTCTAGGTCATTCATCACTGAAGATGTCGACATGTTTAAGAGTTAATAAACGCATTATTTGTGAGAAATTGTGTTCAAGTTTAATTTTAATTTTATGTCATACCAAATAAATTTAAATTTATAAGATTGAATTATTTTAACTCATGTGTTTCGTGAAATGGAAAAATTGTAGGCTAGAACTTTTTTTTTTTTATTTGAGCGTTGCATTGTATTATAAATTCATGACTATTAAAGAAAAACACTTGAATTGTTTTTTATTATACTGTTTTTTTTTCTGTAATGGTATTTCTTTTTAATGTTACCTAAAAAACTAACAAAGATTACTAACTTTTGTTGGTTGTAATATGTTTAGGTAACCTTGGGGAACAGGTTTTTGTGATGACATCATTAACACTTCTCGTCACCATA
Source organism: Aphrophora alni (assembly GCA_963513935.1). Taxonomy (NCBI): domain Eukaryota; kingdom Metazoa; phylum Arthropoda; class Insecta; order Hemiptera; family Aphrophoridae; genus Aphrophora; species Aphrophora alni. The sequence goes on from OY740777.1 coordinate 25,237,299, forward strand.
GGCTTGTGGTACTCTGTTGGTTAGTCAGTCTGCCATGAGTCCCACGCAGAATCAAAGGGTGTTGTTGGAAATTTACTTTGTTGTAAATTCATACAATTGTTGTCCGTAGAAAAATTTTTTGATGCTCCCATTCTAAGGAAATCAACAGAGTCTGATCTTGTGAAATATTTTCGTGATACAGGAAGTTCAATAATAGACCTAGGAATTGCCAACTTTCAGTCAGTATATCAAAGATTACACATCATATTTAACAGACTCTTGTGCGTTATCCTGGTAAATCACTTCAGCAGTTATCTCAACAGATGGAAACATCTTATCCAACCTCTTAAACTTAGAGCCAATAAATGTCTGAAGCTCTAATAAACATCATATAAACTTCAGATAATTCAAGATTATGTCCTTTGGATACAGAAGAGCATATAGTATTGTGATTATTTTAAGAGATTCATTTGTAACAATAAGAATAATCAACGTAACAATACTTTTTTTTATAATGAGCCATTAACAATCAGAACACTTGGAACTACCCAGCAAAAATTGGAGTTTAGTGTGCCATATCAAGAAGGAGAAATCATAAAACAATTTGTTACTATGTTTCAAGTGATGAATGTTATTGTTGACCTGTCATTGTTGATCATCATTGAAAGAAACAATGACGATATGTTGTGAGTTCTTCAGCAATCAATTCATCTCAGGCCACCACAGTTGCCAGATCAGCAACTTACAGATTTTTTTTCTGTGGGGCTATCTAAAAGATTTAGTATACCACAATAATGCCAGAAAGCTTCAAGATTTACAAAATAACATAACCAACACTGTGTGGGGCATCCCACCTAATGTACTGAATCGTATATTTTCAAACATGTCGAAATCGTGTCGAGTAGATTTGTCTGTTAAAAAATGGAGGATAATTTCAGTATTTTTTGTAAAGATATCTCAACAAACACAATATATATCTTAATTTCTAATGTACAAACTGTATAAAACAATGTTATATTTTGTTAAAAAACATATATTTGACTATTTCTATATTGAGTTTCATTTAGAGTTCGTAGATTCAGAGTCTTTCTATATAATGTTACCGGGATATCTAATAATATACACTACATAATATAAATAAATAGTGTAACTAACCTTTAATAGTTTGACACTTGTTATACAAAACTAATTTTGTCAACAGAAAAAAAACTAAAAACATTGTACAAACTTTCTTACACACCCATTCACTAACATACTATTTTCACTATCAGTATCATAGATTCTGTCTTTGTCAAAATATTTAAATAGGGCCTAAACTTGTTTCGCTTGTGCCAAAAATAAATCTTATTTCAATTATTAAAATCTAGTTTTTAATGACAGTGGTCAAGGTTTGTTTTGTTTTCTACCGATTGTTCCTGAACCATAAATGGTTTTTACTAACTATTTTATACCTAGGTTTGAATCTTGAATCTTCACATTTCAATAAAATTTGAATGAATCGCTGGAGCTGATTTTGAAACATATTTTATAACAGCACCAAGGTCGATTGTTTTTATTTATAACTCATGAACCGGCATTTTGGAGTTTTGTTTGGGTCCTTACTTGAAAAAATTTTGATTTAAGTCATTAGAGCCAATAATGAGAAAGAATCACAAAATAAGATACATTGCCAAATTTGATTAAAATTAGTCCAGGTGTTTTTACTTTATATCACTGCACATATGATTGGCCTGCAGATATCATTGCAATTAGACTTATGGGATTTCAAACAGATATATCCAAAAAAAAATTAATATTCAATTCTTATTAATTACATCATAACTTTCTCTATGCTACGCATATGTAAGAAAAGAATGAAATTACTGTATTTGTAATAAACTGTTTGTGTTTTACAGATGGAATCATCATCTGCTGATATACATAAATCCCTAAACAGCATTATTGATTACCAAACTCATCATAGATTACGAGAGGCTCAAAGTCGTAAACGAGCAGAAGATCTCAACGAACGAGTGTTCTGGTGGTCGATGAGTGAGACCATCGCAGTACTCATTGTAACCATTGGCCAGGTGTTTATTCTTAAAAACTTTTTTTCTGAGAAAAGGCCAACAACGTTCAATAGGTTATAAAAACTGAAAAATTGATTTGATTTGAGTAAATCATCAAAACTAGTGCTTCATTTCAATTGTTTGTTATTAATTTCAATTTAGGTTATTTTTGTTGTACAAATTTATCAAGGCAAACTGTGAGCAGAGAGATTTAAACTATGATTGGGATGATATCTGGATATAGTATCAATAACTACTTAAACTTTGTGTGTTTGTGTTATTCATTCTCTTTGTAAAAAAATTCTCTTTTTTGGTTTTTTTTTTTTTTTTTTTAAGAATTTCTCATTCATAATTGAAACTGTTTAGATATATTAAGTCTATAAATACAGTTCAAATTTTGTTCTCATTGAATTTTATTTTTTCATTGGATAAATTTAATAAAACTGAAAAACTTATTGTTTCACCAAAGTAAAAATACTTACAGGTTTTGATTGTATTGTAACATTTACAGAATTGTAAAATGCTTTCCAGCAAAATTTTCAATTTTAGAAACCATTTTGAAATACACACAATTTTGTTAAAAAATGTATGCCCAATGTAATAGTAAATTTTGTGTGGACTACTATTTATTTTTTTGTTTTTATTTATTTGTTGTTCTACAAATACAATTGTTTTATTTTCTCATTTTAAGACTGGTGTGATTTTTAAACATTCATCTACACTTGGCCTATTTAACATTTGAATTCATAAATTGTAATAATTAATAAAAATGTCCTTCACAGCTGACATTGATGAGGGGAGGAGGAGTTCCAATTATTTGATTAGGAATTATGTTTATAGTTTCTTTGGAACTAACGTATAAATTGTTTAGTATTGAAACATTTTGATCTACTTTTCAATAAAAGTAAACCATCTTATAATCTGACCAACTTGAAAAGCCTGTGTTGAAATGATTTCAACCCTAAAAAAACACATTCAGAATTGATTTTATCGCACTTCATTAAATATAAAATGCCTATTTTGTTGTTGGTTTTAACTATTTGCGAATGGTAGTTAAGGATTAGTCCAGGATTAAATTTTCTGGACTTTAAGTTTGGATCTTAAAGAAAACAAGTTGATAGAATATCATCAACATGGTACTTACCTAGCCTCATCAATACAATATAATACAAACAGATCCTCAAAATGTAATGTCTAGAAGTTAGTTTCTTGGGCCTTAGAGGAAATGTTAAAATGTATTGGTAAATGAATCAGTATAGGGTCAGTAAGTGTGTGTAACACTACTTTCACTCACTACGTCCACATCATGACTCAGCCTTGTCGAATCTCATGGAAGTCAAGGGGTCGAAATTATATTTTGGAGAATACCTTTGTTATTTGTCATCGTAGAGAGGTACCATTACTTGCAAAATTAAAATCTACAAATTTGTTTCTAATTTAGTGTGGTATGGAGAAAATGAAAAGAGAACACTTAAAATAGCCACTATTTAGTCATATTATTTTTTTTTTTTTCTTTATGAATTTTGATGAGGTTCTACATAAGTACACTATAGTCCTCTATAGCAAATTTCATGTTCCTAACTTATTTTTGTGGCAGCTAACGTAATGTTAATTATATCAAAATGTACTCAGTGGAGTTTGAAAAAAGAAAAGACAAAATGAATTTCTATTTCATGTTCTGTCGTGTAAATTCAAATAAAACTAAAATCTTCCATAAAAGGGTCAATTATAAAATTTTATTAACTGTTATTAGATAATCAATTTATGAGGAATGAAAGCAATAATAAACTAATTTCTTAAACTGAACATTTATATAATAAAACAAAACCTTGTATCGGCTGACAGTTGTGTTAAATCAACAACAGCTGTAACTATTGTATAATTAAAAAATGTTTGCTAACAATTATCTGTTACTTAATGACGTGGTATTACTTAATTGGTTCATTAGGTACTTAATTAGAGGCAGAAAAATAAGCAAAGCTTAATTTGAACAAACACACATTTACATTCAAATATCCCATAAAGTTGTAAAAATCTGATACACCGATATCAATTACAACAAATTAAAATAATACTTGTTTGGCATCAATTGAGTTAAAATATATATTGATCCCAAACTAAAAATTAATTGTACAAAAAACCTCTTAACTAAAGTTTTAATTTAAATAATTATGTAATAAAATGTAGATTAACATTCAGACAGTTGAAATAATCAATAGTTTGTGTGCGGCAGTTTTTGTGTATAGTTTTGTTAGGGTATCTAAAAGAGGGAAACAATAATAGGCATGTATGTGACAATAAATGATATATATTATGATGATAATATTTCATAGATCTAGTTGGTTTCATAACCTAACATCACAATGGTTATGATAACGGTGTGACGGGATTAATTCTTGGCTACATCATTACTTTAAATTTATCCTAGATAATAAGTTTTAATAGCGATATGGGTCAAAGGGAATAAAATATCAAAAAAAATTTAAAATACAGTAGAACCCCTCAAACTCGACCCCCTCAAACTCGACATTCCGTCAAACTCGACAGGGCCAGTGACAAGGAGCATGGGATTTCCAAGGTCATTCACTGCATTGTTTTACGCCATGTGCGCCTGCCAGATGCCCGGAGTTTGAGGCTTGTTACTTTTGTTTATAAAGCTGAGAGGGTTGCTTCTTTGTCTAGCCACTTTCTAATCCTACTGTATAGTAGAGGCCAAAGTTAAAGATAAAGGGTCCAGGTAGACCAGGACAGCCCTAAACATTTGTTGTCAAAACATTCATATTGTTGTGAACCCAAGCGCCTAACCACCCGGATGCTACCGGTCATTAGCACCGATTCCATTAAAGTAAGCGGCAAGTCTTTTGTCATAACAATTCAACGGAGCGTCGTAGAACTATGATTCAAGTTTTGTAATAAAGGCCTTAACCAGGTGAGGAAAATGACCCGACTCTTAATTATATGCGATCAGCAGTTCAATTTATAGCATTTGTATTGGACTGTGTTTGGTATGGACATTCTTTTTCTTCGGCGACTTTTTTTTTCAATGCTAACTTTGCTCTAATGTTTTTTTTTTTTTTAATATAAAATTGTTTTAATCTTTAAAAATATTTAATGGACTGTCTGTTTTTTACTGTAGACTTTACTGTAAATTTTATTACAGCATATTAGGATAGGTCTTTTTAGTTTACTAAACCTATTGTACAAGGCCAACACTTTTTAAATCTCATTTGACCGATCGATAAATTTAATTTTAATGTGTGATTGAACACACTATTTTTTTGTTGTCAGGCAGGGACTTTTTTGCAATAAACATTTAATCATTGATAATCAATAAATGTACAGTTATTTAAAATAATTTTGAGTATTTGTTGCAAACCTAACCATTAAATACCAAAGTTCCCTAAAACTCGACAACCCCCAAACTCGACAACCTTAAAGTCCACATTGTGTCGAGTTTGAGGGGTTCTACTGTAATTATAACGGTCATTAACACACACACACACACACAGATTGTTTAGTCCTTTGATAAGTACCTTCAAGATTAAACAATTGTGATACAAGAAGTTTGATTCATCCACCTGATCTTTATTTCATTATAAATAGTTGAAAAAACAAATGCAAGGTTCTATTAAGTTTTGCAAACATACTTAACAACGGTTTGGTGTAGAGCATGGGCTTACCCTGCGAGGGGCAGGGGGGCAGCTGCCCCCCCTGGAAGTAAAAAAATAAATCTTTATTATACATTTTGTTGCTGGAATTTAATACAATTCTTGAAATAACTATTTTAATAATTAATTGTATATTGAATGACCATGGTTTCCCCCCCCTTGCCCCCCCCCTAGTTTTGACCCTGGGTACGCCCTTGGTGTAGAGGACACACATTACAGACAGAATGTTTAAATCCTACTTTTTTATAGTTTGAGTTTAAGAAAATTTATTAATTATTACAGGCCTTCTTCCTTCTGAAGAATTTACTAAACTTTTTAATTTTTTAACGACTGGAATATTAATGGCTTCATAAATAATAATGTTATCTTATCAAACAAAAAATGTCATGGAGATAATTTCACTGTTCCCTCTAAATTTATTGTTTGTTTGTGTTTCTAACTATTGATGCAAGACAAATACTACCACATATAAATTACACTCCCCCCCCCCTTCCCGAATTATGAGACTAATAAACAAAAGGGTTTCATAAATATATACACATTTGACTGTTAACTAATGCTAGCCAAGACAATATTTATATCCATTTTATAGATGTAGTATAGAGCCAGTTTAGGCTATTTATACAAGCATTTCATCCCCAAAAAATATGAGTAGATTATTCTTTTTTATAGATAATTGATTTCTTTATACAATTTTACAATAATAAAAGTTCACCTTTTTTTAGTTTTTAGCATGCATCAATTTATATGGAGTACACTATCTTGTAGAGCGTAAAGTTTTGTACAAAAACATTGGTAGTGGTCTTATGAGTTATAAGAGATTTGGAATATCAGTTACATAATTGAGACTCACAGTATAGCTCCTGTAAGTGCTATTCATATTTATTCCAAAATCATATCAAGTTTACAAAGAAAGAATGTTATAATCCTTGATTTGTCAAAATATTTTTGTGCTTTTTACAGGAAAAAGTTCTTTGTTGGTTGTTTACTATACATTTCAGTGCACAACAATTTTTTTTTTTTTAGCATTATTAGCTAGAGGTGCAATCGAACGTTTGATATGTCTTCCTTGAAGTATATAGGAAAGAAAACTAATCAATTAGCATATTGGCATTCCTTCGTTATAAAATCAATACGATTCCACAATAAATACGAAATAGCTGGTGCCATGTTGCGCTCGATTATTTTATTAATCTTAAAAGTGAATTAGCGTCCTAACACTAACCTTTTTGTGGAAAATGTCATGTTCTTTAAAATAATCCTCAGTATATAGTAAAAGTTCACCCGATTTACCCAATAAACCCTAACCTTGTTCCTCGGGCATGAATTCACCCCAGTTCTAGTTATAACCACAAAACTCACGGAAATAAATTCATTGATATCCAGAACTAAGGAACATGTAAATATAACTATTAAAGCTTTATCATAGATTAGGTTAAACCCTAATTAAATGAAAATCAGTTCGGATTTAAGAGAAAATCTTCATAGCTGATGCAAAAAGTTGTAGAGTTAATATTTCTTATAAAGTAGAATGTGAATCACTATTATAGCACCTTACAATGGAGAAATGTAAACTTGAAAAGGGAATTTCTTCTCTCCACCGTCATGTAGTGAGGAATGAATCACTCATTACTAGATATTTGGAAGAAATTATTGTCAGATGACTGGAGACAAGAAGAATTTACACATTCCACATTCTAAGTTGATGCAAAAAGCTATATTCTGCTTTTGAAAGGAACAGATTAATGTCAACGGAACTGTCCTTTCATTTTATTTAAAATTAATGGAAATCGCTCAAATTATATGTTACTGGGATCATAGTTATGAAATCAAAGCCTTTGAAATTTTGTAAACATTCCAAACTATTAAAGTTAGAATGAATGGTTGGAAATGAGCTTCAAATCAGTAATTATGATGAGAAGAGTGTACTGAGAGCTGAAATTCCTCTACTATAATTGTATGAATGATCTAATATCATTAATTCTTTAATAAATTGTTGGTGCCGAGAAAATGTGTACAAAATACAAAAGCTTATGAATTGATATGAATATCATAAATTTATATTTTTTGAAATTAATATACAATAATTAGAATACTTTACTTATAGCGTTTTAATGATGTCCTAATTTCTAAAGAAATTTTCTAATTATGCAAAAATTGAGAATTGGATTGATTGACTGGATAATTTATGGTTTTAAAATAGTCATTAAATAGCAATAAACACTAAAGTAGATTTCTAAGATAATTTATTTGGAGATTATTCTTTTAAAAAAACAATGATTTATTCTCGTGATTACAAGAAATTCTTTTTCCGCAATGGATCCATAAGCTGTAAAAAATCTGAAATTAGTTGAATAAATGTAAAATTCAATATTATTCTAATAAAGATGTACAATATCGTCCTTTATATACCCAAATTTATAAATAAAATATGTAGTCATTTGTGTGTTTAAAAACTAATACAAAACATTTAGAGATAATAATCAACTTCCATTACAAAGTGAAACATGAGAACTACTATAGTACCATTTTGAAAACTAAAACTAGTTATCTATGAAAAAAACCGAGGGCTAAAGTTAGGCCTAACGGTCACAATTATTAAAACAAGTTTCAAATTAGTTCATGAAAAAATCACTAATCTAAGTTTATCACTTGATAAAGAAAGTTGATCTACACTTTCAAAATATTTATTAATTTTCATATATATATAAATGTCTGATTAATCTATTCAATAATATTAGCAATCCATAAGTGTCTGTTAAATTTAAAATGAGAAAAAGGATGAACAGTTAGATTTGTTTGATAACCTTGTCTAATCCACTTTAACTTATTACCATTGTTCTTTTCTAAAACAAGGTTAAGTTATTCCTAAAACTAATAATTTAGATACTAGCCACAAAAAGAAGAATTAAAGTATACAATGAAACGGTATCAAGTTTTTCAAAACTCAATATTTTAGTATAAATGTGCGAATAGTCAAGCTTTTCATTTTAGCTAAAATTGTTTAATTATTAGATTGTCTATGACAAGTAATGGTTTTGGCTAGGATTCAAAGCAACGAAAAGTAAGCTTTTTTAAAAGGCAAGAATAAAATTGGTAATTCCTTTGCACAATCAATAACTAAAAATATCATTGTTTGATTGTGTTTCATTTTTAATGCTATTTGATTTGATGAGATGAATAGCTTGATTAGGAGATCACCTACTTATCTCGCCACACTTCGGACTAGTATATTGTCAGAGGTTACACAGGTTCAGGTTCGGTTGATGTCACTGAGTTTTTATGTGTGAAACTAATTCACCTGTCTTCATTAGTCCAATGGACATGAAGTAAAGAAGTTTAATATACTTACTTATATATACATTAGGGTATTGATTATGAAATCATCAATTAACCGAAACAGATTTACTCATCTTTAAACAATTTTGGGAAGGAAAAATCAATATTTGCGGTTTAGTTAAACCATTCAATTGATTTAATAATCAATATATGATATTTATTACTGTCATTCCAATGGTTAGAAAGTATAACAGTTAATCGAAACTTTTATTAAAATTCATCAAAATGTTAAAAAGGTTAAAAGAAGAACAGTCATACCACAGAGAGTATTTACTGTAGCACAATTTCAATAAACATTATTCAGTCGAATTATTCAACCGAAAACAACCAATTTAAAAGCGTAAAAGAAGACAACAAAACAAAAATTAGTCTTTTTCAATAAACATTACTCAAAATTTCTCCTAGATTATTTAAGCTTTTGTTAAAAAATTCTCATTTTATTGTTCTTAAATTTTGGATTCATGAGTGTTACTCTGTAAAAGTGTGTTTCTACAATCATTTAATAAAATATAAATATAATACCATTAATTTTTTGTTTAATCCTTCATTTATCTTTTGTTTTTTATGTCCGATAATCCCAACAACAATTATTCCCAATTAGTTTGAATAATCAATGCTCTACTATATTATTTATATAATTGAAATTAAATTACTCCAATAGGTTAAGAATAGTGAAAATTTCCTAATATTTAAGTGTCAGCATTTATATGGAAACGATCACAACAGCTTGAATTTTTATTAGTATTTTCGTAATAGAAACAATATTACAAAATTCATAATTTTGGACCTTGGATTGAAAATTTAAACTAAAATATAGAATCGGGAAATTTACACTCAAAAGAGTAGGTCAGGAATTACAGATAAGGCATTTTTTTAAACAGAAATTAGTTCTATTTGTTAATTTATAACAAGTTTTTTGATAGTTTGATGTAAAACAAAAAGTTTGAATACAATTTTCTACCAATCCTAACATCCTCTTATTATTTATATTTGTCAATGTATATTGGAGTTTCTCAATTTTTTAGACCTACTTTAGTACTTCAGTACATGAGAAATTTCATAATCCACATTTTGGGGAGACTTTGTGAACTATTGGTGATAACACTTTGATTAGAGATTCCCACTTCTTTCACTCTGTTCTGTCTGTCTGTGAGAGTAATGCCATGGTGACATCAAGGAGGACACAGACAGGCAGACTACTGGGAGAAATATGCGAGTAAGATCCTACCAGTTATAATAAAAAGTTATAAATGATTTATTTTAATACTTTCATTGTTTACAAACTTATGTTATGTAAATTATGAACATTTACCATTTGATTACTAGTTAGTCATGTCAACTAATTGATTTTTCAGTTTGGGTAATTGTATCAATTATCATAAAATCATTATACCTAAATTAACACTAATTAAATTTTTGGGAATACACAGCTTCTCCCCCCCCCCCACACACACACACACATCTTTGCTATGAGCTTTGTTTTTATACCTTCATTTTTGTTACCTGTAGTCAAAATATTCTGTATTGTAAGTAAACTAATGAAATATATACAGTGTCCCAAAAAAGATAAACCCCGGCTATTCATTTTCGGATTAAGATATTGAGTTCAGATTTTATATGTTATGTTTTACAAGTATACCAAAAACAAATGTTTTATATTTGTTTAAATGGCGGCCGTTAAATTTTTTTAAAGTTAATTGTTTTGGAGATATTTGACAAACATTTTTAACAATCGCCATTTTGAAAATTATAAAATAAAGTCTTTGTTTTTCGTAGACATGTAAAATGTAACAGACAAAATACTTACACCAAATTTGAACTCAATATCTTATCTATTTCTGGAGTTATTTATTTCTTTTTACAAGAACAAAATGTGGAATAAATGGATAATGAAGCGGAATTCGACTATATTTTATTTGACATTTTTTGTTCGTTTTGATGAATATAATCCGAATATGAATACCAATAATTCACCTTTTTCGGGACATCCTGTATATAAGATTAAAATTTTCGTTTTCTTTCTAAGGCTCGAAATAGTTTTTTCACCAATTATGTGTATTGAAAATTATATCACCTGATTTAAATTTTGTAGATAAACTTTGTGGCAATTATAAACCACAGTACAATGTTGATTAAAGTAAGAACTTTTCAGTTAGCAAGTAGTTGACGTCTATTCTTACTCATACTGGCAATGTCACTAATTACCAATTCCAAGCTGGAAAACTAGTATTCCACATCACGATGCGAAAACTAGTGTCATCACCGTGAGAGTAGAAGTAATAAAGCAAATACACAGTATGATGCATAATTTGTTCACAAATTCTTGTAATTTGAGTTATGTGTATCTAATTGACTTTGTTTCTTACAAAAAACAGTCTTATTACAAATATTGAAATTTGGTAAAGTATATTTTGTAAAAATTTCTGATAAATCTCAAAGTAATGTGTTCACTTCAAATCAGTTTTTTTTTTTTTTTAAAAAAAGCTGTTGCTGCTCCCAAGATTTTGGGCTTACATTTATGTGCCTGTAATAATGAGATTTTAACTATTTTAAGCAATCCCAATACAAAAACAGGTTTTTTAATGTGATGATTTTTTGAGCATGGGCGTCATCGCCGGGGGGACGCCCCCCCCCCCATTATTTGAGATGTAAAAATATTTTTGCTAAAAACGAATGATTTACTTAAAACCTTAAAAGGTAAACATCGGACTTTGTCTTTACTATGGTTTTTAACATTACATTTCTGTTACAAACGCATAAATAAATGCATAAAAACAATTTTAATTATTTGATTTTTCCGCTTATACGTTTTTTATTAGCAAATATTGAATTTACAATAATATTTCACGTATAAGCGGAAAAATCAAATAATTAAAATATCTATAAATACATGCGTAAGGGCTGAAAAATGAGTGAAAATTAATTTCAATGTCGCATATGCGAGGTAATTAATAATTGGAAACTCAAAATTGCAGCAACTAAAGTCAAGTGAGAAGTCTACGCCCTGGACTGGGAAGCGACTAGTATAGCTCAATGGTAGAGCATTGGCGCGTAAAGCCAAAGGTCCTGGGTTCGATTCCCAGTCTAGGTCGTATATTTTTCACTTGAAATATTATTGTAAAATAAAAACAATGTTTTGAGAAGTTTAATTTTTTTAAATTTCCATACCCCCGGCATATGTCCCCCCCCCCCCCAATAATGAACTGTTGATGACGCCCATGGTTTTGAGTAACTGTAGGTCATAATATTTGATGAAAAATTACTTTCACTTAAATAGTAATGAAATAAAATTTCAATTTGGAGCCAAAAACCATCTTTTTTTTTTACTCAAGTATTCATATTTTATATAATGTAGAATTAATCCTAGAATTGGTAATGATTTTTTCTCAAATATACTATAGGTTTTTGGTGGCCATTGCTGCCATACTTCCAGTTCTAATTAATATATGATGTACAAATAAACATAAAATAATATTAACATCACTAACAAAGTTGTTCAAAAATAAATGAACAAAGATAATGTATCTATATCTACAATACAATATGTTTATATATTGTTATCTATTAAGGATGCTAACTTGACACAATTTGTGTAACTAAACTTGTTAAGATTATTCGACTTTCTGCTAAAGGATATACTTACTTTAATTTGAATGGTGCAATTTGTAAATTTTGATGTACAAAGTTATTCAAGTACTAGTTTTAAGTGAATATTGTTAATATATATTTCATTGTATTCAATTCAGCTGTATGGTGGGTTTATCTTCTGATTATATCTTGTAACTTGATTGTTGTCATTGGTGTTACTTGTTTCTCTTCTAGTTTTTGTTTTAGTATGCTGTGAATCTGTGAGTGAATATTTAAAAAATAAAAATTTAAAGTCTAGTTGATCAAGTCTACTACTTTATACACAACCCTCAATGTGTTGCTTTTAAAAAAATTCAAATCAAAGTAAACCTTTCTATGCCCCCATTAAAGTAAGAGCCTATAATTTTTCTTGGAGAATTTAAGGCATTTCAAGATAAAGTTTACTCTGATGTGAAGACAGTCTCATTATTATGGTATTTTACTTTGATTAAATCTTATCTAATTTCCTGTAATGCAAAGGACTTTTCTATCCCTTACATATAAACATCTTATATGAATTGATTTTAGTATATCTTAAGGAATACACATTTTTAGCTACATTCATACTATATTGAAGAAAAGTTTTTTCCTTAGATTATTTCAAAAGTTTTAAAGTTAAAATAAAATTATTGAGAATAAAGATTGATTTCTTTGTTCTAATGTCTAATTAGCCTCACGATTCTTACAGGTTCCGGGATTATGACTAAATTAAATCCAAACCAGGAATAAAAGTCCCTCTGGCTAAGGCTCTAAAATTGCATCATTATAATTTAATTAATTCACATTTAAGGATTTTACTTTAAAAACAAAATAACTAATATGTTAAGTTTAGGGTAAAGCAGCTAGTAAACTTTTCAGCCTTCAATCCTAAAGGGACTATTTTAAAAATTTAATTCAAATTTTCTTGGACCTCCCTAATTAAAAATTTTGTTTTCATAGCCAGATAAAAATAATATATTTTAAAAATTACCTAATGTTTTTTTGAACATAAATAAATTTTTAAGTGTTACCATTGAAAGAAAAAGAAATATATATATATATAATATTAAATTCATTGTCTTTGTTTATTTTTTTTTAACATAATAAATTTAATTAAATAATTTTTTTCCCTAAAACTTTAATCTGCTTAAATAGGATACTTTTTGAAAATAATTGTGATTAATGAAAATATACTGTAAAACTTGTAACATGTTATTTGATCATTGTTTTGATTAGATTCTACTCTTGAAACATATTAGTAGATGGGAGGGTATGCAGACATTTCTTTGAACAAGTAAGCTTTGTTAAAAATTGAAATAGAAATTAATTAATTTGATGTGCATGCTTCTTTTCTGTCAAGCCTTGTTAAATGCTTTCAGTACAGTGTGCCGCACAACTGTTATTAAAAATATAATTTAGTGTATAAAATTCTCTTTTTAATCACTTTAATGTAAATTATTTATAAACTAATCATTTTTAAATCTTGGTAAAATGTTCATGCCAACAAAGTATTTTAAAACTACCATTAGCGTGTTAGTTGAACAGCAACAATTTTCTGCTGTTTCACTCTTGCAGCATTTTTTTCCAACTTGTCTCAACTTTTTTCTTTAGAATTGGCTGGATATTTTGATATAAAGTATTCTATTTAATTATTTTTTCAATCTGCTGTTATGTTTTATAATTGATGAATTTCATTGTTCCTCTCGTGCTTATATTTAATAAAGAACTCTCTAGTTTTTTTTATTATTATTTCAACTAGACACATCTACGCCTTAACTACTTTGAAATTTAATATTCGAGAACTACTTTCCATGAGTCAATTTTAATTGTATATTTTAAGCATCTGATGAAGTCTTCAATTTCGGATTAGATTTTATCTTACATGTGTAGAAATTTGGTGTAATCTGATTGAACAGTATGAATGGCATTGTATTTATTCTTCTAATATTGGTATTCCAAATTGAGAGTAAAGCAAAATTGTCAATTTGAGTACCTAACAAATAATAGTGAAGTATAATTTTAAAATGTACTGTCCAGGACATACCTTTTCTTTAATGCTTGGAGGTTAAGAGAAGTAAACAGTTTCATTCCGTAGTGCAGAAACACTTTTGAAAGAATTAATGACCCTGTAAAAAATTATAGAGTATAAGTTCTCTAAAAATAACTTATTGGTGCACTCAGCAAAAGATAGAAATTAAACTTAACCTTAATGAAATAACAAAGCTCATAATCGGTTTAAGCTGTGCTTATTTAGATAGCTGCTTAACCTTTCATTGAACTAGTCCAAACATGAAGTTATTTCTCCTTCTTTATTTATTTATCCTATACTCTCCTTATTTTAATGTGCTACAACAGAAATTCGTTGTATGGGATTATATTTTGGTCAAAAAAATAAAAAATCAAAATCTAATCCTAATACAAGGTTTGGCTAATTTGTAAGCGACTTTGCTGTTCACCGCGAGTCGGTGAAACTGACCTATGACCAGGTCTAAAGTCAACTTTCGCCTACCCGTTATGACAGTAAAATCGTATGTCGGTAGATTTTGAATAAAATATCTGTATTTAATGAATTTTGAAAATATGAAATAATACTGTTATAGGGTGTGTAATTGTAGTACAAGTTGTACGCAATACAGATCAGTTACGGTTGTTTCATAATAATTACCACACACTGCAATAAATTTGAATGAAGAATCCGAAAATTTTCAAAATTAGTCAAAAATAAAAAATCTTAATATTTTTCAGAATAAAAACAAATTCTAAGAATAAAATATTCTTGGTAAAATTTTGAAAAAAAGTGATACAAAAAAAGTTGGGTGAAATGGTTAAAAGAATAAATTGCATAAAACAGAAAGAAATGTAAATTTTAATAAAGGGTTGTAAAGAAGTATTTTATAAAACAAAGGTTTACAAATAAATCAAGAAAAAATTTAAAAATTAATTAAAGATAAAAGGTTATAGTTTTCACACTTTTTTGGGAACAGGGATAAAGTAAATAAGTTAGGATTTGGTAAACCTGGTTAGTTTTGAGTATTTAACAAAATATGTGAATCTCAGAGTAATCAGTATATATTAACCCCCCCAAATGAAGAGGTGTGAATACAGGTGTCAAAAACTCAGGATCTAGGAGGAGCAGAAGATCGGCGCCACGGCTGTTAAAGTTGTTACGCATGAAGAACAATATAGTGAAATTTCAGAACTGTGAAGTGAAAGGTGTGAAAATTCAAAATTGTAAATCACACAAAACATTACGTAACGAATTGCAGGTGAACGGGCGGGCCGATAATCACCACGCGAACTTCTCGCGAAAGCTCAGATCAAGATCTACAAGATGCTGGTGTTTAAAACACGAAAAAGTCATAAGTTAACCCAATAAATCAAAAAATAAGAAAACAATAGCCAAATGTCTAGTTACAAGTTGGAAGATGTAGAAGCTGAAACGTCATGACTTCGTGACGTCGGAAGGGGCGGAGTTAGTGTTACCAACCAGTCTACTACTAGATAGAAAAGAATAATTAATAGAAATTAATTAAAATAAAGGAATTTAAAGACTCGGACCTTAGTAAACCAACCACAAATAAATAAATATAATAATAGAAGATGAAAATTACCAAAAAACTTCATGGAAAAGGTGAAAAAAGGAAATATCACATTATCCCTGTGAGGGAAATAAATTGGTACGAGAATATCGTATTTTTTGGCTATAAATATAGCTGCAGGCGACTCAGTCGCTCTCTTCTAAAATCAAGTTTTAAGTACTACAGGGTGGCTATGTAGTATTTCTTCAAAATTAATTAAACAGTATAAAGTGTTACTATGCCCCAAAGTTATGGTGCACAAATTTTACAAAAAGTATAATATGAGTAAAAATTAATTATATTTCAATAAAATAAAATCGTATGATAGGAAGTGATAGGTGAAATGGCAAGTTAAGTAGTTTACTGCGAGTTCCAAAAAAGTGGTAAAAAGTTACATCCAGTGTTAGCCAGATCAACACGTTGCCAGAACCTTGCATTAACTCCATGGATCTGTAAATCATTTTCCACAACCAGCGGTCACCAGGACAACAACATCTTCCCTTATCCAGGAATCAGGATCATCAATCATCGGTCAAGGTATCCCTTTTATTTGCAAGGAAAAATTGGCCGAAAATTAAAGTAAATTCAACTGATTTTCCTGGGATATAGATTTAAGATGTTTAATAAAACTTTGTAATTTGATAAATTTAATTGTAGATATTTTTCTTGTAACATAATAGTAAATTAAATAAATTAGACCTGAACGACTAATTAAATTATCAAACTGGGTAATTAGCGTTCAGGAATTAAATAGAGGAAGTGCTAAAAATAAATTCTTGAAATATAACTTTCCTCAAATGTAAACTGCCAATCTGCAACCTAGTTAAAGTAATTTATAAAACTGTAAAGTGTAATGTAA
This sequence comes from Aphrophora alni, assembly GCA_963513935.1. NCBI lineage: Eukaryota > Metazoa > Arthropoda > Insecta > Hemiptera > Aphrophoridae > Aphrophora > Aphrophora alni. The sequence continues at coordinate 25,254,376 of OY740777.1, forward strand.
AATGTTGTCTTTTTTAATGTAATATTATTTGACAAAGAGTTATAAATTTTGTTTGAGTGATAGTCTAATTGTTTTAAATATTTGAGATGTTAATTTTGATTTAATTAAAAGCAGATTGAATAAATTATTTCATTCTTGTTAATATTAACAATTATGTGTTGTTTAATTTAGATAATCCACACCACTTGTATTAAATTAAAAATTAAAGGGAATCGAGATAAAATATATTGTGTGACAGAGGTATTCTTCAGAACACACTCCTTGGGGATTAGTAAAGTAAAATTAAAGTCGTGCTTTCCCTGAAAATAGTAAAGTAAATTTAGTACTGGAAGTAATTGAATAAATATAGGGGGGTACCAACGGTTTAGGGAAACTTAAACTGTTGAAGGGGTTAATCAATCCAGGCAAGATAAAAAAAGAAGCCAAAACTTCCAGTGGGTTGATTAATTCGTTCTCTATCTCTCGGGAACGAATCCTGGATAAAAAATTCCAGGGTTTGAGACTTGTGCGTTTATTAAAGAAACTAGGGGAAACGTACAGTCTGACTCAAAAAGAAGAACTTGAGTTTTTTCGTTGTAGAGCAAATAATTTACCCATCCAATTTTATCTGTATAACTCTACATTTGTATTTCAATTGTGAAATACATATTCTTTATAAATCAGCATTGTGTAAGCAGGTTTGTTACATTGTATTTACTCTTATTAAATTATCATTATTTCAAAATTCTACTGTTCTTCATGTTTATTTTTTATTTAAATCATTTATTAGATATTTTTCTTTAATTATTTATGGAAATGATCCCCCTAAATAGAAAATAATAAAATATGTTAAAGATACATAATGCAGACAAAATATGCTATTTTGGGCTCATGAAAGGACCTAGACAATAAGTATCTACTAAAAGACTGATCCAAACCACTTCTATTTTAAAATTTGCGGTACATTTTTTTAATTACAATCACATTTAAGGAATAATAAAATGCACTAATTTAGTAAATTTGAGTAAAATTCAAGATACCAGGCTATTATTGATTGTTTAATATAATTTAAGGTTATGTGGATAAAAAATTATTGGATTTTTAATACTAACTTAATATTTTGTAACAGAAAACATGCTTGAACATAATTGGATGCAGATTTAAAGCTACACAAATTAATGTACGAGACATTGTAAAATTAAACATTATTTTATGACAATTTGCCACTATTTTGAAATTTACCAATTGATTTTTATAGTTCATGATCTTGTTCAACAATGAATAAAATCAAATCTATTTACCAAAAAGGGATTTTAAGTAAAAATCTTGTTTTAAATATATATCACGAGGTTTATTGAAATATCCAAAATTTCTTTATTAGACATTCACTAATATTTGTAAAATAGCTTGAAATACTGGTAAACCTCGTATAAAACACACACAAAAAAGAACAAAAAAATTTATTTAAGGAAAAATAAAACACACATGTACAAAAAACAACAATAATTGAAAATGGTAAGAACAGTGATTTGTATTTGAGGAAAAGACAGAACAAGCTAATACTTTACTAAATTTATATCACAATCAAGGATAGCGGTGATATACAAACAATAGTCAACAAGTCATCTACTGGTACTGCTATGAATAGTTTGTGACTTTAATATTTCCATCTTAAGACTAAGGGAGACCTTTGAACGATTTGCAAAATTATAAAATGGGGTAGGGCTTTGTCTATATTTGTTTGCATGAAGTTAGACAAATGCTTTCAGATCACTGTTTTCTTCAATTTTTTATTACCAATACTAAGTTATCATCCGCAACATTGCTCAAAAGACTGACCGATGACGTTAGAAGAGTGTGCATTGATATAGCTGTCATTTTGCAAAGCTGTCACTTCCTGTGATTACTTTACATAATCCTATTTGCTTGGATGTGAACACAATAAAATGTTAAGTAAAAGGATTTTCCCAGTTCCATCAATAAAATTTTATGTAGTAAATTATTTTCCTACGTATTTTTATTACCAGTTAGTTTTACTACTTGTAAATACTTGTAATTATCAGTTAGTTTTACTACTTGTAAATACTTGTAATTATCAGTTAGTTTTACTACTTGTAAATACTTGTAATTATCAGTTAGTGTTATAAACATATAATAAGTATCAGCATAATAGTTTGTTAGAAAAACTTGGGTTTTATAATTTTTCAACTTATGTACTTTTATGGGTAAAATCACATTTGTATGAAAGAAAACAAAGAACTATTATGCATAGTAATAAAATACACTTCAGCTTGCATGGAGGTAAAATGTGGGGTGCTTCAGTGGTAAATTTTAGGACCACTTTTATTTATAATTTATATGAACGATTTAACACCAGTATCAGTTCTAGTATTATCATGTATGCAGATGATACCACTCCAGTAGTAAAAACAAATAATTTTAGAGAATTGAAAATATGACTGAAAATACTATGTTTGAACTTTTTGGTTTACAGCAAACAGTTTAAATTTGAATAGTAATAAATCAAAATTGGGCACCATCAGAACTCAATTGTGTTTTTGATAATATTGATATCAGCTCGGTATATATTACCAATTTTTTAGGTTTTCATGTGGACAGCCACTTAAACTGGACATCGTATTTACACACTTTATCTAGAAGGCTTAATGTTACCCGTTTTCAAATGTCTATCTTAGAGATATAAAGGATTATAAAATTGATAAATTACTATGAATAGTTTTTCTCAGAAGTGTTGTATTTTAAAATTATTATTGTTGTTGCACCTTTGATGTAGTTGTGTATGCTGTGTGAATATGTTTTGTTTTGACAATTTCACCTGTTTTCTAGCTTGGCTAGGTTGTAAAAATGTTATGTGACAGTGAGTTAAATAAATTAAAAAACTAAATATATCTCACATCGTGCAACTAGTACAGTTGTTTTGAACTGGAGGTACAGTTTTTACCTGTGATATAAAAATCTAGCTTTTAGTAAAACTTCAGAACATTCTGTTTTCTTGTTGAATAATTCTAAAAATCGAGTATATACTTGAAAATACAAGGTAAATTTCACCTTCTCTTACTTTGTCTATAGGCTACCTACTTTAGAGAGTTATGTAATGAGTGATGTAAAGTTGATGCTGAGTTTTATACAAACCAAAAATATGGTTTTTGGTTTTCTGTTTGTCACATGTGCAATACCCTAGAACTTAAATGGACGGATACCCTATGAATGGATGGATTTTGATTTTTTCTATAAATGTGACACTAAAATTTCCAATTTCCATAAAGTCTGTCTTAAACATTTTTGTTGTTGCTTAAATGTACCATATAAATACTCAAACAAAATGTATAGATCACTATATTACAAAACAATGCCAGTTATGGCATTATATGTGAAAATTATTAAAAAATCGTTCACAGAGCTGTTAGAAAAGAACTAATTTCTCAAATTGGCCCCAGTGAATTTGGTAAAATGGGGAGATTAAAAGTAGAGAAAAGATCCATGACTGCTCTCATTAAAAACTTAATTCAATCAGATACCATTTAAGCTTAATATAAGATGTGATGAAAGAAATAAGCATATTAAATTAAATATGTTAATATCTACCTAAATATTTTTTAAATAAACTATCCAATGAATTGATAAAGAGGGACCTTTATATACCAACTTATTTCCATACTTAGTATAGATAAAGTTTAATTTTAATATAAGGAAGAACAGTTCACAAGTATGACAAAGACAAGGAAAAAGAAATTTTGAAATATTAACTGCAATTTTCTTCTTTATACCTTATTTTAGACTAAAGATTAGTTTTAAGAAAATTAGTTTGATCACAATTGTTTTAAGATTTAGTATTTATAACATTAGTATTTAGCCACGCAATTTGAATTTTTTAAATGCTATAACATATTGTAATAATTTTTATTATTTATAAATCTAAATTTATATATTAAATTCATATTATCTATGATTATTTAAAACATTCTAATGATGAAACATAAAAATTGAAATAAGTTTTAAACAATATGTTAAAAATAATTAATTCAATAATCTGCAACATTAATGGCCCAACATTCCTTTCTAAACTGTCTAAATAAACGGCGTGCTTTAGCTCGTTCCTGTTTAAACTTTTCTAGATGTTTACTCGAAGGTTTTTTGTTAAACTTCCGTAAGGCTTTTCGACGTAAGTGCCGAGCATCTTTACATTCATCATTCCACCATGGACGTAATGCTCGAGTAGATGTTTTTGGATTGCTGTTATCTGCTGCTGTTTGTATTGTTGCTGTAAAAAAACATACATTATTAATATTAGATGCTAAAAATTCTTTCATGAAATCTTGTAATTTTGTTTTACGCAAAATCCATCCAAGAAGGTAATCATTACAACAAGAGAAATCAGAATAGGTAATCTTGAGAGAAGCATGATCACTACTATAAGTTTTAGGCAGAACATACATTGGACTACAAACTCAACACCGTTCACCCACTTGTAGAAGTGGCTAAAAGAGATGGCGAGCCATCATTGAACAAAAACAAATCCAAATTGGTTTGATTGAGGATAATTGGTGTTTGATCTGGTATAATGGTGGGAATTAAAATTTGTCACCAAAAGATATGACTCACGCAACTATCTGGTAAAATAGATTTGTGTGTGTGTTTTAAGGTGAAAAACCTTTGCGATCATCTTTGTCTACACAAAAAGGAGCACAAAACCTCCATATTATAAACCTAGTAAATAGAACAATACTAAAACTAATTAACAATCATAAACTATGATACAAAAATAAAATTAAAAATATTATTAATAACAATAACATGTTACAGGGCTTTAAGGGAACCCTTCAACAAGTTATAACAATAAATACTTGATCAAGTATCTCAGCATTATCCCCCAAAATAGTTTGATTGGAATTGGGTAGGACGAATGTCCTACGCACACTTCTTAGAACAATACAGTTATGAACATGTGCTTAATAGACAATACACCTTGACAAAATGGGCATTGTGGTGGATTCCCGTGTTCCATTAGAAAACCTTGAGTGATCATGAAACAACCAATAAGAGCATGAGTAATCACTACTTCCTCTCGACGACTAGCATATATGGATGGATAGTATCTTTTACTTCATCCAGCTTATTGGACTCTATAGTTGTCTATTGTTCTTACCATTACCTATGTAAAATGATTTTGTTTGGTTGCTATATGTAGATTTTCACCATAAGTATGCTGAAAATGAAATTGTACTGTAACCACTAATTTAAATTTAGCTAACTATAAAACACATTGAATTTTTTCTTGCAAAGTTACCATTACTAAAGGAAAGTTCCTGGACTATGGCCAGTAGAAGAGGCTATGCATGACAAACGTGCGGTGCAATAGCATCTGCACATGTGTGCAGCTCATCAAGAATAAGAGTTTGTCACTGAAATCAAAGATTGGTTGATTATTGCTTATGCCATTTGCAATCAAAATCATGGTCATTCTTTTTGATGACCAAGTATATACGAGAGGGACCCCCAAAAAAAGGGAATTTGGTCATGACTCCTTTATTTTTCAATATTTTTACACCAAATTTTGGTCACCTTCAAAGTAATTACCATTGACTGCAATGCACTTCTCTAATCGTTTCTTCCATTGCTCAAAACATCGTTGATATTCACCTAATGGAATGCTCTTTAGTCCAACCAGCGATTTTTGTTTCACCTCTTCCACAGTCTCAAAACGTTTACCATTCATATCCCTTTTGAGTCGGGGGAAGAAAAAAAGTCGCAGGGAGTGAGATCCGGTGAATAGGGGAGGATGAGCAATCGGTGTCATACAGTTTTCTGTCAAAAACTGCTTGACGGACAGGTGCATTATCATGATGGAAGAAACAATTTCCTGTGCGCCACAAATCTGACCTTTTTCTTCGAATGCTCTCCCTCAGTCATTTTCTGGTTTTTCACGAACCAGAGTGTTGATTTTCTCAACGTTGTCGTCAAAACTTGACGTTGATGTCTTCAGTCGACATTTCTCCATTTCTGAAACGCTGAAACCACTCGTAGAAACGTGTTTTACTTAAAGTAGCTTCCCCATAAGCTATTTTAAGCATTACAGGAATTTCCGCAGGTTTTTTCCCCAACATGAAACAAAATTTCACAGCCACATGTTGCTCCCGGTAGTCAGACATTTTACGTTTTTGCCAAAACGGAAAAAGGTCTTTCACATAAAAGTTCTCACAGACGAACTGATCCACTCACAGCGAACAAACGTCGCACACTGACGTGTAGCAATGTGACTTGAGACTCCCTCTCCGATCGACCGGCCACGCCCACCCCCCTCTCCTCACCAGCCCGATTACCGTTATTGTTGGTTCCCCCCTCGTATATATACTAGGTGGATAAAAAGTCAGGACCTTCCCTCTATTTTTTTCCTTAGTAAGTATACAGAGATATCCTTTGGGTAGTGGTGCAATCTTGACAGGAGGTTTCATTTTACGATTCTGGACATTTTTAGTGTCCCCCAAAAATGGAGGATTTTGGGGACAACTCAAAATTTTTTAATATAAACCCCCTTCAAGTGACCCTTTATTTTGAAGAGCTTAAAAAACTTTAAAATGGTGAAAACTAGAGATCGCTACCTCTTCTCTATCCAAAATGATAGCTCGTCAAAAGTTTTCTGAAGTATAATAATCATACCACTTTGTAATTTAATGACTTGTCTTCTGCAATGTATATTGTCAGGGGGGTCTAAATGAAATGAAATACTCTCTATTGATTGAGAAAGTGAACAGTTATACACACACAAATTGTTTATTCATTGTTTGCTTAGAACTACTTTAATTAATTAACATACCTTATTTCAAGTCGATAGTATAAGGAACTAGTATCGACTTGAAATAAGGTATGTTAACAAATTATTTTGTTCAATTCTACATTTATTGGTCTAGCCGACCATGGTTTCGCCAGTTACGGCATTGCCGAGGCTTATACAAAGACCATATTTCATGATAAAGATATATTAAAACTAATATCACTGAAATGAAAGTTTAGTATTATGGCTAGTAGCAATACGGTAATGGTTGAAGATGAGCAAAAATATAAAGGAAGTTAACACAGGGAAAAAAAATTGACAATTGTCGGTACTTAGGAATATTATTGATGATAATTAAAACATTAAAAGTGAGAGAGCCAGTTAACAACATGTTCTTCTTTCTCTGATGGACTATAATGACTTTTAATTGTAACATTATTATTTTTAGGATTTCATGACATAATATAAAATTATTAGGATTGATTTTTAAATTAGCGTTGTTTCAAATAATTTGATAAAAAGAAAGTGTTTAAAAATTGAATAAATATATTTTGTACATTACTCACTTTTTTTCTTCTACACATTAAATTTCTTCTTCACAAGCTCTGTTATCACAACGACTTGTATGATGATTTTACTTTGACAAAATGGATCTCAATTCGCTGCAAGTTTCTTAATCTAATGAAGATGGAAATCTACAATTCGCAAGTAAATTAAAATAATAAATTGTAGTGAATAAATTGGTTGTTGTAAAATAATCCTCACAATAAAAATAATTAGGCATATCACTGCAGCAGATTTATGAGTGTGGTGCCTAATGAAAAATTTGAAACAAAGGTAAAAAGAAATCAAAGATATTACAATTACAATACTTATAAATTATAACAAAACTTACCATTTCCTGTAGATGTACTTGGAGATGTATTTATTACAGTGGTTGTTTCTTTGTAACTTGTACATCCAGCCATTGTATTCTATAACAAAATAATAACCCAGTTTAAAGACCAAGGCCTGCTCTTACATATAATTTTATAATAACTTTTATATAACACCTTATATTATAATGAGGGAGTTACTAAAAATTACCAGAATCTGAAAGTGAAATAGGTGTGCTTGTGTGATGAGCCACTATATGTTACAGTCAGTCTGGTGATTTTGTGCTTGCTGATAGTTTCTTCTTTTTGTGGTTTTATTTATTCAAATTACTACAAAGAAATTTGGTGATTTTCATAAAGGCACAAATTTGTTAAATTTCATAACACTTTTTGCTAATTACTTGGAAAATTTTTAAGACATTGTTTTTTAATAGCATACAATTTTGTACAACTTCTAACATATTACTCTTTTTTATTACCTAAATTAACCCTATTATAAATGGGTAAAAATTGGACAGATTCCAGAATGGTGAGTAGTAATTTATTTAAAGATAAGCAGTAACAAGACAGACTAGTGTTATAAGTTTTTAAATCGTAAATAGTTGGACCACAAATAATACTTAACTATTAATTATTTTGCAAATTTCAATTTTTATGCATTAAAAAAAAATCAATTCAAAATAGAAGGAGATGGTTTAAATAAATGATGAAGAAAACTTGCTATATGTTAAAATACTGTCACTTAATTTGATAATGATTTTCTACATTAATGAAGTTAACTCAATTAATAACACAGGCCAACAATGAAAAAACTTTTTCGATAAAATTAGCTCTCTCTCATCTATTTTGGTGTGCTGGACAAGTAACCTACAGCTGGACAAGTAAGACCTTATAATGTGGCCCCAAACAATTTTATTATTTATGTACGACGAGTCATACTCCGATTTTATATGTGTTAGTGTTGTGTTGTGTTACGTGTTTATGTGTTAGTGTGGGCCTGACGAAGCCGACAGTGTTCGGCGAAACAGCGCTGTAGCCAAACTATTATACAGACTGAGGACAACCTCTAAGGTAATTAACTATATTATATATTAAACAGTCCAAGGCAACACATTATACTTTATAAAATATTTCTAATGATCCAACCAACATTAACATCTTGACTGCAGGGCAGTTCCTGAATGGTGATATAAGACCGAGATACAAAAAGATTTTAATTTTTTTATTTGTATAAATGTTAAAAGACATAGTAAGAGAATATTTATTTGTAAAATATTGAATAAAGACCCAAATTCAACAATGTAATCTTGTATAAAGAGTTATTTATTTTATTATTTGTAAAATTGTATAACTTCAGAGTAACCCGAATTTTTATTTAATTTCGTATTGTAATTCAAAATATGAATAATAGCAGGGCTTCTTTTAAAAAGAAAACAAAATTTTCATTATAACGTTTTGTTCCCATTGCAAATATTTATTATATAATGTAATTAATTATGTATGTAATATTAATTTAATGTAATGTACATCCTGCTCAATTTGAGAATGGCTTGAATGCTTGAATGGCTAAATAGCCGAAATAGCCATAGTTGAAAAGTAAAAGAAGAATATTGAATATGGTACGTCCCATTAATCATAGACAAATTTCATATTATATTCTCTAAATAAAGTAGTTCGGCTTGACTTCCGATCTACCCCCAAAGTCAACTAGGCTTTTCAAAGCAGGCCCAGACACCCCTTAAAAACACTGATTCTGGCACGAACTTTGATTAATCTTTTCCCCTATTATGGATTCAACATTCTCTATATCATTGTTAAGAACACAGAGACTATTCATATCTAGTTTTATTTGAGGAGCTATGGTTTTCGTTGTTGAAATAAGCCATGCCGAGAGCCACATCTTTGTGGAGGTTTCTTCCTCATTTTTTCCACTGTATTCACCCCTTACCATTACCTCAAAGGCTAGTTCTGTGTTTTTACACAATCTACAATTTTCATCAAGTTTACCATGAAAGCTTAAAATGAATCAAAATTTGTTTGTGTTTAACATTTTTTCTGAGTTTTTATATTTTATGCGTTTTTGTGTATTTTTGAGAAATTTTATGTGTATACTTTTTGTTTGTTGTACTAGTGGATGTCAATACAGGTTTAATAAGGAAACTATGTTATTATTATGTAAATAATCCACCGATGTTCTAATTTTATACATTCAATAATTTTTTTTTTTTAAATTAAAAGTTGGTTTTGTTCTTGTCTCACATTCTTGAAATTATAAAAACCAGTGTGACATGCCTTTGAAAATCAACCCCATTATTTTGCTACCATAAACTTGCCACACCCCGTACAGGAATTAGACTCGACAATTCTAGGAGGTACTAGGAGGGCATGCACATTAAATTGATTATTTTATGTATGAATTTAACAAAGCTTACCTCTGCATGCCCTCCTAGTACCCAACCTACTACTATATCTCAAAGATAAGAACTAATCACAACAATGACCAAATAAAATTTAACAAGTTCTGCGGTAATATTAAGAAAGTTTCTTTATTTGCAATTTTAGAAAATTTCATTATGTAGATTAACATTTGTAGTAAAACAGATTATTTAATTAAATTTATTATGTTAAATAAATTTTTAAAACATTCAATTTAATTATTCATTCCATTTAATCATCTTCATCTTCATGATGCGTACATCCAGCCTCAGGTAATGCCGACCGCACGGTGTCTCTCATACACATAGCTAGCCAATCTCCAGTAGGTGGGATCAGTCAGAATTCGTCCAAGAGTGCAATTAGGTTGGAGTCTTCTCCTTAGCTCATCTCTGACATCCGATCTGATGATACAATCAAGGAGGATGTGTTGTAGGGGTTCTTCTTCTATCTGACATACAAGACACAGGGGCGACTCAGCAAGTTGGAAACGGAAAAGATAAGACTGTGTTACAATATGTCCTGTTCTAGCTGTTGAGGCGAATGTTGACACGGACCTGGGCAAGTTCTTGTAGATGACAGTGTTGTTTGGTTCTTTGAGGAGTCTGTAAAGATGGTGACCCGTCAGTTCATCCTTCCACTACTCCACCCACCTGTGTCTCAGGATTCTGTGAGATTCAGCCATGCAGCCTGCAAGAGGTAGTTCTTTAGATGGTATACGATGCATATTGGTGGCTGCCTTCGCTATTTCATCAGCTTTCTCATTTCCCTGAAGTCCGAAATGACTCGGTATCCATTGTAAGAAAATCTCCTTGTCCGTGGACAGATTCAGAAGTTCTAAAATCTCTTGGACTCTGTGGTAGTAACTTGAGGGCCTATACTGTTGGAGGAGTTGTAATGCGCTTTTGGAGTCACTGAGTATGCATATCTTTTTACTTTTTACAGTTATGCAATGGGCAACTGCCGCGTTGATGGCCAGTAGTTCAGTGTCGTACTGGAGCTTGAATTCGCTGGGACAAAGAAGGACTCGCCTGAATGTTCCGTAAAGTAACCGGTCTTCAGATTTTGATTCTGTGGAGTTCAATGACCCATCAGTGTAAATCCTATAATGATTTTCATATCTTGAATGTATAACTTCAAGGGCGGCAGCTCTTTGCATTTCTATAGGGTCGTTTTTAGATGTCAGTCCAGAGAGGTCTAATTTGATCTTTGGTGGTTGAAAATTCCATGGTGGGATGCACTTGACAGTAGGGTAGGGCACTGGGGTCATGTCCGATCATCACAGTTGTTGTCCGGTAATTAAAGGAAGACTTGTGATGAGCCTCCCGTTGGTCTGGTCTGAGGGCTGGAAATGATGTAGGGTCTGCAGATATGTGAAGAAATTTGTGCCAGACCAATTTCTGAATGTATACTTCCAGAGGCTCCACATTGAGCTCAATTTCCATGGCTCGTATTGGAGTTGTTTTTGGGCATCCTAGGCATATTCTAAGGGTTGAGTTTTGGATTGTATTTAATTTGTTTAGATGTGTTTTTGTAGCAGAGCTCCAAATTTCTGCTCCGTACATCATTTTTGATCGGATGAATGATACAAAGAACTGTCTCAGCATGAGAGTATCTGCTCCCCATGCTCTACTAGCAACAGCCTTTAGTAGATTTAATCTTTTTGTGCATTGTATTGAGATCTGTTAGATATGGTTCTTCCACAAAATTTTGGGGTCCAGAGTGATTCCAAGTAGCACAGGGTTTGGGTTGTAGGGTATTGGTTTTCTTCTGCATTGCAGTTCTGGTACAAAATGCTTGAATGAGTATTTTCTTGTGAAAAAAGTGGATGTATTCTGTCTTTGTTGAGGAGATTGACATGTTCCACTTCTCTGTCCATACATTGAGAGCATTTAAGGCAACTTGCACCTGCCGTGTGGCTTGTATTGGGTCCTTGTTAGAACTCCATATTGTTATATCGTCGTCGTAGACACAGCTGTCTGTTGTGTTACGCAGAGTCACCAGCATATCACAGAGTGCAATGTTGAACAGGGCCGCACTCAGAACTGATCCTTGTGGGACTCCACTATTGATTGCAAGTTCATCTGAGAGTATGTTATTAACTTTTGTTTTGATTTTATGGAGTTTTAGAAAGTTCAGAAGATACTTTAGCATCTTGCCTCTAGTTCCAATGAGTAGACAATGCAGTAGGACTGTGGAATGGGGTACTTTGTCAAAGGCCGCTTCCAGATCCACCATTACAGCTTACAGCTACTGTTGTGCTGTTGTCCGAGAAGCTTCTATAGATTGACTCTGTGAAATGTAGAAGAGCGTATGTTGTTCCTCTTCTTGGTCTGAACCCGACCTACCTTGAGTATAGCTTATTTCTGCTTTCCAATCTCCTCACCAGCCTTTGCTGACCAACCTCTCCATTCTCCAGGGGGTGAGCTGGTTGGTCCTCGTCCTGCCCCTGGATAGCTGTATTCGTCAAATACAGTGAACTGAATGCCAGCAGTAACTGCTCTTTTGAGTACAGCCCTCTCAAAAATCATGGGTAGTTCATTCCATTTAAAAATTCATTATATTTTTTTTTCTTCGTCTTTTTTTAATGGTACCATTTAATAAACATTTCTTAATTTTTTTTTTTTTTTTTTTTTATTTGGCCACGAAAACATTTTTTTAATTATGGATGTCCAAGAAAATTTTATTTTATAATTTTTAAAATTTAAGAGTTTGGAGCTGAAAAGTTTCCTAGCTACTCCACCCTTTACATAAATTTAAAAAAGGAAAGAAAACCACAATTTTTAGTAAATTCTACTTTATATTGAGTCGACCATGGTTTTGCCAGTAACGGCATTTATGAGGCAGCTTAACAAAGACTTATTGCGTTTGTGGTTTTCTTTCGTGAAAATGGAGTTCTACTAAGTACCATCGGTCAGTAGTATAAATGGTATAAAATTTAAAAAACTTTAATAACATATGATCTATTTTATTTTTTAAAGTAGAAACTATAAATATGATTTCAATAGTGAATTAACTAAATTATAGTGATTCAGTTTTAGAACCTTAGCCAGAGGGTTGAGAGAACTCTTTTTCCCTCATTCATTTTATTGTCATAATCCCGGAAACAATATGATCTTGTTTGTGGAAATTGTGAACTAAGCCTATTTACACATTATAACAAAGAAGATCTTTATTCTCAATACAAAATTTTATTTTATTTTGAACATTTTAGACTACACTAACACAATTTAAACTTTATGCACTTGCATTTTATAATAATGCTGCACTTACATATTAATAAGTTTTTACTCCACTAGGCTTTGTACGTGAGGTGTTTAGATTCAGTCTCAAACTAGATTTTAGAACAGCATGCAATATGCTGGTTGGAGAGAGAGAGAGAGAAAGAGAGCAGTTGACCTAGGACTACATTATTATAGATTTCTTATTTTTCTGAACGCAGCACGTCAAAGATCAAAAATATTGGCAAATTACTCCAAGGGAAAGATCATCTCAGGTGTTGGTGTTTCCATTATGAAGATCCAATATCTAGAATTTCTACTTTAAATATTCACTAATAACAAATTATCTATACTCATCAACAGCATTTTATCAACTACAGAAAAAACAGCATCCAGTATGTCCACACCCTTTTGGCATTTGAATTTGAGATGTGATAGCAACAACATAAATCACAAACATGGTTCTGACCTTAGAGGACCATATAATTTGAACTCAAATGACATACATACTTAAACACAACTATTAAAAGTTATTGCTAGTAAATGAACAATAATATCTACTTACACTTTGTGTAACAGGAAACGATGCCTGAAGGACAGGTTCATTCCTTAACACATCAAACATAAAACTTTTAAACACAGAACATTAATTTTTCAATCCTAAACATATCAACATAAAATTATGAAACATATAACACTATTTCTAATACAGTAAAGCAGCGATTATCCAAACCCCAATCATCCGGATTGTCAATTGACTGGACCGTTTAAGAGTTTTCAATTTTAATAAATGTGTGTGGGGGATTACTATTGACCCCTCCCCAATGCGATAACAGACTTGTCTGTATTCCTTGCTCAGTGTTTGAATCATAGAGCATCAGTATAAGTACAGTACAGTGCTTGCATTGTTATACAGTGTTGTGTTTCAACCGCAAGTTTTAAGAAAATTGTGACAGTGTTAGTTTTCTGTAAATATTTCTTAGTGTTTTTGTAGATAATAATTCTTATTCTGTTCCTTTTTTTATTGTACTATTCATACAGTGCAATGTCTTTATATGGATAATAAAATTAAAATCATTCAGCGATTAAAGAATGAAAAATTCGGTAAAGTGTTGGCTGTGGAATATAGGGTGAGTACATCAACTATCTTAAGAAAAATAGTGACTATTTTGAAATTTGTTTCCATTTTGGATAGTAAGAAAGATTCAATAGAATAATAAATAATAATAAAACAGAACTGGAAACTGCTTTGTATAAGTGGTTTATAAAAAAAACGGTCAATGGGGCAACTGATGTTAGAACTAATTTTAAGTAAGATAATAATCAAAGGTTTAAATAAAACAATAATTAATTATAATTTTGAAACGTTAGCTTTATTGCTTTATTTAATCCTTGAATATGGAATTTCAACAAGAAATATCTGCTGTTACATTAAATATGAGATAGTAATGCTTCTCTATGAACAATTGGGTGGTAACTCAAGTTTCAAGTCCAGTTCTGGATGGTTACGCAATTTTAAATCAAGACATGGTATCCGTGAACTAGAAATCCATGGAGAGAAATTATCGGCTAATAATGAGGAAGCATATAAATTGTTACTCATTTGGCAGATTTTATTAAACAAAATGGATATGACACAGATTTCATTTATAATGCTGAGGAAACTGGCTTAGTTCGGAAAGCACTACTAAATAAACCCTTGGCATATAAACGTAATACTACAGCTCCAGATTACAATTAAATAAAGACCGAGTGACTACTATAGTGGCTGTAATGTAACTTGAAATCACAGGTTACTTGTGTTTATGAAATGTAAATCAAAAAACGTAGAGCATTAAAAAATGTAACCAACTCGGCTGTAACTTGTACAAACCAGCGAAGGCTTGGATGAATGCAGTTATTTTTGTTCAATGGTATGACAACACCCTTATTCTTAAGGTAAAATAATATCAAAATGAAGTTGGAGAAATTAATTGTAAGATGTTATTAATTATTGACAATCCACCTACATATTCTTTGTAGAATGTGAAAACTGTTAAGTTTAAAGGTATTTTTCTTCCACCATATATTACATACTAATACAGCCGATCAATCGGGGCGTAATAGAATGTTTTAACTATGGGAAACGCTTCTATGAAAGCTCTTTAGTGATAATGATGAGGACTCTGTAGTAGGCATGTACAAATAATTTAATTTAAAAGAATGCTAAAAATGATGGCTGAAGCCTGGAATTCAGTCGAAAGTGTCACTTTACAGAAGGCTTGGAACCAACTGTTGGTAAAACTGGGTGTTAAAAAAACCTACAAAATGTTGTGCAGATAAAAAGTGAAACCGAAATGGCTACAATTATCACGAGTTGAAAATGATCCTGGATACCAATTATGACCAATGAAGCTTGAAAAAATATAAAATACACAGGGTTTGAATTTTATTAATTTTTTTGAAAAGAAAAGAAGAAGTTACTTATTTTGTTTGTTTTTTGGACGCCAGGCAGCATTACGCTTACCAAATTATACTAATTGAATTTTGAATCTTATTTAACTTTAACATATACTCAGGGTCGTAGATCCTTTTGAAAGTGTACTCCAAATGGTATTAAGGCAAATGAGAAATTCTTTGTATCTTTCTGAAACTGAACATGTTTATTAAGAACATTAAATCATACATGTACATAAATTTATCGTTAGAAATTATCTTATATTGAAATTTTTAGATTTTAATCATGTTATCATTGTCTTGAGGAGACTTTAATTTTTAATAAATGACTCTATTTTTTATATAGTTGCAACTCTTACTAAATCGATTACTACATAAGCATCTTTTGTCTTATGTGTTCAAAATTATCTTGGATTAATTTGTTTAAGTTAAATTTTGAATCTTTAAGATAAACATTCTTTGTCTAAAAAAATTAAATTCATTTATATGAAAGTATTAAAACATCTTAATACCTAAAATTCTAAAATTTAACGTTTATATGAAAAAGCCAAAACAATATTGACTTTAATCTATTTACAAAGTTGTACTAGTATTGTCTTTATACATGTTACCGCGTTGTGGCGCAAATTCCAGTTTTCCCTCGTGAGGTGATGCTTCCTAGTTGATAAGAAAAGTCCGCCATTTTGTTGTATGCTGAGCTGAAATTAATTGTTTCTAGTATGAGTTCACAATTTGTAGAATACCCCTGTATTCTTTTTTTTTTCTATAAAAACAAGGTTCATTTAAATGATAGCACACTGTCTTTTCACTAAAAACACTTTTCGAATAGTTCATATAAAAAGAATATACTTAGGCCGTACCACGTTTAAACATTGGATTGTCCGTTTTGCCTTTGCTATAATTACTGTTCATGTTTACAATATTAAACAATCACTTCTCACACGGCACATTGTTCTTGATCGTCCATACTTCAAATAACTACTTTACCAAGTCTCAATTTTATTATTAAAAGCATCTCTTTCACCAAACACATTGTTCTACTAAAATGTTCACAAATTGACAATACGTCTGACTTTTGTGACAACTGCTGGAGAACTGGGTTTAGACTAACTTACAAATGTTTACTCTTTGAAATATACTTCTCAATTTCACTTTTAAAAGCGTCTCTTTTACAAATCATATTGTTCTATTAAAATTTACATTACTGATAATAAGTCTGACTCTAACAAAGATTGCCTGCCAACTGGGGGGATGCCTGTTGCTTGCTTGGTCCTAACACGGGGTTCACACACTTTTGATCACGGGAATATAGTCTCTAACCCATTATGCTAGGCAACAAACATTTTTCACTTTACATACCCAAAATTTCATTCAAATATTAATTCTATATTAAATCTAAACATTATTATCTTTAAAAAACATATTTCTGGATACCTATTATTATTTATTTTCCCATTTTTAAACATTACCACAAGCTTTAACTCGATTCACACTATCCCTCTCCCATTTTTTAGAACCAATTACATTACCGCATTTATTTTCATTCATCCAATCACATTGTTTCTTTTATATTATTTTTTTCCATGCTAATATTCAAAAATTCAAAAAGACATGTATTACATGCTCTTATAAGAGATAAGATGAGTGTGCCAGACATCTTCGTGACCTGGTGGCCAGTAAAGAGTAGGCCACAATGTTAGACTTTTTAAAATAAAAATCTCTTGTTTTGTATATCAAAAGTTAAGTGTGATATTAGATAATTAGTTGTTCAATGAATAATTTATCATTTTTTAACATTTTATGCAGTTTTAAGCTGTTTCCAAATATCCAAATTTTTTATTATCTAGAACAGTTACAGTCCTAATAATTCCGGATAATCAACGCTTTACTGTACATTAATAAAATTGCATAATTACAAAAACTTAAATCTTTGTTTGCAAACTGTTCTATTAACATTAGTATAAAAATGGATCTTTTAACAAAGTTTTTTTATACATAGGACGTCAAATTGTGATGTTACTCTGTGTTTTGATGTCAGTCTTGTATAGGATTTCTTTATTTTTCTCAATAATATTCTCATAGAGACTTGACAGTTATGAGAACTTTAACCCGAGACCAGTGAGTAATGAATATGTTTGGAGAACAAACCTCACACAGATTACACGGCTATTCTGCATCTGAAATATGTGAATTTATCAGGAAAAAATCTTAACATAATTATGTCTTGTTTCTTTTCTGATGCTGCTAATATCTATACTTTATGCCCAAAAGACAAATGAGAACGAGAAACCGTTATAACCAAAGGAAAAGAATAAGGAATTAACCAGAACTTTACCTTCAATCAGAGAGTCTCACCTTAGGTAAACATACTCCCTAAATCTTTTTGCTATTGAATAAAGACTCTTATTTGAAATAATCTAATTTCTGCCTCGAAAACACCGGTTTTCGTTAAATTGTAAAATACTGTTCATTCACAGATTCTGCTGATTGTAAAGTGAGATTTAATTTTTGAACACAAAAAATAGTACTCCTGTTGAGATTTATCAACAACTTGTTGTAGTGTATAATAAAGGAATTATGAGCAAAGGAAATGTACGCAAGTGGTAAAGATTGTTTAATGAAAGAAAAACAAGTTCATGATTAGTCACGATCTGAACAAACAACTGTCATCACTGAGCACTATAAAACCAAAGTGATAAGCATATTTGTGAAAACAGGCACTTGACTAATGATGTCACCTGATGCTTTCCTTCAAATTTCTTTTTTTGTGGAGTTTTAAGGTGAAAAACCATTTCGTTCATTATCGCCTTCAAAAATTGGTCAAGAAGATGCTCCACCTTATAACTTAGAAATAACACATTAAAAACAAAAAATAAATAACAATCGAAAATAAACTACAACATAATATATTACAAGGCTATAAAATGGCCCTGAAACAAGTTAACAATTACAAGCTATGGTAAATTACAATTAACAATTAAAAATAAATATTACAGGGCTGTAAAGGGGCCCTGCAACGAATTATGAAAGATAGAATTTTAACCAAAAAATAATTTAATTATACAACACAAAATATTACACAGTTCTAAAGAGGCTCTGCAACAATCGAATTGAAAAATTGATTTTAAATTTTATCAACAATTTTCAGACAACGCAAAAAGGACGATATATGATCAAGGATCTAAGCATTATCTCCCAACATCGCATAAATGGAATTAGGTAGGGCAAAACTTCAACGCACACCTCTAACACAATACATTCAATGAGGATGTGCTTAATTGACAACACACCTTGACAAAATGGGCATTGTGGCGGATTCTCCTGTTCCATCAGAAGTCCATGAGTGATCATCGAATGACCGATACGAATACGGGTAACCTCCACTTCCTCTTGACAATTGGCACTTATGGATGAATTCCACGGACGGACAGTATCTTTTACTTCCCTCAGCTTATTGAACTCTGTATTGTCCACTCTTCTTCCCATTTCCTATGCAAAATAATTTTAACTGTCGATACAAAGTCAGATACAATAACATGCACTGTGACTGGTATCTGACTTGTAGTTTCCTTTGCCACTCCGTCAGCTTTCATATTTCCCAAAATTCTGCAATGCCCAGGTATCCAGCTAAATGATATTCTACGTCCTATGAAGCTTAAGTCTGTGTATGGAGCACACAATATCTTCAACCAAGTGATTTTTAGAATACATATTCCTGGATAGACTGTACAGCACTTTTGGAATCGGAACATAAAAGATAGTGACGAAAACCAGATGGAACGGTATTAAGGCCTTTCAAAATATCAAAGAGTTCGGCAGGAAATGTGGAAATGTGGAATACACTGAGGGTAATCCATGGTATCCTGAGGCTGTTTTAGACAATGGCGTTCCTGAAAGAGACGCGGAAGAGTCATCAGTGACTGATGTGATATTTGTAATAATTATCAACAAGAAAAAGAAAGGAAAAAAAAATTATATTGAACTTGAAGAGTTCTTACTTTTTATTTTAACTTGAAGAAAAGTGAATTTATCTGTTGTTATTTTATAATTTATAGGCGCCAGACTTTTAGTCATTATTTAACATATAAAAAATGAATTTAATAAATTTATTATCTCAGGGTGTGGTTCTTTTAAAAGTGTACTTCACAGTGAATTCTGGTATTAAATGAGAACATTTGTAGCTGAAATTTAACAAACATTTATTAAGCATAAAATCATTTAAATTATACATATACATTCAATATATATATCCTAGTTAAAAATTATTATTGTTACCTTTGAAGAAGGTCTACTTTTTAAATCATGAATTTATCTTTAAGTTGCAACTTGTTAAGTATTTTATTAAATCAAAACAGATTATGATATTCTGTCCTTTAGCATTGAATTTACTTCATTAACTTTGTTATTTCTCAAAAAACATAAATGACACATTAAATTATAAAATCTTTTAAGAACAAAAAAATTAGATATAAAATTTTACATAAATACATGAGATTTTATTTTCAGCGTTATATAACGCTGTTTTACCGTCTTTTTGGTTGAGGATTTTCTTCCTAGAAGCACAAGTGATGTCCGTCCGTCCATATCGTATCATCCGCACAATTAGAGTTTTTATTTGCACTCGACCATCTGACCGTGTTTCAAAATGTTTATTAGTTTGATAGTTCATGTAATCTTTTACGATTGTTCATCTACCGACACATTTTTTAATGCAATACACGCTAATTCTCTATTGTCTATGCACATGACTCGTCATTTATTTAACCCTTTGTCCAATTAAGACAAAACCAATACTGTTCGTCACACAAAATTAATACATCTCAACGTTCAAATTTAAGTTAAAACTGTTCTCTTATACACTTCAACATTTTACAGTTCCGTTTTGTAACAATTACTTTGTATCAAAAACGTCTAATCACTCTGAACTAAGACTTTCTTAAAACACGACCATCGTCTCCTAACGCTGATCTCTGAATCTGTTAAAACACGACCAACCAGTGGCGGCTTACTCATAAGGACTCTCGGACGCCGCCCCCCCCCCCCAATGATAATATTATTTTAATAATGTAAATACCTATATGTATTTAATTCTTTAGAGATAAATGAATTATGAATTGCCGCTATGGATTTCACCATCACTTGTAGCGGAAGTTTTACAATATAAAATATTTGACGAATGTATTCTGGAGTTCGGACGGTGGCCAGAGCGTCCCAGTTTCATTGCATTTAGTCATATGGGGCAAGCAGCAGACAGAGCTGAGGGTGCCGTGACGTCATTTACACAGCGTGTAATGGGCTTCTAGGGCAGAGTCCGAAGCTGCGCGCGCAGACATCAGTCAGTGCAACCACCATAAATTAGATGTTCCGCATTACTAAAAACCTTGTTTTCGATGGGCAAAATAAGTTGGCGCAACTGTTCTAAATAGTGTCTCGCCAATCACACGAGTTGTTTGTTTATGTTTTTAAGTTTAACCCTTTGTGATTGTGAATGTTAAGTGAATGATAGCATGCCTTCCCTTACGTGTATAAAATAAAACAGAGCCTTACGTGTATAAAATAAAACAGAGCCCTCCCATTGCCCTTAACCATCGGCCGCTACTGCGACCAACCTCTCCAAACGTTGGTCTAAGACTGACTGTTGCCATGAGGTATATCTTACTTCCGAAAACGTTTCTTCCGGTCACTCTTACCAAAGTTCAACACACACCCCGTAAAACACTAAAATTTACATACACTATTTATTTAAACAAATTATATTAAAATTTAACATCATTACTTATTCTGTTGTTTTGAAAATCTATTTTTCTCTTATAAATGAATTTACCAAATATTAAATATGATTTAAACAGCTACCCCCTCTATATACTTTTACCGCATTTTTTCAAACCTACAACAAACTCTGATTTTTCACATTGTCACACTGATAACGGATGTTGTCAGTTTTTGAAAGATTTTCTACTTAAACTTCCATTTGGCCTCTTACTACATTCTTCTGACCCACCCCATGTATAAATTTACCGCGGTGAATGTGTTAAGGTGGTATTTCACGTCAGGATAAGCATAGGGAGATTTTATGGAAACTAACTGTTAGGGATTAAATATTAGGATTAGGTTAGATAGTTAAGTTTTAATTTAAGTCTCAGAACAACTATCAGAGTGTAAAAAATGGTTACGGAAAAACGTAATAAGTAAGGAAACTGCTGAGATTGCAACCACCAAAAGCGTAATGCCAGGAGGTCATTATTGATGGTCAATTGTTGGCGGCCGGAGTACCACGTGGTTGCTGAGAAGAATCAGTCAG
The DNA here is from genome assembly GCA_963513935.1 of Aphrophora alni. Taxonomy (NCBI): domain Eukaryota; kingdom Metazoa; phylum Arthropoda; class Insecta; order Hemiptera; family Aphrophoridae; genus Aphrophora; species Aphrophora alni. The sequence continues at coordinate 25,276,414 of OY740777.1, forward strand.
TATTGTTGGGTTCAGGAAGTTCTGCTTTGAAAGAACCAGGTCTACGAAGGAACACAGTGGAGTTCCAGCAATGTGTATTTTATGTCTCATATAAACTTTCTATAGATCAGCCTATATGAAGAAATCTTGATTTATTTAATTAACTTCTGGTCACAATATTATTTTCGTCTGGATTAAAGAAAAAGAAAACAATTATAATTAATTTTAAGTGATTGAATCCCAGATTGCATTAAAAACATAATTAATTGTATTAATAGAGACAAGGAAGGATTATATTAAAAACATTGTGGGGTAATTGTCCAGAGGCACACAAAATATTTAAAATACAAAAAGTGTAATTAGAATTATGGCGGGAGCGGGGCACAAGGAGTTGTGTAAGCCTTTCTTTAAATACATGTGCATTATGCCTATGCCTTGCATTTATATGTATATATATGAATTATTAAATTTTGTTCACTTAAATAAACACATACTTCAAGATAGAATTTTAGAGCATAAACATGAAACCCAAGGCACAAATGTCCTTCAGTATCCCAGGCATCGCCTATCTGCCTACATGGTTCATTTTACAAGGGAATCAGACTGTACAATAAATTGCAGTTTGATATAAAATATAGCTCAAGTGACACCAGTTTCAAGAACAAATTTTTATGCAGTTTTAAAAGATTAATGTTTTTACTCCGTGGAAGAGTTTATGGAGTTTGAGGTGTCTGACACACTTCTTCCGTTGTAGTACTTTTGTACCACTTGCTATCTATTGTGATGTGTTGATAATTACTATATTTTTTTGGCATTGCCAAGCTTTGTAATCTAAGGGAAGCTGGATAAATAAATAAAAATAATATAGATGAATAATAAATAAATAACATGGATAAATAAATATAGTTTACTGAAAAATAGCATTGTTATTTAATGAACCCCGACCTATTTATTAAACAAATAGTACATTGGCCATTACATAACAAATAGAAGTTAATTTTATAACAAATTGTACATCGGTGTTTGGTTGTTGCAAGTTCAGCGGTTTCCTAACTTTTTACATCTTGTTGCAACTATTGGTTACATTCTGCTAGTTGTTCTGGGATTTAAAATATAACTTAACTGTCTAACCTAATCCTAATATTTAATTCCTAACAAAACCCTGACTAGTTTCTTCCCTGGACTCTGTTTTCTGAGAAGCTACGAAGTCCATTATCCAGTTTCGGCACTCCGGACTTTTGTGCCTTTTTACCAGCAACAATAACAGGCTATGGCCTGAGTAGTCTTAAAACCTAATCACATGACATTGAGTTGTAACTAAGGGTGGGTCATTGACTGTTGGTGTACAATGTGTTGTTTATCTGTCCACACATGCGATCCCTCCAAAACTACGGGACAATTGGTGAATACAAGGCAATTTATCCTCTCAGTTGACAAACCATCTATTAAGACATTGGTGACTTTACCTTCTGTTTTCTCTATAACCAGTACTTCAGGTGCTTCTTTTATGTCATTGACAAAGTTTCACGGTGTCCTTGGGAACAATTACAAAGGTCTTGTGTCAAGACATATAACAATTTGGACAGAATGAAAAGATTTAGTGCTTCTTTATGAAAATCTCTAAAGGAGGTATGCTTAAGCAGGCAAGAATTCAAAGGCTCTTGTGCATAAGGCATAAGGACATTAAAGAATGTGATGTCTTACATCAGAGTACATCTTCAAGAGATAGAGAAATCTTAATAAAAGAAATTAATTTGTCCAAGTAAACAATCCGTATAAGAGAAGTTTGAAATAAGTTTCTTAGCTGGGCGACTCAATTTGTTGTAGAAAAGAATCAAAGAAGGTTAGGTGGACCACAGAAAGTAAAAAAACTGGTGTCTAGGATTAGAGACTGTTCCTCGCATACTAGTGGTAGATGGGTTAATGAGTTCGAGTCAACAGGTGGAAAAGCCAAAGGAAATTTACATTTACCTGAAAAGAGTTCAGACAACAATCCCTTTTAAAAAATTTCAGTTCATTAAGAACTTCCCCAAGAAAGTAGTTTTCATCCAATTTTAAATAAACTAAAATGTTTCTTACTAAGGCCAAATTCTTATCAAAAACCCCCAAATGTGGGTTACTTAGCCTACTCGGTTTCATTTGTCGCTTTCAGCCGGTTTCACTAAATCACCCATGACAAGAAGTGTTTAAAGCAGATAAGAAACAAACAAAATCAATATGTCCAAAAATGAATTTAAATTTGGAAAATGTACAATGTATAAGCAACAACTAGTAAAATTTTGTGTTTTTATTTATTTTTGAGTTTTACTAGTTGATGCCGATGCAAGTCCTAATGAAAAAATTTCTTCAAAAAATTTAAAATTCAAAAGTAATTTTCAAATACAAATAAATAAAAAAGTTTTACATAAAAACAAAACAAAAATCAATCTGCTCTGACCCTTCAAACTCATAACAATTTCATGAAAAAAAACTACGCTCTGCTTACCAGAAAAGTGTTGCACTCATTGTGATAAAATGGCCCTGTAAAGGAGTGCACACTCAATGTGATTTTATTTTGAGGAAACCAATTAAATAATAAGCAAATGTTTTCTACAACGCTTACTTGTTTGAAGAAAGTTTGTATATATGCTCCTTTTGGACCAAAATATTACTAACTTCAAATGTGATAAACAAAATATACAACAAATTTATCAAAAATCTTATAAGTAAATTTTATTAAATAATTTTTTTCTTTTTCAGTTTGACAACAACAAAATTAAATACGGGTTTATTGTATCATAATTATTTCATTTATATTTTTCTCTTTTGATAAGGTACCATTTCAAAAAAGAGAAGACAATTTTTATTTTTGGATATCCAAAAATAATTCAAAAACATTTTACAGTATTTGTTTAAGAATTTTTGAAGACTAAGAATCCTTAAGGAAATGAGAGCCAAAAATTTATCTAGCTGCACCACCACTAAATAATAAATTTTTTTTAAATATTCATAAAATCAACAATAATAACGCAACATAAGTTTAGATTATAACATATTTAAACAAAGTTCAACTATTACATATATGTTTAGGTGATCCCAAAGGGAGATTTTTAATTATCGGTAAAGACTCTGAAAAGTAAAAAAGGAGCTATAAGTAAACAGACTTCTAAAGGCATGATTTACTATATTCTTTCTTTTTTTTTATTACAAATCTCGAATAATGAAAGAAATATTATTTAAAGAACAAAAAATTAAATTATTTTAAATCAGACAAGCTTTAAGAATGTAAGAAAAAACAGATTCAGATACATTTATACAGAGCTCTCATGAGTATAAGGTTTAGCTTAGATAGTATATTATTAATGATGCATTACCTAGTTTGTATAAAATAGATGGATTGAACTAGTGAAGCATTGTAACAAAGATGGCAAAAGTTATTTAGTTGAATTTTATCAAATTCTAGATCCTTTTTCGGAGAAACCATTGCAATAACTCGATAATTACGATCTTTTAAGAAACTCTATATCTAGGTACTATTACAAACACACATTTTAAACTTTTTTGTTCAAGGCATTGTGTATTGACAATCTACTTGCATCTCTTTCTCGGAACAGTTATGGAACTGCTTGAAGTCGACAGCTAATTATAGAAGTTTTAACTTGGACTGTCTTGTGATAACATCGAAGTTCAGAACAGATTACAAAACTGCTTTTACCCAGTTTTTGATTTTTTTATGAATTGTTTTACAATCAAAGCAACAACTTATTCTGTAGAATTATCAGATTAAAAGATATAAGGAAGTAGTAGTTATACACGCTATGCAAATATTAACATAGCTATAATACTGTGAACAGGTTAGATTTAATATTCAAGTGGACTGTATAGTTGTAATATGGAACCCATTTGTGTAATATAGACCACTTGAGTATAAAATCAGACTCAACCTAACTCATTAATGATGTTAACAGATAATTATGGTATCGTAGCATTTATAAAACAACTTCTTCCTTATATATAGCTTTGAGCTAAAAGAATAGAAGCATTAATGTGTTGTGGTCTTTTTTCACTCAAAAAGTGTTCACTGATTGAGCTTAACATACCAACTATGGTATGAATTTCATGTATTGGAATTTTTTTATTCCTGATTGTGTTGTGACCGTTTTTAAATTACTATAATACAAAATATAGCTTTCTTGATATTTATCATAGCTCAGAACCAGTTTTGGTCAGTGTTCGCAGACCAAGTCTACCATATATAAAAACTTGAAAATGCAATAAAATTAAAACTTTTGTTGTTAAAAATAGTGCGTAAACAGATACATATGGTTATGACAAACTTGTATTTAAAATGTTGTCAGTAAGTTTGTATGGTCAGTTATCAAGTACTCTTGCATTCAACTGATTGATAAAAAAGGAACAACCAATTCACCGTGCAATCAACTTGTTTTAAGAAATTCATCCAACTCACCCACTGTCTCTCTTATCTGCCAAAAAAGTTTGTAGGTTATACCAATGACTACATAAATACTATAAGACACGACATAGGATAGGGAAATAGTCTACGCTTTACGGGTGCTGTTCGTCACAAGTTTGACACACAGCTATCAGAAAGCGCTAGCAGCAGGTACTTGACTGTACGCATCCCACTTGGTTGAGACTGTACAACTGTTGACCTCGCTCTCACAAACCTTCTCACTTACTTCCGTCAGCATAGTCAGTGTTGTCAGTGTTGTCAGTTCGTGCACTGAGATAAGCGATTCTCGACCTTCCCTCGCATCTCTGGTCCCATATGTGGCATCAGTGCGTTTTCTCTTACCCGTCTGAAACATTGTTTGATCGTAGAGCCACCTAGCGCCAGTCACATCAACTTCAGATTCTCTAGCAGAGCGACCTAGCGGGTATTGGTCAATTCAAGAATAAGCGTAGAATATTTAACATGGCCATGTCGTGTCTTATAGTATTTATGTAGTCATTGGTTATACTCATATATACATCAAATAATAGCCTCTTCCCTTTCTCTCTATCTACTTGAAATTAATTAATTAAAGGTAGACAGGGTGAAAGAAAAAATGGTTGAAAACACAAACAAAAAGTATTGTGGTCATTATGAACTCATATCACAATGGTAATACATTTTGATTTTGTTTTCTAAGGTAATGCATTATATGCAAGTGTGTAAATTTTTGCTTGACCCAATAAGTAATATCGGTCACAATATACAATACATTAGCCTTCCTTAAATGATAACGTCACAAACTGCTACTAAATTGCAGTTCCTTATGAAAAGCACGTATATACCATGAATAAAATTTATATTGGTACAAATTTATGGCTGTCATTCCAAACTTTATTTTGATGATGATGTAATGGAAACAAACAAATATTTGTTTGTCGTGAATCTGCTTTGGTACAATTCTATAGTAGAAAGCCCCTTATCCAGAACAATATGAATCAACCATAGTCTGGATACGAGAAAGTCATCGTAAGGGAACTACAAGAAAAGTTTAAAAGAAAAACCTTCACCCTGTAAGCTGTTCATTACTTTCACATTTCTTAAAAACGCAAATGCTACAAAAAAGAAGATAATTGTATCTACAACAGAGTAAAATTACATAATTATTCAAAACTGGACATGCCACATAACACAAACACACAAAATACATAAGACAGTAAAATCACACATAAATAAAATGATAAGTTTTAAAACAATACCTGTCTTTACAATACAAAAATAAATAACATTTCTACACATTTCAACTTGAAAAATATTGTCGTTTGGCGCAAACAGCTCTTGCGTTTTGTTACTGCTAAATCGTTAATTTGGTTGAGCTGCAATAGTTGGATTTTGTCCGATTTGTTTTGCCTTTCAAACCATATAAATACTAATACGAAGGTTTCCTCATGATATGGTCCGGGTCTGCATTCTTCCTCTTACTCCTCTGTTTTTACACCATATTCTTTCAATATTGAGATTTTGCTGAATATCTTTGTTCATCATCATTTGAAAACAACATCTCTGTCAAGAGTCAGCTGACCCCCTCCTAAAGTGGAGTTCATAAGGGAACACATTAAAGATCTTGTAGCTAAAGGAGTGGTAGAACCTAATTACTCTGCTTACATTTTACCTGTGTTCCTGGTTCAGCATCCGAACAAGAAACCCTGGATGGTGACTATCGCACACTCGATCAGTGTGTGATAGTCACCATCCAAATTTTAATAGGTTTGTCGGACTCCAATATTTCACTGTCTTCGATCTAAACTCCATCTACCATCAGATCCCTTTTTCTGCTAGTTCTAAACATATTACCAGCTTGGGTACTTCTGGTTGCTCTATCAGTTTACATAACGAGTTCCCTTTGGACTGTGAACTGGAGCCCAAGTTCTAACCCGAATTTTTGATAATGTTTTCAATGACATCAAATTTTAAATATGTGTTCAACTATCTCAATGATTTTGTCATCTACTATAAAACTTGGGAAGAGCAAACATGTAAACCGTCCATTAGAGAAACTCTGCATAGATTTCCTGAGAAACTTCCCAGAAATAAAAAGGGCACCACCACGATTCCGGTCGCTGTCGACCAGTTTTCTAAATTCACCTGGTTATGTCCTGCCAGAGAATTTAGCTGCTACCAAGCCCTTAAACCAGTCAATTTTCCAAAACTTCAGTTTCCTTAAAATAATTATTTCTGACAACGCCCAATGCTTCATATCGCACATGTTCCACAACCACCGTTTTTCCTATGTTATTAATATTGAAATAGGAATCTCAAATCCGCTCTCTTAGCTTACCATTCAAAAACCAAAGTTCTTGGGATGACTCCTTTTGTTCGCTACAGCTGGCATTTATTTTGCTCAACTTGACTCTCTTAACTTCTCCTTTTAATTATTTGCATAATACCTCACTCAGTCTTAGCTGAAACATGAATGATGAGCTTATACCTAAAGAAAGCAATTTTATTTGGCACCCGGCCAAGGACAATATCCTAAAAGTGCACCTAAAGCTGGAAGAAACTATAACAAATTTCTCAAGCTCCATTTTTTTAAGAATTAGTGATTTTTTCCTGATGCAAGGCATACAACCTCAGTTCTGCTGCGAACAATAGGATAGCCAAACTCATGCTCAGATGGACTGGTCCTTTCTGTATTATCGAATTTTTGACCCCTGTAACTGTTGAGCTCTCATTCTCTAATTCCCCTAACTACATTAAAAAGTACATGTGGAACAACTGTAACCACATAATTTACTCAAGAGGCTGTCTTCTCTGTTTCATGTCACTGATAGCCCAATTTTTATCAACTATTACAGTATCAAGTCAGGCAAATCTTCTTTTCCCAAAATCACTTATAAAAGAAGAACAATTTCTCTCTGCCAATCTCTTTCATCATCAATAAGAGTTAGATATAGTATAAAATGGTAGACAACAGATCATGGAGCACTGACACTTTAACCCTGAGACCACTATATTTATAATACTTCAGCTAAAAAATTACATATGTCTATGAAGTGAAGGTGCCCAAATACATTCAAGACACTTAGAGAAACTCGGAACTCAGCGCTATGGTATTGCTTGGAATGCACTAAAGCACACGCATTAGTGTTATGCAAATAGAACTTAATAGTCAACCCTTCGCGCTACATATTGAAGAGAAAACTTGGCTGAAATACTGTATCTAAATACCATTACAGTGTGCAAGTATCATCCTTCCAGGCATCTCAACTCTTGTTTAAACTCAGACCAAAGTCCTTTAGATTCACAAATGAAGCGCTTAAACAAAAATCAACCCCCACACCTCATCCATAATCCTTCCTGTCAACTCAATACCAACTTGGCTGTAGACAACTCCTTGGGTACACAACAGAACTAGTTAAAAAGCTAATAAAACAGGACAATCTATCACACTTGAAACTATTGATACTCAATACTCAGTCTATCTGGACATCTATACAGAGGGCTCACTTAACCCAGTAAATTATCAATCAGAAACAGGTGTTTACATTCTGAAAACAGAATATGAATTTTACATCTCTTCATCTAGCAAAACAAGGACAAAAACAGAGCTCCCTGCAATATCACTGTCATTCAACACTGTGCAGAAATCCATATAAAAATAATATGCATTCTTACAGATTCTAAAACATCCTTATGGTTTAATACGGCTTACAAACAGTCTTCCTTCTACCACCACTTTACACAAGCCATCAAACAAAAATTAAATTTCTACAGGAATTGGCAAAGACAAAAATTGAACACCTGCAATGGATTCCTGGACATTATGGCATACCGGGCAATGAAAGATCAAAAACAGGGAGTTAAAACTAAAAAGAACTCTTCAGTTTCATCTGAAACTGATCGCAATAGAAACACATAGTAAGAGAATGGATTGACAACTAGAGCAAAAATACAACATGCTCTTTCAAATACAAAAAAAGGTTATCTACAAATATACATGAAGTTTCACAGACATGTTTAAACGATAATTTTTTCCTCCAGATCGGGACATAGTCATGCAGGAATACCTCCATCATTTTAACTCAAAAGATTCACCTTTGTGCATGGGATGTTGGTAGTTAGCGGAGAATTCAGAACATATCATCCTGAAGTGTTCTATGGAAGCCATCATCTTAGGGAGAAAATGAAAAAAAGATCTTCAGAAACAAAATATCAACAAACCGCCAATGCTAATAATACTGGTCCCCACACCGCTTCTAACAATTGCTGCTTAAATATACAAGATGCATCAGTATCCATCGGTACCGTCTGATAAAAAATAAATATGCAGACCCTGTATTGTGTATTCAGCGTAGAATACTACACTCTACCGCAAGTGTTGGAAAATTCTAACCCCTGATTGTACCAACGAATTATTTCACAATTCCTTTTTTCTGTTAAGCTATTGGTGAAATTATCAGTCATTCACATTCAGGAGACTTGACACCTTTAAAAGCTTTCATGCTTTTCTTATTGGACACAAGTTTTTGTCCGGAAATAAAAGTACCTGATGTTCTTTTCCTTCCTGACATGCATAAACCCTTTGGTCTCTTCACTGCGGTGAAACCATGACTGATCTTCCTTCATCTTGTTAACAAGTCATTTTCAGATGAGGACACAGAAAGTCCATGGGCATAGTATTCCTGTGTTTTTATCATTAGTTGTTGTTTAGGTGGAGGTATAGTGATTGGAATTCTTGTTTGTTCTGGTAGCCCTGAGTTAACCCCTCCAAATCACCCATGAGTCAGAGTATTCCTTGGCAACAGATCCCGAGACCCTGACTACTACTCAGTTTGTGTGGGGAAAGCTGTCAAGTTTATTTTAAAATTAATTTATAATAAATAGCAGTTTAACCATGTAGAAGCAGTTTTGAAGAGAAACACAACTTGGACTTAGTAATGTCTTGAGGAGCAAAATTTTAGAAGTATCTGCCAAAATTGATTACTTGGCTATACATGCTCAAAAGAACTTCTTAAAAAAAAGTTACTTTCAAAATAAAGTAAAATGCATCTTTTTATCGCAATGCTGAACTGTTTTTTTCTAAAACCAGTTATACTGGTCTAAGAAAATAAAGAAAAAAAATATCCATCTTCCAGATCATTAAAAAAACTAATAATCTGTTAAAACCAACGTACAAAAATATTTAAACTATGTGTTAAATTTACTCTTAAACTAAAATTATAAATTTTTATTGTGTTATGTATTTTTTTTTTTAATATGGGTGGTAGGAAAATAAAGAAAAGAAAAACAACCATCTTCCAGGACATGAAGGGAAACAAAATCTGTTAAAACCAAGGTACAAAAATATTAAATTATGTGTTAAATTTAATATTACACTAAAAAAATATATTTTTATTGTGTTTTGTATTTTTTTTTAAATATGAGTGGTGCAGCTAGCTAAATTTCAACAAAGAATCACTCAAGGACTAATAATCAAAATTAGTTATTATTTAATATTCTAATACTTTAGTTGGATGTCCATAAATATTATATATTATATATATATAGGCTATATATATATTTAATTTAAATAAAATTTTATTTTTATCTATCTATCTATCTATCTGTATATATATATATATATATATATATATATATATATATATAGGCTATATATATTTAATTAAAATAAACTTTTATTTTTATCTATATATATATATGGGAGGCAAAGTTACTCGCGTCCGCAGCAAACCTTAAGCTGCACGTGCTTCCTGGGTGGTGCTAAATGAGTAACAGTGTTGGTACAACTGACATCCCAAGACAAAAACAGAGAATTAAAGAGAAAAGAAGAGAAATAAAACAACTGCCTCTTTCGGGGCAAAATCAAGACAAATCCAGCTAAACATCCTTCAATGGAATGCAGGAGGCCTTTCTAGTGATAAGATGATGGAAAATCATAGTTTGAGTTATAGTTTGATTGGTGTAGCTCATGTATCATTGAAGAGGACGACCTTGTCGTTGAAACGCGTCTGATACTTAGGCATATTTTTTGTGAGAATTGTGTACTGTGTGTTTGTTATACTGTATAAGATGACGGAGTTAAAAAATGTAATAGCGCAAAAGAAAATTAGTATTGTTATGATTAACGAAGCCAATATCACGGAAGAAAACATTATTAAGTACAAGATAAATGATTTTACGATATACCCTTTATATAAGTCCAGACAGGTTGCCAGGGGAATGTTGATTGCAGTCAGAAATAGCTTAAAGTCTGATTTTGCTGTAGTAAAGCAAATGAGCGTACATGATACATCCGAAATGGCAAAGCTGGTCTGAGAATAGGAAATTCACTCTGTACTTCGTTTACAGTTCTCCAAAAAATAAACGTCTCCAGCTGGATATTTTGGAGATCCCTTCTGCGTGTGTCATCATGGGAGATTTTAATTCAGCATCTCCAAAATGGGGATATAACTACTATAATACATCTGGAAGGACAGTGTAGGATCTCATAAACAGCAAGAACTTGGAACTTGTATACAACCCAGAGGACCCGGGAACCTATCTGCATTACTCTGGGAGTACAACTAACCCAGATCTTGTGATGGTAACAGCAAACCTATACGAAAAATGCAAAAGAACTGTTTTGTAAGACCTAGGAAGTGGTCACCGAATGTCAGTCCTGTCCATTGACCTCTGCCCTGAGGTATCAGCTCCAATCCCACGCACAACTTGGAACTTTAATAAGGCAAATTGGTCCAACTATCAAAAACTCACAGAGGCTGAAATAAAGGAGGTGGACTGTAATGAAAATCCATATAAAATGTTAAAACATTTTTGTAGCACACTAGTTAAAATTGCAAAATTGACAATACCAAGGGGGAAGCAATACAACTATCGGCCTTACTAGACAAGAGAGATGTCTGACCGCAAATCCATTAGAGATCAAGCCATGGAGAAAGCGGAAAGAACACAGGATCCTAGAGATGTGACCATCTGGAGAAGGGAGTCCGCACTGCTTAAGAGACTTATAATAACATCCAAGAGGGAATCTTGGAATAGATTCTTACAAGGTCTAAACTATAAGACTGATGGTCACAAGGTATACAGGTTGCTGAACGCATTACATAATAAATACCCTGCTAAAACTCCTCAACCTTTCATAATAAATAACCGAGAAATTACTGATAATGCACGGATTGCAAAGCTGTTCAACAGACACTTCTCCACCTCTCATGAGCTGCCTAAGGAGTACAAAAAGAGAGAGAAATCCCTACTAACTCAAATGGAACTGTTAGCAGTGAACATAGACGACAACTTAGAGGCGGAACTCTCAATAGAATTCACCAAGGAGGAACTTAAGGAAGTAATAAGAAAAAGCCCACTTAAAGACAACCTGGACCAGACTTTATCTTCGCCGAGTTTGTGCATAATTTGGGACCCAGAGCTCTTCAATTACTTCTTTTGATATATAATATATTCTGGAAATCTAGAACTAATCTTCCAGCTGAATGGACTAAAGCAACCTATCTTAAAACCAGGTAAACCTCCTAATCTTATAAACTCTTATAGATCTATTGCTCTTACATCTGTACTGGTGAAGATTCAAGAAAGAATGATCTCTGCACGCTTGAACTGGCATCTTGAGAAGAGAAATTTGCTTGTGGAAGAACAATCAGGGTTTAGACAGGAAAGATCTACATCATACCAAATAACTAAGCCAACCGAAGAAATCAAGACGGGCTTTAATAAGAAAGAAAGTGTATTGGCAGTATTTATAGACTTCAAGGGAGGCTTACGACACTGTATGGAGAGCTAAACTCTTAAATAAGCTGAATATTCTGAACATAAAAGGCAACATGAGCAGTTGGATTTCAAGATTTCTCAGACAAAGATGGACAAAGGTGAGATATGTTGGCATTGATTCTGCTCTTCAACAATCAAAAGTGGGACTACCACAAGGCGCAGTTTCAAGTACCACTTTATTTAACATTTATATAAACGACCTACCAAACAAGATTAAAACCGTTAGTGGTGTCAAGACCGGAATGTTCGCAGATGTTGTGGTCTTATGGGTCTCTGAACCTAACAACTCAAGGCAACAGAAACTCTTGGAGGAGAGGATGAACGGTGCATTGGCAATGCTTTGTGAGTGGGCATCAGAAAAAAACATGAAGATCAATAACAATAAAACACAATACCAGTTTTTCTCCCTGAGACATTGTTATATTTGTTGTTATTATTAAAAAAATTAGACTCTTGCAGTGTCGTCAACCTAATCTTATCTCAAATACAATCATAACAGACATAATAATAGTGACTTCACCCTGAGAGCCGGAGACCAACTTTTACCAAAGAGTGAATGTACTAGATACCTGGGAATGTATATGGACAATAAACTAAGCTGGAAGGACCATATTTCCAACACAATAAACAAAGTTATAAAAGACTACTAATTCTAAAGCGATTGGCAGGAGCAACATGTGGAAGCTCTCATGATACTCTGAATACCACATACAAAACCTATGTGAAGCCTATCTTGACTTATGGAAGTGAAGTATTGATCACTGCTGACAGGACAAACATGGAAAAAATGGAACAGGCACAAAACAACGCACTAAGGTTAATAACCGGGGCAGTAAAAACTACACCAACTGCAGTTATACACTAGGAACCTTCCAATATCTAGAGAGATTAAGAAACAGGGAGCAATAAAATTGCAGTGCTTAAACTGAAGGCCTTGCCACATGCAGCATGGACAAAAAACTATCAAATACAACGACTCAAAACTCAAAATCTTCCGTTGGAATGTGGCCTCAAGTTCTTGGAGCACCTTAAAATCCCAGTCAAGTAGAAGAGTCCTGCTGGATTGCAGATCCATTGGATTACCTAACTTACAATGTCAGCTTGTCTCTGCTCTCAGCAACTAATGAACAAGATACCAACCCAAATAAATTGAAGCAGTTGGCCTAATATACAATAGAAGAAAGATTTCCACCACATGAATGGCTCAGGATTTATACAGATGAGTCCTTGATAGACCGTAATCATGGGGCAGGGGCAGGGGCAGGAATATATTCAACAGTCTTTTCACATTACGTGTCTGTTAGAAAACATAAAACAAGCTCTGATGCTGAAGTAGAGGCAATATCAACATCCCTGAAACTATTACTATGTAGACAAACCAAACTATGTACGATAGTCTTCCTGGTAGACTCAAAGGCAGCCATCCAAACAGGTTATCTTTCGTTCGAACTGTCAGGGAAGCAAGAGTTGCTATCAGACAGGTGGAAAGACGATCCATTTCCAGTGGGTGCCTTCTCACGTAGGAGTAATGGGGAATGAGATGGCGGATGTCCTTGCTAAGAAGAGATCCAATCTGCTTCATTGGAAGAAATCCTTAAACTTAGATTCAGCTGGAAGACTAATCAGCCATGGAACACAAGAGAAATTTCTGAAGGAAGCACGAGCCTTGGGAAGTGAGAGGAGGTGGAAGTGCATAGAGAACGAATGGCAACTCAAGAAGAACAAGCCTAGGAAAGAGGCTGTTGCATATCTACGCCTTGGAATGGGACACGATTGTTTGGTGGCCCACTTGAAGAAGATCCATGTCCTGGACTCCGATCTTTATGTGTTGTGCCAGCAAACGAGGGAGCCAATGAATAGGGAACATCTTTTAAGGTGCCCCAGGCTTGGTTCTGAGCATCAGATTTCGAAGAATTTTCCTAAATCGTACTGGGATGCCAGGAGACTCATGGGTTGATTCTCACATAGTCTGCCATTGGAAACAACAACAACAATATATATAATATAATATAAAATCCAAATCTTCAAATTCACTGAATTCAGCAATATTTTGTTTCCAGAAGGACCATGTACAAAATTTCTTTCAGACAAGTAAGCATTTTTGACAGTTTTAATGAAAATCACTTGACTTGTACATACCTTTATATAGACCCTTTTATGATGATGAGTGTAACACTGTATTTGCCCAGTTCTATTTTATAAACATCACTTCTATAGTTTAGGGACTTCTAGGTCCTGGTAGCTTTATAAACTCACTTACCAATCATGAGACATTTCATCTTCACTTCTTATTAATTCAGCCTTCATAATTTGGTTAATTTTATCAAATCGTTCTTTTTCAATTAACTCAGGTGGTCTATTTTCTAATTTGATGTCATAACTTAAAATATTTTTCTTTTTTATATCATCCATCAAATGAGTTTCCTTTTTTATTAGGCCTAACTCAAAACAAACTTCCCCCCGTTTTATATTTTGGACAGAATGTTCTTGTTTCTCTGCAAGATTTTCCATCATTATTCGATCTGAAACCAAAAAACAGAGCTTATTAAGACTAACCCAACTACGTTACATTAAAACTTCTACTTACACAATGTTATACAACTGTAATGAAACCAATAGTAAATTTAAAACAATTGGTTCAACACATAAAATATTTACTACATTTAATTGTATGAAATACAAATTAAAACTGAGCCTATAACTTTTTACCATTTTTCTATATACAGTAGTTTTCTGCCAAATTGAGACATATGACATACCGATTTATAACCTTTTATATTGCATCGTCATAAAACTCCACCACCTAGTTTTGAAAATTAATGGTAGCTAGTCGCTCGCTCAATGAAACAATAATTTTCTAAAATGTGACAATTTAATATCTATATTACCCATGATCATAACGACTTCTAGTCTAATTTTTGTTTTATTCTACATAAGTATGATCTTACCAGTTGTAGGTAATAAACTAAAGCAGATAAGATGCTCCTGAAGAAAGAGAGATAAAGACTATATCCTAAAGATAGATAAATAAAGGTTTTTATATTAAGGCAAATATATGATTTGAGAATTTATTTCCATTAAACACTTTAAAGAAAGGGGAGAGATGAAATAATTAAAGTGATTGACTTAAAAAACTTGTAGAAGTGTGAACAAAGTGCCATGGGTGTAGAAATATAACTTAGTGCACTTTTGTTCTCCCACCCACCACCCCTTCGTTAGGCAATAGTATTATAAACAAGCATTTTTCTTTGTAATGGTTTTATATACATACATTTATACAGTATTTAATATTTTTAAATATATAAATTTATATTAGTTTAAATTTACAAACGACGCCTCTATAATCCGGTATGACTCAGGCACGCTTGTGTTAGGATTGGGTCTCCAAAATATGCCTGGGTTCTGATTTTCAATTAAATATCAAAATTAGTGGTTCAGTGATTTATTAATACATCAATGCAACATTATTATGCAAACAATAATTAGAAACTAATTGAAATATTTACTCAAACTGATAATTCAATCGAAATATTAATTACTCAAACAAATTATATAAATCAATTACTCAAATAAATTATTTAAATCAATTACTCAAACATAAATTACACAAATCAATTATTCAAATAAATTACACGAATCAATATTTCAAAACTCAAAAGTGTTCCAACTATCATTATATTTTAAATTAAAGAAATTACAAATCCTCTAACGGGTGACTTTACATACAAATACAAAAATGCTTGCTTACTGTCTGTCGAGCAGAGTTCCTGAGCCAATAGGTTTCCCGGAGTAGAGTTCCTGCACCACGGCTAGTGACACAGCCGTGTATCTTCCAAAAGACAAAAGACCCCCACCCAAATTCTGCTGATCGTTTATATACCTTTGGGAGTCTTGGTTGCTCTAGTTTCTATGCAAGTCAAGCATTTCAACATTTTTTTAATTGTTTCACAATAGTTGGATCATTCTGAGTTTTGTGAATGTGATTCCTTTCTAATCTAACCTAATATTAACTTATTCCTAACATCACCGGCGCCTACTAGACATCGTCCCGATGTCGTATTACAAACCTGTCTATCTTTAATATATCTAAGTTTGATCTAATAATATATAACATTTAAATAATAACATTCACAAACACTAATAGAATACTAATAGAATTGCACATCTAGAAATACAGAATATAATAAATGAAACAATAAAAAAAATACAATTAGGCTACCATCCTTTTACAAAAATTTTACAATCCTTTTTGATCAATACTAAGTTCTAGTCCTAAAATACATTCATGTGATTTATATTTAAGTTAAAAAATATACATATATATCCCAACAGGTCTAACCAAAATAATGTAGGTAGTCAATTGGCTACTCAATCCACCAATCTTATTACATTAGCGTAGTCAAACCTGCAACAGGGTAAAAAAAAACAATTAAACCTTTTCTTTACATTATGAATATGAATTACAATATAAATCTTCTGTGGCTTCATGTCCTGTAACCTGAGCAAGCATTTTTGTATAAATTCACCTGTTATTATTTTTATATGATTTTTTAAGAAAAAAAAACTTTGATTTGTTGGAAACCTTTTGAGACTTTTAGATTTTTTAGATTTTATGTTAATTGTTTTAATTAAATTATTTAACTTATATATATTCCTATACCTACATATATCTATTACTTATACATTTGTATTATACTGTTTTAATCTTGAGACATGGACTATGTCCCCTATCCATCTACCATATCGATTTACCTCTATCTCATAGTTTAGTGGCGAAAGTCTTTTTAAAATTTTATATGGGCCTGTGTACTGTTGGGCAAGCTTGTTGTCCTTTTTCTCTGCTTTCACTAGGACCATTTCCCCTACTTGAAATTCTTTTTCCCTTTTGTGCTCATTATAACGCTTGCATTGGTCTTTTTGGTTTGCCTCTAACAATTTTGGCAAATCCTGCCTAATTTTGTGTATTGTTTTTAAGGCTTCCAGTACATTGTGGTCTGGTATTTTTGGTAACAATGCTAAATCGATTGGTTGGTTTGGTTCAAACCCGTGCAGTAGGAAGAAGGGTGAAAATCCTGTGGCCGCATGTCTTTCTGAATTATATGCAAAAGTTAATAATTTCACGTATTTATGCCATTCCTTTTGCTCTATGTTTACGTAACAGCGCAGCATGTTTATTAACGTCGAGTTGTATCGCTCAGTTATCCCTTGACTTTGTGGCCTATACAGCTGCCGATGTTTTGTGTGTTATGCCTAAGGCGGTGTATAATTGTTTTAGTGTGTCGGCTACGAAGTGAGTCCCCCTGTCTGTCTGTATCTCTGCTGGCATTCCGTAACATGGAATGATGTCTTCTAATAAAAATTTCGCTGTCGTGTTGGCATCTGCTTTTTCGGTTGTTTTGGCAACCGCGAACCTCGTTGTGTTGTCCGTTGCAATTATAATGTATTACTTCTTGTTTGATTTTGGTAAAGGTCCGAGAAAGTCTATTGTTAATTTAGTAAATGGTTTTGTGTTGATTTTTATTGGTTGTAAAAATCCTGTTTGTTTCTGTCGGTCCGTTTTCATAATTTGACACTTATGACAATTTTTTATGTATCGTACCACGTCCGCTGTCATCCCTGGCCAATGATAGTTGTTCCTTATCTTTGACATCGTTTTTTGTATCCCCGCATGACCTCCCCCAACATATGAATCATGAAATGCCTGTAAAACGTCTGTTGTCAATGTTTTAGGAATTGCTAACAGCATTTTATTTTCTCCATTCATTATGTGCTTATAATGCAAGATTCCATCCCGTAGTGTGTACAACCTTGAAGCTCGCCTAAATGCTTTGTCAGCTGCCTCTGGATCTAGCAACGCTTGTCTAATGTGGAATAAATAATCATCTGTTAGTTGTAATTGTTCTATGTTTACTGTTTGGATTTTGTTTATTGTTAGTTCCCCCTGTATTTCTGTTTTTGAAATCGGTGTTTTTCCTGGGTAGCGACTCAAGCTATCTGGTACTCTCATTGTCGATCCGGGTTTGTGTTTGATTTCAAAATCATACTCTATTAATTTCAAAGCTAATCTATTTAAACGTGAACTTAGGGTTTTTACATTTTTATAATATTGTAAACTGGCGTGGTCATTGAAAATCGTAAATCGTCGGCCATACAGGAAAGGTCTAAAATAGTTAACCGTGTAAACTACACTTAACAGCTCTATCTCCGATACGCTCCAGCGTCCCTCGGTATCTTTTAGTCTCCTGCTGACGTAAGCAATAGGTCGTAGTGTTCCATCTTCTTGGTATTGGGACATTACTCCCCCTATTCCGGTCCTACTGGCGTCGCACGATATCACTATTTCCAAATTTTCGTTGAAATTTGCCAGCACTGGCGGTGTTGTTAATGAGATTTTTAGTTTCTGGAAAGCTTTTTCATGCTGCCCTAACCATTTGAATGTTTTTTTTCTGCATTTTCTTTTTTTGTTAAATCCGTCAGTGGTTTAGCTATGCCACTAAAGCCTTGGATGAACTTCCTATAATAAGATGCCGCTCCTAAGAAGCTCCGCACATCCTTCGTTCGCGTAGGAGTGGGAAATTCGGTTATAGCTTTTAAGTTTTTCTCCAATGGCTTTATCCCCTGTTTGGATATGTTGTGGCCAAGTACATCAATGTTTTTGTAGAAAAAATGACATTTAGATGTTTTAAGTTTCAATTTAGCTGCTTCCAGACGCTTAAAAACTTTTTCTAGATTATCTAATTGTTCTTTAAATGTTCCTCCATACGCTACTAAATCGTCTATATAAATTATCATTCCTTGATACAACAACCCTGAAAATAGGCGGTTCATACTCCGTTGAAATGAATTGGACGAATTTCTCATTCCCATAGGCAGTCTAGTGTATTGGTATAGGCCTCGGTGAGTCACAAACGCCGTATACGGTCTATGCTCCGGCACAATAGGCTGTTGGAAGAATGCCTGATTGATGCCATGCGGTATTGGTCTCCCGGTTTCTTTACCAAAAATGCTGGTGCCGCGTATGCACTCTGGGAATCTTCTACCACGCCTGTTTTCTTTAACTCCTCTACCTGACGGTCCAATTCCATCCTTTCCACATTGCTTAACCTGTATGGAGGTACAGCTACTGGTTTGTCTGTGTTCATATATATTGAATATGGCGGCATATTGGCTTCTTGCAAATCGTATGGCCCTCGCGCAAACAAATGAATATATCTCTTTATTAATGTCTTAGCTGCCTCGTATTCTGTGCTAGTTAATTCTTTATTGATGTCTATGCGGTCTCCCTTTTGGTCGGTCAAGTCTTTGCTGTTTGTCATTTCCGTATTCTGAGACAGGTAATTAATGTGATGTTTTTCTTTTGGGTTGTAGTCTTCGAAGTCTGCACTTGAGAATTTTATCAATTTGCGGGTTTTTTGTTTCTGTTCTTCAGTCACGGTCACTTTCTTTAACTTGGTGTGTGTTAACAAAGTTTTTGTTCGCGATGTCGGGTTCACAATCGTTAATCGTGTGGGTGTGTCATCTGTACTAGCACATACATGAACTCCTTTTTTACCTAGTAGGTCATCCCTACACTGAAATTCATATTTTTTTCCTTCTGTTCATATTCTTTCTGTTCGCCCTTCGATATTTTTTGTCTCACCTGGGGATATCGTTATGTCGTGTGGTGTGTAAATGGGCATCACGTCTTCTGTTGTGTTTGCCGCGTTGTGTTCTTTAAATAATGATATTTTGCTTTCCCCCAGAGTAACTGTCTGTGTTTTGAAGTTAATGACAGTATCATTTGCTGCCATGAAATCATTTCCCACCAACAAATCGCTGGTTAATCCTTCTACTAAATATACTGTTTGCTTGTATCTCTTTTTTTGTACCTGAAACTCTAAAATTGCTTTGCCTGTGACATTCAGTCTCGTAGCATTCGCAGATGTCAACCAAATGTTGTCTGGCTTTATTTTTTTTGCTAAATGTTTGTATGTATCATTTAGACATGAAACACTACAACCTGTGTCTAATAAAATGTCTATTTGTTTGTCCCCTATGTGTCCTCTTATTGTTGAAGTTAAATTTGTGTTTATGTTACAAATTGGTGTTTGTAATTTGATTGTGTGTTGCGAGTATGCACTATCATCGTTCGGATTCGTCAGCATTTTCTGCCCAACGTTGCAAGGTCCCTTGTACATTGTATCTTCAGTGTCATCAAATTCCATTTTGCGTTGTTTATTATGTAACCTATTATGCGAATAATCTTTTACCATGTCTCCGCACGTGTCGAAATACCACTTTATAAATTGTACATGCCTCTGCTGTGCCAATTTATGTCCTACTTTGTTACGTAACCATTTTTCGTATGCGCTTCCCACCGTTTTATTTTTCCGAGATATTTCTGGCCGTCCAGAATGAATGTTGTTCAATCCCGGCCGTCCTAGTTTTTTTGCTTGGCAAAACTTAGCGATGTGTCCCCTCTCTCCACACCGAAAACACTCTGGCGCTGCCCTATACGCTCGTTCCATGGGTTGTCTTCCGTGGTACATCTATTCTGGGTTGTGTGGTTTATATCCCCTAGCGTACCGATAGTTTTTCCCTGGCCCTGGTTCTGTATTTCTGTTGTAGTACCTTTGTCTACGGCCCTGGTATTCTCGTCTCCCTGGATCATCTCTGACCTGTCTATTTTGTATATGCATACTTTTAAGCTGGTCTAATATGATAGCCAATTCGGATTTTTCACCCATTTCTTTTTCCTCTGTTAAATTTTCCAAATTAATTCCCAGCCTTTCTCGCAGCATGTATGTTGCTTTTTCCGCCGTGAGCATATTATGATTTAGCTTTTCCAGCGTACTATTATCTAACATAGCTATCTGCTGCAACATGGCTGGGTTAAGTCCTTTTAATATGTGGTTGCAAATTTTTAACTCACTCATGTCGGGTTCATATTTCGCACACAACAACTCTACATCGGTTCTATATTGTATCAGGGATTCCCCGGGTAATTGTATTCTATTATTCAATCGTATCAATATCATTTCCTTCTCCTGTGATGGTTTAAATGCTTTCCTGAACTGTGTCTTTAGGTCTTCCCATGTTAATTGTTCTTTTTTAATTTCCAGGATGTCAAAGTAACTGCTTGCCACGCCTTCTAAATACCATGGAAAGTATACCTTCTTTTTTTTGTCGTCCCAGCCGTTTGCAATGGCTGCCCTGCTAAACCTTGTTATATGCGTTTCTATGTCTTCTCCTATTTTTCCCCCAAACTTACTAGGTTCAAAAAATGGCAGTTTCTCGCACATCCTACCCTCTAGCTTTACTTCCCTATTTGTCATCTGTAGTTTCCGTCCTTCTTCCGAAAATCCCTCAACCGCGTCGTATATATTTTCCTGCCTTGATGTCCCTGGTTTATTAATATTCTCTTCAACGATTTTTACATAAACAAAGAAACATTCAACACCTGACACTCAAAAAGATCCATTTCCAGCTACTCAGTCCACCGGAAACAATGATAAATTTTAAATGTCAAGTTTGTCGTTAATTTTCCTATTTACTGATACCTATTTAATATAAAACTTATTGACGCATGAGAAAGAAAAATGTAAGGAAAGCCCTACAATGTTACGTCAGCAATCCGTGATGTAACCGCCGCGACCTTGTGTAATGCAAACTGCCGACGCGTTGTTTATGTAACAAGTCGATTGTAAGTGGAACGAATTTCTAATTGCTCTTCAGCTCCTTAACCTACCACAAATTTTCCCGTAATGTTATTGTGACAATTAGCATGACTACAATTTAGCTTATCTTATTAATAAACACACTAACAATAATTAAATAGTAACATTCAGTTAATAATTTTTAAACTTCTTAAACTAAAAAAAAATTTTTAAATCAATTTCAATAATGTGTATAAAAAGAATATTAGCACAATTTTTATAGGTATTAATTTTTAGTAAAAACTAAAAGACCGGCCGATGCACCATTTGTTAGGATTGGGTCTCCAAAATATGCCTGGGTTCTGATTTTCAATTAAATATCAAAATTAGTGGTTCAGTGATTTATTAATACATCAATGCAACATTATTATGCAAACAATAATTAGAAACTAATTGAAATATTTACTCAAACTGATAATTCAATCGAAATATTAATTACTCAAACAAATTATATAAATCAATTACTCAAATAAATTATTTAAATCAATTACTCAAACATAAATTACACAAATCAATTATTCAAATAAATTACACGAATCAATATTTCAAAACTCAAAAGTGTTCCAACTATCATTATATTTTAAATTAAAGAAATTACAAATCCTCTAACGGGTGACTTTACATACAAATACAAAAATGCTTGCTTACTGTCTGTCGAGCAGAGTTCCTGAGCCAATAGGTTTCCCGGAGTAGAGTTCCTGCACCACGGCTAGTGACACAGCCGTGTATCTTCCAAAAGACAAAAGACCCCCACCCAAATTCTGCTGATCGTTTATATACCTTTGGGAGTCTTGGTTGCTCTAGTTTCTATGCAAGTCAAGCATTTCAACATTTTTTTAATTGTTTCACAATAGTTGGATCATTCTGAGTTTTGTGAATGTGATTCCTTTCTAATCTAACCTAATATTAACTTATTCCTAACACTTGGTAAACACCATATTGGTGTGTGTTAACCTTGATCGCTAGTTAACATTTTTTCAGTCTGCTGTTAGTCTAGAAATGCATGACATTGTTAACGTCAACACCAAGGGAACTAGTTCACCCGACTAGTTTCCCACAATCTACACGGCAAAACCTGCCAACACTCACCCAACACTCATAGGCATCAATTCCCCGGCCTTAAACGGCTCTGCTTCGGCCAATCTCCACATTACAAGCCCCGCACACGCTACTCGTCTGATTGGCCGACAGCTCACGTCGAGCATCTAAAAGTCCGCGGCCACAACAATGGCAATCCGCGACAAAACTCCGAACCAATCTCACACACATCGCACGTCGAGATTAGTTCGCTTCTCGGGAAACCTTAACAATGGACAGCTCATTGTCTAGGAGCAAACCAATCCTAGGCAAGCTAAGCTACAAGCTAGCAGAGCCAAAATTGTATAAGTACCCATTTCTCAATGACAAAATCATCACTTGTCAACCTGGACACCTGCCAGCACCATCTTCAAGTTAACATTTCACACCATCTTGACTCTCTCAATCACGCCTCACTCGCTGCCAATCCTGAGCCATCTGCCCATACCAACTGTTCAACCAATACACGTTTTGGATCATTTCATACACCACCCGACTCCTGCACTTCATTCCTGTACAGTGTCTTCGCCTCTTCAAGACTCACCCCGTGGCCTCCAGTAAGAGAAATTAAACGGAGAAATCTGGGCAACGGTAGCCCATGCTTCACCCAAGTCGCCTCCTGAAAAGGAAATTGTAGGTGCTTTGGCGCCGGCGATAGTGGGTGAACATCCAGCTCTGAGACCAGAACACGTCCTATCTGTCCTCACCTATCCTAAGGCCAACTGGCCCTTTTCAGGGCCAGCAACCCTCCTAGGTTCTGTTATTCCAATCAACATTCCTCGCACCAAGCCCTCAAAACCTTCCCGAGTAACAAATCCTTCCTCTTCCATAATCTACCAGTCGCCTCCCGGCTCGACTCGACCTACTTCAGGGCCAACTCCATGTTCCCTGCACCTCTCTTCCTCTCCCTCTAACCTGACCCTACATCAACATCATGGTACTCTGTTGTTAATGTCGTTTTCTGTTATATTATTTGTTATTCAGTTTTAGTGTAGTTTAGTTTAGTGTACTCTAGTCATACTTTTCTGTTGAGACTATATACTTCCAATAATATAAGTAATAAGAGAAAATACGTGACTCTTACAATTGAGCGAAATCTGGACATTGTTAAGCATCTCGAAAAGCCAAAAACAGATTCCGTCATGCATGATTACAATATAAGGTAATTGATGATTTACAATAGAAAAAACAAAAAGATGACCTAAAAAGTTTGGTGCTAAGGATGTAACAGCAAAAATATATTTAATTGCGAAATGGACTTGACAGATAAAGAATGCATATTTTCAAATGGTTGACTTTAAAAATTTTAACTTCGGCATGGAATCCGTAAACTTGATATAATCAGCCTATGAAAATACATGTGAACTTCAACAGCACTGTTTCAGGGCATAATTTAACCCAAAGTCAAATTTACAATGCAAATGAAACTGACCTACTGTGGCAATGTTTGCCCATTTCAACCCTAGCATGTGGAGATGAAAACATATTAAAGGTTTAAAAAAAAACAAAGAAAGATTGACAGTTTCACTTTGTGTAAATGAATCTGGTGACTATCAGTTAACACGTTTCATTATTGTAAAATACAAAATGCCATGAGCTTTTAAAGGTGTTT
Source organism: Aphrophora alni (assembly GCA_963513935.1). NCBI lineage: Eukaryota > Metazoa > Arthropoda > Insecta > Hemiptera > Aphrophoridae > Aphrophora > Aphrophora alni. Next base: position 25,300,991 of record OY740777.1, read on the forward strand.
TAAATTTCCATGTATATTACAATACTTAGAGCAATGCGTGGACGACAGCAGAACTTTTAAATAACTGGTTTTTCCATCATTTTGTCTCAGATGTGAACAACAATTTTAAGTAACTTGGAATCCCTAAAAACAGCAAAGTTGTTTTATTATTTAATAATTGTAAGGTCCACCTGCTTCAGACTTAGTTTTTGGATAGATTTTTTTTATACATTTCAACCAGCAAATATCACTTCATTAATCGAGCCAATAGATCAAAACGTTATACAAAATTTCAAGTATTTCTACAGGGAAATACAGCCTTAGCATGGAATAAAAAAGGTGCAAACTTTGGGATAATAGTAGCCTACAGTTTATTATCAAGAGGAAGAAGATTTAAGTATCACTAGTGATGGCCGTAATTTATTGTTGTAAGCATGGGACATTCTCCAACCAGTAAAAAACAAATAAGTTAAAAAACAAATAAATTAAGTTATTAAGGATTTAGTTACATATTTAATTAATTAAGAAGTTTACATAGAAATTATAAAATTATTTAAATGACAATTACAAAAAACTTTGAACAAAAATATTTAAAACAAATAATGATAATTGAACAATTTAAATTAAGCGCCTACCATGAATAAATGTAACACCCTCTAGGCTGCAATTGACAAAAGGCGCGTGTTGTATTAAACACACAGAGTCCGAAGCCAGTTTGAACGGAAAAGTACGAAATTCTAGGAAATCACAAATGCAACCTAGGCAAAGCAGTCGAGCGCTCCGTTCCAACCGACATTCCAACTTACCATTCCTTGGAGGGAGGACGCATCTTCTGATCGCTCTGCATTAAAACCATCATGGAGCGTTTTAAAAGTAAAAGATAACTAGAAATTGTTACACAGTGAAGTGCTTCTAAAAAGGTGTTACATTTAAGAGTTTATTTCGAGCGTATCATATGAGTAAAAATCCTTTAACCAATGTACTTTAATAAGATGTGTGTTTGAACTTTGGACAGAGAACCAAATCCATAAAATGTAAACCTCATGTGCAAAATTTGAAACGTTTTTTATTAATAATAATATAATGTCTAATCTAGTACATAAGTAATTGGATGTTAATGGAGATTCTTTTGTGAAAATTATAACAATGCAAATTCTGGTATATAAAAGAAAGATATCAATTTTTTAATTATGAGTGAGTAAATTTTCATTGAGTATATCCTTTCATTCACGTGTCACAGTAGTCTTCCTGGTGAGTACAGATTAGAGCCAAAACCTTGAATTTTCTACTACCAACAGTATTTAACAATCCAAAACTTATAAATAATCAAATAAAAGAATCTTATAAAATAACACCCGAACAGTGGGTTTGCTCAAATTACATCTTACAGTGTTAAATTGTGACATGTCATTTTACTCAGCAAGATCTACTTGAGACCATAGTCAGTTTTGCCTTATCACAGGAAAACCTGCAGACCAGAACTTGTTTGGTAACTATGTTGACCAGCTGAAAAGAGCTGAATCAAGGAAACAACATGACATCAGACACTTTTTTAAGCGAGATAGGGCCTACCTAATCCTAGGAATTTATGAATAACGATTTTTGAAATTTAGTTTTTAAATTTAATTTTTACTTACCTACTTGTTTTGTTTAATCTTAAATTTTAACTCCTGTAACACAGTATTGTTTTAAAAAAAAACTATTCAATGTACAGTATTCAATACATATTCAGTGTTTTTCTTTATTGATCTCAAACGGTAAGAACAGAGCCAGCTTAGCTAAGTATTTACAATATACTAGGCTAGGGTTAAAATGTAAATTAATTTTTAAAATTGGTAACAGATGTTACAAAATGCACCAAATAATCTTTTAAGATATGTGCCACAAGAGAAAGAGTTAGGATGGAAATTGATAGAGAAGTCGTGATAGAGGATCTTATCTTAAATTTATTATCTGCAGGGAACTTACTTACTAGATTCAAAATAAATTTAAAACAATTGTTTACATACACAAATTAAAATTTATGATTGATATTCTTAATTTCGATGTTGGTATTGAGTTGACAGAAAGGATTATGAATGAGGTGTGGGGATTGTTTTTTGTTTAAGCTCTTCAGTTGTGAATCTAAAGGACTTTTGTCCGAGTTTGAACAAGAGTTGAGATGCCTGGAAGGATGATACTTGCACACTTTAATGTTTTTTAGGTACAGTATTTCAGCCATGTTTTCTCTTCAATATGTAGCGCGAGGGGTTGACTATTAAGTTCTATTTGCATAACACTAAAGCGTGTGCTTTAGTGCATTCCAAGCAATACCATAGCGCTGAGTTCTGAGTTTCTCTAAGTGTCTCGGATATATTTGGGCACCTTCACTTCATAGGCATATGTAATTTTTTAGCTGATGTATTATAAATATAGTGGTCTCAGGGTTAAAGTGTCAGCGCTCCATGATCTGTTGGCTACCATTTTATGCTATATTGATGATGAAAGAGATTGGCAGAGAGAAATTGTTCTTCTTTTACAAGTGATTTTGGGAAAAGACCGGTTAGCCTGACTTGATACTGTAATAGTTGATAAAAATTGGGCTATCAGTGACATGGAACAGAGAAGACAGCCTCTCGAGTAAGTTAATGTGGTTACAGTTGTTCCACATGTACTTTTTAATGTAGTTAGGGGAATTAGAGAATGAGAGCTCAACAGTTACAGGGGTCAGAAATTCGATAATACAGAAAGGACCAGTCCATCTGAGCATGAGTTTGGCTATCCTATTGTTCGCAGCAGAACTGAGGTTGTATGCCTTGCATCAGGAAAAATCACTAATTCTTAAAAAATGGAGATTACGAAATTTGTTATAGTTTCTTCCAGCCTTATGTGCACTCTTAGGATGTTGTCCTTGGCCGGGCGCCAAATAAAATTGGGGATTTTGCTTTCCTTAGATATAAGCTCTTTTAAGTTTCAGCTAAGATTGAGTGAGGTATTATGAAAATAATTAAAAGGAGAAGTTAAGAGAGTCTCATGTTGAGCAAAATTAAATGCCAGCTGTAGCCAACAAAAGGAGTCATCCCAAGAACTTTGGTTTTTAAATGGTAAGCTATGAGAGCGGATTTGAGATTCCTATTTCAACATTTTAATAAAATAGGAAAAACAGAGACAGGAAAATTATCGAGACAGGAAAAAGAAAAGAGGAGAACTTGAAGACACCAAAGGAAGAAATGGAAATAACGGGTCACTGTTGATTATGCACTGGAACGCTAGAAGTATGGTGAACAAGATGTCGGAACTGAGGGGAGAGGTTGAGAGATCAGGTAGCAAAATAATTTGCATACAGGAGGCAAATTTGCCGGCCAATCCGGAGAGACTAATCAGAATCAGGGACTACGATTGTAACTATATATCGAGAGACGAGAAGAGGAGAGGAGGTGTTGCCACCTTTATACACAAATCACTACTAGTTGACAATATTAAAACTTGTATGAAGGAAAACTTGGAGTACATATCAACGGATGTCATTATGCCAAGAGGAATTACCTTAACCATTGTCAATGCATACATCCCCTCTCAAAAAGTAACAAGAGCGCAACTAGATCACATTCTGCCAACAAAGAAACCCTTTATGATTGTAGGAGACTTCAATAGCAGACACAGCTCATGGAATAAAGGAATGGAAAATCACAATGGATGAAAGGTCTCAGAATGGTTACACGACAATAACTTGACACTCCTGAACACACCATGGGAGCCTACTTATCAGTCACCATCATCGGGAGACACAAACACGTTGGACCTGTCGATCGTTTCACTGGACCTTCTGAACGGCATGGTGATTTGTTGAGCGATCATTTTCCAGCGTACTGCATTCTTGGTTTCTCCGATAGAAGCAAACTTGGTGCAAAACAGAGTCTGCGGACTACAAAATACAAAGTAAGAGAAGCAGATTGGAAGCTCTTTAGGAGAGAAACAGATGTGAGCTGTGTGGATGGGAAGAGTCCTCTGGAGAAATTGGAGGTGGTCATTGATGCAGCAGATAAAAGCATACCGAGAGTAAAACATGATGGCAGGTGTAGACCCAGTGTCTGGTGGACACAAGAGATTTCAGGACTGATCAGAATAGGAGAAAAGCCAGAAGGTTTTGGAAAAAACAATCGTACAACGGAGAATCGGATAAAAATATAACCTAGCAGCTGCAAGGAGCAAGATAGCCAATAAGACGGCTAAAAGTGAGTCCTGGAAGGAATTTGTAAACTCAATGAATTGCAACACACCAGCTACTACAGTATGGAAAAAATTCAAATCTTCTTCAGGGAAATGGTGACAACACAATTTTCAAACTAGTGAGCCTAGATAATAATGTCGTGACGGAGAAGTCAGAAATTGCTGTAGAAATGCTACACAACATGTATTCCTTAAAGGCTGCCAGACCGGTACCTTGGCCTTTTGGCCTTACACCAGTAGAGCAATATGGCCTGTGTAAGCAATTTGACCTGTAACATGGAACACATTTTCAGACAAGGGGATGCCATGGATTGGCCTTTTACTGACAATGAGTTAAAAATGACGATTGCTGACCTACATTACTCGGCACCCGGGGAAGATGGTATACACAATGCAATGCTGCAAAATACATCGAATACATACCAGGCAGCGTTACTCAAGTTTTTCAATAAAATATACAGTGGGAAAACTTCCAGAAAAATGGAAACTGGCAAAAATAATACCAATCTGTAAACCTGGGAAAAACTCGACAAAGGCCACCTCATATCGACCAATATCCTTAACATCATGTGTATGCAAATTGATGGAACGAATGATAAATGAAAGATTGAAATGGAAATTGGAATCAGAGTGTCTTTTAAGCGACAGGTAGTTCGGATTTAGACCAAGAAGAAGTACTGAGGATGCTCTGCTGTACTTGACTGATAAAATAAACAAACCTTTCAACAAAAAACAATGTACAGTTGTTGTAATGATAGATTTTGAAGCGGCATTCGATAGAGTGCCGAGCAGGTTGATCGTCCTCCAGTGCATGAAGCTGGGCATTGGAGGTAAAATGCTAAGATTCATCCACAACTTTCTGTTCGGAAGAAAAATAAAAACTGTTGTGGGTGACGTTGAGTCTGGATCGAAACCAGTAAGCAATGGAACACCGCATGGAACAGTTCTAAGTTCCACATTATTCAATATAATGCTGAATGATATTACATCTGACACATCGAAAGAGGTAGACTTTGTTGTATATGCGGATGACTTGACAATATGGTCATCACAGAAAGACCCAGATCAGGCTGCTTTTGAAGTGCAGCAAGCCGTAAACACAGTGTATGAATGGTCAACAAAGTGGAATTTAAAAATCTCTGAGGAGAAAACAGAAACCATTACCAGAAGATACTCTCTTAAGGACGTCAAACCAATAATAGGTATAAACGGCCATATCCTGCGTTACAAACCAAATCCAAAAATCCTTGGTATTGTGATGGACTCTAAATTGCTGTGGGGACTAGTGATGTGCGAGTTCGAATTAAAATACTCGCTGATTCCGAGTATCAAAATCCTCGGAAGAGTCCGAGTATTAAAATCCTCGGTTTTGAATTAAAATACTCGGTCAAAATCCTCGTAACTAGGAACAAGGAGGAAGTAATGTGCGAGTCATAGCGAGTATCCTCGGTGTGCGGCGAGTATCCTCGGACAACTGTATTCGTTAGTGTTGTGTCAATTCCAAACAAAATACTCGGTGTTTCTACTTTGGTTACATTTGTTTCTAAGCTGATTTTTCACTACACATTAATTAAACATTACGATTTTGAGTTATAATGATTTAGATTCGGTAACAAGTTCAATTTAAAATAACAATAATATTAATTTATTTCCACATTAACAAAAAGTAAATTAAATTATTATTTAATTGTTATTACTTATATTTAAATAAATATTTATAGGTTACCATCTTTATAAAAAATATAGTAAATTAACTTATTTTAAATAATAACTAAATTATTAATGTTGGTAATAATTATTGTACTTACGTTTAATTACTGAATTTGTGTCGAGGCAGGATAACATTTAATTACGTATTACAAGTGTCAATCACATATTGTTTAAAAAAATAAATACTTGGTGGATCAGTCTAACAGAAATATAACACACACACATAATGCGCATAATCATTCTGCGCAGATACTCGATGTCGAATTAATAATACGAGTATTGAAATAATTCGAAGCCGAGTATTGCGAGTATCTATTTCACCCGAGTATCAACATCGCTAGTGGGGACCACATATCGCATATGTCCAGAGTCAATGCATAGGAAGAACAAATGCTATAAAAGCGATCGCGAGCAGAGCTTGGGGTTCGGATACTGTTACTCTCAGGCAGTTCTATTTGACCTTCATTAGATCAAAAATAACATATGGATCCGAGGTTTGGGGGTCTGCTGCTGCCACCCATCTTGAGAAGTTGGAGGTAATTCTGAGCAGCTCAATGAGGATATGTTTGGGATGTCCTAGAACGACCAGCATCCAGTCGATGGAGATTGAACCAGCAATCAAACCTTTGAAACTGTACATAGAGAGGATGTTCATGACAAGACATCTCAAAATCCAGGCTCTTCCGCAAGCCATCCACTCTTTCGTCTTGAAAAAAACAACTTGGCTCGGAACTCCTTCAACAAAATCATAGCAAATATGGAACATAAATCTATACGAAGTACTTTGAAGGTTTTCCCAGTAGTGAGTGCCATTCCTCCATGGATGACAAAAAGCATAAATGTTGAGTTAACCATTCCTGGAATCAAAAGGAAAAAAGGAGAAGAAATTCCAGAGTTGCTGCGGCTGACGACCTTGGAGTACATCAACGAAAAATACCATGGATTTCACTAGATTTTCACGGATGGGTCAGTCAGGAGAGAGGAAAAGAAAGCTGGGGCTGCCTTCTACGACCAGACGACAAACACAGAGTTTTTAATGCCATCAGAATCTACCTGTAGTACAGACAGTGAACTGCTTGCAATTAGTGGTGCGCTTGCTTACACTGACTTTTTCCCTGTCAATAATGTGTGCATTTTCTCTGACTCTAGATATATGGTAGACTTGGTCTGTGAACACTGATCAAAACTGGTTCTGAGCTATGATAAATATCAAGAAAGTTATATTTTGTATTGTAGTAATTTCAAAAATGTCACAACCCAATCTAGAATAAAAAACTGCCAATACATGAAATTCATACCATAGTTGGTATATTAGGCTCAATTAGTGAAAACAATTTTTGAGCGGAAAAAGACCATCACAACACATTAATGCTTCTATACTTTTACCTCAAAGCTAAATATTAGAAAGTAGTTGTTTAATAAATGCTACGATACCAATATTATCTGTTAACATCATTAATAAGTTAGGTTATGTCTGATTTTATACTCAAGTGGTCTATATTACACAAACAGGTTCCATATTATAACTATACAGTCCACTTGAATATTAAATCTAACCTGTTCACAGTATTATAGCTACGTTAATATTTTCAGTAGTAGCGTGTATAACTTACTACTTCCTCATATCTCTCAATATTGTCTAAGCACGTCTCACCCCTTGTGGTTTACTTATACAACCAATACAAATTATGATAACGTAATAAATCTTTCAAAGACTCAGTTCTAGGACATTTTATATTACAATTCATGTTAAATTCATTCAAATCAGAATCAGGAGTCCGGTAAACAGTTGCAACAATCAAATTAATCTGAGACAAAAATATAGCAGTGACTTCAAAAACATAGGCAGGCTACTATCTCAAAATTCAAGCTCAATATTTATTTATAGCATGTCTCAATCTTGATATTTTTTTGGACCTGTTGATCCCTACGTGGACAGATTAGCTCACAGTATCTCTTACAAAATACTTTTTTCCAAGTATATTTAGGTGGGATCCTCGTCCATTAAATCGTTTAATCTGCAATCTGGTATTTAGAAAATTCACCCTTATATTTTTAGATACTTTATCTATAGGCTAGTTATTTATTCTTCGGTGCATTATAGAATTTGCTAGTTCCACATGGCAGGACCTTATGCAAAGCCCTAGGAATTGTATACTGAAAAGGAAGTTCCCTTTGCTCCGCCCATTATTATTATTATGAAGTCATTTGTGTTAAAATCTTAAGCAAGAACATTAACATTATCTATCAAACCATCAAAGAGGGCACCGAGTTTTATAATTCCACACATATCATAATCTGCACCTAGATTGTCTCTCAACCTCTACCATGACTGCCTGATAGGATTAAATCCTTCTTTCTTCCTACAGCTTGAGCCTGTATTTACTGTTGGATATTTATTTACCCATAAGTATATATATAGCCAACTGAAGACCTAATAAAGACGTAAATTACATAAGCGAGGCTGTCAAGTGGCTATATATATATACACACATCTACCTGACTTGAGAATAAGCAATCATAGATGCAGTGACTTGATGAACCTAGTTATTAGCATTAACATTGGCATTCCTATCCTACATAGCTGGATTTCCTACTTTTATAAATCTCATTTTTTATTAAACTAATGCATTTTGGGACTTGAAATATTTATTACGACACATAATATGATCTGATCCTTTGATTAGAAGGTATCTACCTTGTTTTCATGATTTTTTAAAGAAAAATCGAAGGACAATGTACTCAACCGATATTTACCCGTAAGTCTATATCAAATCACATTCTAAGCGCCGTTTTATTAACAGGTAATCTTGGATACAATTGTGATATATGTCACGGAAATAAATATTAGTTGAGAAATTTATTGTCAATGTTTCCATTTTAAGGTTAACTATGCCAACTACTTGGGAATTCTATACTACAAAACAAATACTTTACAAAACTTTTCTCCTATTTAATAAATAATTATATGTTACTCACAATTAATTACACTAGTGTAAAAAAGTTATAGAAGATTAAAAAGCGCACAAATAAGTTCACAAAATCAAACAAAGTATTCCAAAAATCAACAACAGGTTAAAATCTAAAACCACAGCCACAGAATCAATGTAAGTAAGTTAATAGTGCAACTTTGCACTAGAACTAGATTTCATTGTCACTGTTTCGATTAGTCACTAGCAATGATTCTAAGCATTGGATGAACTAAGTTTAGTAGTATAGTGCAAAAAATATTTATGATTTTATCAATTGAACTTCCATAGATTAACTTTGCTTTTAGGAGGTAATCTTCTCTAATTTACTAAATCAAAAACATATATTCTGAATAAGTATTTTATTTACAACACATAAATAATATTTTTTTTTATAGATGGATATAAAAGGTTCTAAAGATTGCCTTTACTTTTAGAATATAAGGTATTTATGATATATTTATTCCAGTTTTAGATGTTTGTATCGATATTCTCTAACTATCCTTTTTTGATCAATTTTTGTTTTTCTAGGCTGGGCGATGAGTTCTGTCATGAAGCCCTATTATACACTCCTTATATTTTATGTCTCACTCTTGATAATTAATTCATCTTATCATTTGCTTTGGATATACTCTTGTGCTTCAATATTGTGCAACTCTTTCGATATTGTTATGTGCTTCATTAGGGAATATGTTAGTAAATTCTAAAACATACATGTTAATAATATATGCCGATGTAAAACTATAACTTGATAAAAATATATGTATCTGTTAGTCACATATCGTACAGATTTGCAGATGAAAATATAGTTGTGGAACGGTCGGAGTGGGGCAGAGATTCGGTTAACTGGCACTAATCGGCTTAGCTTGTCCGAGCCGGGTAGCATTGTTGGGGTAACCTTACTGACCAGCGGGGAGACAATAGGCACTGACTCATAATAATATATTTGTCCAGTACAAATATTTAGTTTAGACAATTTTTAATAATTGACAAAAACAAATATCACTACGACTATTGTCATAAAATGCTGTGAATTTTGATATAAAATCTCAAATAAATCGGTTTATTTTTGCTTATACAAGCATATACAACAAGTATTGTTATTGACAAAATTGAAAAATTATTATTATACTTTATGTTAGTTGGTGTCCAAGCCTTTTTTACAGTGTGGCCGGCAGCACACCAAGTTTCATCCAAGTAGAAAATATTTTTTGTTGCTCTCTATACTCCTTTATTTTGAGTGGGTATTGTCTTCTCCATTGCACTGTCTTCCCTTTCAATAAGGATCGACCTGCGTTGCCTTTTCACAAACTTAAAGCCTAGATCGTTCATAAGTTTTCTCGCTGTACGAGCACTTACGTTTGGAAGATCGGCATCAGCGTTTATCATTGCAGTGATCTAACACAATTAAATAGATATAATGAAGGAAAATGTCACTTGGCCATTTTACATGTTTTGTGACAGTTAATGTGAGCGCAGAATGTCGTGTGCGACGTGAGCGACGGAGCGTAGCGCCGACTCAAGTAATCGCCTGCAATTTTCGGATAGGCCAGAGCTCAGGGGATTTCTTTACTCTGGCGAACAGTATTTACATTTTATTTTTTTTTAATATAATATTTATTTCACTAAAAGAATCAGATCGTAATTTTCGCGTAATTTGACCATTTCTATTATGATATCTAATTTATTGTTTTTTAGGATATAAAGCGAAATAAATAGGGACTTCCAATATTCCCTTCTCAATTTACTTAGTAAAATCTTTCTATATGTCTTGTATAAGTAAGCTATGTATTCAAATATTCAACCTCTGAGGATGGAACTATGTTACTGAAATGTACATAAGGTAGAATAAACTTTACAATACAGTTTTTGTGTGGTTTTGGGGTTAATCCTTTCCTTTATTGTATATTCACCACAGTGCTCTAGTGATTCTATGATTGGATGTACATCTTAAAAAGTTAGGGGTAAAATATTATTTTATTAAATACATTTTATCATTCTGTTTCGCATGACCAAATCTTAGTCTACAAAATGAAACTATTTGAAATCTTCTTAAACTATGAAAATTTAAACCAAGGGGTATTGTTATATAAATTATTAATGCTTTGTACCACGATCCTGCAACTGTTAAATTAAATTGATTTATATGTTCTTTTTTAGACTTTTTCACAAAGTCTTCAATGGGAATAAAATTATGACTGTATTAATATTATTCAATATTGAGGCATCGTGAGCTAATCTGTATACGTATTCATTATTTTTGATATACCCATAGGAAAACTATTTATTTACAATTATTATGTAATAAAGGAAAGAATTAACCCCAAAACCACAACAAAACACACAAAATTTTGTTGTGGTTTTGGGGTTAATGCTTTCCTTTATTGTATATTCACCACAGTACGAATTATTATGTACTTCATATAAAATGTTATAAACTATAATCGGACCCTTCCCCTGTGTCAATTGTAGATCTAGTATAGCAGACTAAGAGCCCATACGTGAATTTATTGGCATCAATCGATTTGCTGTTTTACCGTTTCATATAATGCAAACAATTCCGCCGTATAACTTGAAATATTATAACCATCTGTGTATATTTGTTTAAAAGTTTTAAGGTTATGGCACAATTTTAGGTTATGTCCAATCCAAATAAATAACAACAGTATTCTAATTTGGATCAGGTGAGACCTTTGTAAATAAGTAATTAGGGTGGCCTCCCTTTTTCTTACAAGCAAGGGATTTTAAAGTGTTCAAATCCTTACTGCATATTTTATCAACATGTCGATTAAAGTTTATTTTTTTATCAATTGTAATACCCAGAAGTTTGGTTGAGTTTACCATAGGAATTTTATCAATATTGATGGATAAAGGCATATTATGTTGACTCAAGTTAGTTCCAAAAAATGCATCTGGTTCAGTCCACTTATTTTAGGCTTATCAACAGGAAGTACAGTTAATGATATTTAAATAACACTAGATCCATGATTCTCCTCATTTACTAGATATATTATGTAAAGATGATTTACAAGAAAACAATTCTAAAAACTGTCTAAATTATATTATAATATATAATTATTAATGTCCAAATTATAGTGATAATATTCCAAGATATATCACAAAAGTATGATGCAAATATTGATAGTTCATTGTTTAAAAATCAGCTGTTACAATATGAAAACTTTTACAAAACATTGTTATTGTTTATTATACCTGATATAGTATTTAACAGATTTTGTTATACAGTATTATTTTAATTTTAAGTTGATAATAACTGAAATAAGAGGATATTTTAGAAATATGAAATAAATTTGATTAGTTTGTATTCAATATGGCAATTAGTCAAGGGAATATTGGTAAATTGGCAGAAACTAAACCTGTTTCAAATATTCAAGACCCTTGTCCAGGTTTTTCCACTGGTTGGGCTGGAGAAACATTTATGAATTTAATAAATACTATTGCAGCAGCACAGTGTATGTTAGAATCTCCTGATAATTACCCAACTGGCAAAGGATCTACAATTGTTAATGGAGATATTTTTGATTTTATTGTAGTCGGAGCTGGAACAGCAGGATCTGTTATTGCAAGTAGGTTGACAGAGATATCAGATTGGAAAGTGTTGCTAATAGAAGCAGGTGCTGATCCTCCTAGTACAGCTACTGTTCCAAATTTTTATTTAAATTTACAAAGGTCAATAATTGATTGGAAATTAAATACACAGAGAGAAAAAAATCTATTTAAAGGTATGTTGAGCAAGGTAAATCATTGGCCTAGAGGTAAAGCATTGGGTGGGACAAGCGTCTTAAGTTCAATGATTTACCAAAGAGGTAATAGGCGAGATTATGACAATTGGGCTTCATGTGGTATTTCAGGCTGGAGTTATGAAGATCTTTTACCATATTTTAAAAAATCAGAAGATATGCAAGATCAAAATATAATGAAGTGTAAAAAAAAAAATAAGCATCATAATACTGGTGGTCCTTTGACAATTTCTCGCTTTGGAAGTAGAGAGCCCTTACTTCAAATTATTCGAGATGGTGCTCTAGAATTAGGTTATGGTATAATGAATAATAAACATAGCCAGACACAAATTGGATTTTCTTTTCACACACATGGTGTTTTAAGGCGTGGTGAGCGATTAAATGTAGCTAAAGCATTTTTAGGTCCAGTAAAAGATAGGAAAAACTTAATTGTAGTTAAAAATGGACACGTAGTAAAAATACTTATAAATCCACAAACAAAAAATGCATATGGTGTTAAATATATATGGCGAAGAGAGAAAAAGTTAAGAACAGTTTTGGCTAGAAAAGAGGTGATTTTGTGTGCAGGAGCAATCGGTAGCCCAAAATTACTCATGCTTTCAGGGGTAGGACCTGGTATTCATTTAAGAGATGTTGGCATCAAACCAATTATACGAGAACTTGCAATAGGATGTAACCTTCAAGATCAAGTCATGTTTCTAGGTTGTCCTATTACACTAAAACCAGGAAAGCCATTATCTTATCAAGATACTTTAACAAGCACTTTTGATTTTCTTGCTTATAAGGAAGGACCATTTACAACTATTGGTCTTTCAGAATTAGTTGGGTTTATTAAAGCTGATGAAGATGACCTGCCAGATATTGAAATGTTTTTCATTTATAGTCAATTAAATGACACAAATACATTATACACATTTTTTAGAAACATTGAGTTGAATAGAGAATTACAGACTAAGTATTTGGAATTGAATTCACAACATGATTTGTTATTGGCAATTCCAATTGTTGTAACTCCTAAAAGCAGAGGAAAGATCAGATTAGCATCAACTGATCCCTCGGTTCCGCCTAACATTATAACTAATTATTTAACAAGTCCAACGGATAAAGAGCATTTATTGATTGGAATTAAATTTATACAAAAACTTATTCTAACAAACGCATTACAATCTCGAGAAGCACGACTAGAAACTATTGATTTTCCTGAATGTAAAGGCTTAAACGTAAAAAATGACTCATATTGGGACTGTGCAATGAAACAAGTAAGTGGCACTTTTTACAATCCAGTCGGGACCTGTAAAATGGGTCCTGATAAAGATCCAAATGCTGTTGTAAATGAACGTTTACAAGTTCGAGGTATTGTCAACCTGCGTATTGCTGATGGTTCAATCATGCCTACAAGTATTCATGGCGGAACATTAGCTGCTTGTGTTATGATAGGAGAAAAGGCAGCAGATTTGATCAAACAAGATTGGTTGACTCCTAAATGCAAAGATGAACCAATTGGTTCTAAAAGTCCTGATCGTACAGACACCAAATCAACAAATAAATTAAAAATTAATTCAAAAGATGTTAAAAACATCTTTAACCTAACAGTTCCCAGAAGTGGAATATTTGGTAAGTTCACTTCTTTGTTCGATGATGGCAAAGCAAAGCTTCCTTTATCTGAAAACTTACAATCAAAAGAAAAAGATGTAATTAAATATACCAATTCATCTTATAAATCTTTCAGTAAAAGCAATACAGTATCACCAATTGCTACCAAAGTAATTTTCGGTAATTATCTGCCTATTAATGAGAGTAACTTGAGGAACATATTTAACAAGAAGCAAATAATAACAACAGATAATGTAACAAAAATGTCTAATGAAGCTCATCCTTTTAAAGTTGATATTAAAAAATTTCCTAATGAGCAGCCATCTGTCAATGAAAATAAATTAAAACAAATATTAATTGAAGTAAACAAAAACAATACAACACCTGAACATTAAATGCTTGACAACAAAATTAACTGTCAGTTGTAAAGAAAAAGTTTCTAGGTTTTGATAACTAATAACATACTTATTTTCTATACACAAAAAATGTTCAATATATATATACATACACATTATTATCTCAATATATACTGACTGAAAAATTATCTGCTTTTGTTGTGTTTTTATTTACAAAAATCTTAATAATATAAACAAGCAATAAATTATACATCAGTTACAATTAATTAGTTAACAACAGTCAGTTACATCCAACAAGAAAATGTTTTAAAAACTACTTAGACATGATAGTTAATAACAATTTTTCAAACTAAAAGAGATTTCAAATTTGTGAACAACTGATTTTTAGTTTTTTACATATATAGTATAAGATACAATCTTGTTGAGCACTGTGGTGAAATTCACAATAATAATTCGAATTTGCCCCTAACCACAATCACTGGAACTTAATAAAACACAATTATCTGATTAACTGTTCTTTATTATAAGTGGATTTATTATTATAAGTGGATATAATTAATAAAGAACAGTTAATCAGATAATTGTGTTTTATTAAGTTCCAGTGATTGTGGTTAGGGGCAAATTCGAATTATTATTATATATAGCGTAGAAAAAGTTATATGATGTCAAAAAATGTTGAATTTTTTTGTAGACATACCAGTATCCATTTTGAGATCCCTATGTCCAATGTCCATTTTTAAATGATGATCATCTGTCGATTTTGCAGTACAGTTTTTGTGACCTGATTGGATATGTAGGAATAGTTTTGCCATATTTTAGGATTTTATTTTTCTACGTTTTTCAATCATTTTAAATTTTGGTATAGGGACTACAACGGTAATTCGTTGTATGGGATTATATTTTGGTCAAAAAAGAGGAAAATAAAAAATTTAATCCTAATACAAGGTTTGGCTGAATTGTAACAAACTTTGCTACTCGGGGTAAGTCGGTGAAACTGACCTATGGCTAGGTCTAAAGTCAACTTTCGCCTACTCGTTTTGATAGTAGAATTGTATGTCAAGATTTTGAAAAAAAAATTCATATTTGATGAATTATGAAAATATGAAATAATAATGTTAAAGGATGTGCAATTGTACGCAATACAGATCTATTACGGTTATTTCATATAAACTAACATGCGCTACAAATAATTTTTTTTTTTTTTTCAAAATTAATCAAATTCAAAAAAACATTGGTATTTGTGTAATAAATAAAGAATTCTAAGAATAAAAGATTCTTGCATAATTGTTGAAAAAATCAATATTAAAAAAAGTTAGATGAAATGGTATAGTTTGAAACTTGAATAAAACTTAAATAAAAATAAATTTTGAAAATGTATTGTATAAGTTTAGTTAAAAGATTAAAGTTTAATAAGGAATTAAAGTAAAAAGTCAAAATTTGAATAAAATAGAAAGGCTATGGTTTTCACACCCTTGTATGAAAATGAATAAAGATAAAATTTCAAAATTAATAAAACATGGTTAAAAACATATATGATAAAGAATATGTAAGTCCCAGGGTAATCAGTAAATAATAAACCCTTAAACAAAGAAGTGTGAAGTTGAGTGCGAAATTACCTAAGACAGGAAAGTCAGACAGCATCTTCGTTACGGCCAGGGTATTTATTTCGGAAACTCAACAAAATGGTGAAGTTTCAAAACTGTAAATCAAAAGGTGTGAAAAATAAAAACTGAAAATAACAAAAGTATTTAAATGAAAATAAAATCAAAAGTTTAGAAAGTGGAATTAGTGAGTCATCAGTGAGTTCCGTAAAAAGTGTGAAATTATCAACATCCAGTGTTTAATGGGAATTCACATGTCACCGGAAACTTACTAAGATATACATGGATCAAACTTAACATAATTACAGCAACCAGACACCAGAGGAGTAAACAAATTCAACCATACAGGAGCAAAATTACCAGGATCTTCAAAACAGCGGTGTCAAGGTTTGAGAAACCATCTAAATTTCTTTTCTTATTAGGGCAAAGTTGGCCAAAAATTAAAATTAAATTCAAAGGTTACTGATTTTCCTGGGATAAAAAATTTAATATAATTTAATGAAAATTATTTAGGCTAAGAAACTTAATATTTGTATATGGATTTTTTAATGTTTATTGTAAGTAAAATATTTGTATGATAATCCTGGACAACTGATTAGATTGTTAACTGAGAAATTAGTGTCCAGTGATTAAATAAAATAATTTCATAGATAACAGAGTAAAGTAATACATAATTTTTTTTTTATTATTATTTTTTAAATTAATTGCATATCTGCTATCAAAATAAATAAAATTAGTAAAATAATAAGTTTTGTCAGAGGAATATTTTTGTTTTTATAATTATATAAGTTAAAAACTTAGAGTTATTTTGCTTGTCAAAAGAGATTTGATTTTGTTTCTTTTATTAAAAATAAAATAAATGAGTGTTAATTTCTAAATATCGAAAACAAAGACTTGTCTTTTATAATTATCCACACAGCCTTGTTTTATGCTTACAGGAAATATTATAAATTAAAAAGGTTAAGATATATTGTATTTAAGAAAGGCATTCTCAAGAACACGCTCCCAAGGGATTAAAAAGATAAATAAAACTAATCGTGTTCTCTCTGAGCAAAAGGGTTAAAGTAAATATAGTTACTGGAAGTATTATACAAAAAAGGGGGGTACTGGCAGTTTGACTTAAACTGTTGAAGGAGTTATACAATCCAGGCCAGATAAATTAAAGAAGCCTAAACTTCCAGTGGATTGGATAACTCATTTCTTTTCTCGTGAAAACAGATCCTGAAAGAAAAAAATTCGGGATTTGAGACTAGTGCATATATTTTAAAAGAGATAGGGGAAGCGTACAGTTTATCTCATAAAAAAGTGTTGTTTTTTGTTGTAGGACCTTGACACAAATAAAATAATAATTAAAATTTTCTCAAGTTGTGAGTTATTTGTTGAAATAAATTAATTAAGCTGTTATTAAAATGTAATTTCCTAAAATCTTCTGTATCGATTTTGTTAAAATTTGAGTGAAATGTAAAGATTAATGACCCAAACTTGTGTGCAAAATCATTATTAAAACATATTACAGTTCAGAGTAGAGGGTGCTCTACTTTAGAACCAGTGATGTTACCCCCCTCTCCCCCAATTTTTCCTCTTGAGGCAATTCCATGACGTATGGATGTAATTGTCATGGAATTGTTCCTTTTTTCAATCTTCTAGTGAAAAGTATTGCAAAAGGTTTGCACAAGGTACGTAACTTATCCTCGCTATAAGGTACACCACCCTCGTCCCACCTGATATAGTGGTAACATGATTGTAACCACCGGGTTGTTCTCTGAGCTTTGTCGTTAAGGACGGAAAATTTATATGGCAGCTTGAACTCTGTGAAAATAATCACAGACTATAGCCAACTCTTAGACTATGTACTTGTTGTCGTTATCTTTGAAGGCGTAAAATTCAACTACTGCCCCCTGAATATTTCTTAAACAACTTGAGTTCGTCATACAATTTGTCCACCTTGGGGAGTGTGCTAGATATGAGCTCGTCAGTGGCCAATATCTCAATGATGTAGGAGTGCAACTCATTTTCAATATAAAACAATTCAGCGACACATCTGGCATACTTTCCTCGAGTAGCCTCCATTCGTCAACGTTCCCCGTTGTATAATTGAACGTACCGTTTGCCAAAAATATTGCGGACTACTACATCACCACCGGCAGTCAGATTGAATTTACACGGTCCCTTATCGCTGAGAGAAACCGTTATAGATTTTAAATGAATTGATAATTCATCAAGCAGTTGATGATTGAAGAAAATAAATTTTTTACCACCCTGTACTAAAAGTCTGAGGCCGAAACTCAAAAGCTGGAATAAACCGAAAAAACTCACTCTTTAACCTTAGTTTTGGCATGCGGCTCATTTGAGCCGTGGAAGCCATTGACGGTTGACAGACAACTGTAAAAAACTCTGATATTGCAACTCGACATTAGGGTTACTTAAAATCATCCTACCGAAATAAATGTTATACCATTGTAAAGCTGACGTTTCGTAGATGCATATACAGTAGAACCCCTCTTAACCGGTCCAGTCGGGACTGACACCCGGGCCGGTTGCCCGTTTGGCCAGTTAATCAGAGGTTCCCGTGAAAAATCGGTTTTCGTTCAAAGAAAGCTTATTTAATCAGGTAGCGCTAAGAATTATGCAACTAAGGTGTTATTGCAACTCATTTTATTGTACATAAATGTATCATATATATTATGTTATGTATATTATACATCAAACATGAACAAATTAAACACTACAAAGCTCTTTTACAGATTCCCCTTTGTCAAGTTTTTGACACATTTAACAGCGGCTCCAACGAAACCAACACACGCTTCCGAAAACTGAAAAGAAATGTTATATTTTCCATAATGTATACTAAAATGATTTGTGGAAAAAAAGCGGTCCATCAAACGTTTTTGTGGGTGTATGTCTGTTATACCGACGGGTGCAAATGCCGTGGTGTTTTTATGGCGCCGACAATGGGATACCGCTATCGACAAAGTCGTTTGATATCGCGCCGCGGAATTTTTACGCTGCCAACAATGGGATACCGCTATCGACAAAGTCGTTTGATATCGCCGCCGCTTTGGTGTTACAATTACAATTTATTTTCGGAAACTCTCATCCAACCAGTACACTACGATATAGGCCGGTTAATCCGAGGCTGGTTAACAGAGGTTCTACTGTACATGTAATCAAAAGTTCATAAAACGCTATAAAAATATTTAATTAATTGGTAAAGTTTGGTGTGTTTTAGTCGTAAAAATGGCGACTCGCCAACTCGCATTACAATATTAGCGTCCTACTTTGTGTAAAGGTCAGAAACTGTAATTTATTTCAAATAAATGTGCAATTGTACTGTTTTTAGTACAAATCTTTACCTATCCAACAGAGTTCGCCACATGTCTATAACTTTTATAGTATTCAATCTATAAATTAGTTTCGACAAAAACTCATTTTACAGATGTATTCAACAAAAAAAAAAGTTGTTTTCTTCAACTCAACCTTTAGCCTAGTAAATGGAGTCGTAGAGAAATGAATTATACACCATTGAAAAGCTCGTGTTTCAATCTTTCAAAGCTGTCTAACCTGAATTTCATAGAGAGAACTGAAAAGACAAATATTTCTCGTAGTTCGGCAGTTTCGCGAAAGGGGGCACAAGTTAATGCCAATTCCAGGGTTAAGAAATGAATAGATATAAGAAAAATTCCCAACAGTAGGTTAGGCAGTACTGACGCTTGGTAGGAGCTCGCCCTACATGCATCCTGCTCGACTGACCTGTGAGCACTCTGTTCTCTCACTACTACCACCATGTAAGATTTTTTGTTGAAATGTCCGCGTAATTTTAGTTAAATTCCGAATCGATTTGTAATCGTGGTTCGTTGTCGAAATTGAATTGTTAGTATATCACAAAAACACGTATGCAATCTTCACCACCACCACTACCGATTTCACCCAACGCTTTAACGAAGCATAGATGTGTCTCGATATTTGCGTCTAATTGATTTGAAACTTTTTTATGTTGTGGAGAAGACCGTCGTTGATGAATGCTTCGCTCAACACTTCGTCGATCGTATGACAATCTATTGAATAGACACTATACTTGTCAATTACGTTCTCTAAATCGGATAACCTATCCTTAGGCACGAGCCTGAGGAAAGCGTGGGCGACTCCTGGGTATGTGGTGCACATGGTGTCTCATCAGAATATGATCGCCTTCCCAAGTGTATTGATACTATTATACCTCTACAGTTTGCGCATACACAACTATTCCACAACCTTTTTAACGGTCCCGTAAGGAGATTGTACACAATATGCGAGTTGTAAAATCAAACAACAGGCTGTAGTATTTGTAGGTATAATAGCAGAAGTTTCTATTTCTAGTTTTACATCCGCAGGACCTGATTTAATAGAATTGTTCTGTTTTTAACAATCAATTACGAACAGAGAGAGTTATTTTTAAAATATTGTAAATCGAGACAGGGAAAGGACTATCAATTATAACCAAACTATCCAGTTAACACTGGATCATGACCACTGGAGCTGTCGCAAGTACTCCTTAGCTACCCTAGGGCTTCTGCCTCTGAATATTTTC
This sequence comes from Aphrophora alni, assembly GCA_963513935.1. Classification (NCBI taxonomy): domain Eukaryota; kingdom Metazoa; phylum Arthropoda; class Insecta; order Hemiptera; family Aphrophoridae; genus Aphrophora; species Aphrophora alni. The sequence continues at coordinate 25,321,736 of OY740777.1, forward strand.
ATTAGGGCAGAAGGAAGCAAATCCGCTTATAATCTGACCGCTGCGGATCACTGGAGTGAGGACCTACCCAGAACCAGTCATAGTATCATTACTAAGTCAACTCTAGATGGCTCTGTGCTGAATAAGATTTCAGATGTCATGGATGCAGAGTATGTATTTACAAGGACTTTTTCGGTAAGACTTTGCTCTCGTGAGGAGTGGAAAGAAAGGATATCTAAGATGTTAATCGAGGTAGTCTTGTTTGGTACACAAACGGCTTTATCATTGAGGGAATGTCTGGTTATGGAGTGTATAGTGGATATCCTAGAACTACTTTCAGCATAAGTACACGAAAGTACAGCACAATTTTCCAAGTCAAAGTCTCCACAATTCTGGCCTTTCTTAACTTATGAATAGCTAAACATTATACCAACGAACGCACAGTGATTCTATCTAATTTCAGGGCAATAAGTTGCCCTGAAAGCTTTTGATTCAGATAAACTTTTTTCTAAACTGGTATGGGAGTACTATAAGGCTTTTAATACACTAGCTTGCCACAACTTCGAAAACCTAAGCTGGGTACCTGGTCATGGGGATATTCATGGTAATGAGTGTGTGGATGAATTGGCTTAAAATAGTGGTAAATTGCCCTTTCTAGATCCGGAACCAGCCTGCGGCATAACAAAGTCTACTGTTTAGAATGCCATCAAGATATGGTGGAAACTTAGATATTCTCAATGTTGTGGTTGGATTATTCTAGGCAATTGCTTAGTAAAAAGTTTGTCAGAGGGACCAACATTCAGCTTACCAACTGGTTAGTGAAGTTGAGTAAAGGTCATCTGAAACAAGTCATGGGATTATTCACTGGACATGGCCATTTGTGGAAACATCTGTTAACATTCCAGATCATTAATTGTGATCCTATTTGTAGGCTAAGTAAATAGCTAAAGAGACTGTTCAACATATAATCCTAGAATTAAAAAGGCTCGAGGTTAGGAGAAGGGCATATTCGGAGCTTCACAACCAGGTAATGATTTTTGATGCTAGCATCAGGTAAACACTCCTAAGCCTCATTCGTGGTACAGCCAGTGGCTTGTCTTACAAGTAGATACTTGCACCTAGTAAGCTTAGGTTGACGTACAAGGATCTTGAGTCCCCATTTCCCAATAATCTAATACTGATCGACAAGCAGTTCCTATATAACAGCAGAGCAACCTTGATTCCACCATACATCATATAGTTACTGTTTTATGGACTACTCTTACATCCCTAGTAATAAAGCCTTTTGTTTCCCAAGACCATGCCAAATTCCTTCATACACCCCACATTCTAAATGAGAATTGGACCATACCCCAATAATATAATCTAATTTAACTATACCTTACCACAACATTCAAATACGTCCTCTATATCTGACCTTCACTTACACTGTAACTGTTTCCTTACAAATACGCAATTTCCACCTCTAACCTTATGGGGTCTTTTACATATAGCTGTTAATATAATTATAATTTTTAATATTATCCAAAAGAAAATACGTGTCTTTTACCATCCAGTTTTTGGATTTACATATTTTTGCTTTGAAAAACATTTTATCCCGGAATAAGTTAAATTTATCAATTTTGTTTTCTCACAAGAGAAGTGTTAGAGTGTAGAATACTCAGTGACTATTAATCAACATGCTCCATGTTTACCCGATGGTTGTTTTATCATAATACCGGGTCTAAAAAAACCGAAATAATCAAAATTTCTTTAATATTACAATATATTAATGAAAACTGGAAGCCATATTAAGATATTCATAAAACAACGGAGGTAAACTAAACAAACTTATTCAACAGGTGCATTGTTTTAGACAATAATAGGTAATAATCTTTAGTTCCCAATTAGCAGCTAAATGTAAAAAAAAACAAGGTAATATGTTACTAAAGTGTAGAGAAAAGACCATGAGTTAGATGAAAGTACAAGACACAGAATTTATGTAGACCTATTAGCTAATGACGTAATACAGAAGTATCTCTATGGTTGTCCATCATTCCAAATAAAAAAATGCACAATAGGAATCTTAAACAAAACTTTCAGCAAGTTATTTTAAAATACTTAGAAAATAACAGAGATAAACTCAACAACATTTTTCAACAGAAGCGATATAAGAGACAATATAAACTATAGCTTCATCCTTCAGCTTGTAAATATCTGTCAGTGTTGTAAAGCATTACTAAAATAATGTATCATTTAATTCCATTATTAATAAACACTTATACTTTTTGATAAAATCAAAACAACAACCCATTAAAAGATTTAAACAACAAAGTGATTAAAGATTGTAACTTGGCTCTACTGTATAAGGGGAAAAAACACATTTCTGCAACATTATAAAAGGAGGATGCATTTTACATTTTAAAACATTTGTATTTACATTTGTTTTAGTTGTAAACATAACAGATTTAAAAAAAGAGTATAGGCTAATAATAAATATTTAAGTTAAACTTTACATAAAAATGACAGGTTAGTTACTTATTATTATTAATGAGAAATTATGTCATATATCTTGAAGAGTTTATCTTTTGCTATCCTTATTTCATTACGCAAACTTACTAGCTTTTTATAAACCATCAGTTTACAATTGCACAAGTTGAATGTAAGAGGGGGAGGAATGTAATATTTCTTATTTACACAGTTGGTAATATGTATTATTAGAAGAATATACGAGTATAAGGTACATAATATAAGGTCAAAATTTGAATAATAAACTGTAATTGCTACTCCTTTCCTTGTACCGTTAACCTACATCTTACATCTCTTTTACTCATCTCCTAGTCGCACTACAACCAGTAAGATGTAGTTAATCAGTTCTAACAAAGTACCGTTGTTTGTTTTGTTCCTTCTACTTATCCTAGACATTTTTATATGTGGTTCTATGAAGACACTACAGAATATGTATCCCTACTCGATCATCTAAAGCTATCAGGGAGGTGTAACTACAAATAACTTTCTTTTGTGAGGAGTGTAACTCTGATTGTTCTTTTTAAATAAACAAGTTCTACAACAATACCATCTACCAATCACTATTTTTTAAAGTTTTAAAACTATACATTTATTACTTATATAGTTTCACATTTTGTATATTCCTAAAGGAACAACTGCAGTTTTGAAACTGATGGTTTTAGTCATAACAATTTTGGAGTGGATGTATTATTTAAATTGAAAATCCTATTGAAATTAAATGTAGAAAAGTTTATTAAAAAATAGATAAAAATGGAAATATTTTATTAAATTTATTAAGCTATAGAAACACACAAAAATCAGAAACTTACTTTTCGGCCTTAAAAATCCAAGGGTTTGAAAATTGGCTGTTTTCTCGAATTAATTACTTAGAAACTATAAAAGATATTTTCGATTTGAAAAAACCACAGTAAAATATGAACTTTCTTCTTTCCTCTGTAAAATTCCATATCATTGCGATGTATAGTTATGGAGCTACAGGCGTTTTAAAAAGGGATTGCAAGTGACGAAACGTGAAATGTTAAAATCTGGCACATATAAACTGCAATTTCTCATAAACCCATTTGAGATTTCAAAGTGATTTTTTCAGGGTTTACTTTCTTTTCATTTCCGCATATTTTGAAACCAATATCATTGGTTTAAAACATGTCTGATCTTTTATGAACAAATTTAAACTGGAATTCTTATAAACCTTTTGAGATTTCAAAGTGATTTTTTCAGGGTTTACTTTCTTTTCATTTCCGCATATTTTGAAACCAATATCATTGGTTTAAAACATGTCTGATCTTTTATGAAAAAATTTAAACTGGAATTCTTATAAAGCTTTTGAGATTTCAAAGTGATTTTTTCAGGGTTTGTTCTCTTTTCAATTTTTTCTGCATCTTTTGAGATCCTATCATTGGTTTAAAAAAATGTATGATCTTTTTTGAAAGGGCTTTACTTTCCATCTTGCCAAATCATAATACATACGTCTACAAATCTGAACTAAGCCAAAAGAATAAGTAACACTTTTCAAAAATCTAGTACAACTTTCCTAATACATAAATATACATAGTAATTACCTGTTGATCAGCAATTTTTACACGGCCACAATACTTTATTTACAGAGTTGAGGTCAAGGAGAGATATTCTAGGTTTGTATAAAACATTGCAGCGAACTTCATTGATACATATAAGTTTTATTTTAATATAAAGTATATACTATATTTATCAATCTCATTCTCAATTAAAATCAAGCTATTATATATAATGTAGTATATGTAAAACTCTGCTAGGCACTAACCTAAAATAGAAAGATAAACTAGATTATAAAATATATATCACAATATATTTTTTTACAAAAGATTATGGATATTTTTTTTTTTTTTAGTAGACAAATCTAAGATTTTAGAAATAAATAACAGCTCATTGCATAAAAATATTCCTTGTGATTTAGGAAAAATGCAGAAAAGGTAAAGCTATGTTTCTGTGTTTAGCATGTAAATTTAATATATAATGCATTTTACTTTCGTATAAAGTTTTGAAAATATAAAGTAGATGGCCAAGAAATAAAATGATAAATTTTTGTGGTAAACTCAGATTTTTAAAATTTTGATAATACTTAGGCTTCAATGAAATAAGATGGTTGCTATCTCGTAAAAATTAAGATCTCGCATTGGGAATTATCCTTCAAAAATTATAATGAATCTTGGCCACCACCATTAAAAAGATTTTCAATAATTGTAATATAGAAAAGCCATGTTTCAATCATGAGAGACAAATGGAGATACTATATATATTATACATATATAAAACCAAAGGACGAGGTGCTAATGCAGAATAGAAAGAGGGTTTATTAAGGAACCTAAAAGAGTTCCACCTTGAAAAGTAATACAAAAAGTTCTATTTAATCATGATCATCTCTGAGTCCTAATAATAGAGTAGGGATTTTATTTAGTAAAACAGAAGAATATATAATACAAAAAAGTATTTTAGGCTGACGTGTCTAGGAGTTAAAAAGTTCTAGCGTGTTGATTTTAAGTGTTTATTCATTACCCCTTCTCCTATTTTAAAAACATATTGCTAAATTTAATTCGGTTTTGTATAATACTAATTCTTAGTTTGTTATTGAATAAAAAGAACTTCACCATTATAGTAATTAAAATATTATAAAATCAATATTAAAAAAAAAAAATCATATTAATTTATTGATTTAAAACACAATAACTCAATTTCAATATTAGGTTTCAAAAGTCCTAAACTAAAACGAAATAGTTCTTTTAATATCATATCTATAATTGAAAAGAACAAACATATTTAATATAATATTAAACCAATAAGGAAGAGGAATATTAAAAGTAAAAAAATAATGTGAAGAATAGTACTGATAAATAAAAACTATATGTGACAATACAATTTAAAAACTTTTATTTGAAAAACAAAATATAATCTTATACGCTATATAATAAACACGAACATATAAACTTAAAAAATAAGAACACACATATTGAAACTAAATGAGATCATAAAATTCGATTAAATGAAAACAAAATTATCTCTTTAAAGAAAAACAACATAAAACTAGGAAGCCTAGCAAAGCTTTACAAAATGACTGCTGATATAGTCTTCAAAAATGAAAATAAATAAATACACTGCTAATTACAAAAAACAGTAAAAATAACTGTATTAAATATATTATGTATTTGTTCTCAATGATAAAATAAAAAAAAAGCTGCCTAAATTTAGGCAAGAATTGCACAAAAAAGAAAGACAAACAAGTGTTTTACAAGATGAATAGTACACAGAAGGCATGCTTTTGGGTTAGAATTAAAACTAAGAAACATTTGTATTTTATAATAACAAGAATAGACAATATATGCAAATTTAAATTAATAAATACAATGCCTTCTATGCTTGAACCATTGACCAATTTATTCATATTTTAAACTGCAGAATCATATAAGGATTCAGCATTTAATAAACCAATGGTTAAATGAGGTTATGTGAGTGGAGGTCAATTTTAAACAATAATCAGCAGGTATAAGTCCAGTATACCTTAGAGTATTTTTAGATCAAGACATTTCAGCAACTCAAGAAGAGGTACAACAAAATATGTTAAATTAATGGAGAATATAGTTTGTTTGTTTTTTTCATTTCAAATAGACCTAAATCAAAATTGAATTTTATATTTTAAATATTGAGAAAATAAATCCCCGGTAAATAAATTGAAATTTTAACATGACTCGACCTACACACAAATTCCCCCCCAAATAATGCCTTCTATATATAAAAATCTAAATGCAATAAAATGTACAAATAACAAGAGCGTTAAGCACTAATTCAAAAAGTGGCTCCATCACAATTTTTCAAATTATAAATAAACACACAGTGTTTCAAAATTATAATGACATTTATGTTTAAAGTTCAATGTATATTTTTTCTAGTTTGGGATTAAATACTTTTAGATAAATGGTAAGTATTGTCAACTTCATAAGAACAATTAAATCATAATTGATTAAAATCACTAGAAAATATCAAGTGCATCCAAAAATACAAGAAACATAGCTGGTATACTAAATAAAGAATGATAGACAAAAATAATATTCACCTGTCTGAAGTTTGCTAGTATTTTATAATTGAAGAGACTTTAGTGAAACTAATACCACTATTTGATCTTGATTCATATTGCACGAGATTGACTTATTATCAGTGCCCAACACTCCTGACCTTAAATCTAATAGAAACCTGCTTAGATAATTCACATATCTTCCTTTCCTGAAACTTCTCTTGCACACCCAGCAAAACTCTACAAAACTTAACCAATAATATTTGTTTTAAAAACTCACTTTTCCATAGCATTATCAAATAACTATCTAGATACACAATATAATCTTAGTGCAACATACTATGTACAAAACTGGGATACTACAGAAATATAAGGGTTTAACAAATAAATACACAATGTGGTATGTCAAAGTAGGTCCTCCAGTTTAGACAGCCTACAACAAAAAAGAGTTCAAGTTAATAAAGAAAGACAAATTGCTGATATATTTCATCCTAAATTATTTCAGAAATATTGAGTAAATGGAGGGAGTAAAGTGGACTATTGTTTAAACTCTTATCACTTGACATTTCATTTGTTATGGGCAAATTCATGTAGTTATGCAATTTTGGAATAAGGTTCTTTCTAACTAGATTTACATACACTATTTTTTAATTTTATTTTCCATTTTAAAATTGTAGTTGCTCAAAACAGTTTCAAGTCAACTAGGAGTAAAAAGTAAGGCACTATGGGGGTAATCAATTTAATATTGTGAATGACACATAAACAGTCATGGATTTCTATAATTATTGTCCCGTGGGTAAAATTTTCACTCACAACTTTATTCATGGATTAAATAAAGCAATAAAGCTAATAGTACAGTCATTTAGTATTTTTACCTGGAAAGTTTTCCGGGAGTTTTGAAATTTGGCAATTTTATAGATTTTGGGATGCTCTTGCCAAATTTCAACTTTGCCACCTCGTATGGCTGCCGCTCGCGCCGCCATATTGAAAAAATGGCGCCGAAAAGCAGTTTTTTGATAATAACTCCTTTCTGGCGCATTTTACAGGAAAAACATATTTATACAAAATAAAAGTAGAGAAAATTTCCTACAATTTATGTCTTAACCTTTCCTTTCCTAAAATCAATAGTTTCGGCGTAGGAGCGCCGTAAACCATTATACATCCACGCCAACGTGTAATATTTACTTTAAACTGTTCATATTTATTATATTATATTATTATATATTACATTTTATTATATATATTATATTATTATATTATATATATATATTTATATAATTGTGATTTGTAAATTATAAAAATTATACGAAGGTTAAATATTGTTCCATAGAATGAAAACCTACCTAACTACTAGTCTACCATGTCTAGCTAGTCTGTTATGTCTCCGCAGGTATAAAGGAATGCGTCCCTTTTGTGTCAGGCCCCCTTCTTTCCCTTCTAAGAAACATCTGGCCCCAGCTGAGCTCAATAGAAATATTTAGTCTGAGTCATCAGTATACGTTTATCATTTAACAGTGTCGTTTGCATTTACAGAGCCATGGCTTCTAATGAAGTAAACTGCTTTATTTGTGGTGATATACTGCAAGAAAGTGAAGTTATTGAAGTGAAGGAAAAAGGATTGGAAACTTTTCGTAAGTCAAGTATAAAAAGAAAAGACAATAAATACAAACTTTTGGTGAGATTAAAATCCATAGTAGTTCACGATGCGTGTCGAAAACGATATAATAATGAGAAGTTAATCGCTGCAGCTTTGCGTAGAGGAAGTGATGGTACAACTTCTCAAGTACAACTAAGATCTACACGTCCAACGTTCTCATTCAAAAATCATTGTTTTTTATGTGCTGCTGAGATAACAGCGGAGTTCATATCTAAACAAAAACAGACGCGTTTATGTGACCGCAATATCGTTTATAGTGTGCGTAAATTGTCGATGAAAAATAGTATTTCAGAACGTGCTCGGGCTTGTAACGATGATTGGGGACAAGCAATAGTTGAACGCCTTGAGCAGGTTACTGACTTAGTCGCAGCCGATGCACAATATCACAATTCGTGTATGAAGAAATTGTATCAAACGCCCTCGACCGAAGAAAGAAAAAAAAGAGGTCCGTATGCAAGCGAGATTGATACCGCGATGCAATACATTTATTCATATCTCGAAGAAAATTCCAAAGAATGTCAGTTTTCTCTGGACGAACTTATGACAAAAATTGAAGGTGATTACCGTCCACACATAAAAACAGTGAAAGCACAACTGCTTAAAAAATATGGTGATGATATTTTAATTGCTGTCACTGCCAATAAGTCGCCTGTGGTTTGTTTTCGCAGTACAGGGTTTAAGTTATTAACGGATGCCTGGTACAATGAAAGAAGTGACAACAAATTAGAAGAACGTAAGCGTATTATAAAGGCAGCAGCAATAATTGTTACAGAAGATATTCGGTCTAAGACATTCTGATATCGCCAGACATTCTGGCGATATCAATTTTGAAAATACGATATACATCATCGATGGAGGATATTTATTACACCGAGTTGTTTGGCAACAGGGCGAATCGTTTTCATCTATTTGCAATAAATACATAACTTACGTCCGATCGCACTACACCTCCAATGCCATTATAGTATTTGACGGATATCCAGAAGATGTAGCAGCCCGTAGTACCAAATATGTAGAACGATCCCGACGATCACGAAAAACTGCTTCAGTCGACATAATTTTCGACGAAACAATGACGCCAACTGTATCACAAAGTAAATTCCTGGGTAACGATGCAAACAAAAACCGCCTCATTGAAATGTTGAAGATAAAATTTGAAGCTGAACACTTCGTGGTTAAACAAGCCACCGAAGATGCGGATACGTTAATAATTAATACCGCAATAAACTTCTCATCGGCATTTGATTTCGTTGTAGTTGTCGGTGAAGATATAGATCTTCTCGTTCTTTTGACAGCGCTATCAACGCATCCAAATATATACATCCTCAAACCAGGAAAAGGAAAAATTTCACGACAAATATACTCCATAAACAGTATAAAAGATAAAACAGCCGCAAATCATATTGCATTTTTACATGCCTTTAGTGGTTGTGATACCACATCAGCATTATTTTATCAAGGAAAAATGAAATTTATTAAAGTACTTCAAAAAAACCCAGACTTAAACGCGGTTATCGAAGTATTTAAAAATCCAAATGCAGATCCAGAAGTCATTGCTAAAGCTGGAGAACGTTTCCTTGTCGCATTATACGGCTACAGCGATGTGAAAAGTCGGAAAAGTACATCTCTAAATAATTATGATATGCATGCTTCACAGCATCAGCATATAAGAGAAAATTTAATATTGCGTCGCTACCACCAACAGAAGCAGCAGCACGACAACATTCGTTTCGAACTTATCACCAAATTCAGCAATGGTATGGAAACGAAAAAAAATGCAGAACAATGGGGATGGAAAAAAGACAAGAACGGGCTCATTCCTGTTACTACATTCGATCCTCCTGCTCCGGAAAGCTTACTGAAACTTATTTCTTGCAAATGCAAGAAAGGTTGTGAAAAAGCTTGCGGATGTAGAAAAGCAGGACTAAAGTGCTCCGTTGTGTGTACGAACTGTGGTGGTTCTTGCAATAATTCGCCATTTCCGTCACAAGACGACATTGAAGAAGAAGAAACGGACACTATTCTCGAGCAAATAAACGATGACATCGAGAACGAAGAGGACCACGATGAAACTGATGATCCCATCGTCGATGATGCCGAAGAAACTTCCGTCTTCGATATTTCAATCGGTATTAAAGACGATGAAGACCCAACACCTGGTCCGTCAAGAAGAATGAAGCGACAGAAATTGACCTAAATACTTAAATAGTGAGTCAGATGTGGATTAGACCTACTGGGGATACCACGATAAAAAAAAATGCGCCGATTACTCTACCTCATGGTGGTGTGGAAACGAGTATTTCTGCCGAAACGTGTATTGAATTACACTTTACGGCGCTCCTACGCCGAAACTATTGATTTTAGGAAAGGAAAGGTTAAGACATAAATTGTAGGAAATTTTCTCTACTTTTATTTTGTATAAATATGTTTTTCCTGTAAAATGCGCCAGAAAGGAGTTATTATCAAAAAACTGCTTTTCGGCGCCATTTTTTCAATATGGCGTCGCGAGCGGCAGCCATACGAGGTGGCAAAGTTGAAATTTGGCAAGAGCATCCCAAAATCTATAAAATTGCCAAATTTCAAAACTCCCGGAAAACTTTCCAGGTAACCTCTATTTTTTCGACCAAATGACTGTATTATAAAGTTTCAAAATTATTTTAATAATATAAATGAGCTCCAATTGTTTCGATTGGTAGACACCCTAAAATTTGAATGAAATCGGAAAGCTTGATTTTCATATTTTATAGTAGCCCCAAGACTGATTTTTTGGTTTTTTACCAGGATTTTTGGAGAGATGGCAGCCTACATTTTGTTTCGTTGTTTAGAGGCTACACTTGAGCAAAATCGTTAAGAATAAATTTTGAATGATATTTTCCTTACTGATATTATAAAATATAATTTTACGAAGTAAAAAATTTTTTTTTGGAAATAGGGTTAGGTTACGATTTGCATATATAAAAGTAGTTTCACAAACAAAATAGTACAATAGTTGAGATGACTACGGGTTATTTCTATCACACAAAGGAATATGGTTGTCTTTCTCTATATACCTGAAAAATATGTTGAGGTCATGAAGTGGGTAATTAAATTTCATTTTAGGAATTTCTCAAACACCAGAATACTAATCACCTGTTTTCTAATCCACGATAGAAGAACTTTCTTAAACTCTTAAATTCCACTGTTAATAATGACTCAACATTACTTGATAATTTTTTATTTAGTAAAATAAGCATTAGTGATATTTTGGAACTAACCTGTTTGGAATGTGGAGAAGCAATAGGAGCAATCCAAACCCTTGTATCTTTGCCAGCCACTTCTTTTTTCTTCTTAGAATCTTCAACTTTCTTCCATAGACTAGCAATCTTACTAGTTGCTTCTTTCTTCGCTGTCGGGCCAGCATTCAGACTAGAATTACTGTTCCATCTGGCACTGCCGGAATTTAAACTGGAATTACTGCCTAATGTTTCATTCTTTAAACTCTGGTTGCTCACGGAAGACCTGACTCCGGTCGGTTTCTTGGGTGGATCACTTCTAGGAAGACTTCCAGCTCGACCCCGACCTAAACTTGTAGCAGCTACTTTCTTCACTTGCAGTGCTGAAACTGTTGACGTTGGTAAAACCTTTTTCTTCCCAGAAACACATTTCACCGATGTTGTTTTCTTTGAAAAAACTGGTATGCCTGAAGAAGGCATTGTAGGTTCATCTTTGGTAAATGTTCCCTGTCGTTGTAAAGGAAGCGGTGTTTTCACAGGTTTCGGTGTCTTTAAATTTGACGCAGGACTACTACGTGTTACAATAGGAATATGACTTCTGACCTTTCGTCTGCCTCGAACTGATTTCACTTCACTCGGTTTCACTACAATAGGTCGCCCCCTTTTTTCGTCACTATCTTCATCTTCACCATCGGAAACAATATCTTCTTCAACTTGATCTCTCAAAACAACTTCTTCAGCAAAAGCATTGTCATCATCCGCAAAACCACAATGCATTTCTTCATTAGATACTGTATCTCTGGCTATATCCAATGTTTGAGTTTTAAATCTTTCCTTATCGGCTAATCTTTTCTCTCTCGGTGAACTTGGCACAGGAATATCTTCATCTCCTAGTGTTCTAGTCCTAAATCTGTCTTTGTCTGCTATTCTCCTCTGTTTCGGGGTCAATCTTCTTGGTTTTGAGGATTTAGCTCCTTGTTCTATGTTTTCTTCTAAAATATCACAATCCAAATTAACATCTGGTTCAAGAGAACTTTCTCTACTGTCATCCCCTGTGATGGTGTATGTGTTATACCTGTACAAACGTGGAACAAAATTTAATTTTCAAATACATTGTTTTAAAATAAATAATGCAGATAATAGATATAACATAAGAATAACAAAATTGAATGAACCTTTGTATAAATTATCCAACACAGGCACAACTCGTGCACATACGGATATAACATTTCTATATAGTTTTTTTAAACCGATGTATTTTATGATTTAAAATCCAATTGTTCACAAAGAATAAATAATTTTCAAATTGAGGTAATTAATTAAGCAATTTAATTTTCACAAACATTAATACAAACCACAACTATTCTCTTTTTACCAAAATTTTGAAATAACTTTTTTATAAGATTTGTTTAGTTTTTTTCTGAATAATCTAATTTGTGACAAATAACTTTAATTTCAAAGTTAGTGGTCAGTATAATTATATCTAAAAAATTAAGGTGTATTAAAAAATACATTAATAATATGCATATATACTGTACTATATATATTCAGATTCGAAATAAGTCTTGCAACCCCTAGTTAATTTCTGAAGCAGACCTTCGCCTATCTCATAGGGTAACTCCTTTCACTTTTTATAGGGTAAACATGTTCTTACCCTCTTTTTAAGGGGGATTAACCTACCATCTGCATTTAGGTACATCCACAGGTCGATGAATCATGCATGGTTTCGTTGATCTACCCAAAAACACGGTTTTTTCCAATTCAACATTTCGCCCACTTAGAAATATCCTACCACAATAAATAAAATATGGTTGGAAAGCTAATGTTCCATAGAATGCATAATCATCCAAAATAAAACAAACATAAATCGTTAAAAAAAATATTTAGTTAATTGGTAAAGTTTGCTGCAAACGAGTAAAGAAAAAACTGTGCAGTTGTGAAACACAATTTATGTCATTCGTTCTCTAATTATCACAAACCCATATTTCTGTTTAGCAAATCTTCCATAACACTGTTCTATAGATCAAATCTTCCTTTTTCGATATGTGCTTTCAAAATCTTTCCAAATTTAATAGTTTTTAATAGGGTGTCTACTCACTTTTATATAGCAAAATTCATGACTTTTTAGTGACCTGCGTATAAAAATTCATGACCAATGTAAATTTATCTATTTCATAACTATTTACTTTTCACATTTTTATATTTAAAAATTAACTATTAAAAAGTGTTTAGAACACTTTTTTTATAACAATTTCACCATCTAGATAGTCTATTTGACAAATCTAAAACTTGTAAATTTTAATTTTATAAATACTGTAGTTATAAAAAACAAATATTCACATGATTTATTCTAGGCCTTGGCTTGCATAACTCTATTATGTTAACAGGTTTATTTTACATGTTCACTTTTTGTCCAACATTTAAACTATTTAGAGATCAGGTAAATCATTACCAGAACATTATTTTAATGTCATCTCGTTACTTTTTTGACCAATGATTTCAGTTACAGCTCTTAACAAATATTGGCTCTTTATGCCGGTGACAACCTTGAATGGCTACAGGTACGGTGTAGAACGATCAACGCAAAATATTGGACTGTACTTCAATGACTTTTATTCCGGTAACAGCAACAACATTGAACGGTTAGATCTACCGTGCATGTGGATCGAGAAGCCAAAATGTTGTTTTGTTATAGTCCCTGTTTTATTAAATGTCAAAAATTGAATATTGTTCACATACCGTAAACTTTCTATGACTCAGCTTATAAACAGCATTCATTTTGTTTTATTGCTTTTATTAAATAAATAATTGTATTGTTACAATTCATTATTTTACCACAATTTTGAATATGCTTTAAATTGACATTTCTTTCAATTAATAATTACATTTCTTAAATACTTAGCCAAATTTATTAGTAATATGAAAACATTACGAAATTATTCATGAACAAATTGTATTTTTGCTACTTCATTATTAATTGATGTAAAAAATTCTAGATTTCACTTAGTTTTCTTTAAACTATTTGTTTACTTGTATTATTCATAATTATTAATAAAATAGGAAAACGTTTTTGACATTAAGACAGTCATTGGGCCAGAAAAGAGCTGAAGATCATATCTTAGCAGCACATTCGTCTTAACCTTGACCCTGACACAGTAACCAGGCCAAAATGGAGCTGTTCAGCAGACAAATTCAAGCGCATGCGTAGTTCTTTTGTGGAGCTATTATTTCTTCTTTGACACCGATGATAAACAAGTATTAGCTCCAAAGTCATCGGTACAAAAATACCGCCCATCTCTAAATATTATGTACTGCGCATTTTCATATAAGAACATATACATTTCAATAATCTAGAATTGTTTTATCTATCTATTATTATCATCGGCATACAAAGAATGATGGTCAACTAATAAGATTTTGAACAACTTGAATATACATTTCCATAATTCCACCTATAGAAAATATTTACTGCTATGAATGACTTTGTTAATCTTGGACGTTATTTCTCAAATCTTTTGGAAAAAATTCGTGACTCATGTCAAATTTTTGGTATTTTTCATGACTTTTCGTGCCAGTAGATACCCTGTACATAAAAATTAAACAAAATCAAAAATTAATATTATTGTAAATACCGGGTGTTTCAAAATGAATAGCGGGGTTTTAACGCTTTATAACTTTTATTACATTAAAATTACCAACACATATAAATGACACATCAAATGAAAAAACAACTCAAAGAGTTTTACAGAAAAGCCTACAAGTGTTCAATGTGAGCACCATTCGTCACATGGCACACATCAAGACGATATGCGAGTTCTTCCCAAACTTTAATTAATGTTTATTGAGTAATTGTTGTAACAGCTGCTTCAATCCTGTTTCTTAATTCGGGAAGGTCAGTTGGTAGTGGAGGCACATACACACGATCCTTTATGAACCCCCAAAGGTAGAAATCGCAGGGCGTCAGATCGGGTGACCGTGGAGGCCATGCGAAACAAACTCTGTCATTGGGCCCTTTGTAGCCAATCCAGCGGTTGGATACAGTAATGTTCAACCAATCGCGTACTTCGTTGTGCCAGTGAGGTGGCGCACCATCTTGCTGGAAAATGAAGTTCTTTTGTTCATAATCTTTCAACTGAGGGAAGAGCCATAACTGTAGAGTATCAAGATAAGAAGTACCAGTTACAGTTGCTTCGCCAAAAAGAAAGGCCCATAAACTTTCTGCCGGGATATAGCACAAAAAACATTCAATTTAGGGGTCGCGTTGCACTTGTACAAATGCTTGAGGGTTTTCTGACCCGTTTTACAGATTCCGTCTTTGCAAACTGTATAACACAAAAAGCTTTCTGTTCACTAGTCGCCATCTTTGCCACTAGCGATTTCTAACGGATGGCGTCAAAAACATTGCATGCACATGCGCACTGGTGCCAACAAACAAAACTGTTTGAGTTGCTGTTTCATTTGATGTATCATTTATAGCTGTAATTGTAGTGTAATAAAAATTATAAGGCGTTAAAACCCCGCTATTCATTTTGAAACACCCGTTATTGTAAATCTTGTTGAAGATACAATAACTCGTTATTTATTAAAGACATTTATAAAATATATATATTTATCATTATATAATTATATGTTTCAATAATTGTAGTTATTCCTTACTTTGCAGTTATATGGTCGTGTTTGGTTTATTTTTCTTGTAATTTTTCATGTGTATGCCGAAAATATAATCATAACAAAACAATTTAAAATTTTGTAAAAATCTTATTAGCATACTAGGTGTCTTGCTATGAGTGACAGGTAGCTCGCCCAGACATTGTCAGGTGGTCCGTCCCTACTTGTACTAGAGCGAAGGGTCTACTAATCCGACACACACCATACGAGACTGGTCAGACTGTAGAGGGCTACAAGACTTTTTTTTTCCACTAAGTATATAAATTTATGTGTAGATCAAAATTAATTCAAATTAACTAAATACTCAAATGCTACTGCTATTTAAATGACCTGTCTTTCACCATTTGGCGTTTCATTTTGGGTGTAAGCTTGGAAGGTATCGGAGATGTTGGTTCTAAAGTCTCAGAAGTATCTGCAAGAGTAATATCTTCACTCACAGAGTTAGGAGGGGAGATAGTCAAAGAATCAGCAATCTCTGATGTAAGACTAGCACATGAAAGGATACTGTTTTCTAATTCTAATACCTGCAAACAGAAACAAAATTATATATAGCTGGAATAAATACAAGAAAATATATATTTAAACTGAAGCGTTTATGTGACTGGAACTTACTTTTTTTCTCTCTCAATTTCAACATTTACCCTAGTAAAAATCATCATACGGCAATAATTTTTATACTATTTTAAATCTAATGTTCCATAGATTCATTATCATACAACCAAAAGTTCATAAAACATTAACAATTATATTTAATAAATTGGTAAAGTTTGTGTATTTTGCGTAAACAAATTTTGCAGCAAACTAAAACACACACTATGTCATCCATTCATCTAATTTTCACAAGCCCATATATTTTTTAGGTCTCACAACTTTAGAGTAACACTATTTTACAGTATTTTTCTTCTTCTTTCTATCTGTGCTTTTCAAATTATTCTAACTGTTACAGTTTTGGATCAATAAAAATAAAACCAAAGCAAGAATTTTTTACAGCATTATTCATCTGAAATATCTCCCCCCCCCCCAATTATTGAACTTTTAGCCTAGTAAAACATGTGCAATTTTAACTAAAAAAAAACACTGTTGAAATCCTTATCTTTCAAGCTTTCATATTTATTCAACAGATAGTGCCAAAAATAAAAGTAGAAATCGTTACAGTACACACTAACATTTTACAATAGAAAAACATTCACTTTCATTTTATAATATTTGTAAGTGAAACTCGTTTTCCAATATCTAATTCTATTTACAATATTCAAATTGATAATACTAACAAAAAATCACATTATACCTTAGAATGTAATAACTTTCAAATGGTTTGAAGTTGTTAATCTACTCATTTAAACATGGGGTGATGCACAAAATATAGCATCTCCCATATAAGAATAACATCACCTTCACGAGAAAAAATGGTGCACCCTGTAAATGCTGACGAGGCTCTGGCAACCGAATGTCCATCAGTATAAATAGACAATTACCCTTTTCCTATCTAAATCCTTCTCATCTAGGAATACTCAGCATACCTTATCTTTAGCTGGTATTTCACTGTTTTTAGTTTCCTATCTCTCTTCTGCTTCTGTCCTAAGATGCTCTGGGCACATCTGGACATTCATTTCATCTTGATTTCAACTGCCTTCATAATATGCTTATTCCTCCAATCCAAGGTGGAAACAGCAATGGATGCGGGGTCAGAGGGAAGTCTGACCTTGAATATGAGAATTCTGAATACCAGGCGAACTCCAGTTTCAACCTAGCCTTACCCATACATGCGGGGCTCGGTATGGGTGGAGGTCTACTTCCCTAGCTACGCGTGGGACTTTTATGGAACATAGTAAATAGACAAAGTAGATGACCTTGTGGAGCTTCCAAAAGACGATTAAAGGAGAAGGAACTAGATGAGGATGGAGGAAATAAAGGATGAATACACACCTGTGGAATCTGCTCCTAAAACTTGGCAATGGGACGTAGACACTCGGGCACTGCTGCAGAGACAATTAGGGATGGAGTTGAATATCTTAATTTCACCAAAAATCAACTCTTAGGACGAGCGCAAAAACTTAAAATGAGAAGAGCTGAAGCAGTGGCACAGGAGCTAGATATAAAACACAGGAATAAAAAACCACATAAAGGAAATATGGAGAGACATTCAACCTAAACAGTGGGAAGCTCTGGAGTAACAAAACGGGATATTCCATAACCCAAAAGGACAAGGTCTGATGGAAGCTAACCAGTACCAGAGGAAAAGAAAAGACATCACTATAGCGTTCGGATGGACAAGAGTCATGATGCTAAGAACGGAGGTTTGTCTACCAAGGATGTCCTGAAAGCATACTAGATGGCGATAGTTCCATCAAGCTATCCGGAGAAAATCTTAACAGAATAACAATAAAACAATTGAACGTGATTCAGGAGACAATTGTAGGGGGAAGTACCATCCTTTGATGAAATACAGCACCCAAATTCTATAACTACTATCTGGAGAAAGGAGCTCTCCTAATCACGTGCGTTGATGAGACAGCCAAGAAGTAGCTTATGTACAAAGTCCCTACGATTAACATCGAAGAGTGATTCACCCTACTGAAGGTCATTTAGCTAGGGTGGTGCTCAGAACAACAAAGTTGCTGGTCTGAATACCTAAACCTCTAAGGAAACTCACACCAAAAGAAGTTCTGAAAATGATAAAAACCCAAAAACAAAAGGCTAGTGACAGAGAACTGGAAGAACTGGCTAGTGAGTAGTTGATAGGAAGCTGGAAGAATGTGGTCAGACTATGGCACTAGTGATTGAGTAGGCGTCACTGTAGTCACTTCAGGCAGTAGGATACAGTCACAATAACGCGGCAAGTGACGTCTTACAAAGGGTCTTGAACAGAAACTAGTCGATACAAGTAACCTTGGGTAGAGACAAGAACCGTCGGTACAAGAGAAAAAAAAAAGTTGGTCACGAGAGACTTGATAGGAAAAATGAAAGAGATGGTTTAACACAAGACTACATGAAAAAAGTGAGGATCCAGGACCTAAGGAGACACATGCTTGTAACCCCTGAGGGGATTTTCATTATAACATTTACTAATTTGGTGCTTTTGAATCAATGAATTCAAAATGATTTTTATAGTAGTCACTCACCAAAAAAAGTTTTCAACAAAATAAATGTCATATTTGATTGAAGTATGCATTCTTAAATAATGACTATAATATGAAAATGAACCTAACTGTAGTTTAAAAAAATATTATGTTAAGAAAATTACTTACATCTAATTATTGTGTTTATGTTTGTATGTATATGTTATCATATCTACATAATTGTGTTAATGAATGACATATTTTACCTCGTCCATTGCAGAAGGAGGCTTGATACTATCCAAATTATTCCAACTCAAGCTTGAGTCACCAATAGCTCGTCTTGCCAATAATCCTTTCATCCTATCTTTTCTTCTATCTGCTTCAGACACACTAGCTGTAAGGGATAACAAACTCCCCATGGCTGACGGAGGACGTACAGAATCAAGATCCAGAGAGTGGTAACTATATTCCATGTCCATATGAGAGATGATTGCAACTTTTCCAGCTTCTAATTCGATTATTCTAGAATCAGTTAATGATATATCGTCAAGTAAAGATGTATGGTCTGGTTTCATTGTATCATCCGCCAAGCTCTTATACGAAGTAATCATCGGTGCTATTAGGCTGATACTGGGGAATGAGACATCGTTTGGAGACTCTTCATTCCAAGTGTCACCACTTTCTTTCATCACGTCTGTCGCTGGTTTCTTTACACGGTTCTCTGTGATGGCGTCCATTTTTTTCATTTCTCCTTCTACGTCTGCCGGGATAACCCCGACAGACGGATTTATCCCGTTTTTTGTCTTGGGCATTCCCGATGTGATGCATTGTTCCAGTAAAACTTGTTCGGACAATGACACCTGCTCTTCCGTCCAATCGCCACTCAAAGATCCAACAGAAGGCTGGCGAGAGAGTATTGTTACAGCCTCATCTACTAACAAACCAATGTTATACATTTTAATTTTGAGACATGTATATTTTCTAAAACAATATTTTATACCTTAAATGTAATATTTAATATTTTACTTACAGTTTAAGAAATTTATTTGATTTTGTTTATGTAATTTATAACCATTTAATAATATCTAAAAACAATTCAATTATTTGAAAATGCTCAACAAAATTAACGGTGCAAAAATTGCACATATTTCCTAACACAACTCACTTACAAACTTTGGAGAGAGTGTGACCAATATGTTTTTTGAGTCCTTAGAGGCTTTGCTTGAGCAAAATTTAATCAAAATCATTTGAGCTGATTTTGAGAAAAATCATAATTTTTTTGTTGTTTTCTATTTGAGCTCTTCAAAATTTGAAAAATTTAATAAATCTCAAGATTTGGCCAAAATATGATAGTATACCAAGTAGGCGTATATTACTGTGATGACATAGATTTATTTATCTTATTGTAATTATAAGTATCAGCTGTTTTATTACTGAATTAAAACAATCACTGTATTATTAAAACAGTTGAATGTTCATTATGAAAATTTTTATTTGTTTGCAGTTGAATTGAAATTTGAGTTAGACTATGGTTTGTTTTGTTTAATAATATGTGTTCTGTTCTTAGAGATATTGAAGCATTGTAAATTATGGCAGGGAATTTAAATGATGTAACGTTTCACAATTTTTCTGTAAATTAAAGTTCAGTTAGATTATATATAAACAAGTATATCAGAAGAAGAAAAATGAGATCAGAGGAGTGGTTACTTCTGGTTATGATCTGATTGGATGAAAGTGGAGTGTTACAAAACCAAACAATTAAATAAAACTACCAGGAATATTTTGTAAATGTAAGTTAGGTAAGATATTATATTACGTACTATGTAAGTTGAAATATGGCAACAGTGTTTGTATGTTCCCTTTCTGATGTGGGGAGGGCAGCAGAGAAAACACTTTTTTTTAAATATCTGCTGGAAGAAGTTTGTAATTTGGAGTCAGTAGAAGTTAGTTAAACAGTTGTAGTTGGGAGAGTTGGTATGAAGGTGTTTTTAGAAAAGTCTTCTGTTGAATAGTGGGACAAGTTGTCTAAATTGTTAAAATCAGTGTTAAAAGCAACTCTGGTATCATTGCATTTTTATAAATTATACATTTGCTATTAATTAATAATGACACACAGTATAAAATAATCTAAAGACTATTAGAGACAATTCTTTGATACAGTAACACCAAAAGTATCCAAAAATAAATTGGTTATGAATAAATTCAGTAACATGTATGGACTTTTTTTAAAAATTATTTGATTTTTCCGCTTATACATTTTTAATAGCAAGTATTGAATTTACAATAATATTTCAAGTGAAAAGTATACGACCTAGACTGGGAATCGAACCCAGGACCTTTTCTGCGCCCTGCACTGGGAAGCGACTAGGATAGCTCAGTTGATAGAGCATTGGCGCGTAAAGCCAAAGGTCCTGGGTTTATTTTAAGGCAGTCTAGGTCGTATATTTTTCACTTGAAATATTATTGTAAACATGTATGGACATTTAACAAATGAACTATACAGTAGAGTCTCGCAAACTCGGCACTCGATAACCCGGCAGTCAGGATTTCTCGGCGACCCCTACGGGAAAAGAATATATTGATAAAAACAGCGATGTTCGTAAAAGTTCGGCAGATCCCAAAGCGGGCATTAACTTGGATCGCTCGAATCGTTGATGGTACTTTTCCCACGTTAAACTTGTCACAAAGCTTTTTACGGATTCCCCTCTGTCAAGTCTTTTTAACACATTTAACCGCGTTGAGACGGAATGAAAAAAGTCATTAGTCTCAAGTCCAATTTAAAGCGAGTTAAATTGCCGCGCTAAACTTTGTAGAGTGGGGACGAAGGGAGGCGATGACGTCACACCAATTCGAGACCAAAGTGTCTTGTCTGAACAGGAAATGTCAAACTGTCTTCGTTCCTATTCTATTAAAAAACTAAATTATTAATATAAACAAATATTCAGTAGAGTCAACCGACTAATAATATCAACAAATAAATTTAGAATCATATAAAACAAAAAAGTTATTCAAGTTTTTAGAAGGGCTCAAAAACCTAAAAATTGGAAAAAGGTTAAATTCAAAATTCAAAAAACGTAGAGTCATAACCAAGTGGGGAATTAACAATAATCACAAATAAAAAATAAGAAATAATAATAATAAACAGGTGAGAATGGACTTAGAAAGTCATTCTTGGGGAGTTTTTTGGAATTTTTGAGTTGAAGGGGGGATATATTAAAAAATAATAATAAGTACAATTGAAGATACTACAATAGGGAACAATAATAGGTACTTAGATTCAAATTTCAAATTAAAATAAGGGAGATATAATAATCACCAAAAGTAAAACTTTAAAGCCCAAAAGTGGTTAAATTTAAAGTTAAAGGGGATGTATAAGAATGTAATTATGTATATCTAGTATGTAGAATTGTAATACAACAAAGCAGAGATAATAATATATAATGGGGGGGTTTTTATGAACAATAAACATGACGACAAAAACTTCTGGACTTCAAGGACGTATAACTCGAGAGCCAAGCGAGCTACGTTAAAAGTACAAACAGATCTTTTCGTCAGAGCAGTAGAGGAACAAAACCTAGTCAAAAGAATTTCGAAAAAGGAATTATCTCAAAAGTTCAAAAGAAGAAAATCCGACTTTCGATAAAAGTGCGATAACTCGCGAACGAAGCGTGCGAGGACGACGAATCAAGTTCCACAAGACCCACAAGATGGAAAGGAAGAAGAATCCGAAAGGAACTTGATGATCGGACCAGCCGTTCGAAAGTTACAGCGAGTTGAACGAAAAAATGTCCAAATTCGAAATTTTCAGGAAAAAACATGTTGAGTGACGTGCGCATCTCTCTGTCAGAGTACAGTCGTTGGACTTTGCATTGCCAACTTAGAACACAAGTAACACTGAAAAATAAAACCAGGAAAAACTGTCTGTGGTTCTGTCTGAAAAGTCTAGCGTTTTTATTTTGTTTAGGATATAAGAAATATTCTATTTTGATTTTGTAAAATATTTAAATTGTTTTGTTGTTGTTTAATTAACTTTGTTGTGAGATAAATTTTGAAATTGCTTTTAATTGTTTTAAAAGAAAGATTAAATACGCAATTAGTTTCTAAAATTTGTTGTGTTTTCTATTTATCCATTCTGTACATGCAAATAACCTTGTTTATGATAAATATTTTATGTGTGCTCTGGTTAAATATAATTTGAAATTTTAAAGAAATTATCATCAGAACTTAAGAGCCGATTTCTTCCAAAAGGCACTTCCCCAGAGAAAGAGAGTGTTATTTAAGGGAAAGAGTTAAATTATAGAGCATTGAGATAAAATAGCAGGGAATTTTGCGTATATTAATAATTAGTAAGTTTATGAGGACAAGCTCATACTTACTAGAGCCAAGTATTGCAATATCTTTGATTGTATAAAAGGTAAAAGTGAGCATCTTGGCCTTGCCCGCGTTAGTTTGAAGCTGAAAGGGGTTCGCCCCATCGGTGGTGAGAGTACAGCGAGTGTAGCGACCGAAAGACCAGCGGAGAACGCGGCAGCGTCTCAAACGAAACCAACACACGCTTCCGTTTTCGTAAGTCCCTCATTTTTATTTATTGTATTTGGCAAGTACTGTAATTATTGAAGCTTGTCCATATAATAAAGGAAAGGATTAACCCCAAAACTACAACAAAAAACACTAACAACACAAAAACTGTATAGTTATGTTTATTCTACCTGATGTACATTTCAGTAACATAGTTACCATCCTCAGAGGTTGAGTATTAAACAAACACTTGTCCATATAATATTCATATTATAAAAAACACTTTGTACACACAATCTAAATTATATATCAGATGGACTTACCATCAGGCTCAAGAGATGACAAAGGAGAAGTTCCATCATCACCAGCAGAGGATATCAAGCAACACCTGTACATATTCATAATTAAAATTACATTGTGAGTTAGATATTTAATAATGATATACAATTAGGAAAAATTGAGTATCAAAATAAATATTGTGTTTGTTCACAATCATCAACACATTTTCCTGATTTCTTCTATAATAATGGTTTTAATTAGATATCAATAAATGAGGCAAAAGAGGAAGAAAAGACGAGTAGTTAATAGGGCTGTGCCCGTTAACAGGTAACAGCTAACCGTCAACATTGACCATCATCAACGATCAATGCAGTTGACAAAGAAGTGCATTAACTACTAACGTTGATCATTTGCTTAGTGCTTGCAGGTGACGCATCAGTGGTTGTTTATTAGCGACAGCGGCCCACTCGATGCGCGCGCACCCAGCTACACGTACGCCTCTCAGTCGTCTGTTAGTTTAGTTGAGCAACTAAAGCGAATCAATTAAAGTCAACGTTTATTCATCAACGAATCAACGTATGTTTCTGCTGTAGCCTACTATTTTACTGTTTGGTTTTTACTAAATCTAAAACTGTATAAAACGACGACTGGATAATACGAAAATAGTGTGGTGTAAATAACCAACGTGATGTTATTTTATCACGCATTGGAATTATTGTAATAATTGATAATAATAACTGATTAATTAACTAGTAAATAGTAATACAAATAACTCCAAAACTTATTCCTCTGTAAATAATCAGTTTTATTTATCTAAGAAACAGGCGATAGTCGACTGTTGACTAGAGCCTTCTCACTTCTCACTGAACAAACAAAGACGCTTGGTCTTCTGTTCTGTCTGGCAGGTTAACGTTAGCAGTTTTTTTCAACAGTTAATCACACTCAATGTTAACTGGTGTTGACGTTGACCATTGTTAACGTTAACGCCCACCACTAGTGGTTAACACATTATTGACAGAGGATCATCTGATTTTCCAAAGTCTGAGGTATGAAAAATTGCATACTATTAAATATTGTGTTTCCCATTTTACTTTCATAACTTATCTATTTAAACATGTTTAAAATGTTCATTAAGTAGTTCATTATAACTATGTACTATTATGTTTTTCTTAAAGCTGTAAGTTGTATTAATACAAAAATATGATCATTAACATAAATTTTCTTCTTCTTTATTTTTTAGTAATAAAATATGTAACAAAACAAATATTATTAATATGAATTAATTTAACATTTGCCATCAGTTGTGTATATAACTAATGTAATAATAATTGATAATGGGAGTTGATTTATACTCTTGAAACATCGTGTTTTAGTGTTTATATACACAAATGTCTAATTAAACCATATTAATAACATGAATAATCTACCATTAACTCATAACTTTAAAAGGGGGAAGAAAAAATCAAAACAAATATTGTTCTGAATCATATTATTAATTTAATTATTAGTGGATAAAATGTTCACAATTAAAGACTCAAGATTAAGTTAGAGGAAACTATAAAACACCTGGGTTGAATGCAGTTTATTGTACGAGGAGACTAGCCGGAACTAGGTGTCAAAACTATTTTTACAGTATTCAGTAGATTGGCATATCTGGAAAATCTCCCATATGTTAGTCTAATGGACTATGGAGGGGGGGGGGATTATGTATACACAAGAATTCAATTTTAATATAATAATATCAAAATCATAATTTTATAAATTAATGTTATTAGATTACATTGTTGTACTAGTATGATTTATGTTGAAATATCGTATCCATAACACACACACACACGATACAAAATAAAATAACTGGAAATTTTAATAATCTGTTACAGCTCTAAAAATATGTAACTATAACAAAATACGTTTATGAAAAGAGAGTTAGATCATATTAATGATGCTTGCTTCAAGCATTCAGTACTATTAAATAAATAATTAAAATTTGTAGTTTGTATATTTTTTGTCATTAAAATAATGTGATTTTTTTAAATTTAAAAAGTTATTAATTATTCTGAAGAAAATTTTTGTAAAATGTATATTTAGCCACTGGCTTAGATTAATCTCAAATTTCTGACAAAAGGCTGTTGTCTTCTATTTTATATCAATATTATATTTATTAGTTTAGTCTGTTAGTAAAATTCTTCCCC
Source organism: Aphrophora alni (assembly GCA_963513935.1). Classification (NCBI taxonomy): domain Eukaryota; kingdom Metazoa; phylum Arthropoda; class Insecta; order Hemiptera; family Aphrophoridae; genus Aphrophora; species Aphrophora alni. The sequence continues at coordinate 25,347,850 of OY740777.1, forward strand.
CTTTTGCTTTAGACCGTAATTTATTTCAACTAATCATGCTCCCCATAAGTTATATCTTACTCCAAACGACAGAATGAGTGTAGCTATTTAAGGATAGGCTATAACCCACTATCTATCACACTGTTACCATATTTACCTTCATCCTACATCACTGAACACATTACTCACCTCTGCATTCTCATCTTTATTTAAAGATAAATAAATGTGGCTCGTACTTGCCATGTTAAAAACTACTATGTGGTTAATACAAAAAATAAACTACTTCTTCATAAAATTACATACAATTCTGCAAAAAACAAAGGAAGAAAATATTATATTTTTACTAAACATTTGTAATAGTACCACAAATTATCACCAGGTTGATGCACCTACCAAGAATCTAGAGATTTTTAGTAAGTTATAAACTAAGGAGTTCACTGACCGTCTTATGCTTTACTAAGGAAAAGAGAAGGGTAAACTAACATATAGTTAGTTGCCTTTAACTGTAATAGTTATAATAAATATTAATAACTGATCTAAATTTAACCATTAGTAAACAAACATTTGACTACTTTAAAAGAGTAATGCAAAACACAAATAAATTAGAGCTCAGGAATCATTAATAAAACTAAATTAGTAAAATGGATTCCGATTTCCCTGTCTGGTTGTTGAATAATATTTTCTAGAGAGGAGTATCAAGAATCTGTACCTAATGTCCAAATAATACCTATTCAATAATGAATTAATCAGTTATTATAATGATACACAGAGTACTGCTCTTACTGCTAAATTTGTAACTTGAAACATAATAAAATAAAATGTTCAGAAATAAAAACATTTTCATTACTGTAATACAGCCTTGTCAATGCCTTAGCATGCGAAACCATTGGTCGGCTAGACTAATAAAAAGTGGATAGTACAAAATAAAAAATTGTGTTTTATTATCTTTAATAAAAACATTTTTTGAACAATTTTCTATAAATTTTTAGCCAATATAAAAGTTTAAAACCATCAAAAATTGTTTATGTTCTGAAACTTCTACATCATTAATTTTTAAGAATTGAAATAACTTGTTAGTTTCTTTACTTTGGTATACAAAATGATTGAATATACAGTTCTAATAAATTTGTTTAGCATATATTATATAGCATACATATAAAATATATACACAAGTTTATCATATATTTTACGAACATGCAACAGTGAAAATGGTTTAATATCTTTCTGATTTAATAGAAAAGAAAGCGGAAGAAATGTGATTTCTCATATCCTCCTTATTGTGCAATGAAAAAAAATAAAGTTGATTTTTTACTGGTTAGTTCACCATGATTCAAGAGGATCATTATGTACATTTTTGAGGTAATAATGTACTACAAGTATAAATATATGCCCAATGTCAAAAAACAAGTGCATAATTATCACTAGGAAAAGGATATACAACAAAAAATAAGATCTATAAACAACCTGGAGGGTACAGCTAACCTCACAACGGAAGCAATAATGAGGGCCTTTGAGGATAGCTGTCCTCTCAAAACCAAAAAAAAAAAAAAAACTAACAGTAAAGTACCCTGGTAGAACAATGAGCTTAGCAAACTACGAAGCAAGGCCAGAAGGGAATTTAATAAAGCGAAGAGAACAAATAACTGGGGAGAGTACTGTAAGGCTCTTACTGAGTTTAATGTAACACTTCGTAAATCGAACCGTAGCTCATGGAGGACCTTCTGTGAGAGTATTAATGAAGCACCTGAAATTAGCAGGGTGCAGAAGGCTCTTTCAAAGGGTACTCAAGTAAACATTGGTGCACTTAAACGTGAAGATGGCACCATAACATCAACATTCCAGGAAACTGTGGAAGCTTTATTAGCAAAACATTTTCCAGGTTGTATAGCACCTGGAGAAACAAGGGTGTGTAATGGTTCCATAAGGAGTAGAGCAGAACTCAAGATGGACTGCCCCCTTGTCAACAAGATTGTATCGCCTGAAAGGATTAAGTGGGCCATAGGGTCCTTTAAGTCTTTTCAGGCTCCAGGCCCTAATGGAGTGTTCCCGGCACTCATTCAGAGAGGGCAGGACATCTTAATCTCAATACTGATCAAAATGTTTAGATCCAGTTTGTTATATGGCCACGTTCCTAAAGTATGGAGGAAAGTAAAGGTCATATTTCTATACAAGGGGGGTGCAAAACCCCTAGACAACCCAAAGTCTTACCGTCCAAGTCTCTCGTCGTTTATGCTAAAAACAATGGAGAAACTAGTGGACCAATACATTAGAATGGAGGTTTTAACAATTGCACCTCTTCATAAATACCAATTTGCCTACCAAAAAGGCAAATCAACAATATCGGCATTGCATCAACTTGTCAAGGCCATAGAGGAAGCACATGAGTCAAAGGGGATAGCCTTATCAGTCTTTATGGATATAGAGGGCGCCTTTGACAATGCTCCCTATGACTCAATGACACAGTCTCTCAGTAAAAGAGGGATTCACAACTTTATCATTCCATGGATAAATAACATGCTGATGGGTAGACAGGTATCCACCAGCATTGGTAGCGCTACACATGAGGTAGGTACCACAAGAGGCTGCCCACCAGGGGGAGTTATCTCCCCACTGCTGTGGTCGCTGGTAGTGGATGAACTACTAAACGACCTGAGCAGGGCTGGGTTTGACGTTCTTGGTTATGCTGATGACATAACCATAACTGTGAGGGGCAAGCATGATTCCGTTATAGGGGAGAGAATGCAGAAAGCCATTAATATAACAAAAAACTGGTGTATCAAAGAGGGCATGAATATAAACCCGTTAAAGACCACTATTGTTCCATTTACTAAACGAAGGAAATTAAATTTACCTAGTTTTCACCTAAGTGGAACCACCATCCCCTCTCTAAGGAGGTAAAATACCTTGGGGTGACACTGGACCAATCATTAACGTGGGAGAGTCACCTATCTAAGACGACTAACAAGGCCATTAAAACACTATGGTCGTGCCGCCAAATGGTTGGCAAAACGTGGGGTCTGAATCCCAGAGCTAATAACTGGATCTACAAGCAGGTCGTTAGACCCGCTATCCTCTATGCGACAGCAGTTTGGTGGAGGAAGGTAGACCAAAGTACCGCGCAAGCAAAGTTGGCTAAAGTGCAAAGACTAGCATGTCTAAGCATCATAGGTGCCATGAAAACAACACCCACTGCCGCGATGGAGATCCTTCTAGGCTTGGATCCCCTACCGGTTGCAATTAAGGAGGAAGCTATGAAGCAGGTCCTCAAACTACATGAGGAATAGCATTTCAAAGTAGGAAACCTCAAAGGACATCTGGAAATTCTTAGAGCCACTCCTTTATTGGATATAGCTGCTGCAAGTGACCAGATGAAAGTAAAAATGATCTTTGATCACAAATACAAAGTTCGCTTCCCCATTAGGGAAGACTGGACGGTAGGCACGGAATGTGTGCCGGCGGACTCCCAAAAATGGTTCACAGACGGATCCAAAATGGAAGGTGGTGGGATCAAGGTTCAAAAGACATGTGTCTCTCAGTGCTGACGCCACCATCTTTCAAGCAGAGGTACATGCCATCCATTTGGTGGCAAATCATCTGATCACTAAAAACCAATGCAAACAGAAAATTAGCATTATGTCGGATAGTCAAGCAGCATTAAAAGCACTTCAAAGTAACAACTTGAGATCAAAGATGCTTCACGAGTGTCATCAGGCCCTAAACCAGCTGGCGGACAAGAATAAAGTTGAACTTGTCTGGGTGCCAGGGCATGAGGGAATAGCAGGCAACGAGGAAGCAGATCAGCAAGCTAAACTTGGTGCATCTAAACCCTTTACAGGGCCATTTCCCATGTATGGATTTGGCCGTAGGGATTACTAGGAGGTTATTACCAACTGGGCCAACAAAGTAATCAACAGAACCTGGAATACATTGCCGGGTCTTATACATTCCAAGAAGTTCCTTAGCCCTAATAAAAAGAGAGGGAAGTAAGTGTTAAACCTAAGCAGAAGAGAGCTAAAACTCCTCTGTGGTATACCAACAGGACATATCCATTGCAGGTATCACTTAAGTAAGATGGGCCTGGTGGACGATGATACTTGCAGGTACTGTGGTGAAGAGGTGGAACGCATGGAACACATCATCATGGAGTGCCCGGCCTTATGCCAAAAAAGACATAAATCTCTAGAATTTATCTTCATTTCGGAAGAAGAATTACTAAACCTCCCGACCAGGGGTCTGATCAATTTTGTCAAAGACATAGATCTCTCCTGAGTCCAACAAGAGGGGGGCACAAAAGATCTAACTAGGTCGCAGTGCAGGAGGTTTTTTTAAAACACTCTCCCCAGTCTTAATAATAAAAAAAATAACCACTAGGAAAAAAACGACCTTCAAAAGAGACCACACAGACTTGAGAAGCATAATAAATTGCCAAGTCAGTGTGTTGCCAAGATAACTAGTAACTAATAAATTGCCAAGATAACTAGTGTTATCTTAATAAACAAACTCCCCAAAAAATTTAAACAAATTCAGGACGAAATAATTGGGTCTGCGTCGGACCAGACGGTGGAAGTTATACTTCTTTGGCCATTCACTCACACACACGCACACAGACCGACAGGATACATAAATGAAATATAACACATTTTTCCCTGTTATTCAATATATTTCTCTTCAATATATTATAAGTGACTTCAGTATTATATTATACACCTATATATTATCATTATCAGTAATTTCTTCTATAATAATCAATCTTTCATCGTGGTCATTTTCTGGATGGTCATTAGAAATCGTACTGTATTCCAGGAAAGACACAATCATATAGAAAACAAATCATTGAAACACGATCAATAAATAATCATAAAAAAAATATTATTCAAAAACCACCAAAAACTACAAATCAAAAAATCAAGCAATGAAAACACAATGACGCACATCAACGAACCAGTCTACTGATCCGGCAACGAAAGTGTCTACTGCTATCATATACTGCGCATGATCACTCAGCGCCATAGGTTAGATTTTTCTCATTTTTAGCGTGACGCGGTTTCTCGACCAACACCCCATCCCAACGAACGCAAAGAAGTATAACTTCAAAAAGCCTTTAAAAACAGTTTGATGGAGTTACTACTTTCTGAATCCTTTTATTCGGTGGGGGAGTTACTCAATCATAATTGGCAGGTAGAATGACAAAATTCTTGATAGGGACAGACATGTTGTTGTAGCTTTTGTTGACGCCTGCAATCAATGCAATATACTTTATCAATGGCAGTGGATGGAAATGTATAAACTTAAGTGTTGTAGTGTTCAAGTATTTATTTGTTTATATTATAATAAATTGATTGTTATACTGCCACTATCTTGGTACAAAATTGTTCATTGTTTTGATTGTAATGATTTATAACTTTATTATTGTGAAAATTTAAAATGTGTTTATTGTTGTATGCAATTTTAATTGTCTCCCACAATTAAAAATAAATTAAATGAAATCCCTGTAGTTAAATGGTCAACTTTGTACAAGGGATTCATTGCTCTTTGTTAGTGGAGTTATGTGAGGCACGAGGGGGAATAACATTAATTCTTCTTTTTTTTGCGAGTTTATGTTAACATGAGGTTCCTAATGACACGTAGTTTCAGACTTGACTTGTAGTTTTAGAGATAAGTTATCTTTAGGTTTTCTTTATCTAGTCCTAGTTGTGAACATATAACATACACTTATGTTCACATTTTCAGACTTTTTTATGATGTATTGAAGTTACTCGACTGAAAATGTTTTCTACAGTGTTTCAAAAAGGACTTTACAAATTTAAAAGCATGATTACAACAATTTAGTCTTCTTTTTATACTCTACTGATTGAGAAAGCGAACAGTGTTTACGAAATATTTCAGAAATTTAATGTTTTATTGTGCGTTTTCCTATTTGTGTACTACTAGGTAATAACATATTTAAAAGTTTGTAATATTTTGTTATAAAGTAAAACCGAATGAGATTTACCTATCTTTATCAAACTTTGTGTTGCCCACTGTGCCATCCTTTGAAGTGTCAAGCCTGTTAACAACATGGATAATGACTGTTAATATACTAAAGGTTCAATCAAAATTGTTAAAGTAGAGTTCCAATAATTTGAACTAGGTGGGACCGAGACTCCTCGAAATTTCAATAGACAGACTTTGCGGAATAATATAGAGGAAATTAGAAGAAATGAAAATTAAAAAAATTAATTTATATTAATTTATGCATAGTTCTCTTCCAAACCATAGTAATTCTCCTACAAACGTACATATCACGATTGAATCATAATGTATTTCAATTAAAAACTAATGTCTTATATATCGTTTTAAAGGTAACATTTGGGACATAAAATCATGTATTTTTTTTTAATTCTAGGAAATGTTTTAAGGTAAATAAAATAATTAGTTTTATATATATTCAAATAATTTTGTATGTAATAAATCAAATGTAACAAAATTGACCAATTTACTTCTTCTATTTAACAATTAGCCAATAACTTTATCAAGATTATGGCAAATGTTTAACAACAAGATATACAAGGAGATTACAGTTCTATCAAAAACTTGTTCGGAGATTGTATAACCAGCCATAATAGTTCCATGTATTATTGCAGTTGGAGAGAAGAGCCGAGATACTTGGTGAGATGTTTAGAGACGTACAGCCGGGGAGAGTTGATAAGAAATATTGGATATAATGAATACCCAGGGGAAGAGGACTGTAGTTAGCATTAGAGCAAAAAAAAAAAAAAACATTTCCTGGTATATATTTAATTTGTGGAATCTCGATCTATTGAGACTCAAACTATCGGAACTCTACTGTATATCATACTTGGGTAATGCAAGAAGAAATTGTGAAGTTTGTGCTTTATCTAGATAATCTACAAATTACTAAATACCATTTGTTTATTCCAATGAGTATTAAAAAATGAATATAATCCAATATATCCCAATGTGTCTGGAACAAAAAATAAAATCTACCTGTTTAAAAAATATATAAATGTACAAATATAGAGTGTAGTCTACAAATAAGAGAGAATTATAAGGTGGCACAGAATGTTGTGATTCTAGTAAAGCAACTAAAGACGAATATTGCTCTCTCTGAAAATTATTTCAGAGACGAAGTCATTATAAAATATAACGTAGAATCAGATCTGTGAGTCACAACAATTAGTGTCAATCTGGATTAATAATAATAATAAGAAGAAGAAGACGACTATTGTAGCATTGTAATAAGATAGGAGATGGTTAATTGAGTACTGAACTATTCAATATATTGAAAATAAAGAACCGAGGCAGGTTAAAGAAACCAATTCTCACAGCTGTCATAAATGTAATGAAAATCGAAACATTTATAACATGCCATCCATATTGCTCATATAAAACCATATTGAAATTCAGAGAAATCTAATTGTAAATGTCAATATTGCGACTATTTTTCATATCCTGTGTGTTATTCAATTTTACTAAATTGGATACAAAAATTTACGGATTTCTATTCTGCATGTAATGGTACCAACCCCACCTGTCTACGATGAAAAATTATTGCCAAGAAAATGTGATGTCACATTCGTATAAGTTATGGTATTCGGGAGGTCAGAGTCTCTGACATGAGCATAGTGAGTGGAGGCTCCTTCACATATGTACAGCTTCGAAGTTTACTTGGGCTGTGACACTGACACAAGTGAAAATGAGTGGACACTTTTTCATATATAAACACACCTCCTTCAATAAAGGTTCATCTTATACTTATTAATATACAAACATTTAAAGGTTTGTTGTTTAATTCAAATAAAACTAACCTGACGTCTTTAGGGATTCTTGAGGGTGGAGAAACATTAGCTGAATGCCTTGGAGTCGCTCCTATTGCTGCGACAGGAAGTGAAGAAGAATTGTGTCGTGATGGTAACAACGAGACTCTAACTCCTGGTGTTGGCAACACTGTTGCGACTTTGGGTCCTCGCTTTGTTGTATTGTTTTGTTGCATTCGTGCCTATTGGAAATATATTCAAAATTTCAACTTATGTTCTACATTTTTACCTCTAAGTAAGAAGAAGGAGTACAGTATTTGTTATTTTTTGATAACATTAAGGCTCTCCCCAAACTCCGCTATATTAGAATTATATTTCATAAGAATAATATTAAATTTGAAATATTGTACTGATATTTATAAACTAAGAATTATCATTTATGACTTATTTTAAAGAACACATTTTATTAAAAAAATTAATAAATAAATAAAATAAAAAGAGAAAACTTTTGTAAAAAAAGAAGTTAAATTTGTCAATTTTGTGTGTATAACCGAATAACCAAAGTTGATTTATTAAAAAAGAGAAACATTCCAAGATTACATATTTGTTGAAAGAATTAATGTTTCGCTACAAACAAAAATAAAAGCATTGCACAAACTTCCTCACTCACCCATTTCCAAAGCAAAATAAAAAATAATCAAAACAAATTGTCACGAAAAATATCAGTTGGATAGTTGTCAATAAAAAAGTGAAAATAAACTGTGGATGGTGTCTTCAACAAATATTTAAATAAGGGCCAAAACTTGCTTCGCTTGTGCCATAAACAAGTCCTCAGCATAAATCGTATTTCATTAAAATTGAGATTTTAATAACAGTGGTCAAGGATCTTTCTTTTGCCAATTATTCCTGAAACTTTTGAGTGGATGAAAATTGATAGAGAAGAAGAAGTTATGGTTGAAAAATTAAGTGATGGAAAAATATTCAAAAAAGTTGTGAATTCAAAAGAAACGTTCTGAAAGTTAAGGGGCCGTTACGACTCATTGGAATGAAGCTTATGATGCACTAAGATTTGAAAAACTACAACTCTGCAGAACTAATAAATTTATGTATAATTCACAACAAGTTTTATTGAATCAAGGAAACAATATGACATAAGAGATTTTTTTAAGTGAGGTAGAGCCTAGTTAAGCCAAAGTCTCTATGAATAACAATTTTTTTAATTTAATTCTTAGTCATTTGTTTTGAATCAATAAATAATTGTTCAATGTAAGTACTGTATTAAATACATATTCAGTGTTTTTTTGTATTAAACACAAACTCTAAAACGCAAGCGGTTTGGCGACGTATCTACAATTTTTGGTCAAACTAAGAATACGCAGGAGTCGTAAATACAGGCTTGGTCCGCTTTTATTGTTAGTTTGCATGATTTATCCTGTTTATCCACGTTAAATTTTTTAACGTTCAGTAATCAGAAATCCAATATCACAAGAGTCCCAACTGTGTCGGATTAACGAGCATCTACTGTATTTAGTTACAGTATTAAAGAGCCTTAATTTGTATTCTTTAAAAATAAAAATTCAGAAACATCATGTTACCTCCTCTTATATTAATCTCCGTTTCTTCCCAGGTTACAGTAGGAAGCAGACATTAAATCATGTAACTCATTAGGAAGAGAAAAAACTGTTTAAAATAGCCATTATTTTAATTTTTTTTAAATTTTATTTTTCAGTAACAATTATATTCTATGAAAATTTAGTTTTCATATCAAATTTGACAAAAGTTCAACTAAAATTTTAGCTACTAAATGTCATTTCGTATTGTTAAAGTTATGTTTGAAAAGATCACTCACTATTGTTTGAAATAGAGCAATTCATACAGGCAATGGAGCTATACAGGCCAAGATGTATTGAGTAAGAGAGGTGTGCCAGACTGAGCCATGCCATGGCCGTGACATCATTCAAGATCTTTGCGTGATGTAACAGACGTTAGCGACATGTACTGACAGGCATATTTTTCCATGTTAGTTTATATCTGTCATCTGTCTCAGTCAGTGTATGTTATTAAGGTGTGACAGTTTAACTAGTGTAATGTATTATTAGTGTAGTGTACTATAATTGTATTATCTCATATTTATCAAGAATTTTCATGTCACAGTTCTGTTACAATATGTATAATGTTTAATGCGTATAAAGTAGCATAGTGTGTTTTACTCTGCAGTATATTTTTTATCCTTTTGGGTGTTCGTGAAAGGTTCGAAACATTTTTAGGAACAGATTTTATTAGAAATTTAAAGGTTGAGCCTATGAGGGAGAGACCAAAGAAAATATTAAAAACTGGAGCTGTTCCATCAACAAAACTATATGGTTCAAAGATTAAAACTTTGCTTAGTGATAGAGAAAAAAGACAGGCAAAAAAAAAAAATAAAATCACAGAGAGAAATTGTTTTGGAAATGTTGGAAAATTTACAATGCGAAATATCACAACCCTCAATAACTACAAATGAATCAGATTTACCTGTAAACTTTGAGCAAGAGTACCGAAAACTAAACGATGAAATAAAAAAGTTAAAAAATGAAAACCATAGCAAAATTATAGCTCTAGAAGAAGAAAATAACAAACTCAGATTAGAAAAAGAAAACTATAACAGACAAGAAGTTTGTTGAAAGGCACATTTTCTCAAACTCAAATTGACGGTATTTTAAACAGAAAAAAGAAGGTACACATTTGGAGCAACAAAGACATTACCAAAGCAGTCAGATAATTTGAGCAAAAAATGTTATATTTATTTAAGAAATGAAATGAAAATTCCACTTCCTGGTCTTTCGAGTCTAAAAAATTGGCCCACAAAAATTCATTTGAAGATTGGTATTCTACAAGGCGGTTTAGAACTGATGAGAGTTGCTGGAAGCAAAATGTCATCATTGAGAAAATTAGTTGTTCTACAATTTGATGAAATGAAAGTTACGTCATTATATGAGTATGATTGTGTAACAGATTCAGTTCTAGGTCCACAAAACTAGGCTCAAGTTGTCATGGCAAGTTCTTTGTGTTCGAATTGGAAGCAGCCAATATTTATAAATTTTGACTTCAAAATGAACAAAACTTGTCTAAATGATCTTATCTTATCGGTACAAAAGCTTTTTGTCATTGATTCATTGTTATAGCAATAGTGTCAGAATGTGGCGGTAGAAATGTAGGTGTTAGGAAAGAGTTTGAAGTGAACCATGGAACAAGTTATTTTAATCAGAGGTCATAATAAAAAATATATACTTTTTGCAGATGTACCACAAATTAATAAGACAATTGGTATTTGGTACTAAAGATGCCGAAATATCGTCATGCACACAGAAGCATGCCAAGTGTTAAAAGTTTGAACGACAAAAGTGAGGTTATCAGCACAACTTTTGTTCCAAAAAACAGCCTGTGCCTTGAGATGTAAATAAGAAAGAAAAGTAGCTGTAATTTAAGTAGTTCTGTAATTATTTTTGGTTTATATATCATGATGCGCAAGAGCGGGAGACCTATCCTGAAAATAATAAAACCATTGAAGGAAAATGTAGGTACAGTTTATAACCGACTTAATAGTACAATTCTGATGATAGATGTTTGATCATAATTTGTTAGTTAAAAACAACTAACTAAATAACTAGAGAAACAAAAAAAATTTTCCAGAAATTAAAATAAATTATTCTATTTTTGAAATACAAAATAATTGAGCATTGTCAAACTAGAAACCAAATGTTTTATTTTACATTTTTCAATATTTTACCAATTTTAATTCAGTTTCTACTATTGTTGTTTTATCGGCAAAATATTATTTAAATCTTTGATAAAATATTGTGTAGCTCACGCTCAGATTTATTTATTAAAACACCCAATTAAATTTAGCTATTTTGTAAATAATAATTATTCACATTCACCAGTAATTGCACTTAACTTTAAAAGAAATGAGAACAAAATAGATTGTCTAATATGTGTCATACTTTAACAACCCATGGACTAATCGCACTATGAAAACATAATCAGTACACACGTGTGTGTGTGTGTGTGTGTGTGTGTATAGCTGTATACTATGATAATGAAAACAATCTATGGCCCATCTATGAAATGAAATTGGATATAACTTGACCACACACAGAATGTCAGAATTGATGAATATTGTCAAAGAGGAAAACATAGAGCACACTAATGTGTGTTTTAAAGTGCATACAACTGATGTGAACCAAGTAGGATTGTTGTTAAAAGTATCTATGGTTATCTGTTAAAGCATGGAAGGAGAATATGTTGGACAATATTTCTGTAACTATGCAGTACAAGTTCTTCTGTCCCTCAATTCTTTTTTTTTTGTTCATTGGTCCTCTCCTAGTTTACACGATAAAGAGCGGGAGGCAGGGAAGGGAATTGGTGATATCAATAAACTTATATTCAGTAGTGCAGATACTAAACACAGACATAATTATAAGAAATATCCAGCAGGTATAAGTGTCTGGCTTGTTTATTGTATCTAGGAATGAGTAATCAAAGTCAACATTTTACTTCCTTTATCACTATTTTATCTATTTTGTCAGCTTCACAGAACTGAAACAAAACTTCTCTTGAAAAACAAATGTTTTGTGAATGAACTCTTGTTATGTTTCTTTTAAGATATTATATGCGGATAATTTGAAATGTCCTTACTCTTTTTAAACATTTTTTAATAATATTTTTTCTCTATTAACACCATTTTTTTATTACGTTGTTTTAATTACATAATTATATAAATTAACTTACCAAAATTTAAATAATTGTAACAAATTTAAATAAATTACACCGACTATGTAATAAAAAAATCTGTTTTCTTCTGTCAATCAAAGCCGTACAATTAATAATATTTTTTATACCCGTATTTAAAAACAATGGTTGAAAAGGAATAAAATATGGCAAAAAAAAACTGTAACAAAATTATTATTAAAAAACAATGGTCAAGATGATACGTTTCTTACTGGTGATTATTGTCTACAGTGAAATAAATTAAAATAATATACACCAATTATGAAAGCAATTCTGGTTTCTTCAGTCAAACATTCAAGCACCTACCCCTCACAAGGATAGTATGACAGCATTTAGTCAGATAGGACGACTCCCTTCATAAATGCATTATATTTTATAATTGGAATCAGGTTTTTTTAAATTCTTCTTCTTCTTTTGTCAACAAAATATCAAAAGTAACAAAAAACGGTCTCTAGACCAAAACACTTGAAATTGAAGAGGTAATCCTTTTTCTAATAGCTTGAATCCGACTTAGCCTAACAGTGCCTGTATGCAATAACAACCCTAGGAATATTTTACATTCAGGAAAACAGTAAGTGTTTTCCATTTATTTATCCTAGATTTATGGGTGAGAGACGGACCAAAAAATATTTCAAAACACAAGTTCAAAACCTACTTACGATATAAAAGAGAAGCAATATAACGCTTGTAGTTACACGCCAAGATCCATGATCCGGAAACTAACTTGACTGTATAACACGTGAACTAGTTAAGCTACACTAAGCTCATATATCGACATTAAAACATAACGAAACAAAACATCAAAACCCACTTACAATAAAAAAGAAGCAATAATAAAATTGCTGGTAGTTACGCACCAAGACGCATGATTCAAAAACAAACTTCACTGTAAAACTTGTGTTCTATCATCCCGCAATGCAGCAATATTTCATCGGTCCACAATACGTAGCTAAGCTACACTGAACTCATATATCAACGCTTGTAAAGTGGTAAACCAGGTTTCCGCCATCCATCGAGTATCTAACCACATTGCATAATGTAACACGTTACCTTTAGAGCTGTTATTGATTGTGTTTATTATTAGATATTACCTGAGGCATGCCTGATTGAATACATTCAGCCAAGATGTTATCATGATCAGAAGATCCATCATCAGAGAGTGTGCACAACATAGAGAGATCAGAGTGAGAGGTTGCATGACTGATGTTAGCAGGTGTATCTTCCGTACAGAACTCTGTTGTTGAGTCACCAAGCACCTGCACATAATAATACAACTGTTATTATTTCCATACACTTCCTATTCATTAACATAAAAAAAATGTAAAATTCAGTTTTTTTAACACTATTTTGAAACTGTTAAAGATGACTAAACTTAAAATACAAAAAATGTTCAGCTTTGAGAGACCAATAATTTGATATGACAAACAACCTAGCTCGATATTTGAAAATATTAAGATATGGACTTTTTCATATCCCCGAAATTCAAAATATTTTAAATTTTGGTAAACTTATGAAAAAGTACCCATATTCCATGGTTGCCTTCCGACTTAGTTCCATTTTGATATCTGAGAATAAAATTGCACAGTGATGATAAATAGAATTTGTAATAACTTGAATGTTGTGTGAGCTTCTATCTTGAAACAAGACAAAGTAAATCAAAACTTTTATCCAAAATGTTTAATTTTAAATGACCCTTAAAACTATGTTTTACTATCTACCCATGTTTATATTTGAAATTGCTTGCTTCAAAAAACTACCCCCCCCGGCATTGGGGTTTGAAAGAAGTATTTTCCCTAGATTTGTTAAGTATATAATAGTGGAGTTTCAGTTGGAACCCATGTATAAACTGATTAGTTTGCTCATGATACATACTGCACGGTTGGTCGAATACTTTCAGTATGTAAGAATGAAAATATACACTGAAGATACTAACATATTTAAAAAAAACTAAAACTACTCCACTTCTGCCATAATAAACTCATAGTAAATATAGAAATCTTATAAAGTCAAAGTTTATTTGGGTTTTACCAATTAAACTTGGATTTTGTATACTGGTTTTGGCTATTTATCTTCACAGTTCATCAAAATTTGAACAAAATCGATACAGCTGATTTTGAGAAATTACATATTTTATTTTTACATCTTATTACACTCAATGATAATTTTTTTGGTTTATTACCAATAAATCACGAACTGGCATTTAAAAAAAGTTTACTACAAATTATTTACGTATGTATTTATTGATATTGTATAAGCTGCAAGTCAAGTAAACAGATTAATTTCAATATCGTTTGTAATGAGGTAGTCAATCCAATAACTCAAAATTGCACCAAAAGAAAGTCAAGTGAGAAATGTAAGCCCTATGCTGGCAAGCGCCAAGGATAGCTTAGTTAGTAGAGCATTGGCATGTAAAGGCAAAGGTCCTCCCACTTCTAGGTCATATATTTTGTAAGCATGGGACATTCCCCAACCAATAAATAAATAAAGGTATTATGGTAATTAATTGAAAAAGTATCAAATAAGTAACATTCGATTATTAAAATGTAAACACTTTGGACAAAACAAATTTGAAAAGAACGAATGTAAAAGAATAAATAAAGAAATCGAAATTGAACAATTCAAAAAGAGCGCGAGTTGTGCTTTCAAGAAATGCACGATTCTATTTGAAAATGGAATCTACAGACCCAGTGACGTCATAAATGAAAAAAGGGCGACTCTCATTGGTCTATACTACGAAACCGGTGGGAGTCGAGGTAAAAGTTCTGTTTGCAGAGAGAGTGAGGAGGACGCCAGCAGAACGAGAGTTAGCATGGGTGCAAGCAAGAGTGATTTGAACGGTGAGAAAAATTTATAAAAATGTGTTTGAAAAAAAGAAGGTTGAGTACGTTGTAGTGAGTGTGGTATATTGTTCATCATGAGAAGGTAAAAAGTTGTTTATTTTAAAGAAATTAGACAGGGGGGGGGAAACAATTGATCGCGGACGTTTCAATAAAAGAACAAAATGGTTTTACAGAAAACTTTGTAATTTAGTATAAGTTTTATGTCAATTGTTTAGGTTAAGAATAAAAACTCAAGGAAATTATAATTGTATAAAATGTTTAACAAGTTTAATAATGAATATTAAAAAGATTTTAAGAGCCTAAAATGTGTAACTAGATTTTAATTAGAGTGCATCCTTCCATTTCACGTTGCATGAATCGCCGGCTTGCAAAGTACAGAAGTGGGTCAGAACCTGTTTGAAACAGTAAATATTAAATTCAAATAATTAGAATTAAAGAAAAATTAAAGAATTCGCATAAACCAAAAAACAGCATGTTACAATTTTTCACTTAAAATAATTATTTAAATAATAGATTATTTGCCACAATGGCATTTTGATTTTGTAGGAATTTGGAGTGGATGTTATTAGGTGCAGAATTACAATCTGCACAACTTGATATGTAGAATTTTGAAAACTACAGGTTAAAAACAATTTTAAATACTATTAGATTTGAAACAGTTTGGCTTGTTAATAATTTTTTCAATATAATACTAAATTTCAATATTATTTAGTAAAATGTATTGGTTGTTCAACATACCTCAGACTCACTAAGATTTGAATGACGCTTAGGAGGCGTCTTTACTGGGATACCACTGCCTCGCCGCTGTGTCGGAGGACAACGCATTATTGGTGTTGCTTTTGCAATAATTGGAGTTGTGTTTCTTTGCCTGCAAAGTAAATTATGATATTACATAATTGAAATTGAAACAATGCAGCACAGTTTTCATATACTGTATAATTCTCGACACTTTGCATACTATCACTATCTCCAAGGATGGTAATTATATTAACATATTTACTATCTTTATTTTAAATGTTTGTTATTCAATTTACAACATACTAAATTAGGTCGAAAGTTGCAGATTAGAATATATGACTCTCTATCATAAAAACCAAAGATGTTAAACTTTCTCACACACTCATTCACAATCGTAACATGAACCAAAAACAAAAGTATTCTTTGCCAAAAATGTCAATTAGATAGTGAAAATCAACCATCGACACCATCTTAGATTTTATAGATTATTTTTAATAATATTTAAATTATCTCTAAACTTACATTACTTGTATTATAAATAATAACAGTGCAGCTTTTCCCAATTATTTATAAATGACAATTTTATTTTACTTGGATTTTGTAGTTTGGTTTATTAATCTTCACATTATTTCAAAAAATTTGAATGAAATTAGTAAAAATGATTTTTTGGAATTACATATTTAATAACAACTCTATTGTCGATTTTTAGGATTTTCTGATAACTCGCAAACAGATATGTTTTGTTGGGTTACTCAGGATATATATGAGCAAAATTTTATCAAAATAATTAAGGACTAGATTTTTAGAAAATCAGAGTTTTGTTTTTGGTCTAAGACAGAAACAAATTTTGAGTTATAAAAAAGAAAAAGAAAAAAGTTCTAAGATGTGGCCAAAATATGTTCACATATTAAATTTGATTACTATCAGTCCACTCATTTGGTCTGTAGAGAACTGGAAAGACGACAGACATGCATTTCTAAAACCACTTTTTTGAACTTAGAAGAACTCAAAACATAATAAAATGCCAGACAATAAATAAAAAATTGAAAAACTCAAGGTGTTATAACTAAACCTGTTAAATAAGAAATCATCATATTGAATGTCTCTAGTTACCTATTGCTATTCTGCATGCCGATGTTGATACAAGCTGCCAACATATCTTCATCTTCTTCTTCACTGACAGGAGCAAGTTCTACAGCTGATACATCAGTTTGCCGTTTGTCTTCTACTTTAGGAAGTACTTGTTCTGGAGACTGTAAACATAAACATAGTTACTTATTTAGCAATAGAGATGTGTATTTTGTGTGTTAGATATGCCTGTAAAGACTAATGAAAACATTTGAGCTAGGTCAAAATAAATTAATCTGGCTCAAACCTGCATCACTTAAGAGTTCAATATTGATCAATTGTTTGAGAAAAAAACTCAATAAAAAAAAAACTATATGTCAGGGAATATATGTTAATAGAATTTGTAACATAGCTTGTATTATTCGTATTCTTGTTAATTGTGTTATGATAATAGATTAGCATAGTTTTATTCATGTGTGATTATAAAAAAATTTGTATCTACTATTATTATTTAGTTAATATGTTAAGATAATTAGTTTAGGGATGATTATATTGTAAATTCTAAAACATCTTTGTTTGTTAGAGGATTGGGCCTTCCCCATTCCAGGTAACAGTACAGGTGTTTGAACTGTCAACCCTATTGTTGATAGGTCAATGCACCAGAGGAGTGGGGTAGAGAAACTGGTCACTTTAGTTGTAAATAGTTTTAATTTAGTCTTTGTTAAGATTGCCTCTGAAGATGACAACTTTGTTGTTGTAATAGCTATAAGAGTCTAATAGAAATAAACATTTTACGTTTGACAAAAATTTTTGTTTTTTGTTATTTTGTTTATTCCCAAGTGTGGAAAGGGACTTTTGAAAGTGTATCTGTAAATATTATTATTGCTAAAAAAAAAAATTGTAATCTTAAATAAAAGGGAGGGTTTACTAAATTTTAATTTTCTTTTTGGGGTGGGTTTTTTCAATTGTTGTTAAAACTTTCTTTAAGGGCGTATCAGTTTTTTTTTAATACAAATATATATATAAATAATCTCATTTTTCAGAATAAACTAGCTTGTTATATGTTAATCTGTTTTTCATTTCTTGTAAATAGTGAACTCAGGCACCACCAGTTTACAAAAGAAGGTAAGGTCAAAAACCGAGCTAATTTAGAAATTTCACTACTTGACATGACCCATTCATTCCGAGTCCAGTACGATCTTCTAAACTTTGTTAATTCCCCCCCCCCCCATGAATGGTACAGCATAAAAAGTATTAAAATTCATGATTTTGTTATATTTTTATAGATTAAAAACTATAACAGATAGAAAGATTTGGAAAGCACAGATCCAAACAGGAAGATTTGATCTGTACACGGGGTGAGTCAGACCACCCGTGCAGTACTTATAGCTGTCTTACAAAATTACTTTAACACTTTTTCATTCTCATTTCCCCCTAATTTGGCTCCACTGAATCCAATGAAATTAATTTCAATTTTGAAAAATGCCCCAAAAGGGCCCTTTTTGGGGGGTAGGGGTGCTTTTTGAGGAATTTTGAAATGTAAACATGGGTTGTGTGATACATCATTTTAAAGGTCTAATTACCTTGAACATTTTGGCGCAATCAAAAGTTAATTATCTTTAACTGTATGTACAGGGTATACCAAAACGTATTGAAATTGGACTTTAAAATAAAATCCCGTGTTATCCTAACTACAATACGGAACAGCACCAGATTTTTGTCCAAGCTTATTATTGAGCTATTCTTTAAGAAAACGTGTGGTACGGGCATTTTTCACTGGATTTTGAATATTTTTAAAATGCTCAAAATTGAAGAATTTAAAAAAGCCTAAAACTCAAAATTCTTAAATAGCAAATGTTATATCAAGTAAAAGGTCTTTTAAAAACAAACATTTTTTGTATTTTATTTTTTTATCTATCTCTTACTGTTAAAAAATGGCAGCCAAAAAACTTAATTATGCCAGTTTACAAAATGTAACAAATTACTTTTATTTGAACAAAAAGGTGTTTATGATTAAATAAACAGTCTCTGTTATGTAATAAGAACAAAATTTAACTTGTTTTTATTTTTCAATATTTAAAGATAAACATGGGCAACTACTACCAAAGTATTGAGCCACATTGAAAAATAAAAACAAGTTGAATTTTGTTCTTATTACATAACAGAGACTGTTTATTTAATCATAAACACCTTTTTGTTCAAGTAAAGTAATTTGTTACATTTTGTAAACTGGCATAATTAAGTTTTTTGGCTGCCATTTTTTAACAGTAAGAGATAGATAAAAAAATAAAATACAAAAAATGTTTGTTTTTAAAAGACCTTTTACTTGATATAACATTTGCTATAAGTTGCTATTTAAGAATTTTGAGTTTTAGGCTTTTTTAAATTCTTCAATTTTGAGCATTTTTAAAATATTCAAAATCCAGTGAAAAATACCCGTACCACACGTTTTCTTAAAGAATAGCTCAATAATAAGCTTGGACAAAAATCTGGTGCTGTTCCGTATTGTAGTTAGGATAACACGGAATTTTATTTTAAAGTCCAATTTCAATACGTTTTGGTATACCCTGTACATACGGTTAAAGATAATTAACTTTTGATTGCGCCAAAATGTTCAAGGTAATTAGACCTTTAAAATGATGTATCACACAACCCATGTTTACATTTCAAAATTCCTCAAAAAGCACCCCTACCCCCCAAAAAAAGGCCCTTTTGGGGCATTTTTCAAAATTGAAATTAATTTCATTGGATTCAGTGGAGCCAAATTAGGGGGAAATGAGAATGAAAAAGTGTTAAAGTAAGTTTGTAAGACAGCTATAAGTACTGCGCGGGTGGTCTGACTCACCCCGTATAACAAACAACAGTATTATGGTAGATTTATTAGACAGAAATATGGATTTGTGAAAATTAGAGAAAGAATGCTGTATTTTCTGTTTTACAACTGGACAGTTATATCTTTGCTAATTCGTATCAAAATATACAAACTTTACCAATTAATTAAATATTATTTATAACGTTTTATGTTTTTTTTTTGCATGATTTTGAATCTATGGGACATTAGCTTTCCAACAGTAATTTATTTATTGTGCTAGGATGATCCTATGTGGGTGAAATGTTGAATTTAAAAAATAGTGATTTTTGAGTTGTTTACTGCTAGGGCGTGGCGTTCATTGACTCAAATGAGTTGAAAAACCACTTTGAGGCTTAAGTTAAATTAAGAAACAATAGTCCCCCAAAATTAAAAACATTTAATTCAGAGCGGTGTGTAGTGTGCCGATATAATCGACATTAATACCTAATTGGCCCAAAATATCCACCAATCAATGCATTTAGCAGTTAGTCTGGTAAAGTGCTCATTTTCCTTTGGCGAGAGTGGTCGTGTCGACTCTTTCGCCACTACGAGACCTTCTCATTAGGCTGATTGCTTTAGAGTTGCTAATCTTCAAGAGTTATTGCGTCAAATGAGTTATTCAAACAATAAAATAGTTTTGATTTGAATTTAAATAAATTCAGTGTTGTGTCCTTGGTATAAGTCGCATAAGTATATTCTGAACTATTCTATATTTTTATGAAAAAATATTTGTTACCAGAGTCAATTAAACGATAAAAAAACACTAAAGAAACATCTTTCAAGATTATTAAACTTCCTTTGAAATTAGTCAAGTAAAAATAGCTAACAACGTTGACTAAGAAATACAGTAATGAATAATTTACAAATTATCATGTTTTGTAAAGAGGTCAGAAACATTACAAGTTAGTTCAAGAAAATAAGATGATGAACTCTCTAAAGTTTCCCCAAAAGACGGTCATCTACAGTGAACCCCATTATTTTGAACTATTATCATAATTTTGTTTTAAATTTATGTATTTTAGCTTTAAGAATTGTCTACGTTGTTTTATGAAGTATTTCCATAGTTGGAAACTATTTAATTATACTCATGTATGTATTTCAAACAAGAGAATATTCAAATGATATTATAAATTGATTATTTAATCAAATCTGTGGTTTGTTTGTGACTGTGAAGTACACTTATAAGTGAGCCCCTGAGAGTTGTATGAAAAAGAAGAAGCTGTGTACAATACTTGCACAAGATGAACCAAAAGTTAAAGAAGAACAAGAACAGAGGAGAAAACTGTTGGGTGCTACTGTATACTTACATTGGGTTCATCATCAAATGTGAGGGAACTGAGACTAGTGGCTGTAGAGAACTGGACGGGAGTGCTTTCTTCTTTAAATACAGACACTCGTTCTTCAAACACACTTCCATTTGTTGTTTTCATCACTGTACAAACAAAAAATACCAAGTTATTATAAAATATAAAATTAGACCCAAACAGTATGAAGGATGTGTGTTGAACAAGGGTGTCAAATCAAAAATATTGGAGATTTATCATAGACATGTTTTGAAAGAATAAAATGTTATATACAGAAAGTTTAAAAACATTTAAAATTGAAATTGTCTACACCATTAAAGGGTTGTATTTATGAACTTTCCTTAGGATTTCCTTTGTATAAGATTTGGTTGTACTGCTTCCTCAGGCCTCACTTAACAATAATTTGATTTACATACATACCTTTACTATTTCCTTTATTAATGAAGAGAAACTGCTAAGGAATTCCTTAGTGATTTAACCTGTTATTCTTCCTTAGTATTACGGGTGGTCAAGAGCTATCTTAAACCTCCCTTAACCATATTGTTCAATGTTGAACGGTAGGCAGTTTGTTATTAAATATTATTGAATATATGAAAAATGATAAAAATCGAGACGATTTTTCTAGAATTCATTATATATGTCAATGAGATGTCTTTGATCAAGATGTTTGTAAACCTTATTCACAAACAGTGTTGTAATTAAATGAAATATAAAGATATAAAGAGTGTTTAATGTAGTTTAAATTAAATAATGCCGAATTACTCACAAGTACATATATATATTGTATTATAATAAGTTTTATTTTCATGTTCATATCATACAGACCTGGAGGAATTGCAATAGGTGGTTTCACATTACGAGGACTAGGAGGTATCGTCTGTGTAGGAGAATCTGGTAGTTCACTAGGAGATACCATGCCACTTGTCATGCGACTAAAAAATAAAAAAAAAACATACACATTAAGCAAATTTGAAGATTATCATAACATATCACCTTATGTTCAGTGCAGCTCTAAAATAAAACAACAAAACCAAAATATTATTGAAACAGAATGTCTAAGAAAATCAATATGAAATTCAGATAGGGAATCGAACTTACCCTGGGAAAATACTGGTGGTGCTATTCAAATTACTTGTGAACCATATTTTATTTTGCTGTAATTTATTACTCTTCACACATTTCACTAAAACTATTGTCAATGCTGGGATATTAGAACTTGCATAATTGATTTATTAACTATGTAGTAAAGGAAGTACTGACATGGCGTAAAAATGAAAACACTTAGTCCTCGAATACTCTAATAGTATCATGGTAAAAAAATAACGAGACTTTGTCAAGAGAAAATTGACAGGAAAGATGAAATTAAGTTC
The DNA here is from genome assembly GCA_963513935.1 of Aphrophora alni. NCBI lineage: Eukaryota > Metazoa > Arthropoda > Insecta > Hemiptera > Aphrophoridae > Aphrophora > Aphrophora alni. The sequence goes on from OY740777.1 coordinate 25,370,527, forward strand.
TCTAACCCAAGACTATGTGAAAAATATGTAGATCCAGCTCTCTACCTCTCAGGAGTGTCAAGCCCGTACTCACTATAGTGAGACCCAGGAGTGCAAACAATTTTCTGGCCCCAATATTTAACACAAATATTTTAAAAAAATTTCTCTCAAAACCATAGCATTGATTTATTTATTTATATTTTTTTAGATTTGCTGAGTCTGGGAACAGTCGCATCTTTAATGTTATCTTTAAAAAAGCTCCATTTTTCAAAAAATGTTGGAAAGTTTACTTCATTTAATGTTTCATTTATTATGGCACCATTATGTGTGCTTTTTTCCATTAAAGCATAATCATCAAAAATTGTTCAAATACTTTTATGTTTTTAGAGGTATAACTGAATTTTGTGACTAACTCTAATATATCAATCGTCCCAAGCAATTAATATGCAAGGTTTGGAATTTTTTTTTTGCGCTACGAATAGTAATTCTTAGTGTCACTATAGATGCCTAGATGGGTGCATTCATTGCTGTTTTAAAAAACAATAAAAAACAATTAAAAATAGTTATGGAATGTTTTATATACTCCTAAGTTCACTCTGTAGAAAATACACCCAATTTGAAGTTACGATTTCACTCACTTGTACTTTATCTGTTAATGCAATCAAGTCTTTACAGGCTTCTCTTCTGATATCTTTAGCCTGGGATAAACACATAGAAATATATCAAACATTTCCTGTTCAAACGATAGAAGACAAAGACCATAGAAAACACAATAAATAAAGATTGCAAAATAATGATGATTTTACTGGATTTAATATACATTTCATGGCAACAAAAAACACCCAAACACAAAACATCCCAATCTTGAGCCTTCTACAATACAAGATAAAACATGTGTTTAAGCAATAATGGAAGTATAGACATCTCACTTCAAAAACCATGAAATGGTCAGTGCATACAAAGGATTTCTACTGGAAATACTTCAATACCCAGTTTAGTTTGATTGCATTTCTTGAAAACCAAATAGTACCCTTAAGCAAATGGGTTAAAAGCAAACTCGACGTTATATTTTTCGTAATCCATGTAACATTCAGGTCAGGTTACATGTCGTATCCTATATTGTTACATTGAAAGAGAGAGTGTTTTGTAAAAAAAACAGGTTCTAGCTAATAGGGATAGTAAGTGATTTTATTCAATTGATCTGTTATTAAAGACCAGCGTTTATGTTTTATGCTTATGTTGATTAAGTGCTCATGACATAAAATTGCATTTAAATGAATTATTATATAATTATCCTTACATAATAAAATATATCAGATTAAAATAAAGTATTAGGTCGCATTAAAGTCTAAAACATGTGAAAAAAAAAAAAGAAAAAAGAAATTGTGTCTATATCAACCGTCACTTGTAACAAGGTTGATAAAAAGTCATTAAAATTTAAAACTTATAACAGGAAACAAAGTCTACTCATCTCCTTTTCTAAACTTTCCATTGAGGCCTTGTTTTAGTGCAAGATATTAATGTATGCGTGTCTATAATAACACATCATGTAATCAATTGCTATTATTTATAAATAGCAGACCGTCTTTTCCTAACTTCAAGATTTTTATTTTAGTCAGAATTAATTTAATAACATTGATAAATACGACAAAACTTAATCAAACAAAACAATACTGCAATATAAATGAAATATTTCAATGAAATATTTTGAATATGTACATAAAAACACTGAAAAAAATTGGGACAAAATTGCCTATTCATAATACTACCTGGTTTGGTTAATAATAAATAAGGAGAGTGAGAGAGACTACAAATACAATAATTTATATTGCCCCCCCCCCCACATAACATTTTGTTTCCCTTTTCTACAAGAACTCAATTACTTTTTCTATTTCTTCTCCCCACACCTACTAACTATCACGTACTCCAGGAGCATGTTATCGATTATAATTTTATTACTACAACTGATAGAAAATAATTTAAAACAAATTTCACATATAATAAATTTTATTTGTAATAACTATTTCGATGTTAGGCATCTTCAGACAACTAAGAACAAAATTTAACAATTTACTTATATGCTAACAAGGCTGAAGAGAAGTGAGGTCGTTAGAGGGGATTAATACTCAAACTTCTAAATTATTATTCAAGAAAATTTTAATAAAAATCACTGCAGTAGTTTTTAAGAGAATATAATTTTGTTTACTTACAATAATTCCCATATACAACAAAAATGTGCTCAAATATTAATTTCGGTGAACTCATTTAAACTACAGCTCATTGCACACAAAGTAGACACTAATTCAACATTTTTTGGAACTCTTAGAACCTCAAAAAAAAAATTTCCGAGAAAAATTAAATTAAAGTTTATTTAACGACTTTATACAAGAGACAGTAAAAAATTTATATATATTAGATAAAATTTATTATGAACACCATACCTGAATTCACTAACAACAGAGCTTCTGTCATCAGGGGGTTCACAGCTACTGATGGACCCAAGGGAACTGCATCGGGAAAACATTAAAGGTGTTTCAAATGTCACCACTTTACCTGGAAAATAATAATGACAGATTATTTTCATATAAACATACATTTTTGCACACGTCATTTATCTAATTACTGACATGGGTGCATTCAAGATGGCCATGACATTTATGAAAAATTGTCTTATTCTTCATAAAGGGAAACTTTGTTGAATAAGAAAAAAACCCATCTGATTTTGGAAAATGATCCATTAGGTTAAATCAGGGGTTCCCAAACTGGAGGGTGCATCCCTCCTGGGGGGCGTGAAGACGAGTCAGGGGGGCGCGATACTAGTTGAACATTAAAAAAAATCTCACTTGGTAAAAATGTGAGTAAACAATTTATTAAAACTACATTTACGTTGTAGAATTTTTAATTTAACAGTGCATTTACTATTGCCCGCTATGACACAAAATAGAAGCCGAGAGTACCCGAGCATTTCCGAGGTCTCCCCTCCACCCCACGCCATTGTTATATTCCATTGACCAGCGACAGCTCGGTACATTGCTTTACAAGACACCTCAGTTGCGTGTGTTGTTGTATTACGTGAGTGTTCAAGTGCGGTTAGATTTAAATTGTTGTAGTTGACTTTTGGTATAGGGAATGATGATTACATAAAATATGGGTTTATTTCTATGCTTAAAGATAATGTCGAACACCCTCAGTGTGTTATTTGCGATGAAGTATTAAGCGTGTGATGTACTTGGTAATTATGGTTTAATGATTCTTTTATCACTATAATGTATTTTCTTTTGTGATGTTTTTGTAAACTAAATAAATATAAATTGTCATTCCATTCTAAAAAAAACTTTCCAGCAATAAAAGCAAACAAAACATGTTTTAACAATTTTTATTGATATATTGGTTGAAATTTATATAACATGCTGGATGTATTAAAGTCATATGTCAAACAAAATATTTTTTTAAAAAAAATAAACAATGACTGATTAACATGGACAAAGTGGATACTTTGTATCACTGTTTGCGATGTGATTAACTACAGTAGTGATATTTCATTATTAATTTCAGGTTGTATTTCATCATGTTATTTGTTTAGTTTTTTAATGTCATTATAGTATTCATTTTATGTTTGTTTATGATTTGTAGAGCTATAAGTACAGGGTTATCATAAAATAATGGTGGGGTTTCATTAATTCATATGAAGACAGTAGAGAAATTTTGTGGTGTTGTATTGGTATCACTAATAGCCTATAACCCAAAAGTTTGTTTAACAGCTGTTGTAACCTCAAAATTAGTTCTTCCATTGTTGTGGTAGTGTGTTTTGTGTTTTCTGGAGTGTTCTTTGTGGAGAATGTTATTATGTTCTCTAATAAAGAAAAAGCAAAGTGTGTTATGTTGGTGGCTGAATTCAAGTCTGTAATTTCAGTGCAACGTGCATTTCGATGCTAATACAGAAAAGATCCACCACATGAAAATAACATACGACGTCGGGTCAAATAATTCGAAGAAACTGGATCAGTTCAAAAGCAGAAATCATCTGGCAAGCCAAGTTTATCAGACGAAAAAGTTGAATTTATTAGACAATCTGCAATCAGAAGTCCTAAGAAGTCAATACCTTGATGAAGCTTAGAGTTAAGTATTGCAAAAACAACAATCCACAAAGTTTTACAGAAAAGACTGAAATTACACCCATATAAAATTCAGCTATAGCAGGAATCGAAACCTGATGATGGTGCATAACGTTTTAATTTTGCTGTTGAAATGTTGAACAAAATTGATGAACACCAATCATTTTTATATGATATAATTTTTTCAGACGAATCTTGACTGCATTACAGTGTTTCGGTAAATGTTTTATCACAACACAATTTCTATATTGTCAATATATGTGCAATAAAAAAATTAATTAAAATTTATTTTTGTAATATTTTAATATTCATCTTTAATACACACGTATTACCATGCCAATAAAATTTCAAACAACCATAATTGTGAAAAGAATTACAAGTGTACTTTTCATCCTCAAACTCATTTTTTACAATGATCATAGAAATATCAGTGCCAAATTGCATTGAAAAGTAATTTTTAATTTAGATCATTTAACCCAGGGGTTCCCAAACTTTTTTGTACCACGCCCCCCCTCCTGTTGAAATAAAGCCTCCCACGCCCCCCTTAGTTAAACAATAATAAATTGTATTGGCAATGGGAATATTAGGAAAACACAAGTATTACATTGAAAACAAAACATTTATTTTTACTGTCAAAAGATACAACATTATAAGTTTCAATTTAAGTTAAAGAAATACTCGTAAGAGAAAAATAAGTTAGCGAGATGGATGAGCTTGCATTTTCTTAACAAGTATGCCTATTCTCGGTTGAATTTTAGTAAGGGTACAACGTAAGTCACTGGCAACATCAAGTTTGTTCCGATACTTTGTTTTTATCGCCACAAGAGTTGAAAATGCTTTTTCGCACAAGTAGGTGCTTGAAAAAGGCAAATATAATCGAAGAGCTTCCTGCGATACACTGGGATACACTTTGAAGTATTTTATCCAAAATGATGATTTTTCCATTTTTTCAAAGTCATACCTGGCAGAGGAATCATTTTTTATTTCCAAACCTTCTTCTTGCAGTGCTTCTGGCAGGGAGTCTATGTTGACATTGAATGGGTCAGTTGAAAATCTGTAAACATTTTCGTCACAAGTGTTTGGGAAGTATTTCTTGAACTCTTCAGTGAGGGTCCAAATAGTTTGAAACTTGGCATTTCAAATGTGATCCTTCAAAAACCTCCTTGAAGCGTGTTTCTTCTGAGATTGACACTACTTTGGTGAAATTTGAATAACTCCAGGGGTTTGCTGATATTTTACGTCTCTAAAGTTGCAATTTCTCAATATACATCTTGATGGCATCACAATGAGTAATTATATTTGAGTTTCCTCCCTGCAATTTTACGTTAAGGCTGTTCAACGAGTCAAAGAAGTCTGACAAATAAGCCAACATTACTTGAGTACTTGGTTTTTTGAAGTCCACGCTTAGGTAATTTTGCTTCTGATATTCCAAGAAAGTGATTACTTCTTCTCGGAGTTCAAATAAACTGGCCAACATGTTTCCTTTGGAGAGCCAGTGTACTTCTGTATGAAATAGCAGTGTTTTGTGATCACTTTCTAAATCTTCACAAAGAGTTTTAAACAGTCGAGTATTTAACACACTGTTTTTTATGTAATTTACTACTTTAATACATAAATTTAAGACAGCATTGAATTCTCTTGGAAGGGTTTTGGCTGCCAAGGCTTGACGATGTATAAAACAATGAACTCCAGTCACATCAGCATTTTTTCTCTCTTACTAATTGCACAAAGCCGGAACGAGAACCAAGCATTGCAGGGGCGCCATCATACATACGCCCATCAGTTCTTGCCACGAGAGTTCATATTTGTCAAACAAGACTGACACAGCTTTCATCACATCAACAGCTTTTGTAGTGGTCACCAACTCCGTAGAAAACAGCCCTTCTTTCATTAGTTCGTTTTCCATATATCGAACATATAGCCTACAATTAACTGAGAACATTGTGCTATGTCTGTACTCCCCGTCTAGCTGAATAGCAAAAAACGGTGATTGTTTTATTGCATCAGTTACCTGGTTTTTTATGTCTTCTGCCATATCATCAATTCCGACGTTTTACTGTGTTGTCTGAAAGTGGTATTTGAGATAATTTTTGCCTACTGTCTGTTCCAAGAATAATATCAGCTGCTTTTAAAAGGCACGGTTTAACAAGCCTCTCTCCATATAGCTTTTCTTTTCCTTAGCAATAAGAAGAGATAGCTCATATGAAGCTTCAAGCACTTTTTCAGATGTTTGAGAAGTAGATCCAGTACTATCCAACTTCATGCGTTTTAAATTTTCAGATTTTGCAGCAAAAAAACTGTTTGGTTTGTCTTTTAAAGAAGTATGTTTTGTTGACAAATGTCTTTCAAGACAATTAGACCTCATGGCATCATTGCTTAAACAGTAATCACAAAAATACATTTCTTTCTACTATTAACCTTCTGACGGTTATCCGACCCGCTAGCGGGTCGATTTTTATTGCATGGTCTAGTCTGACGTCCGGAAAACATGTATTTTGCAATTCAACATTACGCCCACTTAGAATCGTCCTATCGCAATAAATAAAATACCGTTGGAAAGCTAATGTTCCGTAGATGCATAACCATGCAAAAAAAACCACAAAACGTTATAAATTTACAAATAATATTCCAAAAATTGGTGAAGTTCGCATGTTTTTGATGCGTAAAATCAATGATTTGAACTGTGCAGTTTTTAGTAAAAGCGACGCTATTTTTTCCTATATGATTACAAATCTATTTTTCTGTCAAACAGGTCGACCAAAAGACTGTTCTATAGACTGTTCTATCTCTTTCTAACCGTAGATTACAAATGGTTCTGTGTCTCATAGATCGCAAGATATTTCTACTTGACCATAGTAGAAACCTAACGGAATGAAATTCACTTGGCATTCGGTGCAGTTTACTAAATAAGATAATCGATTTTTGAATCGATATTTTGTAATCGATCTTTATAGTATGTTGTAGAGGAGATTTCATTCTACAAGTTGGTAGTAATTGATATAGGGTACTGTTATTCTCTTTTTCTTATTTTCAAGTCGGAACATAGATGAGTATGTGACATAAATTGCAGGATAGGAGTGGCGCTATATTTTGGGATTACATATTTCTGTAATTTTTTAGGTTTGTGTATACAAGTTACAATATGTGTTTTGATTTCTAAAGTTTATATTTTTGAGTGAATTTCTAGTTTTTGAATGGTTTATATTTGAGATAACCTAGAGGAATGTTGTAAACCTAGGCCCAAACTCAAATTTTCTTATATTGAGTGTTTTATTTTATTATACAAGTGTATATGTGTGTTATTATTTGTAAAGTTTATTGTTTTAGTGAAATCTAGTGATTTTGTCTTAGGCCTAGCTTTAGAAAGTTACTAATTACGCCTAAATTGTTGAGGTATCAAACCTAACCTCACTTGTCGAGTACCACTTTTTAGGGGAAAACGTTATTTTTATTTTGAAAATTTTAGAATTAGATTTTTTTTTTTACCAATAGTTATTCACATTTATACTAGAAAATGTTTTTAATCTTGAAAAAAAATATAAAACAATTATTTCATGCTCAATTGGACTTTCATGGAAAATTTAGCCTTCGAATTTTATTTGTTTTATTTGTTCTTTGCCATACTGTCTCCAAAATTATTTTTCAAACTTTTGATTCATTACATTACTAAATTCTATGAACCGTTCTGAATATAATGATATATAGAAGTTGGTTTTCCATAAATATTACTATTTTTGGTGAGTTTTTGAAAAAAAAAAAAAGGATAAATTTACTTTTTTCCGTAAAACAATTTTTTAAATTTAAAAATGTTATCAATTTTTTTCCCCTAAATATATTCACAAATATATTACAAATCCCTAGTAATCGTTGAAAAAATTCCAAAAAATCTATTTGTATAGTGTACATTACCATTTCTGTGAAATTCTTCTCTTCGTTACTTTCCGTTTTTTTGGTATTTGACAAAAAAACTCCAAATGTTTTACATCTAACATTTTTTTTTCACTACACACCTAAATTCTATGCACCTTTAGGAACATAATGATTTATAGAAGTTTGGTATAAAATATATTTTACTATTTTTTGTGAATTTGTGAAAAAAAAGATCATTTTTACCTTTTTTCGTTATTTTTTTTTTTAATTTTGAAAATGTAACAAATTTTTATATTTTTTTTCTAAATATATTCACAAATATTACACAAAACTTTTGTATATCTTAGAAAAAGGTGGTAAGCTATTGATTTTGGACGATACAGGTTTTTCTGAAAAATGATAACTTCATTTTTGACATCTAACATACTTACTCCAAAACCGTTTCAATTTTTTTTTATTATTATTTTTTTTTACATAGATGAATTTTATGCATCTTTCTCGTTTCTTTTTTTTTTTTTTCTTTTTTTTTTTTTTCATAGATGAATTTTATGCATCTTTCTGAGAAAAATGATGACATAAGTTTGGTTTTGTATTGTATAAAAATAATATTTTTAAACAAACGAAGAAAATTAACATGCGCCGCCTATAGGGTTAAGAGACCATTTTCATGGTATAAAATTAGTCAAATATGTAAAGTTTATAAATATATCAAAGTAATATCTAAAATATATAGATGACTATACACACTACAAATATGCAATAAATAATAGCATATCAAACAATATTACACACATCAAAACATAGCCTAAAACACACAACAAAATAAATAATAATAATAAAACTATACATAAACAAATGTTTTCAGATAATAAAAGATCACATCAAATACACCGGTGAAACAAAATCATGGTGCAAGAACTCCTCCAAAGAATAGAAAGATCCAGAAAACAGAAGATGTCTAAGACTTTGCTTATTACATAATTCTGCACCATTTATTTCATTTCTATACTGTTATACATCTTGCATCTACAACTGAACTATCAACTGTAGTCAGAATTTTTCAAATCATTAAAATTAAATTCACCTTCTCTTGTTTCCTCTTTTGGTGTGGCAGGTGTAACTGGGTTGTTCACTACATCCGTGTCTTCATTTGTGGCTATTGTTAAGGAAATCAAAGACCCTGCTGGCGACAATCCTCCACTGAGTTTGGTTGCTTCTCCTGACTACAATATATAAATCACACAATTAATTACTGTAAGTATTAAAATTTACAATTACATATTGAGACTATTTAGCGAGATAAGGATTAAAAAATAAATTGTATGAGCGTAAAACGTATGATCTTTGTATAATCTCTTATAATACTTAACTGTTTAGGCTGTTTCTTATATAAAACATTGTATTGCTAATATAAAATAGGAAGCAAGACAGAGAGGAGAAACCCAAATATTACTATACAAAATATATTTACACCTATGCCTATTTTAAATAACATACTAAGTATACAAGTTGTGTAACAACATGTCTAATGAAGAGAATATTTATCTACAAACCTACACTAGGAAATAACTGGCAGTTGCAACACTTCACTTAATTTTGCGATTTTCCCAGAATTGTTACTAAGTAACCGGAAGAGATAACACTGTTTTTCTTTATTTATGTTTATTACATTAAAAGTTGTTAACTATATTATCATTAAAACAATATAACAATTGATGATAATTTATATTAAAATTTATTTTTCCATCTTTTTATGTGTTATTTTGATAAAAAATAAAAATTGCTCAATATTTTGTAAATGTCTATATAGTAATAAACTTTCAAATAATTACAACATGGTATACTTTCAACGTCTACAAACTATACACCAACCAGTGAAATAATGAATTAACATATAATTTACTACATGACCATACGTCTAGTTAAATAACACCACTGATCTTTGAAGTTACTGTTAATCTTGAGAATAATTAGCAAATATTTGAAAAGATAATAGAAACTTATCTCATTTTGTCAAACAAACTTTATCTTAACACTTTGAATGCCGCTTAATTTTGCGTTGGTAATACTGTATGATTTTTTTTAATTCTGCAATTTTTAACAACTTGTTACTAACACATGAAGACTACTTTTTTAAAATTTAAAAGATCCTACTTTACTTTTAAAATTTTAACCATAATATATTTTTTTTAGTTAAGATTTTTGGAAATATCTTAAAAATTGCTAAAATTTTGAGATTTAGGTTATGAAAAACATTTATAAATTATATTGACTTTTTTATTTGTTTTTATTTTCTCACATATAAAGAAGTTATGTGATTGGTTTAAAAATGGATGTAGTGTTTTTTGTGGATATATGATTTGAGGTTTCATAAAAAAAAAAAAAGAAAAAGAAGTGGTTGTCTGCCTGCTTTCTGTTGTATATATAGTGCTATACAGTCAAATATGTGAACTGATTTTAATTATATTTCATTTGTGTAAATGTTTTGGGCATATTTTGGGACTTTTATTCCAGTTTTTTCGATAACTCAAAATTTGGGAATAACTGCCATAAGAAAAAAAGCTTTAAGTTGATGGAAGTTATCATGGTACTTAACACGTTAGCTGCCAAGGCCTAATACGATACTCTTGCCTGGAGTGCCACGATTACCAAATTATTTTTCCATTATTATTTTTGCAGTATAACGTTTAGTATAACGTGTAATCGTAGTATAACGTTTAGGTCCGATCGGACCGAGGTAATTTTCATGTAAAAAAAAAAAAAATCTAAACAGTCTATTTCATTTCTTTATGTTGGCAAGCTCGCTATTTTATTTGTCTAATATTTATTTTATAAAACATATTCATTTTACAACTGTATTCTTTGTGAATTATTCATTACTGAACCAAAATGTTTTTTGTAAAATTTTTAATCGGTCCGATCGTGCCGACAAAAAAGTGAAAATATCCACTGATTTTATTATTATATTGAGTAAACATGGTAACGGTTATTAAAGCATACAATATACTACGTCTAACACACGTCTTTACCCAATCCAGAGAATACCAAAATATGCCGATAGGTTGCTGCACTATCGAACTGTGAGTCACAAAACAAAACATTACGTCAGTGACTTTATCGGTCCGATCGTGCCGAAACGCTGCATGTACATTCACCTTAGTTTCGGTCCGATCGGACCGATATGGCAGCTAACGTGTTAACCAGCCTCAACATACAATGTAGATCCTCTAAACGTAATACTCAAAAACTCATATGCCTTGTAGAAAATGATAAATTATATTGGTAGATCAAGGGGGTCTTTAACTAGTATATGAGTATTGAGGCAAGTTTGTTTAAAACAGTTGTTACACAGGTTTTCTAAACTTCGTATTGTGTAAATCATAATTTTTTGACGTTGGCTAGATGTGTATATATTAAATAGTTTCCACTCACTTAGTTCATATTAGTGTCTCAGTCTAAGCCTCTATTTATTACACTTGTTACAGTGACTCTGTCCTGCTAGATCTCATAACTATACAAATATTACATTTTCTTACGAGGTCAGGCTTAGAAATTACATTTTTGACAATAACTTTACTATCTGTCATCGTAGAGAAGTGGGATCATACGATTTACATTGACAATTGAAATTAAAAATTTTTATACCTATCTAATTTAGTGTGTTATAAGTTCAATAACATACGAGATATAAACACAAAATGTTTGAAATGGCTGCCATTTTTACATTTTCAATTGGATTTTAATTAATTTCAACAAGGTTCTATATAAGCACATTAGTCCCCTATATAAAATTTCATGCCCCTGACTTAATTTTTATAACCGCTATCGTTGCTCATGTACAAACAACGAAAGATGGACACCATGTCTAAAATCACTTTTTCGATTTCCTGAGATAATGAAACGTAAAGATCAATAAAAAAATGCACATCAAAATTTTTTGTGATTACCAAACTTACCTTCATATACTGGCAAGTTACACAAAATTACAATTTTCTCAAATTCGGCATTATAGATTATGATCAATGTGTCCAAGGACCTAAACTAAACATTCTGATTGTCATCTGTAAATAAATTCCCCAGTTAATGAGTTATTGGTAAAAAACAAAAAAAAAAAAAATTGCCAATAAAAATGGATCTGTTATAAAATCTGTATTTCTCAAAATCAGATATACCAATTTCATTCAAATTTTAGTGAAATGTAAAGATTAACAATCCAAACCTGTGTGCAAAATGGCAAGTAAGCAAAATATTACGCTGTAGGAATAGTTACCCAAAAAAAAACAAACCAAAAAAGAACATTGATCTACGTAATTAAAAACTTGATTTTAATCAAATACAATTTACGCAGAGGACGCATTTACGAAACAAGCAAAGGAAGTTTAGGCCAAAGACTTTTCTATAGACAACATCTGAAATATTTCGTAAACACTATTCACTTTCTCAATCAGTATAGAAGTATAAAAAGAAGACACTTCATATTCTCTACTGAATGAGAAAGTGAACAATGTTTACAAAATATTTCATAACTTTAGTGTTTTGTTTTTGTGCATTTTCTTATTTGTGTACTACTGTTTTTGAAGAGAGTTCGAAAACAGATATAACATTTCTTAGAAAGTAATGGAGAACATTTTGAACAGTTCCTGTAAAAAATGCACAATTTAGTTTTCGACAAAATTCTAAAGACTATTTATTTGTATAATAGAAAAAGCATGTGACTAATCATGTTTTATGTACATATAGTTTTAAGAAAAGGATATCTTGAAAATATTGTGAGTATTTCAAGTTTAAGAAAAATAGGTGAATTCGAACTTTTTTCTTGTTGTAACTTGAGAACGAATAAACCAATTTTAGTTTCATTGTACCAAAATGTTTTTTTCCTTATGCCCTTTTGATATATCACAAGCCATAGGTACCCATTAAAGATTTTTGAGTTAGAGGTTGAGGGAGCCCCGGAAGGGGGATGATTTCAGATTTTGTAAATATGGTTTTTAGGTTTGCCTCTACAGCCAAATAGCTTTCTTGTAAACATAATTTGAATATCTATCCCGTATTTTCAATAATAGAGTTGGAAACTCTTTTTTAAATTACGAGGTATAGTGTGTTACAAAATTGTGTTTCCAAATCTCGTAAGGTGCTTTCCCACATCAAAATTAAGAAAAAGTTCTTACTAACATATGTCCGTAACTACCTAGTTTCCCAGGTATCCGCCATTTTATTTTTTCACAAAATATTTTTATCTCCAGAACAGTTTGACGGATTGAATTGAAGCTTGGCATGGTAAATAATAAATTAAGGAATTATTTTGAAAAAAATAACCAACCTAATCCAATAAACTGTTTCAAAAGAGTGGCTGTTCAAATTTTTCATAAAAATATTCCGCTTTTGGTTTATTGAGATTTAAATAGTTAACTAGCCTCCATTTTGAAATAGGTTGTTGTATTAGGTTGGTTATATTTTTCAAATTGTTCCTTACCTTATTAGGTACCATGAAAGTTTAAATTCTCTCTGTTGAATCATTCTGGAGATAACAAATATTGTGTGAAAAGAACAAAATCGCGAATATCTGGAAACTAGACAATATTGGAGATATGTTTATACGAACTTTTTCTCAGTTTTGATGTGGGAAACCACCTCATTTTTTGTTTGGAAACACAATTTTGCAACACCCTGTATATATATATCTTCTTAACCTAATAATATTCTCTTAAGTAATGACTAATAATTCACAACTAACGATTATGTTTTTCCCCTATTTTTTTAGGACTAATTAATTAAGCTAGTAACTTTTTGGATCCTTTGTTATCAAGAAGACACAGTCCCATGGATAAAGGAACAGATGAAGAGATTGATTACAGGCAATTGGTTCAGAAGGAAGATCATGCAGGTGAAGGATCTGATATTGAAAAACCTCAAAAACCAAACAGAGATTTTCCAATGAAGAAAGAGTTAGAAGAAGCCAAAGGATGATAGGTTATTGGGACAGAAAGAAAAAATGAAGTTGTGTAACATAGTCCACAGAAGATTTATCAAACTGACCTTAGAGTGTAAGGATTAGAAACATGCAAGTGGTTGACCATTGGGTTATGAGTAAATCAAATAACCTGTTTATTTAAATGAAAATTTTTCAAGAAATAATGTTTTTATCAGTCAAACAAATAGAATAACTTAGAGCACAACTACTCAATACTACAACTGCTAATTGTATCGACGAAGATAATAAATAATCTTTTCTGAACTAAAATTCATCTCAACTAAGACAATTATGATAAGACTTTGTTGAAACAATTTCGGTTTCATCAATTTCCAAACAATTCCACAATATTTTGTAATATTCAGTAGCTAAATATCAAAATGTCAAAGATAAAAAATAAAAATAAAAACACAGGAAATTTAGTTTGTGAGTTGGTAGACTTGTAAAATAGTTAACGTTATACTGTTTCAAAAATTATCATGTTAAGGGCCTACACACATTCAAATACTCCCAATATTGTCTTCAATGTTGCATCATGTCGTTACCCATGTCGTTAAACATCATGTCGTTACCCAAATTAACCATATGTTGCAAATGGTAGCAGACAGAGTTAGATCCAGGAAATATTATTTATTTAATTTTATTAAATTAACCTAATTAACCAACATTTTGCATAGCCTATTATTGTCCAATTTTCACTACAAATGCAGGTAACTTGAGGAAATACTTACCGGAAGACCGCATGTATTTCCGTTGTGTCGCTGAACCAAGAGATCCTTTTTTCTTCTTCAAAATTCTATATCATGTTCCTCCTGACTAAATCATTAACCTTTTTTATAATACAACTAATCAATAATAACCGTAAATTTCTTTAATTTTTCAAAATTAAACATGCTCATAATTCGCAACTCAAAATTGTGTTCTTCCTTTTTCATTAAAATTACTCTCATCTAAAAATTATTTTATAAAAAAAAATTATTTGTTTTTTTCTCCTCATGGCAGCGTACCAATACTATTTTTAAGACAGATGTCATATATATCAACAAGTTCTCACATCAGAAATCCAGGATTCAGGGTTTGTATTGGGCCTTTGTTATTTCCGCCAAAAACGGTAAGTAATTTATAATTTAATAACAATATTTAACAATATACTTATTCATATTCCTATCATTATTTTGTAAATATCAGATTTAAAGAAAGAAATAGAGTAATAGGGACTTCCATGTAAAACCATCCGCTGCAAGCTGGTTCTGGCAACATTTGTATATTATTTTGTTTACTTTCGTAAATAATTTGTCCAAACTGAATTTTTTTTTTTTTTTTTTTTTTTTTTTTTTTTTTTTTTTTTTTTTTTTTTGTAGAATTGAAATTGAATAGTATCTATGAAAAGTCATTGTAATTGTAGTGTTATACCAAAGTTCGAAAAATCTTTTACTATTGAATACAAATAATTATTTTTGCATATTATTGCTGACTAAAAAACACCGTACTTTCATTTATATGACTAAGTTTTGAAATGGCCTGACAGTGAGATTATAGTTATTTGGCAGTTACAGAGTTACTGTTCAAAGCTTTCATAAGAAAATTTTTGTAAGTTGAGGACATACCTTATTGGCATCAGGAGTGCGGAGATCTGAGAGCGATGTAGCAGTTGAAAAATTATACGGTGTCCCTTCTGTGCAATATGTTTGTGGTTTCTCAGAGTCGTCTTCAGCATATCGCAAACTGTAGTCGGTCGGTTGATCCAAATCTGTCTCTGCATAATGTGAACTCACAACAACTACTTCTCCCCCTTTCACTTCTTCCACTACACCCCCACTCTCCCGATATTTTAGACTATAATTAGTCGGTCGATCCACTAAATCTAAAGTTTCAACAAAATTTGGTGTTTCTGCAATGTTTTTCTGTACAGTTAATTTAGTCTCGCGCGAGTGCTCACTATCTTGGTATTTAAGGCTATAGTTAGTAGGTTGATCTAGATCAGTCTCTGCGTAGTCAGAACTTTCGTACACCACTATTGGTTGTGGAGTGTCCACTTCTCTTCCATTGTGAGAGGTGTGACTATAGTCGACAGGTCGGTTGGTCAGTTCTGTGATTGGTGGAGTTGCAGGATCATTATATCTTTAAGAAAATAAAGAAATCTCATTACGACAAGGTGTAACTACCGTGATATATTTTAAAACAAATTTTTAATTTTTTAATAATAATAATAACAGTTCTCTTTAAACATATTAAGAGTTTTGACAACTATTAATTTTTACTTAGGTCACACTAGTATTTACAACACATGTCCTCTTATATTTAGGTGTATATGGCAAAAATATATATTTCTAACTTGATTTTTTGTTCAAAACTAAAAATATTTGTTTTTGTTTTAATTATATACAGAAAATATAATTGAAATAACTAAAAAAAATGTGAATACTTGTCTTAACTTCAAAAGACAAAAATTAGATTTGCTCAACTTTTAACTATCTTCATACAATTTTGCTCAAATGTATCCTCTACAGTTATAAACATAACTTATTGGCCACGCCACCTTCTCAAAAATGTAGGTTCGGAAATTATCAGTAAAAAAACCAAACAACTACAATGAAACTCTTATAAACACTTACTCTATTCATAAACTAATGTATAAAATAATACACCAGGAAAAAAACTATCAGCCAAACCAGTGTAGAAGTAAGGTCGGTTTTTTCGTTAATAAAAACCGAATTAAAATTTGGAAATACAAATTCTTCTACGAGGCTGAAATTTTTCACCTTAATCCCCAGATGGAAATAATGAATCGATCTTGGACTAGGTTATTGAAAGAAGAGATAAAAGGTGGTTTACCCCGATAAACAGTTAGGACAACCTTTTTTACAGTCAGTTGTTTGTTGTCCTTTGCGTAATGCAGCCCTGCACGTGGTGGTTTCATCTGATCACGTTTGCATTTAGTTTTAGTTTTAGTTTTAGTTTTAGTTTTCGTTTCAAACATAGCCCTAGGCTACCAAGCTATGTTGGGGTTTATCACTTTTATGCTCTAGTTTTAACATTTAATAACGAGAGTTGATTTATACTCTCAAAATATCGTGTACTAGTTTTTATAATACACAAATAATAATAAATGCCCTATTAAACCTATATAAATAATACTATATATTTTGTATTGCAACATGTGTTTACAAAGACTTTTAAGTAACATGTGTTAGGCTTTCTATGTGGCTTGTGTTGCTAAATCTTATTAAGGTTCATGAAAACAATTTGTGGGTCTGAAGAGTGTTGATTATTATTATCAAGTATAATAACACACAATTTATATATTATTATTATTATTATTATTTTAGTCAAGTTGGGTTTTGCTCTAGCACGTTTACTTTACTTTAAAATATAATGGATAACTATTAAATAACAACAACTCAATTCTTTAAATTACTCTTTAATCTCGGATCTTCGGATTCGGGCTATTTTTAAATGTGCAACTAGGCTATCATACATTTTTAAACTTCTATCTTAAAATATACAAATCATCTTAATTTAATGTTAACAATTTTTACAGTTTAAATCTTTTATAATAATTAAATCTTTATACCCACTAAAGTCCAAATAAATAATTTTGAATTTGTTTAAATGTTCAAGTTCTTGACGATATTAAAAATTTTTGTATTACCTCAGCTTCAAATATATATATTTTTTAATGTCCTTTCATAATCATTTTAAATAGTATATTTACATTATTTATTAGTTTGTAGACATATCTGAACTTAAAATTGTTTAAAAAAAAGTTTTAATTAATCTACATTCACTTTTTATATATTTATGTTTTTATATATCACTGCCTAGATTTCAACAATAGTTCAAACTTTCGCCGCCAGTTCGCACTGTTCCACTTTATTGTAATAATTCGTTGTAAACACTAAAACTAACCTAATTTATCCTATTCAACCAGTTTGTTATTTAAATTAACTAATACACCATATACATCGAATTTGAATTAAAAATAATTATCTAAACATGAAATAAATTACAAAAGAATAATAAAATGTTCTTATTCAATCATTTTAGGTTATTAAAGTAAAGTTACTGTTATTATTGTTTTTGAAATGGTAAGTTTAAAAGTAAGTTTTATTTAAATTAGCTATAGTTATTATAATATGTGCTTTATATTATTTATTTAAAATTTCCAAAATATTTAAGTTAATTAAATTATTAGGCTAGAACGAATTTTGAAGTTATTACATTTAGGCTATAACATACATCTAAGATCTCACTTTTATTTTGACCACAAATTCCTCAACCCATCATCAATTCATATTGTTTATTTATTAAAAATGTTACACAAGTAATAGTGAAAATTTGTTACAAATGACAGTTGTAATAGAGGAATGTTTCCTCATATTTATGATTAATCTTTGAAAGACTTGAGTGATAGTTATCTTGAACAAAACTATGACAGAGTTGTAATTATTGTTCTTGCCATAAAGAAGTATCTCGTTGGAGGATATGGTAATTTTGATATTTTATTTAAATATCAAAATTAAGTTAAATAAAAAAATAACTGTATTTTCTTGAACAAACTTTTTATTTTTAAAATAAATTTTTTAATAATTAGCATTTTCGAAAACATATTGTTACTTTCAAAATTTATCTTGAAGCCTATAAAACAAATTGGAAAAAATTCATACAGAATCATCGTAAAAGCAACAAAAATGTGTTTAGTTTTTTTCTTTAAGAAAATACTTGTACAAAAAAATGGTGACAAAATTTGTGTTATAACTTGTTCTGTTATTTGTTTATGACAGTTTAACCAAACTATTACATTTGCTCCACTGGGTCTACGGCGGTCAGAATAATTGTTCTTTATGGGTTAAATCTGTATAGTACGTACTTTACATAAAATTGCAAAAACAGACTGGAGAAATGGTACAATTTTATATATAATTCAGCAGAGCCTAAATATGTTTGTTAAAGAAATCCTCCGCACCCACTTAATCTACAGAGATAGGGATGGTCTCATTGGAAAGCTTAGAGTCTGAGGATCAATAGTGTATATAGAATGTGACCGTGTGACTTAACCCATAGTCACAAGGATACTTTTGCAGGGGTTTTTAAATGTTTTTTAATGAACCCTATTAATCCATATTTCTGGAGTCCTAATGGGCCGATTATCAGACGGTTTGTTATAAATGAACATTTGACCAGTATTTCAAAAAGAGATGCAAATTTTATTTTAAAACTTTAAAAAATATATACATTGAGAACCCTACTCTGGGCATCATTCACAAATCCTACCATAATCACTATTAATACATTATTTGATGTATTGGATCTAATCAGATGTTTTAAGTATGAATTGTTATATTGGTTGCTACAGTAACTTAATTTGTATGTAAAATCATAAAATCAAGTTTAAAACATTTTTCAAATTGTTTCACATTGGTCTGTGTTAGACCTAACATATATTTGTGCATTAAAAAATTGCTCTCCGCCCATTCAACGTACAGAGACGAGGATGGTCTGATTGGAAAGCTTGGATCTGAGGATATAAAATATAACCGTGTGACCTAATCCAAAGTCAAAAGTGTACTTAATGTGGTGTTTTTGAAATAGTTTTGGCGAAAACCCTATTAACCCTGCAAAGGTTATTCGACCCAGAATCCACCTCAGCGCTCCGTCCATAACTAGTCTGCATGTCTATAAAACATGTATTTTGCCATTCAACGTTACGCCCACTTAAAATTATCCGATCGCAATAAATCAAATACCGTTGGAAAGCTAATGTTCCGTAGATGCATAATCATGCAAAAAAATACCACAAAACGTTATAAATAATATTGCAAAAATTGGTGAAGTTCGCATATTTTTGTTTTGTAAAATCGTAGATTTGAACTCTGCGCCTTTTCGTTAGCGCGACGCCATTTTTCCCAATATAATTACAACTCTATTTTTCTGTCATTTATTTCAACTAAAACACTGTTCTATAGATCACATGTTTCTCTTTCCAACCGTAGATTACAAATTTTTCTGCGTCTCATAGATCCAGAGATATTCCTACTTGAACGTAGAACAAACTTGACGAGACGAAATTTGGTTGGCATTAGGTTTGCATTTCTCTTTGGTTTCTAAAATTATATTTCTTTACACTAAGTTGTAGGGGAAATTCCATTCTATAAGTTGGTACCACTTGATACCACAAATACTTACAAACAAGGTTCTGTTTTCATCTCAAAACGAAGGAATTGTCTGGCGGCGCAAAGTAGGGCGTGGCACATATTGTTTTGGGGTTATATATTTGTTATTTTGAAGGTTTGTGTATACAAATTGTATATAAATTGTGTATAAAAGTTACAATATATGTGTTTTTATATCTAAAGCTTATGTTTTTGAGTGATAGTTTAGTTTTTGAACGTTCTTATTTGCGATAACCTAGGCCGAAAAGGTAAGTTTAGGCTATATGCAAATTGTCTTATATATAGTGTTTTATATGATTATAAAAGTGAATATGTGTGTTATTCTTTGTAAAGTATATATTTTCTTAGTTAAATCTAATGATTTTGTCTTTGATCTATCTTCAAATTGGTACTAGTGAGTCTAAATTGTGGAGGTTACAAACCTAACCTCACTTGTAAAAGTTACCTTTTTAGGGAAAATCGGTATTTTTATTTAGAAAATCTAACATATTATTTTTTTCCCCTAAATATATTCACAAATATATGACAAATCTCAAGAAATGGTTGAAAAAAATCCTAAAAATCTATTAGTATGTTATTCATTACCATTTCTGTGAAATTTCTGCTCCATTACTCTTCGATTTTTTTGGTATTTGACCAAAAAACACCAAATGTGATACATCTAACTTTTTTTTTTCACTACACACCTACATTCTATGCACCTTTCTGAACATAATGAGATATAGAACTTTTGTATAAGATATATATTACTATTTTAGTGATTTTTTGAAAAAAAAAATGATCATTTTACCTTTTTTCGTAAACTATTTTTTGTTTTATTGATAATATAACAAATTTTTTCCCCCCCTAAATATATTCAAAAATATTACACAAAACTTTTGTATACCTTAGAAAAAGGTAGTAAGCTATTGATTTTGGAATATACAGGTTTTTCCTGAAAATTGGTAACTTCGTTTTTGACATGTAACATACTTACTCCAAAACCGTTTCAAATTTTTTTTTTTTTATTGTATAGATGGATTCTATGCATCTTTCTGAGAAAAATGATATCTTATAAGTTAGGTTTTGTATAGAAATAATATATTTAATTAATTTTTTAACAAACGAAGAAAATTAACATGCGACCGCTGTAGGGTTAAAGCTTATTTAAAAAATTTTAATGCAGAGTTTCATGTAGTTTAAATCTTTCATTTCCATGAAAGAACATTTAAAACAAACATGATGAAATCTCTTCACTATTTGATTTTCACCTTATTATGGTGAACTTTGTGATTATAACAGAACTGATACACACGATGCTGAATACCAAAACATGGAGACATATCAATGTATGTATCAGTTGTGATTTTGTAAAACCAAAAATAGGGCTGTAAGTGCACATTAAAGTTAATTTTTATTTTTAATACATGTTACAAAAGTTTATTTGAAAAACAGCTGATTGCAATCTTTATTTTCATTATTTGTCTATGTTATGCTCAGGACAGATAATGAAAATTATCTTTTGATTTTTGTATGCAGTGAAATGTTATTAAGTGTATTATTTTTTTAGGTACCTAATTTTAAAAATAACGTCTATAGTAGAAAAAATATATAGACTGTAATTTTTTTTCTTAGTTTTGTTTAGGCTTTATTATTATTTTTAAATACAAACTTTAAAACAAAGACATTAGACCACAGATTGTAAATGAAGTTATAAATAATTGGCATGACTATTTTCTGTTTATTATTGATGACCAAAGTATGTATGGAGATCCTATTAAAAACTCTTCAGAATACAAAACACTTATGATTAATGATGGTGTTATAACTTTCCACTCTACTCAGAAATTCTCCCACCTAGTTGTAGACACCTGCCAACAATAACTCTCTTAAAATTTTGGCAATTTTCTATTCTATACTCTTTTAAAAAACTCTTGGAGTCTGTCGAATAGTGTTATTCTGACTTGAGCGTATATTTTTTATAGAGATTTAGTCTATGTTTCCTAATCTGAGATCAGCACATCTTTTCTGGTGAAATAAGTATGACAGTCGCTATTTGTTATACAGCAATAGAAACAACATAACAATATTATCATCAATATGTACATACAGGAAAGCGTTTAGCAATTTTCTTCATCTCTGCATGCCAGATACGTTTGCAATTTTATGTCTAGCTTTTATTGGCAAAACAAACATCCTTTATATATCAATGATACAAATATTTTAAACCAATTGACCAATAGAATAACTGTATTGCAAGATGGCTTGACATATTAAAGTGAACGCATAAATTTCTGTGCATTGTCACAAGAGATTTAGTCGCATGGAAGAACAACTTAGTCGCATGATATGCCACTTGACCACTTATCGCTAGTAATGCTATAAAACACAATACAACATAAAATACAAACACATATTTCCCACTTTCCATTGTCAGGCTATTGTCAACCATGCAGCTTCATTTTCCCCATGAATTCGATTCAAATATAGGATTCGGTTGTGTGCCATATTGCAATGTGTGTTTTACAACTTCAAAAAATATCTTCAGCAATGCATTAACTGTAATAGAGGACGTTGTGTTAAAGAAGTAATTTAAAACTTTGAAGTAAACAAATGGGATGTTTGTACTCATTCCCCTGTCACTGAACACAACATTCTGCACAACCAAAATATGCCCATATACACAAAAATTAGTAAATTGATCTAAATGTTTAATCTAAAGTTCAGTTGATAGACAGAATCATTGTTACAACCACTTTGGAGACCCAAAAGAAAGACAAAGAAAATAAATTACGCAAAAACATTGCACAAACTTTCTTATTCATCCATCCACAAAACCAAATCAAAATTAATATTTTTAGGAATATTAGATCACATTAAATATTGAGGAATATTAATTGATGAAACATTATCATGGTGGCAGCACACGAGAAAATTGCAAATTGAGTTAATTTTACTTTTTGAGAAGCTTGAAAAGTAAAGACCTAATACATACCTTATATTTTGGTTTAAATCATTCAAGGCTACTAGTTATTTCCAGTTAAAAATTTTAAAAGTTTTCATCAAAGCACTGCAATAACTACATATATCAGAAAGATCACTTAAGTCAAAGTATGGATTGTTGCAATTTAAGTCAAATGAACTTGCAATTTAAAAATAATGTTGAAGTCTGAGGTTCACAAAAAGTTTTACCTGTTGGTTTATTTCATGATTCAGTGCTCTTCGATTTTTGTCATTGGTATTTTCTTGTCAACCAGTAAGTGTTAAACGGTTTCCATGCAGTCTTCCTCCAGTCGGCATTTTGTTTTATTGTGTGTAAAATTTAGAATATCTAAGCTCCCTCGCATTGTCACACATTAACAATAACACACATAAACCGTTAGCTTTTGTGAGATGTAGACAATATACAGTATGTACAGTTTAAGTTATTAACTTTTGTGAGATACAAAATTCAGTCCTAATTCTCACATATTAATAATTAGCCATACAAACTGTTTAGTTTTGCGAAATGTAAGCAATCAATCACAACACAAAGTGAATCCCTACAAATAATGTAAGCACTATATAATTGAACATAAATATAGTTTTTAACAGTTATTATGAATTTTCAAAAATAAAATAAAATGTATTTGAGAATTTAAACAGTTTAATTTTGCAAGATGTAAGCTATCAATCACTACATAATGTGTATCCTCACAAATGAAATAAGCACTATATAAGTTAACCTAAAAATAATTTAAAACAAGTGTTATAAATTATCAAACAAATCGTATTTGAGAATTTATAACAACTGTTTCAAATTAATTTTGTTGAGAAACATGTTATTTACCTATAGGCTGGTTATTTAAATCATAAATTTATTAAAAAATAAGTGATTCCAAGGAAAATGAATAATTATCAGCAAATCTACAGGTAACACTGTTTAATTTGACATCTCAATCTTAAAATCAGCCTTATAGTAAAGAAATATACGACTGGCACAAAAATTAAATATAGGAAAATTATATAGCATTGAAATTTGGGGTAGGGTTCAATATGGTAATTGGACCACTAGAATTAGCACAAAACACTTTGGATTATTTCATCTAAATACATTTTTGGATTTCCTTTATTCACAAAATTTTCAGACTAAAATACTTATTTATCTACAAAGTACTCAAAATTGTCTAATCAAAAAGCAAAAGTCACATCCATGATAGGATGTATTATAAATAGATTCGATGCCTAAAAGAATTGAAATGATTATTAAAGAGCAAGACAAACACAATAAATACTAAAAAATTACTGTGATAAACATTGCATTCTTTATATGTAATAAATATGTAAATATCTGAAAATTATGTCTTATTCACATTAATTTATACAAAACTGCAAGTGAATTACAGTGAGTGCAGTATTTTAATTACAAGTAACTAGGCTAGTTGTATTAGTTGTTTAGTAGGGCTATATATACCCTACTAAAATGCCCTACTATTGGCACATGCTGGAGTATGATGCGTAGATCAACTAATCTTCAATACTAGTCGTCCCAAATTAAGAATAAAGTTAATAGTATTCTAATAAAAGTTCTTAATATAAGTTCAATGGTTACATACTTTAAACTGTAGTTAACAGGTTGCTCTCCAGTTGTAACAGTGTCATCCAGATTTAGTCTCTGCATTTGTGCACTCAATTCTTCAGGCTGTGGATTGTTTGGAGGGTCTGTTTCTACATCCTTCATGCGTTGCACACTCTGCAACAGGCACAATATAGTGTGATCAGTGGAGGAATAAGGATCAGAATTTTACTATTTATGAAAATCTCAATATTATTGTATAAATAAATTTGGTTGAAATAGTGAGGTTTTTAAAATAAATAAAAATGGTATATATGGAAAACAAAATCCAAATTAATGTTTCAAAAATAAAAATAATAAATTTTAATTAAACTCGTTATGATTTTGAAAATGAAATAATTTTTCATGATCAACATTGCAAAGAGATTGATTCATGCAGTTGTCAGAAGATTGAGAGTGGAGAATTTCAAATACCTGGGAGTTCTTCTAGACGAGAAATTGATGTGGAAAAAACATATTTACAATTTATTATATTCCATCAAAAAAGAAGTTTGATAATTGTATTATTTAAGAAACAAATGTAATACAGAATTACTTCGCACTTGTTCATTATAGGTTGATATTAATACGGCACTCATTGGTGGAGTGGAGCATATCAACACTTGATACAAAAATTAATTTGTCCAAATAATACTGTTAGGTATTAAATAAAAGGATTAGGTTAGATAGTTAAGTTTCATTATAAGTCCAGAGTATAAACAATAGTTGTGACAAGATGTGACCACTGAGTTTCCAACCACCCAACATGTAAAACATTGTTGAAAGCCAAGGTTGGTAGGAAATCAAGGCCAGACTCAGCAAGGAATTAATCGTCAGTTGTTTGTCAGTGATCGGAGTTGGTATATAGTTGCCGGGAGATCAGACTCAGCAGGATGTTATCGAAGACCGGTTGTTGACAATTGGAGTTGCCGAGAGGAATCAGTCTGCATCGTTGGGTTCTGCAGGAAAATGCTTTAGGAGAACTAGGACTACGAAGGAACACAGTTGAGATCCAGAAACAGAGGTGAGCAAAGCTTCTTGTGTATTTTGTGCCTTATATAAACTTTGTATAGATCAGCCTTTATGAGGAGAGCATGAATGAATTTAATTAACTTCTGGTCGCAACATTATTTTCACTCTGGATTAAAGAAAAGAAATAAAAATTATAGTTAAGTGATTCTATCACCAATTCCATAAAAAACTTAATAAATTGTATTAATTGAGATAAGGAAGGATTATATTAAAACTATATAGTTAACTGAACCATAGAATTGTTATTTAATGAACCCTGATCGGCCTATTTCTAACAAATGGTACAACGGCTGTTAAAAAAAAAATACTTTGTAAATTAAGTTTTTTTAGTTTTTACTAAGAATTTATTGGTTTTGTAATTTGTGTTTTTAGTTTTGATAATTAAACTTGTTTGTGAGGAGAAAATGGTTTTATAATTTGTGTTTTTAGTTGTTACTAAAAAACTGTTGGTTCAGATGTTTAAATAGTTTTTAATCAGTTCACTCTATAAGTATTTATTGACATAAAGGCCGCTTATGATAAAGTATGGAGATCTATGCTGCTCCACAAGCTCAGTCAACTACATGTGTCTGGTAATATGTATAGGTGGATAAAGCACTTCCTACTCCAAAGATATATCCGAACCAGGTTCCAAAATGATGTATCGAAGTACAAGAAAGTATGTCATGGGCTATCACAAGGGGCAGTGCTAAGTTGCTTGCTTTTCAAAGTCATGATCAACGATGTACAGTGCGCCATTAAAAGCATACCCGGAGTTAACAGCCTCCTTTATGTTGATGACATCCTCATATGGGTAACGGGTAGTAACATTCCAGGATTGGAGGAAACCTTAAATAATATGTTGGCTAATGTCTCTGAGTGGCGCAAAGAAAATAAGATGGAGGTAAATACCGAAAAAAACAGTTTGTCAGTTGTTCACATTATCCACCAAACAATACAATTTGAAACTTACTTATAACGGAATAGACAAATGTTGCCAAGTACTTGGGCGTTAACTTCGACAACAAACTTAGTTGGTCCAA
This sequence comes from Aphrophora alni, assembly GCA_963513935.1. Taxonomy (NCBI): domain Eukaryota; kingdom Metazoa; phylum Arthropoda; class Insecta; order Hemiptera; family Aphrophoridae; genus Aphrophora; species Aphrophora alni. The sequence continues at coordinate 25,397,262 of OY740777.1, forward strand.
GCAAATACAAACCGCAACTGAAAAAGCTTTAAAGAGAAATAATCTTCTGAAGAGACTAGCAACTACGAAATGGGGAGCAAGGCAGGGTGTGATGGCGACAGCTTATAAAACTTATGTACGCCCAGTTATGGAATATGCTTCTGAAGTCATCGCTATTTCTTCCGATATTAACCTAAGGAAATTAGAGGTTGTCCAGAACAACGCACTTCGAAAACTAACTGGTGGAGCAACATCGACACAGATAAGTGCAATGCAATTACAAGCGGAAGTGGAGCCACTGAAAAGCCGCAGGGAGAAGTCAATACTCAAGTTCTGGCACAGGGCAAAGAGAATCGACTACAGACATTGGGAGAAATACAAACCTGCGACATTCCCCTTGAACTTGCCTATCTCCTCCCATATTATCTAACCTCCATAAATCGAAGAGTTGATGAAAAATACCTCGATAATTCGTCTGCTGGACATGTAGCCAGACCTCTATAATTCGAAATTTTGGGCTAAAAACCTCTACAAATTGAAAATGTCTTGATAAATCGAATAGGACACCAGACAGCTCAGTTACACAAAGTGGTTTATGTTAGAACGTCTAATTCACACAGTGAGTCCTGTTATTGTCTAGTCTAATCATCCACGCAGAGTTTGGTGATTTAAAAGGGTGGGTTTATATACTGTATTTTGTAATGACTGTCATTATTGTTTCTTTATTGAATAAGGCTTTGTGTATTGCACATATTACTACCGAATGAAGACAAACTAAAAGTTATAGAAGCTTTTAACGTTGGTGATAAAAAGAAATGTAACATATAAAGCGGTGGCATAGAAGCCAACATTATTTTGACAATTTTGAAAACAAATATAAGTACAGAATGAAACCATAGCCCAACCAAAACTTTTATAAATCGAAGACTGTCAAAAGTTGCCCTTGATAAGCCGAACCTTGATGTTTCGAAATACTCAATAATTCAAACTTTTATAGTTCCCCCTAAAATTCTAATTAGCAAGGTTCTACTGTATTGTATATGTAGGTATGGGGGAGTGTATGTTTATTTTTTCAGTTCTATAATTTTTTTTTATTTGGCTTTATACAGAGTGACATGAGTGTTTCCTTAGTTTTATTTCTATGATGTATATATTTAAGCTGTTTGTATATAAATTATTATGTTTAATTATAATATTGGGTAATAAACGTTTATTTTGTTTGATGGATGAATCTCATGAATTATTGATTCATGAATATAATAACCCATAAATAAATATCATAAGAACTAGAAATAAAAATAACACAAAAGTATCATCATAAATAGGAAAATAAGGAACTATCGTATTATTCCCAAAAAAGGGAAAAAATTGGTAATAGAATACGATAGTTTCAAGCTATAAATATAGCTGCTCTGACTCTCAGGACTCACTCTCGAAAATAACTTTTTACAAGGTGGTAAAGGGTTACTATGCCCGACAGAACAGTGAATGTAAGTAATTAAGAAGAATATAATTAAAATTCATAATTAAAAAAATTGTTTGGAAAATGTTAAAGAGTCAGTGCTAAAAGAAAAGTATTCAAATGAAAATAAAATCAAAAGTTTATAAGTGAAATGTTGAATTAGTGAGTCATCAGTGATTTCCGTAAAAAATGTGAAAATATCAACATCCAGTGTTTTAATGGGAATTAACATGTCACCGGAAACTTACTAAGAGATACATGGATCAATCTTAACGTCATCACAGTAACCAGACACCAGAGGAGTAAACCAATTCAACCATACAGGATCAAAATTACCAGGATCTTCAAAACGGCGGTCAAGGTTTGAGAAACTATACAATACAGGCCAGATAAATTAAAGAAGCCTAAACGTCCAGTGGATTGAATAACTCATTTATTTTCTCGTGGAAACAGATCCTGAAAGAAAATGTTAATTTTTGTTCCTTTCTGTTTAGTTGTTTAATATTACTGTATAGTTATTGTTTGTGTGTATGTTGGAATCACAGGTTTAATTATTATTGACAAATATCATACCTCACATTGTGTAGTCAATGTAACACATATACAATTTTAAAATAGAAATTTGGAAAACTAGGTACGCCAGTAGAATCCCCAGGTGGTCTATTGGTTAGCTCTCTGGCTTCAGAACTCAAGTGATAGGTTCTGCGTTCAATTTGTGTGGAGGCTCTAACAATTACGGTGTTGACTCAGCATCGTGAGAATATTGGGAAACTACAATTCTGGTTAAGAATGCTAGAAAAACAACAAGAATTTCAATATGCTAACGTCTAGCAGGACAAGCCTCTTGACAGGGTTTATTTTTGTAGTTAAGATATGCAGATTCTATACTATATTAAGTTAAAATGTTAAATAAATACATCAAGTGGCAAACTTTCACAGAAGTGACAAACACTGTCATGAAAACAATGGTTTAATTGAAAACCTAACAATGACTGCTTTACATATTTAAAAAAAAGGATGTGTCCAATAGTGCCTATTTACCTTTATACATCTTGATTCAATATAAATTACCTGCAAGGAACCTGTAAGAAGACAATTGGTTCGGACGCTTCTATCAAAGATAGTTTCCGAATGAGTACTTGTAACAGATTCTCTACTATCCCACCGTTCTGGAGGCTCGATGTTATCGCAGGTCTCTGATAAAGTTGCATCTAGTTCTTGTTCCAAAGCTCGCCTCTTTCGTACCAGTAATGTTGGTAAACCTTAACAATTATTTAAGTCTAAATTTGATAACTGCATTAAAAATTAATCAACATATGATTATTAAAGTAATTGTTATAGAATATTTTATTGAAGGTCTGGAAATTATATGATCATCTACAGAATAAATTATCGATTGAGTGTCAATTACTAAAATTCTTAATTTTAATTTGAGTCATATTGTAGTACATAATTCGATGAGCCTAGTGAATTCTGTTTCAGGTTTCATTAAATAAGTGGTGTTAAAACATTGCCAAAATTTGTTTAAATTGTAATTTTTCACATGGTTATGGGTCATTAATGTTCACATTTCACTAAAACTTAAAAGAATTTGGTAAATTCGATTTTGAGAAATTACAGTTTTTATAACATGACTGATTTTTGGGTTAACTTATGAACCAATATCTTTCATTTGCATCATTAGAGGCTACATTTGGATAAAAATCATTATATGCTTATTTTAAGAAAAACATGGTATTAGTTTTTTTTTTTTAATGGCAACTACACCTATTTAACCCTGGAATGGTATGATGTCATATTTTTTATGAAAAACAATATATTTTTATTTGTACCAAACAGGTCCTGGAGCGGACTGTACCGTCCGTCACAATGTCTGCTCCCACCTTAGGTCAAGGTCAGTGTTGTACTTAGTAGCAGGTTTCGTTATTGTCATATAGTGATCAACTAGTGATATTTACATCATCATACCAATAGTGTAACTTTTTTAGTGATTGTTGTGTTTCTTAATGAAAAATATGTAATTTGGCACTGTTAGTGATGGGAAATACTAGGAAAAGTATTCAAATATTTAAAAAAATTAAATATCTTTATTAACTAGAAAATATTGCAACTTTTAAATTTTTTATAAAATTTACACTCTTTTATAAATTTATTTCGTGTTTCCCCAAAAAATGCCTTTATCAGCTTCAGAAATTGACAGACTTTTAGATGATAATAACTTACAAGATGAGTCCTAAATAGATGGAGACAGTGGGAGTGAAACAGAAGATTATATTTTTTGCATATTATGGGATTGATAAATATGAACTTTCGTCTTCAGACGATGAACTGCCTGATGCCTGATGAACTGAGTGATTCTCTTTCTTCTTCTGCAAGTTCAACTCAATAAAGAACCAAAAAGTTGTAAAAGGAAAAAAAGGTTGCGGATGGACTGAAAAGCCAGCAACTGTAAGTACTCTATTAACTCCAAGAAATATTTTACATATCAACCAGTGCCCCAAAGGAAAAGGTTGAGATGTGCAAACGCCTTTGGATGCTTTTCAAATATTAATCAGTGACTTTTTATAGATTTTAAGTCACACACACAAATGAAGAAATAATAAGAAAACAATGTGCATATCAAACAATTCAGTTGTCCAACAGCCAAACAACTTCTTCAGAAATAAAGGCACTCTTAGATATTTTGATATTTTCTGCCCTCCACAAAGACAATGATCTAAATACATCAGATATGTTCGATACATCTCAAAGTGGCAATGTTTTTAGGGCTGCATTTAGTGAAAAAAGATTTCAATTCTTATTGGGCTGTCTTAGATTTGACAACAAACTCACCAGAACAGAGAGAGTCACAAAAGATCGTGTTGTTCCTATAAGGGACATTTGAGAATCGTTATTAAATCACGTATAGAAAACTATGAGCCTGGCCCATATCTTACTATAGACGAACAGTTGCTTTCATTTAGAGGCAGGTGTCTGTTTAAAATGTATATGCCCAAAAAACCGACGAAATGGCATCAAAATTGTAATGGCCTGTGATGCAAGTTCTAAAGTTAGTTGATGCAAGTTAGTTGCAGAACCATATTTAGGGAAAATCAACACAAAAGTAAATGGTCCCCTCTGTCAATGTAAAAAAACATACTGCTCCGTTTCATGGTTCTAATCACAATGTTACAATGGACAATTGGTTCTCGACAGTTCCATTGGCTAATGAGCTTCTTAGGGATCCCTATAAATTAACTGTTTTAGGTACTATCCGCAAGAACAAGCTGGAGATTCCTAAATGTAAGGTATAACTACGGGCAGAAAAATAGGTGATTCTAAATATTTTTTTAGTGGGACATTTACACTTTTGTTGTACAAGCCTAAAAAGAACAAAGTAGTTTGCCAATATCAACGATGCATTAAGATAAGGGAGTAACCCAATCTAGTGGAAAACCTAAAATTATTGAGCATTATTGAATCAGATTATTGAGAATTGGGAGTCAATACTCTGGACCAAATGTGCTCGGTCATATCCACCTGTAGAAAAACAAAAAGATGGCCGCTTTGTATCTTTTTTGGTTTCATCAATATTGCAGATGTCAATGCCTTCATTATATTGAACAGGGTATTAGGTTTTCAAGGGAAATCCTTAATTACAAGAAAAAATTTCCTGAGAAAACTTTATGAGGAGTTGTTTAATCCATGGCTGGAACAACGCTTGACAATTGGAAACCTACTACTCGAACTAAGAACAATTATTTACAGTGTTCTTGGAAAGGAGATTGTAGGGCCAGCTCCTTCCCGAATTGAAAACATACAAACAACTTGCAAGATTTACCTAGCTGAAAAGCGTAGGATACAAACTACTCCAGCAACGCTTTTTGCATGGAACACCATGCAGTAATGTGCCTGAATTGCAGCGCCTGAATTCAATTTCACAACTTAAAATCTTTCCAAGTAACTTTTTGAGGTAAAATAAAAAATTTAGTTTTACTCAACCTCTTTACCATAAAAATGATTAATTATATATTTAAATTTCATTTTGTTTTTTGTTTATAGTTTGACTTTCATACTTGGTGCAGTCAACTGTAAATAATTTTTTAAAACGTGACAACAAGGAATATTTTCTTTTGTATTTTACTGCAGTGTGTATTAAAAAAAATAAATTATTAAATCCATTTATTTTTTAAATCTTAAAAATTACGACATCATACCAATAATGTACTTTTTCATATTATACCATTCCAAAGTTAAAAAAATGAAAAAGTTACGAAATTTGGCCAGGATATTACAAAATTTAATTTAAATCAGTCTCAAACTTCAGGGAACACAAAATTGATTTATCCATGAAAAACTTCACATCATATTTTTGACTCATTGCATAAGTTTATATTATGCATGTGAGAGAAAGTAATAAAGCAGTTTATATTATTAAAAATCTTTAATTTTAATTTGGAGGTCATGTCTCACTTATTGAATCTAGTCAATATTATTTTAAGGGATGTCATTGAAAAAAGATCAAAATGAACACAAATTGATTCGCAATATACTATGTGAGTAACTGCAATATTACAAAATATGAAACCTAATCAACTTACCTCTGGATACTCTATCCATTATATCGGCATCAGGTCTTGCGGCTAAGAGATTCTTAAGTGCTGCAGAAGAGCCCATAGATATCATTTTATGTTTAGAATGTACAAGACTCCTAAGCATAGGTACAGCCCCTAGTTCCCAGAGAGTACGTTGATCTTGATGACATCTTGCAGATAAGTTCCATAAAGTACCACAAGCATTGGATACAACTGTGAGACTAGGAGATTTTAGTTGTTGAAGTAATATAGGCAAACAGTTGTGCTCTCGTAGAGTTGATCTGTAAATTGCATGTGTATTAGAGAATTTTCTAATAAATGTAAGTTCTTGCTGTAAAATTGGCTGTACGAGGGGTTCATTATATAACAATCAGTGGTTCAGTTAATCATACTTTTAATATAATATAAATCTCTATCAACAACAATGTGATATACTTGTTTTGTTTTGATACAGTGGTTATTTAAGCTCTTTACAATTAATTAATACAATATTTAACGTAATTACAAAAGTTTAATTAATATCTTTAATTCAGAGCAAAAACAATGTTGCGGCCAGAAGATAATTAAATTTATCAAGCTCTCTTCATATAGGCTGATCTATAGGAAGTTAATAAAAACACAAAATACACATGAAGCTTGTTCACCTTTGTAGTCCTTGTTTTCGCGGAGCATTCTCCTGCAGAACTTAATGATGCTGATTGATTCTTCTCGGTAATTCCGACTGTGAACAACTTGCCATCAATCACTCCCTGCTGAGTCTGACTTGAATTACATCCTAACCTTGGCTTATATATCTTTCAGTGTTTGATGGTTGGAAGCTTAGCACCTTAATCAGTTTTTACGCCTAGTCACAACGATAGTTTACACTCTGATAACTGTTATGGGTATTGCATGAAACGTAACTATCTAATCTAACTCTAATATTTAATTCCTAACCCTACTCTTATTTCTTCCATAACAGAAATAATATTAATTTCCTATAGAAGTTTTGATCCAGACATCCGATATGTTGAATATTTATAAATAAAATTAAAAATAATATAAATATTTAATATCGACCTTCGTTAAAAAAATATATATATATATATATATATATATATAATAAAAAAAATATTTAAAAAAATTTTAAAAAAAATTGTTTAAATAAAAAAAAAAGAAATATGAGCTTGACTTGTGAGATAATATTAGATAGATTAAAACTCGAACACAAGATCTCACAAAAATTATGTTTACTTAATAAAACCTGTTTCAACAACAAAGTCACCATCCTCAGTTAGTTATAGTTTAGTTATTATAGCTCATGTATCACTGAGGATGTTGACTTCGTTGTTGAAACATGTTTGATTAAGTAAACATAACTTTTGTGAGATCTCGAGTTTTATTCTATCTCTGTTTTTTTTTATTGATCTTCACATTTCATGACCTCAGGGAACTGAAAAAGAGTAACATTGTTATGGCCACCAAGGGGTCTTGAAGCAATCCCAGACTAGCTTTTGACCTTAATTTTTTTTGAATCTAGTGCTTTCAAGGCTGCCTTAAAATTTTTATACATCCATTTTTTTTTTTATTCCTGTACCCAAGCCTTAGATTTCTCGGGCACATTCATTAGAGTTGTTACAGTGTATGTAATTGTGTTTGTCATTTGACAATGATATAAGAAATACAGAAACAGGCGTTATGACAGAATAAAAGAACCTCCTAAATAACGACTGTAGGATGTAAGTTAAATAATATTACTATTTAATAATATATCACCATTACTATTAGTATTTCAACAACTGTGTATGTAGGACACACATAAGGAACTTCTGGTCTGTTTGAACATCCTACTATTAAAAAGTTCATCCGCTTAAAGTATTGGTGTTGGAGAAGTATTGTTGTGACTAGACCAGATTTACTTATATTGAGTTACAAAATTTGTTTTTGTATAACTATACTACTTTACTCTACCAGTTATTGCTGGATTGAATGGTCTACTGATCCTTCAGCAACTAAAATCTATCTATACTAAAGTTTTCAGGTATATTGACTGTTTACAAATTATTTAAAAAAAAGTTTTATATCATGGACATTTTCTATTTATAAAATTAATCAACATTCTACAAAAAATATTCATAAGAAAAGTGTTGATATCATAAATTTCAAATAGAAAGTAATATTTAAATAATAATAGTATATATACCACACCTGTAATCTTCACGCACAGCAATATGGCTGGAAATATTTCTCAAAATTCCACCAGCATTTTCTACAATAGCCAAACTTTTGGACGGAGAAGGAAAAGTCAACATATCTACCAAATACTGTAATGCTCCCTCAACACCACAAATATCCACCTGTAAACAAAAAAAATCAAATGATACCTATACTCACTATAAAATGTTGATCTAAAGATAATAATTTTACTTTTGAGTTAAAAAATAAAATGCAGTCACATGAAAAAAGTAATTCATTCTCAGATTTTTAGAATATTGAGTTTTTAAAATGTACATAGTTCTGTTGAAATTATGTATGTCTCAAAGAAAAAGTTTAATCATTCATTTTCAATGTGTTAAATTGTGTTATTAGCTTAGGGTGAGGTATAACCCACTTCCTAAGCACAAATATATCACAGTCTTCTATAGGACGATGTCAAAGTTGTAACAGAATGACTCAAGAGAAACGAGGCAAGCCTATACAATTCATATGGAAGAATTTTGTAGGCCTAATGGTAATTCCAAGATAGTTTTGCTTAACAGTAAGACATAGATACTTATTTTCTTAGTATTGCTCTCGTTCTCATCTCGACAATACAACTCTCTTTTACGCTTTTATCTCTAAGCTTGTACTCTCGCTACTATTTGTGATCTCAATAATATATATTGAAATATTTCTTATTCTCATCTTGAAATCAATAAATCACTCTTGCACACCCCTAACATACTGTCAACACAAAATCACCTGGGAACCAAAGTGATAATGTATTTAGTTTATACAATACAGAACAACTCAGTCTCCAAAAACCACAACTTTACCAAACTATATTTATAAATGTGTCAACCAAGTATCCTTAAAAAAACCTAACTACAACAATTTGAATAACTCATGCAATTATTGTCATTGCTATCATGGTTAACACATTGAAGCCTAAGCCCGAGTATAGGTCGGGCAGTCGCGCCAGCGCTCGCCGCCGAACCTCGAGTATACATCGGGCTGTGATAAATAATTCTATATGATCGCGATGTCGGCATATAATCGGGTTTCGGCAGTTTCGTATAGCTAATTGGTTATTTATCTTTGTATGTCTTTGATTTTCGAATAGTCTGTGATGTTGATTTGGACTAAATAAAAATATTACGAAGCTGGGCTCGCCGCCGAACCCTTAGTATACATCGGGCCGCTCTAAATAATTCTATATGATCGCGATGTCGGCATATAATCGGCCAAGGTGATGGAAATAATTCAATTAGTGACATTTTGAGAGAAAATGTGAATGAACTGATTATTAATTCTGATTCTGAAGGCAAAATCGATGAAAATAACGATTCAGACTTTTTAGTGACAACCTTAGGCCTATTAGTGATGTATAGCTATTTTTGTTTGTGTTTGTAGTTAGGCCCTTTTTCAAGACTAAGGAGTGTTTACTGTAAGCAAAATATGTATTTACATGTATATATATTTAAAAAGGTAATTTCTTTGGGTTTAAAATGATATATAAGTCATATATAATAAATATAACAAATACCACAATTTTTTTAAAAACATGTCCAAAACCCCCAGGCACAATAGGAAAGCAGCATGTTAGAGCGTTAGGCTTCAAAGTGTTAATATACTCCTAACTTGTTTTTACCTTATTCATGTTGCAATGTGCAGAAAGGTTCCACAAGGCAGACAAGATAGACTTGAGTGTAGATTCTTTCTTAACATCCATCGCAGCAATCATCAGAGCTACTACAGCATTGACTTGACGTAGCATTGTCTTGCTTTGAGTATCAGCACGCCACGATAGATTGCGTAATACGCTTGCTGTTACTTGACGTAAGTCTTCACTAGGTGATCTCAACTGTGCTACTAATGCTGCCATAAAAGGACGCATAGAACACAATAATGCTTTGTTATTTCCATCTCCGAACGTTAGATTGGTGAGTGCCATTCCTGCGTACCTCCGCAGAGTTACACAACTTTGACTGTTCACTTCACTCCCATGGGCTTCAGTATCAACCTGTTCAAAACATTCTGATTATAAATTTTGTTGATTTAATCCGCACAATTACATTAGATTACAAGAGATTAAATTTTGTAACAAGTGAAAAGATTTCAATCTCACCAGTATTTTAAACCCAAACCCTCAGATTTGCACTTGGGACACATTGGTCACATTCAGACTAGAGAAGTTAAGTTTTATTTAACCCATGTTACTGTTAATAGATTCCTTTGAAAAATCTAATCAACACAACTGACAGCTAATTAAATCATTCATAGTTATCAATTGCTTAGTGTAACTGGTCTTAACAGGTTATTTTAATAGAACGATATAAAAAAAGGTTATCACTCAATATTTGATTAATGGTTTATTCATCATGATATCCAGAGCAAAGATAGGGATATCTGAACTCAAAACTGGTTCTATTTTGGTATTTGCAAAAGCTTTGTTAATTTTTAAAGATGGGTATAAAACCAGATATATTAAAAACAGGTTATATGTTTTACTTAACACTTTGTGAACTAGCCATGCGATAATTCGATGGTAGTTGAAACATGCCAAATGGACCATCCGTTTGAAAAGTTGCTGGTCGTAAGATATGTGAGATGAACCAGCCGGCGATAAATCAAACAGTGAAATTATTGTTTTATACACAAAATTTAAACCCCCAACATTATATCATTACATTCTGGTACAATATAGTTTATGAAGAAACATATTTATGCTTTTACAGAATATGCTATCTAATGTAACATAATTTTAGACATTATTACTGTCAACTGTGATAATTTGCACAGTAGACTATAGCAAAATATAGCTGTAGTTTATTTTAGTTACGTTGAAGTGGAATTGTTGTTTGGTTATGTATGTTTCAGTAATTACTTGGTGATTTGGTTGAATAGTTTTTTCTAAAGAATTAAAAACAAAAAACATTAAAATGACAAAAGAAATGTTTTGGTAGTAGAGGATTAAAGGAAGTAGGAAAGTGGAATCCAAGGATTCTATCAATCTTTTTGGAGACGATAGTGACACTGATCCCACATTTATTCCTGAAGAACCTTCATGTTCAAAATCATTTATTTGGATAGTATCAAACAAAATATATTTCGGTTGTCCTGTTTACATCAATAAATGATACTTTAGTTTTATTTATATTCAATTATGGTAATACATTTACAAATCACCAAAAACTGTCTAGCATTTGGGAAAATGTATCTGGCAGTTCTAGGATTATTGAGACAAACACTAAGCCTACCTGTATAAGATTTGCAATAGCATGGAGTGCTCCAAGTTGACACATTGCATGACGATGTTCCTCATCAAAGGAGAGTTTCATCAATGCAGCAATGGCAGCACCAGGATGTTGATCTTCTGCAAGAACAATCATTTGATTCAATCTATTACATACTTCTGCTATAAAATTACTGTCAGAGAATCAACTTTCTCTCTCTCTCTCACACACACACACACACACACATATATATATATATATATATATATATATATATATATATATATATAAAGAAAAACTCCAATTTCGGTATTCAGATTAAAATTGGTAAAAATAAAATAATAAGAGTTCTGTTGTTAATGAAACCTTAGCTGGCTTTACAGTCATTCATATTTATAAATCCTCCACTTGACGATGATATATGTTATCTATCAAGCCATCCAGGCATATTCTGATAACTGGTAAACTGTCCAGAAAAGCAGTTAGGAAATCTCCTTTGATCCCTTAGCCAGTTATTTGCATCTAACAAGGATATGGGAAAAACAATATTAAGGGAAGATGTTAAATCTGAACACTTTTGCAGATGGTGAGGGTCAGAGATAGGCATATAATTTCACTGATGATCAAGACAGACATCTCGGAGAGAATTGTTAGTTTTTGGTGAGTCAGAAGTGAGATTGATACTTGGCTCATTGACTGAACACAACTTCCTCAAAAAGTACCTTTATCTTACAGAGTTGATGAATGATCCGCAGCATTGCCTAGTGGTGGGGAGCATGTGGAATCACCATTTTACATTTTCTATGAGTGCAATGCCTGAAATCGCTGAGGCAGCAGTGTTTAAGCCAGAGTTATTTTGAAAACTGACTAAATACTAAGAAAAGGACTTAGAGACCTTTTGTGCTTTGCAAAAAAGCATTTCTGTAATAAACTGTTTCCAGGGTTCATCTATCATAAATAACTGGGAAATATCACAAATAAACATTCTGTCAATACTGTAATTTGTTTTCCGATATTGTTGCTGAGATATACTTTTTAAAATGGATACAACTTCAGTCGATTGAAGCATAAAGGAGATAAATGATTAATCAAGTTTAGTTTTGAGTAGTACAGCACGGCAGTGTACCTAGTTTTCTTTTACAGCAGTTGAACAGTTAAATTATGGTTGAATAGTTAGGTTATGGATTAAATTTTGTTCAAATATTATGACTAAAATCTTAAGAAAACATATTGTTTAAGGCCGCATACTATCTCCCTAGAAATACCAGTTTACGATTTGTTGACAAAAAAAAAAAATATATTGTACATACTTTCTCACACACCCATTAACCATCCAAATACTAACCAAATAAACTACAACGGAAATTCGTTGTATGGGGTTATATTTTGGTCAAAAAAGAAAAATATCAAAAAATAATCCCAATGCATGGTATGGATGTTTTGTAGAACTTTTTACTGCTTATAGCCGGTCGGTGAGATTGAACTATGAAATGGTCCAAGGTCAACTCTTGCCGGCTTGTTCTAACAGTAAATTCCTATGTCGGCGGATTTTGAATTGAAAAATCATTTTTTATGAATTTTGAAAATATGAAATAATAATGTATAAGGATATGTAGTTGTAATACAAGTTGTATGCAATACATATCTAGTACTGTTATTTCATATTAACTAACAGACGTTACGGCATATTTAAATGAAGAATTTAAAAATTTTCAAAATTAATAAAAAATAAAAAACCTTGGTATTTCTGAAAATAAAATGTAATTTTAAGATAAAAGTATTCTTGCTAAAATTTGGAAAAAATTGATATTTAAAAAGTTAGCAGAAAAGGTTAAGTATAAAAGCTAATAAAAGTAAATAAAAATAAATTTTGAGAAAAGGATTGTATAGAAGCAATTAAATAAATAAAGTTATATTATAATTAATGATTAAAAATTTAAATTTGATTAAAACAAAAGAGTTATGGTTTTCACGCTATAGTATGAAAACGAAAAAAGATCAGAAGTGGAAATTTTGCAAAAAGAAGTTAAAACCTAATATCTAAGAGTTGTGTAAATTTCAGGAAAATCAGTCAATAAATAAACCCCAAACCCAAAGGTGTGAAAATACGCACTGGATTACATCACTACCAGAGGTCGCAGAGTTATGTTATCACGGCTAGTGCGTTTAAATCACGAAATAAACAAAGTGACAAAGTTTGAAAACAAAAACTTTAAAGGTGTAAGAATTAAAAACTGTAAATTACGCAAATTCTTACGTAAGCGATTAAAGGTGAATGAATAGTCCGACAAATGTCATTCGAAGTGCGGGAAATTGCCGCGGTCGAGAGCTACAAGGCACCGGTTACGTAAAAACGCAAAAAGTGTTATAGACAATTAAAAGGAAAACAATGAAGATTTTTACATCGGCCAGTTACAAGTTGCAAGGTTTAAATGTTCAAGAATGAGTGACGTAGTCGTAGGCGGAGCCAGAATACCAACTTAAAGCAAAAATAGATTAAAGGATTAATTAGAGCAAAGTGATTAAAAAGGACAATTTAAAAACGGTAAACGTAATAAATAAAATAATAATAAATAACTGAATTACCTACACCAAAAATAATCAAGAAATTGCATGGAAATACACCATAAATGGAACTATCGTATCGGTCCAGTGAGGGAAAAAAATTGGTATCGATATACGATAGTTTTTGGCTATAAAAAGAGCCGCACGAATCTCATAGAGGTCTCTCTTAAAAAAATTGTTGGAACAGGTGCTAGGGGTGACTATGCTCGAAGGTCTCTGTTAAAAAATTTGTCAAACAAGTGCCAGGGGTGGCTATGCCAGTTCGCCGACTCAAGATTCTCAGTAGTAGTTTAAGTGTTACTATGCCAAAGTATTAAAACAGCGTCAGCGAGAGCGATAGGAGATGATAGATTCGAATCAACCAGCCAGCCTTTTAAACTCCATGGAAAAGAAATGAGACAACTGTAATCGCTAAATACAACCAACCAGACACCAGAGGACCATCAGCATCCCAGGACTCAGGATCTTCAACACAGCGGTCAAGGTCCGATAAAAATCCAAATTTCCTTTTTAAAGGGCAAAATTGGCCCGATTTTAGAGTATCACTGATTTTCCTGAGATAAATTTTTTTTATATAATTAAATAAATGTGTTAAAATAGATAATGTTAAACTCATGTGTGGATAAAAAATCTTTATAGATAAATAAATTTGATAAATTAAATAATTTAAATTCAGAGATAAATAGAAATCTTTATATAGATCAATTTTAAGAAAGTTATGAGTGATTGCCTTCTGCTCAAAAGAAAAAATATTTTAGTTGTTATCAAATAATTTTATTAGAGAAATTGTTTTGAGTTTTATTTTGTTGACTTGTGTCAAGATTATTATTTCCAGTTGTTTTTGTTTCAATTAATTAAAGGAATTAATTTTTTTATATATTCTCTAAAACTGTGTTTTATTTAGAATTGGTCACACAATTATATGCTATATTTTCAGGTTTGTTATTATAAAAAAGGGTAAAATATATTGTATCAAAAAGGTATTCCTAAGGACACACACCTACGAGATTAAAATTAGAAAAGTAAATTCGTGTTCTCCCTGAGAAATAGGGTAATCTTAAATACAGTTACTGGAAGTCGTAAATAAAAAGGGGGGTACCGGTAATTTGGGGCAACTCAAATTATCGAAGAAGTTATTCAATCCAGGCCAGCAAGATAGTAAGCCAAAAACTTCCAGTGGATTGGATAATTTATTCTTTTTGTCAGGCGAGAACGAATCCTGTAGGCTAAAAATCTCAGGATTCGAGACTATTACGTATTAATAAAGATAGGGGGCGTAATTAGTCTGACTCTAAAAAAGGTAGAGTTTTTTCGTTGTAAAACATATTCGCTGCCAAAAATGTCATGTTAATAATTGAAGCACGGGGCATCTCCAACCAATAAATTAATAATGATACAAGGGTGAAGTTTTAAATAAAAAGTCCTTTTATAAAAGAAAATTATATTATTTACATAATGCGTTTTAATTAAACAAAGAAACAGACAATTGTGTCATAGTTTGCAAATGGAACTTTCTAGAACAAGGCTGTGTCTTGTATATGGTGTGATATCTCCATAAAAGGAGATGAACTTAAAACATTTTTCTGATTGATCAGAATCATGAAAGATTCTGGAACTGTAGTGAGAGGAGGGGTGACAAAACGCTTACTTTTGCTCCTCACTTCGTTGTTGAATGTCAAACAGTATAGACATGATAAAATGTAAAAAACTTCTTGTCAGAGCGTCAAACAGATCATAATGAATTTTTGAAAAGGGGATGACAAGTTTTTAATGATATTATTGTGATATTTTTTCTCAAAATGAGAGGTGAAGATTATGATGAAATTTTTTAATGAACTAAGTTAGGAGTTCAAGTAAGAATAATTGTGATTTCTATAAGGATTTAACATGACAATCAGGTATTATATGGTCCATAACAAGTTGAATTGAGTTTACATGAATAAATTATTTTTCGTAGTGGTTTTTTTTATTTTTTTTTTAATTTTTATTTTTTATTATTATTTTTTTTAATGATCGGCGATGATATATAGGGGGTTCCTAAGGGAATGATTATTTGCTTAGATGATATAGTTATGAGAAAGTTCTTCGACGATATAAATAATTCTACGATGATATATTTAAGAGGTTCCATAGAGGACGCTCAAATCTTCGACGACATGATATTGATAATTTTACGATGTTATAATTGATAATTCTTTGACGACAAAATTTAACAGTGAAATAATTGCATCGACAATGATTTATTTGATACAAAATAAGATTTATTTGTATTGATGAATAAGAAAATATTGAATTTTAAGATCAGGTTATTTATAAATGATAATTAAGATTATTACTTGAAATCCATATATAATTTTTTTTTAATTATTATTATTGGGAACTACATATTAAGAAATATCAAACAATTGTAATTAATCATTTCAATTATATTAAAATGAAAGGTGAAGTATAACTAAAATTTCAATTTATAGCTAGATTCTAAAAATGTTTCAATGAAAATAATGATTATGTAAAATAATTTGATATTTTATAAATATTTTTCAATAAATAATAATACCAACAATGCATAATGATGATTTTAATGATTTATAATGTTTTGGCAAAATAATATTTGTCTTGTATTTTATCAAATAAAATGTAGAATGTTTGACATGTTTCTAACAAATATTTTAAATTGATGTATTGTTTAATTACAATTGATGTAAATTTATAATAATAATTTTATGTATTTTGTCTTTGGTTAATTCTTAGTGATCGGGGTTGCTTATGAAGCCTCTGAATCAAAACGACAATCGATGAAATAGAAGCACACTTCGTCATCAGCAAAGTGTGTTTTGGGACAGACACATCATTCTACTGGTGGCTTTTTAATATTAAGGTGAAACAATCAAAGCAAATGTTTACTGTGAGGACCTTAGGAAACTACATTGCGAAATATAGAATATTTGCTGAGGAATTGTTTTGATTCATGACAATACCCGACTTCACACTGTGAACAAAACACGACAACTCTACAGGACTTTGGCTGGGACCAGTTTACCGTCCTCTATACAGCCTTGGCCTCACCTTGTAACAATTTCGAAAACCAGGGAAATTAAAAGAGTTTAATTTTATTGATTTTGATGAATTTATATTTACAACCTACAATAATTTCATTGGGCGCCATTCTGTGATTTTAAACACAGACACTTTTAATTTTAAATAGGAATTTGGATCGTGGATGTTTTGAAGGAAAGTGTACTTCACAATCACAAACAAACCACATATTCGATTTAATACTCAATTTATCATATTCATTTGAATATTCTCCTGTCTTAAATACATACTTGAGTATAATTGAACAGTTTCCAACTATGGAAGTACTTCCTAAAACAACATAGACAATTCTTAAAGCTAAAATACAATAATATAAAACAATTATGATAATGGTTAAAAAAAAAGAGTATTCACAGGAGATGATGGAGATCTTTCAATGTATCTATGTTATGATCACTCTACAAATTGATAGTCTTTTCCTCAAAATTTAAAATTGTCTAACTGGAATGTTTCTTTAGTTTTTTATTATCGTTTAAGTACATTACAATAATCATTGATATATTTTGATGTGAAAATAAGCAATGATATATTTTCATGTAAAAAGATAAGTTTTGAAATGCACTCAAACGTCTATACCAGGAAGGACTCTGATCACTGATTTTACTTAAATTCAAGTCAAAACTATTTTATTGTTTGAATAGCTCATTTGACGCATTGCTCTTGAAGATTAGCAACTCTGAGGCGATCAGTCTAATCAGAAGGTCTCGTAGTGGCGAGAGAGTCAACACACAACCACTCAAGCCGAAAGAAGATGAACTAGTGTTCTCTCCAAAAATTGAACTAATCCCTTTAAACCTCAAAATACTGGCATTGTTAGAATGAATGGACCAATTAGAAACATTCTGACGAAACACATTGACGAACTAACCCACTGCACTGACTCTTAATATGTTTTAATTTTGGGGAAAACTATTCTTTCATAAAATTATTTAGTTATTACAAAAGTTTACAATGTTTATTTATTTAAAATGGTATTGTATTAGTATTAATACAATGTTTAACCTTTTTCATTCATACAAATAATTTATTCACTATTCTATAACATTAACCAATTTCAGAACACTGTCTGTCCGTCCATACAAAGCTTCTAATACGATTGCAATATGAAAGATGACGCAAATTTACCGTTATATCTCGCTTACGTCGCACATCGAACCACGTGCTAACCCAACTTAGAGACCCAAAAAATGTGATATATTACAGCCTCTAGCAACTTTATTCTCTTTTTGGATCTTAAATCGTTCCTTAGTGGTCAAAACTTCATCAACAATGATGAGATAAAGAACATGTTACCACATGGTTAACAACACAGACAGCAACATTTTATGAAGAAAGCATACAAAAACTTTTGCCGGATTATGATAAGTGCCTACAATTTCTCCATTAATGTTTTAATTTTATTATGACCAAAAAGTTACCTTGGTCACACTGCTGAGGCGAAGTGATATTAGAACAGTATTCTTGTATCTGTTCAACAAGTCTTAATACTCTAGCTTCTCTGCGACCTCGTTTATCATCGCTATGGCAATGCACCAAGTTATGTAAAGCTTGTGCTGCTCTCCTGCGTACAACTGGAGACTCCTGACCAGCATGAACTAACTGCACCAATAATGGTAAGCAACCTGTTAACAAGAAACAAATAATTTAAATCAGTAAGGTAATAAAGATTATGATTAACATATGAGAATTGTTAGAAAACTACATTTGTTTCCAAATGTGGCCACTAGAATGTTTTGATTATCTCAGCATGTATGCATACTGCATTCCTTCATATATTAACTACACCAATACAGGAGAATTATCGTTGTTTATTTTATACAATTCAACTTTTAGGACTTTTTTGACATATGCTGACTGTGAACTAACTATAGCCTGTAATTCATTTTTTGAATGCAAGACATGTGTAACCAGTAGAAATTCTTTATCAGATTATAAAATTTACGGTAAAAATGCAAATAATGAAGGAATGATGGGAAAATGTCCATGATGAGGAATGGAGTGCATTCCACATTTTTGAATATAAGTTTTGAATATAAACTGCCCAGATAATTGCCATGATGCTCTCATATTTTTAGTACCATAATTTTAGGTTTGGTGATAGACAGTGGTCTAACATGGCTTAACCAAATAGATGCTGGAATTTTTGTTCTATAAAATCTTAAATGTTACTGCACTAGAAAAACACTTCTTTTATCATACTATGGACCTATTTAACCAAATCTGAAATATGGAGTAATCATATGGGGGTGGTGACTGAAGTCGACAAATACAAAGAGTCTTACAATTGTAAAAAAATCTGTTAAGGTTCATGGCTGACCAAAAAAAAAGGAATCCTGCAAAAAGGCTTTCAAAGATTTGAAAAATATTAACTTTCCCAACCATATAAATTACTGAGACCATTACATATAATTGGATCAAATGTAAACCAGTTTATAACTTAATTCCGTTGATGGTATGTAAGCATGGGACATCTCCAACCAATAATAATCTGTAGTTTTGGTAATTGTAAATAATTATTAAATAGTATAAATGGTTAAATTAGGAAATAAAGAGATATTTGTTTAAAAAATAATAACTTTAGCAATTTAAAAAATGGTAAAAGGAGAAAGGTGTTTTTTATAATGACGAATAAAAAAGTGAATTTAAACAAATATATTGAAAGCCGGAAAGATGGCTTTCGTGTGAAACAAAGACTTAACATCACGTGATATGCCATAAAAGGACATGATCATGATCCCGATCCTATAATGTGATTGGTTCGGGATGTAAAAAATTCAAACAACATGGGAGAGTGGGAGTTCCATACTCTGAACTGAAAAAAAACAAAAAAAAACAACAACTCTGCTTAAACAACGGAATTTGTAGTCACTCTTCAAGAAGACAGCGATGTTATGGTTTTGTTTTGGAAGTGTGATATGATTGAACAGAGTAAAGGTGTTATATAAGTGGCTAGTTAAATAGTTAAAAATATAATTGTAAGTTATGTAATCATTAATATAACCAGACTTTATAAAGACATGGCAATAAACGATTGATAGTTTTTAAGGCATATAGATGTTTAAATTAAGATACTTGTTTCAGATGTAAATTGTTCAAAATTAAAAATATAGAATTCCTTTAATGTGTAAATAAGGTTTTATGTACTTATACAAATTTAAGATGAGTTTTTAAAAATTACCAAAGAGCACCTGTACAGCTAAACACGTGGGACATTTTGAGGCTGGAAGTTAAGGCAAGAACCTAGCAAGTAAAATTAATAATACTTAATTAGCAAATAACTTTGTTAAGTATACACTTAATGTTATAAAGTGACACCCAACGTATGTAAGGTACGCTTAGAAAATGATACCCAACACGGCTAAGTATACTCATATACTGTTACAGTAAATAACAGAATAAATGATTACAGAAAGCTTCCCTCATAAGCTAGTGTAGAACTTATTAACAAACCTCCAGATTAGAAGAAAATTTTAAGAAATTCAAAAACAGCCTAAATGAACTTTTATTATCTGAATATTTCTACTTGGTGAGTGAATTTAGTAGCTATTTATTTTATTCATAAATCCTTCAATCATTCGGTCCAGTCTATTTTTAGTTTGACATTTTAATTCAATTTGTAATTATTTGTTAAATTAGTATTTTCAATTTATTGTCTTATTGTATTGTTTTTATGTTACATTTATTTGAAATCACTATAATATTGTACAATTTTAATATTAATTTTTAATTAATGCCATTTTATTGATGATAAGTGATATAGCCATACAAGTGATAAAGCCATACAAATGTAGTTTTTTCCTGGGCTGTATAATAAATAAAAGATCAGTTATGTAACACTCGTGTTCGTGAAGACGTCATCAAACCATTGATCAATTAGTTGCGATGTCTGGGTTGACTTGGAGTTCAATCCAGAGGATTTTATCGGAGGATTTGTGCATGAGAAGAGTTGCAGCCAAACTTGTTCCACGCCTTCTCACAGACGAGCAAAGAGAGCGCGAACTTCATGCCTGTTTCGACCAAATCAGCTGCAAGAGAACCCAGAATTTTTTTCTAAGGTCATAACTAGTGATGAATCATGGTGTTATGGATATGATCCTGAAACAAAACAGCAATCAAGCCATTGGAAGACAGCTCAGTCTCCTCGTCCAAGAAAATGCCACATGGTGAAGTCAAACATCAAGACAAAGCTCATTTGTTTCATTGATTGCCAAGGTGTTGTGCATTCAGAATTCATTCCTCCGGGCCAAACGGTTAACCGACATTTCTACTTAGAGTTTTTGAAGAGACTGAGGGAGAGCATTCGAAGAAAAGGGGCGGATCTGTGCGCACAGGGGATTGGTTCTTCCATCATGACAACGCACCTGCCTACACCGCCCTGTCTGTGAAGCAGTTTTTGACTAAAAACAGTATGACACCGATTGCTCACCCCCCCCCCCATTCACCGGATCTCGCTCCCTGCTACTTTTTTCGTTCCCCCGACTCCAAAGGGATATGAAAGATAAACGTTTTGAGACTGTGGAAGATGTGAAACAAAAATCGCTGGATGGACTAAAGAACATTCCATTAAGTCAATATAAACAATGTTTTGAACAATGGAAGAAACGAGAAGTATATTGCAGAGTAGTATATATATTAGAGAAGTATATTGCAGTCAATGGTGATTACTTTGAAGGTGAGCAAAATTTGCCGTAAAAATATTGAAAATAAAGGAGTTATGACCAAATTCCTGTTTTTTGGGTCCCCCCTCACACACACACACACACACACATATATATATATATTAGTCCTTTAACAAATTTAAAATAAATTTTAATGATTAAAAAAAACTTTTGTATTTCTTCCAAAATATAATAAAATTTTGAGTCTTAACTATTTACTACTTTAATGAATTTTGAAATTTAGGTTACTTAGCATTTCGGTTCAAGAGTCATTCCGTGCCAAATCAACCAATTTGACCTATAGGTTAGGACTTTGGCCTCTTAGATTTTCTTTGATTTTTTGTATAGAAGTTGTACCAACCAAGACTAGTAAAAATATAAATTTTTAGATTTTTCTGGCTTATGGTTTTGAGTTACATGATTTTAAAAATCCAAAAATTGATCTTTTTCGTTCATGTTCCGAAATCTTTAAAATGGTGTAACTCAAAAAACTATTGCACATAGAGAGTTCAAATTTGTGCCATTCTTTTATATTTAAAATGCCCTTGAATTCGATATATCACACGACTGTATTTGATATAATTTGAGTTTTTTGAAAAACCGCCAAAAACGGTTTTTGAAAAACCCAAAATAAGTCTCTTTTGATTTTTTTCAAAAAATATATGTGATTTACACTATAACTGATGACATGCATACAAAATTTCAGAATGGGATACAAATGGGTTCTTATTAAAAAATTATTTTGGTATCAGAGTACACATCGACTAGGTGTCACCTGCCAATGTCATATCATTATGACTGTTACATCTCTCTATGTCCCTATACACTATCACTAAAGAATGTCCATGTGCTGGAAAGCCCCCAACCATAACACCACTAATTTTGCAATCCAACATCACCACCTAACCATGTCTGAGAAAAAGCTAGGCTACATGGGCCTAAAACTGTTCAAATTCTTTCAAGAGCATCTCAAGAAATCGAGCAACGAAAAAGGCTTCCCAAGAAAACTAACTCAATGGCCACTGGATATGACCTTCTACTCGCTTACAGAAATCATCAAATGGAGACAAAACCATCCTGTCACCATTACATGAAGATTTTTATTTTTGCAATATAAATAATATTCTACTTGAAAATCATGAATAAAGTTATTTGTATCTTGTATCATTATTTTATGATAACTTTCTATTAAATCAAAATTGTAATTACTGAAGAAAGACTCACCTGACTGCCTCATAGCAATACAACTTTCTGGTGAACTGCTCATAGCTAACAATGTACGAGTCATCTCATCACGGTCATGTGTCCCTAACATAGAGAGCAGACTGTACACCATCTCCACTTTAGCTCCTAACTGGTGTTGACTATAACTCCTGGGTCCAAGGCTCGTTTCCTCCTGAAATATTCATTTCACATTCCAGCATGATTACAGTACTGGTTTCATATAGTAAAATCTTTCAATATTAAATTTATTGTGAATTACAAATTTATAAAATCAGTTAATCATTGTTACTGATGAGAAGGAGATAAAATTAAGTAAAAATCATATTTTGAGTTTAAGTTTATAAATGTAACATTTGAAAATTGAATCATTAATTTTTTCACATAAAATCAGGAAAAAAAGCTTTTTAACATGTTTACTTGTTCAATTTATTTTTCACACATTATATGTAGAATAGAGAAAGTTATATGATTTGTCAAATAATTGATATTGACTTTTTTTGTGAATATAACAGTTCTGAAGTCTCGAGCTCAAAAAAGTGGTTTTGGAAACAATGTTTGTTTGTTGTCTATGTATTCCCTAGCACCCCAAAAGAGTGGAATAATTTTGATCAAAGTTTGCTAAAATGTAGCTTTTATGGACCCAAACACCAAATACTGGTAGCCATTTCTCCAAAATGTCAAATCATGAGTCATCAGTAAAAACCAAATATATTATCCACAGGGTTGCTATAAGACTTAATTTCTCAAAATTGACTAAACCGATTTTGTTCAGTTTTGGTGAATTGTGAATATTAATGGGCCCAAACCTGTATGCCAAATAAAAAATTTAAAAAATATGCAATTCAGAAATAATTTGTAAAAAAATTAAATAAATCTTGAGTGCAGTTATTAAAATATTGATTAGAATGAAATATGATTACACTTAGGACATGTTTTTGGTTTACATCTTTGTGGTATCTAAGTCATATATTGAATAGTTGAATATTACCTGCTTGTATATACATTATATTATATGGGCTTCTTAGTCATATTAAAGGGTAAACTATTATATATAAATTGTCATTCCATTCCAATCAATCATTTAAATAAGATGAGGAAAGACAACAATCGACTGGACGCATTGATCTCATCACCTCAACAATGTACTCCTCGAGGTGTCCACCACCATACACATGTTTTGTATGATATTTATGTGTAACTTGTAATGTATGTATAGTAGAACAAAGTTAATTTTGAGCAAGTCTCATGCAGGTTGGGGAAATGAGGGGCATGTAGTGGGGGTAAATAGGCTGTTAAAAGATATGTCACTGCGTGAAGGAGAATTTGTCTTCCTATACCTAATATAGTATACAATAAAAATTTAATTGATAATTTCATTTTAATTGAAATTTACCAAAACAATCACATAACTGCAATGATCCTAAAGAATAACACATTAAAAGCCAAATAAAACTATAACGCTTTCATTTCATTCAATACAACAACTCAATTCCACAAGAGAAATTATGTCTTCCTCTACCTAATATAGTATACAATAAAAATTTAATTGATAATTTCATTTTAATTGAAATTTACCAAACAATCACATAACTACAATGATCCTAAAGAATAACACATAAAAAGCCAAATAAAACTATAACACTTTCATTTCATTTCATTCAATCCAACAACTCAATTCCACTAATACAGTCAGAGTTATCTGTAGTTTCTGAAGAATTAGTTTCACTGGCACTTTCATCGCTACTATTGCCCACACTTATAATTAGTTCGTCACATTTTTTGGCGTGCACACAACACTTCTTCCAGTCTTTACAGTGAATTGTGAAAACTTTTGTTTCACTAATGTTGAACTACACTAATATTGTTATTTATGTAGAAGCTGCTATTGAATATTTTTACTCACGCTCAAATAAATTTAATCAGGTTTAGTTTTGGATGATACAGAAGTAGTCTCACAACAAAATGACCATGTTTTCTAAAAGATTATTGAAAAGATATTTTTCATATCGGGCCTTATTTTGTAACATTAAATTATAAAGTTCAAGTTTATTCATTTCACTACTACAAGGGATGTTTTTATTCCTTAAACCTCGAAGTGGTGGACGACCCGGTTTTAACTGCGACCGGGTCGCGGCATTAGTAATGGCTCACTTCACCAACTAAAAAACACGTATTTGGCCATTCAACGTTACACCCACTTAAAATTGTCCCATCGCAATAAATAAAATACCGTTGGAAAGCTAATGTTCCGTAGATGCATATCATGCAAAAAAAATACCACAAAACTTTATAAATAATATTCCAAAAATTGGCGAAGTTCGCATATTTTTTATGCGAAACGTCCAAGTTTTACGTTAACAAGTTTTAAACAAAACATTCGTCTCGTTTGTCAATTATTCCTATTTCGAAATTTCAATCTGTCACATCGGACATAACACTGCTTGATAGATCGCGTCTTTCTCTTCAAAACCGTGTTTTTCAAATGTTTCCAACTAGTATAGTTTTTATTATATAAAAATTAAACCAAATCAAGAGTTTTAACGCTATTTTACATGCTAAAAATTACATTTTTTGCAATTCAACTTTTATCCTAGTAGATATTATATTATCGAAATGTATTCTATACCATTGAAAAGGTAATTTTTCAATCTTTCATAACCAGGTTTAGAAAAATTAAACTTGCGTAAAATTGTAATACAAGATTTGACTGAAGTTGAGGTTCATAACGCTAGGCTGCGACAATTTGCCGTGGCGAGTTTTTATCACCTATATGTTCATATATTTTTTCGAAATGGTAAAACTTGTCCAAATGTTACAAGTTGACAATATTATATAGTATTTTTCTTCCTCTTTCGAACTATGAAGACGAAATCATCCTAAGTTATATAGTTTTTACGAGTTGTATACAGTCTACGATGTGGTTTACTGAATATTTTGATCCTTCTCTTTACTTGGAGTATTTAGACACTATTCCATATTTCTACATTGACGTCATAGATTTTACTGTTTTATTTTACATCATTCCAAAGATGAGGTTTCAAGTTTCAATCTTTAATTTTGTGTATGTTACAAACTTGTGCATTGATAATAAAGGTTTTGTTTGAGCCCGGAACATACGCAATGGTGCGATGTAAATACTGTAACAAATGACTTAGCGCTGTAACAGTTTGGGAATACATATCTATTTTATTTTGAAGGTTTGTTTATACAAATTGTATATATTTTGTATACAAGTTACAATATATGTGTTTTTATATCTAAAGATTATGTTTTTAGTGAATTTCTAGTTTGTGAAAGGTTTATATTTGTCATAACCTAAAAGGAAAAGGGTAAGTCTAGGCTATATGCAAATTGTCTTATATTTAGTGTTTTATATGAGTATACAAGTGAATATGTGTGTTATTCTTTGTAAAGTATATTGTCTTAGTAAAATCTAATGATTTTGTCTTAGGCCTAGCTTTAGGAAGTTACTAATTACGCCTAAATGTCAAGAGTTTAAACCTAACCTCAAGCGTCAGAATACAAATTTTTGAAAAATCATCATTTTTATTTAGGAAATGTAACATATTATTATTTTTTTCCTCTAAATATATTCACAAATATATTAGAAATCTCAACAAATGGTCGAAAAAATTGCAAAAAATGTATTATTATGTTTTTGATCACCATTTCTATGAAATTTCTGCTCTGTTACTCTTAGATTTTTTGGTATTTGACCAAAAAACTCCAAATTTGATACATCTAACTTTTTTTTTCATTACACACCTACATTCTATGCACCTTTCTGGACATAATGATATATAGAAGTTCTGTATAAAATATATTTTACTATTTTTAATGTTTTTTTAAAAAAATAAAGAGAAAATTCAGTTTTTACGAAAAATATTTTTTTACATTTATAAAATATAACAAATTTATATATATTTTTTCCTAAATATATTCTCAAATAATACACAAAAATTGTGTATATCTTAGAAATAGGTAGTAAGCTATTGATTTTGGGTGATACAGGTATTTCTGAAAATTAGTTAATATCATTTTTGACATCTAACATACTTACTCCAAAACCGTTTCAAAAATTTATTTTTTTATTACATAGATAAATTCTATGCATCTGTCTGAGAAAAATGATATCTTATAAGTTAGGTTTTGTATACAAATAATATATTTTATTAATTTTTAAACGAACGAAGAATTTTTAAGTCACATTAACATGCGCCAGCTGGAGGGTTAACCATTCTAACATTATTTGCTCTTTACTGTTTGAATTTGGACAGGGATTAATTTTTTTGTTGTGATGAGATACATTGTTTAGACCAAAATCGACTGTGGTTTTAAATTAGGTATTAAATGATTTTCAAGCCTCATTTTATAATTTTTGGTATTAATGTCATTGTGATAATCACCTAATCGCCCTCCCAATTTAAAAATAAGCAATGCGTTTGGAACACTCTGCACTCGATCCCTGCATGGACAATGATAAGCTTTTTTCTTTTGAAACATTTTTTTATAATCACTTGTCGAGTTGTCAGACCATGTAAGACTTTCAACGTGATTAGTTTTATCAGAAAAAAATTATTGGTCCCCTTTCAAGTCTATAGTCTTTCTTTATTTTTATATAATGAATTCTTTTCATCGAATGCCATTTTTTTCAATTAAAATTCTTCTATTGTCGTCAGTTTTTCTCCACCGGAAACCCACATTTCTAAGAATTTTGCACAAAGTTTCAGTTTTCAAAATCTAGGTGTTCGGTTCTTAAAACTGTAATTATTGATTTAAAATGGAAATTATGAATTATATTTCATAATGCGCTTTTCTGAAAGTAATCGATATTTACTTTTTAAATTAACCGTCTACAGGTTTTTCCAGGTGTTGAAAAGGTCTCATTTTGTCCACATTTGTTGAATTCTGTTATTACTTTTTTTACCGTAGTTACATGCTATTCCACATAAGTCACCAAATCTGTGATCGACATTATTCTTTGACATTTCCGGATTTTCCTCTACAATCTTTTTAAAGATCATGTACAATAATACACTTATTTTGACTTCGTAATGATACTCCCTGACTTTATCGATTAATTGATCTAAGTTAAGGCATTATAAACAAACAGAATATAACAAAAGACCACAAACTATTTCGACTCTATAATACTAAAATCTGAT
The DNA here is from genome assembly GCA_963513935.1 of Aphrophora alni. Lineage (NCBI taxonomy): Eukaryota > Metazoa > Arthropoda > Insecta > Hemiptera > Aphrophoridae > Aphrophora > Aphrophora alni. Next base: position 25,425,399 of record OY740777.1, read on the forward strand.
GCAACTACTGTAATGATATACAACGAGTCAGTAATGCTTTCTCTCCCTCTCTTTCTAAGCTATTCCATTAGACTTGCCTCACTCCTCCCTACTCCCAAGTCATGTCAAGTATACACAAAATCATCAACTGCGCATCACAACATTGCTCAAAGTTAGGTAACTTTGTCTTACTATACTTTTTTTTAAATGTGTAACGATCTCTTCAGAGAGACGTATTATTAAGATGATGAAGTTACGGCAAACATGTCGTCCCTAAACTTCTTACAACTAAGAAGTCAAATGACGGATATATATAGGTAATATTCAATTATTTAACAATTTTATTGGCACTATTTAAATATATCTTTTAAAATGAATTTTTTAATATTCCTGAAAGTTGATAGAGAAGGTAGACCATTTTAACTATCTTCTATAAGAAATACACACATAAATCTAGGTAGTAGAAAGACTTTTTTGGGCATATAATAACAAATGTTATTTTTATTTTTATCGAGGGTTGTTTGAGAAAGTTTATGCAATGTTGTTGAACTGCATATTATTTAATAATATATAACGTTTCATTTTTTATACATAATGTAGTCAATTTATACAAAGATGATATAAAAAGCAATTATATTAATTAAATATTATAAAGAGATAGTTTAGTGGACTTGTAGAAAAATTGAATAACAGAGTTTGAAAAGACGACAACCTGAATTGTGATTATTGTTCACATTCCTTATTAAATAGGCATCTCCTGCTCTTAATTATAGCCCTTTGATTGCAGTCAAGTGAGGGAAACAAACCTCTTCATCTCTCTAACCTCCCTAGCCACTAATCCAACCATAGTTCTACCAGATATTACAGAGAAAACTCAAAATGTAAAATTAAATATACTTTTTCTTCATAAAGAGTAGTTAAACAATTAATGTACAAGAAATTTTAATTTTGTATGTAATAAATAATACCATTTTCCTTAATCAATATAAGGCAAGTTTGGTGGCAATCTCAAAAATTCTGACCTCCGTTTTATGACTGATCTTCACATTTCATGACCTCAGGTAACCAAAAATTGATTTTCGACATCCCGTCCATCTGTCGTAAAGAACAAGAACCTCAAACTAACTGTAGAATATATCAAGTAATACCAACTTGTAGAATGAAATCTTCTCTACAACATACTGTAAAGATCAGTTACAAAATATCGATTGAATAATCGATTATCTTATTTAGTAAACTGCACCGAATGCCAAGTGAAATTCGTTCTGCTTGGTACTACTTTGGATAAATAGAAATATCTCCCGATCTATGACACATAGAACAATTTGTAAACTACAGATCGAAAGAGAAAGATGTAATCTACAGAACAGTGTTTTGGTCGACCTGTTTGACAGAAAAATAGATTTGTGAACCTGTGAGAAAAAATGGCGTCATTTCTACTTACAACCGCGCCAGTTCAAATCTTTGATTTTACGCATTAAAATATTTAAACTTTACCAATTTTTTTAATATAATTTATAACGTTTTGTGGTTTTTTTTTTTTGCATGATTATGCATCTACGGAACATTAGCTTTTCAACAGTATTTTATTTATTGTGATAGGATGATTCTTAATGGGCAAAATGTTGAATTGCAAAATACGTGTTTTCCGGTCGTTAGACTAAACCATGCATTAAAAATCAACCCGCTAGCGGGTCGAGTAACACTCGGAGGGTTAACTTATCAGTAAAGGAAACATTTTTTAAGTAATAGGATCTAGGGAGACGCCATCTTCTAGGGGCGGGATCTAGGTCAAGTTAGGTTAGGTTTGGCAATTTAACTTTGAATACTTACCGAGTTAATTTGTTTGTTAGTAATTGGACCCACACTGTGCCAAAGATTGTAATCAGTTGGATTCCACTTGTGACTTTCCCCTGGTGACATTGAAACTGAAGTCTGTAATAATAAAGATTTAAAAGCTTGATACAACATAATATACAAAATTAAAGTCAGATGTTATATATATATATATATATATATATATATATATATATATATATATATATATATATATACTGTAACAAAAAATAATTGGTGAACAAACATACCACAAATCTTCTGACACACCCATTCATAACCAAATACTAACTACATAATACTATTCATTGCTAAAATGTCAGTTCAGTAGCTGTAACTCAACAAATTTAAATTAAATACTGGATAAGGTGTTAAGAGTCATACAAATTATTTAAATAAAGCTTAACAAACTTGTCTTAAACATAAATTGTATTTGATGAATCGTTTCTGAAGCGTGAATTGTAAATAATAGCAGTAAAAGTTCATTTTGTGTAAGTTATTCTAAAACTGTATTTTCTTTTACTTGTGACACTGATTTGTGTCATTAATCATCACATTTCATCAAATTTGAACGAAAGTGGTAAAGCCGATTTTGAGATACTACAATTTTCATAACAGCTCTGTTGAATTTTTTTTATTTGGTTTTTAAGCGTTACCTCACAAATCAACATTTTTGGAGAGAATACAGGCAATACATTTTATTTAGGTATTTCTGGGTTACATTTTAGTTTTGTTTAGAGTCTTAGACGTTATATTTTAACAAAATCAATTAAGCCTATCTTGTGAGAATCAGAAATTTCTATTTTTGTCTTATGACAGGTACTTCCAAATTCAGAGTTATAAAAAAAATTTAAAAAAGGGGAAATAACTCAAGATAAGGCCAAAATATGCCCACCTGCCAAATTTAATCAAAATCTGTTTCTCATTTAGAACTATAAGCGAAATACAGACAATATTTTAAAAACTATTTCTTAGGGCTCAGAATGTCTAAAAATGGATATATCCATGAAAAACTGAATATCATTATTTTTGACCCACAAGATAACTTTCTCTATAAGTAAAAAGACGTCTAGAAGACGTGAATGCCACTGAGAATTGTATATCTGTGATTCCTCTACAATGTAACATGTTCTTATTGCAAATATTCTACTTAAATCAAGATCATAGATGTAAAGAATTGTAAAATGGGCCTTACAGTGGGGTACATATTAAGTAGAAGTGAAATCATGTAATTTACTAATTTATACAAATAATATATACAGATAATTTAAACAATTATTTTTCAAAAAAGTTTATTGTATTCACTCTTCACTTTGGTATCCCCAGTATATATGTGTCTTCTGCATGTAAGCAACACAGTAGTCACAAAATATTAAATTAAGATATGAACATGAAATTTAATATAGAAGAATACAGGGTGCTCATATCAAACTCTATTAACCTGTTGTTGAGTAAGAATAATGATCCCAAAGAGTGTGGACGGTAATTGCCCTAAGTTCCCAAACGAGTACGCAAGGCATTAGTCGTTTTTGACATAACTCTCAATCTATTTTATTTTGTCAATGTCCTGACATCTAGCAGCAGTATCTTGAAATAAATAGATTTCCTACATTTATTTATCGCAACACATCTGCTGGTAACGGTATCAGTGTCATCTGGCATGTAAAATAATTACTTTTTTAAATACCATTATCCCACATGTTTACAATGTTTGGTGAACTTTATTACTAGCCTAGTTAGCTGTGAGAATAGTAGGTGCTTATTTGTGCTTGTTGTAAATTTTTATAAAGATTATATAGACTTTTTACTTTGGAGTAGACTCTTTATTCCCTATTTATATAAGTTCCTTGTTTCCTAGAATATCATATGTTAAAACAATTCTAAAAGTAAATTGAAAATGGTTTGTATTTAAAATATATTATTTTTAGTTAAAATAAATAAGTTTTCGCATTAAAAAAAGAAAATAACTCTTACACCTTTGTGGTTTGTTTTTGGTAAAATGCGTACTTTCTTGTAGCGTGCATCAAAGCATACCATATGGTGTGCACACTCGCCAATATGTTAAAATTTAGAAAAATCCAATTAAAAATGTTAATGGCCTATTTAAACAGTCTTTTGTTCATATATCATACGCCATTCAATTTATAACATACTAAATTAGATAACAATTTGTGGATTTCAATTTTGCATGTTATGGTACCAACCCCACCTCCACAATGGACAAATAGTGAAGTTACAAAAATGTGATACAGTAGAGTCTCGCAAACTCGGCACTCAATAACCCGGCAGTCCGGATTACTCGGCGACCCCGAAGTGAAAATATATATATTTCTAAAAACAGCTATGTTTGTAAAAGTTCGACAGATCCCAAAGCGGGCATATTCCCCTCTGTCAAGTCTTTTTAACACATTTAACCGCGTCTCAAACGAAACCAACACACGCTTCCGGTTTCGTAACTCGTTAATTTTTATTTACTGTATATACATACTGTGCGTACCAGTCAAAGAAAACTGAAAAGAAATGTTATATTTACCATAATGTATACTAAATTGTTTCGAGGAAAAAAAGCGGCCCATCAAACGTTTTGCAGGTGTATGTCTGCTATATCGACGGGTGCCAATGCCGCGGTGTTATTATGCCGCCGACAATGGGATACCGCTATCGAAAAAGTCGTTTGATATCGCCGCCGCTTTGGTGCCGCGGTGTTTTTACACTGCCGACAATGTGTGTTACACCGCCGCTTTGTGTTTAAATTACAATTTATTTTTTGCCCTTATTCCCGATAACCCGGTATTTCACAAACTCGGTACACTTCCGGTCCACATTACGCTGAGTTTGCGGGACTTTACTGTATTTCATATAGTCACGAGATCCAAGAGCAAGTCAGACACAAATGTAATGACTGGAGGTTTCTTCGTCAAGATACGAAACAAGCTAAGCAATTGGAATCTGTTTAATATATACACATCTACTAGGCTACAAGGTTCAGAAAACCTGTGTAACAACTGTTTTAAATAAACTTACCCTATACTATGTACACTGGGCAAGGCCCCTGATCTACCAATAGAAAAAAATTCCTTCTAAACCAAGGAAACCAACTTTTGAGCATTACATAATATGATAGGGTATGATGATTAGTCATCAACTTAAATCATACAGTTAAAATTATAAATTATTGTAAAAGTATAATCTTTAATCAGTTTTAATTTCTTCATACTCTACAAATGATACAACTGGTTTATCGTAATAAGAAATAAAAACTGGAGACTTTGATAAATTAAAATCTCTGAAAATAGTTACATAATTCTTTATAGATTCATCACAGAACATAAAGTATAGTCAATTTCTTTTTCTGATCAAATTAACACAACATTCTTTTTTAACAATCGGAACTTAATAAATGACAAAACAATTATTAAATATGTAATAATTGAAGTGTACAAAAATTGTAAAGTCTAAGTTACTGCTGTGAGGAATATAAATGTACAGTGAGCTATGCTTGACTTCCAGGTATTCTTATTTGACTACTAGTGTATTGTTCAATTAAATTTACTTATCACTAAAAACTAGCAACCAATAGGTAAAGAGGTTTCAATGGTTTTAAAATTTGTATTTATACTATAAATTGGTATAATACCATTACTAGAACACATTATTAAAACATCATCTTTCTTTCCTTTACATCATCAACATTAAACATATGTTAACATTCAATTATTGTTCATAACCACTGTGGTGGAATTAACAATAAAAGATGTTGCTTTTTACCACAAAATAAGGTACAATAACAAAACACAATGAATTAAAAAATTAATGAACTATATTTTGTAGTAGGAGAATCAACATCCTTTATTGTTAACATTCAACACAAACATTAAAGGAAATCAAACATTGAATCAATTTCTTTATCATATGTGTAAGCACATAGTACAAAATTTCATCATATTAATGCATTGTCTCCAAAATTAAATTCCTCAATCTACATCTTTAAAATATTTATCACATTATTGCTTTTTACAGATTGTGATAATGTCATACTATTGGTATATTTACTGTCATGTGCAATATGCAAGACTCATTCTGTTCTTTATTCCAAAAACCGGACATTTTAACTTTTCCTTCAATTTATAATTTAAGTGTTATGATGTATTCTAAGTTTCACACAGAAACAGACCATAGTCAAGCACAAGGAAATCACACTAAGCATTTCAACACTTAGGCTTGCTCAAACTGTTGAATCGCCATGAATTTCCAGTGGCATCATCCACAGCTGTATTCCACCGTCATAATAACAGAGGAAAGATCTTTAAAAAAATAATAAATACTTAAAAGGAAAACCATTTTTATTCCTTTTCCCTGTTTTATGTATTTTTATATTGGACACAGCTTATACAATGTAAATTGTCTCTTGGCTGCTGAATAAATAAATAATTACACAGCTCTACTTCCGGCTTTTACCAGTAAAAAAAAAAAAAATCGCACCAACTTCTTTACACATTCATACAAAAGACCAAATAAAAAATCAAATACATCGACATTCAAAGAACAAGTGTTATATTTTCTATACAGAGGATCTCGTCATGTTTTTTTCATAGGAAAAAAATGATATAAAAAGATATTTTGAATTTTTTTAGTATAAAAAGTCGTGCAATAACTTTGATTCAAGGTAAATTAAAATTGTAAAAGTGAGCAGCTTGTTCTTGTCCACAAGCGAACTGACCCGAATTCGACGACGACGCGAAGCATATAGACGCAACAATAAATAAATAGTAGCGAGAAGGCCGGTGGACCGTGGCAAGATATGTGTGAAAACAAAAAATATTAACACAATTTTACATGTTAATTAACTAGACCTCACACTCATCCATTTAGTTGTGGAAACAGTTGTACAAAAAGGGCAGTACAATCTTTGCAAGTGGCAAAGGAGATCACCAGCAATGAGGAAAGAAGTAGAAGACTGCTGGGAACTTCTGAAAGACTCAATGCTAAAAAAGTACAGCCTTAATATACACTCCCTCAGTGTATATAGTTCAAAAAGTGAGTGGAGTGAGGAATCTTATCTACTCACTGACACAGGAAACCATTGACAGGTCCAAAGCTGAAGACGGAACTGGAGCAGGAGTATTAGGGCAAGTATCATGTACTCAGAAAGCAATAGGCAAATTCTCCAGCATCTTTCAAGTGAAAATCTACATTATTGATAGGTGTGAGCAAAAAAACCTTGACAGACGATATAAGAAAAAACATCTCAATTCTGTCACAGCCAAGCTGTCATCAAAGCGCTGAGCTTTCCAATCATAAGTTCAGTGATGGTTTGAGAAAACCTAATGAGCTAGCCATGAGTAATAAAATAACTCTCCTCTGGATAGCAGAACACATGGGAGAAGAGCGATATGAAAATGCAGATGATCTAGCAAAGAAGTAGGACCAGAATCATTCTTGGGACTTGGAGAAAACTATTTCAAAATGAAACTCAAAAGAAGCCAATAGATCAAAACTCTGTAAAAAAACAAAAAGACTGAGGTAAGCTAAGGAGATTCTCAGGAATTACAATCATAAGAGATCCAAGACTTGCATTAGTTTACGCTACTAACAGGCTTCTTTATGGAGCATGCACACTCAGAGGACATCTCGGGAAACTTGGTCTAACGGATGACACAACCTGTAGATACGTAAGGAGGGTGAAGAAATCTCTTACCACCTACTAATAGACTAATGCATATTCATATTGATGCATGTTCTCCATAAACACCACAAATTTTATGGTGTATTTCAGCTGATTTAATGTATCTCTCATTCAAGAAATTATTTACAGGCAGTATTTAATATATTATGGAGATCTGAATTTTAAAAACATTATACATACACACCACAATGCGCATACGCTGCTCAAATGACTGTAAATGGCATCAGTGCCTTGCCAACGAATCAAATAACTTGGCATACAACGAACGTGATAATATTTAAGAAATGGAGAATGCTCTCTGAATATTTAGGCATTATAAAAATACAACCTAAATCAAATATAATAGCCTATATTAATAGAGGACAAAATGCCCAATATTTCAAAATAGCCTACATGAGTTTTATCAAAATTCTTTCATGATTTATTATAATCTAAACACTAACCTCTGGTGTAGTTCTCCGTTCATCTTGTTCTTTGGTCTCCGGCCCAGAAACTTCTTCCTTGCTTGGCCATCCCAAGAGCCTTGCCAACACAGTATTGCCACCATTACACTGTGAATCGAGGACCTGTTAAAAAAAAAAATAGTTGCAATTAGTTTTATATTGAAAATGAACTCTTAGAACAACCTACAATCTCAAATAAATATTTAGAATATTCAAAACTTTGTTTTCTTGTTAAAAAATTTCAAAAATATAATGTAATTGAAATCATTAATATCTGAATTATTTGTAAGGTTTATTTCATATCCTTCTTGTTGTTTAAAGGCAAAAAACTCCTCGTTCATCATCGCCTTACAAAAAGGAAGGTTTGTCGAACCTATACTGTGGCCATTTGTCATCTACATTTAATTCTCTGATTCTATCAATGAAGCATTTCCATCTTCACGCTGAGAATAAAATTTCTTATATATGTCGAGTTATTTATTTCTTGCTCCAGTGTATTGAATTAGGCCAGCAATATTTTTAGGCAACTGTGAAATTCCATTTTAAATAGTTGTTGTATGAAATGGAGTCAATAAAATCAAGAATGGAAACTCTTACACTCAAATGGAAATGAATGGAGATGATTTGGAGGGTTTTTTTTTTTTTTTTTCTCTTTCGGCTTTACTAAAGAGGCAGGAAAGGGGAAACTTGTGACAATGTCAAAATTAATTTGAAGTATATTGTACACAAAATTTTTTTGGAAGAAGGGAACCAAAGAAATTCTCAACTGAGTGTCCTAAAATTAAACAAAACCCCTAGTTCTGAGTATGTTGCCACGTGGTTCCCCATTAAAACAAGCCTAATAGTATGTCATTTGTTTGGTTTAAACTTGAACAAATAACACACATTTCCTTAAATTATATCCTCCCCCTTTGATGATTGTAAGGATCAGTAGTGAGTCTAGAATTACAGTTTGGAAATTCAAGAAATGTTTCACAACAAACAAGATTAGAATTTGATGTACTGTTGTAAAATGTTGATCCCTAATTTTTAGAAGCTTGTTGATACAACTACAGTACCTTATTTAAATATTACGGATTTCTTAATTAATTTGCATTAAGAAAAATTCACTATCCTACATCGTAATTCTTGAATTTCTCTACTCCCTAAATTCCGAATTTTCCAGTATATCCCTCGGTGACTCTTCTCTTGGTCTCCTCAACATAATCCCTCAACATTACAGTTAAATTCATAAAATGTCTTATGAGAATGCACCTAACGAATTATTCGTTGTAATTAATTATATACGATTCACAATCGCTGAATTTGCCCATTGCCCAAATTTTTAAACACAACGATGTGCATAAGCATTCGTTATTTATTTTGGCGACTGAGCGTTGAAAAACACCTACATCCAGTTGTCCTATAACCGAAAAAAATAATGCTTTGCTTTGTGATCTCTACAGATACCTACATGTTGTGAGCATCAGGTTAGATTATGCTAGATAATACTCTGAACATGCTTTTGCTTACAATGTGTTGTGTTAAATCCATTTTGCGCAGGGTATTTCAATTTAGACAATGACTGAATATAAATGCCTGTGTCGCATTGTGTATAAAAATTTTTGTCATTGATCGAATTTAGACTTTGAGTATAATATATATAGAAAGCATATTTATCTAATCATGAAGTTGTCCCAAGAGGACCCATTAACCACAAATAAATCTATGATAGAGAAGCTCAATGTTCAATTTTCCATTCTATACCTCGTTTTGTGGTAAAAATACTTCAAAATACAAAAGTTGAATATTCTTTAATAGTCCAGAGAATAAAATGAAGTAAAAATATGTTGTAAATTTAAGATATACAAAACCTTAATCATGCCAGTTGTGATGTACGGAGCTCAAGCAGTATAACTGAATTACAAGTTTTCGAAAATATAATAATTAGAAAGATTTATGGAATAAAACTTGAGAGCAGTGAGTGGAAGATATTGTAAAACTCTGAAATAAATGGCATGCTGCGGGGAAAGAACATTGTATGATTTATAAAATCAAGAAAGATTACCTGGCTGGAGGGATGTGGGAAGGCTGTCCGGTGAAAGATTGCTTAAGCAAGTTAGTGTTTGTTTGATTATATGGTAAAAAAGGAAGCCCAGGTGATATTGGATACATAATGTGGAACGAGATCTGAAAACCATGGATATATTATAGTTGGAGGAGTGTTGATGATAGAGGAGAGGAAAGTAGGAATACAAAAGTAAAAATATAAGATTATTTGTTGTTTACTTAACTGTATTTAAACAGAATATAATATGCAAGTATACTTCTGTTTAACATATAAAATGAACATTTGTGTAGGGGTAACATGCGGAATTGGATTTTGTTAAATTTAACACATAGAATAGACATAACAAAATGTAAACACCTTGTTGGTGGAACGACAATGTGAATTGTTAATGATGCGAGTCCCAACGACTTTGTTAATGTTGAGTGCCATAGGAGGTAGATCAAGATCAGGCATCCAGAGATCCAAGGGAGAGCTGTTAAACATCAACCTTTGTAGTAACACCATTCAAGAATACTGCTTTAGAAATTGTATTTAGTTTTTCTTAAGTTAAGAATAATTTATTAACAAATCTATTATTAAAATCACAGTTAATTAGAAATTAAAACATGGCATCTTTATTACTACACAATAATCCCCCACTGTATAATATAACGTAAATTCTTATTTACTTTTATGGGTCAAAATATCGATGTCAAGTGGGGATATTTTTTTTGCCATCTCCCACCCCCCGAAGTAAATTTTTTTGAAATGATGTCTATCTATTGTCATATGTGAAGTGCTCTACAGCCCAAACGATTTTAAAACCCTCTAAAATGTAGTCGAAACACAATTAGAAAACTTTATTTCTGATTTAATTGATAAGAATAAAGCCAGCCATTAAAAAACAAATACTGTACGATGAAAACAAGAACATTTTTAATAGCCCTTATTTCATTAGTAAGGCTTCAAATAAAAAGAGTTTGGAGATCAAATTACCACAATTCCAAAATATTTTGTTTTTAGTTTATTCTTGTGTGTTGTAGACAATTACTAAGAAATTAAATTTTTGTTGATAAGTCAGTTATCTTTGAGTTACAGAAAAAAATAACAAAGGGCTTTTCAAGATTTTCAACATTAAACATTTTAAATATCCACCATTTTGAAAATGTATAAAATAAAGCCTTGGTTTTCTGGTATACTGGTACAAGATTCCATAAATAATGTGTATACCTACCAAATATTAAAATATTTAGTCTTTCAAAGTTTGATGTTTTCAGATTTAAAATAGAGTGGCTTATAAACAAAAATGGCACAACTATATTCCATGGTGTATAAAGTATATACAAGTTAGGCATTCTTTAAAAAACAATACAAGTTTTAGATCAAAATATTGATTAATTAATAATTGCACTCAACACGGAAGTTTAAATGTCTCGCTATCTAAACGTAGTAAATTAAAACAAATAATTTAGATGGCTTATTTTCTCGTCAACATTTTACCACTTTAAAAAAAAAAAATCACATTTCGAAATTTTTCCATCTGGAAAAATATAAATTAATTTACCAAAACTTTTTGTAAAAAAAAAAAAACAAACAAAAAGGTTTTACCAACTGAAAGTATACAAAGTTAAAATTTGAGTCCAGTTAGAATAATTTGATAGTAATGACCTTGTTTGATAAAAGTCTCAAAGTTAATTGCATTTTTTTAAAGATTGAGTTTAATATTTGATCTGAAATTTGGGTTGTTTATATTCGATATAGGCTAAGCAACATTATTCCTGAATAGCAACGATTTGTGTCTATTATTTGTAATGATTTGCATAATTTCGATTTTGACGGATTTTATTATTTGTTTAAGAGCTAATAACAAACACTTTGACACCAGTTTCATTAAAATCCGTCCATTAGATCCAGATTTTTTTAACACACAAAATAGCACTCTTGCAATTATTTTAATTGATACAAATGTTCTGGACAATTCCTGCACTACTAAAATTTAGCTGTATATAGTCTACTTGTCTTCCACAGTGTAAGAAAAGTACAGAACATATTGTTTGTAACAAAACTGCTAGATAATGGTATTTTGTTTGTGTGTTTTTAAAAAGATCTCTGGATGCAATGACAGATTTTAAAGAAAATAGTGTCAAAATGTTTCAAATTATAATTTCATTCTACTATTTTGTCACTAGCTTTCTTGATTTTCCACTACTACTAGAAATTAAAGCCTCATAGGTAATTCTTCCATTATACTCCTCTAGTTTTATTCAGCATAGAAACATACACCAAATTCTCTGAACCTCAAAAAATTATATTTTTCTACTTTTAGCAATATTTTACAATTCACACGAGACAAAGCCAAAATCATTCTAAAACAACAAAAGCACAAAGAACAGATATTCACATTAGAATAATGGGTGTTGGCACAGCCTGCCTTGTTCCACTATAATACAGACTAACCCCTATTCTATCACCCTCCATCTCTGAGACAACACATGGCCTATAACAACAAAACCCCTTCCTGAATCAAACTTTCAATAATTAAGACAAAACCTTCTTTGTTAGCTTAGTAATAAAACACATACACATGCATTCATTTAATATTACAAACATAATAATAAATCATTACTTTCTTACAAATAAGCCTAAACAGAGAATTGCTTTCCTTGTTGTTTAATTAAAGACAAAAAACCTCTCCGCCATCGCCTTATAAAAAAAGAGGGGAAAAAGAACACAAAATGAAGATCCTTAGCCACAAATAGTCTAATACCATGAGGATCAGAAGAAAACAAGTTAGACCTGATAGAAAAGATTAAAAAGAAGGATCTAACACAAGACTATGTGAAGGGGGGGAAAAAAAAACAAAAAAAAAAAAACAAAGATCTACCTTTCCCTCGGGATTGTCACACTCGTACTCACAATAATCTTACAAATGTAAGGAAAATAAAAAATAAGTTATTCGTGAAATTACAATATTTTGGCTTTTTGGGATAACTATTAGAAAGATCTCACCCGAGTCGATACCATGAAATGTGTATTTATTCTGACTCCTAGAAAAATATTTAGGGGTTAAAAAAAATATCAAATCGGCTTAAATGGGTTCTAATTTATAGACATGAAACAATCCGAAATTTGTAGAAATCAACATAGTGAGCCAAAGAGTAGGTATCATATTAAATCCCCCAAAAAATTGTGGGTTTTTTCCGCTTTATCTGAAAACATTTTTGTTGTAGTTTTAAAGTACAGCAAATACATTTAAATTTAGTCAGAGTAAGTTACTATCACATAGGCAGAAGTATGATAGCAATCCACAATGTGGAAGTATTTACAATAAGATACAACGACCCTCATTAAACAATCTACTAGATGAAACTTGATGAAAAAGTTGGATAGATCCGAGAGTACCAATTGAATTCTCTGCAAAGTCACATGACCTGTACCCTTTGGATTAATTTTGTTGGGTTTTTTAAAAAAAACATCTTTTATAACACAACCAAATGACATCAATGAATAGTATTAAGCTGGAGAAATCCCTCCTGAGTTGCTATAGGCTACTATCATTCACTGCCAAACTACAGATAGGAAACAATAATTTACGAATCCTTTTAAACATATCTCTTCATTATAAGAACACTCCTCTGAATGAGTACAGTGAGTATGAGCTTGGCTGGATCTACACCTTATTTCACAATGTCTTGGGTTAAATCCCTCTCTTTCATATACCCTATCCACACTGATGTTATTTGAGGACTAGAAGTCTCTATTTTATCTTCTTTTCTTCATTCCTTTACATAAGGTGACCGAGGTTTATCGCCTTTAAACAAGGAAAATTTAAACAAATTAAAATCATGAAATCAGAAATACAATATTTAGTACATGTGTACTAATACACCAACTTCACCAAGTTGTGTGATTCCAGCTTCAGTAAGAAATTGACAGTTTAAAATGTAACTTCACTTGGTTAAAGAATCATGAGAATCACTAGAGCACTGTGGTGAATATACAATTAAGGAAAAAATTAACCCCAAAAGCACAACAAAAAACACTAACAACACAAAAACTGTATAGTTATGATAACTACACTAAAACTGTATATAGTAAACTAATAAACATAACTATACAGTTTTTGTGTTGTTAGTGTTTTTTGTTGTGGTTTTAGGGTTAATCTTTTCCTTTATTGGTTAAAGAATGTTAAAAAAAATTTGTGAGTGTTCCAGTTTCGTAAAAAAATGTTAATAAAAATTTAGCTCTGAAGTATGAACTTCTAATGAAGGTGTCCACCAAACTTCGAATAAAGTTGTAAAATTAAAACACTAAGACAAATTTTTAAAAAGTACCAGGATTGTTTGCGTCACATGACGCAAGTTGTCAAAGGAGACATTATTTGATCCCCCCTCCCACCATTCTTCGTTAAAAGTAAATCCGTTGAAATGTATTCTGAGCACGTAGCACACACTATGTAAAGGAAAATCAATTTGTTTTAGGCATCACTACATTCATTTTGCATCTTAATTCATTAAGCAAGTGGAGGGCAGTGTACAACAATAATGATAACTGTGCAACAAAAATTGCTAAAACTTTCTTAACAAAAACATATACCGAGTATACAAAAAGTCCCGCACTGGTTTAATATTTTTTGTTTAAATGACACTGGAAAGCTGAAAACCTGGACTTACACTATGAACCTAAAGAACTATTCTTGCACACCATGAGTGACAGTGTAGGACCACAGAGGGACGTCCCATAAAGAGTACAATGAAAACCTTAAATGAAAGCATAGGCTGAGTTGTACATCATTTTAAACATCTGAAGGATACACATGGAAAAGCCAACATTTTCGCCTGACCAAATCAAAACCTTCATTGATGAAGGCCCCCAACTATATTATATTTCTTACAGCCAAAATACACCTTTAACCTATCTATTCCAACAAGTGGGTTTCAATTGTCTCACCATAATAAAAAATCTCCAACTTTTAGAACACTTTGAATAATAAATTCACTAAGCTGTAGAAAAAGTAGTGTATGCAACTATTGTATTCAGACTATGAAGAACTCACTTCGCTTATGTTTTAATTTACTTATCTCCCTACCTTAAACACTATCACTGTAGTTTTATAATAAATAAATATTGAGCTTGTAAAGATTGTATACTTAATAGAATAAAACTTCAACACAAATAGTACGTTTATTTATTCAAACGCATTTGAATGACAAAGTCGCCATCTTCAGTGATGTACCAGCTACAATAACTAAAATATAAGTGATACTGTAGCTCATGCATCGCTGAAGATTGTCATTGAAACGTTTTTTAATAAATAAACAAACTATTTGTGAGAATTTGTGTTCAAGATTTATTCTATTAAATTAAGAGTATTAATTTCTAAAACGATACAAACAGATGTTTTAACCATTGTATACTTAACAATGATTTTACACTATGCACCACGAGTCGAGTCCGTTGGGTGAAAGTCGATAGGAGAGTAAGAGTAGAGCGTGGTTGTCTATTCGCTCCTTGCACAAGGATATCAACCTCTTGCAATGATAAAATAGTTAAACAATAGATTTTTGTTTTAATAATTTCAACTTGTTTAGCCTAACTTGATACATTATTAACATTACATCAGTAGTACTGAGATTTATTTTTTAAACATTTGTTGCTTTAAAGGTAATAAATATTTCCCCTTTAATAATAGTAATAATCCAGTACAAAAATAAATATTAAATTTTTAATTGAAGTTTCTTTCAATTTAAGGGGAAAGATTGCTATTACATTTATTTATTTAGTCAGAAAAAATATTGTTTTCGTTGAAAAATTTCTAATGATTTGTTTACAAGAAAGAAAAGCAGCTAAGGGTGTAATTGTTCGTTAAATTATACTCTTTGCAATTGTGATACAGTATCTATGATTTTTCCGAGCACCTTAATGAACGTAACTTCAGAAGAATCATGGTGCACAGTCCCTATTTGCTTTCTACTTGCTCCTCCTCTCCCTCAACGGACTTGGCTTGTGGGGGCTTGTATAATAGATGTTTTTAGCAAATAAATTTACTTTATTTTGAGGTGATAGCTCAAAACTCATGCGCAATGCCGACACTTTTGGGTATATGGGAAAGGGTAGTTTTGCTAGCCTAAGGTTTGATTTTGTTTCGTGTGTGTGAGAAAGTTAACGAAGTGGTTGAGCACAATTTTATTAATAGTTAAGTTGAATTACTGTTATAGTAAATATATATATATATATATATATATATATATATATATATATATATATATATAGCTTGACGTCTTATTGAAATGAATCAATCTATTTAACTGGTTAAACTTGTACCTAGATAATCCACAAATCTTATCTGTAAGATAAGCAACATCCAAGTTATACACAGAGTGATTGGCACTTAATGTCGAAAATTTATTTGGATAAAAGTATACGAAGTAGAAACTCAATCTTGAAAAATTTGTGTCTCAACTTCCCTTGGAACTATGAATATTTTACAATTTTTCAAAAATATCGTGACCAATGAAAATTTCAATTTTATCAACTTTATCACCTGCAACCAATTGTTAGTTTTGGTATCATTTTTTGACCCATACATTTTTGAATAAAATACAACCATGTTCATTTTGAAAAGTAATAATTTTAGTGTATTTATTTAGTTTGAAACAAACAAAACTTTATTCAAAACACTATTATCAGATTGCTGTTAGGTTTAACAACTGTCAAATTGTATCAAAAACTTGGCCTTTAATGATATAAGACACTTCAGTTTATACTTTTAAATTGTAAGAGAAACCCAGCTTGAAATCCAAAACTACGTTGTTTAAATATGTTTTGCAATTAACTATGAACTTAACAGACTACTTTATTTACGATAGGGAAATAATTGAGGCAATTTAAAACCTGAGAGGACATATTACCTTTAATTATTTACTCATGAACATCAAAAACAGTATCCTTATCATTCACTTAATTGAATACCTGGATTACGTGTGACTCCTCAACTTATTTGTTTAAATTTTAGCCCAGTTTTATCCAACAATTTAAAATAATAAACTGAAGTGTCTTATACCTAATGGAAGCTTATTACAAGGGCTAGTTTTGGATACAATTTAATAATTATTATGCCTAACAACAATTTTACAATCGTATTTTGACTAATTCATATTTTTTTCCCGTAAACACTTATTTCATTTGTTTCAAGCTAAATAAACACACTAACATTATTACTATTCAAAATGAAAAAATTGTATTTTATTCAAAATGTTATGCGTTTTCAGAAAATAATACCAAAAGTAACAATTGAAAATTTGTGAAAATTGAATTTTTCACCGATAAGTCACAAGATTTTTTAAAAACTGTAAAACATTTATAGCTACAAGGCAACTTGAGATTTTTTTTTTTCAAGAGTGAGTTTCTACTTCGTATAGTGTGTACTTTTACCCAAAAATTCTTTGACACTAAGAGTCAATCACCGTCTGGATGTGCTTATACAATTTGTTTAATAATTCTACACAAACATGAAAAACTTTTTTTTTCTCTCGCCTAATGTATATTTTCAAATTATTTAATATTACATATTTCTCTTCACAACTAGAACGTTTTGCTATCTTGGGTAATAATTTTTAAGTAAACAGTACGATAAATTTTTCATTTTTGATGTTAACTTGCAAATACTTTAATTTAAAACTTATTATTACATATGTCATCTTCTAAACAAAGATAATATAACTAATTAGTTTTTTGATAAAGTATCTACTAATAGTTCATTAAAAAAAAAATACTTACAAAATCTACACAAATGGTTGTCTATAAATACACGTCATAGTTCGGTAACTTTAAATAAACACACCAAAGCTCACAACAGAACTAAACTGAAGACGACGTCTAAATCATAGAAACATGGATTTGTTTAAACAAACTGTAGAGGGATGTGGTGTGTTTCCTTACTGTACACTAGTGGTAATTCCCTTAGTAATCGACTATGTTTTGAATAGCAGACAGATTCACTAACTAAGGTCATGTTACTTATACTATTTACAATTTGTGCTATTTAAAAACAAATCATAAATATAAATCTGATAGCGGAATTTGTTTTTAAATAAGAGAGATTTTATAATTTGTTAATAATTAAAACATATAATTAATTAGGAATCTGTAAAACATGTTATCTTCCCCAAGCAATTTTTTTGACAAAACCATAATATTCAGACAATAACTTCATAAAAGCGTTGAATATAAATCAATAAAATCGGGACAGCTAGAGAGTTGTTAATTTGATTACAAAAAATGTCAATATGAATCGTAACTAGTAGCTAGATTAAAGTGTGGTGCACACTTGTTTTAAAAGAAAATGTTCGTTAGCGGTTGCTTCCGTCACTTTTTAAATTTTGAACGTCAAGTGAAAGCAGGTTGTGCGAAAAATTAGTGTCTGGTTAACATTTGCTGTGCACGTTATTATACTAGCTGGGTCTGTTCAAGAAGAGGACCGCCACTCGTAAACAATAGAAGAGAGAGAATGTGAATTCATGTGGCACCATAGGATGAAGTCAATGTATAATGGGCTTCAGAACAATAAATGTATGTATATAGTTGGTTAGGTTAGATTACACATCTTGAACAGACCCGACGCCCTACGTTCGGGGAGACATTTTCCCTCGCCAAGGAATGGAGACAGATGTGCTAAATCGGAAAATTGACTATGATCAGGTGACAAATTAGTCGTCCGGATTTTTTGTATACATCGTTTAATCATACTAGAATACTAAAATAGGATCGGCAGACAAGAAAATGTGTGCTAACTAGATTTACAGATTATTGAGGAAGCCCATGGTCACATAATTTGAGCCGTACACTAATTTTTCATTAGAAGTCAAGGTGTAATTCCTTAGGTATGGCCTGCTTCTCTTGACTGTGTAAAATGTCTACCAATTGGATTTTCGTATTCTAGTATGGTATACCAAGTGCATAATTTTTATTTTGAATATGAACTTTACATTAATTTGTCAGCTGACCCTACTCAGTTTTCCAATTCAACCCATTGAACGAAGTTTCAAGTTCTAGAATAGGCAAACAACGTGTACAGCACATGACTACCTGCTTAAACGCGAGTTCAAAAAATGTAAAAAGTGTTCAGAGCTGACAAACTTTGTTGTAGATGAAAAACATTTCTATTATACTTCAATCTAATAACTGGCACCGTTTCAGCCTGGCATTTTGTTGTCACCAAAAATTATATTATCGTTCCATGAAGATAAGTACTTGCAATATTAATATATTACTAAAATTAGACTACAAAAGTAGTTTCTTAGAATTTTGAAGCAAACCATTCAGAAGCCTAAAATATTACATGCTCTACAATAAGTTTTATAATTCTAGAAATAAAACAAATTAACAACTGTAAAAAACCACCCTTACTGCGTCGACGCAACCAAGTCATTGTTATTAATAGAGGAATCGTTGTCGTTTCTTCGTAACACAGCTGTCCTGTGACGAGACGAGGAAGAACTACTTCGTTTCCTCTTGCTCTTGGAAAGCGTTGTCAGACGACAAGATCCTGACATTTTGTACACTTCACCCCCAGATTGCACTTTGACTTGTCGGTGTTTTCACTAGCACTACATGGAACATTCAATCATTATACCCATAGGTAATTCTTAACCTGTACTGTACATCCAAACATATCAATAATTGAAAAGTATTCCACATTTTAATTCAGGAAAGGGAATAAAGTGTACAACCATTAACTGTATAATACTATAAAAGTTGCATTTCCTAAATTTCTATTAAATTCTTGTCTAATTGGGACAAACAGCCAGTTAAAAAACTTTTACATATTAGGCGGCAAGTCACATCGGTTGGTAATAAATCGAACTTGGTTGATAGTGTTGTTTCCTGGCTGTGTCAAGAATTAATTCGAATGACGTGTTACTGAAAAAAAATTATATATGTTTATAATATTATACAGTTAATAGTATCAGTAATGAGAACTAATACACAAATTAGACTGAGTGATCCAAGAAAACGTTTTACCTTACTAATTTAAAATTATACATTCATTAAGCTCATAAATTATATAAAACTACATCAAATAATTAGAAAACTGTAGGAAATACAAAACAGCTGTTAATAGATGTAATCCTTACTTTTACTACGGTGATATGTATTATTTAATTTGTACTGGTGGTTAGTTGGCAAAAGTGTAGTATACTTTTAAATAGTGTGTTTTTATTGTGAAAACTTACTGCATTATGAACTCGGTGATCCTTTAGATTCTGGATGTTCCAAGCAAAGCCCACATTTTTATCTATTGCACGGAAACTGGCAACAACTAGATCGCTTCTCGGTGAAACTTAAAAAAGAAAAATGACGCCAAGAGCTTGTTGTTGATTTTAGAAATCGTCAATTATGTTCTCTACAGAAACTGGTAAAATTTACAGGAGATGTCAAAAAGCAACCAAGAAAGCAAAATACGGCCGTATAAAATGCATGTTATTCATCATCTGAGAGTATGATGAGAAGAGAGTTCGATACTCCTGATTGTTCCAGGCTCAAACGTTGCGGCCCCGGACAAGCGTGGTTTCATTTATCTACATATGTGAATTCACAAAAAACTCTACATATTTAAACGCCAGAAACCCCAAATGTAATCAATGAATATCCACTGTACGAAGATTAAGTAAACAAATAAATAACACATTTCACCATAGCAACCGCAACAATGACATCAATTGCCAGCTGTTTTGAATCTCTCTCATTGTCTATAGCCATATCATGAATTTGTGTGCTTTAATAAATGTTTGATGTTCAATTTTTTGGTAGCAGTTTTCTTAAATTACACTGTACAAGAAATTTTCAAAATAAAAATGCTTTATTAAAGTGAAAGCAATGTTCTGAATGACGACGAGAGAAGCAAAGGGAAAGATGTGATAACTCTTCTATGGAGTTGAATAAAAGAGAGGTAAAGTTACTTTCAGAACTCGTATTCTGTGAATAACTTATCTGAAAACTTTTGCAAGTCAACAAAGAATTCGTTTAGTTTGTATACATTGAATTGACAGGCAGTATTCTGTACTTCAGAAGTTATCTACAGAGGAGAAAAAGAATATGTACGGTTTGTCATCCCCCCTCCCCCCAACAAAACAATCTTGATAAAAGTGAAGACGCCATCAAACTTCAAACATTCTGTTCAGGTTCAGATGAACAATTATTTTAAAGCAGTTCAGTATAAACACGTCCGTTTATCATGTGTTAAGTTTTACAAAATTACCAAATACAAAGATTCAGGTTTTCTCAAGTCGAGGCCAGCCACTGGGTCAGGAAAGGCCAGTGTGTAGATCACCTTCTACCGCTGATGCTTCATTGCAACAGAGGGAGCCATACATTAGAAGTAACTATTTACGAATGGCAGTTGGACCAAGCTGAGCATAAGCGTGGCCTTAAATTTAACCGAAAAACCCAAACACGCACGCAACTTGCGCAAAACCACTTATTCTCACTAAAAATTGAATTACGGTAAATCGATTCTTTCTGGGTATTTAAGTTAAGGGAACATACTCTGCAAGAATTTCTATGTCACAGGATTTTAGCTTGATGTAGATAAGTCAATTAGGGCATGGATTGCTTATGTTATGGTTTACATTTTAAGGCATTTTTATAAGTACGTAAAAAACAAATAATTATCTAATAGGGCGATATTGAGGAATCCAGGACAAAAATATTAAACCCATTTCAGGTCAAATTTTGGAAAATACCTTCCCAGTGGATCCTTGCGTTACGAAAGGAATATACTCTGCGAATTTCTGGATCCAGGAATATGGGTTGGACATTGATGAGTTGAAAGGAGTGGGTTAATCACTGTGCAAGGTTTTACATCTGGTCCTTTGAATTAAAATGTTGTCGGTACAGAGTTTGTACCATTATATTAACATGCCATAACCTATTTCAAACAGCAACTTATTTTAAGTGGTTTGATTATTAACGATTGATTGTAAGCTAATAAACAACTAGAAAAAATTGAACAAAATCGGGAAAATAAAACTATATATAAAAAGTAACATTTACTTTATTTATATAACCTACGATAGTATTTATATAATCTAAATAAATGTATTCATCTAATGCTTGGATGAGCCCATATTTCATGGAACCAAGTTTGATAAACAGGGGGGAAATCAAAATCAGCATGAGGTTGAGGTCGACATAAAAATTGCGATCATGCAAGGTCAGAGTTAAACAGTTCGGAAGAACAAGCAGATTGTTTCTTAGAGATCTGATGACCGTGGGGAAATAATCACCTGTACTGTTGACTTATCGACAGAGTGGAACGGTTGACTGAGGGAAAGTTACAATGGAAATATACAGTGACACTTCGATATAGTTCACTATTACATAACTGACATTCTTGAAAATAAAAAACTTATAGAATATTTTTAAAAACTACGAGGAATTAAATTTCATAAGGATTTGTTTTAAGTCTGAAACGATAAAAATATAATGTTCCGTTTAGAATTTATAACATGTACCAAAATACACAGAAAGTGGAAAGGTAAAATTGTACACATAATAGTATAGACTATATTAGCCGTAGCTAAATTTTTTTTTTTAAATAGTATTTTTTGCAGATTTTTAGTTTTGCCTAAGTATAATGTTGAGTGATCTCGTTTTCTTGTGGTATTCATTTAAAATTTTTAAACAAACCTTGTATATTATTGTAAACTTTTATCAAAACCGAACGAAAAACGATAGATGTCCGAACATGCAGAGTATGTGAAAGGAATGTTATGCTAGTTTCAAAAATACGAAAAAATTACTTTAATTTACCAGATATCACATATTTAAAAAAACATCCAAAGTAAAAAAAGAAAATATGATCTCTAAGGGTGTATTACTTCTAGATCTGGTATAAATAAAGTCAAAATAAACTTACAACAATTTCATAAACAGTAACTTGTCTTTTAGGTTTCACATCAGTAGTTGTGTTGAACATTTGTAAAACTACAAACATTTGAACACAGGTCTAATATCTGACTGTTATTTCCGCCAAAAGAACTGGTCAATATACAGACATCAGAGTCAATATGCAAATCTAGGCTATACCATATATTATTAATTTTTGTTTTTTACTGTAAAACCTTTCCTTTTATATTTGAAGATCTACGAAACCGAGTTCCGTGAACTTTTATGTCAAATTGTAGTGCTAATACATAAGATACAATAGCCCTAATTACAAAAGAACAGCCTACAATAAAGGGTAAGTTGTAGACTCAGCCATACGAATAAAAATATCTAATCCCAAAAATGCCTAAGCTTACATACATAAGAACATTTCTCTTCCAATCTGGTGATTCGTAGGAAATTTGTATTGAATGACGCTATAAATTTGTCATCAAATTAAGCCTATAGTGCCGTCTTGCTGAGAGGGGGCGGATATTGCGATCTATTACAAGGAAAAATATTAATAGAAAGAATATGAGGAAACAACTGGAATGATCCTTCATTAGCTCACTATACAGTTGTCATCACAAAGAAAATTCTCTTCCATTTTGGTGATTCGTAGGAAATTTGTAAAGAAAGGCATATTTTTGGTAGCAAATTAAAGTTAAAGTGATGGCGAGAAAACTCTTGCGCAGCGGGAGTGGATCTTGGGGTCCCTTACACGAAAAAATAATAATAAAATGAATTGAGAAAAACAATAATTAGAACAATCCTTCATTACCTGACTACACAGTTATTTTGGAATAATTTGATAGATACAAAAATCTACGCTAAAAAATTTGTAAGGGCATATATTAAAAAATGGCATGAAATTTCACTGATGTTTCGTAGGAAATTTTTATTTCGATTTGGCATACAATATCCAATCATGAAAAACTTATAAGCTATTACGGGAGAAGCGAATTCTGGTGTACCATAACACAGAATAATTATAACTAAAATAATTGGGGGAAAGGATTAGAAATATCCTTCATTAGCAGACTACACAGTTGTTGAGTTATAATGTCTGTTTACCCGATTCATGGCAGCTAGAGGAGAAACATTGGAGTATTTGATGATTTAACCAGTCACAAAACAAGATAAGCATAAATACATAGGAAACTAGCAGTTCCCTGCAGCTAATTCGGTTGTCAATTTGTATTGCCTCCTTGCCAATACCGAGGGACTCCAACTGGATCTACACCTTTTTTCATGCAATTTTGGGTTAGATCTCTCTTTTTATATTTGCTATTAACTCTTGTTCTTTTCTGACCCTGTTAGAGTATTCGAGGACAAGATGTCATTATTTTATGTACTTTTCATCTGTTTTTTATTAAGGTGATGATGACAGAGAATTCGTCGCCTTTAAACAACAAGAATAAAAAATACAATTTTTTATTTCCATCACAGTATTAGTCGAAATAAGTCAACATTGAATTACAGTATTATGAAAGTATTACTTCGCACTTAGTTTTTCACACTTAGTTTGACTTTTTCAATGTTGGCATGTATGAGTCTATTAATGAGCCTATGATTCAGGTCTCTCCCATACAAATACGAATATTATCCTTTCACTAATTTTAAAAACTCTTCATTTTTAATTCTTAAACATGAAAAGTTTCGCTTCGCTTGAGTACCTCTCGTGAACTAATTTCACGGATTTTCATGGTCAGTGACTTTGTTTATCTGTTACAAATTTAATAATCCGTTTGTCTGCAAAATCTGAAGCTCAACCATTAAGCAAAAAATATCATTACCTTTAATAACCGGTTTTTTGTAATCAGATTGGAAAATTTAAAAGAAATATTTTCATAAAGAAGTAAAAAAAAAATCTGTTAAAAACATAATTAGTAACGCTATCTTAAAACAAATAACTGAATTTATGAATTGATGAACCGAGTCATCAATGAAAGCTATCACAATACGTGTACATATAACAGTTTTTAGGGACCTATTTTATATCGACTTAAAAGTAACCCGGTATTTCCAACGTCCTACAACCATGAAAATTAAAAAGTCATTTTGTTTATTAAATGTAAATCAAAAACGAGAAACAGAAAATCTTTTTTTTTAACTGCATTCCTGCACTTTAAATAGGTCGTAATTTAAATTAAAATTGGAGTTTTCATCCTGGGAAGACAGACCCCAAGGAATTAAACGAGGAGTCACAAGCCCTGACACACTAATAAGTTAGGGTAAATAAAAATAAATGATAACACCGAAGATAGGTTACATTAAGTAGAAATGTTTTAACAACATCGCCGACAGATTACATTACAGTGGGTGGAAATGTTACCAGTTGGGTTATGGACAAAAAAATATTGATATGTCAAACATGTTAGGTTATGGTAGGTGGAAATGCTACAGGTTAGGTTATGGATACATAATAAGTGAATATGCTGACATGTCGAACAGGTTAAGTTATTAGGTTATGTTAGGTGGATATGTTCAGAATACTGCCGACATATTAGGTTATGGTAGGTGGAAATGTTACAGGTTAGGTTATGGATATGTAAGTGAATATACTGACATGTCGAACAAGTTAAGTTATTAGGTGGAAATGTTGAGAATACTGCCGACAGATTGGGTTATGGTAAGTCGAAATGTTACAGGTCAGGTTATGGATACATAAGTATAAATAGAGACATGTTGAACAGGTTAGGTTACGTTACATTTCTTTCGTCACTGCCTTCCACATTCTAAAAATATGCAAAAAAATAATTATGAGGATATTCTCCGCCCAAAAATTCCGATTTTTACATGTCTCTTATATTTTGGAATAAGTAGGAGATTATGAAATAGTCGCCAGATTAATTCTATAAAGTTCTTTCCAGGCTTTGCAAAAATGTAAAACCTTAAGAGTTTTGATGGAATAGTAAAAACATCCTCTAAAGAATTTGATTTTATAATACCAATGACAAAACTGATGTATATATTTACAAGGAGTTATATAATGGAACGTAAATTACATTTATAAATTTACAGAAACATACAACTAAAAATTGCAATTAGGTAGGAAAGGATATTGGAACACATGGCTTACTGGTCTTATTAAATAATTGGTGCATTTAAACACTGAATTTTAATAAAATCCATTTTTGTATCTCAAAAAAAAACGGATTTCTAAAAATCACCCCCAAATACCAAAATTAAACAAAACGTTAACAACGGCGACATTACAAATACACGTATTCACAAAACGCATGAAGCTGTTTAAACACCTATAATGTTGATACATTTTTAACTTTCCATTTCTTCTCGAAACCAATAGTAATAAAGAAAATCAAATTTAATCACACCTAACACACAATAAGAAATAATTTATTTTGTCAGACATTGTAAAAAAAAAAAAAAAAAGAAACAAACGAAAATGGAAACAGTTTCACGTTGTAATTAGATACTAAAAACTATTAACATCACAAACCACACAGCGCTATGCAACCACTACATCAGTACATCTACTAAGCTTAAAAAAATTAAAGTGTAACAAAATGCGGGAGTGCGTTGCGTTCTACCAAGCGACGAGAGAAAGACTGGAGCTGGTGAGCGCAATAAGGGAGGTGGAGGAGGCTGCGCACTGCGCAGTAGCTAGGATCAATCTCAACCTACATCCGTCATCTGACCCTTCATCGGATACGAGTTGTATTTAATAAGTGGATGGACAAAATTTATCGATTTAATTCTTAATAACTAATGGGATTTGTAATTTTAAAATAGTAGTGAGTAATTTGGATTTATTCTGCGTGTTTTATACGTACAAGATGACTGATCTTCACATTTCAAGGCCACATGAAACCGACATGACGTTCTTCTGTCGTAGTCCCGTCTATTTGCTATTTTATAGAAAAATCTAAAAATAGCGGCCGTTTAAAATTTAATATCTGGAAAACCATAACTTTAAAAAAAATAAAAAAATCACGAATCAAAAATTTTCTATTTTTAATGAAAAACGAAACAGTTTTTGTATTTTTCTG
Source organism: Aphrophora alni (assembly GCA_963513935.1). Taxonomy (NCBI): domain Eukaryota; kingdom Metazoa; phylum Arthropoda; class Insecta; order Hemiptera; family Aphrophoridae; genus Aphrophora; species Aphrophora alni. The sequence goes on from OY740777.1 coordinate 25,452,312, forward strand.
TAGGTGAAAGGATAAACCCAGTTATTGAGAAAAAATGAAAAACTAATATTTCTTGGTAGTTGTCTACAACAAGTAAAATATTTTTGAATTCTAATACTCTCAATAAATATTTTAAAATCCATTACTCTAAAAAAAAAAAATCCACCTCCAAACAAATAGTTAAAATGTAAATATATAGAATTTCACTTTCTTTTTTTTCTAAGCCGCTAATTGAGATATCGACTTTATTTTTGCTCTGAAATATTTGTCAACCAAATATCTAAAAACTAATTTCTGCATTTTTGTAAATTTTACCAGCAAGTGGGTTAAAACTGTTAAAAATGTGTAAGGGGCATTTCTCAAATGCAACATTTTTTCTTGAGACTATTTGAATATCGTTCATGCTTATAAATGAAATGTTCATCAAAGACAACTATACAATATAATAAAATTGATACTTTGTGTATTTAAAACTGTTTAATACTATACGAACTTATTGTACTATTCAGTAATTTTGTAAAAGACACATACAGTTGCTTTACCTTTTCAATATAAGCTAAAAATTATTTCAATTATCCGTGGATACACGTTTCATGACATTTGAAGACACTCGCCATAATATTCGCCTTTAGGTCGTCAAGGATTGTTTTGGAACAACAACAACAACACACTTTTCACATATCCTCAAAGCAGAATCTTGGAGGCCACAAATTTGTTGAAATCAGTCGACAATCACAAAAAACCTGCAATATAGTCATTGTTTCATTTCCAGTGTGCCATACACTGCCTTTCGTCCTGATGGGTTAAATAAGGGGTCGGCAAACTTTTGAACAGTTGGGCCATATTTATAAATATTGATAACTTGGCGGGCCGGATTATTGAATAATGGATTAAACATCTTCCATATTTTAGTACAAATTGTCGTACTTTCGGGTAAAATTATCGTACTTATATTTAGATTAGGATTAAAACAAACTTATTTAGACTAGAGAGAGTCTTTATTTGAAACCATATTTTACCACGCCAGTACCGTCCTGGAATGTAACCGCGGGCCGGATAAAAATCCCTCGCGGTTCGCTTTTGGCCCGCGGGCCGTAGTTTGCAGACCTCTGGGTTAAATCATAATAAACTTTACAAGAGAGAGTTGTATCGAACAATAAAACTAAGTGCATGTAAAGGCTCAATACGAACCTCAACGATGAGGTAGGCATACAGTTTTAACTTCCTTGTAGTAGATAACTTTCTCAGAAAACGATAAGACACGTCATCGAGAGAATGTTGGTAGGCCGTCTGGGCCCTTGGAACTGCAGAAAGTCATCTCACAAATAAACTTCCATCTTTAAAGCTTCAAACCTTGACTACAGTGTAGCCACCGCACACAAATTATTGCATAAAGTATTTCTCTGCCTGAAGTAAACTATCTTATTTTGGAGGGTTGCGTCCTTATTGAAACACCTGTATTAAATAGCTGAATTAATATTAGTTCAGAGTTGTTTAGGTTGAATCCTGTTCCACATCTGTATGTACTTAACACTCCAAGAGTAGATACTGTATAACACAAAATCCCAATCATTTTAGGTTCATGAATGATGTATGGGTCATAGCCAGTTTATTAAATTTACATGGACTCCAGTTTTAAACTCTGCCCAAGTATAAGAATGCAAAATATAAAACTCTAAAATTCATTTTTGCAAAAACCTTTAATTTAAAAGTTGTTGTTTCAAAATCAGTTAAATCACAAATTTTAAATCAAATTTTTTACTAGTAACTACACACCACTTAAGAAAGACGATATTGATGATTATATGAAAATCCATCAACCGGCCACGTTGTGGAAGTTCACAACAGTATTCTCCCAATAACTTTAACTTTATGGTGCACAACTATATGTTGGCGTGGCGTGACATCTATTGTTTATGGATTTGTTTCTAAGGAGATATGAAAATTTTTATATCATAAATTCAATTGCAATTTATCTATTTGCCAGTGCGTTTTTATTGAGCAGGTGGACCAAATTAAATATTTGAGGTTGATTGTCGACTCTAGGCTCACTTGGAAACAGCATATTCATTTCCTAAGAGATAAATTGATAATATATATTAGAATTTCTTACATGATTAGATATACTGTATATGCAAAAGAAAGTTACTTAAGACTATTTACTATTCCCTTATGGACTTACAATTTGGGAAGGAGCATTCTTCACATCTGTAGCACTGCAGAAGAATTTTTATTCGTATCATTTAAAATTAATTAAAAGAGAGCATACAGCACCTCTTTTAGACCTTTGAAATTTCCGAAATTTATATATATATATATATATATATATATATATATATATATATATAAAGTGTTAAGATGTATAAAGGAGTGGTGTATACCTAAACTGAATTTGACTGTTTTTATGAAATTCTTTGCATTCCTAGCACTAAAGTTATTTAACTGTTTGCCATATAATATCTAAATAAGAATATATTTCCCGGTTATTAGGAGAACATTTAATTCAAATAGACAATATTGAACCCTACTTTAAGTATTAACTTAATAATGTGTGTGTGTATGGGAATGAGAAAACCCGATTTTGTGTGGTTGTGTTGGTGAAGGAGGTTGTGTGTGTGTGTGTGTGTGTGTGTTGTATGCATAATTATGTTATATGTGTGAGCATGTGAGTAGGTGTGTTTATATAGGAAGGGGGTAGATGTCCTTGGCTTGTATTTGTTGATATGTTGGTACCAAATTAGTTCTGAAAATTAAAATTGTATAACTTAGTATGGACAATTTGTAATTACTAAGTAAATTGTAATTATGTATATTGTATAATTTGATAGAAAGAGAGAATGTATGTGAAAGTGATGGATGAATAAGTGTTTTAGAGTGTATATTTAGTTTTTAATTGGGTTAAGACTTTGGTGGGTTTCTGATAAAATTTAATTTAGTAATGCACATTGTTTTAAATATTTTGTTTAAAGTAATTAAGATAGGAAGTTCGTTTTCTTTTATGTTTTCATTTTGAAAACTTATGTAAAGTTATTTTTTATTTTTCTGGGTTCAGTCTGCTGCGGTTTTGTCTACTTTAGTCAAATCGAATTAATTTGATAATCTTTTTTTCTGTGTATGTTATGTTTAGTGTGTAATGAAACATTAATTAGTTTATAGATAATACACATTATACTCCCAACCCTGGTGTGTTATTTATTTGTTTGTAGTGTAGGTTTGTTTTCTATATTTTCTGTATATATATATATTGTAAAAAAAGGAACAAATATTTTTATTTTATAAAAAATAAATACATATTTATTCATTCATTCAATATACCAAGTTTATTTCAAAATTATAATTGTGCACCACTACCATCCGAAAATGAAACACATCCATAAGATGCTTATAGAAAACCATTTTGCATCAACTACATTTGCAAACAATCCAAAATATATTTTTATATAAATTAAGAATGTCCACTTAACCTATAGAGGATACTGTAAACTAGCAATTGTAGTTGTCAATTTTGAAAAGTAGTGAAATCTTTATGCAGTTTGCATCACCTACAATTGCTGTTTAATTGAATTCAATAAATTGTATAACAATAATAATACAAACAAGTAAATTCAATTCACTCATTAATGCAATATAGCTTATAAAAACATATTTTACACCCTATTTGCATCTCTAACCCCCTGGTTGTTAATACAAAGGATTCCCTAGAGTAGGCCTAGAGGTGATAACGTTTGTTAAGCTCATAATATGCCCTACCTGCAGAGCAAAATTTGGGTGAACTGTAAATTTATTTGAATATTTATCGTACAAAAAGTAAAGAGACTGAATAATTTTTAAAGATGAAATTTTTTTCATTTGTTGAGGATCTTTACTAAAGAGCCTATGAGCTATGTAGTCAAAGCCCTCACTAATTGCTCAATTCACAGACATTGAAATTAACTTGTGTTTCTTTGGTCCAACCTAGAGTTATAATTTATTTATCATGTCTCCTAATTCCCAGGCTGAATATAAAAGTTTCCTAAAACATTGCCCATGGGATATGTATTAGGAGTTTTATATATTCTGTTTTAATGGTAATAAGTCGATAATTTTAAATTAGGAAAAAGATGATTTCCCGAGATTATTTTCTTGAGTATTACTCCAACAATTTTCATCTTGACAGTTCTTATCATTTTCAAAATATTACTCCAGTTGTTACCCTAGTAACATAATTCGTACTAGAGATGTGCACTATTTAACGTAACAGGAAAATTAATATAAATACTGTGTTGGAGCTATTATTACAAACATGTAACACCTAAAAAAGTTAATCCAATTTGAATAATGAAAAATAACCGGGAATCGAGATAGTTAAATGGGGAGGGGGAAAACGTAAGTCGAAAACGTGACTTATGTCTTTAAAAGTTAACATAAAGTAAATTCAATTAATATAGATTTCCAAACACAAATAAATAATAATGTATAGGTTTTAAGAAATTTTAGTTATAAGAAATAAAATAATTTTGTGTGTGAATATAAATTTGTAAAAAGAACTAGTTGTCATGCGCGTAGTATTGAAGTGCTTTCGATGAAACAGATAACGCTGATACGGCGAGATTTTGAATAGAGTCCTTGATACAGGAAGGGTAAACCCTGAAAAATAACGGAAGTAAGATTTCCAGCATGTGGCCTCAGTCTGGTAAGGAGCTTAGAGGAGAAAGGGTGTGTAAGCAGTCTAGTTTGGGGTGTTGAGATGAAAGGTCGAGTAAAAGTCGGTATAGAGGTGTTTTAATGAAAATGTGTATCTGTCAAGTTGAGTAAGAATTTCAGAGACTTTAGTGGAAAGAACGGACATTGTGTGATGTAATAATTTGATATGTAGAACAATAAAAAATGTGAAGAGTTTAATCGTTGATCGATTAAGGGTGAGAGTGTGTTAAAACTCTGTTTGAACAGTTAAATTGGTTAGACGTGTTCACGCGAATAGACAATAGACAATAGACAATTAGAGTGTGTTATAGCAATGCGGTCGGCAAATGAACAATTACAAATTGTAGAATGGACTAGTGTGTAAACAGATTTTCTTTTTACAAACATTCGCGAGGTGCAAATACAATTTCGCCACGGACAGAACAACAGCATTTTTAGGACGCTGCAGGAACACCATTGAATTATGTACAATATGACTATGGTCTGGTAACTTGTGTTAAATAACACACTATATTTACTCTGTTATTGTATAGAAATTTACAATGTTTAATGTTTTAATTTTTATTATATAAATTTAATGTATAAAGTATAGCAAATTCGTTTTATGTAAAAGAATAATAAATGTCTAATGACATATTTATCCTTATTAAAGGAACGTAAAATTCATATTAAAAAGCAGACGTTTTCAATTTGTTTTTTATTCATAAAATCATTTTTAGTTGCAACTTAGAGTCAATTTTCAAGTTCAAAGAATAAAAGATTAGTTCTCCTTCTGAGAAAATAAAAAGTAATTTTACTAAGATGATAGCTATAATTATTTTCATGATATATGTCTCTATAACAAATGTTAATGTATAAAAAATAACTTGTTTTTAATAAATTTATGTAAAATTTCAGCATATAAAGGAGTTCTTCATTTGAAACCTGGAATCACTGTGGAGTACCTTTTTAAAAGAATCCATGCCCGAGATATTATAATATTTAACTTCTTTTCTTTTTCAAAATTGGTAAGCAAAAGCTGCCTGGCGCCCATAAGCTGAGCAAAGATTTTAAAATCATAAGAAAAATAAAAAACAATAATCTTAAATTCATTTTTTTTTTTTTTTGTTAACTTAAGTAATATTTTATAAAGTAGTTTCCCTTTGTTTTTTAAAATATTACAAACACCATATTAAGTTTGTAATGGTGAGCAATAACTATAGCAACTCCATCTTGAAGCTATAAATGGAAAATTGTAATATTTCACAGATGTCTGTTACTGTAAGGTGTTAACTGACAATTGAATAATCTATAACTCACCGTTACAATAATATATTAAAACATACAGTACTATAAGCATTCATAAAACGCAGAATTAACATTGATTACTCGTTTCAATTATATGAATAATTTATTGTTATTCAGTATTTATAATAATATTTTTATTATTATATATTATTTATATTCACGTTATTTGTTTAAAAATGTATTACATATTTCTATATTCACTATATATTTCTATTATTATTATTATTTTATATTTTCATTATATTATTGGTATTCGGTGAACATGTGTATTTTAATCTTTTTTTATTTTTTTACCTAACAGTGTTGTTAATTTTATTGTAATTTTAAAATTGTCACAGTTTTTATTATTACTTTTTTTTTGTAGTACTGTAGTCTATGTTAATTCATTTTTCTTATAATGAATATGTTTTTTTTCCTAAATAACTTTTTATCACTTGATAAATGAATTTATTCTCTACATTTAAAGTTGTTTTTATTTATGTAATTACTATTTTTTTTACATTAATTATGCAATTCACTACATAAATATGATTGTAAATACTAAGTCCCGTACCACTACTATGATTGGCCGATCCACCTGAACTGAAGTAGGAGCAAGATTGTCAGTTTATTACTAAATTACTTACGTCTTAGCAATCTTGTGTTTAGTATTTATTTATTAATATTTCATTACAGCTGTTTCGGTATAACATATACCATCATCAGATGAAACAACACGTTTACACAACACACTGATATACATTTCACAAAAATAAATAAACATAAAATGTTTGGTACGGTAGTACAAGTCGAAAATAATATAAAATAAAGTTTAGATAATATAGCCACATCTTTCTAACATGGTGGTCAACTGTTCACTGAGGGATTATATAATATATCTTGTTGACAGTCACTCATAATCTTTGACATTTTTATATAATGTAGCAAGCGTATCATATAGACAGTTGGATGCAAAATTCAATTTATCATTTAATAAACTGTCCGGGTTGGTTTTGAATTGTTTATATATTTGGTACTCTTCTAGGTCAAACTATTGTTTATATATAAAGCAATATATAGGTCAAACTGGAAGGAGTTTTAAAACTAGGTTCAAAGAACATTTACCACATAATAACTTATCTAAAATAAGCTCTAATTACGCTGAACACCTGATAGACAATGACCATAAATACACGGACATTGCTAGTAATCTGGAAATCATTCACATTCTAAACAAAAGCAGAACTATGGATGTACTAGAAGAGTACCAAATATTTAAACAATTCCAAACCAACCCGGACACCAACAAGGCCTTCATTTTGGATGAATATTTGAAGTAGTTTTATGATGGGCAAATCTTTAGCAATGTTGATTAGCTCAGGGATTTGTTTTAATTTTCAAATAAATTATTTTTTTAAATGTTAAGGTTTCTTTGATATAAATATTTGTATAAAAATCAAAAGTCAATGTTTTCCATAAAACTTGAACTTTAGGCTAACAAGATAAATTAAAAATACTTTACACCTGTAAAGTTTGTTATTTCTGTAATTAAATGTAACTAATTGTTAATGTAAATAATTTTTATTACTGTTTTTATTAATTATTGTCCCTTTCATTTAAAATTAATAAAAAATATTTTAATTCTCTTATTCACAACTATAGTTTTTGAGTTCAAATTGAATATTGTTAATAATTGTTATTGCCATATTTGTGTTGATTCACATTCCAATAATTAAATACAAGGTCCAAAAGAATTGAATTATATACACACAAACCAAACAAGCGGAGGCCGATTTATTCTTTTTAAACACAAAATATCAATGCAATTATTTAGTAACACAGAATTCCACACAATTTTTTTACAGCTGTTCATTAGTATTATTATAATCATAATACAGTTTTAAAAAGATAAGATCAAATATTTTATTTTCACATAATATGTATTTAGAATGTTTATTGTTATAGCATTAGTGTTAAATTTAAAAAAATTGGGGCTCTTGATGGTCTATTTATTCTTCAGTTTCAAAATTATTTTGAAATATTTGTAGAATCCTAAAACTATTGTGAGAATCCTACAATTTTAAATCAGCGCTTAAATTTATGCTTAAATTTAGTTCAACTCTGACACAAGAGGTGTAATTGGCAAGGCTTTGAACTTTTACCTCACTGAAGTTCATTCTAGTAAACCGCCAAAAGTTGTAGTTAAGCAGATTTGAGCCCGTTTTTCTGTAGGTTTACTCCCCCATCTTCACCAATTTCATGGTCACAAAATAAAGATATCAAGAAGAAGAAAAATCTACTTACACAAGCTAAAAACTGACTTCCGAACAAATTTAAAATGAAATGTTAAAATAGGTAAACAAAAAGAACCATCCCAATGTTTGAAAACAATATCAGAGAATGTACATAGAATATGTAAATAGAACGAAGATTTTATACATTACTTTTTCTAGTATATCAACCTAAGATAAGGATTTGTTTATATAACTTACCAGTATTAGACACCCCAGTATTTTACATTGAATAAATTATTCAACATGTAACAATCTGAACGAAGAAAGTAAGCCAAGATAATAAAGTTGGATAACAAACATAGCAAATCAAAATAAACTATGTAATTTTCTAAAAAAATCCCAAATCAGTTGAATACCAACATGTTTAATACAACCTCTCCATAAATCAGAAGTCGAGTAAAGTGAGGCCTTCAACCTTCTAAGTAATAATAATTCAAAATTATGTTCAAAACAAAAACACAAAGTGTAAAGCATTTTAGTTAAATCACATGCAATTTTTCCTCTTTAACCTCGACATCCATTCTATTACCTCCCCTGAATGAAATACTGCTGATACTTAAATGGTACAATAATGTGATTATATATAAAAGGGAGTTGGAACTGGTGATTGTATTTACCCTCACATAGATGTTTCAATTTAATGGAACTTTAATAGATTATCACCTATCTCACAGATAACATTACAGTAATGATATTTTATATCATTCTAATAAATAGAACAGTCTCCCTCTCTCATTATATAATTCTATGTTACCTGATGGTAATCCTTCTTTCCTTTCATATCTATTGGTACAGTGCATTCATTTTAAACATAACCTCAAAATAAATTTATAAAAGCTGATCAGTTAAAGAATCTGTTAGAATCATTGTAAAGTGTGAAGCGGTAAAAACCATTTATCAAATCATGGTTGGTACGGACTATTAATATTGCACTTAAACAAATTAGGTAAATATACTACAGTGAAAGACTTTAACAGAAAATGTTTACGTAATCTATAAATGTAGGAGTCGACTTTATTTTCCAATGTATTTGTAACCACCTGGATTGTATTATCAATGTAATTAATAGGTTATTTATGTTCATTATCTATGTCAAATAATACTCAATAAATCCAATAGGGTTACAGGTTTCGACAATGTTTATCTGACATCAATGTTCGTCTTAGTTGATCCTGTATGGATTTTGTCGTGAAATTACATTACCAACTCTATTGAAATATGTAACAGAATCAGTCATAAATAAAATTTTAAAACAAATTCATTAAAGTATGTCAACTAATCCAATTTTTTTAAATTGCCTTACCTTATATATCTATCGCGATTTCGCTCAATTCGACCATCATCAGGAAATTAGATTACATTAACACTACACACCACTAGCACAAACATAAGTTTCACTCCGTGTGGAGCTCGTTACGAAAGTAATATGGCTCGCGAATCTCGATAGATATATAAGGTAAGGCAATTAAAAAAATTTGGATTAGTTGATGTACTTTAATAAATTTGATAATTAACTGGTCCGTGAGCTAAAAAATGGAATCTAAATTTTAAAATACTTAAAGAAAATAAAAAGATTAGTTTCGTAAGTGTTTTTCAACTATTAAGTCATTATATAAAAGCAACAAAAACAAAACAATTTTTAAAAAGAAGAAAATAATAATAAAAACAACAATAAATGCACAAATAACAGAACTTTTATTACATGGTTTTAATTTTACTATAAACTGAAGTGTTATTTATGTCAAATTACTTTCTACCTCTTATAGCATAATTTTATTAGATGATCGCAGTCCTTTGTATAATGTGTGGTGGTTTTATCTAATTATGTTTGCCTTAGCTTTGACTGCTCAGGCCTAGTTTTAGGCTTGAGTTCTTTTCTTAGGGTACAGGTTTAGTTTCCAACATGGCTCTAGGCTATGTTGATGTTTTTCCTTTTTATGTTCTAGGTTTAAAACTTGATAATGAGAGTTGATTTATTTGTGTAGTTTTTATGTACACAATTGATGGTAAATGTCCGTATTAATAAATAACTTTAAAACAAGAATGTAACTACTGGCCTTCATTGAATCAAACTAGAAATTGTACTCAACATCTTTCCAGTAAGAAAGGAGACAAGCCCTTCTATATTCTTTCCTACCTAAGGTTAGTATAGGGAGATATACACACTGCATAATCTAAGTCGAATCTTACCCAGGATGAGTACAGAGTTATTAAGGCCTTCAAGTCCTTAATATCTTTACATTGCCTTGTGATGATTGTACTATCATCTTGGAATTGACCTATAGAGTCAATTTTATAAATAAATTCAAGTAAAACAAAAAAATTGCATCTAGATATTTTACTATGTCGATACGATTTACCTATGACCATTTAATCGAATATAATATACAGCTTATACATTGTACCAAAAACAAAAGGTCATTTCAATAAGTCCAATTTGAATTGATTACCTCAATTAATGAAAATTTCATGAACTTACAGAAAGTTAATAACGTCACCTACACAGGGAACGAGATACACCAAACTAGTTTCCCCACAAAACATGGCAAACACTGCCAACACACGCACACTAGCCCGTGACATTGGATCTTGGTGCTAAATATTTTATATTTATACCAAATTAATGTTAAAATTGTTACATTAACACATTGAAATAAGTTTGGAAAAAGTTGATAGTATAGCTATAACAGGATGAGCCGAATTCTGGAATCATTTAATTGGACGGAAAACTATTAAAATTTAAAACCTTATAATTTGAGTAATTGTACACACTACTTTCCTTGGAAGTATTATAGGAAAGAAATTTGTCTTATCACTTTTCAAATTGAAGAGTAATTATGAAACCTTATTCATGAGGTTAATTTAACTAAGATCTTTATATAATTCAGCAGAGCCTATAAATGTTCATTAAAGAACTCCTCAACCTACAGAGATGGGAAGAAACACACAATACAAACATAATAAATTCCAAACTCCATAACGGCTATAACAATATTTATGTTATCGTGTTCTTGGTTATTTCCATTTACCCAATCGTGGCTGAGAAACTCCTCCATCGAATAAAAGGATCAAGAAAATAATAACAATCTCAGGCTGTTTATAAATGTGTTTTACTATTGAATTTTTTATTATTTTTGGGGGAGTTAATTCATAAGGATAACACCAGCTTGACTTGGCAGCTTTTTATGCTTTTTAAGTCTGTATGGCTTCTGTTGATGGTCATTTCTTTTCTTGGTGTTATATCCATGCACTTGTCTTTCAACAGAAGTCATATGCCTATATTTAAATTTGTAGTACAGATATAATTCAAAAATATACATACTTGGGGGAAGTCAATATTAACAGCTCCTTAAAAATATGTTTACAAAATTTCCATTTGGGTTAGACCAGCTGCAAGTGTCACAGTATATATAGAACTTGACCGTGGTAAACTAATCCATAATCACAAGGGGACTTTTGCTGGGTTTTTCAAATATTTTTCAGAATGGGATCTATGTCCATTGTCCTAGGATAATTTGTTTCTTCCTCTGGGAGGCATATTTATCTAGTCAATAATAATTCATTTTACAACCAAGATGATGTTTTGATTTTTCTCTATTTGGATGGTCACAATGTCATTATGAAAGAAAAAAAACGTAAGATATATACATTCTTATTCAGAGATATATAAAGTCATTGTTTTTATAATTAAAAACCTGTCTAGAAACATGATACTCATGCATTATAAACAAAACAAAAATTCAATCCAAGATGATGAATTCAAAACACCCAACAAAAACACAGTGTTTTAAATCACAGCAGTTTTTCATTTCTTATAGACTATTTAAGTGATTCCAGATTTTTGTCTAACCCTGTACATAGTTTTTCATATCTTTACAAAAAAACTTTGATACTTTTCTCCAACGTCTAAATTATAATTATTACAAAATAACACAAAACTTCTTTTACCGTAATATCACAAATAGAGAATGTTGTAACAAAGTAGGTAGTACTTGTAAAGCTAATAAATTTGTTGGAAACAAAATGGTAAATAAGTTAAATAACTCTTTACAAAGTAATAAATTTGTTAGAAAACCCTTGAGAGTGGAAACAAGCATCGCAAGGTGATATTTATCAAAGTAAGAGTGTTACAAGTAAGTCTAGCTAAATAAAAGAAACCTCTATACAAGAAGTACAGAAATTTATTAATTCAAACAAATATGAAATGATCAATTATTATTAAAATATTTTAAAATAATTGGTAGATATAAAAGAGAAAATGCTGTATAATTAAATACTAATTAGAAGTAAAACGGAGGACACAATTGTTTTTACTCTAGACTGGTATTAATTTTTATCTAACAAATTTACAAAAATCATGTTACTCAGAAAACTGTGAATAATATAATTATGTAATGTGGGCGAGTACTACACCGTCTGTCCCCCCTTCAAAACTGTACAACAAATTACTTCAAGAAATTATTATTTCGTTCAGAGATGTAAAAAATGAACACATTATTATTATTACTATTAACAAACACTACTTACAAAACATAAATTATTATGTACAGAGTAAAACAAATTCATTGACAATTGAAACAAAAAATTATAAAATAGTAGTAACTTTTGAAAAACAATATTTTATAAATAAGTCATAAAAAATAATGATTAATATCTCATCTATCGATTGATAATAAATTCAAAATAATTGGGAATAAATTTGTCATAACTATTTCACTATCAGTAAATATCTAGGTATTAATCATACTTATGATGCTTTCACTTAAAGAAGAGCAAATTACAACCCATATCTGTTCTAGGATTAAATATGACATTCTGTATTATTTCATTAATTGTTATACACAATATACATCATACAGTATAAATGAATTTCAATGACTATAGATAATAATTTTAATACATTTTCTATTTTTAGAGTGTGTAGACAAAACTAATTTTAAAAGACCTCAAATTGCACATACGTTTCTTTGTCAGCAACAAAGCTACTTCTTACTTGTTTAACTTATTTATAGTTGAAATTTGGCACAATCTTCAGATAATTTGTGATATAAAAATTCTAGTAACTATGACACTCAAGACTAGAAATCCTAGTTATGGAAGTACATTGAAACATGTGTGAATCCAGAAAAAAATTAGAATGGGGACAAGTTATACTGGCAAGTTTGTGGTAACAACATACTTCGTCCTCCATAGTAAGCCTCAAAAGGAATAATGTTATACTTTGATCTATTGAAAAATTAAAAAGTGGTAGTTTATGATGCTATTTTACAATTATATGGAATATGACAGATATTCCAATAACAATTAAAAATGTTCTTTCTATTACATACAACAGAATTTTCTTCAGATAAGCCAGGAATTCCTAATTAAAAATGTAAATATGGAACAATTAAAGGAAAAGACAAAATATGGATATCAGTGACCCAAAACATATGGCTAAATCAGTTGCATCTAAATTAGAAAAAATTGAGACGTGGTATTTAAGACATGGTTGTTTTCTTTGCAATTTGATATTATTTTTCTGAGTTTTAGAAGTTAATGAATAAACCGTGTAATCACACTCATTGATTTACAATGGTTTATAAATTAAGAAAATGTTTAGCAATGTGTTACGTCTCAATCAATCGACGTCCCACTAGATTAACAACACGGTTCTCTGTGGGAGGAATTGATAATAAATAATTTCTTTCATTCAATACAAATATATGAAAACGTGAAATGACATTTCTAGACCGCTCGTCTAGAACTCAATAAAATCAGACAGCTTAATATGGTTATGGTTCAAATAATACAAACAATAGGTTAAAATGTAGGCCATATTAAAATTAAATGTAGTAATTTTCGAGAATTTATATACCTGTGAATTACTAAAAATTTAAAGTCCATACAAAACTATTGAAGAAATGTTATTTTTTTGAAACATAATACTTGAAATAAATAAGTCAGTATGACCGAACATAACCCACCATGAAAACGGTGGTCATTGATTTTAGAACGACCAGTTGTCTGTAGATGCCGAGGAATTATACTTCACACTGACCAATTTCCCGCTACTAGCTTACAGGCTTGCATCCGCAGGGATGGTAATTCCTGAACTTCTCTCAATCTGTCGACTAAGTGAGATTTCAATCTATTGATACATCTCCAAGACAAGAATCAATCGCCCCATAGTATATTTCGTGTAATAGATCTAAAATGTATCTGACAAAAGTCATTATGATTGTCACTCTGTATTGAAGCATCTGTGAGTAATCATGAAGCATCTAACCCAATGAATATTTTCTATATAAATAATGCATAAGGCTTACATTTTGGTTTATAATTATCTGATAATAATGGATTGTTAATATTATCAAAATATTAAAATTGAACTTTTCCCATTATTTGTGTATATACAACCAAAATATTTATATAACCTCGTGAAGTGTTAACCAAAAACATGAAAAAAGCAATAAATGACAATTGAAACAAATAACCTAAAATGGAAACACAAGCTTAAAGCTAAGCTTGAGAGTCAAAATAAATAAGACTAAATACAAGCATGATCAGAAAAAAACACAATGGACAGGACTACACTACACAACAAACGGCAAACAACTGGGTGACAAGGGTCACATGCCAAAGGAGAGGTGATCCAACTGTTTGTTGGTGGGAACAACTTTTTTTTTGGTCCCCTTTTTCAAAAATTTAGTACACGATCTAGTCATTACTCCTACTGGCAGTGTAAGCTAAAAAAACTTTAAAAGTAGAAGTATTTTATTTCAGTTTTTATTAACGGAAACCATAATGGTCTTATTTTCACAGGTTTGGCCAATAGAATTGTGCATAGCTTTATATACAGAGCATGGAACAAATATAGAAACCGGCATAGTATTTCAGAACTGCTTTAGGTAGAAAAATGTTCGACCTCTCATTTTAAAGTTTTTAACCTGAGCTATCTACAGAGTGATACCAAAGTTTAGTTGATATACACGATGTTCCAAAATTACATTTTTATTACACTTTATTAATTTATGTCCAACAATTGATGTGTTAGAATAATTGTGGACTTACTTTTTGCTTTTTAAAACACTCTGTATCAGATACATAATGTCCAATATATCTTGGCTTACTTCTTTTTCATTATTCACTCTACTCTACAGAGAATGTTTAATTTTAAAACCACATAACTAGGTTCTTATTTAAAGTCAAATTAAAAATTCCTTTTAAGTATTTTAACTTGACCTATTAGAATATATAAAAATAACTTAATAAGTTGAGAAAAATCATATTGTGTTATTTTTTGGAAAACATCCTACTAAACTTTTTAGCATCCTGTAGATACCTCATGTTAAGAGCTTTACACAATTTTTTATCTAAAGCAGTTCTTGAAGTATTAAGCTCTTTCCATATTTATAAACCATCAATTACTCTTTGTCCATATCAGTTTATCACCAGTGAAAAACTCTGCCTCTTCCCAATTGAATTTATGATTTTTGGACTAAATATGTTCAGCTATTTTCAATGTATACTCTCGAAATGTTATGTATTAGTATTTATTTACACAAATGATGCTCCGATTAAACCATATCAATAATGTCTTACATCTTCAAACAAGTTGTTGTTAAAATAATGTATTAAATGTAATACCCTGAACTAAAAAATCTATAAATTTGAAATTTGTAATTTACCTATGGTTAAGAGAGTATACAGAGATAAGGCTATTCTTTGGTGAAATAGCTTGCAAGCACTTAATACCTTATCTCTAAAAAGCTTACTTTAAATATTAGACATATTTATACAACAGTAAATTGGTAAGATAATTCAATCTATAATTCGTAGAAAACAGAAAATCATTACAACAAATGACAGTTTTATCAACTTACCGATAAGTGGTAAGATTTACAAACCGCTGGCATGGATCAGTTTTATCTTGGTATTGCAAGAATAAAATGTCTCACAAGCAAAAATTACATTCTAGGAGAATATCCAATGAATAGCTTACTTACACTACTGTAATTCATTTGTTAAATTAAAGAGCATGACGACATGCTGCTTTGACGTCAGTTGCCATAGAAACATCATAAAGTTCCAGTTCCACATGACAATGAATGATGCTGACAAAAGCTTTTAGAAACAAGTGTTTATGATAACAAAAATAATATTTTGTTGGTTCAAATTTGTTTCCTTTACCTTATTGTTGATTGAATTGAAAATAAATGCATAAATTTTGTACAGATTACACTCCCCTACCCTTTCATTATTGCTTTATTTTGATAAGTTCGATATGTTGGTGATGTTGACAAAATCCAAGTTTGTCTATAACTTTTCTAAATATTATAAAACAATTAATTGGTAATTAAAAATATATGATTGTACAAGTATCCAAAGACCTTGATGTTATTCTATGAAATACCATCATGGAATTTACCAAGATATTAAAATCAGAGGTATCTAACGGGCTTCTTACAAGCTAATTTCACCTTTAAGGAATTATTAATTTTGCATGTATGTTACACAAAATAAATTAAATTTATGAAAAAAGTTGGAGGTAGGGAGTGAAAGAGTATATACTTTATAAGCAATCTTACATGCCAAAATAAACTAATCTTAAACAAATATTTTAGATACAAAATTATCACATGAAGTTGAAGATGGTGTCAGCCCCGTTATACAATGTAATACAAACAGATCCTCTTGGGTCTTGTATGATAACTTAAATTGTATTGGTATTTTAATGGGTTTTTTCCAGTGTACGCAGCATAGGGTAAGTTTGTTTAAAAAACAGTTGTTACACAGGTTTTATGAAACTCGTAACTGTGTATATTACTACTTTCTTGACATCGGTTAGATTGTATATATTAAACCGTCTCTACTAACTTCGCTTGTGACAGTGTCTTGGACCAAGTAGACCTCGATATGTGGAAAAGGTTCAGTGGCTTGGCCCGTAACTATACAAATATCAAATTTTCTATAGAGGTTTGGGTTCGAAATTAGATTTTTGACAAAACCTTCATTATATGTCATCGTAGATAGGTGGGATTATACCATTAAATGCAGAATTAAAATATGCAAATTCCTATCAAATTCAGTCCGTTTTCAGATGAATAACACATATGAGATATGAACAAAAACTGTTTTAAAATGGCTGCCATTTAAAATTTGTTTTTCTCAATTTCAATAGGGTTTTATATGAGCACACTATAGTAGTTTACATACATGCAAACAACAACAAAGTTATGACATCAAAGTATTTATTGATGAAAGAGAAATGATACAATTCCTAATTAAATGATTCATTATAGATAAATGCTGAATTGTAATGAAATTAATCTATTGGCGCAACAGAGATTAAGGCATTAAATAAACAATAACACTGGCAGTATGATCAAGATTATTTTATCAAATGATTGCCTTTGTTCTATACAGGTTTATTAAACGATTGGATAGTCATAATACAATACAGAAATTTAATGATCTAGACTCGGAGATGATAAAATGAGCATTCGTATAGTCTCTACAACTTGTTTTTTAGTGCTTTAATTAAAATCATATTTATGTTTAATTCATGGTTTTTGGTCAAGTTACTTAATATTTGAAGATTCGTTGTATTTCATTGTCAAATTTCATTGTACCATTCCTGACATTATCAGTTTAACTAGAGTACAGATATGTCATTTTTGGTAATGATAAAGTGTAAGGCTGAAAATATTACCAGTCACTAGATTAAAGAACGGCAGATTTTTTTTTTCTTATAAAACAAATCTCTTTAACACGTTAGCTGCCACCGGCCTATTTTCGAATGTTCGGCGTAATGCCAACTTTTACTGTTATTATTTTACTGTTAATTATTTTTTGATATTTTTCTTTAATTGTGTTTATAATACACTAATACAACAAGATATACTTTAAACTGTTAAAATAAATTGTTTAAAAATTTGTTACCTATCGGGTCGGCCGCGATTTTTTTCACCGAATATTGATTGACAAAAAAACTTGCCGACCCGATTGGTCGCACGTTCATACTGGCGTATATTTAGTTTTAGAGGTTGGGGTCAACTCTCAAAGTAAGAATAAGCATCTCTACTCCATTACGACCTTCAGGGAAAAGATTGTGTACGCACTACTAAGGTTGCAAAACGGAGAAATCGAGCCAATAAAACATGTTGGACATCACCACTTGTCTAAACGGCGGTATTTTTAGCAGTGGCGGCGATAGCGGGCCCGCGGTGCGAGAGGGCCCGCGAGCCTTGACCGGGATTTTTCGGGAAATTATACAGGGACCCGGACCCGCGACGGGCCCTGCCACACGGCCCCCCCCTATCATAACAATATTTTTATGAGTATTGTCAAGAAATTACTAAAATAAGGTAAAATGTCTTCAGACAAGATTGTGCATCGTGCTTCCAAAACGGCAATAACCATTATATTTTAGAGAGCAGTATTTATTATTTAATGTCATGATACGAAGGATGTGTATTGTTTACCGTTGGCTGTTAAGTAATGTAGCTATCGCTATGTCGCACATCGCGGTGATTCACCGGCGCCGGCCGGCGAAAAGATAAACTCCGGTCCGGAAGGGGAAGATTAAAATTTTAAAGTAGTATCAGGTATCAAAAAGATCACTACATTTTGTGAAACATGTCTTGGAAAACCATTTCTTTGCAAAGATTGTTTTAAGAACTTACATAAATATGCAAGATCCTTGTGAACTCTGGTAGTTTTTCTGTAAGGTTGTATTTTTTCACATTTTGTGCTATTATCTCCGATGCGACTTAAAATTTTCATTTATATTTAAGATGTGTAGTACTCATGTTTGTATACGCGCATTTTAATGACAAAACACCTGTTACTGCTTTTGTAGCAAATAATGTAATGTTAACTGTCCATAAATAACTTCATTTCATTTGAAAGTATAATTTAGCATAGCATATAACGTGTTGCCAAATTAAAAAAATATTCTGACAAATACGGTTTTATATTTATTACATTCCTAACAAAAAACATTACAAATAGATTCAAGTTTTATTCATATTTCAGCACTAAAAATAATGGAAAACTTTAAAATAAAATGTGCCGACCCGATCGGTCGGCAAAATATCGTTTATTAGCAGATGATATATAACTGAAATAAAAAAAAAGTGTTGACGAAATTAACATTCAATAACATTTTTAGTATTGTGTACTCAAATTATAACTCTTTAAAAAGTTCCCAAACACCACTGATAAACGTCACGGATCGATTTATTTAAGCCCTATAAAATCCTGCAGCCGACCCGATCGGGTCGGCCGATGTTTCTAACAAGACGAGCTGTGCCGACCCGATCGGGGTGGCAGCTAACGTGTTAAGCCTTTCAAAAAAAAAAAATATATATGCTTAAACAAATGGGCATTGAGGTAATTAAATGGAAACTTTTTCCTAAAGTACTGTTTCTTCATATTTACAGGGTGAAAGAAGTTGCCAGAGGTGAAATCTGAATTGGATCAAGAAACAGTTTGTGGTATAATTTAACGATTTTGGACATGGCAATTGTAGAAGTGAGAGTAGGTGCATTGTCATACAAAGAAAATTGTTTTTTACAATTGGGGGGGGAAGGAAAAAAAGAGAGAAAAAAGGGGGGGTAAAAGAAAGAAAAAAAAAAGATTGCTGGTGGTGAGTAACATATTAAAAGTTAAAATTGTTTTATTCATTGTAAAGTTGATCCAATAAAGAGGTGAAATTTTATCCTGTGATCGCTTTCCCCTTTTCCAGATAGTTGATAAGATTAAACCATACAAATTCTAGAAAATTATGATCACAACCTTTTCAACAAATGGAACCCTTTTTGCCTTCTTCAAAACACATTCGCCCGAAGAAATCTAAGTTTAGACTGGACTTTCAATTCTGGAATGTAAGTAATGACACCCCTCAAGAATTCAATTTCTCCAACACTGCTTCATACTCCAATGGTAGTACGATTCAGTTTTTCATCAAGTGTGAGCAGCACCCACCTTGCCAATACCTTTCTCACTCAAATTTGCATACATGATGTTAAAAACATGTTCATCTGAGATATTACCATATTTTTTTAATATAAATTTTATACAATATGTGGTAAAAATATAAAACTTTTTGTTTAAAAAACTTGTACCAAATTGACACAATATCTCCAACACCATTTTTGGAATCTCGAGAATACCGAATTCAAAAAAGAGCTATTTTTTCAACTACTAGTCAACTCACTATCTGGAAATAATCTTGATTTATTTAATGAACAAAAGTAATGTCTAGAATTATAGATATCAATTTTCATTTTTAATCTGTAGCTATGGATATCTCAACATACAAGGCCTGGTTTAGTTAAAGTCCAGAGGAATCTGTTAGGATCTGGGGTTCGAAGTAAAAAAATCATTTTTGTGTAATTTTATAATCCATAGAGTCAATTTAATATTTCTTAAAATTGTTCCACAAATTGAAAACTCGAATAGATCCGATTATAAATAATTTGTAAAACACCTGATTAGAGTATATAAATGGAAATACATCTATTAGAATAACTTCATATATATTTAAAAATCCAATAAACTAGTTTAAAATACAAAAGCAGTTTTTGTAGTAAACCACTAGAAATCATATTGTTAATTTAGTAGAAAAAATAGTTATTGTGGGTTAAGGAACGTCTAAATAATCCCCAACACTCAAAATTGGTATTCATAACTTAAATAATTGTTACTGTTTAGTTTAGAATTTCTAATAACATCTTGAAGTTGTCAATACCTGTTATATTTTCAAAATAATAGTAAATTTATTTTTGGAGATTATTAGAGTTTCACTTTCACTAGATTTTTTCAAATTTCACACATAGCAGCTAAAAGTTGAATGTTTCTAAAGAAACTCAGTCTCAGATGCTCATTATAGTGAGTACGGGGCAGACTCATCCCGAGGTCCTAGTTGGATCCACTCATTTTTCATGTAGACTTGGGATAGATCCTATATTTATTTTCATGTATTTGGTTTCTCCTATATTTATTCAAAACTTTGGGAGAATTAATATTTTGGGGTGGGGGTATTTTTCCTTAAATGGGTTGAGTGAGTGTAGAAGCTTTTTGGAAAAACACAATATTTTGAAATGGGGAGGGGGGTAATTTTTCAAAATGGATTGGGTATGTTCAGAAATATATTCTGGAGTTAAAATTAGGAGAAGGGTATTTATTTTTCAAAATATTAAATATTACCATTCATTTTATAACCATTTTGATTATCAGACCGATCGTAGTTATCTTGCAGTAATAACTGCTACATAGAACAAGAAAATTAGACTGCAAAATTATTGTACAAACTTTACTACTCACCTAACCAAATAAAAACGAACCAAAACAAATTGTCATTTCGGTTGTTTAACACGTTCGCTCCGATAAATTTTTTTCCGATTTTTGAAGTTTTTGAAAACTCCGACGTGTACCACCGGTGGTACACGCAGTGATTCCCAAAACTCCGACGTGCGCCACCGGTGGACACCGTTACTATGGCGATTGCACGCTAAAAATAGGCATCCCGGAGTCTTTTTGAATGGTTTGACTATGTATTCGTGGTTGTAGAAGGCACACAAAACGTGTCCACCGGTGGTACATGATCCAAATTTAGGTTACAATACAAATAAAACACCAAGTTACAAACAAAATTTATTTTTGTTTATGACAATAAAAAACCATTTTATATATGAAAAAATTAACTTAAAATTCAGTCTTTGCTGTAGTTAAGGAATTACTTGGTTTTTATTACAATAAAAAACATTTATATATATAATATATATATATATATATATATATATGAAAAATATAAGTAAAAAGTCTTTCTTTACTGCAGTTCATGGAAATACTTATTTTTATTACAATGAAAAACCTTTTTATATATATGAAAAAATGAACTAAAAAGTCTTTCTTTACTGCAGTTCATGGATTACTTGTTTTCAGTGTTTTTCATTGAAACAGGTTAGGCACATTGGGGGATTTCCCTCGCACATGTTACAGAATGTTGAAACCCTCTTTGCCAGCTTTCTTGCAGTCGCTGCTCCTTTTTCTTCTGTAATCTTCTAGTAGCAAGGAAGACATCTTTTCCTACTTGTCCTCACGCTTCCTTCTTTCTTGGAAAACTTATGTTTTTTCCTGTTGTCAGGTTGAGCTGGTGTTTGAGGACCAGGTGGAGGATTTTTTTTGATCAGGTGGTTGATGATTGTTTCTCTGAACAGCAGCATATCCATTTTTTTCTGCCCAAACTGGTTGCATAAAACAAATGCGTTTACAACGCATGTACCGAGTAAGATTTCAAGGGCAACCTTCTTATACCAAGCCAGTGATTTTCGCAGTGGTGTATAATACGATGCCATATGGTCAGAATGCACTGCTATTATGCAGTACGTAGCGTGGCCACGGGTGGTACACGTCGACCCCGAGTTATATCGACATGATGACAGGTCGACGTGTACCACGGGTGGTACACGGTTTAATTAGCATAATTATTATCTTAAATTGTTACTAAAACTGTACCAAGATAGTAGAGTTGATAATTAATTAATTATGTCTAATTATTATTTTAAACATACTTTCGTTTTTTTGGAAAGTCTATGGTAATTTGAACACGTATTTACTTTTGGCTTAAATTTCATTCGTGTACCACCGGTGGTACACGCCGGAGCGAACGTGTTAAAAGCTATTTATATATTTAAGTAAGGTCCTCAGCATAAATCCTATTGGATTAAAATCGAGCCTTCATGACTGTGGTCTTGAAAAAAACTATCGAAAGTTGCTTTAAAATACTTCCTTTTGGAGAAATCAATGAACGGGGGCCCTCGAATTCTCTGAATAATCACCTTAAAAAAAATTGTTACTTACGATTTTCTCTAAAAATATGAATTTTATGAAAAAATGTTAACACGTTCACTGCTAGAAAAAAGTGTAGGTCTATGGTGTATGCTGAAATTTTTTTTCCTTTTTTTGATTAAATAAGTATTTTTTATATTTGTTGAATGTATATTTAATCATTTAAAAGTGAATTTGCAGTGAATATAATTTAAAAAATGATAAACGCCAAATGGCGTTTATAGCACATGACGTAGTTTTTCACAAAACATGCGGGAAACGCCAAATGGCGTTATATAGTATATTATCCACGTTTAATGATAAAACACTTTTTTATCAGGAAAATAAAAAAAATATCTATTTTAGGTTTGCTTACCTTTTATTCAGTAAAACCATTAGAAAAATATATATACAATGACTACTGTACAAGAGTTCAAAAAAAAGTTTATTTGTGATATTTTTTGAAACAATAAAATTAAAAACGAGGAGCATTAGTTGACAGCTTAACCTATAAACAACAACCGTACACACGCATTGATTCCCTCTGACTGACTGGCACTGACGTGCGGGACTCATAATGGCGGGAGTACTAAAAGAGCGCGAACGCGAAATGGCGTTTGTAGCAGATGACGTAGCACTCTTGAACGCCGATTGGCGTTTGCCGCAGTGAACGTGTTAAATACAACTAACAAAGTATAATATGTATTAAAACATAAGTGTTTAGTATATGTTAAATATCACTAAATCCTCTATAATTTGATTTTTACTCATTTGGGTGTGATTAAAACAGAGATAGTGATGGCCATTTAAAGGTGGTGCTGAAACTAGATCCCCATTTTGCACACATAAAAAACTATGGAAGTTGCTTTAAAATATTTATTTCGAAGAAATGAATGAATCTCTTGTAGAGTCACTTTTAAAGGGAAGGTGGCGAAAAGGTTAAAAATCGTTTTATTTTATTATTATCTCTAAAAAAAAAATTTTTACTTTAAAATGTTAAATAAAACTAACAAAGACAATTAAATACCCTATTATTGGGATTTTTACTCATTTGGATGACATTACAATGGGCACAGTTATGGTCTTTTAGAGGAAGTGCTGAAACTTCCCCCATTTTGAGCACACGAAAAAACTATGAAAAGATGCTTTAAAATACTTCCTTTTTGAAGACATCTACGAGTTCCAGAGTTACCTGAAGAATCACTTTTAAAGTAGAGAAGGCGAAAGGGTTGAAAAATCATTTTTATGATTATCTAAATTAATATGAATTTGATTTAAATACAAATAACATACAACATTAAATCCCCTATAATTTGGTTGATTATTCGTTTGGATGTTATTAAAATGGGCCGGTATGGCCTTTTAAATCTGGCGCTGAAACTACCCCCATGTAACAAACACGATGTTTTTACACGCTTTAATTGTTATAAACACAAAACCATACATAGTATAAAAAATTATAAAAATACTTAATTTATATAATTATACTGCAGTTATTTTGAGTCCATACTTTTTGCTCTATGATAAATACTGACCAAGTTATAATTGAAATAGAATAAAAAGTGTACAACAATATTATTTGGTCAAAATTTAACATTAATTTTTAATGTAAATATAGCATAAAAACAATATTTTTAACAAGTTGACATATGTAGTGGTGGGGATAGTTGCAGTGTCACCCTTAAAAAGCCGTAACTGTTAATTTGAAACAAGTAAAAAAACTAATTAGAGGAATTTGCATTATCATTAAACATGTTTTTCGTAAAATTCAAAGCTATTTTCACTTTACTACTTTACACTAGAAACTTACACATATTCGAAAACATGATTTAGGCTACGTTATTTGTAGCTGATTATCTTTTTACAAGATTTTTACTTTATAAACAACTTAGCGAACATTTAAATATTATTTCTACAATTACACATAATTTAAAATTAAATATTGTGCTTAGAAAATTATAAAGTGTGTCTATTCACAAGGTATCAAACTGTAGTGTATTTGATTGTTTTGATAATTATAAATAATATAAATAATTTGGTATAGAAATTATGAGAGAATGGTGTTGATACCATTCATATCCGAACATAAGGATTAGGTCAGTAATACAGTCTGTTTTGAGAGACAGAGATCACAAATCTGTGCCAACTGAAATACACATGATATCCATACTATTATCTACGTAAGTATTATATTTGCTTACCTTGGGATCTGGTAGATGAGGAGGTTCTGTGGGTTCAGCAGCTGGCATCAGTGGTCTATAACAAATAATGTAAACATGTCAAAATGACAACCAAATTTCAAAAGGATGATCAATTAATCAAGATTATAAGTTTGTTTAGTGTTTTGTTGAAAACCTTATCTTATCACTACAGCACTCCTTTATCTTTTGCACACAAATTGTAACCAAATCATTCCACAAAGTATCTTGAAATTTGGCATGCTTGTAGAGTATTTTGGTTCACATAAAGGAAAAATTTATGAATTTTTAATTTGTATACTTCCAAAAACAAAAACATATTATGTTTCAACACCTTGTTTCTAAACACACAGTAAAGATATTATATGACTTTATTTTTTAGTAAGATCCTGCTACACTCACATAACATTTTAACAAATATTTATAGTCAATTTTTTCTTGTTTTCTGTTAATATGTTAAAAATTGACAAAATACTGTATTAACAATTTAGGTTTAAAGGAAATTGTAAAATTATATTTTAGTTTGTTTATTATTAATCTTTTAAGTAATTTCTAGAAAAGAAGGAACCGTAACTACCTATGTTTAAAAATGAATCATAGCAATGTATATTACGAAAACAAAACAATAAAAATTATACACAGAAGTTCTTTTGTTTAACCCCTTGACTGCAACATATTAACTGTCCATAATATGTTGTAGTACTATATTCATATTTCTTTGTATTATTTTTACCAATATATTTACAATTTATTTCAGAGTAGACAAATATGTCTACATGGCATCTATGTCTAGAGTTATATCTGATCTGAATTTTTTGGAATTAAACCAAATACTTGATGATAGCGATACTGATGTTGATTTATTTAATGATGAAGAAGGATCAAAATGGTCCCGTTTATGTTTGGAAAAGTATTATGATTTCACTAAGCAATATGATTGTTTCGAATTTACAATGTGTACAAAAATCCCTGAAGTGGTAAAAACTTTTGTTCCATTTTTCGATTTGATGCTTTTGAATTCCCACACATTTTATCATATAAAAACAAAAAGAAAACCTAGTTCATAAGAATTTCCTAGTTAGAAATCATATCACAAATAATTGAAAAATATACCGGGGACAGAAAAAAGAAAATAACAGAAAGCAAACTAACACTATTAGTAGATATAATTAGTAAGACCCTTTGATATAACAATACAACTTAACATTTCCTATAAGCCTACTTTATAGAAATTGATTTTTGCCTATATTACATTGTATGATGGAGTTGGGTAAATACCAAGGTAGAATCCATGAAAGTTGTTTTTAAAATTAGAATACTTACTATATCATTATCACATAGCACTAACACACCAAGATCACTATGTCTGTGTCATCGCTTCCTATACTTGACTCACCTCTGATAACACAAGACAAACACACTTGACCTATTGCTGTTTACACTTAAAGCAACTTAGATTAAATAACAGATTGGAGATACAATAAGCTACTTCTACAAACAGAAGTTCATTTGAGTAATTACAGACAACAATTTTTGATTGGAATAGGTAATTAAATTTGTTGAAATAGGATTACAAATTTGACCGCTAGACTGAAAGATGTGCAAGTCAGTTTAAAATTATTGAACCAACATTGTTTTCATATTATTATTATTATTTTCATACTGTTTTTGGCAAACAATCTTGTCCTAGGTATTTCAAAAATTAATGTTTCTATAAAATTTAATGAAAAATAATTAACTGATAGTGAAGATACACATACTTGAACATAGTGTTCATAAAATGTTTTGTCAAACTTCAGAAAGTGGTAGGGTACATCAAAAAAACAAAAACGTTTATATAAACCTATGTAATCAAATGTTTTCCATCTGTACACCATTTTGTGTTTTATCAATAACAACATGAAAATCTAGAATGAATCGAGATACCAAATTTTGCAGAACAGTTTTTGTTATTGAAAAAACACAACACAGCGAAAAGGAAGTATTTTGGGGCATATTTGTAAAATTCTTATAATTTCACACGCATATCTGTAAGTCGTAACCAGTTTTACACATGCAAACCGTAAATCATATAATTATTTCAAACTTTGCATTTATATTCTTTGTATTGTCCCACACATAGAAAAATTATAGCGGAACAAAAAAAAATAACCTTGGGGAGCAAGCAATATTGACTTGAAACATTTTATTTTTGGAAATATTATGTGTGGAGTATTAAATAAAACTAGAAGTTATTCTGATTAAGAATATGTATGTTTATGTAATGAAGAAATTAATATGTTGGTGCTAGACCAATTTTCCCGTTGGAGTTGCTAGTCTCCTAGCGGGCGCCTCCCCAGGTGGCGGATCGGGGAACGCTCACCAGATATGGTGGGTACCGGGGAAATAAAATACCCGGGGCAGACCAAAACTAGCTCCGCTGTTTTGTAGATAGATGTTGGCTCATCAAAGGCTAGAGGAAGAATACCTTGATTAAAATTACCTGGTCCTCCAAGTTGGGGGAGCACTGCCTTGTGTTTAGGAGGGGGACCTTCAAAGGCTAAGGGAAATAACCCTAAAAGAAACCCGGCAGCCTGTTGTCGCAGATGGCAGCCCCGTCAACAGGATCGGGAGAGGTGGGCTAATAACCTGCTTCTCCTTAAAATACCTTATTACAGAAACTGAAAGAAGAGCAAACCGGAATGGATGAATGGATATGACTTTTGGCATGAAACATAGGACGAGACTTGGATTTTGGAACATTAGAACGTTAAGGGAAAAGGGAAGACTAAAACAGGTTGAAAGAGAGATGGAAAGCTACCGATTAGACATTCTGGGACTGAGTGAAGTTAGATGGCCTGAGTTTGGGGAACAACGGACACAAAATGGTGGGCTATTTTTGTACTCTGGGAGATTAGCAGAGGAAGATGTAGGGCAAAGTGGAGTAGGCATATTGTTGTCAAAGAAAGCAAGAAAATCCTTAATGGAATGGAAACCTATAACTGATAGGCTGATGATGGCATGTTTTCACTCTAATATTAGAAATGTTACCTTTTTGCAATGCTACGCACCTACAGAAGGGTCTGAGCAAGAAGTTAAGGAAGAGTTTTATGCAAAGCTCAGCAATGCTATAAGAACATCGCACCGAAGAGATATAAAAATAGTGATGGGAGATTTAAATGCTAAAATTGGACACGAAAATGAAGGAGTTGAACACATAGTGGGAGTTCATGGTTTGGGCGAAAGGAATGAAAATGGAGGTCTTTTTGTAGATCTATGTGCAAGTCATGAACTAGTTATCGGAGGGACCTTGTTTCCCCATCGCAATTGCCATAAAGTGACTTGGGTTTCCCCAGATCATGTGACAGAAAACCAGATTGACCATATTGCAATAAGTCGTAAATTCCGTGGCTCACTCTTGAACATGAGGAACAGGAGAGGTGCTGATGTTGGGAGTGACCACCATTTGGTGGTATCAGAAATTAAATTGAAAATTCTTGCTAATATTTCCAAACTGGAACAGAGGAAGAATAGATTTGACACGTGTAAGTTAAGAGATGGAAATCTTGTGGATGATGTTGAAGAGGCCTGGGAGAGAGTTAAAGAGGTGTACCAAACTGCAGGAGAAAATGTACTTGGGTTTAGGAACCGACTTAGGAAGGACTGGATGTTAGAGGAGACCTGGTCGGAAATAGATAGAAGAAAAGAACTTAAACTAAATATTATCCAAAGCAGAACTAGCTCAAAAAGCACAAGCACAACGGAACTATACAGATTCTGACAGAAGAATAAAGAGAGGGGTTCGGAGAGATAAACGGAAGTGGGTCGATGAACAGGCTGAAGCTGCAGAAAGGGCAGCTGCGAGAGGAGATACTAAAGAGCTGTATAATATAACTAGAAAATTGTCCCAAAAGGGTTTTAGAAGAGAAGGACCTGTGCGAGACAAAAATGGAATACTGTTAACCTCACAGGAAGAACAACTCAGGAGATGGGAAGATCATTTCAAGGAAATACTTAATAAGGAGGACAGTCAACAACAGTGGAGAAGAGGAAGAGTTGAAGAGATCCCTGCAAATGGAGATATTGACTTGGAATGCCCTACAGTAGAAGAAATTAAAGACGCACTGAAGACTTTAAAAAATGGAAAAGCCCCTGGACATGACAACATCACAGCAGAGTTCCTTAAAGTGGATATGGACACGTCAGCAGGAATACTCTACCCACTTGTTCAAGCGATATGGATAAATGAAAAGACTCCAACAGAGTGGAAGAGAGGCATTATAGTCAAACTTCCAAAAAAAGGTGATGCAACTAATTGTAATAACTGGCGGGGAATCACACTTTTATCTGTCCCTAGCAAAATTGTATCACGAATATATTAAATCGAATCAAAATTACAGTTGAGAGCAGACTTCGAAATGAACAGGCAGGTTTCAGAGCACATCGCAGCTGTGTGGACTTAATAAACACACTCCGGATAATTTTAGAGCAGAGTGGAGAATTTCAGGCAGTGATCTACGCGGCATTTATTGACTTCGAGAAAGCATTTGACTCGGTTAGCCATAGAATCTTATGGTATGTACTCGAAGACTATGGAATACCGCAGAAGATAATTAATATAATAAAAGATCTGTATGACGGGTATCAATGCTAGGTACTTCATCAAGGAAAGTTGACGCAGCCCATCTCCGTTGGAGCGGGTGTTCGTCAGGGATGCATCTTATCCCCAATCCTTTTTCTTTTGGTGTTGGATGCAGCTATGAGGAGGACAACTGGTGATAGAAGACGAGGAATTCAATGGGGATTACACAGACGTCTTGAAGATCTGGATTACGCAGATGATATATGCCTGCTTTCGCAGAGATACACGGATATGCAGTTTAAGTTGAATGCGCTGAAGGAAGTATCTGAAGCGGCAGGACTCAAGATAAATCATCAGAAAACTAAAGTTATGAAGATGAATGCAGAAAACAGACAAGCTCTAAACTGCGATGGAGAAGAAATAGAGGAGGTCAACACTTTTTCTTACTTGGGAAGTGTTGTTTCAACAAGTGGAGGAGCTGATGATGATGTGAAGACTCGCATTAAAAAAGCAAACGCCGCCTTTGTACAACTGTACCTGATGTGGCGAAATCGAAACATCTCAAAGAAAACGAAGCTTCGCATCTTCAACACAAATGTTAAGTCTGTTTTGCTGTATGCAAGTGAGACGTGGAAAGTTACAAGTTAATTACGTCTCGGCTGCAAGTTTTCATCAATAGGTGTCTTTGCCGTATCATGAACATTCATTGGCCTGAGATCATTACAAACGAGGATTTATGGAGAGAAACAGGTCAAATTCGGGTCAAAATGCAGATTCGAGAGAGGAAGTGGAGGTGGTTAGGACATACACTGAGGAAGCCAGACGGAACTATTGAGAAAGAGGCCCTAGATTGGAACCCGCAAGGTGTCAGAAGAAGAGGTCGACCCCGAGAAACCTAGAAGAGGACCGTTATTAAAGAAGCAAAAGAGGTTAATAAGACTTGGAGAGAAGTGAAGGCACTTGCTGGAGACAGGGACAGATGGAGAGCTCTCCTGAACGCCCTATGCTCCAATAGGAGATAAAAGGAAATAAGTCAAGTAAGTCAATACCAATTTTAAAATGTCACATATCATGCTCCCCCCCATATTATAATATATGATTGTTTTCGTATTTGACATTTTCAACATAGGTCAGACAGTTGTAATATCTAATAATTAGTATCAACACTTTAATACTTTAATTTCTTAAATATTTGTTAGAATTTAAACTGCTGCTTAAAAGATTTGACTTTATAAAAAATAACTGTCTCAATATGCCTACGGAACCTAAGCTGTGTGGTTTTAGCACACGCTTGATTCTTTAATTGTTTCTTTTGATGTCCCTAAGTTTGACAAAACATTTTATAAAACCCTGTATACAAGATGTAAATTATTATTATACATTTTTCGGACATAAAAATCAAAACACGACGTTTCGGGAATAAGAATCAATTCCCGTTATCAAGTGACTAAAAACTAAAGAAACATGAAACTAGAAACTAAGCCTATGTAAGAAGTAAAATTAAATAAGAATACCACCAACTTTAATATCTAAGTATGCAACTCAGATCTAAAACTGAGTAGTCAAAACGTCGTGTTTTGATTTTTAACATAAAAATGATGGCAAATGTCCAAAAAATGTATAATAATAAAATTGAACTTCCATCATTAACAAATAACTTCAAACAGAGAATGTAAATTATGTCCGGAATACATCTAATATTTAAGGAACGGCTTTAAATTAAAGTTTTTAATTTGGTCTACATGTTTTAGAGTACAGTAGCTATTACTTTTAGTATTTTTGAAATTTTGGTGGCCATCTAGAAAGTTATTTAAAATTTTTATTGGTCTTAGCTGACCATGGTTTCAAGAAATAGCAAATAATAATGGATATGATTCTAACGTCATTTAAAAAATGTTAAAAACAAAATTAAAAATTTGTTGATTTACTCAGTAGTCAATTCTAATAAAACCACAAAAAGTGGTGTAGAATCAATTTTTTGGGAAAGCTGGCTACAAAGTGGGTAATATTTTGGAAAAGAAAAAACACTGTAAACCAGCCTTTTACTGTAATGGAAATTTAGGAAGGATTTTAATAAATTCTAAAGATAAAATAGAAAAAATGCAAAAAAGTAGAGTTTATAAATTGACATTTAGTATTTGTAATGATGCTTATGTTGGTCAAACAGGGCGTAGTTTTAAATGAGACTAAGTGAACATGAAAGAAGTTGGCAGTTAGGTTATAACCATTCTAGTTTTTCCAGTAATTTAAAAAAATCATGCCGTAACTAATTTTAATTCTTATATTAAACTTGAAATTCTCCATGTTAACATCAAGGGTAAAAAATTTAACATTTTAGAACTATTAGAAATTAAGAGACTTTCTTGAAATAATGTTAATTTAGTTTTAAACGATTAAACAGAATTTTTGTCTTTTCCCCCACTACTTCAACCTTTGCCAAAGCATTTTTAAATAGTTTATGACTCACTGGGTTTCCCAGCTACAGGTTCCATTATCATGTAACAGGACTTGTGGGCTTGGTCTCAAAGATGTGTACAATTCTTGTTAGGTTATTTAGTCTTTGTATAAGTCTCGACAATGCCGTAACTGGTGAAACCATGGTCGGCTAGACCAATGAATTTAGAATTTAACAAAAGAATTTCATATGTTTTATTTGTATAACATGGAATTCTATCAAGTACCGTCGGTCATCAGCACAATATAGAAAATTATGTGATAAAAAAATCTAGGTTTTGTTGGTACTGTCCGATTTGAGGTAATCTTAAGACCAAAAATGTAATCTTTGGAAACTGTCTGTCATCAGTTTTTCTGTGGTGCTGCTCTGCTCTGCAGTATGTGCAGTGCTCTGTGTAGCCTCTAAGAATCCAAATAAAACCTATTAGTCACCATCTCCACAGAAATCCCAGTTAGTGAGTTACTGACAAAATAAAATGAAAAATCACCCATGAAATCCCAAAATAAAACACGTAATTTCTCAAAATCAACATTACCAATTTCTTTCAAATTTAGGGAAATGTGAAGATTAATAACCCAAACTAATGTCCAAATCGCAAGTAAATAAATTATACTTTTCTATCTATGGTATGTACAATTGGAAAATTATAAATCACAGCCTAGCATGGTTGAACCAGCGCAAATGTATAGATCATGCTAGGTCCTAATAACACACACAAATTAACAGTTACCTTTAAAAAAAACATTTTTTGTTCTAGCCTAACTGTTTACTAAAAATGTTACAATTTCTTTTATGATTATATATGTTTGGAAAATAAAAGAGGTTTAGTGTTTGTATGTCTATTACTTTTATCTCAAAGGAAGAAACATTTCAAATAAAAACATAAAAGTCTGATGAAGGACATGCAGTTATAAATATTTCCTTAAATCTCAACATAAATCATCTTTATATCTTCTCCAGACAGATATATGTCTTGGAAGTAGTTATAAGAAGTGTTTCTTGTATATATAAACAAGTAAGCTGTTAAGTGACATTGAACAGTAGGCTGGAGCGTGGGTGGTTACACTACAAAACATTGCCTTATGCATTATTCAATGTTATACAAACAATTAAACTCTGCTACATGAATTAAACATATATATATGTCTAGTGAGTCACATTTAATCAAGTGGGATGAAACATTGCTTACCAACAAACTTAGAGGTTAGGATAAATAAGTGATGTATACTGCACAATCACTAACTTTACTATAACTGTCATTTTAATCAATCAAATAAAAGAAAATGTAACTTCCCTCAACAATCGTTGTCATTTTATTAACAACAAGACTATATTTCAATGACAGAGCCATCATTTTCAGTTATTACATGTAGGCCCTACACAAATTGTTCTTGGTAAATATTATGAGGTAAATTACAACTAATATAATCTCAACTTTATATTTAAAAAATAATAATAATCGCATGAAGTCAGATTTCAGATAACCTGAAAATGTAATTTATACTCTTGGACCTGCAACCCCCCCCCCCTCGGTTTAAAGACAAAAAAACCTCTGTCATCATCAGCACATAAAACAAGTTCATAGGTACCATCATGACAGTTATCCAGCCCCATCAAAGAATGTAATATAAGCAGATCCTCTAAATATAATGGCCAAGAGTTGGTGTTTATGGCTTTGTAGTAAATTAGTAAATGTTTAATATGACCGGAATTTCAATATTTTTAATTAAAATTTTCTAAATTTCAATAGGGATCAAATTTCATGTTCCTATCTTTATTTTTTTAGTTGTTATTGTGCTTACATAAAGACAACAACAATGACAGACGGCATGTCGAAAATCACTTTCTGTTTCCTGAGGCTATGAAATGTGAAGATCAGTAAAAAAACAGAGGTTGAAATTGTTGATGATTACTTATACTTCATATACTTGGCACCATCATGGTACTTACCTAGCCCCATCATACAATGTAATACAAGAAGATCCTCTAAATCTAATGGACAAAAGTTGGTTTCTTGGACCTTGTAAGAAATGTTAAATTGTATTGGTAGATCAAGGGGTGTGTCTATCCAATAGGGCAAGTTTACTTAAAACAGTTGTTATACAGATTTCTTGAACCTTACAATTCTGTGTATCACTACTACCTTGACCATAATGAGTCTAGTGTGTACGTATGTGTGTGTGTGTGTGTGTGTGTGTGTGTGTGTGTGTGTGTGCGTGCACGCGAGTGTGTGAGTGTGTTTGTGTATATATATATATTAAAATGTCTCTAATCGCTTCACTTCTATCGGTGACAGGGCCTGCAGATCTTGTAGCTATAATTGTAGAGTTATTACTTGCCTGAGTAATTTTGATGATCAAATTTTTATTTTTGATAGCTGTTTGTCAAACATCTTCAGAACTTGCATACAAAAAAACATATTTATTACATATGTTTTATTTTTTTTAAACTTTTAATTTGTGTGGCTGCTATCTCATTCTTACGTACAGATGACAATGACGACAGATGAACGGCATATTGAAAATAACTTTTTCAGTCTCTTTGAGGCCATGAAACGTAAACTTCAGTAAAAAAACGGAGGTAGACATTTTCAATTACCAAAAATTATCCTATATTTCATAAACTAGGTAAGTAAATGGAAGAAATGAATATAAAATAAAGACCCCTAGCCCTCGAAATACTCTAATAGCATCAGAGTCAAAAGAAAATAAGAGTTGGTTAATAAAGGAATCTAAACCTAAGACTACTTGAAAAAAATGTAAACCCAGCTAGACTCCCTCAGAATTGTCACACCCATACTCACTATAAGTGAGGGTGACTGGAACCTAAATTTAACCTGTTGTTCAAAACTTGTTAGTGTTATTAGCTATTTGACAAAGTTATTTTATTACCAAACCTAAAAAGCAAGTTTTTCTACGCTTTTTTTCTTCTTTTTTTTCCACACCATTTTTCATTGCAATTACTGTAAAATATAGTTCCGGAACCTATTTCACCAAAATTTTCCGAGAATATGGTTCTTAGAGCAAAATTCAGGCCGAAATATTTTACTAGCTGTAACTAGAAAATAAACCATTTTCTGACATATATTTATATAAAGATTTTGTCTTATTTTTACCCTTAAAACCTGGTCGCTTATGGCTTGTAAAAATTGGATACTCCATCCAGCTATAACTCGTGACTTTATGAGGCGGTGATCAAACCTCAAGTACAGTATGCTTCCCTGGTGTGTTGGAGAACACTTCAAAAGGTAACTAAATGCAGGTTAGTAAGACTTCAAAGGTTGACCTGCCAGTACATCTTAGGGGCCTTTAAAAGACACCAATAGTAACAATAGAAGTTCTGTTAGGGCCTTGCTTGATGTCAGCTAGTACGTGGAGAGGTAGCCATTGGTATAAGGATACGGCACAATTCAAAAACATTAATTACCGTAAATGATTATATATTAACAATGAGAAATGATTTTATAAGTAAATAGGTCTCATGGACTATATATTTGATATTACTATCCAAAAGAGAGTGGACATTGATAGAGATTGGTCACCTATACACAATAGTATAGAATACTACAAGGACGGACCTCGTGCTGACAGGAGCAGGTGCGGGGGTTTATGGGAAAACAACCAAAGAAAAGCAAGGTAGATCTCTGGGGAAGTATGTGACAGTATTCCAGTTTGCAATATTAGAATGGGCACAACTGTGCCTATTGAGAGGATATGCCAATGAGGACATCATTATTAGGACAGATAGTCAGGCTGCTATAAAGGACATAAGTTCACACACATTTTCTTCATCATTATTGTGGGATTGTTGCCAGTTGTTAGTTACACTATCAACCTGAAACCAGGTAAAATTGAGGTGGTACAAGTAAAGCTGCAGCAAAGAATTGTCTTGAAAAATGGATAAAAACAGAGAGCAGGGTTCGCTGGAAAGAATCTCAAAAGGAAAGCTCTACGGGTCACTGGCTCAACCAGATCAAAAAAACTCTCTAGGTATGTTGCTGGACACAGGAAACAAAACCAAAGGAAAATCTTAAGCTTTGTGATAGGACACGGTGCTTTTATGAAACATTTGAATACCATGGGATTAAACCAGGGTAACTTGAAATGCAGACTGTGGAATCAAAACTTGGAAACTACAGAACTAATACTTTTGAATGTGAAGCATTAGGATGTAGTAGACTAGCTATCGTCAGGCCAAATGTAACTCCAGAAAAGATAAGCGATCTAGCTAGGTAAATTCGATACCTTATCAATGGTAAAGATATATGCTAAGTAGAAGAATCAGGAGGTATATAAAAAGTCTTATAGGCTGAGGGGCCTAAGGGGTAAAACCCACATCCAATACTAACTACAATAATAATACAGTAGAGTCTCGGTTAACTGTCACCCTTTTTACCGTCAGTTTCTGTCAACCGTCAGGACAGGGGGGAAAATAGTACACATGTAATACATAATGATGTACCATATTATTATATATTTAATGTGGTATGAATGTTTACAAGTATCATACTCAAATTTGATTTTAAAGAATAAT
Source organism: Aphrophora alni (assembly GCA_963513935.1). Lineage (NCBI taxonomy): Eukaryota > Metazoa > Arthropoda > Insecta > Hemiptera > Aphrophoridae > Aphrophora > Aphrophora alni. The sequence goes on from OY740777.1 coordinate 25,489,098, forward strand.
GCGCTGTCTAAACAGTTGACCACGGCATTTCTATACAAAAATTTTATACTGTACAGTACTCAGTCTACTTGTAAACATGACATTATTCAAGGCACTATTGGGAGCGTGTCACCAATTCCTAGAACAGTGGCCAAACCCTCCTTTCCCTCCCAGTCCTGTGTCTTAGCAAACAAATCATAATGCTAATTTCGTGCTTGGCATCGAGTTAGTTAGTTTAATAAATAGAGTTACTGTAAATAGAAAATTTAAAAGTTTTACTAAATTTTCCCAAACCAATTTTTTTTAGTTAAAAAGAAATAACAGTACAGATATTCTGTGTTATAAACACTGTTCAAAACTTAATAGTACAGTATTTTTATCGATAGCCGATGACTTCCAGAAGTCTGGGAAGTCTATTTCTGTTATCCGTCTATTCTCTCATCCGTCACCCCACCGGTCCTGAGAATGATGGTTAATCGAGACTCTACTGTACTCCTTAAATTAGTTTCCAATGAATTACTGTGGAATTTTGAGTTACCTGTATATATTCTACAAAAGATCAATTATATGTAATAGTGGTGAAAAGCTAACCATGGCCATAAGATCCCAAGAGTGAAAAAAATTCACACACACGCAATTACAATTTTATTAACAAACGTTTTTGTCTTCTGTCTTGCAAAACAAATTTTCACTTTACCAAAGGCCAAAGTCTCACTGTGCAACCTACATTGAAAGCTGAAATTTTGCAAAAATAAACCTACAAATCAAATTTGTGTAATCGGCCCGGGCATTCTCTTAGGTTGTATATCAGTATACCAATGCAGGTAACATTCCCAAACTATTTTGACCTCAAAATGGATATTTCAGCAAAAACTCAATATTTCATTTGACACTTCACATAACTTTCTTTATACTATGTATTATTTGAAAAATAAATATATTTAGAATTGCTATAAAGTTTGTTTTCTTTACCTGTCAGTTCTCTCAGAGTAGTTCCAAAGCGTTCCACTGCTGTCCCAAGTACCGTTCATCAAGCGTTCTGAAACAACAGGTAGTTTCACATAAGTAATTATTTCCTACTAAGGAAGTGTCCCACAAAATGATTGTCATACTTCAGGACTAAAGAACTCACAATAGGTCATATGACAGTGAAATAGTGACCTAAAACTCAAAAAAGTAACCAAAGGTTACTCTTCTTTCTTTCTATATATATATATATATATATATATATATATATATATATATATATATATATATATATATTATGTATTTACTCTCTTTATATTTATTATGTATTTTATATATACAGAGTGTAAAGAAAAATTTCTTGTGATTACACATCTTCAAGCCATCAAGTTTCCATCAATTACAAACGGTCCAACCAACTGATTGTTAGGTATTCTTGCCCAAACATTTACTTTTGAAGAGTGTTGCATATGAGCCTCAACATATCAATGTGGATTTCTATCCGTCCAATAATGACTATTGTGCCAATAATCTGTCCATATATTTGAGCCGTAAAGCACTCCACAGATGACAGACAGATAAGCTCTGGAGACCTCGTAATGGATAATTCTAAAAATACAACATCAATTTATTGACTCATCACATAACTTTACTATGTGAGAAAAAAAGAAGTAGAGAATGTTTTAAGAATATATCCTACTAGCTGTACCCGGCCACTTGTTGCTGTGGCTCTGTCTAGTGGTGTAATTGTAAAGATAAATAACAATTAGTAACTATGGACACATCAACTATTTTGTTTTCACTTTGCCATTTGTACAACACAATCCAGCAGCTTCATTTTTGCATTACAATATGAGCAAACTGTGTTCATAGATCCAATAGCAACGCATTCGTAGGCACTATAGTCATTTGAAAAATCGTAACTGAAAGCAGCTCATTTCAAACTTGCAAGATTATTGGCTGAATGACGCCCTGAATGGGTCTGTGATACTCGAATCATTTCAATTTAATTTCTCTCTTCACGTTGCTGTGGAGTCCGATTAGACTGAAAATTATCTTGGTTTCTAGCATTTCGAGTTATTCAACCCATATTGCTTCGCCTGCATCTTATAGACGGCATGAGTCTTGAAATGAGTAAACATACACAAAAGAAACCAACCAACCAAACATAAATTGACGAACTTCATAAAATCGAGGAATAACACGCACTATTAGAAAATAACACACACTACTGAGTATCAAAATAACCTCAATTTAAATTTGTTTTGACATATACAAACAATATGTTAAAGATTTTTATTTACAAATCCTTATATAAATAAATACACAGCTGTTTACAATATTTTAAATTAGTCATCTGATAAAATCAAAACAAATCTTTCTTCCATAATAATAACATAGTAACTTTGAAGGCCAGTAGGGTGAAGCCCTAACATCCTATGACTTCAATTAATGATTTAAAGCCTTCTTGGGGATAAAAATCTGAATTACTATGCAAAATTTCAAAGCAATCGGTCCAGCCGTTCACGAGTTTTGCGCTTAGCAACACATTTAGCCATTCATTTTTATTTATATAGATAAAGCTAAGTTTGATGTTAATGAGCAAGTTGTATGCTTTCTTTGTTCTTTATGTATTATTCTTTATTGTTTTTGTATAAATTATACAATGGAAATTGAAATAGGGAAGTCAAGGACTATCTATATCTTGATATTAATTAGTGTCCTATAATATAAACACTTATATTAATATTCATTCCTTCCTCTAGTGCAGTGACCACCATTTATTTTTGATTAAAGTCAGTTTTTAAAATTCGTCAAATTTGATCATTGATTTGTAATTTGTGGTAGTGGTAAATATGTATGGGAAAATAATAAAACCAATGATCATGGCACATTCTTGTCTTACATTATTTACCATTTTAATAACAAAATAAAGGTTTTTTGTTTAAAAAGACAAAACAAAAAGATAGGAAATTTAATCATTTTTATTCTGCTATGTTAATGTTAAGATATTACAATAGATTGTAATCTAATAAACTGTGCAAAAAAACTTTGCACAAACTTTCTCAGACACTCATTCACAATGAAAATACTAAATATATATAGATATATATACATAGTACCCATTTCTGAATTTTTTTTTTTTTTTTCCAAATAACATAAACTGGCATTTTTGGAGGAATATCGATTAATATGTTTTGTTTAAGTTCAAATAATTAATTATTTATAAAGTCTTATTTCCTTATTATTTATATAAAAAATTATATGATATTGAATGGATGGGTGGTGAATGATGTAATTCCAGGTTCAAATTAGATAAATAAATGCTGTATCATTAAACATTGTACAAAATACTTTTCATGATGAATTTTGTCTGCCTAATGTGCTGTAACTTGTTATACAACTCAATGGTTAGAGTTTTAGTACAATTTAGGGCTATAATATAATTGACAAATTAGGTTTAAGAATTTTAAAGTTTTATTATTGTTCATAGTAAATTACATATCAATGCTACATAAATAAATTACATCAATTTGATCTTAAAATAATAATTACCTAACAAGGCACTAATTAGAGTTAACAATAGTTGATGTACTGCAGTTATAGACTACTTACTGACAATCAAATCTAGCTGCACAACTATTAAAAGTGATTTTAAAATAATTGAGCATAATTTTCATTGTTTCCAATTTTAATTAACAGGTAAATAACAACACCAAAATTGATTGTTTTTTGTAAATACATTCAATTTGCCTTAATTTAGGGGGGAAAAAAGTTGTTGACATTTTTTAAACTGATTATAGTTAAATGGCTTTCACATAGAAGCAAGATACCCATACGGACAAGTAAAGGCAATAGAGGAATGGAACATTTACCACTCCCCAACTTTGTTTCCCTGTCGCTGATGTTTCCTAAATTTAAATCCTAAAACAAATAGCACTTTACTATTTCAATGTAATGATTGTTTTGGAATGTAGGGAATGCTTTTATTGTATCACATACACTTCATGTAATTTTCTCCATATAGTAGGTTTTGTAAATTCATCAACTTTGATATTTTTTTCCTGTTAATTACTTTTCCAGTTTGTATTGAAAGCACAGTTGTACTCTTGTCACTACTACCCAAACCCTTTCTCACATCATCTATTTCACAAACATTTTCCCAACTCCGGTACCTCTTGACGCTCCATCAGTAATATTTATTTGTAGGTTACATTCATCACTCGTCTCTTTTAAATATTCTAGTATTTTAAATACAATTCTGCAAGTTTGTCCTCAAAAAACCAGTCTGATGCTCACTCTGGAGTACCCAGAGAAATTATTATTTATACAAGTTATTTTTTTAAAGAAACAATAACCTCTCCTTAATTTATAACAAATTATTTAATAACAGAACTATACCACTCACAAACTATGCTCCAAAATTGGAATCCTTTAATTCAATACTTCTACCAAAACAGAAAACATTTGTAGTGGTTGAAGAACGTCAGCTTACTACACTTACCTCTCCTCAAATATAGCAAACGTTGGGACAGGTCGCTTTCTATAGGAAAAGTAAATGTTTAAAATAGAAACTGAAATAGTGTTTTAAAATACACGAGACAACATGTATGTTTAAAAGACATTGTTTGTTAGGAAAAAAAGGAAAAACATGCACAATGTTTTTAATTAATGTATGTTTTTAATGTACCTATTAATTAAAATAGATAATTAATAGGTACTGCAGATACCTTAAAGTAGATCATTAATCAGCCATGACCCCATAAAATATGAAACCAAGGTGTGATCGCTAAAGAGGTTTATGTTTTTCTTGCAAAGAAAACTGAAATAGGTCAGGTTCGGTTTGTCAACAAGACCAATTTTTTATTCAGTTCACTTAAATATACCATGAGTCCTAATTTTGTCATAGCCTAAAGTCTAACCAAGACCTTGTTTCAGTAGAAATGAGATGGCATATTTACAATGTCATAACTATTACAAGACCAACAAAAATTAATACCAGTATTTCATTTTCTGGCAATTTTTCACACAACTTATGGTTTAATTTTTTTTTTAATTTGTCCATAAAATGTTTATGGTCTTTGATTGCAATGGGTGGGTATATTCTGATGATTTTAAGTAAGACCTTGAAATTTCACAACTGAAAAGTTTCATTTCAATGTCTTAAATGTTATGATTTACCCCTAAAACTGACAATTATAGAAAGTCATCGAATAATGTTTAAATGGTCTTTGTTTTGCAATGGGTGGGTATATTCTGATGATTTTAAGTAAGACCTTGAAATTTCACAACTGAAAAGTTTCATTTCAATGTCTTAAATGTTATGATTTACCCCTAAAACTGACAATTATAGAAAGTCATTGAATAATGTTTAAATGGTCTTTGTTTTGCAATGGGTGGGTATATTCTGATGATTTTAAGTAAGACCTTGAAATTTCACAACTGAAAAGTTTCATTTCAATGTCTTAAATGTTCTGATTTACCCCTAAAACTGACAATTATAGAAAGTCATTGAATAATGTTTAAATGGTCTTTGTTTTGCAATGGGTGGGTATATTCTGATGATTTTAAGTAAGACCTTGAAATTTCACAACTGAAAAGTTTCATTTCAATGTCTTAAATGTTATGATTTATCCCTAAAACATAGAAGGTCATTCATTAAATTAGAAAATCGAATATTACAACTTCACTAACAATAATTGATTTTTTATAGCAAAAAAAAATTGTTAAATGTCATTTTATTTTATTTTATTAAAGAGTAGTGTACTGTATACTAAAATAAATCTAGTAGATTATACTAAGAGAGTCATCATCTGGGTCCAATCTCTGCATCGATCGACTGGTGGTTTTCTCTCCTCCAGGAGCTTATAGTCATTCATCCTTAATCATTTGTAATTTGTGATGTGTTAGAAGGTTGCAAGACAAAGAATTACCAAACTTTTTGTACTCTATTGTAACGATTGTTTGTGTTCTGGTGTCTATTGAATGGACTTAGAATATTTGTCACTGTCTTAACTTAACCTAACTTTAAATCCTAACAGTACCCAAACAAAAATGGTAGTTCATGAGTTAAAGGTAAAATCATACAAAATCGGTCAAGGAGCAGCGGTTATAAAAGATATAATTTCTCTCAATCGGTTCTATTGAATTGTTCAAATATGGATATTAGCGACACAAACCAGCATGCAAAGTCGTGAATAAAAGAAAATTACTGTTTTAGACAAATTTCCAAAAACGAAGATTTTTTTAAACCTAATTTTCACCAAATATAAAATAATGCTTAGGATGACTTTATTATACAAGGGAAATAAGTTTCAACTCTATTTAAATATCAGTTTTTTTTTAATTTCTATAACACACATTGTAGATGGTTTATTTTGGTTGACAACTGCCAAACTGACATTGGTAGTACAGTATTTTGCTTTGTGAATGGATATGTGATTTTATTGCACCATTAATTTTTAAATAAAGTATATTGTGAAGAAGGAAATGATCATCAGTAAGAAAGTTGTGAGAGGTTACTAGACTCTAGATTGTGGAGAAACTGTGTCAATGACTCACTATGGATCCTGTTTAACAGTTTCATTTCACACTTGACTGGAAAGCAATCCATTCACCAATGCAACCTTGTTTTGTATTATTATGTTGTTTTTACACGTTTCCAAAACTTTATGGACCATGGAAACTCTCTAAAAATTATATTCCATTATCAACAATTTATTTTATCAATATTTCGGTAGTTCTTTGAACTTAAAGCAAAATAAACGCTGGAAAAATATTGAACAAACTTTCTCATTCACTTGTCCCCAAAACCAACCAAAACTAATAGTTACCAAAAATGTCAGTTCGGTACTTGTAAATAGAAAATTAAAAATAAACCATAGATGTCGTCTTTAAAAAATATATACATATATTTAAATACAGTATTGACTAAACATAAATCGTATTTATTTATATCAAGCCTTCAGTGATGGCGGTTACTTTTGTTTCAGAACCGTGCTACAATTTAACATACAGGTTTGGGTTATTAATGTTTATATTTCAATAAAATATGAACAAAATAGGTAGATCTAATTATGAGAAAGTACAGATTTTATAACAAGCAAAAGGTTGAATTATGAGTTTTTACTGATAAATTATGAACCGGCAAATTTAGAGATTGCCATGAATTAGTTTTGTTTAGGTCCTTAGAGCTACATTTGAGTAAAATTTGATTAAATGAATTAACAGCCGATTTTTATAAAATCGTAATTTTGTGGTTTTTCCTTAGACAGCTATCCCCGAATTTTTAATTATCAACGGAAAAAATCCTGATATATATAGCCAAAATATATCCATATACCAAATTTGATTAAAATCAGTCCACACATTGGTTTGTACAGCATTGCCATACGACAACTGGACATCATTTCCAAAATCACTTATATCTGCAAAAAAACTCGACATCAATTTTATAACCTTTCTCTGTAATACGTATATATATATATGAGAAAGTAAACACATATACTGACCTGGTCATTGTTAAAAGTGCAACAAAATTTGTCTCTTATAGTCTAAAATTGTCGGTCTTCAAGGTTTTTGTTAACAAAACTTTTATAATAATTATTAATATGGTTTAATCAGACATTTCCCATCATTTAAGTATATGAAAATTAATAAATGACGTTTCAAGAGTATAAATCAACTCTCGTTTGAAAGTGTAAAACTAAAATATAAAAGAGAAAAACATCAACATAACCTATCAGCCATGTTGGAAACTAAAACTAAATCTATAATCTTTTGCCCCTTTTTACAAGAGTTTTGTTCTTGATCACATCATGATTCCTGCTCAGGATGGTTTTTCATCCTTGAGTTCTTTTCTTAGATTATAGATTTAGTTGTAATTTCCAACATGGCACTAGGCTATTAGGGATGATTTATACTATCGAAATGTTATGTATTAGTTTTCTTATACAAAAATGATACGACTACCATTAATATCAATTTCGATTAAAACCATATTAATAATATGAAAAATCCAACATTATCAAATAACTATTATAACAAATGAAAAAGTTTGGTAGAACAAAAGAATTAACGAAACATTGAAACGATACATTTGTTATTTAAATGTTGTAATTTTAAACCTCATAATAGATTGGAAGTCAAACACTGGGAGATGAGAAAAAAACAAACACTTATAATTTACAGTCAGTTTAACACCACTACCGATTTCAACCTCTAATTTCCAAGTGAAAAAGAGAATTACAATAGCTGTACTAAATGTTTCCAAAAATCATTCCAAAACTTCAGGAACTTATTTCTCTTTCAAAACCAATGAAAAAGTTTATATGTATAAACATATTTCCTCAAATACTTAGTTTTCTATCTAGCATTCATTTTGTGTTTCTAATTTTAAAAATTATATATTTTTAATGGTAATTGATATGGAGTTGAAATTTTCCTTGCAACTTAGTGTTATAAATATCCAATTTGAGAAAAATAATCAACCGATTTCCTTTAGTCATTTTAAAATGGCGACTATTTACACTTTTTACCATCAAATATCTGAAAAACTGTTAATTTTACAAAATATTTACAGACACAAAATAATTTTATTTTTAGTAACAAACAAAATGTTTTTATTATTCTTTCTGTAGCTTAAAGGACAACTAAGTTATCGAGACAGCCAATAATAATAGTATGTAATAACTAATATCATAAACTTCTGTGTTTTGTAGTAATGTGTATCAAAGCTTTACACTACAGGAAGATTTGCAATAAGAATTTGCAGAAATCAAAAAAAAAATGGTTTTAGGTTAATCTTGGGTGTTGTATACAATTACAAATAATTAATGTTTTCACTTTTTTGTTAATAACGTATCCTTTATGCTACAGAGAAATAAATTTTTTTGTTCGTCACTAAAAAAGGAAAATATTTTGTCCCTTGTAAATTTTTGAAAAAAAATAATAATATTTGAGATATATGACATTAAAAGGTTTAAATAGCTGCTATTTCAAAATGAGTACATAAAATTGGTTGTTGATTATTTTTCTCAAATTGGAACTTTATAACATGCAAAATTTTAACTCCATATCATTTACCGTTAAAGAGATGTGATTTTTTTTTTCTTGTCACAAACACAAAATGGTGACTAAGTAGAAAGTTAAGCATTTTAGGAAACAAGTTTATATAAAGTTTTTCATTGGTGTTAATGTGATGAACAAGCTCCTGAAGTTTTAGAACAACTTTTGCAATCACCTTCAAACAGCTAAAACATCTTTTTTGTGATAGGCTATGTCAAAACAACTAATGTCAATTTTTTGTCCCTCATATATTCCTTTTAAGAGATGTTTTTGAATGCTGTCTATCTATAATGAGTGCAGCAGTACCATTATCATTACCTTTAGTACATAAGTACAATAGTGGCCACAAAAATATACATAGGAACATGAAAACTTGGGATAGAGGACTATAGTGTGCATTAAAATTCAGTAAAGCGAATTGAAAATGTAAAAATGCAGTCCATTTTGGACATTTTTTTGTTCATGTCTCGTTATTATTCAACTACTAACACATTTAATTAGATACAAATTTGCAGATTTCAATCCTGCATGTAATAGTACAGACTCTATCACTCTTTGACAACTAATAACAAAGTTATTAGGTATTTAAAATGTAATTTTGAAAATTGACATCTCAATAAAATATGATATTCGTATAGTTACGAGTCACTTTTTTTGCTCATATACATGTTCACTTAGTTTTACTTTCACACAAATACATAATAAAGGAAAAGTTATGTTTTAAAGTCCTTTGAGTTACATATGTGCAGTGCTCTACAGCCTAAATTTGTAGATCAATCTTAATCAAATTTAGTATGTGGGCATATTTTGGGCACATTTGGTTGTTTTCATTATTTAAAAATTTTAGGGTAGCTACTATTGAAAAACACAAAATATGATTTTCTCAAAATTGGCTCAAACAATTATTATCAAATTTTGTTCAAGTGTAACCTCGAAGGACCCAAATAAAACGTATTAGTCACCATCTCTCCAGAAATGTTGGGTCGTGAGTTTATCATTTACAAAAATATATATCAGCATGGGGTTGTTTATAATATGCAATTTCTCAAAATTGACTCTACAGATTTCGTTTACATTTAAGTAAAAATGTGAAAATTAATAACCCAAACCTGTGTGCAAAATCACAAGTAATCAAATATTACGTTCAATGGCAATAAACAAAATAAACTCCTGACCGAATTCACTAAAATCTCAATTTTGATGAAATATGACTTAGGCTGCGGACATGTTTATGGAGAACTACCGAAATGTCATTTTCGGTAAAGATTAGTTTTTAACTGGTTTTGGTCATGAACAAGTAGAAAATCTGTGCATTGTTTTCGCACCATTATTATTTATTATTTTGATTATTAGTATTATTTTTCTAGATAGTTCAGATTTTTATAGGATCTCTTGTTTAGTTTCATTTAGGATTGAAATCTGTTGCTTTATGTAGCAATTTTTCTTTCATATTTGTAACGTATATAGATCTATTTGGCATTTATTTTGTTTCTATTCTATATCAGAAGCATTGACCAAGAGAAATTAACATCAAAGACTTGCTATAAATGCTGTTTAAATTCACACTTGGTTTGACTAGGCCTACAGTGATAATGCTATGTTCTAGTTGTTTTCATAATGTTCCAGCTCACTTACGTAGGTACTACAAATTTTTATCTACATCTTGTTTTTAATTTTTATAGGAAATCCATTGTGATAGGAAAAAAAATGATGTTCAGTATAAATCCATTTTAGGTATCCCACGTGTAAAATCAATTTTTTACAAAATTTTTGTCTCTTTTGAATATTTACAAAATTTCTTCAAAACCATTTAACCTAGGAATAAATTAGCCAACCTAGAATGTTGGAGCACTTTGTAGAAAAGGGATATTTTGCTATAAATAGTGTGGCGTACCATATATGGGTACCCTAAGTTGCCTACCGTGGGGGTTCTAAGCCACAAAACAAGAGATAACTAACAGAGGGGATGGAAGATAACATCACCTCCACTCTAGGGGAAATAAGATAGCCGCTGACCTCCCAGAAGAGTGCATGCCGCCTTCAGTGAGTACGGTTGTGTGTTGTGCCATTTCATATCGATTATTTAACTGTAGGCTCAAAAACTCAATATGAGCACTTAAATCCGAATAATGGGTCTTAAGCCCAAAGGAGTTTGAGCCGGCGCTCATTCCCTATTAATTATGTAATGTATTAATTAACATCCACATCCAAAATTAAGTGAAATATAAGTGGTAATATAAGTATAGTCCCTAATTATGTAAGTTACAATTAGCATTAACATATATTAAGTTTACCATATAATTAGATTAAATAATAATAAGGCTTGTAGTCTGGTGAGAGAAATCAAAAAAGAGTTGGGAAATTAAATTGGTGATTCATGTTCCTCTGGCCAATCATCCTCACACATCATTTCTAACATTAAGGTAGTGTTGATAATAACCACCTGCAAGTGCGTAAATGTTACAATTTTCACCCAAGGGCAACCTAACCGTTACAATAGAATTGGTTCACCATAATCAGGAGGTTGGTTTGATTTGGTTCTTGAACATATTCTCATCCGGTACTTAAAAAGCTCTGATGGTCTGACACAAGGAAGAGAGATCAGTGATTCTGTGTTAGCAAATTGGGTTTGTGGGTCATCTGCCATCTTCTCATCAGTAGAGGATTTTTCTGGAGTGGTATTTTCAAATGGAGAGCACCACAGATTTCCGTGTGTCACGGCCTGTGACTTAGGGTCTTTAGGGATATAGGGATAGTTATTTTTAAGTTATAGTTAAGTCAAAGTTTTTTAAGACTAGTACCAACATATTAATTTCTTTGTCAAATAAACATACACATTCGAGCAGAATAACTTTTAGTTTCATTTGATACTCCACACATAACATTTCCAAAAATAAATTTTTCAACTTTGTAGTTTTAACCCCTTAACTATCCCAAGGTCATTTTTTTATTCCGTTATATCTTCCTATATATGGGGACAATAGAAAGAATATAAATAGAAAGTTTGAAATGCGTAGGATTAATCGTCTTGTCTGTGTAAACTGGTTGTGACTTACAGACATACAGACACATGCGTAAAATTATAAGGGTCCTTAGTTTTATCTACAGACCATAATAAAGAGAAAACAATTAAAATGCAAATCCATATTTTAATGGCTACTTTTAATGTGGTTTGTCTCACATGTCACAAAAACTGGTTTAAAATTTATTCATGCTATAAATTTCTCATTGTGTGGTTAGTAAGTTATATTCGTACTACAAATAATTTTTTTTTTTTCAGATTTGTAGGTCATGCCATCTTCAAGTGGGACATGATATCTGACACTTTAAATTTGCCCTAGTACCAACGCATTAATTTTTTCATCAAATAAACATACATATTCATAATAAGAATAATTTCTTAATTTTATTTGATACCCTCACATACAATTTTTTTTATTTCAGTAGTATTTGCCTCATAACTATCCTAAGGTCTTTTTTTTCTGCTACATTTTCTCTATATCTGGGACAATACAAAGAATATAAATTCTAAGCTTGAAATATATAGGAGTTATCGTTTTGCCTGTGTAGACGGGTTGCGACTTACAGATAGACAGATGGACAGACACATGCTTGAAGTTATAAGGGTCCTTAGTTTTAATTAATGAATTACTTTATACTTTAATTTATAAATACTACGGACAAAACAATACGCACATGGACTGAAACTCAGTTGTTAGCTCTACAATAATTCAAATTCTACAATTCAAATCACATCATTGTTGAACAGCTGTTACTATTGTATTGCCAAATTATGAAATAAAAAATTCCCTATTTATTGGTAAAAAACAAAGTTATTATTGGCCAAATATTAAAAAAATGTGTTTTTTGACTTCAATTTTTGAATTTTACACTGGTTTTTCTCAAAAACTACTTAACTTACAGTTCTGGGACCTGTTTTATTCAATTTTTCAGGTCTAAACCATAAGAAACAATTGAATTTGCCTTTTAATTTACCTTGCCAGAATTCCAGGAGGCCCTTATTTATCCAGGGTAGAAAATTCTGGGCGAAATTATTCGCTAGCCATAACTCGCAATGAAGCATTTATGGACCTATGTTTATATACTTTTCTTCTTTACTTTTACATGTAGAATAAGCTCGTGAAGTTTCTGCATATTGTGATGTATACAATTGTACAAGAGTGGGAATATCGCGTGACATCGTATGATGTGTGACGTCATATGGTTCGATATGTCATACGACAAATTAATAAATGCTATTGGCTGCAATCCAGTACCTTTTCCCACCAGCCCTTATTACTGACGCTTTCCCTGGCTACATATTCAAGCCAGTCTTGAACTCACCTTCCTACCTGAAACACGCAGTCGTAGCTAAAATCTAATACAATGTGTTTTATTTAATATGAACCCAAATTTAGTAATATCGTTACCATATATTACAGTGGCAACGAGCATATATTACACATATCTTCGTGAATCACCCTGTATAGCCTATATCAAAACGGTATAACAAACACACAGAACACAATTCTCACAAAAAATACTAGTTATAGTTTGATTGGTGTAGCTCGTGTATCACTGAAGAGGACGACCTTGTCGTTGAAACGCTTCTGATACTTAGGCGTGTTTTTTGTGAGAATTGTGTTCTGTGTGTTTGTTATACTGTATAATTTTTCTCATAAGTCAAGCTCAACATTTAATATATATTAAAACGTTTTACATATCTAGTAACTCCTCCCATTTTATAGAAGAACTTTGTAAAAATATCTTAGTTATTACTTTCTCACATATACATAGTATATATATATACATGTATACAAACAAAGTCTATTAATACTGGACCTGATCGCTTACCATTATCATTGTGATCTAACAGAGGGCTGTCGAGCTGACGTTGCAACTGCCGTGTTTCCTGAGTCAAACTTCGGACTCGAGTGAGCAGTTCCTCATAGCTCGACACTGGTAACGTCATCCCGACTCATCTACAAACAGACATAAGTTGATATATGATTTATACATTACAGTATTTCACATAAATATATTAAATAACAACAACATAAAACAGTGTGTGTTATTTATTTTTATATATAGGCTATATATTTTTTTTGTGCTTACCATTTTTATGCTTGTTAGATTAATCAAAATGGGAGGGTTGGTAAAACAGAGAAAAACTTACCACCACCAACAGGGCTTGAACAGGGCGTATCATTTGACAGCTTACTAGTAGTATTAACTATAGCCACATAATCAAGCACTCTACTAACTGACCTATGCCAGTCCCAAATTTGTATTCTTTAATCCTCGAACTGATGATGAATCGCCTGTTATAAAATTTGTAAATTTGGTTACTAGGGTAACTAATGTAAGAAGTGTTAAAGATTAACAAAATATATGTGTTTCTTACTCCCAGTTTGCTGTTCAGAGATAATTAATATAAAAGTGTTTTAAATTAGTTTGAAATAATTCTATAAAGACAGCAGGGGGTATTTAACCCAATATTCCCCATAGTTGATTTTTGGTACGATTTATTATTGCGAAATCGACTAGCTACAAATCCAGAAATAGTGGTGTTTTAAAAACGCTTTGATTTTACATATAAAGAATATTATGTAGGTACTGGAAATGGCTGCACCAATAATCCGTTATACTCTTCTAACTTATTTATATTTTACTGCTGTAACTGCAAACTGAAGTATAGGATGGTTGTACATTAACAAATTACCTACAATTTACGAAAGAGTAGACCACAACTTTATGAACAAGCTGTACTAGCTGTAATATAAAACAGACAAAATCAATATGGTAGAGAAGTTTCAAGGGCAGTTTTTAGTCACCCATTCACAGCTACTTACAGTCACAGTAATTACTTTACAAGAAGGATGTTTTAACTCATTCTAAATGTAATGTTCTATTTCACTGAAACTTCATGAAACTAATGTGCACTGATACAATCATTCTACCTTTCCATATAAAATTAATTTCTATCCACTTCTCTAAATGTCTTAAACATCAATATTATTCAAATAACTAATATTAAAATAATTTTATTCTATTTATAATTATTTTAGATATACAGAATGAATAGTGAACAATGTGCCAAAAAATCTGGGTGGCAGTGCAATTCATTTGTAATAAAATTGGCCATAGTAAACGCCATATATCGTTTCGTTCAAGATAATTATTTCACAGTTTTTTTTTTAAACATGACTTTAGTGTTAAAAATTCTATTTTCTCTGTGACAATTAAGCAGTTTCTGTGAGTTTTCGATGTATTCTTGCAAACACACTTCTGCTGGGAGCAGTTTGTTCTGGATAGTATAGTCTTCCTCGGTTCTACATGCATTTGCATTACAAAAACCAGAAATAAAATGCATGTTAACATAGTCACTATTTATAATAAGAACTGACTATAACAAAATAACCTCAAAACTAACACTAAAAACAAAAACAATGAAAAGTAACACTACACAAATAATTAAGCACTTTGACTAGGGGTAATGTAACAATACTAAATGAATTTACGTATTAAGACAAGAAAGATGTTTATCAGGGGCTTTGCAAAATAAAAATGTAAACCCAACACTGAATTTATATTTCAGTCCTATCTCTGCTCGCTATTTTAATTAACCATGTCTAAGTTCTTTTTTTAAATGAAATCGTTTAGGATACATAAAAGTTGGTGTACAGTAATTGTAAAATTTTCAGCCATAGAACCACCAAATTTGGAGTTGAAAAAATGAAAACATTCTCGATACTTGTTTTTTAAAGGTGAATTAAAAACCTTTCAGTAAACCTGGAACACAAAAATAAAGACCCCTAACCCTCAAATAATTTAACAGTGTCAGGGTCGGAAAAGAAAAAGACTTAGTCATGAGAGACCTGATATGATAGATGAAAGAGAAGGATCTAGTCCAACATCACATTGAAAAAATGTAGATCCAGCTTAATCCTCGGGATTGCCAAGGCTTTAGTGAGCCCCTGAAGGGTTCTCCATATATAACCACATACATCATTCAATAAAAATTGATTTATTCGTTTATGGTGTACAACATTGCACAGGCAACATTACAAACACTACTTTTTCGGTCTCATGAAATTTTACAACCAATATAGTTTGTTGACTCATCATATAACATTTGACTCATAATTTCTCTAAATTACATCCTCAGAAACTACACTTAGTTGGATCTACACCTTTTTCATCTTTCTTATCAAGTCTTTCTTGATTAACTTTTCTTTTCCAACCCTGACAATATTAGAGTATGACTGAGGCTTTTCACCTTCAAACAAGAAGACACAATTCTTTAAATTACTTTTTTTTGAGAAGGTATAAATCAAAACCTGTTCCAGAAGTAAAAAAAAAGGGGGTAAAGCGTGTTTTAAAACCACAAGACTTAGCGTCTGTAGGTTACAATAATAATAATAAATATATAGGCAGTTATTTTTATTGACTTTTACCGTTATGGGCTGTTTTTTAAACGGCAGTTTAAATTGTACAGTCAGACATAAGCGTGAAATTATAAGGGTCCTTGGTTTTACTTACAGACCTTAATAAAGAGAAATCAATTAAAATGCAATCCATCTTTTTATAGCTATTGAATTGTTTGTCTCACAACTCACAAAAACTGCTTTTAAAACTTATACCTTTCACATTTCTCATTGTGTGGTCAAATTAAGTTGAATTTGTCACACAAAAAACTATAATATATGATTTTACACTGCAATTTAATTTCAAATCCAAGTATTTTTTTCCGGGGTAAAGTTAAGAGAGAGGAGGAGGGGCATGATATCTGACAATTTATATTTGACCTAATGAGAACTTTTTTTTTTGTCAAAAACATCCATATCCATTTGTTTTATACATACACAATAACTTCTAGTTTTATTTGATAACCCACACATATTTAAAAAAAAATAAACTCAAAAGGTTTTGCCCCTTTAACTACCCCAAGTGTCACTTTTGTTTTATTAACACTATATTTTTCCTATATGTGAGACAATAGAAAAAATATAAATGCAAAGTTTGAAATATATATATATAGGATTTATTGTCTTGTCTGTGGAAACTGGTTGCGATTTACAAAAACATATGCACGTGAAATTGGTCTTACCTACAGACCAAATGGAAATTAGACGAGGTAACTAGTAAATATTGTTTATCTAAATTATTTGAATGAACATCTGCCGAGTTCAATTAGCATGTCTAATTTAAATCAATTACCAGAGATAAGTTGACTCTATTGTGAAGGTCAGACATAGAGGTGCTAAACAAGGCTCAAGATCATGTGCAGTGAATCATATCTGAGGTCTAAGCCGTTGCCGTTACCAGCATTTATTGTTACATCGGAAAAGCTTTTTGTAGGAAATGCCAACTGGAGGTTTTGGAATGATATTCATATGGTCATCTAGAGCTCAAACGTATTGACAAATATTGATGAATTTTTAATATGAAAATATTTTGGCGATATTTCGAGTTATTTTTTCTCAATAAGAAGTATAAAGTAAGATTGGTTTTCACAGAATATATGGAACTCAGATTTTGTTACTGATCTTCAAGTTGTTGTTTTAAAATTATTTGCTTTCAGTAGTGGTCGTCATCTGTACGTACGACCAATATTGGCCACAAAAATTAAGATAGGAACATGAATTTTTATAAAGGGGACTGTTAGTGTGCTCATTTAAAACCCTATTTAAATTTTAAAAATAGAATTGAAAATATAAAAATGATGGCCATTTTTGTTCATATCTCGTGTAACACTAAATTAGATACAAATTTGCACATTTCAATTCTGTATATTATAGTACCAACCTCACCTCTCTTCGGTGACAAATAGCAAAGTTATTGTCAAACATGTAATTTCGAAGCCTGACCTACGAAGAAAATGTGGTATTCGTATAATTACAGTCCGTAAGAGACTTATACCTGGACTTTCATATAGTGATCAAGGGAAATTGCAAGCGAAAGAAGAGATATCATAACTACTACTGGTTATAAAGACATTGACTTAGCTCCATTCCTCTGTCAACGTTTGTCATGTTGCCATCTCGTCTTATCGTATGTTTGTCGTCTTTATTTGTTTACAAACAATTGGACAAACTTTCTAACAAGAAAAATCGTTATATATTTTTAAAAATTGCTGCCTATTTTAAAAAATGAAGAGTTTTACAATTTTGTTTAAATTTGGTAATTAGGCTCAGATTTAGAAACAATTAAACAACTTGCTAATCAGAAATATTATTTTATAAATTTCAAAATGGCGGCAAATTTACAAAAATGATGTTTTTTAAACCTTTTAGTAGTAGGTTTGATTTTTATTAAATTTGTTATTTAAGCTCACATTTGTTAAATTAATACCTCCTCCGTTCTCGGCTTCTTGTTTCATAAAACTATATACATTTGATATGATTTCACGAGATTGACTGCGGAGGATTTTACTCCCACCAACTTTCTTCCTGACGTTTTCATCTTCTATCAAAACACAGTAATTCATGCAAGACTGAGCTCATTGTTTCCCCCACTACACCAACCTGCCCAAAAACGATTTTGCATCTCGATGACTTACTAAAGGCCCCCATACACGTACCGGCAAGACTGTCAGTCTTGCCTGAACAGTCGGCCGGAGACCACACATACTCCGGCCGCCGGTCACCGGCGGACTGTTCAGGCAAGACTAACAGTCTTGCCGGTATGTGTATGGGGGCCTTTACTGTACGAAATCCGGACACAAACGTAGGGAGTGAGACGATCCTCAAATATGTACCACAGGATCTAGACACTAACACAGCGAAGCAAGTGGAAATTTTTTAATATATACACATATCATAAACATAATATATGAAGATCGTTAGTGCCTTAGCCGACGTCAAGTAATTATATACACAATTACGACATTCAGAAAACCTGTGTAAAACCAATTTTGTACAATCTTGATACGCTACCAGATAAGAACCTTGATATATCCATACAATTTCCAGAAACCAACTACAATTACATTTAGAGAATCTGCATATTATTAATTTCCATTAGCTAATGCTGTTGATCAATCCTTAGTTTCACACTCATTGTTTCTTTTTTCGCATGACATGTTTCAACTCTTTATCAGTCAATATCTACTATACATAATACAATCACGGACACGTTTAAGATAACAAAAATACTGGCGACACACGTAGTCAGTGTCTTGTCGCGGTGAAGTTCGAACTAACTAGGCCTAATTCAAAAAAATCGATCAAACTGTTTTTGAGAAAAAAGGAATTTGGGGGGGATTTGGTCTTTTTTGTTGTTTAAAGACGAAAAACCTCTCGGTAATCATTGTCTTATTGAAAAATAAAAAAACATACTGTAAAATAAAAATCTCATAGCCCTCGATACACAATAGCATCAGGGTCAAAAAATAATAAGAGTTGGTCAAGAGAGAACTTATAGGACCTAACCAATGATAGTTTTGGTCTTATGGGTAGTAACTCTAAATTTTGAGATTGTAGGAATAGCCAAAACATGCCCCCAAATCACAATTGGCCAACCAATTGTGCTGTGTCACTCTAAGGATGACAGCATTCCTTCCAGGATTAGTTCCATAAAAAAAGTCAACATTGCTTTGTTTGTTCATTCATTACACAAGTTAGAAAGTAAAAAGATCCTGAGATCCGTTAAAAAGCGGTGGATCCAGAATGTGAAGAGAATATTACATTCCTGCCACAGCATTGAATGAACAAATAATGACATTCTCATCTTAAACAACAAAGCCTTTCCATATTTCTTCACCTCGCTTTCACTTCTCCACAATTATTTCCTCTAAATTGGACCTTTTCAAATGTATTGTTAAAACTTACAATAAAATACACGTCATACCTTACGTAGAGCCAATAATAACGATGCTCAATATTAATTGACGATTCCTCTAACCCATAAATATAAATGATACAAAACATTGCACAAATTTTCTCACTCATAACGCCTCATAACTCATAGTGCCTTTGAAAAAGAAATTAATAAAAACATAAACTGGATTCGCTTGTGCCATGAACAAGTATCCACAGCTTAAATCGTATTTCATTATAATTGAGTTTGTATTGACAGTGGTCAAGATTCATATTATTACTACACAGTATTTGAAGAGTTTGTGTCATTAATCTTTACAATTTACCAAATTTGGAACGAAATCCGATTATAGTAGATTTTATTTTATTATCAAGAACAGATAATATCAGAATCAATACATTTTTATTTGTGTATTTGGAGGTTACATTTGAGCAAAATTAAAATTTAGAGTTGATTTTTCCCTTTATTTATGACAGCTACATAAATACAATTTTGAATTTTAAAAAAAATTAAGTTTCGAGATATGGTCAAAATATGCCTATATATTAAATTTAATTAATGACAGTCCACGTGATTGAAGTATAGAGCTTGCAGCACACGATAGATGACAGACAGACAAGAAGAAATCTAATCTAACTAGACAGATCAGGAGAGCTGGTAGCCAAAGTACTTTTAGTGGATTTAAAGGAGATTGAAAAATGTTATCAGGGCCTCTCATCATCATTTAAGAAAATTTTGTTTTAAATTTCAAAATTACTTCTTATTTCCTTACAGCAGAGCCCTTTTAAATACACTATTCAATTAATGAGACTAGTACTTTATGAAATGATGTTTTAAAATTGAATAACAACAATTACATGAGCAGAATATATAGAACACAAGATATCTTCAACCAAGGAATTCTTAGAAAACATATTCTGGATAGACTGTAGAGCACTTTTGGAATCGGAACACAAAAGATAGTAACGAAAACCAGATGGCATTTTTTTGATGTTAGACGTTGTCAAATATCAATTAGTAATATTTAGATTTCAGTATCCATTTTTAATGCATTACTTCAGTTAGGGTCATTTTTTTTTTTCATTTCTGACATACTAATTCCAAAATTGTTAGATCTAACATTTTATTTTATTAGACAGGTAAATTCTATGGACATTCGTCTAAAAAATGATATAATGCAATTGTGATTTTCATTATTTTACTATTTTTGTGAATTTTAAAAAATAAGCCCATCTTTTCATCCGCCTTGGAGTTTATTCGTAAAAACTTTCTATTTCAAATGAAACTTTTTTTTAATTGATTTTTTTCCCCCTTTTTTTCCCTTTTTTTCCTTTTTTTTCTTTTTTTTCAGTCGTATTTACAAATAAACCACAAAAATTTTTTTGCTTGTATATTTAACTATTTATGTGGAATTTTCTCTTCCGTTAGAGCAATTTTTTCATTCCTGGCATAGGCTACTAACTCCAAAGTGTTTACATCTTTATTAGATAGGTAAATGTTATCGACCTTTTTCTAAAACAATAATATAAAGTTGAGTTTAGTATTATATTGCAATTTTTTATGAATTTAAAAAAATTGCAATATGTACTAAAAAGACCAGTGTTTTAAAGAGATAATTAAGGAAACTTCAAAAAAAGGTTCTAGAAGCATGGTGAAGTGTAGACCAATATATGTATGGTAATGGACATCACATTGGACATAAAATATAAAAATCTTCACTGAAATCTCCTCCTATAATTTTTATCACCCAGTCCTCATTTAATCTCATTACTCTTTATTTGGACGTACTCATAAATCCTCAAAAACCGGAAACATTAGACAGGGGTGGTATCGAAGCCTATTGTGGAACGATGACGTAAAAAGTCAGCTGTGACGTGTATTGCACCAATCTATCAATCAGTCTTATCCATGCATGTGACTCGAAGACTCGTTGACATTTTCAAAGTTCAACACTATTAAAAAAACGTTTTACGCTACTGGATTACAGGTTTCTCTCTTAATACATGGTCAATAGCAAAGTAGGGTGAGGTGGGGTAATTCTGGCAGGCAAACGTAAAAGTCAACTTTAAGCTATTGTAAAAAAAAAGACAAAAAAAGTTTTAAAAACTGTTTATAAATATTTGGTTATCTCTCTATCACCTCTCTTAAAAAAATCTCACACCTCCTATGGGGGCGGGGGGTTGTGAGATTTCTTTTTTTTAACCGCAAAATGCCAGAATTACCCCGACCTTGGGGTAATTCTAGCACCTCTTTACAGCTCCCATAGTGTAAGCATTACAATGGATATGGGGCAATCATGGCATAGAGCTTTCTTTCACCTTTTAAATGATGTTCTTAAAATAATTTTATCCTTTTTTTAACAGAGTAATGGGAAAAAAACATTTGTGAGACGGAAATCTTGAAAATCAGCCTTTACTTCTTTACTATAAAAACATAAAAAACCTTATAAAACATCTCTAAAATGTTATATTACTGTATGTTGCTGCTTAATATTATTGTTTAAGTCTATTTGAGTTGAAAACCTGTAAACAGTATTATTTTTAAAATAAAAAACAAATAATATGAAGTGCCATAATTTGGCATGTAGTTACAAGAAAATTTCTAGGCATCTAAAAAAAGCCTAATAAGGCAAAGTTCAACAAAATTCTTTAGGACTAGGTCTAAGTTTAATCAAAATCAGAGTCATCATCAAATGGGGTTGGGAAAAGTTCATTCTTGTGTTTGTCCATGTATTTGTACATTTTCTCTGCAGCATTACTCTGGTATATCAAAAGGTCCATGGTCAACTATTTTAAGTGGACCAAAAAACACAAAACACATATTCACCAAAAAGAAAAAGTGTCTCAAATTATGTAATTTGGTGTAAAATGTGTAATGGCAAATCACAGTAGTGTTGAAATATATATAATTAGTGGGTGCCAGAATTGCCCCATTTTTTGTGCCAGAATTACCCCGAGAAATTAAAAAAGGGGTAATTTTATAATATAGTTAATTACCTTAGAGGTTGTCCTCAGTCCTTATATTGGTTATAGCTACAGCGCTGTTTCGCCGAACACTGTCGGCTTCATCAGGCCAGCACTAACACATAGACACGTAACACAACACAACACTAACACATATAAAATCGGAGTATGACTCGTCGTACATAAATAATAAAATTTTATTAATTTTAGTAATTTTATAGCACCCCTTTTTTAATACAGATACTGCTATTTCTAAGTATTACTAATTTTTTTGTAGCTACTTTAAACCATGTCCTAGTATATTGATCAATAAAAGAATCATTTTTATTAAAATAGTTGTTTGAAAAAAAAAAAAAAAAAAAACAATAGAAAAACCGTCTGGAGTTGTTTGTGGTTGACAGAGATTGCGTTTTTTCAACTTGCTGCTATAACTAAAATATTATTAATTTTTTTTAATTTTTTACTCCCAGTGTTAAGAGCACAAAAGACTACAAGAAATCATAAACATATATTTTTTTAAATATATGTTATTGTTTTTATAGAGCTTTGCTATAATTACCCCGTGCCAGAATTTCCCCACCTCACTATATCATTAAAATATAATTAGAGGTACGTGTGTTTTTGGAATGTTGATAAACGAGTTACTGCACATAATTTGTAGGGTTTTCTCGTAGAGACGACAAAATCAATTTTCCGAAACCTAGAAGCGTCTACTACAAATTTCCCCAAGTCAGACTTTTTATATACATAGTATAGGACGATTATTTAAAAAATTGACTGATACTTTATTATCACTGATCTATCTTGATGAATTCATCTTTAAAATTTGAAATATATATATAAAGCTAATTTACCAGCACAGAGTGAGTGACACTTGGGGTCATATATTCTTTAAATATTACACACTATACGCAGTTGGGGGGGGGGCGAGCCTTGACCGGGATTTTTCGGGAAATTTTACCGGGGCTCCGGACCCGCGACGGTCCCCCCTATTATAACAATATTTTTGTGAGTATTGTTAAGAAATTACTAAAATAAGGTAAAATGTCTTCAGACAAGATTGTGCATCGTGCATCCAAAACGGCAATAACCATTATTTTTTAGAGAGCAGTATTTATTATTTAATGTCATGATACGAAGTATGTGTATTGTTTACCGTTGGCCGATAAGTAATGCAGCTATGCCAGCTATCGCTACGTCGCGCATCGCGGTGACACACCGGCGCCGGCCGGCGAAAATATAAACATCCGGTCCGGAAGGGGAAGATTAAAAATAATCAGGTATCACTTATCAGGTCAACAAATAAACTTTCATATTGGTGACTCGTTAGTTGTAGTCGAATTACGGCACGGTCGTTTTATTGCGTGCGTTCTAAGTGGCAAATGTGAGAAAGTGTGTGAACAGTCAAACAGTTAACAGTGTCGAGTGTGTGTGTTTTAGTTTTATATTATTTAACAGACCGTGCATTTTTTTTAGCTATGGCACAGCAGCCATATAAACACTTGAGTGGTTCTCAAAAAAGAAAAATACAGAAGGAGAGGGTAGAAAAAGCAGGCAAACTTCAATTGATTGACTTTAAAAAAAAAAAAAAAAAAAAATACAATTGATATAAAGTCACCTGGTACATCTAACATTGAAAAAACAGTAGCTTACAGTGATGAGGAAATTGGACAAAGCAGTTTAACTGTTGGGGAACCTGAAAAATATACAGATGATAACACCGAAACTACTGATATTTCCAGCACCGGTAATGTTTTTAAAGATTATTGGGAGAAGGGGGGCCCCGATGAACAAACTTGCGGGGGTGGCCCGCCGGTTCTTATCGCCGCCACTGACTATACGAAGTAGAAACACACTTCTGGAAAAAAAATTTCTTAATTTGCTTTGGAACTATGAATTTTGTAGTTTTTAAAAAATAACGTACATTGACGAGAAGTCAAATTTACGGTTTTGGACCAATCTATGCAAGTTTAGACCTTTTTTTAAAGAGCAGAAAAAAAATTTTATGTCCCTAGATTACACCACCGACTGCGTGTTTAGAATGCATTTATTTTAGTTCATATTCACATTCATTCAATATGAAATACTTCACGAGACATTAAAAAACACGGAAAGATAAATAAATCATTCCAAAGTAGAGGATGTACCGTTAGATAGCGTCGCGACACGCAGAAGTTGAAGGTCGAGTAGGTCTACAACAAAACCAAACAACTCCAGGAAAGGAAAAGTAAGTAACATGGCCATGTATGGCTGTGGCTAGTTGCGTCACCACATAGCAGGTCAAGGTAAAGCTCAGTTGAACATATGGTACCAATGTCAAATATTTACCTTTCATACGGTTGCTAATAACTGGCCTTTTGGTACTTTTGCTTGTGTATCCAGTAATGTTTACCTTTCATAGGGTTGCTAATGACTGACTGTTTTGTACTTTTGCTTGTGTACCCAGTAATGTTTACCTTTCATAGGGTTGCTAATGACTGACTGTTTTGTACTTTTGCTTGTGTACCCAGTAATGTTTACCTTTCATACGGTTGCTAATAACTGACTGTTTTGTACTTTTGCTTGTGTACCCAGTAATGTTTACCTTTCTTACAGTTGCTAATAACTGACTTTTTGGTACTTTCGCTTGTGTACCCAGTAATGTTTACCTTTCATACAGTTGCTAATAACTGACTGTTTTGTACTTTTGTTTGTGTACCCAGTAATGTTTACCTTTCATACGGTTGCTAATTACAACCTTCTGCCACTCTCGCTTGAATACCCAGTAATACCTTTCATACGGTTGCTAAGACTTGAGTTTTTGGTACTTTTGCTTGTGTATCCAGTAATGTTTACCTTTCATATTGTTGCCAATAACTGATTTTTGGGTACTTTTGCTTGTGTACCCAGTAATGTTTACCTTTCATACGGTTGCTAATAACTGACCTTTTGGTACTTTTGCTTGTGTACTCAGTTTTTTTCTTGTTTAAAGGGGAAAACTTCTCTGTTATATTTTGCCTTAAAAAAGGGTGAAAAAAAGGACATTAGATAAGTCCTCCAATACTCTAATAACTCCAGGGTCGGAAAACAACAAGAGTTGGTTAAGAGAGACCTGATAGGAAAGATGAAAGAAAGGAATCTAGCCCAGACTACATGAAAAAAGGCGGAAATCCAGTCACGCCCTTTCTCATTACAAGTGAGCTCCAGAGGGAGCAAATACGTGTAGCGTTAGAAATTTAGAGATAAGGTTCCTTGCAACTAGTCTGAACGATGTGTGTACATGGTTAATGAACATCATTTTAAAGAGTTGCTCCCGGTTTCAAAGTATAAACGCAGTTGTTCCGACATGGAATAAAGTCTATCCTCCGAAGCTTAAATAGCATTCTAAAGTGCAGTCAGTCGTATAAAATAAAATAAGTAAATTTTCTAAAACTTTCTCGCGGAAATTAAAAAATAAATAACTTCCATTAAAGATTGTGATCTAACCCAAAGACTATAGGTAAAAGGTGCAGATCCAGCCAGCATCCTCGGGATTGCCACAGTGGCTTTCACTATACTGAGCCACTGAGGTGAAAGTTAAATGCCTATACTGAAGTTAAAAGTATAAGATAATGTATTTAAAATTATTCACACTTGATTGCTTCGGTTGTCTCGGTATATCCTCCACACATACGATTTTGATCGTTTCTGATGATTCAATCTATCCCTCAAAAGCTCACTTAATGAGTAAGATCGAGGTAATCCCTAGAGGCCCTAGCTGGATTTACATCTTTTATCATGCACTCTTGGGTTAGATCCCTCTCTTTCACATCAAGACTCTCTTGAGATAACCTATTGTTCTCTTACGACCCTGACGCTATTCGATTATTCGTGGGCTAGAGGAGTTATTTTATGTTCTTATCTTCCTTTTTTTAATAAATGATGACCGAGAGATTTTATGCCTTTTTGAAACAAAGTTTTTTTTATTTTTAAACAAACCAAAAAAATGGTAATTTTCG
Source organism: Aphrophora alni (assembly GCA_963513935.1). NCBI lineage: Eukaryota > Metazoa > Arthropoda > Insecta > Hemiptera > Aphrophoridae > Aphrophora > Aphrophora alni. Next base: position 25,515,871 of record OY740777.1, read on the forward strand.
TAATGGGACTGTCTGCGCAATATCTCAAATTATGGTGGTCTGATTATCTCAAATTGTTGAAGTTTAACGTGGAGTAAGGAGTACTGTACCAATGAAGGATTTTGGTCCTAATCTGAGAAGGGGAATAAATTGGGTGAGACCCATAATTGATTGTAAAATGTTACGCATTAATCTCAATAACTTAATGGAAGTTCGAGAGAAAGTACGTATTTTTTCAAAATATATTTAGGTCGGGATTGAAAACGGGATAATGGAACTGAAAATTTTATGAAAATTGTTTTCAATAGCAGAGTTTCAATTTAACATAAGGTTTGTACACGTTTAGTATTACGATTAATAAGTATCAGATGGGCAAAGGGACTCGGTATGATTGATTACTGCACCCGAACTGTCTTTCCGAAAATCACAATCCGCTTTCTTGGGAATTTCTTTACAAATGAGGATATTATTTGTCAGAGGCAATTCAGATGTATTTTTGTGGGTTCAGTTCAGAATGTGCTAGTGTGGGAATAATTTGAGTATCTAATTGTAACTTTTACCTACCAATTTATGACATCACGTTACATTTATACCTAGCCTATGGTCTACATTTGGGAAACGATACAATTTTTTATCCATACCCATTTCGAGGCCAAGATCTGCCCATATAACATTAGGTAGAGAGCTTTGAAGAGATTAAATTACCGAATCAAAGCCAATTATTAATTAAACACTCACACGACACAGAGCTGACCTTGGGGGAAACCCATTCTCCGACTTGGGGATTGGGTCTCAGGTATAACCCCGAATGCCATGAACCTAAATTATTTAAACAGCCCTAGTTAATTAAGAAATTGGATATTCAAACCAAATATTAAAACAAGGATTACTTTATAACACGATTGGTTGCCTGAACGGACCGAATGCTTGTTCTTCATTGACTAGCGTGGTCTGTTCAACCTAGCTGCCCAATAATAGTTTCTTGATAAGAACATTCTGGGTTAGGTAAAAATGGATCCTGCTTAAGTACTTGAAGTTACCAGAACTGACCCATTAGATAAACAACCCCAGTGGAATGTGCGAAATAAGAAGCCAAAACTACCCTCCGTAGTCGTCCAACAACCGACTACTAAAAATAATGAAGAGGGACACCCGGCTATGCAATTTCAACCCCCTAACTCCATCATTTTGTCAACATACAAACTTTTGTTGAGCGAGGATCGAGCTAGTTTAGTCATCTAGCAAGTGTTAACTTTTTTGTGATATCAAAGACGTTAAACGATTTACGCCCTAATATAACCTAAACCAAGCTATCTCCTAGCTGATTTTAAACATGCTTAAATTATAGAAATATGTTTCTATCATTTAGCAAGTGTGTTTATAAAAATAAATGTGAATAAGTAAAAACAATTGACTTGGCGAAACTATTGTACAGCCATTGATTCACTATAGAGCCGTTAACTATATAGACCGCTGTACTGTTCAAGGATCTCCCCCCCCCCCCTACTGAGTTAAGACAAGTATTCCAATTTGTTTATTTTTTACTGGTTAAGTCACGAACCGACATTTTTGAGAGATGACAACCATACTTTCATTTGTAGGAGGTCGTTAAAGTGCAAAATTTAAGAAAACTACAATTTTATGTTTTTACCATAAGCTACCCCCAAATTTGAGTTATCCAAAAAATGTGGGGGGCATCCTGAGATATTGCCAAAATATGCCCACATACCAAATTTATTAAATTCAGTCTACGTGTTAGGACTCAAAACGGATAAATCCGCAAAAAAATGTTAATGTTTTATGTTTATCACATAAATTTCTGCATACTACGTATTATAATACAGTAAAGTGAATATTTCTATAAGGGCCATTTATTGGACTCTTACAATTCTTAACTGATCAGGTGTTATTTGCTTACTTTGAGCCAATGATTGTTAGCTACATTACAACTTAAAGATGTATAGGTCTCACTTAGCTTTCTTTATTTACTGAAAGCAATACAGCGTATCTATGAAAGTATACTGGATTGGACACATCTCGTAATCTATGCTTTCTACTCATTAGGTCAGTACAGAGCATAGAAACTGGATTTTGCTAGAATTTAGGCAGATTTGATTTTCTAATCTACTGTATAATATAAAAGCAAATGTCCTGACTAAACCACTAGACCTATAAATATGAAATTGGTATAAGATATCCGTACATTCGTACATAAGATATTCGTACATAATATCCTCTATAAGAATATTAAGGGCGCATTTTCCGAATTTCAACCTCTAAGAGAGTTGAAAGGGTAAATATGTTTTCACAAATTTCCCAATATTTCTCAGATATTAACTTCTTTTTATTTACACAGCACTGTCCTATATAAATACGTAAAAATATAATCACTCCATTACTTGTCTCATTAATGAAACTCATTACTTAAACTGTTGTATTGGTCACAGTCCACATTATGTCCCATTAGTGATTCATAGATCCAATGTGAGTAGAATAATAAGTGTGAAAATACTGAATAAGTACTTTTTATTTATTTAAAAACATTTCATTTTCCCACAAAATAAAAATTCATCTAATTTCACCTGTAAGTGACACATTCTCTAAAGTATATTATCGCCTTGTAAAATTATATCACATATTTTATATTTGTCTTAATAGTGTTTCATTATTATTACCAACTAAACTTTCAAGAATAACTTAACTTATAACAGAGCACATCATTTTCAAATGCAAGGAGCAATTTTTTGTATCGTTGACCTAATTACAGATATGTTTGCTGTTATATGAGCGCTTCCAATTTATGTGTGTTTTCCTAATTATAAACTGCAAGGTGGTTAATTAAATTTCTGGTACCATTTTTTTTGTAACTGTTTATTACTCTAAAGTTTACAGTAAGCTTCCATTTAATGACAACATATGATGAACGAGTGTTTGTTTCCAAAGCAGGAATGACAACTTCTCGGCCGTTATGTTTTGTCTTAGTTAATCAGGACAGTTATCTACAGATGATTAACAAGTGATTGTTTTGAACAGGAATGACAGCCAACCAACTTCTCGGCCATTATGTTTTGTCTCTGTTAACCAGGATAATTATCTACAGATGATGAACGAGTGTTTGTTTCCAGAGCAGAAATGACAGCAACCAACTTCTCGGCCGTTATGTTTTGTCTTTATTTACCCGGACAGTTATCTACAGATGATGAACGAGTAAACCGAGGGGCATAGGAATAATGGAATCATTAAATTTCAAAATTGATGGTGCTCCAATTTTCCATTGGCAGTCCGTAGACACCTAAACCATGTTTTTTTTTTCAAACCGCTGGATTGGTCGTGGGTTAGAAAATACTCCTGCCCACAAAACTGCTTCAAGAAATCATGACCCCACCACACCGAACAATGCGTTCTGAGAACTTGTTAAAGAAGAGGTGTGAAAACGATAATACACTTCAATAGCGTCAGTTAAGAGATGGAGTTTGTCCTGCTTTTGAAACAATCACACCTGTTAAAACGTATGAACAAACCAACAAGGTGAAGAAGAAACTTTGTTATGAACATGGAGTGTACACAAATTTTTTTGATGTAAAATTATGTTTAAAAATGTAAAAGTATTTAAAAGAGAATAATAGAAAAATAATAAACCTCTGTAGCAGTTGATATGGACTTGTCGGCATCACTGTAACCATGACAGTGACCACAGAAATTAAAATAAGAACATGAAATACCTCTCATAACTTTCTCTATACTATGAATACATGAGAAACTAAAAATGATTCACATTAATTAATTAAAGAGGTTTACATTAGTTTCTCACAAAAACGTAATATATTACTAAAGAAAGTAGGCCTATGCGATGGATCAAAAACAGGTGTAAAGTTTTTCGATGAAAAAACTGTTTTGAGGACTTTTGGGTACGAAAAAGTGGTTTTGAAGCTGCCTGTCTAGCACCTGTGCAGTGACCTCTCCTCCCCCCTCTTTCAACAGCTTGTGTAGTTAATGAATGGACCCCTTTTAAATAAATAAGGTATATAAAAGACATATTTTTTGCCATATCTCAAGACATTTTTTTTCATTTGTTTAATAACGTAAAATTTGGGAATAGCTAGCATAAGAAAAAAACAAATTTCATATTTTCACAAAATCGGCTCTAACGATTTAGGCTAGAGAAAATTTTGATGAAATACGAAGATTAATGACCCTTACCCATGTATAAAATAAAACAATAAAAATTACTGTTTAAATAAAAAAAATATTAAAAACAAAACAAACCTTGACAGCTGTTATTATACTAAATTTCATCTTATAATATTTATACTTAGAACAATTTCATGATATAGGTGTTTGGACTTTTCTTAATATAAAAATAATGGTTAAAATAATCTACAAAATCTAGTTCGGTAAACATGGATATACATGCTCGTGTAAGTGGTCAGTATACATAGTCAGTAAATGTGGACTGTATACGTTGTCGGTATGTGTGGACTGATACCCGGTCGGTATACGTATTCGGTACCACACATGGAAAGTAGGCTATATATGTTCTAATACAATGACAGTATACATGGTCTGTATACGTGAACGCTATACATGGACGGTGTACGTGGTCAGTATACATGAACTGTATATGGTCGGTATACATGGACGTTAAGATGGTCGATTTTTACTTTTTAACTGACAGCTATTATTTGAACTGATATTTATAGCAACAAATATTTTTTGTTTGGCTAATATTTCAATTACGAATGGTTGAGCAATATTTTTACACCGTTTATTAACATCTGTAAATGAGAGAGGGTTAAGGAACTGAGCAACTCACAGGCTACATCGTATTTCTCCTGGATATTTACAGATCCCATACTATGACATTTACTATTGATAATTCTCTCCTACTGACCTTTAAATGTTACAGGACAAACACAACACACACATACCATACTAAATGTTACAGGACAAACACAACACACACATACCATACTAAATGTTACAGGACAAACACAACACACACACATACCATACTAAATGTTACAGGACAAACACAACACACACATACCATACTAAATGTTACAGGTCAAACACAACACACACATACCATACTAAATGTTACAGGACAAACACAACACACACATACCATACTAAATGTTACAGGACAAACAATACACACATGCCATACTAAATGTTACAGGACAAACACAACACTCACATACCATACTAAATGTTACAGGACAAACACAACACACACACATACCATACTAAATGTTACAGGACAAACACAACACACACATACCATACTAAATGTTACAGGACAAACACAACACACACACATACCATACTAAATGTTACAGGACAAACACAACACACACATACCATACTAAATGTTACAGGTCAAACACAACACACACATACCATACTAAATGTTACAGGACAAACACAACACACACATACCATACTAAATGTTACAGGACAAACAATACACACATGCCATACTAAATGTTACAGGACAAACACAACGCACACACATACCATACTAAATGTTACAGGACAAACACAACACACACATATCATACTAAATGTTACAGGACAAACACAACACACACATACCATACTAAATGTTACAGGACAAACAATACACACATGCCATACTAAATGTTACAGGACAAACACAACACACACACATACCATACTAAATGTTACAGGACAAACACAACACACACATACCATACTAAATGTTACAGGACAAACACAACACACACATACCATACTAAATGTTACAGGACAAACAATACACACATGCCATACTAAATGTTACAGGACAAACACAACACACACATACCATACTAAATGTTACAGGACAAACACAACACACACACATACCATACTAAATGTTACAGGACAAACACAACACACACATACCATACTAAATGTTACAGGTCAAACACAACACACACATACCATACTAAATGTTACAGGACAAACACAACACACACATACCATACTAAATGTTACAAGACAAACACAACACACACATACCATACTAATTGTTACAGGACAAACACAACACACACACCATACTAAATGTTACAGGACAAACACAACACACACATGCCATACTAAATGTTACAGGACAAACACAACACACACATACCATACTAATTGTTACAGGACAAACACAACACACACACCATACTAAATGTTACAGGACAAACACAACACACACATGCCATACTAAATGTTACAGGACAAACACAACACACACATACCATACTAAATGTTACAAGACAAACACAACACACACATACCATTTCTAAAAACTACTGCAAGTAGAATTAATTGGATAACGCATTTTGTTCTAAAATTCAAGCACTGTGCTCGAATATAATAATTACATCATCGAAATAAAATATCTGTTCGTGAGTTATCAGTAGGCTATCAATCAAAAATATCAGCCACTTCTATATCAGAAGTAAATGTTAGTGAATAACTGTTATTAAAGACATAATTTCTCAAAATCAGCTATACAGATTTCGTTTAAATTTAGTGAACTGTGAAACTTAATTACTCAAACCTGTGTGCAAAATCCCAACTAAACAAAATTTACGTTTTAGTTTTTTGTCAAAAACAGAGAAATGATCTTTGACCACCATCATTATTAAAAGCTCGATTTGAATCAAATACTATTTACATTGACGACGCAAATATGTCACAAGCGAAGCAAGCCTAGGGTCTGTATAATGTAATGTAGGTGATATTTTGGTTGGTTTTCTGTGAGAGAGAAAGTTTATGGAATGTTTTTGCACTGTTTATTGATTTATGTGCCAAATAAACGCATTGTTAAACTCAAGCCCACTTTATTAAATGCTTGCCATTGTATTTCTGAGAAGTGAATTCCATACTCCGGTTGTTGACCCTGAACAGAGACATTCACACATATTGGGTCAGTCAGATGTTTATGACATCTGGCTTCCAAGAAAATAAAAAGAATCTATGATAACTGTTCAGCTTAAAAGAACTTCAGGCATTGTGGCCGGTCTTGTACCTATCTACTGTGATTTCGTACTGCATGTTGGCTTCCATCCGTTATACCAAAAAGGCCATGGGAACGAACTAATATAGACATTTAATTGTTAAACTAAACTTAGTCAAATTAAATGGTAAAAGACACTACACAAACTTTCTCACTCATCCATCTTCAAAACTAAATAATAAACAAATGAAACTCATTGCTACCAAAAATTCGGTAGTTGTAAAGTTAAATTTTGAAAAACATTTACATATTATATTTGGTATATGCCTATCGAAAATTATAAAGATATGCTCGATGTAGTAAGTAATCTTACTCTGAAAATGATAGTATATATAAGACTAAGTGTTCAGTCTTCTTCTTAACTCTACTGATTGAGAAAGTGAACAGTGTTTACGAAATATTTCAAAACTTTAGTGTTTTTTGTGTTTTCTAAATATGTACTATTAGGTAATACCAAGGACCATTTTCCAAGGTAAGCCTGTCTCCTCTCCATACAAAATCTAACCAATCTAATAGGCTATGTGCCCTATTAAATTCTAACCCCCCCTCTCTCTATCTCTGTTAAATTTTAAATGGATAAAGATAGAAAAATGAAACTCAGAACACCTTTCTAGGAAATAAAAGTGAACTTTTTAGCCACTATTACAACTTTGCCCATTTCCCCAAAATGGGATTTTTGGGGGGCAACTCAAAATTTTTAAACATAAAGACCCATTAAGTGACACCTCATTTTAAAGTCCTTGATTAAAGAAGAAGTCCTTTACACTAAATGGGCAAAAATGTAATAGTGACTAAAAAGTTCACTTTTATTTCCTAGAAAGGTGTTCTGAGTTTCATTTTTCTATCTTTATCCATTTAAAATTTAACATGGTGTATCCATACTTTTGACTCACACTGTATATATATATATATATATATATATATATATACATATTGATTTGTATATATATATATATATATATATTATAACAAATCTTTAATTTTACGCGTATAATTTATGCCAATTATTAATAAAACAAATAATTTTAGCACCTGTAGGTTTTAATTCTTTCTTTAATTGAAAAATTGATGCACTTAATAATTATACAATTAACATCTTAATCTACTACTTATTCTAAGTACATAGTTAAATACAAGTTACTTATTCTACAATGTCTTAATCTAAAATAAAGAAATAAGAGTGCATTAAATTTTTTTACTTTTAAATTTTTACTTTTAATTATTTTGATAAAATGCTCCAGCTAACTGAAATTTATTATTTATTAATTTAATTTACTTTCTCTTTACGGGTTCATTAGGTTCTTTGGTGACTATAATTTACTTAATATAAAATAGAATTTGGTGGTAGTTTGTTTAATTGAGACTGTCCATTAATTTGTACTTATCGACTCTGAAGTTCTATTACAGCTCCAATGTTCCTGGTTCCTTGACCGTCGTTCCCGCGTAGACTGCCAGTAGATGGATTGATTTGCCTTAATCTTTTCGACGAATCTTCTTTTCTTCATACACTTTTATTTTCACACACTTTTATGACTACAATAACTTTTTAATTTATTCGATGATTCCTGTTCAAACACTTGTAGAACAACACTTTTATGACGACGACTCTTTTTAACTTATAAACGACGATTATCTTTTAACTATACTTCGAAGATTATTAATAAATACTTGTACAAAATGACGCAGTTACTATTTAATTTCGACGGTTTATTTCGACTAAATCTTTCACATTTTTTTTTTTTTGCTACTACGAGAAACACTTTCGCCGGAACACCCTTCTTCAATAAGTTAACAACAAAAAGACCTCTTGCGCTTCTCTTCCACCCTTATTTATAATTTTTATTTTCAAATGCTTTATTCCGATTATCTTCCTTCATTGGCTTATTTTAAATCTTTTACGTATTATAGGCTACATAGTTTATAGTCCAAGAATAGTTTTGGGAATGGTCTGTCATGTCCAGTGCTCTCTAGCCCAAGTGCTGGTATTACCAATTTAATCAAATTTGGTATGTGGACACATTTTAACCATATCTTGGAACTTTTATTATCATATTTTTTAATAAGACTCAAAATTTGAGAATATGAAAAACCACAAAATTACAATTTTCTCATATCCAGTTCTAACGATTTTATAAAATGGATCCTAATGATTTGTACCCTATAAATCGTATTGGTCACCATCTCTCTAAAAACGCTGCTTCGTGAGTTATTGGTAAACAATTTTTGTTTGTCTTTGGACTACTTTGAATAAAATTTGAAAATTAGTACAAAATCGCAAGTAAAAAAATAGGCTATTACATTTTTAAGAATAGTAGGAGAAAAATACAACTATTACCCTCGTCATTATAATAAAATGAAATTATGCTAGGGACATGTTTATGGCACAGGAGAAGAGAGTTTAAGCACCGGACTTCAAATGCGAATAATTGAGATTCAACATTGATTATTAAATTAGTTACATTTAATACATATTATGGAAATAGAAATTAGCTCAAAAAATTATAGTTTTTTAAGAATTTTTTATATAGACATTTTATACACATCTAGCCTATATTAAAATAGGCCTATGTACATCAACACTTTGAAAAAGGTTACCCATTGGTCTGTGCTAGGCCTAACCTAGCTTTGTGTTGAATTATTAAAGTTGAACAACCTAATAAGCTGTTTTTAGTGTGTAGGCTATTATTTTTAATGGTTGTTATGGTAACTAAATTTATAAAGTTTAAAACACTTTCCTTAATGTTTCACACTGGTCTAGGACTAAGACTAATCTATATTTGTGTTAATTTATAGCTGATGGACCTCATCCGCGTTGTAAGTAAAATGTTTCACACTGGTCGACTAGGCTTCTCCTATCTTTGGGTTGAAAACTATTAAAGCTGAAGGACCTAATCAACTGTTATAAGTGAGTACTGCCAACAAAAAACAGGTTTACATATTTGTTAGTATAGAATTAAAAATCTGATCAGTTTTGAAATAGCGCACTGATACTCTTGCACTAAATTTTAAAATGTTTCTGTAGCACATTTAGATATGTTGAAATACAGAATCGCAGAATAGTTGCCAATTAATTGATTCGTGATTTATTTTCTTCGGATGCAGGAACGTTCATTGCAACAAATTTATATATAGTTTGTAATAATTCAGATTCTTTTTAAGATATCAATATGAAGCAGTCTAAAACTTTTTTCAAAAATACCACTATTTCATTATGATCGGTCCAATAGATGCTGTGATTACCACAAACAAAGATTGACCTTTAAGGCTGTTATTTCCTTATGGGAAAATACACAGCAAACCTTTATATTGTCATAATTCAACTTCTAATGAGATATCGACAAAAGTCAACATTAAAACCTTTTTCTGAGGGGAAACTATGATGTTACCAATTTTCATTAAAATTGGTTTAATAGTTTTTAAAATCTGAAAGGATAAACATAAACACCCATCTACAGATTTATTAGTATATATATATAGGCTATATATATATATATATATAATATAGGCTATATATATATTTTTTTTCCAAAAGGTGTCTATTGTTCATTTTCAGTCTTTCATTTACAATTATCGACATTTTTTATGACAATTAATTTTGGATATTTTTTGGTTTTGGGATGGGTGAGTGGGAAAATTTATGCATTCTTTTCACACCGGTTTTTTAAAATACGTTTTAAGAGATTTTGTGGTTTCACTGAGCTTTTTTTTAAACTAACAAAACTTACATTACTTATCAGCTGATTACAAATTGTCGCAATAAATTTATGTGAACATTCGCTTGTAATATCAGACACAAAATTCTATAGTCACATTTCTTACATAGTTTGAACGTATGTCTACTTTGGTTCAAGTCAAAACACACTTTATAATTCTGTAATAGGCCTATTGTTATCACGTAACTAACAACTGTAAACGGCAGTAACAGTTGACCCGGTTTTTTGTCCCGTAACATCCACTTGCTGGGTCTTTTAATTAACTTCCTTAATTAGTCTGCATCTAATTAAGGAAGTGACTCATTTCTCTCTCCGCTCCAGACTTTGGGAATGGAACAATTGTATATAATGACTGCAGCTAATCATGTCTGACAAGTATAAAGCCAGCCATCAATTAACTGCAATATCCACACATCTTCAACAAATAGGCTAAACTCTGCAAATACGACACAAACTTTTTCACTCAACCTTCCCAAAACCAATCAAAACTATTCGTCAACAAAAATATCGATCATTTTAAATTCACTATTATAGTATGAACGAAATTGGTAGAATCAATTTTGAAAAATTACGTCTTTTGAAACAGCCTTATGGCTGATTTTGTTATTTTTTAACAATAACTCACAAACCGGATTTTTTTCAGAAATGGCCACCAATAAACACTGCACTAACTTTCAAACACAGTAATTGCAAAATATTAATTTCCATCTCCCAAAAATTTTGGTTCAGTTGAGAAAATTGTTATTTATTCAAACAGTTATTTCCAATTTATGTAGAAACTGTCAAATTTGTTTACATGTGACTTTGCTTTTGGTTTAAGTGATAAACTTTCACATATCATACAAATTTGATTGATATCACTTATATGGATTTTCAGTGTTCAAATTTAACTTCGTTTTCATATTTTGACTGTTTGACTGATAACTCCTGAATCAGGTTTGTTTACAGCAAAAATGTAACCAATATATTGTTTAGGTCCTTTAAGAGTACATTTGTTCACTATAAACACACTGAATATTCCATCGTTAATACGTATCTAAAGTCTAGTACTTGCATGGTCACAGTACAGTCAACATTTGGCAGCTTGGTACAATCAATCTTGCATGGACTGGTTAATTTTCAAAACGAACCATTACTCGGTTGCTTTGTAGCTAATAGGTAACCTCTCATAGATTGCCGCAGTTAGGATCAAGGTAGCTCTGATTGGTCAAGGCTAACGATCCCACTTTAGCCTATAATAGGCTACTTTACTTCGGCATTACATTCTCCACACTATTGCAGAGGTAACAGTCATATCCCCCAGAACCATTTTTAGGCTAGTCACAAAAGAACTTTTTGGGTCACAGAGACAGGAGGCTAAGTAGCCACAGAACCCTTTATAACTAGTCTAAATTAAACTAGGGATGCCAAGTTTTTACCACGGCACGGTATCAAATTTCCGGAGCAGTAGCTTCCCTTCGGTAGACTAGCCAACTGTTACTCACATCGATCAACAGCTCTCATACCAGATATTATATTTTATACTTTAACGATTGAGACCGCTTAGTGATCACTTAGAGTTTAAGTGTCAGACTTATCACTATAATAAGCTATATATATCAAAACACACCCATTTAATGAAACAACAAACACATTGAATTCATCAGTAACTCTCCGCTAATCGGTAGGCTATTAGTGTAATCGGTAAAACACAGTTTTAGTTCGCCTCTTAACTATACTAAAATTGAACTGAACAAACTAAATGTAGTCAAAGTATAATAATCTCAGTCAAAGGATAATTATTTATATCAATTGTGTTATATATAAATTCATCTATGTTTGAACATAATAATATGGATTCTGTAAGTTCTAGTTCATTCATCAACTCTTTTAACATTTTTGTAAATGTTAAATTCCTTAAATCCAACCAATTAAATCAAACCTTTGTAGAGATTTTCATCTTATAGGCTAACAGGTAACTTTTAAAAACGAAATGCCACGAGATCTGAGAATTACTCAAATTTCAACCACACACAAAATTTGATCAAAACTGGTTAGACCACTGCACGGATGACAGGGATTATTCAAAATACCATAAATAAAATTTTAATCCTGAAAAATAAACATTTCTGTGAAAAACTCAACACTAATTTTATAACTTTAACTTTTTTTCTATACTATGTGAGAACGTAAAATACCTTAATTACTTGTGATTCAACGAATAGAGTTCATGAAAAAACTGTATTCATGGTTTAAAAATATAAAGCTGGAAGTTTGTTAATCACTCAATATCATTAGGCTACTACATAATATACTATGCCTAATATTAATTATGAAATTAAAAGCTTTTGACCTGTTTCCAAGCAAACAAGGTTTTATCATGTTTGAAAATAAAACTTATCTTATTTATATTCCGTATTTAATGCACTAAATGCAAAGTGATGCTAAAAGTTCTTGGCATTAAAATGGTTCAGCAATGTTATCCCATAGGACAATATCTTTTACTATGTAACTTCGTTATAGACATAACGGGAGGTGATGATAACAATAGAGACTACAGTGTAAAAAGTAATACATTTTTATGTGAAATTCATAGTTTTTTACTTACCTAGTAACCTATACGAAGTAGGTAACCAAATGTTAATTACCAAAAAATAAGACTTCTGATTTTTGACATATCTTCAATGGATTTTGAATTTTAGACAATCTATTGTTCATCAACAGCATATAAACACGATAGCGGCTACATATATTATGATAGGAACATGACCTCCAAGAAAATTAAGTATATAGCCTATTTGTAGAGTTATGAGATCCAGCAGACCGACTAACACAAGTACACAAGTAGTATAGCAAACAGAAGCTCCTTTACATATGTCGCCCATGGCTTCAAGGCGCTAGGGCCGAGATATTGATACTTTTTAATACATATGATGCATCTAAGAGGCTCATTAGGGCATAGCTGACATCAAGAAAGTAGTGATATACATAATTATGAGGTCGGGGTGAAGCTGATTGGTCCATATTCCTGCTTTTGGATGCAGTGAACTGAACATCAGCAATTGCTTTCTTAAGAAAGTCCTCTTTAAATGTCCAAAATTCTGTCACATTTGGAAAACAATATCAAGCTGTTCTCAAGTCAAGTTTCACACACAAAATGCTCACATCCAGGAAGACTTAAAATAAATATTTGGAATACTTAAGATGATAACATACAAACTGTTAGAAAATTTTACAATAGGCCCTATAGGTAAAAATATGATTATGAAGAAAAGAGGAACAGGTATATTGATAAGAATCGAGGTTTGGTGTGACTCACGAATCAAGCAAAAAATTTGTTTAATGACCTCAAAATCAAACCCAGCACAAAAAAGAGAACAATCCATATTTCATTAGGCACAAATTATCGAGGCAGAAAAACAAAACAGAAGTCACCCAAGGAAAATAATGGAAATGACATGTCGCTATTGCTTATCCACTGAAATGCAAAAAATATGTGATGAATAAAATGGTGGAACCGAGGCGTGATGTTGAGAAATTCACCAGAAAATAGTTTGCATACAGGAGGCTTACCTGCCATCGGATCCAGAGAGATTGCCAAAAATAAGGGATTATGACTATCATTAGGCTATAGGCTATATCGAAAGAAGAGGAAGAGGAGTTGTGCTACCTTTATTCATAATACATTATTAATTGACAATATCATACGTATGAGGGAAACTTGGAATACTTATCAATGGATGTCACTATGTCAAATGGGATTTCCTTAACCGTAGTAAACACATATATTCCTTCTCAAAAATATCAAGAGAAGAAATGGATTGTGTCTTACCTAAACAAAAGTTATTTATAATAGTTGGAGATTTTAATACCAGGCCACAGCTCATAGAATAAGGGTTCGGAAAACAACAACGGACGAATAATTTCTGAATGGATACAAGATGATCTGGTGTTCTTGAATTCAACGTGGGAATCTATTTACCAATCACCTTTTTCTGGAACTACAAGCACATTGGATCTTTGCTTGTTTTAACATCAGTTCTTTTGGAATATATAGAGAATTGGTCTATAGGAAACAATTTAACAAGTGATCATTTGCCTGTGTATTGCAGATTTGGTTTCTCTACTATAAATAACCCTAAAATAAAACTAAACCTACAGAGCAGATATACAAGATAAAAGAAGTTGATTGGAACATTTTCAAAAAGGAAACATTTTTGACCTGTGCAGACTAGAATAATACTTTGGAAAGCTTAGAGAAAGAGAGAACAAAATATTTTACACAATTAAATAAAATTACAGTAAATATGCACTGTAACATATGTGTTGAATATTTGCTTCCATTTTGTGAAATCATTAAATATGTTCCTTATTATGTTACAATTCACATCTTAGTGATTATATGGACTCTGTCCCAACACTATTTTCAATGTACTGAATTAATTATTTATGTAAGAAAACAAGAAATATGCAAGTATGGATTGTACTTTTGCCGTAGTTAGTGTAGGCCTGCCCCTGTATTTACATCACCTAATACATTGAGAATGAAGTTTCGTGTGACAAGTCTCCTAGATATTACGTTGTATTACTGTGCAATTAATTCAGTATGTTTAGTTAAAGCAAAATCTAAATATTTTTAAACGAATTTGTTTTATTAGGTCATCAGGTATAGATAGATATACTGTATACCTTACCTGACTTGACTTTCATGAAAATATTAATTTCATTTATTTTGTTTTATTAGGTCAAGTCAGGTAAGATAACTAGAATGCATTTCCGTCTCTGTGACTTATTAATTATGTAGAACTACATAATTAATAAGTCACAGAGACGGAAATGCATTCTAGTTATTTTAATCGTGACGGGCACATTTGCAATGAATATCAGGTAAGATAAAACGAAATATATTTAAGTTAATATTTACATGAAGGTTAGGTAGCCTATTTAAATATCATTTTTATACTAACACAGAGATATGATTACAACAACAAGATTAAAGGCTAACAGATTCAGGAGGTCATACAGAGGTAATAGTTTATTGAATTAATTGCTTGTACTAACATAACCAAAGCAGGATACCCTTATTTTAAATTATTTTCTTAATAAATAAAGTAAAGGGTGCATTGAAAATGGTGTTGAGACAAATGCCATGTAATAAATAGGATGTGAATTGTACATAATAAGGTACGGATTTAACGATTTCACAAAAATAGAAGCAAATATGTAAAATGTATGCTTCAATGCATATTTACCATTTAAACATAATTACAATAATAGAAACATAGAAAGCTACTCTAACCTCAGATATGAAAGTCTTTGTACCTACTATTGATTTATCACAAAATAATGATGAACTTATTAATTTCTCACACAATTTAATTATTGATTTCCGATATGAAAGGAAAATATTATTTTATTCAGAATATCAAATCCTATTAGCTAACAAAATTAACATGCAACCACAATCTTTATAGATTAAGGGTAAGTTATTCAACATACACAATCATAGTCATTAAACATATTTCAGGGAATCGGAGTAATATAATAATCTTAAAAGATAATGATTAACGTACATGAAATTGTGTGCATTTTTTCCATACAAAAATATAATGTAAACATTTTATAAATACCTGAGAATAAAACAACTCAAAACATGGTTTAGGGGATGACATTCACTAGCCTATGTAAATCCCACATAATTACATGTTCTAAATAACTAATAATAAATCAACATTTATTATTTTCTTAACTTATCTTTGACTTACATTGCAATTTGCAAATATCCAAACTGAATTAATGGGATGCACTTCACAAAACGAACAACAAATTACAAGACACTTATCACATACAATCCACAGTCAAACACTAAAACACGGCCATCTTGCATTATATATTATTAATATTCCAATTTTCTTCTTCTTTATTTAGGCCTTCTATTGTGAAAACAAATCAACAAGCGTACACACTCTGGATTGCAGACGGCGAACTAAAAGAAATCAATTTTTTTCGTAATATTTTTAAAATCGAAAAGTAAAACACTTCAAAGAATATTTTGTACAAAAATCAAGTAGGCTATTTTTTAACAACTTGTATGTGAATTGATGCTATAAAATGTATAATATACATTATATTATAATGAATGCTAATTATTAAAATATTGATTATTATTTTATTTTCATTTGACTGACCATTGGTGAAATAAAACGATATTTGATTTATTGTTTATTGTACAAGTGATTGTGTTTGAATAAATGTAAAAGCACAAATTTATGTTGGTATGTGTGATAATTAAATAAAAGGCAATTTGTACTTCCACAATATTTTTTAATGAGCCGTCCGCGTCCGACAGATTTCGCCATCAACGGCATTCCGTGCACATTCCATGCTGACCAAATTTTTAAAATTTAATTATTAATAATAATTATTTAATTCCACCAAGTACCTACGGTCGGTAATAAAAGTTATCTGTATACAATAAATCTAACTTGCATGCATCAAAACAAAAGTAGGCCCTACCCGCCCTAACACAAACATATTTTATTTCTTGCTGACACTAATACAAATCTAAATAACACCAATGATATGCACATCAAAAGATGTAGAATTGAAAAAAAGTAAACCCTGAAAAAAATACTTTGAAATCTCAAATGGTTTACGAGAAATTGCAGTTTAAAGTGTTTTCTCTTTACGATCCACAAAGCCACAAACGTTTTTGGATCTCACCAAGTAACTCACCAATGATAAGTTTGTGTTTCACTGAGTTTTATATGTCTTTACACTTATATATTCTTACATTAAAATCGGTTTCTTAAACCTAATTTACAATAATATGCTTATAACTAATTTGCTTAACTATTTACATTTTAATATTTTGTAACTTTTCTATACTCTCGACCCCAGTGTTCAATGCTCCCAGCAGTCCCAGCCCCAGCTGCATCTCCCATACTTCCGT
This sequence comes from Aphrophora alni, assembly GCA_963513935.1. Taxonomy (NCBI): domain Eukaryota; kingdom Metazoa; phylum Arthropoda; class Insecta; order Hemiptera; family Aphrophoridae; genus Aphrophora; species Aphrophora alni. Next base: position 25,533,512 of record OY740777.1, read on the forward strand.
AACATTTGTATTTGTTGTACCAAAATGTTCTAGTTTCACAGATGGATATCCACTGTTTACATATTTAAACTTCTAATAATTATAAAATTATATAAATTGTGTTGAAAGTGATTAAATTATATCTAATATTCCCACCTTTTGTTTACAATACTGTTTTCAATTAGTTAGCCTAAGTGTTTGTGAAAGCTTATTTTAATCCATTAACCAAATCATTTCAGTTTCAGGTGTTACACCGATCTTACAGTGTAACCTAATAGCGCAATAACACTTTTGAATTGTCGGAATCCATTATTTGTGTCAAAAACAAGCTATTTAAGAAGACAGTTTTCAAGTATTTTGAGGTTACGAATATCGAAAACACTCAGTAATAAAATGTCAAGTTAATATTACTACACCTCTATCGAATCATGATCTGTAGTTCCTTTACTAGGTCCTTAAGGTAACCATATATATATATATATATATATATATATATATAGTTATATATATAGTTACCTACCAGACCTATATTTCGTTAAATATGATAATGAAACAATCTGTAGTTCCTTTACTAGGCCTAGGTCCGTAAGGTTGATTCATGAGTTATCATAAATCGCAATGACTACAGAAAATGTAATCTGAAAATGCCTGTCTTCTTAAATAGCTTGTGTTTGACATAAATTATGGATTTCGACCATTCAAAAGTGAAAATCATGCTTACTTTACTTGACCCACAGTTCTTTTACTAGTTCTGGGTTTTAGAGACCTAGTTGTCATGAACCTTATATCAAAGAAGCGTAGTAATATCAACCTGTAGAAGTTAATGAAGTGCGCATTTGCCCCATGAGTGATTTCAATATGGCTATACGTTTGAATATGTTATAAATTTGTCAATTTCAATGATTGTTAAGGAAATAATGAATTGTGAGAGATAAAAAACCACTTGCATGGAAAAGGAGTTTCTAATTGATGGCAATACTGCTATTTTGAAGAGGAATTACCGAGATTACAGACTTAAATCGCTCGTACATCCTTTCTACATATTTAGGGCCTACCATGAAATGTTACATTTTAAGTTAATTATACTCAGTTCATTATGAATTCCTAACTTCTTACTTTAATTCTTACCCATATTTATTCTAAGCTTAACTTTACCTACTTCCTCTACTTCGTTAATTTATATATCAACTCTGTTTAAACCTTACACATTTACTTTAATGAGATTATTCATCTTTTAAACTCTTTTAGTTTAAACTATATTTTTTTAAACTAATTCACCCTCTAGGCCTATACCTTTCTTACTTCAAGTAGCCTACTTTACTTTTTCATATGTTCCCCTAACTTATTCTTCTCAGTTACAAATTACAAACCACCTTGGCCTGTCCACCAGCCTAGGTTCAACCACACTTGACTCTTCAAGCACACTCATGTATTTAAATCGTTACATTATTATTTAAATGATTCTATATTTGTTTTATTACTTTTGTTATTTATTAGTTATTATCAGCTGTTAAGTATTTACTATTGTTTGTATTTGTTATAATATATTTTTCTTGTACAAATAATAGTTATAATTACAAATGTTTCAACTTAACGTCATCCCATACACAGATTGTTCTCTCCTACCGGTTCCGCCATATCAATATATCAGCATCTTCAGGGTTGATCCGCTACTGCTTTGTCAAAGTCATTTTTTACATAAAAACATTACAGAATACATACATACACAAACACACATTACAGGCATATACAACATAAGTTTTTCGGCCTGTTAGGTCGCGGGCCAATTCAGTACTCAATCTTTATCTGGTTTATCACTATTGAAAGATGCAAAGTAAATAATGTCAGATTGAAACTTTATTTGATTGTTTTATTATTTTAATATTTCTGGTTTGGCTTTCAATAAAAAATATATAAAATCTCTCCCAAGCAATTCATATTATATCCTTTGTCACATTTAAAGAAATATAGTACTGTCTATTGTGTCACACTCTTGTCCATTAATAATAATAAGTTTCAATATAGTCATTGTTCCCCACATGCAGCAATAGTCCAATATTACCATAGAAGCAGTCTTTAAAACTTCACACGAAATTAACTACCTTTCTTTCAAACAGTGTTGTTTTATAAGAAGAAAAAAGATGTTTTTTTTCTCTTTTCTTTTTCTTAACAGAGATATTTGGTCTCTCCACTATTGTTGACAAGTGTTAGCTGAACTTAGAACAATAAAATTTCTATCTTTCTTCTGTTCTATCTTTTAATTAGGCCTATATTTTCAGTTTTTGTACTTTCTTGTTTTAATTATTAAAAACCATCATTTATGTGCCCTAATTTATAACAAAAATAAAAGCAAATAAGATTTCTGAGCAGGTTTAAATTTATAATATTTGGCTTTCATATGACTGGTTTTCAGCACTCAAAATATGTTTGTAAATTAGGTCTATAATTTTAGATTGTTGAACTCAATATTTTTTCTTCAAATATTATATTATTTTATATGTTTTATATGTCTCGCCATTATATTATTTAATATTTCTTTATAAGAGGGAACTGATACCCAAACACTTACAAATTATGAAAATTAAAATTATAAAGCCATCAGAATCATTGTAATAATCATATTGTTGGATGTATAGGCAAAAAACCTCTCAGTCATCATCGCTTTTGAAAAAAAAGGAAGAAAAGTATATCAAGTTAAGACCTCCTAGCCCTTAATAGCATCGATGTAGCATCTAGTAGCGTAGATGTTGGAAGAAAACGAGACACCTGATAAAAAAAAGATGAAAAAAAGAGAGCTAACCCCAGTCTACATTAAAGGTGTAGATCCAGTTAGGTCTCTCGGATATACGTTCATTATTACTAAATTGAAAGTTTGATTATTAGATAGCCTATATTCATTTTTTGTAAAAAAAAAGAGATTTTGATCCGATGAAATAAATAATATATACATTTTTGAGTTTCTTACTTATAAAGATATTTGTTCACATTTTTTGCAGCTTAAAGTTTATGATTATTCTTTACGAACTTTTGACAAGTATAGCCAAAATTAACATTTATTTGTAATCGACCTTTCATCAAATCTACATTACAACAATTGAAATCATCAGACTAATTTATAGGAAAAATTCATTCTATGTGAGCATTTTTGATGCTGGTATACTGAGAACAAATGCAAAAATCTTATTTATTTCCTTAAACAAAAACGATGACAACCTCTTGCGAACAAAATCGACAAGGAAATGTGTGTTGCCGACTGACTGGAATTGGAAACAGATTCTTTGTATTCTCTACATATCAGTGCAGTCATTTTATCGATATTACATCATGATATCGTTTTTGTAATGATCACCAGGAAAAGAGATTTGAAAAATATCTGATAGGTTTAACTGTTAATCTGATGTCATATGAATTACGAGAGATACAATCTCCCGGATTAAATAAAAGGAACGGGTTATGGCTTAAAAATCTTGAAGAATACAGGAGAGTTGGCAACCATAATGTGAATGTTCTGAAATATATTAAACAAAATTTAAATTAATACGCCTAAACTTATTTATGTAGGAAATAAGCTCACATCATAAAATGATCCGTCAGCAGAGAGTGTTTTCAATTCATTCAGATAGTCATGTTAATATTGAAAGCAGTTTAATACATGACAAACATTCTATAGACACCAAAAATATTTTATCTCAAAATGTGTTATAAATGTAATGTTTAAATGAGTTTTTATTGTTTCAGAACATAATCATGGAAAAATTGTTAGGTAAAATTAAACAAGAAAGTGTTGATATAGAAATAAAACAAGAAGAAATTTGTTTTGAGTTGATAGAAGTGGAAAATTCCTTGATTGATGGAATTAAAGAAGAAAGTGTGTCAAGTAATGTAACAGAAAAAGAAGATGATGGATTAGAGATTGACAGAAACGTAGAGGTTGGTGACATCCAAGAAAACAAGATTGTGGAGTTCGATCACGTGAAAGAAGAAGTAGAAGATATTTGGTAAATATGATCAAAGAACTTTCATAATAGTTATAGTATACAAGCTGCCTAGTGTTACTGTAAGAGAAGCTCATTTCTAAGTGTTTGCTGGGTTCTTATTTTATGAATAACTTGAAGGTATGAAGTTTGTTCTGTAAGTATCCGATCTATTGTTATAAAAGTATCTGACATAAATTTTTCCTGTGCAAACAAATTAAACATAAAACGTAACTTTCAGGAGACGAAAAAGAAAATATCTTCATATGTATGTAATTTTTGCATCCCCCCCCATCCATAGAAAATGTCGGAGTAGGATTTTCATTTTCTGTGAAATGAAAATGACTTGGGCAGTAGTATTACATCAAGCTTGTTGCTACCCTATTTTTGGAAGATGTAACAGGCTTTGGGCGACAATGCCTTGGGAGACGACCAAATTAAGGAGTACTACAACCATTTCAAAGATAGATGCTTGTCATAGATAGCGACTTACGTTTCTGTATGTACCTCGATAAGCTGAAATGATGAGATTTTTGATAAAGTGAGTAATTTGACCATGTAGGACTGCCATGTTACCCTTCGACAATATGTGAATGAGGTATGAATAATCAATGTAATAGGTGAAAATTACCGTCACCAATAGTCAAAAGTTTTGACTATTGACTACTTTTGACTATTGGTGATGGTAAGTTTCCTATTATATTAATTTATAACAATAGTCGGTATGGCATAAAACATAAATTATGAATAATCACTGGTTTGGTACATTATTTAATTTTGTACAAAAGGATTTGACCTTTGCTAAAGCTGCTAACTATGGAGGAGAAGCAACCAGGGCCGGCGCGTCCACTTGGCAAACTAGGCGGCAACCTGGGAGGGCGGAATAAAGAGGAAAATTTTTTAAAAATTGATTTAAAAAAAGAGTTTTAACCTAATAAAACGGATTTGTGTTACTTGAAAACTCAATTTTAATTGTAATAAAACTTTATAAATATTAGCTTGATTTAAGTTTTACAGGTCAACCTACAGATTCATTCTGTAGCCGCTCTGAATACTCTCTCAGTAGCCGCGTGACCTTGAATGAAAGTTTCATCTCTCTACATGAATCGGCGTTGTTGCCATCCCTGCTCTGCTCATAACGACAGTTACGTTGTGACAGGTGATCAGATTTGTCAAGATTTGGCGGTTTGTGACTGTGCTGTGTTTGCTGTGTAGTGTGTTGTCTATATAATTTCAATAATACCTTACCTAAGGTAGATTAATTAATTAGTAAACACTCTCCTTTTCTCGTATTTAAAAGTTTGACCTCATACAGACTTGTGTCGGATGTGTCCTACCAAGTGGAAAAACTGTATACAACTTGATATAGGTAAGTGAAGTAGGTAATAAAAGAATAAGTTTAATTCTCGTCCTCGTTCAATGTACAGGGAACATAATTTATTGATTTTTGTATTATTATTATTATTATTGACTTAGGCTATATGTGTCAATGTATTATTCATAGTTGTTACTTGTTTAGTCCATTAACCCTCCATGAGATGCATTGGTTAAGAAAGATAGTAAAATTCACTTTCAATTTAATGGTAAATAAAAGGAAATTACATTAAAATCGCGACTTTGTAAGCCACCAAAAAATAAAAGACGTATAAACGTAATAGTTTAATTCTTGCCAGACCTCTGGCCTCCCAGTTTTTGTTTTGAATCAACTGTTACTTGGTATTATTTTATTATACAAATCAGCTGTTACAGTGCTGCCTACAGCATACGTTTCTGTAAAAATTAGCTGAAACACATTTTGTATTATGCTTGGTCTGATACAAATTTACTTTTTCTAAGTATAAAACCATCATCAAAAAGAAGTACAGTACTTGGTAACTTGGTACTATTTCAAATGTCAAAATATGAAGTTTAAAACAATATTCTTGCAACTTTTAAGCTTTCACACTCAAGAAATATATTTTGAAAAATGTAGGTATCTTTTTAAATTTCTACAATGTGTAGTAAACTTCTACATATGATGTCTTAAATTTCAGGTAGATATTGTTCGTTATAATGGCTGAAAGAAAAAGACTATCTGGCTTCCAATACCGGAAAAGGAAAGCTGAGAAGGACAAGTTTATTTCAGAACAAAAAGGGTAATTTATAAAGTATTTACGCCACAAACAAATCTACATTACGCCACACGGCAAAGTACTACATAAATTCCTATCCAAAAATCCAAACATCTCTGTTCTGGGACCTGACGCACCTACATATCATCCTTGCAATAAGCGGTATAAGCCTGATGTCCTTGACATTGCCGTGCTTAAAAACTTCACTCACCCCCACGAGCTTGTCTGCATCGACGACCTCAGCTCGGACCACAATCCCATCATCTTAACTGTTGGCACAAACCATAATCGTTTACCGCCTGCAAAAAAGGAGGTCAAACAAGTAAACTGGAGGAAATACTCTGAGCATCTACTCCGAACCAGCCCGAAATCCACTGACAACATAGTCACTCCCGATGACGTTGACTACCAGGTCAGCCTAGTAGAAAACGTCATTAATACAGCACTCATCTCCAGTACTCACACCTCCTCCAGTGTAGGAACCAAGGCTGAACTTCCCCCTCACATACTAGAGGAGCTGGCAAAGAAAAGAAAACTTCGCCGAACATGGCAATTCACCAGATCCCCCTCAATCAAAAAACAGCTCAACGCTCAAATCATCCTAGTGAAAGCTCTCCTAGAAACATATACCGCGGATGAATGGGATAAGTTCCTCTCCACCGTAACCACCGAAAATGGTTCCCTATGGAAACTAAATCGCCAGCTTCTCGCCCCCAAAACTCCAAATAATCCACTCCACGGCCATAATGGGTTAGTATACAGTGCCACGGACAAAGCCGAAGCGTTCGCTGATTCCATGCAAGACCAGTTCACACCACATTCCTCTATCTATGTGGACGACCACGTCGAACACGTAGAAAACTACCTCGAGAACTACTTCTCAGGTCCCATTGGCCCGCTCCCTGATCCTTTAACGTGCGACCAGGTGGCCAACACTATACACAAACTCCACTCCCGAAAGGCGCCTGGTCTAGATAATGTTAATAACAGTGCATTGAAAAACATGCCGTCCTCTATGGTAAACACCATAACTACCATTTTCAACGGAATCATGCGAACATGTCATTTCCCAACTGCGTGGAAAAGAGCCAAAATCGTAATGATACCAAAACCCAAAAAGTCTGCTCTTTTCCCGCAAAATTTCAGACCCATATCTCTCCTTTCCAGTCTCTCGAAAGTCTTCGAAAGACTGGTTAACACACAACTCACCAAAATTCTTCAACATACGCTTCGTCCCTAACAGTTCGGCTTTCGTAGCGAGCATTCCACAACATTGCAGCTTATCAATGTAATCAACAGCCTAGCAGACGGATTCAATAAACACGTACACACCATCGCTGTATTCCTGGACATCAGCAAAGCATTTGACAAGGTATGGCATGAGGGCCTCTTGTACAAACTTGCGCACAGTCCTCTTCCTCCATGCTATGTTCACCTCATACAATCATACCTCGACAACAGATGGTTCCAGGTCTCCGTCGAAGGTAAACTATCCACGCCTCGACCTATCGAGGCTGGAGTCCCGCAAGGATCAGTCCTTGGTCCGTTACTGTACCTTCTGTACACTAACGACATCCCAGTACTCAACACCGTGAAACTACGACTCTTTGCTGACGACTCCATGTTCTACTATCAATCACTAAACCTCGAATATGGGGCAAACATCATCCAGCGTCAGCTGGATACACTAGAACCGTGGTTCAGAAAGTGGAGAATCGCAGTCAACACGGACAAAACAGTAGCCATTCCCTTCACTGCAAAACGCACTAAACCAAATACACAACTCTTCCTAAACAAGTCCCCCATAGCATGGAAAAAACAAGTCAGATACTTAGGTGTAACGCTTGACAGAAGGTTAAACTTCAACAAACATGTCACGCAAATACTTGGCAGGGCGAGACACACTCGCTCCAAGCTTTTCCCCATTATCAGTGGCAGAAGCCCACAACCAATCACCACCAGACTGACCATGTATAAAATGTACATTCGGCCCATAACTGCTTACGCAGCACCAGCTTGGTATTCTTTAATAAGCCCCTCAGGAAAGAAACGGCTGGATTCTTTCCAAAATTCAGTGCTCAGAAGCATAACTAAGTCCCCATGGTATGTCAGAAATGCTACCATCCTCAATGGATTGAAAGTCCCCACATTCGAGGAGTTCGTCCTCAAGCTAACGAAAAAGCTTACATCGAGAGCAGAAGGCTCCAAACATGCGCATCTGTCATCACTCGTGACAGATCCCGCTCCCCCACAAGAAAGGAGAAAACGTCCCCTGTGTCTGGTGGTTGATCCCCCATAACACAATTAAAAATCAGATTCATACCAAGAAAAAACCAAGCCATTTCAACAAAAAGATACAAAGATTAAAATAAATTTTATTGACAGTATGAGAAACGAAGTCCTATCTTCGTTTCCTCTTTTTCTAAATTTAATAAATTTAAAAATGTTAAACTTTTCAAAATCATAACTTCAATCCTTAAAACAGTCATTTAAATTCATTATTATGTTTATATTCATTTGCAGCAAATGTATTTATACAGAGGCTGTCATTCATAGAGGACCTAGTCCTCGCCATTCTGACCTTGACCGCATTGCACAATTCTACAACTGCCAGAGATATGGGCAGTGGGCACAGCTCCTTCAATTGTCACCAATGACCCCGCTGTGTCAAGTGCGCTTGCAACCATAAGTTGGATCTTAAGAGATTGCAGGAACAACAAAATAAAGTTGGATCTTAAGAGAATGCAGGAACAACAATCGAATAAATCTCTTAAGATCCAACTTTATTTTGTTGTTCCTGCATTCTCTTAAGATCCAACTTTATTTTGTTGTTCCTGCAATCTCTTAAGATCCAACTTATGGTTGCAAGCGCACTTGACACAGCTGGGTCATTGGTGACAATTGAAGAAGCTGTGCCCAACTGCCCATATCTCTGGCAGTTGTAGAATTGTACAATGCGAATCCTTGGGGTGTAGCAGTCTACAGTGACTTTGATATAGATTATGTCCTTCTAAATAGACAGTTGTAAATTGACTAATTATAGGAAGTATGTCTATAGGATTTGAGAGGTGTGAAAGTTTCTAACAAATTTCTAACCAATGTAGATGTATTTTATAATATGGTGTATTACTTTACAAACGATATATATTTTTAAATGATTTTAATTTAGACAAAAGCATGAAGTAATTAAAAAATAGTAGCAAATGACTTTACTTTATATGTTTTTATATTTTGCGCTATCTGTCGTGAGTTAGTCACATCAATAAGTTAGTTCACATGTCGACCGCTAGGTTACGGAGTTGTGTACAAATCAAATGTTGGATTGTATTTTATTTCCTACATTTAATTAGAATGTTTAAAATATTTTAATTAAATTACTAGTAGTGACAATTTGGAGAAATAATATTTCGCTGGGAGAGACTCTTGATCAAAAAATTAAATTAAAATAATCCAGCAGTAAATTAATTTTATCAAAATGGTGTATATACAAATTATCCCTGAAATACACTGAGTGCGTTCCATTTTTTTGTAACTTCGAATTAGATGAGTCTAAATTCGGGATGCAAATTTGGTATATTTCAACAGTATACAAAAAACGAAACTTCCTACTCCATTTACATAATGATGATGGCTATTGAAAATTTTTATATCAAAAACTAATATTATAGTAAAAAATTGATGAGTCAAAATATTTTGCTCTTTGAATGAAAACACAACTATTCAGTTTTATTGAAAAGGATTACTCGGTAATCGATATATTTGTTATTATTTATTAACGGTAGTTGTCTACAACACACAGAAGTTTTGGATATAATTCAATAACAATTAGAAACAACAGATCTTAAACATAATGTTTGGTGTAGCCTCCTTGATTGTGTATTCGATTAATATATTATAGGTTAATTACTTTAATTTTTCAGTCAGACAGTCCAAATTTTATTATTGGAACAACAGATTTCGACAGTTAAACCGCCATCGTCAAGATTTTTATCAATAATTTATTTTTCGTTAACTCTGTTATCATTTGAATTTATAAAAATGAATATACCAACACAGATGTCGTTAAAAAAGAGCAATATTTTGTTGATATAAAGTGAATTGTTTTCCAGCTTTGACATCAGAGAACTGACAGGAGATTCCATTCGCCAATACCTTATAAAAAGTTATGAGTGATAAGATAAGAGTGATCTTTTGTAAAGTCTCAGCAAATAAAATAATTTTACATTAATTTTCCAAAGTAGAGAATTGAAACAATTAGTTTACTTTGTATTTAATACATCAATTCGTAATATATCACACTTTTATGTTGTAAAGCATTAGATTTTGTAAATTAAAAATATAACAACATAACTGTGTTAAATATGCTCAAAGTAAAAAGACATCTAACAATTATTGGACTTTCATGTTACATATATAAGTTAAATATTATATAATTTTGTGATCAATAAAAAAAATTAGCCCTTTTGATCTAAAGTCTGTACTTTACTTACAAAAAAAACAACAAAAAATACTGTTTTATATGTATAGAATAAATTTACATTAGTAACCTATACTTGCCAGTTGTCGTAAGATAATAATGATAAGGTATCTTAATAGTCTAAAATGTTATCCTAAATAGGAAAACTGTACAAAATTATTCCCAACAAATAGAAAAAAAGTGATTAACACATCACACGTAAAATTCAAGAAACATGATATATATTGAAAAATTGACTGAACAATATATGGAAGTCCCAAAATTAGCTCCAAAATCTAAACCATGTAAAATGTATGATTTATGCGTCAATTAATATGGAGTTACAATAGTACGTCACATATAGGCTATATTTTCATAACTTTAGAAATTATTTTTTTCCAAATATACATTACCTTCCCTATTTTGAAATATTAGAATGTGGAATATTAGGCCTACTCTTAAATATCTTGCATCAGTTCTTCATTTGGACTTGTAACGTAGATGTTTAAAACACACATTGTAAACGTTTGTAATCCAATTTTCAAACGTCAAATTTCTAACGAAACTGCGTTCCCTTAAACAAACGGTCCTTTTCAGGACCAAACAAATATACTTACCAAATTCACTGTTTTGACGAGAGGATAGTCAGTCAGAACGAACAAACGACTCTGTTCACTTAAATAGAGCCTAAAAAAGGGGGAATAATAAACAAACACTGTATACATATATAAATAGAGAGGGAGAGAGCTACAAAAAAAATAGATACTAATATTTATAGAATATACTCTTTCGCATTACAAGCATACTTCGTACTAAAGGTTCGCCAGTCCCAGACATTTTAAAAATAAGACTATAGATAAATTTGGATTGACTAGAACCGATCTAAGTGAAGGGGGGAAATATGAGTATATATATATATATATATATATATATATATATATATATATATATATATATATATATATATATATGAACCTACCTAACCTGACCTGACTACAGGAAAAATGATAAAAAGTTACCCTGTTTGCGACTTTTACGTACTTCGAAATTTAAAAAAAAAAAAACTACGATATTTTGAAAACTGTGATCTTCAAAAATCAATTTTGAAACCTTATTTTCAGATACTAGGTCCCTTGGAGTCTTTGAATCCCAATTGGAATGAAAATTCTTTGATTTGTCGAAAAATGATGAATAAATCACGTATCCGTGTCGGGATAGAGAGAGCCACAACAAGAAATAGATAATAATATTTATAGAATATACTCTTTCGGCATTACAAGTAGCGGAAAAAAAAAAAAAGGGGGGGAATAAAAGAAAAGACGTAAGACTATAGAAAAATTTGGATTGACTAGAACCGATCTAAGTGAAGGGGGGAAATATGAGTATATATATATATATATATATATATATATATATAATATATATATGAATATATATATATATATATATATAAACCTACCTAACCTGACCTGACTACAGGAAAAATGATGAATAAATCAAATATCCGTGTCGGGATAGTGAGAGAGCTACAACAAAAATAGATACTAATATTTATAGAATATACTCTTTTGCATTACAAGCATACTTCGTACTAAAGGTTCGCCAGTCCCAGACATTTTTAAAAAGTTACTCTATTTTCGACTTTTACGTACTTCGAAATTTCCAAAAACTACGATATTTTGAAAACTGTAATCTTCAAAAATCAATTTTGAAACCTTATTTTCAGATACTAGGTCCCTTGGAGTCTTTGAATCCCAATTGGAATGAAAATTCTTTGATTGGTCTCTTTCGGCATTACAAGTACCGAAAAAGACGTAAGACTATAGATAAATTTGGATTGACTAGAACCGATCTAAATGAACCTATCTAACCTAACTAACCTGACCTGACTTTAGAGGAAAAATGATGAATAAATCAAATATACGTGTCGGGATAGAGAGAGAGCTACAACAAAAATAGATACTAATATTTATAGAATATACTCTTTCGCATTTCAAGCATACTTCGTACTAAAGGTTCGCCAGTCCCAGACATTTTAAAAATAAGATTACAGATAAATTTGGATTGACTAGAACCGATCTAAATGAAGGGGGGAAATATATATATAAACCTACCTAACCTGACCTGACTTTACAGGAAAAAATGTTGAATAAGATCTAATCGAAGGGGGGTGAGGGAAATATACGTATGCAATTTATGTTCGTACGAAATCGGAAGATTTACGAAGGGACACGAAAAATTACCGACCAATCATAGAGAGCGTCCTCTGGAAGCATAAATAAGACAGCTCAACCCGGCTGGGTGGGCACTTTTGCACTTTGGCAATGCGGCAATAAGGTGTAATTAGGGGAGAGTGGAGACTCCCGGTCGGCTTACACTCGAAAGAGCATATGATGATATAATATATTCATCTGGAGAGCGAGAAAGTCGCGGTAGATTCAATAAAACACTATGGTACTTGACCTCGGGACATAAACATGATTGAATTTGTAAGATATTTAGTTGGCCCTTAGAAGGGCCGTTTGGTTTCTGCCGACATAGAGCTTATTTGGAGCTGACTTTAGAGGAAAAATGATGAATAAATCAAATATCCGTGTCGGGATAGAGAGAGAGAGAGAGAGAGCTACAACAAAAATAGATGGTAATATTTATAGAATATACTCTTTCGCATTTCAAGCTTCTTGCGAAGGACCGAGGAATAGGACGGTTTTGAGGTTTCTGGGCGGCTTTCAGTCACTGTATCTTCGCTGTCAGTTTCCGAAGACGAAGTATTGGTGGTGGGTGGCTTGGTCAGGGGCGCTTTTGGGATTGTCCGCTGTTGTGGCCTAGATTGTGGAGCCGACCAGGATTGCTGTTTCTGCCCTCTCTTTTTTGCCATTATGTCTTTATAATAGGGGCGTCCACGGTAGTTTGCAGTATGTGCGCCTCCACAATTGCAGCATTTCGGCGACTCTTCATACACTGCCCTTTCTCATGGTAGCTAGTAGCTACCGCATCTCACGCACCGATGGTCCAGATTGCAATGTAGTAACAAATAGACAGTTGTGAATTGACTAATTATAGGAAGTATACCTATGGGATGTGAGAGGTGTGAAAGTTTCTAGCAAAGTTCTAACCAAGGTAGATGTATTTTATAATTTGGTGTATTACTTTACAAACGAAATATATTTTAAAATGATTTTAATTTTTAAAAAACATGAAGTAATTGAAAAATAGTAGCAAAGGACTTGACCTTATATGTTTTTTATATTTTGCGCTATCTGTCGTGAGTTTGTCACATCAATAGGTTAGTTCACATGTCGACCGCTAGGTTACGGAGTTGTGTACAAATCAAATGTTGGATTGTATTTTATTTCATACATTTAATTAGAATGTTTAAAATATTTTAATTAAATTACTAGTAGTGACAATTTGGAGAAATAATATTTCGCTGGGAGAGACTCTTGATCAAAAAATTAAATTAAAATAATCCAGCAGTAAATTAATTTTATCAAAATGGTGTATATACAAATTATCCCTGAAATACACTGGGTGCATTCCATTTTTTTGTAACTTCGAATTAAATGAGTCTAAATAAAATTCGGGATGCAAATTTGGTATATTTCAACAGTATATAAAAAACGAAACTTCTTACTAAATTTACAAAATGATAATGGCTGTTGAAAATGTTTATATGAAAAACTAATATTATAGTAAAAAATTGATGAGTCAAAATATTTTGCTCTTTGAATGAAACACAACTATTCAGTTTTATTGAAAAGCATTACTCGGTAATCACGGTAGTTGCCTACAACACACAAAATATTGATATATTTCAATAGCAATTAGAAACAACAGATCTTAAACATAATGTTTGGTGTAACTCCTGGATTGTGTATTTGATTAATTATTATAGGCTAATTACTTTAATTTTTCCGTCAGACAGTACAAATTTCATTTTTGGAACAACTGATTTCGACAGTTAAACCGCCATCGTCAAGATTATTATCGATAATTTATTTTTCGAAAACTCACACTTCTCTAAAACTAATCGTCACTTGTCACCGAGGGTACAAAGCTGGATCTGTAACCTTTATCAGTGGCCGTGATAATTACATTTACGGCTTTATTTATTAAAAGGTTAAGTGTAAGTTATAGATTGTAGAATAAAATAACAATATCTTCTTTAGGTTTTATCTATACATATATAAACGTGTCTTTAAATAAATTGCACAAACATTCACACTTTTCAAAAACTAATCGTCGCAAAATATGTCATTTCAGTAAGTTATCAATCAAAACGTAAAAATAAAATATAGATACTGTCTATGAAAAAAATATATATGAATTGTTTCCTAGAAGCTACAAATAAGAAGAGTTTAGCAATCGGAATTTTGTCAAATAGGTTGTCAAACCCTACCGAATGTTGATATGGATTAAACTTTGAAGATACAGTCAGTTGATGTGTAACTTCCTACAGGTTTGAAGTTTAGTTAGTTAAATCAGAACTATTCCTATTATTATTGTTACTGTATTAATTAATTTACACCTTCCGAGGCTCAAAAGGAGTGGCGTATTCTGAAACATTTCTGAACTTCCAATCATACTGATTTTACTTCATGCATATAACTGTTATAGGTAATTTTCTGGGGATGTACAAGAATTAAAAAAAAAAAAAAAAATCATAATCTCTCGTTGATAAAATACATACAATATAGTCCTATACTTTACCTAAAACATTAAAAAGGGTAATAGAATTTTATTGTATATTATTTCTCAATTTTTGGAGTGTTCGGCGTTGCCGGACAACAAGCATTTAAACAATATATACGCTCTAGTTATACGATATGAATACCCTCAAAGTTTGCAGATATAAAAATGAGTTCATTGGGTTGAATTTGTAGTTTTATATATCTTCTGCTTTGTAGAATTATTGCGGTTTACTAAGTCCTTAAGATAGCTGCACAGAAATCAAAATCTGGGGACATAGATCCGGATTTTCGAGATTAATGATCGTTGAAGAACTCACGGATTGTATTTTATGTCTTGTAATCCTTCTAGGTAGTCATAGATTTCCCGTTTAGACGAACAATGCCGTCATCATTAGAAATGTACTCATGTAAAATGCTGAAGGAGCACAATAATATAATTAATTATTGATTTATTAACTTTTATTACATTAAATACATTTATTTTAGACACCCGTTGTATACAAATAATATACTTTTTTTAAAAAAACACTTATATATTTAATAATATTTATATTTCATTAAAATTGGTCTTTTTACTTTATTATTATTTCAGAAAACATATACAAATTACTTTATATGCACTTGTTTCCATTTCTTTTACTTCTTTGTTTACTTTTATTTAATTAAATTTTATTATTTTATTTTAATGTTTTATATTCTGTTGTCTGGAATTCCCTTGCTCCCCATCACTTCTTTTTTCAGATTTTAAAATTTCTTTATTCATATTGGTTCAAATGGTCACGTGAGTTTGTGTTATGCTAAATATGTGGTTTTTACTTTGCACGTTATTTGCATATTTTGTGAGACAGGTTTATTGATATTAGATTATTTTATCCTTTGTTTCCCGGATACGACTGTCAGGTAGGTTTAGTTTTATTTTATTTTCTCATGATTTTGTTTGTGTTATAACATCTATGAAGTTAGAACCTATAGCCGTCGTCAAGAATGTGGCAATATACACAATAACGATTATGTGTTATAACAAGTTTTTTTCAACAGCCTTTGTCACAGGGGCGGCCTGTACAGGTTTAGTGACCGGAGTCACTGGTTGCTTTTTACGGTAACTGGGCGAGTTGGGATGTTTTTATTGATAGAGGGGCTTCCTTGATTAGCCGTTTAGGTTTGGGTGCAGTGATGGTTGCATACAATTTTGGGAGCACCTTTTTTGGTTCTGGGTTTCAGAAGTAAGACGTTCTATTGGAACTTCTTCCTTTGCGGTCGGAGATGATGGACTGGCCGTATGGATTTTTTTGGGGAGGGGGCCTAGCCTTACAGGTTGTTGTGAGCGGCCAGGTTGCCTGCGTTGGTAGGCACACTTCGTCCTATTGAAGTGCCTGCGTATACAGAGCACTCTGTAGTTCACCTCCGTAGTTTACACATTTGGGAGCAGTCTCCCATGTTTTGGTGCACTGTGTGCGATCATGGTTGCAAGCGCACTTGACACAGCTGGGTCATTGGTGACAATTGAAGAAGCAGTGCCCAACTGCCCATATCTCTGGCAGTTGTAGAATTGTACAATGCGAATCCTTGGGGTGTAGCAGTCTACAGTGACTTTGATATAGATTATGTCCTTCTAAATAGACAGTTGTAAATTGACTAATTATAGGAAGTATGTCTATAGGATTTGAGAGGTGTGAAAGTTTCTAACAAATTTCTAACCAATGTAGATGTATTTTATAATATGGTGTATTACTTTACAAACGATATATATTTTTAAATGATTTTAATTTAGACAAAAGCATGAAGTAATTAAAAAATAGTAGCAAATGACTTTACTTTATATGTTTTTATATTTTGCGCTATCTGTCGTGAGTTAGTCACATCAATAAGTTAGTTCACATGTCGACCGCTAGGTTACGGAGTTGTGTACAAATCAAATGTTGGATTGTATTTTATTTCCTACATTTAATTAGAATGTTTAAAATATTTTAATTAAATTACTAGTAGTGACAATTTGGAGAAATAATATTTCGCTGGGAGAGACTCTTGATCAAAAAATTAAATTAAAATAATCCAGCAGTAAATTAATTTTATCAAAATGGTGTATATACAAATTATCCCTGAAATACACTGAGTGCGTTCCATTTTTTTGTAACTTCGAATTAGATGAGTCTAAATTCGGGATGCAAATTTGGTATATTTCAACAGTATACAAAAAACGAAACTTCCTACTCCATTTACATAATGATGATGGCTATTGAAAATTTTTATATCAAAAACTAATATTATAGTAAAAAATTGATGAGTCAAAATATTTTGCTCTTTGAATGAAAACACAACTATTCAGTTTTATTGAAAAGGATTACTCGGTAATCGATATATTTGTTATTATTTATTAACGGTAGTTGTCTACAACACACAGAAGTTTTGGATATAATTCAATAACAATTAGTAACAACAGATCTTAAACATAATGTTTGGTGTAGCCTCCTTGATTGTGTATTCGATTAATATATTATAGGTTAATTACTTTAATTTTTCAGTCAGACAGTCCAAATTTTATTATTGGAACAACAGATTTCGACAGTTAAACCGCCATCGTCAAGATTTTTATCAATAATTTATTTTTCGTTAACTCTGTTATCATTTGAATTTATAAAAATGAATATACCAACACAGATGTCGTTAAAAAAGAGCAATATTTTGTTGATATAAAGTGAATTGTTTTCCAGCTTTGACATCAGAGAACTGACAGGAGATTCCATTCGCCAATACCTTATAAAAAGTTATGAGTGATAAGATAAGAGTGATCTTTTGTAAAGTCTCAGCAAATAAAATAATTTTACATTAATTTTCCAAAGTAGAGAATTGAAACAATTAGTTTACTTTGTATTTAATACATCAATTCGTAATATATCACACTTTTATGTTGTAAAGCATTAGATTTTGTAAATTAAAAATATAACAACATAACTGTGTTAAATATGCTCAAAGTAAAAAGACATCTAACAATTATTGGACTTTCATGTTACATATATAAGTTAAATATTATATAATTTTGTGATCAATAAAAAAAATTAGCCCTTTTGATCTAAAGTCTGTACTTTACTTACAAAAAAAACAACAAAAAATACTGTTTTATATGTATAGAATAAATTTACATTAGTAACCTATACTTGCCAGTTGTCGTAAGATAATAATGATAAGGTATCTT
Organism: Aphrophora alni; assembly: GCA_963513935.1. Taxonomy (NCBI): domain Eukaryota; kingdom Metazoa; phylum Arthropoda; class Insecta; order Hemiptera; family Aphrophoridae; genus Aphrophora; species Aphrophora alni. The sequence goes on from OY740777.1 coordinate 25,551,916, forward strand.
AATAGTCTAAAATGTTATCCTAAATAGGAAAACTGTACAAAATTATTCCCAACAAATAGAAAAAAAGTGATTAACACATCACACGTAAAATTCAAGAAACATGATATATATTGAAAAATTGACTGAACAATATATGGAAGTCCCAAAATTAGCTCCAAAATCTAAACCATGTAAAATGTATGATTTATGCGTCAATTAATATGGAGTTACAATAGTACGTCACATATAGGCTATATTTTCATAACTTTAGAAATTATTTTTTTCCAAATATACATTACCTTCCCTATTTTGAAATATTAGAATGTGGAATATTAGGCCTACTCTTAAATATCTTGCATCAGTTCTTCATTTGGACTTGTAACGTAGATGTTTAAAACACACATTGTAAACGTTTGTAATCCAATTTTCAAACGTCAAATTTCTAACGAAACTGCGTTCCCTTAAACAAACGGTCCTTTTCAGGACCAAACAAATATACTTACCAAATTCACTGTTTTGACGAGAGGATAGTCAGTCAGAACGAACAAACGACTCTGTTCACTTAAATAGAGCCTAAAAAAGGGGGAATAATAAACAAACACTGTATACATATATAAATAGAGAGGGAGAGAGCTACAAAAAAAATAGATACTAATATTTATAGAATATACTCTTTCGCATTACAAGCATACTTCGTACTAAAGGTTCGCCAGTCCCAGACATTTTAAAAATAAGACTATAGATAAATTTGGATTGACTAGAACCGATCTAAGTGAAGGGGGGAAATATGAGTATATATATATATATATATATGAACCTACCTAACCTGACCTGACTACAGGAAAAATGATAAAAAGTTACCCTGTTTGCGACTTTTACGTACTTCGAAATTAAAAAAAAAAAAAAACTACGATATTTTGAAAACTGTGATCTTCAAAAATCAATTTTGAAACCTTATTTTCAGATACTAGGTCCCTTGGAGTCTTTGAATCCCAATTGGAATGAAAATTCTTTGATTTGTCGAAAAATGATGAATAAATCACGTATCCGTGTCGGGATAGAGAGAGCCACAACAAGAAATAGATAATAATATTTATAGAATATACTCTTTCGGCATTACAAGTAGCGGAAAAAAAAAAAAAGGGGGGGAATAAAAGAAAAGACGTAAGACTATAGAAAAATTTGGATTGACTAGAACCGATCTAAGTGAAGGGGGGAAATATGAGTATATATATATATATATATATATAATATATATATGAATATATATATATATATATATATATATATATATAAACCTACCTAACCTGACCTGACTACAGGAAAAATGATGAATAAATCAAATATCCGTGTCGGGATAGTGAGAGAGCTACAACAAAAATAGATACTAATATTTATAGAATATACTCTTTTGCATTACAAGCATACTTCGTACTAAAGGTTCGCCAGTCCCAGACATTTTTAAAAAGTTACTCTATTTTCGACTTTTACGTACTTCGAAATTTCCAAAAACTATGATATTTTGAAAACTGTAATCTTCAAAAATCAATTTTGAAACCTTATTTTCAGATACTAGGTCCCTTGGAGTCTTTGAATCCCAATTGGAATGAAAATTCTTTGATTGGTCTCTTTCGGCATTACAAGTACCGAAAAAGACGTAAGACTATAGATAAATTTGGATTGACTAGAACCGATCTAAATGAACCTATCTAACCTAACTAACCTGACCTGACTTTAGAGGATAAATGATGAATAAATCAAATATACGTGTCGGGATAGAGAGAGAGCTACAACAAAAATAGATACTAATATTTATAGAATATACTCTTTCGCATTTCAAGCATACTTCGTACTAAAGGTTCGCCAGTCCCAGACATTTTAAAAATAAGATTACAGATAAATTTGGATTGACTAGAACCGATCTAAATGAAGGGGGGAAATATATATATAAACCTACCTAACCTGACCTGACTTTACAGGAAAAAATGTTGAATAAGATCTAATCGAAGGGGGGTGAGGGAAATATACGTATGCAATTTATGTTCGTACGAAATCGGAAGATTTACGAAGGGACACGAAAAATTACCGACCAATCAGAGAGAGCGATTCCGTCCTCTGGAAGCATAAAAGAGACAGCTCAACCCGGCTGGGTGGGCACTTTTGCACTGGCAATGCGGCAATAAGGTGTAATTAGGGGAGAGTGGAGACTCCCGGTCGGCTTACACTCGAAAGAGCATATGATGATATAATATATTCATCTGGAGAGCGAGAAAGTCGCGGTAGATTCAATAAAACACTATGGTACTTGACCTCGGGACATAAACATGATTGAATTTGTAAGATATTTAGTTGTCCCTTAGAAGGGCCGTTTGGTTTCTGCCGACATAGAGCTTATTTGGAGCTCGTGTATTTGGTCACATCCTTGGTTCCTTCACTCACAGCGTGCGGCACATTTGTCACAGCGAGGTGGCTGGTGGCAATTGAGGGAGCTGTGCCCGAACCTTTGACAGTTGTAGCATTGTGCAATGCCAGGCCTTGGGTTGTAGTTGTCTATAGTAATTTTGATATAGAACATGTGTTCTATATCATAGATGTCTCTTATGTTGTGCGTCTTCTTCAGGCTTACTAAGAAGACATTTACTGCCTTCTTCTGGGCGTTAGTGATAGGTGTGCAGGTAGTTGGGGGGAATCCCTTGTTCTTTAGATCCTCCACTATGTCCTCTGTTGGGGTAGTATAGGGTATACCCTTAAGTACGACCCCCAACAGAGGTAAAGGTCGTACATGACCGTAAAGGTCATGCTTTGGAAATTTCGAAGTACGTAAAAGTCGAAAATAGAGTAACTTTTTAAAAATGTCTGGGACTGGCGAACCTTTAGTACGAAGTATGCTTGTAATGCAAAAGAGTATATTCTATAAATATTAGTATCTATTTTTGTTGTAGCTCTCTCAGTATCCCGACACGGATATTTGATTTATTCATCATTTTTCCTGTAGTCAGGTCAGGTTAGGTAGGTTTATATATATATATATATATATATATATATATATATACTCATATTTCCCCCCTTCACTTAGATCGGTTCTACTCAATCCAAAATTTTCTATAGTCTTACGTCTTTTCTTTTATTCCCCCCCTTTTTTTTTCCGGTACTTGTAATGCCGAAAGAGTATATTCTATAAATATTATTATCTATTTCTTGTTGTGGCTCTCTCTATCCCGACACGGATATGTGATTTATTCATCATTTTTCGACAAATCAAAGAATTTTCATTCCAATTGGGATTCAAAGACTCCAAGGGACCTAGTATCTGAAAATAAGGTTTCAAAATTGATTTTTGAAGATTACAGTTTTCAAAATATCGTAGTTTTTGGAAATTTCGAAGTACGTAAAAGTCGAAAATAGAGTAACTTTTTAAAATTGTCTGGGACTGGCGAACCTTTAGTACGAAGTATGCTTGTAATGCAAAAGAGTATATTCTATAAATATTAGTATCTATTTTTGTTGTAGCTCTCTCACTATCCCGACACGGATATTTGATTTATTCATCATTTTTCCTGTAGTCATGTCAGGTTAGGTAGGTTTATATATATACTCATATTTCCCCCCTTCACTTAGATCGGTTCTAGTCAATCCAAAATTTTCTATAGTCTTACGTCTTTTCTTTTATTCCCCCCCTTTTTTTTCCGGTACTTGTAATGCCGAAAGAGCATATTCTATAAATATTATTATCTATTTCTTGTTGTGGCTCTCTCTATCCCGACACGGATACGTGATTTATTCATCATTTTTCGACAAATCAAAGAATTTTCATTCCAATTGGGATTCAAAGACTCCAAGTATCTGAAAATAAGGTTTCAAAATTGATTTTTGAAGATCACAGTTTTCAAAATATCGTAGTTTTTTTTTTTTTTTTTTAATTTCGAAGTACGTAAAAGTCGCAAACAGGGTAACTTTTTATCATTTTGACCTGTAGTCAGGTCAGGTTAGGTAGGTTTATATATATACTGTACTCATATTTCCCCCCTTCACTTAGATCGGTTCTAGTCAATCCAAATTTATCTATAGTCTTATTTTTAAAATGTCTGGGACTGGCGAACCTTTAGTACGAAGTATGCTTGTAATGCGAAAGAGTATATTCTATAAATATTAGTATCTATTTTTTTTGTAGCTCTCTCCCTCTCTATTTATATATGTATACAGTGTTTGTTTATTATTCCCCCTTTTTTAGGCTCTATTTAAGTGAACAGAGTCGTTTGTTCGTTCTGACTGACTATCCTCTCGTCAAAACAGTGAATTTGGTAAGTATATTTGTTTGGTCCTGAAAAGGACCGTTTGTTTAAGGGAACGCAGTTTCGTTAGAAATTTGACGTTTGAAAATTGGATTACAAACGTTTACAATGTGTGTTTTAAACATCTACGTTACAAGTCCAAATGAAGAACTGATGCAAGATATTTAAGAGTAGGCCTAATATTCCACATTCTAATATTTCAAAATAGGGAAGGTAATGTATATTTGGAAAAAAATAATTTCTAAAGTTATGAAAATATAGCCTATATGTGACGTACTATTGTAACTCCATATTAATTGACGCATAAATCATACATTTTACATGGTTTAGATTTTGGAGCTAATTTTGGGACTTCCATATATTGTTCAGTCAATTTTTCAATATATATCATGTTTCTTGAATTTTACGTGTGATGTGTTAATCACTTTTTTTCTATTTGTTGGGAATAATTTTGTACAGTTTTCCTATTTAGGATAACATTTTAGACTATTAAGATACCTTATCATTATTATCTTACGACAACTGGCAAGTATAGGTTACTAATGTAAATTTATTCTATACATATAAAACAGTATTTTTTGTTGTTTTTTTTGTAAGTAAAGTACAGACTTTAGATCAAAAGGGCTAATTTTTTTTATTGATCACAAAATTATATAATATTTAACTTATATATGTAACATGAAAGTCCAATAATTGTTAGATGTCTTTTTACTTTGAGCATATTTAACACAGTTATGTTGTTATATTTTTAATTTACAAAATCTAATGCTTTACAACATAAAAGTGTGATATATTACGAATTGATGTATTAAATACAAAGTAAACTAATTGTTTCAATTCTCTACTTTGGAAAATTAATGTAAAATTATTTTATTTGCTGAGACTTTACAAAAGATCACTCTTATCTTATCACTCATAACTTTTTATAAGGTATTGGCGAATGGAATCTCCTGTCAGTTCTCTGATGTCAAAGCTGGAAAACAATTCACTTTATATCAACAAAATATTGCTCTTTTTTAACGACATCTGTGTTGGTATATTCATTTTTATAAATTCAAATGATAACAGAGTTAACGAAAAATAAATTATTGATAAAAATCTTGACGATGGCGGTTTAACTGTCGAAATCTGTTGTTCCAATAATAAAATTTGGACTGTCTGACTGAAAAATTAAAGTAATTAACCTATAATATATTAATCGAATACACAATCAAGGAGGCTACACCAAACATTATGTTTAAGATCTGTTGTTTCTAATTGTTATTGAATTATATCCAAAACTTCTGTGTGTTGTAGACAACTACCGTTAATAAATAATAACAAATATATCGATTACCGAGTAATCCTTTTCAATAAAACTGAATAGTTGTGTTTTCATTCAAAGAGCAAAATATTTTGACTCATCAATTTTTTACTATAATATTAGTTTTTGATATAAAAATTTTCAATAGCCATCATCATTATGTAAATGGAGTAGGAAGTTTCGTTTTTTGTATACTGTTGAAATATACCAAATTTGCATCCCGAATTTAGACTCATCTAATTCGAAGTTACAAAAAAATGGAACGCACTCAGTGTATTTCAGGGATAATTTGTATATACACCATTTTGATAAAATTAATTTACTGCTGGATTATTTTAATTTAATTTTTTGATCAAGAGTCTCTCCCAGCGAAATATTATTTCTCCAAATTGTCACTACTAGTAATTTAATTAAAATATTTTAAACATTCTAATTAAATGTAGGAAATAAAATACAATCCAACATTTGATTTGTACACAACTCCGTAACCTAGCGGTCGACATGTGAACTAACTTATTGATGTGACTAACTCACGACAGATAGCGCAAAATATAAAAACATATAAAGTAAAGTCATTTGCTACTATTTTTTAATTACTTCATGCTTTTGTCTAAATTAAAATCATTTAAAAATATATATCGTTTGTAAAGTAATACACCATATTATAAAATACATCTACATTGGTTAGAAATTTGTTAGAAACTTTCACACCTCTCAAATCCTATAGACATACTTCCTATAATTAGTCAATTTACAACTGTCTATTTAGAAGGACATAATCTATATCAAAGTCACTGTAGACTGCTACACCCCAAGGATTCGCATTGTACAATTCTACAACTGCCAGAGATATGGGCAGTTGGGCACAGCTTCTTCAATTGTCACCAATGACCCAGCTGTGTCAAGTGCGCTTGCAACCATAAGTTGGATCTTAAGAGATTGCAGGAACAACAAAATAAAGTTGGATCTTAAGAGAATGCAGGAACAACAAAATAAAGTTGGATCTTAAGAGATTTATTCGATTGTTGTTCCTGCATTCTCTTAAGATCCAACTTTATTTTGTTGTTCCTGCAATCTTTTAAGATCCAACTTATGGTTGCAAGCGCACTTGACACAGCGGGGTCATTGGTGACAATTGAAGGAGCTGTGCCCACTGCCCATATCTCTGGCAGTTGTAGAATTGTGCAATGCGGTCAAGGTCAGAATGGCGAGGACTAGGTCCTCTATGAATGACAGCCTCTGTATAAATACATTTGCTGCAAATGAATATAAACATAATAATGAATTTAAATGACTGTTTTAAGGATTGAAGTTATGATTTTGAAAAGTTTAACATTTTTAAATTTATTAAATTTAGAAAAAGGGGAAACGAAGATAGGACTTCGTTTCTCATACTGTCAATAAAATTTATTTTAATCTTTGTATCTTTTTGTTGAAATGGCTTGGTTTTTTCTTGGTATGAATCTGATTTTTAATTGTGTTATGGGGGATCAACCACCAGACACAGGGGACGTTTTCTCCTTTCTTGTGGGGGAGCGGGATCTGTCACGAGTGATGACAGATGCGCATGTTTGGAGCCTTCTGCTCTCGATGTAAGCTTTTTCGTTAGCTTGAGGACGAACTCCTCGAATGTGGGGACTTTCAATCCATTGAGGATGGTAGCATTTCTGACATACCATGGGGACTTAGTTATGCTTCTGAGCACTGAATTTTGGAAAGAATCCAGCCGTTTCTTTCCTGAGGGGCTTATTAAAGAATACCAAGCTGGTGCTGCGTAAGCAGTTATGGGCCGAATGTACATTTTATACATGGTCAGTCTGGTGGTGATTGGTTGTGGGCTTCTGCCACTGATAATGGGGAAAAGCTTGGAGCGAGTGTGTCTCGCCCTGCCAAGTATTTGCGTGACATGTTTGTTGAAGTTTAACCTTCTGTCAAGCGTTACACCTAAGTATCTGACTTGTTTTTTCCATGCTATGGGGGACTTGTTTAGGAAGAATTGTGTATTTGGTTTAGTGCGTTTTGCAGTGAAGGGAATGGCTACTGTTTTGTCCGTGTTGACTGCGATTCTCCACTTTCTGAACCACGGTTCTAGTGTATCCAGCTGACGCTGGATGATGTTTGCCCCATATTCGAGGTTTAGTGATTGATAGTAGAACATGGAGTCGTCAGCAAAGAGTCGTAGTTTCACGGTGTTGAGTACTGGGATGTCGTTAGTGTACAGAAGGTACAGTAACGGACCAAGGACTGATCCTTGCGGGACTCCAGCCTCGATAGGTCGAGGCGTGGATAGTTTACCTTCGACGGAGACCTGGAACCATCTGTTGTCGAGGTATGATTGTATGAGGTGAACATAGCATGGAGGAAGAGGACTGTGCGCAAGTTTGTACAAGAGGCCCTCATGCCATACCTTGTCAAATGCTTTGCTGATGTCCAGGAATACAGCGATGGTGTGTACGTGTTTATTGAATCCGTCTGCTAGGCTGTTGATTACATTGATAAGCTGCAATGTTGTGGAATGCTCGCTACGAAAGCCGAACTGTTAGGGACGAAGCGTATGTTGAAGAATTTTGGTGAGTTGTGTGTTAACCAGTCTTTCGAAGACTTTCGAGAGACTGGAAAGGAGAGATATGGGTCTGAAATTTTGCGGGAAAAGAGCAGACTTTTTGGGTTTTGGTATCATTACGATTTTGGCTCTTTTCCACGCAGTTGGGAAATGACCTGTTCGCATGATTCCGTTGAAAATGGTAGTTATGGTGTTTACCATAGAGGACGGCATGTTTTTCAATGCACTGTTATTAACATTATCTAGACCAGGCGCCTTTCGGGAGTGGAGTTTGTGTATAGTGTTGGCCACCTGGTCGCATGTTAAAGGATCAGGGAGCGGGCCAATGGGACCTGAGAAGTAGTTCTCGAGGTAGTTTTCTACGTGTTCGACGTGGTCGTCCACATAGATAGAGGAATGTGGTGTGAACTGGTCTTGCATGGAATCAGCGAACGCTTCGGCTTTGTCCGTGGCACTGTATACTAACCCATTATGGCCGTGGAGTGGATTATTTGGAGTTTTGGGGGCGAGAAGCTGGCGATTTAGTTTCCATAGGGAACCATTTTCGGTGGTTACGGTGGAGAGGAACTTATCCCATTCATCCGCGGTATATGTTTCTAGGAGAGCTTTCACTAGGATGATTTGAGCGTTGAGCTGTTTTTTGATTGAGGGGGATCTGGTGAATTGCCATGTTCGGCGAAGTTTTCTTTTCTTTGCCAGCTCCTCTAGTATGTGAGGGGGAAGTTCAGCCTTGGTTCCTACACTGGAGGAGGTGTGGGTACTGGAGATGAGTGCTGTATTAATGACGTTTTCTACTAGGCTGACCTGGTAGTCAACGTCATCGGGAGTGACTATGTTGTCAGTGGATTTCGGGCTGGTTCGGAGTAGATGCTCAGAGTATTTCCTCCAGTTTACTTGTTTGACCTCCTTTTTTGCAGGCGGTAAACGATTATGGTTTGTGCCAACAGTTAAGATGATGGGATTGTGGTCCGAGCTGAGGTCGTCGATGCAGACAAGCTCGTGGGGGTGAGTGAAGTTTTTAAGCACGGCAATGTCAAGGACATCAGGCTTATACCGCTTATTGCAAGGATGATATGTAGGTGCGTCAGGTCCCAGAACAGAGATGTTTGGATTTTTGGATAGGAATTTATGTAGTACTTTGCCGTGTGGCGTAATGTAGATTTGTTTGTGGCGTAAATACTTTATAAATTACCCTTTTTGTTCTGAAATAAACTTGTCCTTCTCAGCTTTCCTTTTCCGGTATTGGAAGCCAGATAGTCTTTTTCTTTCAGCCATTATAACGAACAATATCTACCTGAAATTTAAGACATCATATGTAGAAGTTTACTACACATTGTAGAAATTTAAAAAGATACCTACATTTTTCAAAATATATTTCTTGAGTGTGAAAGCTTAAAAGTTGCAAGAATATTGTTTTAAACTTCATATTTTGACATTTGAAATAGTACCAAGTTACCAAGTACTGTACTTCTTTTTGATGATGGTTTTATACTTAGAAAAAGTAAATTTGTATCAGACCAAGCATAATACAAAATGTGTTTCAGCTAATTTTTACAGAAACGTATGCTGTAGGCAGCACTGTAACAGCTGATTTGTATAATAAAATAATACCAAGTAACAGTTGATTCAAAACAAAAACTGGGAGGCCAGAGGTCTGGCAAGAATTAAACTATTACGTTTATACGTCTTTTATTTTTTGGTGGCTTACAAAGTCGCGATTTTAATGTAATTTCCTTTTATTTACCATTAAATTGAAAGTGAATTTTACTATCTTTCTTAACCAATGCATCTCATGGAGGGTTAATGGACTAAACAAGTAACAACTATGAATAATACATTGACACATATAGCCTAAGTCAATAATAATAATAATAATACAAAAATCAATAAATTATGTTCCCTGTACATTGAACGAGGACGAGAATTAAACTTATTCTTTTATTACCTACTTCACTTACCTATATCAAGTTGTATACAGTTTTTCCACTTGGTAGGACACATCCGACACAAGTCTGTATGAGGTCAAACTTTTAAATACGAGAAAAGGAGAGTGTTTACTAATTAATTAATCTACCTTAGGTAAGGTATTATTGAAATTATATAGACAACACACTACACAGCAAACACAGCACAGTCACAAACCGCCAAATCTTGACAAATCTGATCACCTGTCACAACGTAACTGTCGTTATGAGCAGAGCAGGGATGGCAACAACGCCGATTCATGTAGAGAGATGAAACTTTCATTCAAGGTCACGCGGCTACTGAGAGAGTATTCAGAGCGGCTACAGAATGAATCTGTAGGTTGACCTGTAAAACTTAAATCAAGCTAATATTTATAAAGTTTTATTACAATTAAAATTGAGTTTTCAAGTAACACAAATCCGTTTTATTAGGTTAAAACTCTTTTTTTAAATCAATTTTTAAAAAATTTTCCTCTTTATTCCGCCCTCCCAGGTTGCCGCCTAGTTTGCCAAGTGGACGCGCCGGCCCTGGTTGCTTCTCCTCCATAGTTAGCAGCTTTAGCAAAGGTCAAATCCTTTTGTACAAAATTAAATAATGTACCAAACCAGTGATTATTCATAATTTATGTTTTATGCCATACCGACTATTGTTATAAATTAATATAATAGGAAACTTACCATCACCAATAGTCAAAAGTAGTCAATAGTCAAAACTTTTGACTATTGGTGACGGTAATTTTCACCTATTACATTGATTATTCATACCTCATTCACATATTGTCGAAGGGTAACATGGCAGTCCTACATGGTCAAATTACTCACTTTATCAAAAATCTCATCATTTCAGCTTATCGAGGTACATACAGAAACGTAAGTCGCTATCTATGACAAGCATCTATCTTTGAAATGGTTGTAGTACTCCTTAATTTGGTCGTCTCCCAAGGCATTGTCGCCCAAAGCCTGTTACATCTTCCAAAAATAGGGTAGCAACAAGCTTGATGTAATACTACTGCCCAAGTCATTTTCATTTCACAGAAAATGAAAATCCTACTCCGACATTTTCTATGGATGGGGGGGGATGCAAAAATTACATACATATGAAGATATTTTCTTTTTCGTCTCCTGAAAGTTACGTTTTATGTTTAATTTGTTTGCACAGGAAAAATTTATGTCAGATACTTTTATAACAATAGATCGGATACTTACAGAACAAACTTCATACCTTCAAGTTATTCATAAAATAAGAACCCAGCAAACACTTAGAAATGAGCTTCTCTTACAGTAACACTAGGCAGCTTGTATACTATAACTATTATGAAAGTTCTTTGATCATATTTACCAAATATCTTCTACTTCTTCTTTCACGTGATCGAACTCCACAATCTTGTTTTCTTGGATGTCACCAACCTCTACGTTTCTGTCAATCTCTAATCCATCATCTTCTTTTTCTGTTACATTACTTGACACACTTTCTTCTTTAATTCCATCAATCAAGGAATTTTCCACTTCTATCAACTCAAAACAAATTTCTTCTTGTTTTATTTCTATATCAACACTTTCTTGTTTAATTTTACCTAACAATTTTTCCATGATTATGTTCTGAAACAATAAAAACTCATTTAAACATTACATTTATAACACATTTTGAGATAAAATATTTTTGGTGTCTATAGAATGTTTGTCATGTATTAAACTGCTTTCAATATTAACATGACTATCTGAATGAATTGAAAACACTCTCTGCTGACGGATCATTTTATGATGTGAGCTTATTTCCTACATAAATAAGTTTAGGCGTATTAATTTAAATTTTGTTTAATATATTTCAGAACATTCACATTATGGTTGCCAACTCTCCTGTATTCTTCAAGATTTTTAAGCCATAACCCGTTCCTTTTATTTAATCCGGGAGATTGTATCTCTCGTAATTCATATGACATCAGATTAACAGTTAAACCTATCAGATATTTTTCAAATCTCTTTTCCTGGTGATCATTACAAAAACGATATCATGATGTAATATCGATAAAATGACTGCACTGATATGTAGAGAATACAAAGAATCTGTTTCCAATTCCAGTCAGTCGGCAACACACATTTCCTTGTCGATTTTGTTCGCAAGAGGTTGTCATCGTTTTTGTTTAAGGAAATAAATAAGATTTTTGCATTTGTTCTCAGTATACCAGCATCAAAAATGCTCACATAGAATGAATTTTTCCTATAAATTAGTCTGATGATTTCAATTGTTGTAATGTAGATTTGATGAAAGGTCGATTACAAATAAATGTTAATTTTGGCTATACTTGTCAAAAGTTCGTAAAGAATAATCATAAACTTTAAGCTGCAAAAAATGTGAACAAATATCTTTATAAGTAAGAAACTCAAAAATGTATATATTATTTATTTCATCGGATCAAAATCTCTTTTTTTTTACAAAAAATGAATATAGGCTATCTAATAATCAAACTTTCAATTTAGTAATAATGAACGTATATCCGAGAGACCTAACTGGATCTACACCTTTAATGTAGACTGGGGTTAGCTCTCTTTTTTTCATCTTTTTTTTATCAGGTGTCTCGTTTTCTTCCAACATCTACGCTACTAGATGCTACATCGATGCTATTAAGGGCTAGGAGGTCTTAACTTGATATACTTTTCTTCCTTTTTTTTCAAAAGCGATGATGACTGAGAGGTTTTTTGCCTATACATCCAACAATATGATTATTACAATGATTCTGATGGCTTTATAATTTTAATTTTCATAATTTGTAAGTGTTTGGGTATCAGTTCCCTCTTATAAAGAAATATTAAATAATATAATGGCGAGACATATAAAACATATAAAATAATATAATATTTGAAGAAAAAATATTGAGTTCAACAATCTAAAATTATAGACCTAATTTACAAACATATTTTGAGTGCTGAAAACCAGTCATATGAAAGCCAAATATTATAAATTTAAACCTGCTCAGAAATCTTATTTGCTTTTATTTTTGTTATAAATTAGGGCACATAAATGATGGTTTTTAATAATTAAAACAAGAAAGTACAAAAACTGAAAATATAGGCCTAATTAAAAGATAGAACAGAAGAAAGATAGAAATTTTATTGTTCTAAGTTCAGCTAACACTTGTCAACAATAGTGGAGAGACCAAATATCTCTGTTAAGAAAAAGAAAAGAGAAAAAAAACATCTTTTTTCTTCTTATAAAACAACACTGTTTGAAAGAAAGGTAGTTAATTTCGTGTGAAGTTTTAAAGACTGCTTCTATGGTAATATTGGACTATTGCTGCGGTAGTTGTCTACAACACACAGAAGTTTTGGATATAATTCAATAACAATTAGAAACAACAGATCTTAAACATAATGTTTGGTGTAGCCTCCTTGATTGTGTATTCGATTAATATATTATAGGTTAATTACTTTAATTTTTCAGTCAGACAGTCCAAATTTTATTATTGGAACAACAGATTTCGACAGTTAAACCGCCATCGTCAAGATTTTTATCAATAATTTATTTTTCGTTAACTCTGTTATCATTTGAATTTATAAAAATGAATATACCAACACAGATGTCGTTAAAAAAGAGCAATATTTTGTTGATATAAAGTGAATTGTTTTCCAGCTTTGACATCAGAGAACTGACAGGAGATTCCATTCGCCAATACCTTATAAAAAGTTATGAGTGATAAGATAAGAGTGATCTTTTGTAAAGTCTCAGCAAATAAAATAATTTTACATTAATTTTCCAAAGTAGAGAATTGAAACAATTAGTTTACTTTGTATTTAATACATCAATTCGTAATATATCACACTTTTATGTTGTAAAGCATTAGATTTTGTAAATTAAAAATATAACAACATAACTGTGTTAAATATGCTCAAAGTAAAAAGACATCTAACAATTATTGGACTTTCATGTTACATATATAAGTTAAATATTATATAATTTTGTGATCAATAAAAAAAATTAGCCCTTTTGATCTAAAGTCTGTACTTTACTTACAAAAAAAACAACAAAAAATACTGTTTTATATGTATAGAATAAATTTACATTAGTAACCTATACTTGCCAGTTGTCGTAAGATAATAATGATAAGGTATCTTAATAGTCTAAAATGTTATCCTAAATAGGAAAACTGTACAAAATTATTCCCAACAAATAGAAAAAAAGTGATTAACACATCACACGTAAAATTCAAGAAACATGATATATATTGAAAAATTGACTGAACAATATATGGAAGTCCCAAAATTAGCTCCAAAATCTAAACCATGTAAAATGTATGATTTATGCGTCAATTAATATGGAGTTACAATAGTACGTCACATATAGGCTATATTTTCATAACTTTAGAAATTATTTTTTTCCAAATATACATTACCTTCCCTATTTTGAAATATTAGAATGTGGAATATTAGGCCTACTCTTAAATATCTTGCATCAGTTCTTCATTTGGACTTGTAACGTAGATGTTTAAAACACACATTGTAAACGTTTGTAATCCAATTTTCAAACGTCAAATTTCTAACGAAACTGCGTTCCCTTAAACAAACGGTCCTTTTCAGGACCAAACAAATATACTTACCAAATTCACTGTTTTGACGAGAGGATAGTCAGTCAGAACGAACAAACGACTCTGTTCACTTAAATAGAGCCTAAAAAAGGGGGAATAATAAACAAACACTGTATACATATATAAATAGAGAGGGAGAGAGCTACAAAAAAAATAGATACTAATATTTATAGAATATACTCTTTCGCATTACAAGCATACTTCGTACTAAAGGTTCGCCAGTCCCAGACATTTTAAAAATAAGACTATAGATAAATTTGGATTGACTAGAACCGATCTAAGTGAAGGGGGGAAATATGAGTATATATATATATATATATATATATATATATATATATATATATATATGAACCTACCTAACCTGACCTGACTACAGGAAAAATGATAAAAAGTTACCCTGTTTGCGACTTTTACGTACTTCGAAATTTAAAAAAAAAAAAACTACGATATTTTGAAAACTGTGATCTTCAAAAATCAATTTTGAAACCTTATTTTCAGATACTAGGTCCCTTGGAGTCTTTGAATCCCAATTGGAATGAAAATTCTTTGATTTGTCGAAAAATGATGAATAAATCACGTATCCGTGTCGGGATAGAGAGAGCCACAACAAGAAATAGATAATAATATTTATAGAATATACTCTTTCGGCATTACAAGTAGCGGAAAAAAAAAAAAAGGGGGGGAATAAAAGAAAAGACGTAAGACTATAGAAAAATTTGGATTGACTAGAACCGATCTAAGTGAAGGGGGGAAATATGAGTATATATATATATATATATATATATATATATATATATATAATATATATATGAATATATATATAAACCTACCTAACCTGACCTGACTACAGGAAAAATGATGAATAAATCAAATATCCGTGTCGGGATAGTGAGAGAGCTACAACAAAAATAGATACTAATATTTATAGAATATACTCTTTTGCATTACAAGCATACTTCGTACTAAAGGTTCGCCAGTCCCAGACATTTTTAAAAAGTTACTCTATTTTCGACTTTTACGTACTTCGAAATTTCCAAAAACTACGATATTTTGAAAACTGTAATCTTCAAAAATCAATTTTGAAACCTTATTTTCAGATACTAGGTCCCTTGGAGTCTTTGAATCCCAATTGGAATGAAAATTCTTTGATTGGTCTCTTTCGGCATTACAAGTACCGAAAAAGACGTAAGACTATAGATAAATTTGGATTGACTAGAACCGATCTAAATGAACCTATCTAACCTAACTAACCTGACCTGACTTTAGAGGAAAAATGATGAATAAATCAAATATACGTGTCGGGATAGAGAGAGAGCTACAACAAAAATAGATACTAATATTTATAGAATATACTCTTTCGCATTTCAAGCATACTTCGTACTAAAGGTTCGCCAGTCCCAGACATTTTAAAAATAAGATTACAGATAAATTTGGATTGACTAGAACCGATCTAAATGAAGGGGGGAAATATATATATAAACCTACCTAACCTGACCTGACTTTACAGGAAAAAATGTTGAATAAGATCTAATCGAAGGGGGGTGAGGGAAATATACGTATGCAATTTATGTTCGTACGAAATCGGAAGATTTACGAAGGGACACGAAAAATTACCGACCAATCATAGAGAGCGTCCTCTGGAAGCATAAATAAGACAGCTCAACCCGGCTGGGTGGGCACTTTTGCACTGGCAATGCGGCAATAAGGTGTAATTAGGGGAGAGTGGAGACTCCCGGTCGGCTTACACTCGAAAGAGCATATGATGATATAATATATTCATCTGGAGAGCGAGAAAGTCGCGGTAGATTCAATAAAACACTATGGTACTTGACCTCGGGACATAAACATGATTGAATTTGTAAGATATTTAGTTGGCCCTTAGAAGGGCCGTTTGGTTTCTGCCGACATAGAGCTTATTTGGAGCTGACTTTAGAGGAAAAATGATGAATAAATCAAATATCCGTGTCGGGATAGAGAGAGAGAGAGAGAGAGCTACAACAAAAATAGATGGTAATATTTATAGAATATACTCTTTCGCATTTCAAGCTTCTTGCGAAGGACCGAGGAATAGGACGGTTTTGAGGTTTCTGGGCGGCTTTCAGTCACTGTATCTTCGCTGTCAGTTTCCGAAGACGAAGTATTGGTGGTGGGTGGCTTGGTCAGGGGCGCTTTTGGGATTGTCCGCTGTTGTGGCCTAGATTGTGGAGCCGACCAGGATTGCTGTTTCTGCCCTCTCTTTTTTGCCATTATGTCTTTATAATAGGGGCGTCCACGGTAGTTTGCAGTATGTGCGCCTCCACAATTGCAGCATTTCGGCGACTCTTCATACACTGCCCTTTCTCATGGTAGCTACCGCATCTCACGCACCGATGGTCCAGATTGCAATGTAGTAACAAATAGACAGTTGTGAATTGACTAATTATAGGAAGTAACCTATGGGATGTGAGAGGTGTGAAAGTTTCTAGCAAAGTTCTAACCAAGGTAGATGTATTTTATAATTTGGTGTATTACTTTACAAACGAAATATATTTTAAAATGATTTTAATTTTTAAAAAACATGAAGTAATTGAAAAATAGTAGCAAAGGACTTGACCTTATATGTTTTTTATATTTTGCGCTATCTGTCGTGAGTTTGTCACATCAATAGGTTAGTTCACATGTCGACCGCTAGGTTACGGAGTTGTGTACAAATCAAATGTTGGATTGTATTTTATTTCATACATTTAATTAGAATGTTTAAAATATTTTAATTAAATTACTAGTAGTGACAATTTGGAGAAATAATATTTCGCTGGGAGAGACTCTTGATCAAAAAATTAAATTAAAATAATCCAGCAGTAAATTAATTTTATCAAAATGGTGTATATACAAATTATCCCTGAAATACACTGGGTGCATTCCATTTTTTTGTAACTTCGAATTAAATGAGTCTAAATAAAATTCGGGATGCAAATTTGGTATATTTCAACAGTATATAAAAAACGAAACTTCTTACTAAATTTACAAAATGATAATGGCTGTTGAAAATGTTTATATGAAAAACTAATATTATAGTAAAAAATTGATGAGTCAAAATATTTTGCTCTTTGAATGAAACACAACTATTCAGTTTTATTGAAAAGCATTACTCGGTAATCACGGTAGTTGCCTACAACACACAAAATATTGATATATTTCAATAGCAATTAGAAACAACAGATCTTAAACATAATGTTTGGTGTAACTCCTGGATTGTGTATTTGATTAATTATTATAGGCTAATTACTTTAATTTTTCCGTCAGACAGTACAAATTTCATTTTTGGAACAACTGATTTCGACAGTTAAACCGCCATCGTCAAGATTATTATCGATAATTTATTTTTCGAAAACTCACACTTCTCTAAAACTAATCGTCACTTGTCACCGAGGGTACAAAGCTGGATCTGTAACCTTTATCAGTGGCCGTGATAATTACATTTACGGCTTTATTTATTAAAAGGTTAAGTGTAAGTTATAGATTGTAGAATAAAATAACAATATCTTCTTTAGGTTTTATCTATACATATATAAACGTGTCTTTAAATAAATTGCACAAACATTCACACTTTTCAAAAACTAATCGTCGCAAAATATGTCATTTCAGTAAGTTATCAATCAAAACGTAAAAATAAAATATAGATACTGTCTATGAAAAAAATATATATGAATTGTTTCCTAGAAGCTACAAATAAGAAGAGTTTAGCAATCGGAATTTTGTCAAATAGGTTGTCAAACCCTACCGAATGTTGATATGGATTAAACTTTGAAGATACAGTCAGTTGATGTGTAACTTCCTACAGGTTTGAAGTTTAGTTAGTTAAATCAGAACTATTCCTATTATTATTGTTACTGTATTAATTAATTTACACCTTCCGAGGCTCAAAAGGAGTGGCGTATTCTGAAACATTTCTGAACTTCCAATCATACTGATTTTACTTCATGCATATAACTGTTATAGGTAATTTTCTGGGGATGTACAAGAATTAAAAAAAAAAAAAAAATCATAATCTCTCGTTGATAAAATACATACAATATAGTCCTATACTTTACCTAAAACATTGAAAAGGGTAATAGAATTTTATTGTATATTATTTCTCAATTTTTGGAGTGTTCGGCGTTGCCGGACAACAAGCATTTAAACAATATATACGCTCTAGTTATACGATATGAATACCCTCAAAGTTTGCAGATATAAAAATGAGTTCATTGGGTTGAATTTGTAGTTTTATATATCTTCTGCTTTGTAGAATTATTGCGGTTTACTAAGTCCTTAAGATAGCTGCACAGAAATCAAAATCTGGGGACATAGATCCGGATTTTCGAGATTAATGATCGTTGAAGAACTCACGGATTGTATTTTATGTCTTGTAATCCTTCTAGGTAGTCATAGATTTCCCGTTTAGACGAACAATGCCGTCATCATTAGAAATGTACTCATGTAAAATGCTGAAGGAGCACAATAATATAATTAATTATTGATTTATTAACTTTTATTACATTAAATACATTTATTTTAGACACCCGTTGTATACAAATAATATACTTTTTTTAAAAAAACACTTATATATTTAATAATATTTATATTTCATTAAAATTGGTCTTTTTACTTTATTATTATTTCAGAAAACATATACAAATTACTTTATATGCACTTGTTTCCATTTCTTTTACTTCTTTGTTTACTTTTATTTAATTAAATTTTATTATTTTATTTTAATGTTTTATATTCTGTTGTCTGGAATTCCCTTGCTCCCCATCACTTCTTTTTTCAGATTTTAAAATTTCTTTATTCATATTGGTTCAAATGGTCACGTGAGTTTGTGTTATGCTAAATATGTGGTTTTTACTTTGCACGTTATTTGCATATTTTGTGAGACAGGTTTATTGATATTAGATTATTTTATCCTTTGTTTCCCGGATACGACTGTCAGGTAGGTTTAGTTTTATTTTATTTTCTCATGATTTTGTTTGTGTTATAACATCTATGAAGTTAGAACCTATAGCCGTCGTCAAGAATGTGGCAATATACACAATAACGATTATGTGTTATAACAAGTTTTTTTCAACAGCCTTTGTCACAGGGGCGGCCTGTACAGGTTTAGTGACCGGAGTCACTGGTTGCTTTTTACGGTAACTGGGCGAGTTGGGATGTTTTTATTGATAGAGGGGCTTCCTTGATTAGCCGTTTAGGTTTGGGTGCAGTGATGGTTGCATACAATTTTGGGAGCACCTTTTTTGGTTCTGGGTTTCAGAAGTAAGACGTTCTATTGGAACTTCTTCCTTTGCGGTCGGAGATGATGGACTGGCCGTATGGATTTTTTTGGGGAGGGGGCCTAGCCTTACAGGTTGTTGTGAGCGGCCAGGTTGCCTGCGTTGGTAGGCACACTTCGTCCTATTGAAGTGCCTGCGTATACAGAGCACTCTGTAGTTCACCTCCGTAGTTTACACATTTGGGAGCAGTCTCCCATGTTTTGGTGCACTGTGTGCGATCATGGTTGCAAGCGCACTTGACACAGCTGGGTCATTGGTGACAATTGAAGAAGCTGTGCCCAACTGCCCATATCTCTGGCAGTTGTAGAATTGTACAATGCGAATCCTTGGGGTGTAGCAGTCTACAGTGACTTTGATATAGATTATGTCCTTCTAAATAGACAGTTGTAAATTGACTAATTATAGGAAGTATGTCTATAGGATTTGAGAGGTGTGAAAGTTTCTAACAAATTTCTAACCAATGTAGATGTATTTTATAATATGGTGTATTACTTTACAAACGATATATATTTTTAAATGATTTTAATTTAGACAAAAGCATGAAGTAATTAAAAAATAGTAGCAAATGACTTTACTTTATATGTTTTTATATTTTGCGCTATCTGTCGTGAGTTAGTCACATCAATAAGTTAGTTCACATGTCGACCGCTAGGTTACGGAGTTGTGTACAAATCAAATGTTGGATTGTATTTTATTTCCTACATTTAATTAGAATGTTTAAAATATTTTAATTAAATTACTAGTAGTGACAATTTGGAGAAATAATATTTCGCTGGGAGAGACTCTTGATCAAAAAATTAAATTAAAATAATCCAGCAGTAAATTAATTTTATCAAAATGGTGTATATACAAATTATCCCTGAAATACACTGAGTGCGTTCCATTTTTTTGTAACTTCGAATTAGATGAGTCTAAATTCGGGATGCAAATTTGGTATATTTCAACAGTATACAAAAAACGAAACTTCCTACTCCATTTACATAATGATGATGGCTATTGAAAATTTTTATATCAAAAACTAATATTATAGTAAAAAATTGATGAGTCAAAATATTTTGCTCTTTGAATGAAAACACAACTATTCAGTTTTATTGAAAAGGATTACTCGGTAATCGATATATTTGTTATTATTTATTAACGGTAGTTGTCTACAACACACAGAAGTTTTGGATATAATTCAATAACAATTAGAAACAACAGATCTTAAACATAATGTTTGGTGTAGCCTCCTTGATTGTGTATTCGATTAATATATTATAGGTTAATTACTTTAATTTTTCAGTCAGACAGTCCAAATTTTATTATTGGAACAACAGATTTCGACAGTTAAACCGCCATCGTCAAGATTTTTATCAATAATTTATTTTTCGTTAACTCTGTTATCATTTGAATTTATAAAAATGAATATACCAACACAGATGTCGTTAAAAAAGAGCAATATTTTGTTGATATAAAGTGAATTGTTTTCCAGCTTTGACATCAGAGAACTGACAGGAGATTCCATTCGCCAATACCTTATAAAAAGTTATGAGTGATAAGATAAGAGTGATCTTTTGTAAAGTCTCAGCAAATAAAATAATTTTACATTAATTTTCCAAAGTAGAGAATTGAAACAATTAGTTTACTTTGTATTTAATACATCAATTCGTAATATATCACACTTTTATGTTGTAAAGCATTAGATTTTGTAAATTAAAAATATAACAACATAACTGTGTTAAATATGCTCAAAGTAAAAAGACATCTAACAATTATTGGACTTTCATGTTACATATATAAGTTAAATATTATATAATTTTGTGATCAATAAAAAAAATTAGCCCTTTTGATCTAAAGTCTGTACTTTACTTACAAAAAAAACAACAAAAAATACTGTTTTATATGTATAGAATAAATTTACATTAGTAACCTATACTTGCCAGTTGTCGTAAGATAATAATGATAAGGTATCTTAATAGTCTAAAATGTTATCCTAAATAGGAAAACTGTACAAAATTATTCCCAACAAATAGAAAAAAAGTGATTAACACATCACACGTAAAATTCAAGAAACATGATATATATTGAAAAATTGACTGAAAAATATATGGAAGTCCCAAAATTAGCTCCAAAATCTAAACCATGTAAAATGTATGATTTATGCGTCAATTAATATGGAGTTACAATAGTACGTCACATATAGGCTATATTTTCATAACTTTAGAAATTATTTTTTTCCAAATATACATTACCTTCCCTATTTTGAAATATTAGAATGTGGAATATTAGGCCTACTCTTAAATATCTTGCATCAGTTCTTCATTTGGACTTGTAACGTAGATGTTTAAAACACACATTGTAAACGTTTGTAATCCAATTTTCAAACGTCAATTTTCTAACGAAACTGCGTTCCCTTAAACAAACGGTCCTTTTCAGGACCAAACAAATATACTTACCAAATTCACTGTTTTGACGAGAGGATAGTCAGTCAGAACGAACAAACGACTCTGTTCACTTAAATAGAGCCTAAAAAAGGGGGAATAATAAACAAACACTGTATACATATATAAATAGAGAGGGAGAGAGCTACAACAAAAATAGATACTAATATTTATAGAATATACGCTTTCGCATTACAAGCATACTTCGTACTAAAGGTTCGCCAGTCCCAGACATTTTAAAAATAAGACTATAGATAAATTTGGATTGACTAGAACCGATCTAAGTGAAGGGGGGAAATATGAGTATATATATAAACCTACCTAACCTGACCTGACTACAGGTCAAAATGAGAAAAAGTTACCCTGTTTGCGACTTTTACGTACTTCGAAATTAAAAAAAAAAAAAAAAACTACGATATTTTGAAAACTGTGATCTTCAAAAATCAATTTTGAAACCTTATTTTCAGATACTTGGAGTCTTTGAATCCCAATTGGAATGAAAATTCTTTAATTTGTCGAAAAATGATGAATAAATCACGTATCCGTGTCGGGATAGAGAGAGCCACAACAAGAAATAGATAATAATATTTATAGAATATGCTCTTTCGGCATTACAAGTACCGGAAAAAAAAGGGGGGAATAAAAGAAAAGACGTAAGACTATAGAAAATTTTGGATTGACTAGAACCGATCTAAGTGAAGGGGGGAAATATGAGTATATATATAAACCTACCTAACCTGACATGACTACAGGAAAAATGATGAATAAATCAAATATCCGTGTCGGGATAGTGAGAGAGCTACAACAAAAATAGATACTAATATTTATAGAATATACTCTTTTGCATTACAAGCATACTTCGTACTAAAGGTTCGCCAGTCCCAGACAATTTTAAAAAGTTACTCTATTTTCGACTTTTACGTACTTCGAAATTTCCAAAAACTACGATATTTTGAAAACTGTAATCTTCAAAAATCAATTTTGAAACCTTATTTTCAGATACTAGGTCCCTTGGAGTCTTTGAATCCCAATTGGAATGAAAATTCTTTGATTTGTCGAAAAATGATGAATAAATCACATATCCGTGTCGGGATAGAGAGAGCCACAACAAGAAATAGATAATAATATTTATAGAATATACTCTTTCGGCATTACAAGTACCGGAAAAAAAAAGGGGGGGAATAAAAGAAAAGACGTAAGACTATAGAAAATTTTGGATTG
The DNA here is from genome assembly GCA_963513935.1 of Aphrophora alni. NCBI lineage: Eukaryota > Metazoa > Arthropoda > Insecta > Hemiptera > Aphrophoridae > Aphrophora > Aphrophora alni. The sequence continues at coordinate 25,575,529 of OY740777.1, forward strand.
AGTAGAACCGATCTAAGTGAAGGGGGGAAATATGAGTATATATATATATATATATATATATATATATATATATATATAAACCTACCTAACCTGACCTGACTACAGGAAAAATGATGAATAAATCAAATATCCGTGTCGGGATACTGAGAGAGCTACAACAAAAATAGATACTAATATTTATAGAATATACTCTTTTGCATTACAAGCATACTTCGTACTAAAGGTTCGCCAGTCCCAGACATTTTTAAAAAGTTACTCTATTTTCGACTTTTACGTACTTCGAAATTTCCAAAGCATGACCTTTACGGTCATGTACGACCTTTACCTCTGTTGGGGGTCGTACTTAAGGGTATACCCTATACTACCCCAACAGAGGACATAGTGGAGGATCTAAAGAACAAGGGATTCCCCCCAACTACCTGCACACCTATCACTAACGCCCAGAAGAAGGCAGTAAATGTCTTCTTAGTAAGCCTGAAGAAGACGCACAACATAAGAGACATCTACTGTATGATATAGAACACATGTTCTATATCAAAATTACTATAGACAACTACAACCCAAGGCCTGGCATTGCACAATGCTACAACTGTCAAAGGTTCGGGCACAGCTCCCTCAATTGCCACCAGCCACCTCGCTGTGACAAATGTGCCGCACGCTGTGAGTGAAGGAACCAAGGATGTGACCAAATACACGAGCTCCAAATAAGCTCTATGTCGGCAGAAACCAAACGGCCCTTCTAAGGGACAACTAAATATCTTACAAATTCAATCATGTTTATGTCCCGAGGTCAAGTACCATAGTGTTTTATTGAATCTACCGCGACTTTCTCGCTCTCCAGATGAATATATTATATCATCATATGCTCTTTCGAGTGTAAGCCGACCGGGAGTCTCCACTCTCCCCTAATTACACCTTATTGCCGCATTGCCAGTGCAAAAGTGCCCACCCAGCCGGGTTGAGCTGTCTTATTTATGCTTCCAGAGGACGCTCTCTATGATTGGTCGGTAATTTTTCGTGTCCCTTCGTAAATCTTCCGATTTCGTACGAACATAAATTGCATACGTATATTTCCCTCACCCCCCTTCGATTAGATCTTATTCAACATTTTTTCCTGTAAAGTCAGGTCAGGTTAGGTAGGTTTATATATATATTTCCCCCCTTCATTTAGATCGGTTCTAGTCAATCCAAATTTATCTGTAATCTTATTTTTAAAATGTCTGGGACTGGCGAACCTTTAGTACGAAGTATGCTTGAAATGCGAAAGAGTATATTCTATAAATATTAGTATCTATTTTTGTTGTAGCTCTCTCTCTATCCCGACACGTATATTTGATTTATTCATCATTTTTCCTCTAAAGTCAGGTCAGGTTAGTTAGGTTAGATAGGTTCATTTAGATCGGTTCTAGTCAATCCAAATTTATCTATAGTCTTACGTCTTTTTCGGTACTTGTAATGCCGAAAGAGACCAATCAAAGAATTTTCATTCCAATTGGGATTCAAAGACTCCAAGGGACCTAGTATCTGAAAATAAGGTTTCAAAATTGATTTTTGAAGATTACAGTTTTCAAAATATCGTAGTTTTTGGAAATTTCGAAGTACGTAAAAGTCGAAAATAGAGTAACTTTTTAAAAATGTCTGGGACTGGCGAACCTTTAGTACGAAGTATGCTTGTAATGCAAAAGAGTATATTCTATAAATATTAGTATCTATTTTTGTTGTAGCTCTCTCACTATCCCGACACGGATATTTGATTTATTCATCATTTTTCCTGTAGTCAGGTCAGGTTAGGTAGGTTTATATATATATATATATATATATATTCATATATATATTATATATATATATATATATATATATATATATATATATATATATATATATATATACTCATATTTCCCCCCTTCACTTAGATCGGTTCTAGTCAATCCAAATTTTTCTATAGTCTTACGTCTTTTCTTTTATTCCCCCCCTTTTTTTTTTTCCGCTACTTGTAATGCCGAAAGAGTATATTCTATAAATATTATTATCTATTTCTTGTTGTGGCTCTCTCTATCCCGACACGGATACGTGATTTATTCATCATTTTTCGACAAATCAAAGAATTTTCATTCCAATTGGGATTCAAAGACTCCAAGGGACCTAGTATCTGAAAATAAGGTTTCAAAATTGATTTTTGAAGATCACAGTTTTCAAAATATCGTAGTTTTTTTTTTTTTTAAATTTCGAAGTACGTAAAAGTCGCAAACAGGGTAACTTTTTATCATTTTTCCTGTAGTCAGGTCAGGTTAGGTAGGTTCATATATATATATATATATATATATATATATATATATACTCATATTTCCCCCCTTCACTTAGATCGGTTCTAGTCAATCCAAATTTATCTATAGTCTTATTTTTAAAATGTCTGGGACTGGCGAACCTTTAGTACGAAGTATGCTTGTAATGCGAAAGAGTATATTCTATAAATATTAGTATCTATTTTTTTTGTAGCTCTCTCCCTCTCTATTTATATATGTATACAGTGTTTGTTTATTATTCCCCCTTTTTTAGGCTCTATTTAAGTGAACAGAGTCGTTTGTTCGTTCTGACTGACTATCCTCTCGTCAAAACAGTGAATTTGGTAAGTATATTTGTTTGGTCCTGAAAAGGACCGTTTGTTTAAGGGAACGCAGTTTCGTTAGAAATTTGACGTTTGAAAATTGGATTACAAACGTTTACAATGTGTGTTTTAAACATCTACGTTACAAGTCCAAATGAAGAACTGATGCAAGATATTTAAGAGTAGGCCTAATATTCCACATTCTAATATTTCAAAATAGGGAAGGTAATGTATATTTGGAAAAAAATAATGTCTAAAGTTATGAAAATATAGCCTATATGTGACGTACTATTGTAACTCCATATTAATTGACGCATAAATCATACATTTTACATGGTTTAGATTTTGGAGCTAATTTTGGGACTTCCATATATTGTTCAGTCAATTTTTCAATATATATCATGTTTCTTGAATTTTACGTGTGATGTGTTAATCACTTTTTTTCTATTTGTTGGGAATAATTTTGTACAGTTTTCCTATTTAGGATAACATTTTAGACTATTAAGATACCTTATCATTATTATCTTACGACAACTGGCAAGTATAGGTTACTAATGTAAATTTATTCTATACATATAAAACAGTATTTTTTGTTGTTTTTTTTGTAAGTAAAGTACAGACTTTAGATCAAAAGGGCTAATTTTTTTTATTGATCACAAAATTATATAATATTTAACTTATATATGTAACATGAAAGTCCAATAATTGTTAGATGTCTTTTTACTTTGAGCATATTTAACACAGTTATGTTGTTATATTTTTAATTTACAAAATCTAATGCTTTACAACATAAAAGTGTGATATATTACGAATTGATGTATTAAATACAAAGTAAACTAATTGTTTCAATTCTCTACTTTGGAAAATTAATGTAAAATTATTTTATTTGCTGAGACTTTACAAAAGATCACTCTTATCTTATCACTCATAACTTTTTATAAGGTATTGGCGAATGGAATCTCCTGTCAGTTCTCTGATGTCAAAGCTGGAAAACAATTCACTTTATATCAACAAAATATTGCTCTTTTTTAACGACATCTGTGTTGGTATATTCATTTTTATAAATTCAAATGATAACAGAGTTAACGAAAAATAAATTATTGATAAAAATCTTGACGATGGCGGTTTAACTGTCGAAATCTGTTGTTCCAATAATAAAATTTGGACTGTCTGACTGAAAAATTAAAGTAATTAACCTATAATATATTAATCGAATACACAATCAAGGAGGCTACACCAAACATTATGTTTAAGATCTGTTGTTTCTAATTGTTATTGAATTATATCCAAAACTTCTGTGTGTTGTAGACAACTACCGTTAATAAATAATAACAAATATATCGATTACCGAGTAATCCTTTTCAATAAAACTGAATAGTTGTGTTTTCATTCAAAGAGCAAAATATTTTGACTCATCAATTTTTTACTATAATATTAGTTTTTGATATAAAAATTTTCAATAGCCATCATCATTATGTAAATGGAGTAGGAAGTTTCGTTTTTTGTATACTGTTGAAATATACCAAATTTGCATCCCGAATTTAGACTCATCTAATTCGAAGTTACAAAAAAATGGAACGCACTCAGTGTATTTCAGGGATAATTTGTATATACACCATTTTGATAAAATTAATTTACTGCTGGATTATTTTAATTTAATTTTTTGATCAAGAGTCTCTCCCAGCGAAATATTATTTCTCCAAATTGTCACTACTAGTAATTTAATTAAAATATTTTAAACATTCTAATTAAATGTAGGAAATAAAATACAATCCAACATTTGATTTGTACACAACTCCGTAACCTAGCGGTCGACATGTGAACTAACTTATTGATGTGACTAACTCACGACAGATAGCGCAAAATATAAAAACATATAAAGTAAAGTCATTTGCTACTATTTTTTAATTACTTCATGCTTTTGTCTAAATTAAAATCATTTAAAAATATATATCGTTTGTAAAGTAATACACCATATTATAAAATACATCTACATTGGTTAGAAATTTGTTAGAAACTTTCACACCTCTCAAATCCTATAGACATACTTCCTATAATTAGTCAATTTACAACTGTCTATTTAGAAGGACATAATCTATATCAAAGTCACTGTAGACTGCTACACCCCAAGGATTCGCATTGTACAATTCTACAACTGCCAGAGATATGGGCAGTTGGGCACAGCTTCTTCAATTGTCACCAATGACCCAGCTGTGTCAAGTGCGCTTGCAACCATAAGTTGGATCTTAAGAGATTGCAGGAACAACAAAATAAAGTTGGATCTTAAGAGAATGCAGGAACAACAAAATAAAGTTGGATCTTAAGAGATTTATTCGATTGTTGTTCCTGCATTCTCTTAAGATCCAACTTTATTTTGTTCCTGCAATCTCTTAAGATCCAACTTATGGTTGCAAGCGCACTTGACACAGCGGGGTCATTGGTGACAATTGAAGGAGCTGTGCCCACTGCCCATATCTCTGGCAGTTGTAGAATTGTGCAATGCGGTCAAGGTCAGAATGGCGAGGACTAGGTCCTCTATGAATGACAGCCTCTGTATAAATACATTTGCTGCAAATGAATATAAACATAATAATGAATTTAAATGACTGTTTTAAGGATTGAAGTTATGATTTTGAAAAGTTTAACATTTTTAAATTTATTAAATTTAGAAAAAGGGGAAACGAAGATAGGACTTCGTTTCTCATACTGTCAATAAAATTTATTTTAATCTTTGTATCTTTTTGTTGAAATGGCTTGGTTTTTTCTTGGTATGAATCTGATTTTTAATTGTGTTATGGGGGATCAACCACCAGACACAGGGGACGTTTTCTCCTTTCTTGTGGGGGAGCGGGATCTGTCACGAGTGATGACAGATGCGCATGTTTGGAGCCTTCTGCTCTCGATGTAAGCTTTTTCGTTAGCTTGAGGACGAACTCCTCGAATGTGGGGACTTTCAATCCATTGAGGATGGTAGCATTTCTGACATACCATGGGGACTTAGTTATGCTTCTGAGCACTGAATTTTGGAAAGAATCCAGCCGTTTCTTTCCTGAGGGGCTTATTAAAGAATACCAAGCTGGTGCTGCGTAAGCAGTTATGGGCCGAATGTACATTTTATACATGGTCAGTCTGGTGGTGATTGGTTGTGGGCTTCTGCCACTGATAATGGGGAAAAGCTTGGAGCGAGTGTGTCTCGCCCTGCCAAGTATTTGCGTGACATGTTTGTTGAAGTTTAACCTTCTGTCAAGCGTTACACCTAAGTATCTGACTTGTTTTTTCCATGCTATGGGGGACTTGTTTAGGAAGAGTTGTGTATTTGGTTTAGTGCGTTTTGCAGTGAAGGGAATGGCTACTGTTTTGTCCGTGTTGACTGCGATTCTCCACTTTCTGAACCACGGTTCTAGTGTATCCAGCTGACGCTGGATGATGTTTGCCCCATATTCGAGGTTTAGTGATTGATAGTAGAACATGGAGTCGTCAGCAAAGAGTCGTAGTTTCACGGTGTTGAGTACTGGGATGTCGTTAGTGTACATAAGGTACAGTAACGGACCAAGGACTGATCCTTGCGGGACTCCAGCCTCGATAGGTCGAGGCGTGGATAGTTTACCTTCGACGGAGACCTGGAACCATCTGTTGTCGAGGTATGATTGTATGAGGTGAACATAGCATGGAGGAAGAGGACTGTGCGCAAGTTTGTACAAGAGGCCCTCATGCCATACCTTGTCAAATGCTTTGCTGATGTCCAGGAATACAGCGATGGTGTGTACGTGTTTATTGAATCCGTCTGCTAGGCTGTTGATTACATTGATAAGCTGCAATGTTGTGGAATGCTCGCTACGAAAGCCGAACTGTTAGGGACGAAGCGTATGTTGAAGAATTTTGGTGAGTTGTGTGTTAACCAGTCTTTCGAAGACTTTCGAGAGACTGGAAAGGAGAGATATGGGTCTGAAATTTTGCGGGAAAAGAGCAGACTTTTTGGGTTTTGGTATCATTACGATTTTGGCTCTTTTCCACGCAGTTGGGAAATGACCTGTTCGCATGATTCCGTTGAAAATGGTAGTTATGGTGTTTACCATAGAGGACGGCATGTTTTTCAATGCACTGTTATTAACATTATCTAGACCAGGCGCCTTTCGGGAGTGGAGTTTGTGTATAGTGTTGGCCACCTGGTCGCATGTTAAAGGATCAGGGAGCGGGCCAATGGGACCTGAGAAGTAGTTCTCGAGGTAGTTTTCTACGTGTTCGACGTGGTCGTCCACATAGATAGAGGAATGTGGTGTGAACTGGTCTTGCATGGAATCAGCGAACGCTTCGGCTTTGTCCGTGGCACTGTATACTAACCCATTATGGCCGTGGAGTGGATTATTTGGAGTTTTGGGGGCGAGAAGCTGGCGATTTAGTTTCCATAGGGAACCATTTTCGGTGGTTACGGTGGAGAGGAACTTATCCCATTCATCCGCGGTATATGTTTCTAGGAGAGCTTTCACTAGGATGATTTGAGCGTTGAGCTGTTTTTTGATTGAGGGGGATCTGGTGAATTGCCATGTTCGGCGAAGTTTTCTTTTCTTTGCCAGCTCCTCTAGTATGTGAGGGGGAAGTTCAGCCTTGGTTCCTACACTGGAGGAGGTGTGGGTACTGGAGATGAGTGCTGTATTAATGACGTTTTCTACTAGGCTGACCTGGTAGTCAACGTCATCGGGAGTGACTATGTTGTCAGTGGATTTCGGGCTGGTTCGGAGTAGATGCTCAGAGTATTTCCTCCAGTTTACTTGTTTGACCTCCTTTTTTGCAGGCGGTAAACGATTATGGTTTGTGCCAACAGTTAAGATGATGGGATTGTGGTCCGAGCTGAGGTCGTCGATGCAGACAAGCTCGTGGGGGTGAGTGAAGTTTTTAAGCACGGCAATGTCAAGGACATCAGGCTTATACCGCTTATTGCAAGGATGATATGTAGGTGCGTCAGGTCCCAGAACAGAGATGTTTGGATTTTTGGATAGGAATTTATGTAGTACTTTGCCGTGTGGCGTAATGTAGATTTGTTTGTGGCGTAAATACTTTATAAATTACCCTTTTTGTTCTGAAATAAACTTGTCCTTCTCAGCTTTCCTTTTCCGGTATGGAAGCCAGATAGTCTTTTTCTTTCAGCCATTATAACGAACAATATCTACCTGAAATTTAAGACATCATATGTAGAAGTTTACTACACATTGTAGAAATTTAAAAAGATACCTACATTTTTCAAAATATATTTCTTGAGTGTGAAAGCTTAAAAGTTGCAAGAATATTGTTTTAAACTTCATATTTTGACATTTGAAATAGTACCAAGTTACCAAGTACTGTACTTCTTTTTGATGATGGTTTTATACTTAGAAAAAGTAAATTTGTATCAGACCAAGCATAATACAAAATGTGTTTCAGCTAATTTTTACAGAAACGTATGCTGTAGGCAGCACTGTAACAGCTGATTTGTATAATAAAATAATACCAAGTAACAGTTGATTCAAAACAAAAACTGGGAGGCCAGAGGTCTGGCAAGAATTAAACTATTACGTTTATACGTCTTTTATTTTTTGGTGGCTTACAAAGTCGCGATTTTAATGTAATTTCCTTTTATTTACCATTAAATTGAAAGTGAATTTTACTATCTTTCTTAACCAATGCATCTCATGGAGGGTTAATGGACTAAACAAGTAACAACTATGAATAATACATTGACACATATAGCCTAAGTCAATAATAATAATAATAATACAAAAATCAATAAATTATGTTCCCTGTACATTGAACGAGGACGAGAATTAAACTTATTCTTTTATTACCTACTTCACTTACCTATATCAAGTTGTATACAGTTTTTCCACTTGGTAGGACACATCCGACACAAGTCTGTATGAGGTCAAACTTTTAAATACGAGAAAAGGAGAGTGTTTACTAATTAATTAATCTACCTTAGGTAAGGTATTATTGAAATTATATAGACAACACACTACACAGCAAACACAGCACAGTCACAAACCGCCAAATCTTGACAAATCTGATCACCTGTCACAACGTAACTGTCGTTATGAGCAGAGCAGGGATGGCAACAACGCCGATTCATGTAGAGAGATGAAACTTTCATTCAAGGTCACGCGGCTACTGAGAGAGTATTCAGAGCGGCTACAGAATGAATCTGTAGGTTGACCTGTAAAACTTAAATCAAGCTAATATTTATAAAGTTTTATTACAATTAAAATTGAGTTTTCAAGTAACACAAATCCGTTTTATTAGGTTAAAACTCTTTTTTTAAATCAATTTTTAAAAAATTTTCCTCTTTATTCCGCCCTCCCAGGTTGCCGCCTAGTTTGCCAAGTGGACGCGCCGGCCCTGGTTGCTTCTCCTCCATAGTTAGCAGCTTTAGCAAAGGTCAAATCCTTTTGTACAAAATTAAATAATGTACCAAACCAGTGATTATTCATAATTTATGTTTTATGCCATACCGACTATTGTTATAAATTAATATAATAGGAAACTTACCATCACCAATAGTCAAAAGTAGTCAATAGTCAAAACTTTTGACTATTGGTGACGGTAATTTTCACCTATTACATTGATTATTCATACCTCATTCACATATTGTCGAAGGGTAACATGGCAGTCCTACATGGTCAAATTACTCACTTTATCAAAAATCTCATCATTTCAGCTTATCGAGGTACATACAGAAACGTAAGTCGCTATCTATGACAAGCATCTATCTTTGAAATGGTTGTAGTACTCCTTAATTTGGTCGTCTCCCAAGGCATTGTCGCCCAAAGCCTGTTACATCTTCCAAAAATAGGGTAGCAACAAGCTTGATGTAATACTACTGCCCAAGTCATTTTCATTTCACAGAAAATGAAAATCCTACTCCGACATTTTCTATGGATGGGGGGGGATGCAAAAATTACATACATATGAAGATATTTTCTTTTTCGTCTCCTGAAAGTTACGTTTTATGTTTAATTTGTTTGCACAGGAAAAATTTATGTCAGATACTTTTATAACAATAGATCGGATACTTACAGAACAAACTTCATACCTTCAAGTTATTCATAAAATAAGAACCCAGCAAACACTTAGAAATGAGCTTCTCTTACAGTAACACTAGGCAGCTTGTATACTATAACTATTATGAAAGTTCTTTGATCATATTTACCAAATATCTTCTACTTCTTCTTTCACGTGATCGAACTCCACAATCTTGTTTTCTTGGATGTCACCAACCTCTACGTTTCTGTCAATCTCTAATCCATCATCTTCTTTTTCTGTTACATTACTTGACACACTTTCTTCTTTAATTCCATCAATCAAGGAATTTTCCACTTCTATCAACTCAAAACAAATTTCTTCTTGTTTTATTTCTATATCAACACTTTCTTGTTTAATTTTACCTAACAATTTTTCCATGATTATGTTCTGAAACAATAAAAACTCATTTAAACATTACATTTATAACACATTTTGAGATAAAATATTTTTGGTGTCTATAGAATGTTTGTCATGTATTAAACTGCTTTCAATATTAACATGACTATCTGAATGAATTGAAAACACTCTCTGCTGACGGATCATTTTATGATGTGAGCTTATTTCCTACATAAATAAGTTTAGGCGTATTAATTTAAATTTTGTTTAATATATTTCAGAACATTCACATTATGGTTGCCAACTCTCCTGTATTCTTCAAGATTTTTAAGCCATAACCCGTTCCTTTTATTTAATCCGGGAGATTGTATCTCTCGTAATTCATATGACATCAGATTAACAGTTAAACCTATCAGATATTTTTCAAATCTCTTTTCCTGGTGATCATTACAAAAACGATATCATGATGTAATATCGATAAAATGACTGCACTGATATGTAGAGAATACAAAGAATCTGTTTCCAATTCCAGTCAGTCGGCAACACACATTTCCTTGTCGATTTTGTTCGCAAGAGGTTGTCATCGTTTTTGTTTAAGGAAATAAATAAGATTTTTGCATTTGTTCTCAGTATACCAGCATCAAAAATGCTCACATAGAATGAATTTTTCCTATAAATTAGTCTGATGATTTCAATTGTTGTAATGTAGATTTGATGAAAGGTCGATTACAAATAAATGTTAATTTTGGCTATACTTGTCAAAAGTTCGTAAAGAATAATCATAAACTTTAAGCTGCAAAAAATGTGAACAAATATCTTTATAAGTAAGAAACTCAAAAATGTATATATTATTTATTTCATCGGATCAAAATCTCTTTTTTTTTACAAAAAATGAATATAGGCTATCTAATAATCAAACTTTCAATTTAGTAATAATGAACGTATATCCGAGAGACCTAACTGGATCTACACCTTTAATGTAGACTGGGGTTAGCTCTCTTTTTTTCATCTTTTTTTTATCAGGTGTCTCGTTTTCTTCCAACATCTACGCTACTAGATGCTACATCGATGCTATTAAGGGCTAGGAGGTCTTAACTTGATATACTTTTCTTCCTTTTTTTTCAAAAGCGATGATGACTGAGAGGTTTTTTGCCTATACATCCAACAATATGATTATTACAATGATTCTGATGGCTTTATAATTTTAATTTTCATAATTTGTAAGTGTTTGGGTATCAGTTCCCTCTTATAAAGAAATATTAAATAATATAATGGCGAGACATATAAAACATATAAAATAATATAATATTTGAAGAAAAAATATTGAGTTCAACAATCTAAAATTATAGACCTAATTTACAAACATATTTTGAGTGCTGAAAACCAGTCATATGAAAGCCAAATATTATAAATTTAAACCTGCTCAGAAATCTTATTTGCTTTTATTTTTGTTATAAATTAGGGCACATAAATGATGGTTTTTAATAATTAAAACAAGAAAGTACAAAAACTGAAAATATAGGCCTAATTAAAAGATAGAACAGAAGAAAGATAGAAATTTTATTGTTCTAAGTTCAGCTAACACTTGTCAACAATAGTGGAGAGACCAAATATCTCTGTTAAGAAAAAGAAAAGAGAAAAAAAACATCTTTTTTCTTCTTATAAAACAACACTGTTTGAAAGAAAGGTAGTTAATTTCGTGTGAAGTTTTAAAGACTGCTTCTATGGTAATATTGGACTATTGCTGCGGTAGTTGTCTACAACACACAGAAGTTTTGGATATAATTCAATAACAATTAGAAACAACAGATCTTAAACATAATGTTTGGTGTAGCCTCCTTGATTGTGTATTCGATTAATATATTATAGGTTAATTACTTTAATTTTTCAGTCAGACAGTCCAAATTTTATTATTGGAACAACAGATTTCGACAGTTAAACCGCCATCGTCAAGATTTTTATCAATAATTTATTTTTCGTTAACTCTGTTATCATTTGAATTTATAAAAATGAATATACCAACACAGATGTCGTTAAAAAAGAGCAATATTTTGTTGATATAAAGTGAATTGTTTTCCAGCTTTGACATCAGAGAACTGACAGGAGATTCCATTCGCCAATACCTTATAAAAAGTTATGAGTGATAAGATAAGAGTGATCTTTTGTAAAGTCTCAGCAAATAAAATAATTTTACATTAATTTTCCAAAGTAGAGAATTGAAACAATTAGTTTACTTTGTATTTAATACATCAATTCGTAATATATCACACTTTTATGTTGTAAAGCATTAGATTTTGTAAATTAAAAATATAACAACATAACTGTGTTAAATATGCTCAAAGTAAAAAGACATCTAACAATTATTGGACTTTCATGTTACATATATAAGTTAAATATTATATAATTTTGTGATCAATAAAAAAAATTAGCCCTTTTGATCTAAAGTCTGTACTTTACTTACAAAAAAAACAACAAAAAATACTGTTTTATATGTATAGAATAAATTTACATTAGTAACCTATACTTGCCAGTTGTCGTAAGATAATAATGATAAGGTATCTTAATAGTCTAAAATGTTATCCTAAATAGGAAAACTGTACAAAATTATTCCCAACAAATAGAAAAAAAGTGATTAACACATCACTCGTAAAATTCAAGAAACATGATATATATTGAAAAATTGACTGAAAAATATATGGAAGTCCCAAAATTAGCTCCAAAATCTAAACCATGTAAAATGTATGATTTATGCGTCAATTAATATGGAGTTACAATAGTACGTCACATATAGGCTATATTTTCATAACTTTAGAAATTATTTTTTTCCAAATATACATTACCTTCCCTATTTTGAAATATTAGAATGTGGAATATTAGGCCTACTCTTAAATATCTTGCATCAGTTCTTCATTTGGACTTGTAACGTAGATGTTTAAAACACACATTGTAAACGTTTGTAATCCAATTTTCAAACGTCAATTTTCTAACGAAACTGCGTTCCCTTAAACAAACGGTCCTTTTCAGGACCAAACAAATATACTTACCAAATTCACTGTTTTGACGAGAGGATAGTCAGTCAGAACGAACAAACGACTCTGTTCACTTAAATAGAGCCTAAAAAAGGGGGAATAATAAACAAACACTGTATACATATATAAATAGAGAGGGAGAGAGCTACAACAAAAATAGATACTAATATTTATAGAATATACGCTTTCGCATTACAAGCATACTTCGTACTAAAGGTTCGCCAGTCCCAGACATTTTAAAAATAAGTCTATAGATAAATTTGGATTGACTAGAACCGATCTAAGTGAAGGGGGGAAATATGAGTATATATATAAACCTACCTAACCTGACCTGACTACAGGTCAAAATGATAAAAAGTTACCCTGTTTGCGACTTTTACGTACTTCGAAATTAAAAAAAAAAAAAAAAACTACGATATTTTGAAAACTGTGATCTTCAAAAATCAATTTTGAAACCTTATTTTCAGATACTTGGAGTCTTTGAATCCCAATTGGAATGAAAATTCTTTGATTTGTCGAAAAATGATGAATAAATCACGTATCCGTGTCGGGATAGAGAGAGCCACAACAAGAAATAGATAATAATATTTATAGAATATGCTCTTTCGGCATTACAAGTACCGGAAAAAAAAGGGGGGAATAAAAGAAAAGACGTAAGACTATAGAAAATTTTGGATTGACTAGAACCGATCTAAGTGAAGGGGGGAAATATGAGTATATATATAAACCTACCTAACCTGACATGACTACAGGAAAAATGATGAATAAATCAAATATCCGTGTCGGGATAGTGAGAGAGCTACAACAAAAATAGATACTAATATTTATAGAATATACTCTTTTGCATTACAAGCATACTTCGTACTAAAGGTTCGCCAGTCCCAGAAAATTTTAAAAAGTTACTCTATTTTCGACTTTTACGTACTTCGAAATTTCCAAAAACTACGATATTTTGAAAACTGTAATCTTCAAAAATCAATTTTGAAACCTTATTTTCAGATAGTAGGTCCCTTGGAGTCTTTGAATCCCAATTGGAATGAAAATTCTTTGATTTGTCGAAAAATGATGAATAAATCACATATCCGTGTCGGGATAGAGAGAGCCACAACAAGAAATAGATAATAATATTTATAGAATATACTCTTTCGGCATTACAAGTACCGGAAAAAAAAAAGGGGGGGAATAAAAGAAAAGACGTAAGACTATAGAAAATTTTGGATTGAGTAGAACCGATCTAAGTGAAGGGGGGAAATATGAGTATATATATATATATATATATATATATATATATATATATATATATATATATATAAACCTACCTAACCTGACCTGACTACAGGAAAAATGATGAATAAATCAAATATCCGTGTCGGGATACTGAGAGAGCTACAACAAAAATAGATACTAATATTTATAGAATATACTCTTTTGCATTACAAGCATACTTCGTACTAAAGGTTCGCCAGTCCCAGACATTTTTAAAAAGTTACTCTATTTTCGACTTTTACGTACTTCGAAATTTCCAAAGCATGACCTTTACGGTCATGTACGACCTTTACCTCTGTTGGGGGTCGTACTTAAGGGTATACCCTATACTACCCCAACAGAGGACATAGTGGAGGATCTAAAGAACAAGGGATTCCCCCCAACTACCTGCACACCTATCACTAACGCCCAGAAGAAGGCAGTAAATGTCTTCTTAGTAAGCCTGAAGAAGACGCACAACATAAGAGACATCTATGATATAGAACACATGTTCTATATCAAAATTACTATAGACAACTACAACCCAAGGCCTGGCATTGCACAATGCTACAACTGTCAAAGGTTCGGGCACAGCTCCCTCAATTGCCACCAGCCACCTCGCTGTGACAAATGTGCCGCACGCTGTGAGTGAAGGAACCAAGGATGTGACCAAATACACGAGCTCCAAATAAGCTCTATGTCGGCAGAAACCAAACGGCCCTTCTAAGGGACAACTAAATATCTTACAAATTCAATCATGTTTATGTCCCGAGGTCAAGTACCATAGTGTTTTATTGAATCTACCGCGACTTTCTCGCTCTCCAGATGAATATATTATATCATCATATGCTCTTTCGAGTGTAAGCCGACCGGGAGTCTCCACTCTCCCCTAATTACACCTTATTGCCGCATTGCCAGTGCAAAAGTGCCCACCCAGCCGGGTTGAGCTGTCTTATTTATGCTTCCAGAGGACGCTCTCTATGATTGGTCGGTAATTTTTCGTGTCCCTTCGTAAATCTTCCGATTTCGTACGAACATAAATTGCATACGTATATTTCCCTCACCCCCCTTCGATTAGATCTTATTCAACATTTTTTCCTGTAAAGTCAGGTCAGGTTAGGTAGGTTTATATATATATTTCCCCCCTTCATTTAGATCGGTTCTAGTCAATCCAAATTTATCTGTAATCTTATTTTTAAAATGTCTGGGACTGGCGAACCTTTAGTACGAAGTATGCTTGAAATGCGAAAGAGTATATTCTATAAATATTAGTATCTATTTTTGTTGTAGCTCTCTCTATCCCGACACGTATATTTGATTTATTCATCATTTTTCCTCTAAAGTCAGGTCAGGTTAGTTAGGTTAGATAGGTTCATTTAGATCGGTTCTAGTCAATCCAAATTTATCTATAGTCTTACGTCTTTTTCGGTACTTGTAATGCCGAAAGAGACCAATCAAAGAATTTTCATTCCAATTGGGATTCAAAGACTCCAAGGGACCTAGTATCTGAAAATAAGGTTTCAAAATTGATTTTTGAAGATTACAGTTTTCAAAATATCGTAGTTTTTGGAAATTTCGAAGTACGTAAAAGTCGAAAATAGAGTAACTTTTTAAAAATGTCTGGGACTGGCGAACCTTTAGTACGAAGTATGCTTGTAATGCAAAAGAGTATATTCTATAAATATTAGTATCTATTTTTGTTGTAGCTCTCTCACTATCCCGACACGGATATTTGATTTATTCATCATTTTTCCTGTAGTCAGGTCAGGTTAGGTAGGTTTATATATATATATATATATATATATATATATTCATATATATATTATATATATATATATATATATATATATATATATACTCATATTTCCCCCCTTCACTTAGATCGGTTCTAGTCAATCCAAATTTTTCTATAGTCTTACGTCTTTTCTTTTATTCCCCCCCTTTTTTTTTTTTTCCGCTACTTGTAATGCCGAAAGAGTATATTCTATAAATATTATTATCTATTTCTTGTTGTGGCTCTCTCTATCCCGACACGGATACGTGATTTATTCATCATTTTTCGACAAATCAAAGAATTTTCATTCCAATTGGGATTCAAAGACTCCAAGGGACCTAGTATCTGAAAATAAGGTTTCAAAATTGATTTTTGAAGATCACAGTTTTCAAAATATCGTCGTTTTTTTTTTTTTTTAATTTCGAAGTACGTAAAAGTCGCAAACAGGGTAACTTTTTATCATTTTTCCTGTAGTCAGGTCAGGTTAGGTAGGTTCATATATATATATATATATATATATATATATATATATATATATATATACTCATATTTCCCCCCTTCACTTAGATCGGTTCTAGTCAATCCAAATTTATCTATAGTCTTATTTTTAAAATGTCTGGGACTGGCGAACCTTTAGTACGAAGTATGCTTGTAATGCGAAAGAGTATATTCTATAAATATTAGTATCTATTTTTTTTGTAGCTCTCTCCCTCTCTATTTATATATGTATACAGTGTTTGTTTATTATTCCCCCTTTTTTAGGCTCTATTTAAGTGAACAGAGTCGTTTGTTCGTTCTGACTGACTATCCTCTCGTCAAAACAGTGAATTTGGTAAGTATATTTGTTTGGTCCTGAAAAGGACCGTTTGTTTAAGGGAACGCAGTTTCGTTAGAAATTTGACGTTTGAAAATTGGATTACAAACGTTTACAATGTGTGTTTTAAACATCTACGTTACAAGTCCAAATGAAGAACTGATGCAAGATATTTAAGAGTAGGCCTAATATTCCACATTCTAATATTTCAAAATAGGGAAGGTAATGTATATTTGGAAAAAAATAATTTCTAAAGTTATGAAAATATAGCCTATATGTGACGTACTATTGTAACTCCATATTAATTGACGCATAAATCAT
This sequence comes from Aphrophora alni, assembly GCA_963513935.1. Lineage (NCBI taxonomy): Eukaryota > Metazoa > Arthropoda > Insecta > Hemiptera > Aphrophoridae > Aphrophora > Aphrophora alni. The sequence goes on from OY740777.1 coordinate 25,592,703, forward strand.
ACATTTTACATGGTTTAGATTTTGGAGCTAATTTTGGGACTTCCATATATTGTTCAGTCAATTTTTCAATATATATCATGTTTCTTGAATTTTACGTGTGATGTGTTAATCACTTTTTTTCTATTTGTTGGGAATAATTTTGTACAGTTTTCCTATTTAGGATAACATTTTAGACTATTAAGATACCTTATCATTATTATCTTACGACAACTGGCAAGTATAGGTTACTAATGTAAATTTATTCTATACATATAAAACAGTATTTTTTGTTGTTTTTTTTGTAAGTAAAGTACAGACTTTAGATCAAAAGGGCTAATTTTTTTTATTGATCACAAAATTATATAATATTTAACTTATATATGTAACATGAAAGTCCAATAATTGTTAGATGTCTTTTTACTTTGAGCATATTTAACACAGTTATGTTGTTATATTTTTAATTTACAAAATCTAATGCTTTACAACATAAAAGTGTGATATATTACGAATTGATGTATTAAATACAAAGTAAACTAATTGTTTCAATTCTCTACTTTGGAAAATTAATGTAAAATTATTTTATTTGCTGAGACTTTACAAAAGATCACTCTTATCTTATCACTCATAACTTTTTATAAGGTATTGGCGAATGGAATCTCCTGTCAGTTCTCTGATGTCAAAGCTGGAAAACAATTCACTTTATATCAACAAAATATTGCTCTTTTTTAACGACATCTGTGTTGGTATATTCATTTTTATAAATTCAAATGATAACAGAGTTAACGAAAAATAAATTATTGATAAAAATCTTGACGATGGCGGTTTAACTGTCGAAATCTGTTGTTCCAATAATAAAATTTGGACTGTCTGACTGAAAAATTAAAGTAATTAACCTATAATATATTAATCGAATACACAATCAAGGAGGCTACACCAAACATTATGTTTAAGATCTGTTGTTTCTAATTGTTATTGAATTATATCCAAAACTTCTGTGTGTTGTAGACAACTACCGTTAATAAATAATAACAAATATATCGATTACCGAGTAATCCTTTTCAATAAAACTGAATAGTTGTGTTTTCATTCAAAGAGCAAAATATTTTGACTCATCAATTTTTTACTATAATATTAGTTTTTGATATAAAAATTTTCAATAGCCATCATCATTATGTAAATGGAGTAGGAAGTTTCGTTTTTTGTATACTGTTGAAATATACCAAATTTGCATCCCGAATTTAGACTCATCTAATTCGAAGTTACAAAAAAATGGAACGCACTCAGTGTATTTCAGGGATAATTTGTATATACACCATTTTGATAAAATTAATTTACTGCTGGATTATTTTAATTTAATTTTTTGATCAAGAGTCTCTCCCAGCGAAATATTATTTCTCCAAATTGTCACTACTAGTAATTTAATTAAAATATTTTAAACATTCTAATTAAATGTAGGAAATAAAATACAATCCAACATTTGATTTGTACACAACTCCGTAACCTAGCGGTCGACATGTGAACTAACTTATTGATGTGACTAACTCACGACAGATAGCGCAAAATATAAAAACATATAAAGTAAAGTCATTTGCTACTATTTTTTAATTACTTCATGCTTTTGTCTAAATTAAAATCATTTAAAAATATATATCGTTTGTAAAGTAATACACCATATTATAAAATACATCTACATTGGTTAGAAATTTGTTAGAAACTTTCACACCTCTCAAATCCTATAGACATACTTCCTATAATTAGTCAATTTAAAACTGTCTATTTAGAAGGACATAATCTATATCAAAGTCACTGTAGACTGCTACACCCCAAGGATTCGCATTGTACAATTCTACAACTGCCAGAGATATGGGCAGTTGGGCACAGCTTCTTCAATTGTCACCAATGACCCAGCTGTGTCAAGTGCGCTTGCAACCATAAGTTGGATCTTAAGAGATTGCAGGAACAACAAAATAAAGTTGGATCTTAAGAGAATGCAGGAACAACAAAATAAAGTTGGATCTTAAGAGATTTATTCGATTGTTGTTCCTGCATTCTCTTAAGATCCAACTTTATTTTGTTGTTCCTGCAATCTCTTAAGATCCAACTTATGGTTGCAAGCGCACTTGACACAGCGGGGTCATTGGTGACAATTGAAGGAGCTGTGCCCACTGCCCATATCTCTGGCAGTTGTAGAATTGTGCAATGCGGTCAAGGTCAGAATGGCGAGGACTAGGTCCTCTATGAATGACAGCCTCTGTATAAATACATTTGCTGCAAATGAATATAAACATAATAATGAATTTAAATGACTGTTTTAAGGATTGAAGTTATGATTTTGAAAAGTTTAACATTTTTAAATTTATTAAATTTAGAAAAAGGGGAAACGAAGATAGGACTTCGTTTCTCATACTGTCAATAAAATTTATTTTAATCTTTGTATCTTTTTGTTGAAATGGCTTGGTTTTTTCTTGGTATGAATCTGATTTTTAATTGTGTTATGGGGGATCAACCACCAGACACAGGGGACGTTTTCTCCTTTCTTGTGGGGGAGCGGGATCTGTCACGAGTGATGACAGATGCGCATGTTTGGAGCCTTCTGCTCTCGATGTAAGCTTTTTCGTTAGCTTGAGGACGAACTCCTCGAATGTGGGGACTTTCAATCCATTGAGGATGGTAGCATTTCTGACATACCATGGGGACTTAGTTATGCTTCTGAGCACTGAATTTTGAAAGAATCCAGCCGTTTCTTTCCTGAGGGGCTTATTAAAGAATACCAAGCTGGTGCTGCGTAAGCAGTTATGGGCCGAATGTACATTTTATACATGGTCAGTCTGGTGGTGATTGGTTGTGGGCTTCTGCCACTGATAATGGGGAAAAGCTTGGAGCGAGTGTGTCTCGCCCTGCCAAGTATTTGCGTGACATGTTTGTTGAAGTTTAACCTTCTGTCAAGCGTTACACCTAAGTATCTGACTTGTTTTTTCCATGCTATGGGGGACTTGTTTAGGAAGAGTTGTGTATTTGGTTTAGTGCGTTTTGCAGTGAAGGGAATGGCTACTGTTTTGTCCGTGTTGACTGCGATTCTCCACTTTCTGAACCACGGTTCTAGTGTATCCAGCTGACGCTGGATGATGTTTGCCCCATATTCGAGGTTTAGTGATTGATAGTAGAACATGGAGTCGTCAGCAAAGAGTCGTAGTTTCACGGTGTTGAGTACTGGGATGTCGTTAGTGTACAGAAGGTACAGTAACGGACCAAGGACTGATCCTTGCGGGACTCCAGCCTCGATAGGTCGAGGCGTGGATAGTTTACCTTCGACGGAGACCTGGAACCATCTGTTGTCGAGGTATGATTGTATGAGGTGAACATAGCATGGAGGAAGAGGACTGTGCGCAAGTTTGTACAAGAGGCCCTCATGCCATACCTTGTCAAATGCTTTGCTGATGTCCAGGAATACAGCGATGGTGTGTACGTGTTTATTGAATCCGTCTGCTAGGCTGTTGATTACATTGATAAGCTGCAATGTTGTGGAATGCTCGCTACGAAAGCCGAACTGTTAGGGACGAAGCGTATGTTGAAGAATTTTGGTGAGTTGTGTGTTAACCAGTCTTTCGAAGACTTTCGAGAGACTGGAAAGGAGAGATATGGGTCTGAAATTTTGCGGGAAAAGAGCAGACTTTTTGGGTTTTGGTATCATTACGATTTTGGCTCTTTTCCACGCAGTTGGGAAATGACCTGTTCGCATGATTCCGTTGAAAATGGTAGTTATGGTGTTTACCATAGAGGACGGCATGTTTTTCAATGCACTGTTATTAACATTATCTAGACCAGGCGCCTTTCGGGAGTGGAGTTTGTGTATAGTGTTGGCCACCTGGTCGCACGTTAAAGGATCAGGGAGCGGGCCAATGGGACCTGAGAAGTAGTTCTCGAGGTAGTTTTCTACGTGTTCGACGTGGTCGTCCACATAGATAGAGGAATGTGGTGTGAACTGGTCTTGCATGGAATCAGCGAACGCTTCGGCTTTGTCCGTGGCACTGTATACTAACCCATTATGGCCGTGGAGTGGATTATTTGGAGTTTTGGGGGCGAGAAGCTGGCGATTTAGTTTCCATAGGGAACCATTTTCGGTGGTTACGGTGGAGAGGAACTTATCCCATTCATCCGCGGTATATGTTTCTAGGAGAGCTTTCACTAGGATGATTTGAGCGTTGAGCTGTTTTTTGATTGAGGGGGATCTGGTGAATTGCCATGTTCGGCGAAGTTTTCTTTTCTTTGCCAGCTCCTCTAGTATGTGAGGGGGAAGTTCAGCCTTGGTTCCTACACTGGAGGAGGTGTGGGTACTGGAGATGAGTGCTGTATTAATGACGTTTTCTACTAGGCTGACCTGGTAGTCAACGTCATCGGGAGTGACTATGTTGTCAGTGGATTTCGGGCTGGTTCGGAGTAGATGCTCAGAGTATTTCCTCCAGTTTACTTGTTTGACCTCCTTTTTTGCAGGCGGTAAACGATTATGGTTTGTGCCAACAGTTAAGATGATGGGATTGTGGTCCGAGCTGAGGTCGTCGATGCAGACAAGCTCGTGGGGGTGAGTGAAGTTTTTAAGCACGGCAATGTCAAGGACATCAGGCTTATACCGCTTATTGCAAGGATGATATGTAGGTGCGTCAGGTCCCAGAACAGAGATGTTTGGATTTTTGGATAGGAATTTATGTAGTACTTTGCCGTGTGGCGTAATGTAGATTTGTTTGTGGCGTAAATACTTTATAAATTACCCTTTTTGTTCTGAAATAAACTTGTCCTTCTCAGCTTTCCTTTTCCGGTATTGGAAGCCAGATAGTCTTTTTCTTTCAGCCATTATAACGAACAATATCTACCTGAAATTTAAGACATCATATGTAGAAGTTTACTACACATTGTAGAAATTTAAAAAGATACCTACATTTTTCAAAATATATTTCTTGAGTGTGAAAGCTTAAAAGTTGCAAGAATATTGTTTTAAACTTCATATTTTGACATTTGAAATAGTACCAAGTTACCAAGTACTGTACTTCTTTTTGATGATGGTTTTATACTTAGAAAAAGTAAATTTGTATCAGACCAAGCATAATACAAAATGTGTTTCAGCTAATTTTTACAGAAACGTATGCTGTAGGCAGCACTGTAACAGCTGATTTGTATAATAAAATAATACCAAGTAACAGTTGATTCAAAACAAAAACTGGGAGGCCAGAGGTCTGGCAAGAATTAAACTATTACGTTTATACGTCTTTTATTTTTTGGTGGCTTACAAAGTCGCGATTTTAATGTAATTTCCTTTTATTTACCATTAAATTGAAAGTGAATTTTACTATCTTTCTTAACCAATGCATCTCATGGAGGGTTAATGGACTAAACAAGTAACAACTATGAATAATACATTGACACATATAGCCTAAGTCAATAATAATAATAATAATACAAAAATCAATAAATTATGTTCCCTGTACATTGAACGAGGACGAGAATTAAACTTATTCTTTTATTACCTACTTCACTTACCTATATCAAGTTGTATACAGTTTTTCCACTTGGTAGGACACATCCGACACAAGTCTGTATGAGGTCAAACTTTTAAATACGAGAAAAGGAGAGTGTTTACTAATTAATTAATCTACCTTAGGTAAGGTATTATTGAAATTATATAGACAACACACTACACAGCAAACACAGCACAGTCACAAACCGCCAAATCTTGACAAATCTGATCACCTGTCACAACGTAACTGTCGTTATGAGCAGAGCAGGGATGGCAACAACGCCGATTCATGTAGAGAGATGAAACTTTCATTCAAGGTCACGCGGCTACTGAGAGAGTATTCAGAGCGGCTACAGAATGAATCTGTAGGTTGACCTGTAAAACTTAAATCAAGCTAATATTTATAAAGTTTTATTACAATTAAAATTGAGTTTTCAAGTAACACAAATCCGTTTTATTAGGTTAAAACTCTTTTTTTAAATCAATTTTTAAAAAAATTTCCTCTTTATTCCGCCCTCCCAGGTTGCCGCCTAGTTTGCCAAGTGGACGCGCCGGCCCTGGTTGCTTCTCCTCCATAGTTAGCAGCTTTAGCAAAGGTCAAATCCTTTTGTACAAAATTAAATAATGTACCAAACCAGTGATTATTCATAATTTATGTTTTATGCCATACCGACTATTGTTATAAATTAATATAATAGGAAACTTACCATCACCAATAGTCAAAAGTAGTCAATAGTCAAAACTTTTGACTATTGGTGACGGTAATTTTCACCTATTACATTGATTATTCATACCTCATTCACATATTGTCGAAGGGTAACATGGCAGTCCTACATGGTCAAATTACTCACTTTATCAAAAATCTCATCATTTCAGCTTATCGAGGTACATACAGAAACGTAAGTCGCTATCTATGACAAGCATCTATCTTTGAAATGGTTGTAGTACTCCTTAATTTGGTCGTCTCCCAAGGCATTGTCGCCCAAAGCCTGTTACATCTTCCAAAAATAGGGTAGCAACAAGCTTGATGTAATACTACTGCCCAAGTCATTTTCATTTCACAGAAAATGAAAATCCTACTCCGACATTTTCTATGGATGGGGGGGGATGCAAAAATTACATACATATGAAGATATTTTCTTTTTCGTCTCCTGAAAGTTACGTTTTATGTTTAATTTGTTTGCACAGGAAAAATTTATGTCAGATACTTTTATAACAATAGATCGGATACTTACAGAACAAACTTCATACCTTCAAGTTATTCATAAAATAAGAACCCAGCAAACACTTAGAAATGAGCTTCTCTTACAGTAACACTAGGCAGCTTGTATACTATAACTATTATGAAAGTTCTTTGATCATATTTACCAAATATCTTCTACTTCTTCTTTCACGTGATCGAACTCCACAATCTTGTTTTCTTGGATGTCACCAACCTCTACGTTTCTGTCAATCTCTAATCCATCATCTTCTTTTTCTGTTACATTACTTGACACACTTTCTTCTTTAATTCCATCAATCAAGGAATTTTCCACTTCTATCAACTCAAAACAAATTTCTTCTTGTTTTATTTCTATATCAACACTTTCTTGTTTAATTTTACCTAACAATTTTTCCATGATTATGTTCTGAAACAATAAAAACTCATTTAAACATTACATTTATAACACATTTTGAGATAAAATATTTTTGGTGTCTATAGAATGTTTGTCATGTATTAAACTGCTTTCAATATTAACATGACTATCTGAATGAATTGAAAACACTCTCTGCTGACGGATCATTTTATGATGTGAGCTTATTTCCTACATAAATAAGTTTAGGCGTATTAATTTAAATTTTGTTTAATATATTTCAGAACATTCACATTATGGTTGCCAACTCTCCTGTATTCTTCAAGATTTTTAAGCCATAACCCATTCCTTTTATTTAATCCGGGAGATTGTATCTCTCGTAATTCATATGACATCAGATTAACAGTTAAACCTATCAGATATTTTTCAAATCTCTTTTCCTGGTGATCATTACAAAAACGATATCATGATGTAATATCGATAAAATGACTGCACTGATATGTAGAGAATACAAAGAATCTGTTTCCAATTCCAGTCAGTCGGCAACACACATTTCCTTGTCGATTTTGTTCGCAAGAGGTTGTCATCGTTTTTGTTTAAGGAAATAAATAAGATTTTTGCATTTGTTCTCAGTATACCAGCATCAAAAATGCTCACATAGAATGAATTTTTCCTATAAATTAGTCTGATGATTTCAATTGTTGTAATGTAGATTTGATGAAAGGTCGATTACAAATAAATGTTAATTTTGGCTATACTTGTCAAAAGTTCGTAAAGAATAATCATAAACTTTAAGCTGCAAAAAATGTGAACAAATATCTTTATAAGTAAGAAACTCAAAAATGTATATATTATTTATTTCATCGGATCAAAATCTCTTTTTTTTTACAAAAAATGAATATAGGCTATCTAATAATCAAACTTTCAATTTAGTAATAATGAACGTATATCCGAGAGACCTAACTGGATCTACACCTTTAATGTAGACTGGGGTTAGCTCTCTTTTTTTCATCTTTTTTTTATCAGGTGTCTCGTTTTCTTCCAACATCTACGCTACTAGATGCTACATCGATGCTATTAAGTGCTAGGAGGTCTTAACTTGATATACTTTTCTTCCTTTTTTTTCAAAAGCGATGATGACTGAGAGGTTTTTTGCCTATACATCCAACAATATGATTATTACAATGATTCTGATGGCTTTATAATTTTAATTTTCATAATTTGTAAGTGTTTGGGTATCAGTTCCCTCTTATAAAGAAATATTAAATAATATAATGGCGAGACATATAAAACATATAAAATAATATAATATTTGAAGAAAAAATATTGAGTTCAACAATCTAAAATTATAGACCTAATTTACAAACATATTTTGAGTGCTGAAAACCAGTCATATGAAAGCCAAATATTATAAATTTAAACCTGCTCAGAAATCTTATTTGCTTTTATTTTTGTTATAAATTAGGGCACATAAATGATGGTTTTTAATAATTAAAACAAGAAAGTACAAAAACTGAAAATATAGGCCTAATTAAAAGATAGAACAGAAGAAAGATAGAAATTTTATTGTTCTAAGTTCAGCTAACACTTGTCAACAATAGTGGAGAGACCAAATATCTCTGTTAAGAAAAAGAAAAGAGAAAAAAAACATCTTTTTTCTTCTTATAAAACAACACTGTTTGAAAGAAAGGTAGTTAATTTCGTGTGAAGTTTTAAAGACTGCTTCTATGGTAATATTGGACTATTGCTGCGGTAGTTGTCTACAACACACAGAAGTTTTGGATATAATTCAATAACAATTAGAAACAACAGATCTTAAACATAATGTTTGGTGTAGCCTCCTTGATTGTGTATTCGATTAATATATTATAGGTTAATTACTTTAATTTTTCAGTCAGACAGTCCAAATTTTATTATTGGAACAACAGATTTCGACAGTTAAACCGCCATCGTCAAGATTTTTATCAATAATTTATTTTTCGTTAACTCTGTTATCATTTGAATTTATAAAAATGAATATACCAACACAGATGTCGTTAAAAAAGAGCAATATTTTGTTGATATAAAGTGAATTGTTTTCCAGCTTTGACATCAGAGAACTGACAGGAGATTCCATTCGCCAATACCTTATAAAAAGTTATGAGTGATAAGATAAGAGTGATCTTTTGTAAAGTCTCAGCAAATAAAATAATTTTACATTAATTTTCCAAAGTAGAGAATTGAAACAATTAGTTTACTTTGTATTTAATACATCAATTCGTAATATATCACACTTTTATGTTGTAAAGCATTAGATTTTGTAAATTAAAAATATAACAACATAACTGTGTTAAATATGCTCAAAGTAAAAAGACATCTAACAATTATTGGACTTTCATGTTACATATATAAGTTAAATATTATATAATTTTGTGATCAATAAAAAAAATTAGCCCTTTTGATCTAAAGTCTGTACTTTACTTACAAAAAAAACAACAAAAAATACTGTTTTATATGTATAGAATAAATTTACATTAGTAACCTATACTTGCCAGTTGTCGTAAGATAATAATGATAAGGTATCTTAATAGTCTAAAATGTTATCCTAAATAGGAAAACTGTACAAAATTATTCCCAACAAATAGAAAAAAAGTGATTAACACATCACACGTAAAATTCAAGAAACATGATATATATTGAAAAATTGACTGAACAATATATGGAAGTCCCAAAATTAGCTCCAAAATCTAAACCATGTAAAATGTATGATTTATGCGTCAATTAATATGGAGTTACAATAGTACGTCACATATAGGCTATATTTTCATAACTTTAGAAATTATTTTTTTCCAAATATACATTACCTTCCCTATTTTGAAATATTAGAATGTGGAATATTAGGCCTACTCTTAAATATCTTGCATCAGTTCTTCATTTGGACTTGTAACGTAGATGTTTAAAACACACATTGTAAACGTTTGTAATCCAATTTTCAAACGTCAAATTTCTAACGAAACTGCGTTCCCTTAAACAAACGGTCCTTTTCAGGACCAAACAAATATACTTACCAAATTCACTGTTTTGACGAGAGGATAGTCAGTCAGAACGAACAAACGACTCTGTTCACTTAAATAGAGCCTAAAAAAGGGGGAATAATAAACAAACACTGTATACATATATAAATAGAGAGGGAGAGAGCTACAAAAAAAATAGATACTAATATTTATAGAATATACTCTTTCGCATTACAAGCATACTTCGTACTAAAGGTTCGCCAGTCCCAGACATTTTAAAAATAAGACTATAGATAAATTTGGATTGACTAGAACCGATCTAAGTGAAGGGGGGAAATATGAGTATATATATATATATATATATATATATATATATATATATATATGAACCTACCTAACCTGACCTGACTACAGAAAAAATGATAAAAAGTTACCCTGTTTGCGACTTTTACGTACTTCGAAATTTAAAAAAAAAAAAAACTACGATATTTTGAAAACTGTGATCTTCAAAAATCAATTTTGAAACCTTATTTTCAGATACTAGGTCCCTTGGAGTCTTTGAATCCCAATTGGAATGAAAATTCTTTGATTTGTCGAAAAATGATGAATAAATCACGTATCCGTGTCGGGATAGAGAGAGCCACAACAAGAAATAGATAATAATATTTATAGAATATACTCTTTCGGCATTACAAGTAGCGGAAAAAAAAAAAGGGGGGGAATAAAAGAAAAGACGTAAGACTATAGAAAAATTTGGATTGACTAGAACCGATCTAAGTGAAGGGGGGAAATATGAGTATATATATATATATATATATATATATATATATATATATATAATATATATATGAATATATATATATATATATATATATAAACCTACCTAACCTGACCTGACTACAGGAAAAATGATGAATAAATCAAATATCCGTGTCGGGATAGTGAGAGAGCTACAACAAAAATAGATACTAATATTTATAGAATATACTCTTTTGCATTACAAGCATACTTCGTACTAAAGGTTCGCCAGTCCCAGACATTTTTAAAAAGTTACTCTATTTTCGACTTTTACGTACTTCGAAATTTCCAAAAACTACGATATTTTGAAAACTGTAATCTTCAAAAATCAATTTTGAAACCTTATTTTCAGATACTAGGTCCCTTGGAGTCTTTGAATCCCAATTGGAATGAAAATTCTTTGATTGGTCTCTTTCGGCATTACAAGTACCGAAAAAGACGTAAGACTATAGATAAATTTGGATTGACTAGAACCGATCTAAATGAACCTATCTAACCTAACTAACCTGACCTGACTTTAGAGGAAAAATGATGAATAAATCAAATATACGTGTCGGGATAGAGAGAGAGCTACAACAAAAATAGATACTAATATTTATAGAATATACTCTTTCGCATTTCAAGCATACTTCGTACTAAAGGTTCGCCAGTCCCAGACATTTTAAAAATAAGATTACAGATAAATTTGGATTGACTAGAACCGATCTAAATGAAGGGGGGAAATATATATATAAACCTACCTAACCTGACCTGACTTTACAGGAAAAAATGTTGAATAAGATCTAATCGAAGGGGGGTGAGGGAAATATACGTATGCAATTTATGTTCGTACGAAATCGGAAGATTTACGAAGGGACACGAAAAATTACCGACCAATCATAGAGAGCGTCCTCTGGAAGCATAAATAAGACAGCTCAACCCGGCTGGGTGGGCACTTTTGCACTGGCAATGCGGCAATAAGGTGTAATTAGGGGAGAGTGGAGACTCCCGGTCGGCTTACACTCGAAAGAGCATATGATGATATAATATATTCATCTGGAGAGCGAGAAAGTCGCGGTAGATTCAATAAAACACTATGGTACTTGACCTCGGGACATAAACATGATTGAATTTGTAAGATATTTAGTTGTCCCTTAGAAGGGCCGTTTGGTTTCTGCCGACATAGAGCTTATTTGGAGCTCGTGTATTTGGTCACATCCTTGGTTCCTTCACTCACAGCGTGCGGCACATTTGTCACAGCGAGGTGGCTGGTGGCAATTGAGGGAGCTGTGCCCGAACCTTTGACAGTTGTAGCATTGTGCAATGCCAGGCCTTGGGTTGTAGTTGTCTATAGTAATTTTGATATAGAACATGTGTTCTATATCATAGATGTCTCTTATGTTGTGCGTCTTCTTCAGGCTTACTAAGAAGACATTTACTGCCTTCTTCTGGGCGTTAGTGATAGGTGTGCAGGTAGTTGGGGGGAATCCCTTGTTCTTTAGATCCTCCACTATGTCCTCTGTTGGGGTAGTATAGGGTATACCCTTAAGTACGACCCCCAACAGAGGTAAAGGTCGTACATGACCGTAAAGGTCATGCTTTGGAAATTTCGAAGTACGTAAAAGTCGAAAATAGAGTAACTTTTTAAAAATGTCTGGGACTGGCGAACCTTTAGTACGAAGTATGCTTGTAATGCAAAAGAGTATATTCTATAAATATTAGTATCTATTTTTGTTGTAGCTCTCTCAGTATCCCGACACGGATATTTGATTTATTCATCATTTTTCCTGTAGTCAGGTCAGGTTAGGTAGGTTATATATATATATATATATATATATATATATATATATATATATATAATTATATATACTCATATTTCCCCCCTTCACTTAGATCGGTTCTACTCAATCCAAAATTTTCTATAGTCTTACGTCTTTTCTTTTATTCCCCCCTTTTTTTTTTTCCGGTACTTGTAATGCCGAAAGAGTATATTCTATAAATATTATTATCTATTTCTTGTTGTGGCTCTCTCTATCCCGACACGGATATGTGATTTATTCATCATTTTTCGACAAATCAAAGAATTTTCATTCCAATTGGGATTCAAAGACTCCAAGGGACCTAGTATCTGAAAATAAGGTTTCAAAATTGATTTTTGAAGATTACAGTTTTCAAAATATCGTAGTTTTTGGAAATTTCGAAGTACGTAAAAGTCGAAAATAGAGTAACTTTTTAAAATTGTCTGGGACTGGCGAACCTTTAGTACGAAGTATGCTTGTAATGCAAAAGAGTATATTCTATAAATATTAGTATCTATTTTTGTTGTAGCTCTCTCACTATCCCGACACGGATATTTGATTTATTCATCATTTTTCCTGTAGTCATGTCAGGTTAGGTAGGTTTATATATATACTCATATTTCCCCCCTTCACTTAGATCGGTTCTAGTCAATCCAAAATTTTCTATAGTCTTACGTCTTTTCTTTTATTCCCCCCTTTTTTTTCCGGTACTTGTAATGCCGAAAGAGCATATTCTATAAATATTATTATCTATTTCTTGTTGTGGCTCTCTCTATCCCGACACGGATACGTGATTTATTCATCATTTTTCGACAAATCAAAGAATTTTCATTCCAATTGGGATTCAAAGACTCCAAGTATCTGAAAATAAGGTTTCAAAATTGATTTTTGAAGATCACAGTTTTCAAAATATCGTAGTTTTTTTTTTTTTTTTAATTTCGAAGTACGTAAAAGTCGCAAACAGGGTAACTTTTTATCATTTTGACCTGTAGTCAGGTCAGGTTAGGTAGGTTTATATATATACTCATATTTCCCCCCTTCACTTAGATCGGTTCTAGTCAATCCAAATTTATCTATAGTCTTATTTTTAAAATGTCTGGGACTGGCGAACCTTTAGTACGAAGTATGCTTGTAATGCGAAAGCGTATATTCTATAAATATTAGTATCTATTTTTGTTGTAGCTCTCTCCCTCTCTATTTATATATGTATACAGTGTTTGTTTATTATTCCCCCTTTTTTAGGCTCTATTTAAGTGAACAGAGTCGTTTGTTCGTTCTGACTGACTATCCTCTCGTCAAAACAGTGAATTTGGTAAGTATATTTGTTTGGTCCTGAAAAGGACCGTTTGTTTAAGGGAACGCAGTTTCGTTAGAAAATTGACGTTTGAAAATTGGATTACAAACGTTTACAATGTGTGTTTTAAACATCTACGTTACAAGTCCAAATGAAGAACTGATGCAAGATATTTAAGAGTAGGCCTAATATTCCACATTCTAATATTTCAAAATAGGGAAGGTAATGTATATTTGGAAAAAAATAATTTCTAAAGTTATGAAAATATAGCCTATATGTGACGTACTATTGTAACTCCATATTAATTGACGCATAAATCATACATTTTACATGGTTTAGATTTTGGAGCTAATTTTGGGACTTCCATATATTTTTCAGTCAATTTTTCAATATATATCATGTTTCTTGAATTTTACGTGTGATGTGTTAATCACTTTTTTTCTATTTGTTGGGAATAATTTTGTACAGTTTTCCTATTTAGGATAACATTTTAGACTATTAAGATACCTTATCATTATTATCTTACGACAACTGGCAAGTATAGGTTACTAATGTAAATTTATTCTATACATATAAAACAGTATTTTTTGTTGTTTTTTTTGTAAGTAAAGTACAGACTTTAGATCAAAAGGGCTAATTTTTTTTATTGATCACAAAATTATATAATATTTAACTTATATATGTAACATGAAAGTCCAATAATTGTTAGATGTCTTTTTACTTTGAGCATATTTAACACAGTTATGTTGTTATATTTTTAATTTACAAAATCTAATGCTTTACAACATAAAAGTGTGATATATTACGAATTGATGTATTAAATACAAAGTAAACTAATTGTTTCAATTCTCTACTTTGGAAAATTAATGTAAAATTATTTTATTTGCTGAGACTTTACAAAAGATCACTCTTATCTTATCACTCATAACTTTTTATAAGGTATTGGCGAATGGAATCTCCTGTCAGTTCTCTGATGTCAAAGCTGGAAAACAATTCACTTTATATCAACAAAATATTGCTCTTTTTTAACGACATCTGTGTTGGTATATTCATTTTTATAAATTCAAATGATAACAGAGTTAACGAAAAATAAATTATTGATAAAAATCTTGACGATGGCGGTTTAACTGTCGAAATCTGTTGTTCCAATAATAAAATTTGGACTGTCTGACTGAAAAATTAAAGTAATTAACCTATAATATATTAATCGAATACACAATCAAGGAGGCTACACCAAACATTATGTTTAAGATCTGTTGTTTCTAATTGTTATTGAATTATATCCAAAACTTCTGTGTGTTGTAGACAACTACCGTTAATAAATAATAACAAATATATCGATTACCGAGTAATCCTTTTCAATAAAACTGAATAGTTGTGTTTTCATTCAAAGAGCAAAATATTTTGACTCATCAATTTTTTACTATAATATTAGTTTTTGATATAAAAATTTTCAATAGCCATCATCATTATGTAAATGGAGTAGGAAGTTTCGTTTTTTGTATACTGTTGAAATATACCAAATTTGCATCCCGAATTTAGACTCATCTAATTCGAAGTTACAAAAAAATGGAACGCACTCAGTGTATTTCAGGGATAATTTGTATATACACCATTTTGATAAAATTAATTTACTGCTGGATTATTTTAATTTAATTTTTTGATCAAGAGTCTCTCCCAGCGAAATATTATTTCTCCAAATTGTCACTACTAGTAATTTAATTAAAATATTTTAAACATTCTAATTAAATGTAGGAAATAAAATACAATCCAACATTTGATTTGTACACAACTCCGTAACCTAGCGGTCGACATGTGAACTAACTTATTGATGTGACTAACTCACGACAGATAGCGCAAAATATAAAAACATATAAAGTAAAGTCATTTGCTACTATTTTTTAATTACTTCATGCTTTTGTCTAAATTAAAATCATTTAAAAATATATATCGTTTGTAAAGTAATACACCATATTATAAAATACATCTACATTGGTTAGAAATTTGTTAGAAACTTTCACACCTCTCAAATCCTATAGACATACTTCCTATAATTAGTCAATTTACAACTGTCTATTTAGAAGGACATAATCTATATCAAAGTCACTGTAGACTGCTACACCCCAAGGATTCGCATTGTACAATTCTACAACTGCCAGAGATATGGGCAGTTGGGCACAGCTTCTTCAATTGTCACCAATGACCCAGCTGTGTCAAGTGCGCTTGCAACCATGATCGCACACAGTGCACCAAAACATGGGAGACTGCTCCCAAATGTGTAAACTACGGAGGTGAACTACAGAGTGCTCTGTATACGCAGGCACTTCAATAGGACGAAGTGTGCCTACCAACGCAGGCAACCTGGCCGCTCACAACAACCTGTAAGGCTAGGCCCCCTCCCCAAAAAAATCCATACGGCCAGTCCATCATCTCCGACCGCAAAGGAAGAAGTTCCAATAGAACGTCTTACTTCTGAAACCCAGAACCAAAAAAGGTGCTCCCAAAATTGTATGCAACCATCACTGCACCCAAACCTAAACGGCTAATCAAGGAAGCCCCTCTATCAATAAAAACATCCCAACTCGCCCAGTTACCGTAAAAAGCAACCAGTGACTCCGGTCACTAAACCTGTACAGGCCGCCCCTGTGACAAAGGCTGTTGAAAAAAACTTGTTATAACACATAATCGTTATTGTGTATATTGCCACATTCTTGACGACGGCTATAGGTTCTAACTTCATAGATGTTATAACACAAACAAAATCATGAGAAAATAAAATAAAACTAAACCTACCTGACAGTCGTATCCGGGAAACAAAGGATAAAATAATCTAATATCAATAAACCTGTCTCACAAAATATGCAAATAACGTGCAAAGTAAAAACCACATATTTAGCATAACACAAACTCACGTGACCATTTGAACCAATATGAATAAAGAAATTTTAAAATCTGAAAAAAGAAGTGATGGGGAGCAAGGGAATTCCAGACAACAGAATATAAAACATTAAAATAAAATAATAAAATTTAATTAAATAAAAGTAAACAAAGAAGTAAAAGAAATGGAAACAAGTGCATATAAAGTAATTTGTATATGTTTTCTGAAATAATAATAAAGTAAAAAGACCAATTTTAATGAAATATAAATATTATTAAATATATAAGTGTTTTTTTAAAAAAAGTATATTATTTGTATACAACGGGTGTCTAAAATAAATGTATTTAATGTAATAAAAGTTAATAAATCAATAATTAATTATATTATTGTGCTCCTTCAGCATTTTACATGAGTACATTTCTAATGATGACGGCATTGTTCGTCTAAACGGGAAATCTATGACTACCTAGAAGGATTACAAGACATAAAATACAATCCGTGAGTTCTTCAACGATCATTAATCTCGAAAATCCGGATCTATGTCCCCAGATTTTGATTTCTGTGCAGCTATCTTAAGGACTTAGTAAACCGCAATAATTCTACAAAGCAGAAGATATATAAAACTACAAATTCAACCCAATGAACTCATTTTTATATCTGCAAACTTTGAGGGTATTCATATCGTATAACTAGAGCGTATATATTGTTTAAATGCTTGTTGTCCGGCAACGCCGAACACTCCAAAAATTGAGAAATAATATACAATAAAATTCTATTACCCTTTTCAATGTTTTAGGTAAAGTATAGGACTATATTGTATGTATTTTATCAACGAGAGATTATGATTTTTTTTTTTTTTTTAATTCTTGTACATCCCCAGAAAATTACCTATAACAGTTATATGCATGAAGTAAAATCAGTATGATTGGAAGTTCAGAAATGTTTCAGAATACGCCACTCCTTTTGAGCCTCGGAAGGTGTAAATTAATTAATACAGTAACAATAATAATAGGAATAGTTCTGATTTAACTAACTAAACTTCAAACCTGTAGGAAGTTACACATCAACTGACTGTATCTTCAAAGTTTAATCCATATCAACATTCGGTAGGGTTTGACAACCTATTTGACAAAATTCCGATTGCTAAACTCTTCTTATTTGTAGCTTCTAGGAAACAATTCATATATATTTTTTTCATAGACAGTATCTATATTTTATTTTTACGTTTTGATTGATAACTTACTGAAATGACATATTTTGCGACGATTAGTTTTTGAAAAGTGTGAATGTTTGTGCAATTTATTTAAAGACACGTTTATATATGTATAGATAAAACCTAAAGAAGATATTGTTATTTTATTCTACAATCTATAACTTACACTTAACCTTTTAATAAATAAAGCCGTAAATGTAATTATCACGGCCACTGATAAAGGTTACAGATCCAGCTTTGTACCCTCGGTGACAAGTGACGATTAGTTTTAGAGAAGTGTGAGTTTTCGAAAAATAAATTATCGATAATAATCTTGACGATGGCGGTTTAACTGTCGAAATCAGTTGTTCCAAAAATGAAATTTGTACTGTCTGACGGAAAAATTAAAGTAATTAGCCTATAATAATTAATCAAATACACAATCCAGGAGTTACACCAAACATTATGTTTAAGATCTGTTGTTTCTAATTGCTATTGAAATATATCAATATTTTGTGTGTTGTAGGCAACTACCGTGATTACCGAGTAATGCTTTTCAATAAAACTGAATAGTTGTGTTTCATTCAAAGAGCAAAATATTTTGACTCATCAATTTTTTACTATAATATTAGTTTTTCATATAAACATTTTCAACAGCCATTATCATTTTGTAAATTTAGTAAGAAGTTTCGTTTTTTATATACTGTTGAAATATACCAAATTTGCATCCCGAATTTTATTTAGACTCATTTAATTCGAAGTTACAAAAAAATGGAATGCACCCAGTGTATTTCAGGGATAATTTGTATATACACCATTTTGATAAAATTAATTTACTGCTGGATTATTTTAATTTAATTTTTTGATCAAGAGTCTCTCCCAGCGAAATATTATTTCTCCAAATTGTCACTACTAGTAATTTAATTAAAATATTTTAAACATTCTAATTAAATGTATGAAATAAAATACAATCCAACATTTGATTTGTACACAACTCCGTAACCTAGCGGTCGACATGTGAACTAACCTATTGATGTGACAAACTCACGACAGATAGCGCAAAATATAAAAAACATATAAGGTCAAGTCCTTTGCTACTATTTTTCAATTACTTCATGTTTTTTAAAAATTAAAATCATTTTAAAATATATTTCGTTTGTAAAGTAATACACCAAATTATAAAATACATCTACCTTGGTTAGAACTTTGCTAGAAACTTTCACACCTCTCACATCCCATAGGTATACTTCCTATAATTAGTCAATTCACAACTGTCTATTTGTTACTACATTGCAATCTGGACCATCGGTGCGTGAGATGCGGTAGCTACCATGAGAAAGGGCAGTGTACGAAGAGTCGCCGAAATGCTGCAATTGTGGAGGCGCACATACTGCAAACTACCGTGGACGCCCCTATTATAAAGACATAATGGCAAAAAAGAGAGGGCAGAAACAGCAATCCTGGTCGGCTCCACAATCTAGGCCACAACAGCGGACAATCCCAAAAGCGCCCCTGACCAAGCCACCCACCACCAATACTTCGTCTTCGGAAACTGACAGCGAAGATACAGTGACTGAAAGCCGCCCAGAAACCTCAAAACCGTCCTATTCCTCGGTCCTTCGCAAGAAGCTTGAAATGCGAAAGAGTATATTCTATAAATATTACCATCTATTTTTGTTGTAGCTCTCTCTCTCTCTCTCTCTATCCCGACACGGATATTTGATTTATTCATCATTTTTCCTCTAAAGTCAGCTCCAAATAAGCTCTATGTCGGCAGAAACCAAACGGCCCTTCTAAGGGCCAACTAAATATCTTACAAATTCAATCATGTTTATGTCCCGAGGTCAAGTACCATAGTGTTTTATTGAATCTACCGCGACTTTCTCGCTCTCCAGATGAATATATTATATCATCATATGCTCTTTCGAGTGTAAGCCGACCGGGAGTCTCCACTCTCCCCTAATTACACCTTATTGCCGCATTGCCAGTGCAAAAGTGCCCACCCAGCCGGGTTGAGCTGTCTTATTTATGCTTCCAGAGGACGCTCTCTATGATTGGTCGGTAATTTTTCGTGTCCCTTCGTAAATCTTCCGATTTCGTACGAACATAAATTGCATACGTATATTTCCCTCACCCCCCTTCGATTAGATCTTATTCAACATTTTTTCCTGTAAAGTCAGGTCAGGTTAGGTAGGTTTATATATATATTTCCCCCCTTCATTTAGATCGGTTCTAGTCAATCCAAATTTATCTGTAATCTTATTTTTAAAATGTCTGGGACTGGCGAACCTTTAGTACGAAGTATGCTTGAAATGCGAAAGAGTATATTCTATAAATATTAGTATCTATTTTTGTTGTAGCTCTCTCTCTATCCCGACACGTATATTTGATTTATTCATCATTTTTCCTCTAAAGTCAGGTCAGGTTAGTTAGGTTAGATAGGTTCATTTAGATCGGTTCTAGTCAATCCAAATTTATCTATAGTCTTACGTCTTTTTCGGTACTTGTAATGCCGAAAGAGACCAATCAAAGAATTTTCATTCCAATTGGGATTCAAAGACTCCAAGGGACCTAGTATCTGAAAATAAGGTTTCAAAATTGATTTTTGAAGATTACAGTTTTCAAAATATCGTAGTTTTTGGAAATTTCGAAGTACGTAAAAGTCGAAAATAGAGTAACTTTTTAAAAATGTCTGGGACTGGCGAACCTTTAGTACGAAGTATGCTTGTAATGCAAAAGAGTATATTCTATAAATATTAGTATCTATTTTTGTTGTAGCTCTCTCACTATCCCGACACGGATATTTGATTTATTCATCATTTTTCCTGTAGTCAGGTCAGGTTAGGTAGGTTTATATATATATATATATATATATATTCATATATATATTATATATATATATATATATATATATATATATATATATACTCATATTTCCCCCCTTCACTTAGATCGGTTCTAGTCAATCCAAATTTTTCTATAGTCTTACGTCTTTTCTTTTATTCCCCCCCTTTTTTTTTTTCCGCTACTTGTAATGCCGAAAGAGTATATTCTATAAATGTTATTATCTATTTCTTGTTGTGGCTCTCTCTATCCCGACACGGATACGTGATTTATTCATCATTTTTCGACAAATCAAAGAATTTTCATTCCAATTGGGATTCAAAGACTCCAAGGGACCTAGTATCTGAAAATAAGGTTTCAAAATTGATTTTTGAAGATCACAGTTTTCAAAATATCGTAGTTTTTTTTTTTTTTTAATTTCGAAGTACGTAAAAGTCGCAAACAGGGTAACTTTTTATCATTTTTCCTGTAGTCAGGTCAGGTTAGGTAGGTTCATATATATATATATATATATATATATATATATATATATATACTCATATTTCCCCCCTTCACTTAGATCGGTTCTAGTCAATCCAAATTTATCTATAGTCTTATTTTTAAAATGTCTGGGACTGGCGAACCTTTAGTACGAAGTATGCTTGTAATGCGAAAGAGTATATTCTATAAATATTAGTATCTATTTTTTTTGTAGCTCTCTCCCTCTCTATTTATATATGTATACAGTGTTTGTTTATTATTCCCCCTTTTTTAGGCTCTATTTAAGTGAACAGAGTCGTTTGTTCGTTCTGACTGACTATCCTCTCGTCAAAACAGTGAATTTGGTAAGTATATTTGTTTGGTCCTGAAAAGGACCGTTTGTTTAAGGGAACGCAGTTTCGTTAGAAATTTGACGTTTGAAAATTGGATTACAAACGTTTACAATGTGTGTTTTAAACATCTACGTTACAAGTCCAAATGAAGAACTGATGCAAGATATTTAAGAGTAGGCCTAATATTCCACATTCTAATATTTCAAAATAGGGAAGGTAATGTATATTTGGAAAAAAATAATTTCTAAAGTTATGAAAATATAGCCTATATGTGACGTACTATTGTAACTCCATATTAATTGACGCATAAATCATACATTTTACATGGTTTAGATTTTGGAGCTAATTTTGGGACTTCCATATATTGTTCAGTCAATTTTTCAATATATATCATGTTTCTTGAATTTTACGTGTGATGTGTTAATCACTTTTTTTCTATTTGTTGGGAATAATTTTGTACAGTTTTCCTATTTAGGATAACATTTTAGACTATTAAGATACCTTATCATTATTATCTTACGACAACTGGCAAGTATAGGTTACTAATGTAAATTTATTCTATACATATAAAACAGTATTTTTTGTTGTTTTTTTTGTAAGTAAAGTACAGACTTTAGATCAAAAGGGCTAATTTTTTTTATTGATCACAAAATTATATAATATTTAACTTATATATGTAACATGAAAGTCCAATAATTGTTAGATGTCTTTTTACTTTGAGCATATTTAACACAGTTATGTTGTTATATTTTTAATTTACAAAATCTAATGCTTTACAACATAAAAGTGTGATATATTACGAATTGATGTATTAAATACAAAGTAAACTAATTGTTTCAATTCTCTACTTTGGAAAATTAATGTAAAATTATTTTATTTGCTGAGACTTTACAAAAGATCACTCTTATCTTATCACTCATAACTTTTTATAAGGTATTGGCGAATGGAATCTCCTGTCAGTTCTCTGATGTCAAAGCTGGAAAACAATTCACTTTATATCAACAAAATATTGCTCTTTTTTAACGACATCTGTGTTGGTATATTCATTTTTATAAATTCAAATGATAACAGAGTTAACGAAAAATAAATTATTGATAAAAATCTTGACGATGGCGGTTTAACTGTCGAAATCTGTTGTTCCAATAATAAAATTTGGACTGTCTGACTGAAAAATTAAAGTAATTAACCTATAATATATTAATCGAATACACAATCAAGGAGGCTACACCAAACATTATGTTTAAGATCTGTTGTTTCTAATTGTTATTGAATTATATCCAAAACTTCTGTGTGTTGTAGACAACTACCGCAGCAATAGTCCAATATTACCATAGAAGCAGTCTTTAAAACTTCACACGAAATTAACTACCTTTCTTTCAAACAGTGTTGTTTTATAAGAAGAAAAAAGATGTTTTTTTTCTCTTTTCTTTTTCTTAACAGAGATATTTGGTCTCTCCACTATTGTTGACAAGTGTTAGCTGAACTTAGAACAATAAAATTTCTATCTTTCTTCTGTTCTATCTTTTAATTAGGCCTATATTTTCAGTTTTTGTACTTTCTTGTTTTAATTATTAAAAACCATCATTTATGTGCCCTAATTTATAACAAAAATAAAAGCAAATAAGATTTCTGAGCAGGTTTAAATTTATAATATTTGGCTTTCATATGACTGGTTTTCAGCACTCAAAATATGTTTGTAAATTAGGTCTATAATTTTAGATTGTTGAACTCAATATTTTTTCTTCAAATATTATATTATTTTATATGTTTTATATGTCTCGCCATTATATTATTTAATATTTCTTTATAAGAGGGAACTGATACCCAAACACTTACAAATTATGAAAATTAAAATTATAAAGCCATCAGAATCATTGTAATAATCATATTGTTGGATGTATAGGCAAAAAACCTCTCAGTCATCATCGCTTTTGAAAAAAAAGGAAGAAAAGTATATCAAGTTAAGACCTCCTAGCCCTTAATAGCATCGATGTAGCATCTAGTAGCGTAGATGTTGGAAGAAAACGAGACACCTGATAAAAAAAAGATGAAAAAAAGAGAGCTAACCCCAGTCTACATTAAAGGTGTAGATCCAGTTAGGTCTCTCGGATATACGTTCATTATTACTAAATTGAAAGTTTGATTATTAGATAGCCTATATTCATTTTTTGTAAAAAAAAAGAGATTTTGATCCGATGAAATAAATAATATATACATTTTTGAGTTTCTTACTTATAAAGATATTTGTTCACATTTTTTGCAGCTTAAAGTTTATGATTATTCTTTACGAACTTTTGACAAGTATAGCCAAAATTAACATTTATTTGTAATCGACCTTTCATCAAATCTACATTACAACAATTGAAATCATCAGACTAATTTATAGGAAAAATTCATTCTATGTGAGCATTTTTGATGCTGGTATACTGAGAACAAATGCAAAAATCTTATTTATTTCCTTAAACAAAAACGATGACAACCTCTTGCGAACAAAATCGACAAGGAAATGTGTGTTGCCGACTGACTGGAATTGGAAACAGATTCTTTGTATTCTCTACATATCAGTGCAGTCATTTTATCGATATTACATCATGATATCGTTTTTGTAATGATCACCAGGAAAAGAGATTTGAAAAATATCTGATAGGTTTAACTGTTAATCTGATGTCATATGAATTACGAGAGATACAATCTCCCGGATTAAATAAAAGGAACGGGTTATGGCTTAAAAATCTTGAAGAATACAGGAGAGTTGGCAACCATAATGTGAATGTTCTGAAATATATTAAACAAAATTTAAATTAATACGCCTAAACTTATTTATGTAGGAAATAAGCTCACATCATAAAATGATCCGTCAGCAGAGAGTGTTTTCAATTCATTCAGATAGTCATGTTAATATTGAAAGCAGTTTAATACATGACAAACATTCTATAGACACCAAAAATATTTTATCTCAAAATGTGTTATAAATGTAATGTTTAAATGAGTTTTTATTGTTTCAGAACATAATCATGGAAAAATTGTTAGGTAAAATTAAACAAGAAAGTGTTGATATAGAAATAAAACAAGAAGAAATTTGTTTTGAGTTGATAGAAGTGGAAAATTCCTTGATTGATGGAATTAAAGAAGAAAGTGTGTCAAGTAATGTAACAGAAAAAGAAGATGATGGATTAGAGATTGACAGAAACGTAGAGGTTGGTGACATCCAAGAAAACAAGATTGTGGAGTTCGATCACGTGAAAGAAGAAGTAGAAGATATTTGGTAAATATGATCAAAGAACTTTCATAATAGTTATAGTATACAAGCTGCCTAGTGTTACTGTAAGAGAAGCTCATTTCTAAGTGTTTGCTGGGTTCTTATTTTATGAATAACTTGAAGGTATGAAGTTTGTTCTGTAAGTATCCGATCTATTGTTATAAAAGTATCTGACATAAATTTTTCCTGTGCAAACAAATTAAACATAAAACGTAACTTTCAGGAGACGAAAAAGAAAATATCTTCATATGTATGTAATTTTTGCATCCCCCCCCATCCATAGAAAATGTCGGAGTAGGATTTTCATTTTCTGTGAAATGAAAATGACTTGGGCAGTAGTATTACATCAAGCTTGTTGCTACCCTATTTTTGGAAGATGTAACAGGCTTTGGGCGACAATGCCTTGGGAGACGACCAAATTAAGGAGTACTACAACCATTTCAAAGATAGATGCTTGTCATAGATAGCGACTTACGTTTCTGTATGTACCTCGATAAGCTGAAATGATGAGATTTTTGATAAAGTGAGTAATTTGACCATGTAGGACTGCCATGTTACCCTTCGACAATATGTGAATGAGGTATGAATAATCAATGTAATAGGTGAAAATTACCGTCACCAATAGTCAAAAGTTATGACTATTGACTACTTTTGACTATTGGTGATGGTAAGTTTCCTATTATATTAATTTATAACAATAGTCGGTATGGCATAAAACATAAATTATGAATAATCACTGGTTTGGTACATTATTTAATTTTGTACAAAAGGATTTGACCTTTGCTAAAGCTGCTAACTATGGAGGAGAAGCAACCAGGGCCGGCGCGTCCACTTGGCAAACTAGGCGGCAACCTGGGAGGGCGGAATAAAGAGGAAAATTTTTTAAAAATTGATTTAAAAAAAGAGTTTTAACCTAATAAAACGGATTTGTGTTACTTGAAAACTCAATTTTAATTGTAATAAAACTTTATAAATATTAGCTTGATTTAAGTTTTACAGGTCAACCTACAGATTCATTCTGTAGCCGCTCTGAATACTCTCTCAGTAGCCGCGTGACCTTGAATGAAAGTTTCATCTCTCTACATGAATCGGCGTTGTTGCCATCCCTGCTCTGCTCATAACGACAGTTACGTTGTGACAGGTGATCAGATTTGTCAAGATTTGGCGGTTTGTGACTGTGCTGTGTTTGCTGTGTAGTGTGTTGTCTATATAATTTCAATAATACCTTACCTAAGGTAGATTAATTAATTAGTAAACACTCTCCTTTTCTCGTATTTAAAAGTTTGACCTCATACAGACTTGTGTCGGATGTGTCCTACCAAGTGGAAAAACTGTATACAACTTGATATAGGTAAGTGAAGTAGGTAATAAAAGAATAAGTTTAATTCTCGTCCTCGTTCAATGTACAGGGAACATAATTTATTGATTTTTGTATTATTATTATTATTATTGACTTAGGCTATATGTGTCAATGTATTATTCATAGTTGTTACTTGTTTAGTCCATTAACCCTCCATGAGATGCATTGGTTAAGAAAGATAGTAAAATTCACTTTCAATTTAATGGTAAATAAAAGGAAATTACATTAAAATCGCGACTTTGTAAGCCACCAAAAAATAAAAGACGTATAAACGTAATAGTTTAATTCTTGCCAGACCTCTGGCCTCCCAGTTTTTGTTTTGAATCAACTGTTACTTGGTATTATTTTATTATACAAATCAGCTGTTACAGTGCTGCCTACAGCATACGTTTCTGTAAAAATTAGCTGAAACACATTTTGTATTATGCTTGGTCTGATACAAATTTACTTTTTCTAAGTATAAAACCATCATCAAAAAGAAGTACAGTACTTGGTAACTTGGTACTATTTCAAATGTCAAAATATGAAGTTTAAAACAATATTCTTGCAACTTTTAAGCTTTCACACTCAAGAAATATATTTTGAAAAATGTAGGTATCTTTTTAAATTTCTACAATGTGTAGTAAACTTCTACATATGATGTCTTAAATTTCAGGTAGATATTGTTCGTTATAATGGCTGAAAGAAAAAGACTATCTGGCTTCCAATACCGGAAAAGGAAAGCTGAGAAGGACAAGTTTATTTCAGAACAAAAAGGGTAATTTATAAAGTATTTACGCCACAAACAAATCTACATTACGCCACACGGCAAAGTACTACATAAATTCCTATCCAAAAATCCAAACATCTCTGTTCTGGGACCTGACGCACCTACATATCATCCTTGCAATAAGCGGTATAAGCCTGATGTCCTTGACATTGCCGTGCTTAAAAACTTCACTCACCCCCACGAGCTTGTCTGCATCGACGACCTCAGCTCGGACCACAATCCCATCATCTTAACTGTTGGCACAAACCATAATCGTTTACCGCCTGCAAAAAAGGAGGTCAAACAAGTAAACTGGAGGAAATACTCTGAGCATCTACTCCGAACCAGCCCGAAATCCACTGACAACATAGTCACTCCCGATGACGTTGACTACCAGGTCAGCCTAGTAGAAAACGTCATTAATACAGCACTCATCTCCAGTACCCACACCTCCTCCAGTGTAGGAACCAAGGCTGAACTTCCCCCTCACATACTAGAGGAGCTGGCAAAGAAAAGAAAACTTCGCCGAACATGGCAATTCACCAGATCCCCCTCAATCAAAAAACAGCTCAACGCTCAAATCATCCTAGTGAAAGCTCTCCTAGAAACATATACCGCGGATGAATGGGATAAGTTCCTCTCCACCGTAACCACCGAAAATGGTTCCCTATGGAAACTAAATCGCCAGCTTCTCGCCCCCAAAACTCCAAATAATCCACTCCACGGCCATAATGGGTTAGTATACAGTGCCACGGACAAAGCCGAAGCGTTCGCTGATTCCATGCAAGACCAGTTCACACCACATTCCTCTATCTATGTGGACGACCACGTCGAACACGTAGAAAACTACCTCGAGAACTACTTCTCAGGTCCCATTGGCCCGCTCCCTGATCCTTTAACGTGCGACCAGGTGGCCAACACTATACACAAACTCCACTCCCGAAAGGCGCCTGGTCTAGATAATGTTAATAACAGTGCATTGAAAAACATGCCGTCCTCTATGGTAAACACCATAACTACCATTTTCAACGGTAGTTCTCTGATGTCAAAGCTGGAAAACAATTCACTTTATATCAACAAAATATTGCTCTTTTTTAACGACATCTGTGTTGGTATATTCATTTTTATAAATTCAAATGATAACAGAGTTAACGAAAAATAAATTATTGATAAAAATCTTGACGATGGCGGTTTAACTGTCGAAATCTGTTGTTCCAATAATAAAATTTGGACTGTCTGACTGAAAAATTAAAGTAATTAACCTATAATATATTAATCGAATACACAATCAAGGAGGCTACACCAAACATTATGTTTAAGATCTGTTGTTTCTAATTGTTATTGAATTATATCCAAAACTTCTGTGTGTTGTAGACAACTACCGCAGCAATAGTCCAATATTACCATAGAAGCAGTCTTTAAAACTTCACACGAAATTAACTACCTTTCTTTCAAACAGTGTTGTTTTATAAGAAGAAAAAAGATGTTTTTTTTCTCTTTTCTTTTTCTTAACAGAGATATTTGGTCTCTCCACTATTGTTGACAAGTGTTAGCTGAACTTAGAACAATAAAATTTCTATCTTTCTTCTGTTCTATCTTTTAATTAGGCCTATATTTTCAGTTTTTGTACTTTCTTGTTTTAATTATTAAAAACCATCATTTATGTGCCCTAATTTATAACAAAAATAAAAGCAAATAAGATTTCTGAGCAGGTTTAAATTTATAATATTTGGCTTTCATATGACTGGTTTTCAGCACTCAAAATATGTTTGTAAATTAGGTCTATAATTTTAGATTGTTGAACTCAATATTTTTTCTTCAAATATTATATTATTTTATATGTTTTATATGTCTCGCCATTATATTATTTAATATTTCTTTATAAGAGGGAACTGATACCCAAACACTTACAAATTATGAAAATTAAAATTATAAAGCCATCAGAATCATTGTAATAATCATATTGTTGGATGTATAGGCAAAAAACCTCTCAGTCATCATCGCTTTTGAAAAAAAAGGAAGAAAAGTATATCAAGTTAAGACCTCCTAGCCCTTAATAGCATCGATGTAGCATCTAGTAGCGTAGATGTTGGAAGAAAACGAGACACCTGATAAAAAAAAGATGAAAAAAAGAGAGCTAACCCCAGTCTACATTAAAGGTGTAGATCCAGTTAGGTCTCTCGGATATACGTTCATTATTACTAAATTGAAAGTTTGATTATTAGATAGCCTATATTCATTTTTTGTAAAAAAAAAGAGATTTTGATCCGATGAAATAAATAATATATACATTTTTGAGTTTCTTACTTATAAAGATATTTGTTCACATTTTTTGCAGCTTAAAGTTTATGATTATTCTTTACGAACTTTTGACAAGTATAGCCAAAATTAACATTTATTTGTAATCGACCTTTCATCAAATCTACATTACAACAATTGAAATCATCAGACTAATTTATAGGAAAAATTCATTCTATGTGAGCATTTTTGATGCTGGTATACTGAGAACAAATGCAAAAATCTTATTTATTTCCTTAAACAAAAACGATGACAACCTCTTGCGAACAAAATCGACAAGGAAATGTGTGTTGCCGACTGACTGGAATTGGAAACAGATTCTTTGTATTCTCTACATATCAGTGCAGTCATTTTATCGATATTACATCATGATATCGTTTTTGTAATGATCACCAGGAAAAGAGATTTGAAAAATATCTGATAGGTTTAACTGTTAATCTGATGTCATATGAATTACGAGAGATACAATCTCCCGGATTAAATAAAAGGAACGGGTTATGGCTTAAAAATCTTGAAGAATACAGGAGAGTTGGCAACCATAATGTGAATGTTCTGAAATATATTAAACAAAATTTAAATTAATACGCCTAAACTTATTTATGTAGGAAATAAGCTCACATCATAAAATGATCCGTCAGCAGAGAGTGTTTTCAATTCATTCAGATAGTCATGTTAATATTGAAAGCAGTTTAATACATGACAAACATTCTATAGACACCAAAAATATTTTATCTCAAAATGTGTTATAAATGTAATGTTTAAATGAGTTTTTATTGTTTCAGAACATAATCATGGAAAAATTGTTAGGTAAAATTAAACAAGAAAGTGTTGATATAGAAATAAAACAAGAAGAAATTTGTTTTGAGTTGATAGAAGTGGAAAATTCCTTGATTGATGGAATTAAAGAAGAAAGTGTGTCAAGTAATGTAACAGAAAAAGAAGATGATGGATTAGAGATTGACAGAAACGTAGAGGTTGGTGACATCCAAGAAAACAAGATTGTGGAGTTCGATCACGTGAAAGAAGAAGTAGAAGATATTTGGTAAATATGATCAAAGAACTTTCATAATAGTTATAGTATACAAGCTGCCTAGTGTTACTGTAAGAGAAGCTCATTTCTAAGTGTTTGCTGGGTTCTTATTTTATGAATAACTTGAAGGTATGAAGTTTGTTCTGTAAGTATCCGATCTATTGTTATAAAAGTATCTGACATAAATTTTTCCTGTGCAAACAAATTAAACATAAAACGTAACTTTCAGGAGACGAAAAAGAAAATATCTTCATATGTATGTAATTTTTGCATCCCCCCCCATCCATAGAAAATGTCGGAGTAGGATTTTCATTTTCTGTGAAATGAAAATGACTTGGGCAGTAGTATTACATCAAGCTTGTTGCTACCCTATTTTTGGAAGATGTAACAGGCTTTGGGCGACAATGCCTTGGGAGACGACCAAATTAAGGAGTACTACAACCATTTCAAAGATAGATGCTTGTCATAGATAGCGACTTACGTTTCTGTATGTACCTCGATAAGCTGAAATGATGAGATTTTTGATAAAGTGAGTAATTTGACCATGTAGGACTGCCATGTTACCCTTCGACAATATGTGAATGAGGTATGAATAATCAATGTAATAGGTGAAAATTACCGTCACCAATAGTCAAAAGTTTTGACTATTGACTACTTTTGACTATTGGTGATGGTAAGTTTCCTATTATATTAATTTATAACAATAGTCGGTATGGCATAAAACATAAATTATGAATAATCACTGGTTTGGTACATTATTTAATTTTGTACAAAAGGATTTGACCTTTGCTAAAGCTGCTAACTATGGAGGAGAAGCAACCAGGGCCGGCGCGTCCACTTGGCAAACTAGGCGGCAACCTGGGAGGGCGGAATAAAGAGGAAAATTTTTTAAAAATTGATTTAAAAAAAGAGTTTTAACCTAATAAAACGGATTTGTGTTACTTGAAAACTCAATTTTAATTGTAATAAAACTTTATAAATATTAGCTTGATTTAAGTTTTACAGGTCAACCTACAGATTCATTCTGTAGCCGCTCTGAATACTCTCTCAGTAGCCGCGTGACCTTGAATGAAAGTTTCATCTCTCTACATGAATCGGCGTTGTTGCCATCCCTGCTCTGCTCATAACGACAGTTACGTTGTGACAGGTGATCAGATTTGTCAAGATTTGGCGGTTTGTGACTGTGCTGTGTTTGCTGTGTAGTGTGTTGTCTATATAATTTCAATAATACCTTACCTAAGGTAGATTAATTAATTAGTAAACACTCTCCTTTTCTCGTATTTAAAAGTTTGACCTCATACAGACTTGTGTCGGATGTGTCCTACCAAGTGGAAAAACTGTATACAACTTGATATAGGTAAGTGAAGTAGGTAATAAAAGAATAAGTTTAATTCTCGTCCTCGTTCAATGTACAGGGAACATAATTTATTGATTTTTGTATTATTATTATTATTATTGACTTAGGCTATATGTGTCAATGTATTATTCATAGTTGTTACTTGTTTAGTCCATTAACCCTCCATGAGATGCATTGGTTAAGAAAGATAGTAAAATTCACTTTCAATTTAATGGTAAATAAAAGGAAATTACATTAAAATCGCGACTTTGTAAGCCACCAAAAAATAAAAGACGTATAAACGTAATAGTTTAATTCTTGCCAGACCTCTGGCCTCCCAGTTTTTGTTTTGAATCAACTGTTACTTGGTATTATTTTATTATACAAATCAGCTGTTACAGTGCTGCCTACAGCATACGTTTCTGTAAAAATTAGCTGAAACACATTTTGTATTATGCTTGGTCTGATACAAATTTACTTTTTCTAAGTATAAAACCATCATCAAAAAGAAGTACAGTACTTGGTAACTTGGTACTATTTCAAATGTCAAAATATGAAGTTTAAAACAATATTCTTGCAACTTTTAAGCTTTCACACTCAAGAAATATATTTTGAAAAATGTAGGTATCTTTTTAAATTTCTACAATGTGTAGTAAACTTCTACATATGATGTCTTAAATTTCAGGTAGATATTGTTCGTTATAATGGCTGAAAGAAAAAGACTATCTGGCTTCCAATACCGGAAAAGGAAAGCTGAGAAGGACAAGTTTATTTCAGAACAAAAAGGGTAATTTATAAAGTATTTACGCCACAAACAAATCTACATTACGCCACACGGCAAAGTACTACATAAATTCCTATCCAAAAATCCAAACATCTCTGTTCTGGGACCTGACGCACCTACATATCATCCTTGCAATAAGCGGTATAAGCCTGATGTCCTTGACATTGCCGTGCTTAAAAACTTCACTCACCCCCACGAGCTTGTCTGCATCGACGACCTCAGCTCGGACCACAATCCCATCATCTTAACTGTTGGCACAAACCATAATCGTTTACCGCCTGCAAAAAAGGAGGTCAAACAAGTAAACTGGAGGAAATACTCTGAGCATCTACTCCGAACCAGCCCGAAATCCACTGACAACATAGTCACTCCCGATGACGTTGACTACCAGGTCAGCCTAGTAGAAAACGTCATTAATACAGCACTCATCTCCAGTACCCACACCTCCTCCAGTGTAGGAACCAAGGCTGAACTTCCCCCTCACATACTAGAGGAGCTGGCAAAGAAAAGAAAACTTCGCCGAACATGGCAATTCACCAGATCCCCCTCAATCAAAAAACAGCTCAACGCTCAAATCATCCTAGTGAAAGCTCTCCTAGAAACATATACCGCGGATGAATGGGATAAGTTCCTCTCCACCGTAACCACCGAAAATGGTTCCCTATGGAAACTAAATCGCCAGCTTCTCGCCCCCAAAACTCCAAATAATCCACTCCACGGCCATAATGGGTTAGTATACAGTGCCACGGACAAAGCCGAAGCGTTCGCTGATTCCATGCAAGACCAGTTCACACCACATTCCTCTATCTATGTGGACGACCACGTCGAACACGTAGAAA
Organism: Aphrophora alni; assembly: GCA_963513935.1. Classification (NCBI taxonomy): domain Eukaryota; kingdom Metazoa; phylum Arthropoda; class Insecta; order Hemiptera; family Aphrophoridae; genus Aphrophora; species Aphrophora alni. Next base: position 25,626,008 of record OY740777.1, read on the forward strand.
ACTACCTCGAGAACTACTTCTCAGGTCCCATTGGCCCGCTCCCTGATCCTTTAACGTGCGACCAGGTGGCCAACACTATACACAAACTCCACTCCCGAAAGGCGCCTGGTCTAGATAATGTTAATAACAGTGCATTGAAAAACATGCCGTCCTCTATGGTAAACACCATAACTACCATTTTCAACGGAATCATGCGAACAGGTCATTTCCCAACTGCGTGGAAAAGAGCCAAAATCGTAATGATACCAAAACCCAAAAAGTCTGCTCTTTTCCCGCAAAATTTCAGACCCATATCTCTCCTTTCCAGTCTCTCGAAAGTCTTCGAAAGACTGGTTAACACACAACTCACCAAAATTCTTCAACATACGCTTCGTCCCTAACAGTTCGGCTTTCGTAGCGAGCATTCCACAACATTGCAGCTTATCAATGTAATCAACAGCCTAGCAGACGGATTCAATAAACACGTACACACCATCGCTGTATTCCTGGACATCAGCAAAGCATTTGACAAGGTATGGCATGAGGGCCTCTTGTACAAACTTGCGCACAGTCCTCTTCCTCCATGCTATGTTCACCTCATACAATCATACCTCGACAACAGATGGTTCCAGGTCTCCGTCGAAGGTAAACTATCCACGCCTCGACCTATCGAGGCTGGAGTCCCGCAAGGATCAGTCCTTGGTCCGTTACTGTACCTTCTGTACACTAACGACATCCCAGTACTCAACACCGTGAAACTACGACTCTTTGCTGACGACTCCATGTTCTACTATCAATCACTAAACCTCGAATATGGGGCAAACATCATCCAGCGTCAGCTGGATACACTAGAACCGTGGTTCAGAAAGTGGAGAATCGCAGTCAACACGGACAAAACAGTAGCCATTCCCTTCACTGCAAAACGCACTAAACCAAATACACAACTCTTCCTAAACAAGTCCCCCATAGCATGGAAAAAACAAGTCAGATACTTAGGTGTAACGCTTGACAGAAGGTTAAACTTCAACAAACATGTCACGCAAATACTTGGCAGGGCGAGACACACTCGCTCCAAGCTTTTCCCCATTATCAGTGGCAGAAGCCCACAACCAATCACCACCAGACTGACCATGTATAAAATGTACATTCGGCCCATAACTGCTTACGCAGCACCAGCTTGGTATTCTTTAATAAGCCCCTCAGGAAAGAAACGGCTGGATTCTTTCCAAAATTCAGTGCTCAGAAGCATAACTAAGTCCCCATGGTATGTCAGAAATGCTACCATCCTCAATGGATTGAAAGTCCCCACATTCGAGGAGTTCGTCCTCAAGCTAACGAAAAAGCTTACATCGAGAGCAGAAGGCTCCAAACATGCGCATCTGTCATCACTCGTGACAGATCCCGCTCCCCCACAAGAAAGGAGAAAACGTCCCCTGTGTCTGGTGGTTGATCCCCCATAACACAATTAAAAATCAGATTCATACCAAGAAAAAACCAAGCCATTTCAACAAAAAGATACAAAGATTAAAATAAATTTTATTGACAGTATGAGAAACGAAGTCCTATCTTCGTTTCCCCTTTTTCTAAATTTAATAAATTTAAAAATGTTAAACTTTTCAAAATCATAACTTCAATCCTTAAAACAGTCATTTAAATTCATTAATATGTTTATATTCATTTGCAGCAAATGTATTTATACAGAGGCTGTCATTCATAGAGGACCTAGTCCTCGCCATTCTGACCTTGACCGCATTGCACAATTCTACAACTGCCAGAGATATGGGCAGTGGGCACAGCTCCTTCAATTGTCACCAATGACCCCGCTGTGTCAAGTGCGCTTGCAACCATAAGTTGGATCTTAAGAGATTGCAGGAACAACAAAATAAAGTTGGATCTTAAGAGAATGCAGGAACAACAATCGAATAAATCTCTTAAGATCCAACTTTATTTTGTTGTTCCTGCATTCTCTTAAGATCCAACTTTATTTTGTTGTTCCTGCAATCTCTTAAGATCCAACTTATGGTTGCAAGCGCACTTGACACAGCTGGGTCATTGGTGACAATTGAAGAAGCTGTGCCCAACTGCCCATATCTCTGGCAGTTGTAGAATTGTACAATGCGAATCCTTGGGGTGTAGCAGTCTACAGTGACTTTGATATAGATTATGTCCTTCTAAATAGACAGTTGTAAATTGACTAATTATAGGAAGTATGTCTATAGGATTTGAGAGGTGTGAAAGTTTCTAACAAATTTCTAACCAATGTAGATGTATTTTATAATATGGTGTATTACTTTACAAACGATATATATTTTTAAATGATTTTAATTTAGACAAAAGCATGAAGTAATTAAAAAATAGTAGCAAATGACTTTACTTTATATGTTTTTATATTTTGCGCTATCTGTCGTGAGTTAGTCACATCAATAAGTTAGTTCACATGTCGACCGCTAGGTTACGGAGTTGTGTACAAATCAAATGTTGGATTGTATTTTATTTCCTACATTTAATTAGAATGTTTAAAATATTTTAATTAAATTACTAGTAGTGACAATTTGGAGAAATAATATTTCGCTGGGAGAGACTCTTGATCAAAAAATTAAATTAAAATAATCCAGCAGTAAATTAATTTTATCAAAATGGTGTATATACAAATTATCCCTGAAATACACTGAGTGCGTTCCATTTTTTTGTAACTTCGAATTAGATGAGTCTAAATTCGGGATGCAAATTTGGTATATTTCAACAGTATACAAAAAACGAAACTTCCTACTCCATTTACATAATGATGATGGCTATTGAAAATTTTTATATCAAAAACTAATATTATAGTAAAAAATTGATGAGTCAAAATATTTTGCTCTTTGAATGAAAACACAACTATTCAGTTTTATTGAAAAGGATTACTCGGTAATCGATATATTTGTTATTATTTATTAACGGTAGTTGTCTACAACACACAGAAGTTTTGGATATAATTCAATAACAATTAGAAACAACAGATCTTAAACATAATGTTTGGTGTAGCCTCCTTGATTGTGTATTCGATTAATATATTATAGGTTAATTACTTTAATTTTTCAGTCAGACAGTCCAAATTTTATTATTGGAACAACAGATTTCGACAGTTAAACCGCCATCGTCAAGATTTTTATCAATAATTTATTTTTCGTTAACTCTGTTATCATTTGAATTTATAAAAATGAATATACCAACACAGATGTCGTTAAAAAAGAGCAATATTTTGTTGATATAAAGTGAATTATTTTCCAGCATTGACATCAGAGAACTGACAGGAGATTCCATTCGCCAATACCTTATAAAAAGTTATGAGTGATAAGATAAGAGTGATCTTTTGTAAAGTCTCAGCAAATAAAATAATTTTACATTAATTTTCCAAAGTAGAGAATTGAAACAATTAGTTTACTTTGTATTTAATACATCAATTCGTAATATATCACACTTTTATGTTGTAAAGCATTAGATTTTGTAAATTAAAAATATAACAACATAACTGTGTTAAATATGCTCAAAGTAAAAAGACATCTAACAATTATTGGACTTTCATGTTACATATATAAGTTAAATATTATATAATTTTGTGATCAATAAAAAAAATTAGCCCTTTTGATCTAAAGTCTGTACTTTACTTACAAAAAAAACAACAAAAAATACTGTTTTATATGTATAGAATAAATTTACATTAGTAACCTATACTTGCCAGTTGTCGTAAGATAATAATGATAAGGTATCTTAATAGTCTAAAATGTTATCCTAAATAGGAAAACTGTACAAAATTATTCCCAACAAATAGAAAAAAAGTGATTAACACATCACACGTAAAATTCAAGAAACATGATATATATTGAAAAATTGACTGAACAATATATGGAAGTCCCAAAATTAGCTCCAAAATCTAAACCATGTAAAATGTATGATTTATGCGTCAATTAATATGGAGTTACAATAGTACGTCACATATAGGCTATATTTTCATAACTTTAGAAATTATTTTTTTCCAAATATACATTACCTTCCCTATTTTGAAATATTAGAATGTGGAATATTAGGCCTACTCTTAAATATCTTGCATCAGTTCTTCATTTGGACTTGTAACGTAGATGTTTAAAACACACATTGTAAACGTTTGTAATCCAATTTTCAAACGTCAAATTTCTAACGAAACTGCGTTCCCTTAAACAAACGGTCCTTTTCAGGACCAAACAAATATACTTACCAAATTCACTGTTTTGACGAGAGGATAGTCAGTCAGAACGAACAAACGACTCTGTTCACTTAAATAGAGCCTAAAAAAGGGGGAATAATAAACAAACACTGTATACATATATAAATAGAGAGGGAGAGAGCTACAAAAAAAATAGATACTAATATTTATAGAATATACTCTTTCGCATTACAAGCATACTTCGTACTAAAGGTTCGCCAGTCCCAGACATTTTAAAAATAAGACTATAGATAAATTTGGATTGACTAGAACCGATCTAGGTGAAGGGGGGAAATATGAGTATATATATATATATATATATATATATATATATATATATATATATATATGAACCTACCTAACCTGACCTGACTACAGGAAAAATGATAAAAAGTTACCCAGTTTGCGACTTTTACGTACTTCGAAATTAAAAAAAAAAAAAAACTACGATATTTTGAAAACTGTGATCTTCAAAAATCAATTTTGAAACCTTATTTTCAGATACTAGGTCCCTTGGAGTCTTTGAATCCCAATTGGAATGAAAATTCTTTGATTTGTCGAAAAATGATGAATAAATCTCGTATCCGTGTCGGGGTAGAGAGAGCCACAACAAGAAATAGATAATAATATTTATAGAATATACTCTTTCGGCATTACAAGTAGCGGAAAAAAAAAAGGGGGGGAATAAAAGAAAAGACGTAAGACTATAGAAAAATTTGGATTGACTAGAACCGATCTAAGTGAAGGGGGGAAATATGAGTATATATATATATATATATATATATATATATATATAATATATATATGAATATATATATATATATATATATAAACCTACCTAACCTGACCTGACTACAGGAAAAATGATGAATAAATCAAATATCCGTGTCGGGATAGTGAGAGAGCTACAACAAAAATAGATACTAATATTTATAGAATATACTCTTTTGCATTACAAGCATACTTCGTACTAAAGGTTCGCCAGTCCCAGACATTTTTAAAAAGTTACTCTATTTTCAAAGCAAAATATTTTGACTCATCAATTTTTTACTATAATATTAGTTTTTGATATAAAAATTTTCAATAGCCATCATCATTATGTAAATGGAGTAGGAAGTTTCGTTTTTTGTATACTGTTGAAATATACCAAATTTGCATCCCGAATTTAGACACATCTAATTCGAAGTTACAAAAAAATGGAACGCACTCAGTGTATTTCAGGGATAATTTGTATATACACCATTTTGATAAAATTAATTTACTGCTGGATTATTTTAATTTAATTTTTTGATCAAGAGTCTCTCCCAGCGAAATATTATTTCTCCAAATTGTCACTACTAGTAATTTAATTAAAATATTTTAAACATTCTAATTAAATGTAGGAAATAAAATACAATCCAACATTTGATTTGTACACAACTCCGTAACCTAGCGGTCGACATGTGAACTAACTTATTGATGTGACTAACTCACGACAGATAGCGCAAAATATAAAAACATATAAAGTAAAGTCATTTGCTACTATTTTTTAATTACTTCATGCTTTTGTCTAAATTAAAATCATTTAAAAATATATATCGTTTGTAAAGTAATACACCATATTATAAAATACATCTACATTGGTTAGAAATTTGTTAGAAACTTTCACACCTCTCAAATCCTATAGACATACTTCCTATAATTAGTCAATTTACAACTGTCTATTTAGAAGGACATAATCTATATCAAAGTCACTGTAGACTGCTACACCCCAAGGATTCGCATTGTACAATTCTACAACTGCCAGAGATATGGGCAGTTGGGCACAGCTTCTTCAATTGTCACCAATGACCCAGCTGTGTCAAGTGCGCTTGCAACCATGATCGCACACAGTGCACCAAAACATGGGAGACTGCTCCCAAATGTGTAAACTACGGAGGTGAACTACAGAGTGCTCTGTATACGCAGGCACTTCAATAGGACGAAGTGTGCCTACCAACGCAGGCAACCTGGCCGCTCACAACAACCTGTAAGGCTAGGCCCCCTCCCCAAAAAAAACCATACGGCCAGTCCATCATCTCCGACCGCAAAGGAAGAAGTTCCAATAGAACGTCTTACTTCTGAAACCCAGAACCAAAAAAGGTGCTCCCAAAATTGTATGCAACCATCACTGCACCCAAACCTAAACGGCTAATCAAGGAAGCCCCTCTATCAATAAAAACATCCCAACTCGCCCAGTTACCGTAAAAAGCAACCAGTGACTCCGGTCACTAAACCTGTACAGGCCGCCCCTGTGACAAAGGCTGTTGAAAAAAACTTGTTATAACACATAATCGTTATTGTGTATATTGCCACATTCTTGACGACGGCTATAGGTTCTAACTTCATAGATGTTATAACACAAACAAAATCATGAGAAAATAAAATAAAACTAAACCTACCTGACAGTCGTATCCGGGAAACAAAGGATAAAATAATCTAATATCAATAAACCTGTCTCACAAAATATGCAAATAACGTGCAAAGTAAAAACCACATATTTAGCATAACACAAACTCACGTGACCATTTGAACCAATATGAATAAAGAAATTTTAAAATCTGAAAAAAGAAGTGATGGGGAGCAAGGGAATTCCAGACAACAGAATATAAAACATTAAAATAAAATAATAAAATTTAATTAAATAAAAGTAAACAAAGAAGTAAAAGAAATGGAAACAAGTGCATATAAAGTAATTTGTATATGTTTTCTGAAATAATAATAAAGTAAAAAGACCAATTTTAATGAAATATAAATATTATTAAATATATAAGTGTTTTTTTAAAAAAAGTATATTATTTGTATACAACGGGTGTCTAAAATAAATGTATTTAATGTAATAAAAGTTAATAAATCAATAATTAATTATATTATTGTGCTCCTTCAGCATTTTACATGAGTACATTTCTAATGATGACGGCATTGTTCGTCTAAACGGGAAATCTATGACTACCTAGAAGGATTACAAGACATAAAATACAATCCGTGAGTTCTTCAACGATCATTAATCTCGAAAATCCGGATCTATGTCCCCAGATTTTGATTTCTGTGCAGCTATCTTAAGGACTTAGTAAACCGCAATAATTCTACAAAGCAGAAGATATATAAAACTACAAATTCAACCCAATGAACTCATTTTTATATCTGCAAACTTTGAGGGTATTCATATCGTATAACTAGAGCGTATATATTGTTTAAATGCTTGTTGTCCGGCAACGCCGAACACTCCAAAAATTGAGAAATAATATACAATAAAATTCTATTACCCTTTTCAATGTTTTAGGTAAAGTATAGGACTATATTGTATGTATTTTATCAACGAGAGATTATGATTTTTTTTTTTTTTTTAATTCTTGTACATCCCCAGAAAATTACCTATAACAGTTATATGCATGAAGTAAAATCAGTATGATTGGAAGTTCAGAAATGTTTCAGAATACGCCACTCCTTTTGAGCCTCGGAAGGTGTAAATTAATTAATACAGTAACAATAATAATAGGAATAGTTCTGATTTAACTAACTAAACTTCAAACCTGTAGGAAGTTACACATCAACTGACTGTATCTTCAAAGTTTAATCCATATCAACATTCGGTAGGGTTTGACAACCTATTTGACAAAATTCCGATTGCTAAACTCTTCTTATTTGTAGCTTCTAGGAAACAATTCATATATATTTTTTTCATAGACAGTATCTATATTTTATTTTTACGTTTTGATTGATAACTTACTGAAATGACATATTTTGCGACGATTAGTTTTTGAAAAGTGTGAATGTTTGTGCAATTTATTTAAAGACACGTTTATATATGTATAGATAAAACCTAAAGAAGATATTGTTATTTTATTCTACAATCTATAACTTACACTTAACCTTTTAATAAATAAAGCCGTAAATGTAATTATCACGGCCACTGATAAAGGTTACAGATCCAGCTTTGTACCCTCGGTGACAAGTGACGATTAGTTTTAGAGAAGTGTGAGTTTTCGAAAAATAAATTATCGATAATAATCTTGACGATGGCGGTTTAACTGTCGAAATCAGTTGTTCCAAAAATGAAATTTGTACTGTCTGACGGAAAAATTAAAGTAATTAGCCTATAATAATTAATCAAATACACAATCCAGGAGTTACACCAAACATTATGTTTAAGATCTGTTGTTTCTAATTGCTATTGAAATATATCAATATTTTGTGTGTTGTAGGCAACTACCGTGATTACCGAGTAATGCTTTTCAATAAAACTGAATAGTTGTGTTTCATTCAAAGAGCAAAATATTTTGACTCATCAATTTTTTACTATAATATTAGTTTTTCATATAAACATTTTCAACAGCCATTATCATTTTGTAAATTTAGTAAGAAGTTTCGTTTTTTATATACTGTTGAAATATACCAAATTTGCATCCCGAATTTTATTTAGACTCATTTAATTCGAAGTTACAAAAAAATGGAATGCACCCAGTGTATTTCAGGGATAATTTGTATATACACCATTTTGATAAAATTAATTTACTGCTGGATTATTTTAATTTAATTTTTTGATCAAGAGTCTCTCCCAGCGAAATATTATTTCTCCAAATTGTCACTACTAGTAATTTAATTAAAATATTTTAAACATTCTAATTAAATGTATGAAATAAAATACAATCCAACATTTGATTTGTACACAACTCCGTAACCTAGCGGTCGACATGTGAACTAACCTATTGATGTGACAAACTCACGACAGATAGCGCAAAATATAAAAAACATATAAGGTCAAGTCCTTTGCTACTATTTTTCAATTACTTCATGTTTTTTAAAAATTAAAATCATTTTAAAATATATTTCGTTTGTAAAGTAATACACCAAATTATAAAATACATCTACCTTGGTTAGAACTTTGCTAGAAACTTTCACACCTCTCACATCCCATAGGTATACTTCCTATAATTAGTCAATTCACAACTGTCTATTTGTTACTACATTGCAATCTGGACCATCGGTGCGTGAGATGCGGTAGCTACCATGAGAAAGGGCAGTGTATGAAGAGTCGCCGAAATGCTGCAATTGTGGAGGCGCACATACTGCAAACTACCGTGGACGCCCCTATTATAAAGACATAATGGCAAAAAAGAGAGGGCAGAAACAGCAATCCTGGTCGGCTCCACAATCTAGGCCACAACAGCGGACAATCCCAAAAGCGCCCCTGACCAAGCCACCCACCACCAATACTTCGTCTTCGGAAACTGACAGCGAAGATACAGTGACTGAAAGCCGCCCAGAAACCTCAAAACCGTCCTATTCCTCGGTCCTTCGCAAGAAGCTTGAAATGCGAAAGAGTATATTCTATAAATATTACCATCTATTTTTGTTGTAGCTCTCTCTCTCTCTCTCTCTATCCCGACACGGATATTTGATTTATTCATCATTTTTCCTCTAAAGTCAGCTCCAAATAAGCTCTATGTCGGCAGAAACCAAACGGCCCTTCTAAGGGCCAACTAAATATCTTACAAATTCAATCATGTTTATGTCCCGAGGTCAAGTACCATAGTGTTTTATTGAATCTACCGCGACTTTCTCGCTCTCCAGATGAATATATTATATCATCATATGCTCTTTCGAGTGTAAGCCGACCGGGAGTCTCCACTCTCCCCTAATTACACCTTATTGCCGCATTGCCAAAGTGCAAAAGTGCCCACCCAGCCGGGTTGAGCTGTCTTATTTATGCTTCCAGAGGACGCTCTCTATGATTGGTCGGTAATTTTTCGTGTCCCTTCGTAAATCTTCCGATTTCGTACGAACATAAATTGCATACGTATATTTCCCTCACCCCCCTTCGATTAGATCTTATTCAACATTTTTTCCTGTAAAGTCAGGTCAGGTTAGGTAGGTTTATATATATATTTCCCCTCTTCATTTAGATCGGTTCTAGTCAATCCAAATTTATCTGTAATCTTATTTTTAAAATGTCTGGGACTGGCGAACCTTTAGTACGAAGTATGCTTGAAATGCGAAAGAGTATATTCTATAAATATTAGTATCTATTTTTGTTGTAGCTCTCTCTCTATCCCGACACGTATATTTGATTTATTCATCATTTTTCCTCTAAAGTCAGGTCAGGTTAGTTAGGTTAGATAGGTTCATTTAGATCGGTTCTAGTCAATCCAAATTTATCTATAGTCTTACGTCTTTTTCGGTACTTGTAATGCCGAAAGAGACCAATCAAAGAATTTTCATTCCAATTGGGATTCAAAGACTCCAAGGGACCTAGTATCTGAAAATAAGGTTTCAAAATTGATTTTTGAAGATTACAGTTTTCAAAATATCGTAGTTTTTGGAAATTTCGAAGTACGTAAAAGTCGAAAATAGAGTAACTTTTTAAAAATGTCTGGGACTGGCGAACCTTTAGTACGAAGTATGCTTGTAATGCAAAAGAGTATATTCTATAAATATTAGTATCTATTTTTGTTGTAGCTCTCTCACTATCCCGACACGGATATTTGATTTATTCATCATTTTTCCTGTAGTCAGGTCAGGTTAGGTAGGTTTATATATATATATATATATATTCATAATATATATTATATATATATATATATATATATATATATATATATATATATATATATATATATACTCATATTTCCCCCCTTCACTTAGATCGGTTCTAGTCAATCCAAATTTTTCTATAGTCTTACGTCTTTTCTTTTATTCCCCCCCTTTTTTTTTTTTTTCCGCTACTTGTAATGCCGAAAGAGTATATTCTATAAATATTATTATCTATTTCTTGTTGTGGCTCTCTCTATCCCGACACGGATACGTGATTTATTCATCATTTTTCGACAAATCAAAGAATTTTCATTCCAATTGGGATTCAAAGACTCCAAGGGACCTAGTATCTGAAAATAAGGTTTCAAAATTGATTTTTGAAGATCACAGTTTTCAAAATATCGTAGTTTTTTTTTTTTTTAAATTTCGAAGTACGTAAAAGTCGCAAACAGGGTAACTTTTTATCATTTTTCCTGTAGTCAGGTCAGGTTAGGTAGGTTCATATATATATATATATATATATATATACTCATATTTCCCCCCTTCACTTAGATCGGTTCTAGTCAATCCAAATTTATCTATAGTCTTATTTTTAAAATGTCTGGGACTGGCGAACCTTTAGTACGAAGTATGCTTGTAATGCGAAAGAGTATATTCTATAAATATTAGTATCTATTTTTTTTGTAGCTCTCTCCCTCTCTATTTATATATGTATACAGTGTTTGTTTATTATTCCCCCTTTTTTAGGCTCTATTTAAGTGAACAGAGTCGTTTGTTCGTTCTGACTGACTATCCTCTCGTCAAAACAGTGAATTTGGTAAGTATATTTGTTTGGTCCTGAAAAGGACCGTTTGTTTAAGGGAACGCAGTTTCGTTAGAAATTTGACGTTTGAAAATTGGATTACAAACGTTTACAATGTGTGTTTTAAACATCTACGTTACAAGTCCAAATGAAGAACTGATGCAAGATATTTAAGAGTAGGCCTAATATTCCACATTCTAATATTTCAAAATAGGGAAGGTAATGTATATTTGGAAAAAAATAATTTCTAAAGTTATGAAAATATAGCCTATATGTGACGTACTATTGTAACTCCATATTAATTGACGCATAAATCATACATTTTACATGGTTTAGATTTTGGAGCTAATTTTGGGACTTCCATATATTGTTCAGTCAATTTTTCAATATATATCATGTTTCTTGAATTTTACGTGTGATGTGTTAATCACTTTTTTTCTATTTGTTGGGAATAATTTTGTACAGTTTTCCTATTTAGGATAACATTTTAGACTATTAAGATACCTTATCATTATTATCTTACGACAACTGGCAAGTATAGGTTACTAATGTAAATTTATTCTATACATATAAAACAGTATTTTTTGTTGTTTTTTTTGTAAGTAAAGTACAGACTTTAGATCAAAAGGGCTAATTTTTTTTATTGATCACAAAATTATATAATATTTAACTTATATATGTAACATGAAAGTCCAATAATTGTTAGATGTCTTTTTACTTTGAGCATATTTAACACAGTTATGTTGTTATATTTTTAATTTACAAAATCTAATGCTTTACAACATAAAAGTGTGATATATTACGAATTGATGTATTAAATACAAAGTAAACTAATTGTTTCAATTCTCTACTTTGGAAAATTAATGTAAAATTATTTTATTTGCTGAGACTTTACAAAAGATCACTCTTATCTTATCACTCATAACTTTTTATAAGGTATTGGCGAATGGAATCTCCTGTCAGTTCTCTGATGTCAAAGCTGGAAAACAATTCACTTTATATCAACAAAATATTGCTCTTTTTTAACGACATCTGTTTTGGTATATTCATTTTTATAAATTCAAATGATAACAGAGTTAACGAAAAATAAATTATTGATAAAAATCTTGACGATGGCGGTTTAACTGTCGAAATCTGTTGTTCCAATAATAAAATTTGGACTGTCTGACTGAAAAATTAAAGTAATTAACCTATAATATATTAATCGAATACACAATCAAGGAGGCTACACCAAACATTATGTTTAAGATCTGTTGTTTCTAATTGTTATTGAATTATATCCAAAACTTCTGTGTGTTGTAGACAACTACCGCAGCAATAGTCCAATATTACCATAGAAGCAGTCTTTAAAACTTCACACGAAATTAACTACCTTTCTTTCAAACAGTGTTGTTTTATAAGAAGAAAAAAGATGTTTTTTTTCTCTTTTCTTTTTCTTAACAGAGATATTTGGTCTCTCCACTATTGTTGACAAGTGTTAGCTGAACTTAGAACAATAAAATTTCTATCTTTCTTCTGTTCTATCTTTTAATTAGGCCTATATTTTCAGTTTTTGTACTTTCTTGTTTTAATTATTAAAAACCATCATTTATGTGCCCTAATTTATAACAAAAATAAAAGCAAATAAGATTTCTGAGCAGGTTTAAATTTATAATATTTGGCTTTCATATGACTGGTTTTCAGCACTCAAAATATGTTTGTAAATTAGGTCTATAATTTTAGATTGTTGAACTCAATATTTTTTCTTCAAATATTATATTATTTTATATGTTTTATATGTCTCGCCATTATATTATTTAATATTTCTTTATAAGAGGGAACTGATACCCAAACACTTACAAATTATGAAAATTAAAATTATAAAGCCATCAGAATCATTGTAATAATCATATTGTTGGATGTATAGGCAAAAAACCTCTCAGTCATCATCGCTTTTGAAAAAAAAGGAAGAAAAGTATATCAAGTTAAGACCTCCTAGCCCTTAATAGCATCGATGTAGCATCTAGTAGCGTAGATGTTGGAAGAAAACGAGACACCTGATAAAAAAAAGATGAAAAAAAGAGAGCTAACCCCAGTCTACATTAAAGGTGTAGATCCAGTTAGGTCTCTCGGATATTACGTTCATTATTACTAAATTGAAAGTTTGATTATTAGATAGCCTATATTCATTTTTTGTAAAAAAAAAGAGATTTTGATCCGATGAAATAAATAATATATACATTTTTGAGTTTCTTACTTATAAAGATATTTGTTCACATTTTTTGCAGCTTAAAGTTTATGATTATTCTTTACGAACTTTTGACAAGTATAGCCAAAATTAACATTTATTTGTAATCGACCTTTCATCAAATCTACATTACAACAATTGAAATCATCAGACTAATTTATAGGAAAAATTCATTCTATGTGAGCATTTTTGATGCTGGTATACTGAGAACAAATGCAAAAATCTTATTTATTTCCTTAAACAAAAACGATGACAACCTCTTGCGAACAAAATCGACAAGGAAATGTGTGTTGCCGACTGACTGGAATTGGAAACAGATTCTTTGTATTCTCTACATATCAGTGCAGTCATTTTATCGATATTACATCATGATATCGTTTTTGTAATGATCACCAGGAAAAGAGATTTGAAAAATATCTGATAGGTTTAACTGTTAATCTGATGTCATATGAATTACGAGAGATACAATCTCCCGGATTAAATAAAAGGAACGGGTTATGGCTTAAAAATCTTGAAGAATACAGGAGAGTTGGCAACCATAATGTGAATGTTCTGAAATATATTAAACAAAATTTAAATTAATACGCCTAAACTTATTTATGTAGGAAATAAGCTCACATCATAAAATGATCCGTCAGCAGAGAGTGTTTTCAATTCATTCAGATAGTCATGTTAATATTGAAAGCAGTTTAATACATGACAAACATTCTATAGACACCAAAAATATTTTATCTCAAAATGTGTTATAAATGTAATGTTTAAATGAGTTTTTATTGTTTCAGAACATAATCATGGAAAAATTGTTAGGTAAAATTAAACAAGAAAGTGTTGATATAGAAATAAAACAAGAAGAAATTTGTTTTGAGTTGATAGAAGTGGAAAATTCCTTGATTGATGGAATTAAAGAAGAAAGTGTGTCAAGTAATGTAACAGAAAAAGAAGATGATGGATTAGAGATTGACAGAAACGTAGAGGTTGGTGACATCCAAGAAAACAAGATTGTGGAGTTCGATCACGTGAAAGAAGAAGTAGAAGATATTTGGTAAATATGATCAAAGAACTTTCATAATAGTTATAGTATACAAGCTGCCTAGTGTTACTGTAAGAGAAGCTCATTTCTAAGTGTTTGCTGGGTTCTTATTTTATGAATAACTTGAAGGTATGAAGTTTGTTCTGTAAGTATCCGATCTATTGTTATAAAAGTATCTGACATAAATTTTTCCTGTGCAAACAAATTAAACATAAAACGTAACTTTCAGGAGACGAAAAAGAAAATATCTTCATATGTATGTAATTTTTGCATCCCCCCCCATCCATAGAAAATGTCGGAGTAGGATTTTCATTTTCTGTGAAATGAAAATGACTTGGGCAGTAGTATTACATCAAGCTTGTTGCTACCCTATTTTTGGAAGATGTAACAGGCTTTGGGCGACAATGCCTTGGGAGACGACCAAATTAAGGAGTACTACAACCATTTCAAAGATAGATGCTTGTCATAGATAGCGACTTACGTTTCTGTATGTACCTCGATAAGCTGAAATGATGAGATTTTTGATAAAGTGAGTAATTTGACCATGTAGGACTGCCATGTTACCCTTCGACAATATGTGAATGAGGTATGAATAATCAATGTAATAGGTGAAAATTACCGTCACCAATAGTCAAAAGTTTTGACTATTGACTACTTTTGACTATTGGTGATGGTAAGTTTCCTATTATATTAATTTATAACAATAGTCGGTATGGCATAAAACATAAATTATGAATAATCACTGGTTTGGTACATTATTTAATTTTGTACAAAAGGATTTGACCTTTGCTAAAGCTGCTAACTATGGAGGAGAAGCAACCAGGGCCGGCGCGTCCACTTGGCAAACTAGGCGGCAACCTGGGAGGGCGGAATAAAGAGGAAAATTTTTTAAAAATTGATTTAAAAAAAGAGTTTTAACCTAATAAAACGGATTTGTGTTACTTGAAAACTCAATTTTAATTGTAATAAAACTTTATAAATATTAGCTTGATTTAAGTTTTACAGGTCAACCTACAGATTCATTCTGTAGCCGCTCTGAATACTCTCTCAGTAGCCGCGTGACCTTGAATGAAAGTTTCATCTCTCTACATGAATCGGCGTTGTTGCCATCCCTGCTCTGCTCATAACGACAGTTACGTTGTGACAGGTGATCAGATTTGTCAAGATTTGGCGGTTTGTGACTGTGCTGTGTTTGCTGTGTAGTGTGTTGTCTATATAATTTCAATAATACCTTACCTAAGGTAGATTAATTAATTAGTAAACACTCTCCTTTTCTCGTATTTAAAAGTTTGACCTCATACAGACTTGTGTCGGATGTGTCCTACCAAGTGGAAAAACTGTATACAACTTGATATAGGTAAGTGAAGTAGGTAATAAAAGAATAAGTTTAATTCTCGTCCTCGTTCAATGTACAGGGAACATAATTTATTGATTTTTGTATTATTATTATTATTATTGACTTAGGCTATATGTGTCAATGTATTATTCATAGTTGTTACTTGTTTAGTCCATTGACCCTCCATGAGATGCATTGGTTAAGAAAGATAGTAAAATTCACTTTCAATTTAATGGTAAATAAAAGGAAATTACATTAAAATCGCGACTTTGTAAGCCACCAAAAAATAAAAGACGTATAAACGTAATAGTTTAATTCTTGCCAGACCTCTGGCCTCCCAGTTTTTGTTTTGAATCAACTGTTACTTGGTATTATTTTATTATACAAATCAGCTGTTACAGTGCTGCCTACAGCATACGTTTCTGTAAAAATTAGCTGAAACACATTTTGTATTATGCTTGGTCTGATACAAATTTACTTTTTCTAAGTATAAAACCATCATCAAAAAGAAGTACAGTACTTGGTAACTTGGTACTATTTCAAATGTCAAAATATGAAGTTTAAAACAATATTCTTGCAACTTTTAAGCTTTCACACTCAAGAAATATATTTTGAAAAATGTAGGTATCTTTTTAAATTTCTACAATGTGTAGTAAACTTCTACATATGATGTCTTAAATTTCAGGTAGATATTGTTCGTTATAATGGCTGAAAGAAAAAGACTATCTGGCTTCCAATACCGGAAAAGGAAAGCTGAGAAGGACAAGTTTATTTCAGAACAAAAAGGGTAATTTATAAAGTATTTACGCCACAAACAAATCTACATTACGCCACACGGCAAAGTACTACATAAATTCCTATCCAAAAATCCAAACATCTCTGTTCTGGGACCTGACGCACCTACATATCATCCTTGCAATAAGCGGTATAAGCCTGATGTCCTTGACATTGCCGTGCTTAAAAACTTCACTCACCCCCACGAGCTTGTCTGCATCGACGACCTCAGCTCGGACCACAATCCCATCATCTTAACTGTTGGCACAAACCATAATCGTTTACCGCCTGCAAAAAAGGAGGTCAAACAAGTAAACTGGAGGAAATACTCTGAGCATCTACTCCGAACCAGCCCGAAATCCACTGACAACATAGTCACTCCCGATGACGTTGACTACCAGGTCAGCCTAGTAGAAAACGTCATTAATACAGCACTCATCTCCAGTACCCACACCTCCTCCAGTGTAGGAACCAAGGCTGAACTTCCCCCTCACATACTAGAGGAGCTGGCAAAGAAAAGAAAACTTCGCCGAACATGGCAATTCACCAGATCCCCCTCAATCAAAAAACAGCTCAACGCTCAAATCATCCTAGTGAAAGCTCTCCTAGAAACATATACCGCGGATGAATGGGATAAGTTCCTCTCCACCGTAACCACCGAAAATGGTTCCCTATGGAAACTAAATCGCCAGCTTCTCGCCCCCAAAACTCCAAATAATCCACTCCACGGCCATAATGGGTTAGTATACAGTGCCACGGACAAAGCCGAAGCGTTCGCTGATTCCATGCAAGACCAGTTCACACCACATTCCTCTATCTATGTGGACGACCACGTCGAACACGTAGAAAACTACCTCGAGAACTACTTCTCAGGTCCCATTGGCCCGCTCCCTGATCCTTTAACGTGCGACCAGGTGGCCAACACTATACACAAACTCCACTCCCGAAAGGCGCCTGGTCTAGATAATGTTAATAACAGTGCATTGAAAAACATGCCGTCCTCTATGGTAAACACCATAACTACCATTTTCAACGGAATCATGCGAACAGGTCATTTCCCAACTGCGTGGAAAAGAGCCAAAATCGTAATGATACCAAAACCCAAAAAGTCTGCTCTTTTCCCGCAAAATTTCAGACCCATATCTCTCCTTTCCAGTCTCTCGAAAGTCTTCGAAAGACTGGTTAACACACAACTCACCAAAATTCTTCAACATACGCTTCGTCCCTAACAGTTCGGCTTTCGTAGCGAGCATTCCACAACATTGCAGCTTATCAATGTAATCAACAGCCTAGCAGACGGATTCAATAAACACGTACACACCATCGCTGTATTCCTGGACATCAGCAAAGCATTTGACAAGGTATGGCATGAGGGCCTCTTGTACAAACTTGCGCACAGTCCTCTTCCTCCATGCTATGTTCACCTCATACAATCATACCTCGACAACAGATGGTTCCAGGTCTCCGTCGAAGGTAAACTATCCACGCCTCGACCTATCGAGGCTGGAGTCCCGCAAGGATCAGTCCTTGGTCCGTTACTGTACCTTCTGTACACTAACGACATCCCAGTACTCAACACCGTGAAACTACGACTCTTTGCTGACGACTCCATGTTCTACTATCAATCACTAAACCTCGAATATGGGGCAAACATCATCCAGCGTCAGCTGGATACACTAGAACCGTGGTTCAGAAAGTGGAGAATCGCAGTCAACACGGACAAAACAGTAGCCATTCCCTTCACTGCAAAACGCACTAAACCAAATACACAACTCTTCCTAAACAAGTCCCCCATAGCATGGAAAAAACAAGTCAGATACTTAGGTGTAACGCTTGACAGAAGGTTAAACTTCAACAAACATGTCACGCAAATACTTGGCAGGGCGAGACACACTCGCTCCAAGCTTTTCCCCATTATCAGTGGCAGAAGCCCACAACCAATCACCACCAGACTGACCATGTATAAAATGTACATTCGGCCCATAACTGCTTACGCAGCACCAGCTTGGTATTCTTTAATAAGCCCCTCAGGAAAGAAACGGCTGGATTCTTTCCAAAATTCAGTGCTCAGAAGCATAACTAAGTCCCCATGGTATGTCAGAAATGCTACCATCCTCAATGGATTGAAAGTCCCCACATTCGAGGAGTTCGTCCTCAAGCTAACGAAAAAGCTTACATCGAGAGCAGAAGGCTCCAAACATGCGCATCTGTCATCACTCGTGACAGATCCCGCTCCCCCACAAGAAAGGAGAAAACGTCCCCTGTGTCTGGTGGTTGATCCCCCATAACACAATTAAAAATCAGATTCATACCAAGAAAAAACCAAGCCATTTCAACAAAAAGATACAAAGATTAAAATAAATTTTATTGACAGTATGAGAAACGAAGTCCTATCTTCGTTTCCCCTTTTTCTAAATTTAATAAATTTAAAAATGTTAAACTTTTCAAAATCATAACTTCAATCCTTAAAACAGTCATTTAAATTCATTATTATGTTTATATTCATTTGCAGCAAATGTATTTATACAGAGGCTGTCATTCATAGAGGACCTAGTCCTCGCCATTCTGACCTTGACCGCATTGCACAATTCTACAACTGCCAGAGATATGGGCAGTGGGCACAGCTCCTTCAATTGTCACCAATGACCCCGCTGTGTCAAGTGCGCTTGCAACCATAAGTTGGATCTTAAGAGATTGCAGGAACAACAAAATAAAGTTGGATCTTAAGAGAATGCAGGAACAACAATCGAATAAATCTCTTAAGATCCAACTTTATTTTGTTGTTCCTGCATTCTCTTAAGATCCAACTTTATTTTGTTGTTCCTGCAATCTCTTAAGATCCAACTTATGGTTGCAAGCGCACTTGACACAGCTGGGTCATTGGTGACAATTGAAGAAGCTGTGCCCAACTGCCCATATCTCTGGCAGTTGTAGAATTGTACAATGCGAATCCTTGGGGTGTAGCAGTCTACAGTGACTTTGATATAGATTATGTCCTTCTAAATAGACAGTTGTAAATTGACTAATTATAGGAAGTATGTCTATAGGATTTGAGAGGTGTGAAAGTTTCTAACAAATTTCTAACCAATGTAGATGTATTTTATAATATGGTGTATTACTTTACAAACGATATATATTTTTAAATGATTTTAATTTAGACAAAAGCATGAAGTAATTAAAAAATAGTAGCAAATGACTTTACTTTATATGTTTTTATATTTTGCGCTATCTGTCGTGAGTTAGTCACATCAATAAGTTAGTTCACATGTCGACCGCTAGGTTACGGAGTTGTGTACAAATCAAATGTTGGATTGTATTTTATTTCCTACATTTAATTAGAATGTTTAAAATATTTTAATTAAATTACTAGTAGTGACAATTTGGAGAAATAATATTTCGCTGGGAGAGACTCTTGATCAAAAAATTAAATTAAAATAATCCAGCAGTAAATTAATTTTATCAAAATGGTGTATATACAAATTATCCCTGAAATACACTGAGTGCGTTCCATTTTTTTGTAACTTCGAATTAGATGAGTCTAAATTCGGGATGCAAATTTGGTATATTTCAACAGTATACAAAAAACGAAACTTCCTACTCCATTTACATAATGATGATGGCTATTGAAAATTTTTATATCAAAAACTAATATTATAGTAAAAAATTGATGAGTCAAAATATTTTGCTCTTTGAATGAAAACACAACTATTCAGTTTTATTGAAAAGGATTACTCGGTAATCGATATATTTGTTATTATTTATTAACGGTAGTTGTCTACAACACACAGAAGTTTTGGATATAATTCAATAACAATTAGAAACAACAGATCTTAAACATAATGTTTGGTGTAGCCTCCTTGATTGTGTATTCGATTAATATATTATAGGTTAATTACTTTAATTTTTCAGTCAGACAGTCCAAATTTTATTATTGGAACAACAGATTTCGACAGTTAAACCGCCATCGTCAAGATTTTTATCAATAATTTATTTTTCGTTAACTCTGTTATCATTTGAATTTATAAAAATGAATATACCAACACAGATGTCGTTAAAAAAGAGCAATATTTTGTTGATATAAAGTGAATTATTTTCCAGCATTGACATCAGAGAACTGACAGGAGATTCCATTCGCCAATACCTTATAAAAAGTTATGAGTGATAAGATAAGAGTGATCTTTTGTAAAGTCTCAGCAAATAAAATAATTTTACATTAATTTTCCAAAGTAGAGAATTGAAACAATTAGTTTACTTTGTATTTAATACATCAATTCGTAATATATCACACTTTTATGTTGTAAAGCATTAGATTTTGTAAATTAAAAATATAACAACATAACTGTGTTAAATATGCTCAAAGTAAAAAGACATCTAACAATTATTGGACTTTCATGTTACATATATAAGTTAAATATTATATAATTTTGTGATCAATAAAAAAAATTAGCCCTTTTGATCTAAAGTCTGTACTTTACTTACAAAAAAAACAACAAAAAATACTGTTTTATATGTATAGAATAAATTTACATTAGTAACCTATACTTGCCAGTTGTCGTAAGATAATAATGATAAGGTATCTTAATAGTCTAAAATGTTATCCTAAATAGGAAAACTGTACAAAATTATTCCCAACAAATAGAAAAAAAGTGATTAACACATCACACGTAAAATTCAAGAAACATGATATATATTGAAAAATTGACTGAACAATATATGGAAGTCCCAAAATTAGCTCCAAAATCTAAACCATGTAAAATGTATGATTTATGCGTCAATTAATATGGAGTTACAATAGTACGTCACATATAGGCTATATTTTCATAACTTTAGAAATTATTTTTTTCCAAATATACATTACCTTCCCTATTTTGAAATATTAGAATGTGGAATATTAGGCCTACTCTTAAATATCTTGCATCAGTTCTTCATTTGGACTTGTAACGTAGATGTTTAAAACACACATTGTAAACGTTTGTAATCCAATTTTCAAACGTCAAATTTCTAACGAAACTGCGTTCCCTTAAACAAACGGTCCTTTTCAGGACCAAACAAATATACTTACCAAATTCACTGTTTTGACGAGAGGATAGTCAGTCAGAACGAACAAACGACTCTGTTCACTTAAATAGAGCCTAAAAAAGGGGGAATAATAAACAAACACTGTATACATATATAAATAGAGAGGGAGAGAGCTACAAAAAAAATAGATACTAATATTTATAGAATATACTCTTTCGCATTACAAGCATACTTCGTACTAAAGGTTCGCCAGTCCCAGACATTTTAAAAATAAGACTATAGATAAATTTGGATTGACTAGAACCGATCTAGGTGAAGGGGGGAAATATGAGTATATATATATATATATATATATATATATATATATGAACCTACCTAACCTGACCTGACTACAGGAAAAATGATAAAAAGTTACCCTGTTTGCGACTTTTACGTACTTCGAAATTAAAAAAAAAAAAAAACTACGATATTTTGAAAACTGTGATCTTCAAAAATCAATTTTGAAACCTTATTTTCAGATACTAGGTCCCTTGGAGTCTTTGAATCCCAATTGGAATGAAAATTCTTTGATTTGTCGAAAAATGATGAATAAATCACGTATCCGTGTCGGGATAGAGAGAGCCACAACAAGAAATAGATAATAATATTTATAGAATATACTCTTTCGGCATTACAAGTAGCGGAAAAAAAAAAGGGGGGGAATAAAAGAAAAGACGTAAGACTATAGAAAAATTTGGATTGACTAGAACCGATCTAAGTGAAGGGGGGAAATATGAGTATATATATATATATATATATATATATATATATAGATTTATGTATAAGACCTTTCGAGTGCCTAATGGTACGGGCGACGACCTATTGGAGGCCTGGAGTGCTTGAACTCAGGCATTCAAAAGGTCTGTTTTCATACACTAAAACGACCTTTTGTGCCCTCTGTATAAAGCGAAAACGTCGACGAACCTTTTGGATGCCTAGAGTGCCTGGTGTGAAATGTACGGGAGACGATATTTTGAAGGCTTATATACGATCAGTTACAAATGCCACCTATTGAAGTCTTATACGATCAGTTACAAAAGTAACCTTTTAAAGGCTTTGGTTGACGCCTGTTCCTGTTAATTTCTATTTTCTGATGCCTGTTATCACCATGGTATAAGTCATCGTGTTTTATAGACCTTTTGAAGACCTGCTATTATTTAAATAGAACCTTTTGAAGACCTTATGCTCTGCAATAAACTTAATTTTGACATTACTTTGTCTGAAACATTATTTGAGTAAAATTTTGCGTCACATAACAATATTGTATAGTTTTAATACAAAAAAATTTGATTTAATAATTTTGTCATATCACTTACTTTCTTTCATTAATACTATTGTTTGTCAAATACTAATGAAGTAACTATTTATTTTAAATATAACTAGAGGGTACATAATTCTCTGTTCGCGGTACAACTCCCGTTCAGCCATTCGTTGTCCTCGTTTTCATAATATAGTTAACAGAATGTTAAAATATGTTACACATTATTAATCAGAAGACGAAAATAGTTACATTTATTTCTACAAACAAGTAGGCTACGGTATTTATTTTTTCAAGTTTATAAATAAAACTATATTTTAACTAGTTACCATTTTACTTTCACACTATACTATAGTATAGAGAAAGTATAGTGATCGCAAAAAAATCGATGATGAGATTTTTGTGGATATACCCGTTTTGGGACCCCCTGAGTCCAAAAAAAAAAATGGTTTTTACAAAATGTCTGTCTGTATGTCTGTATGTATAAAAAGCTAGAGAGAAAAATATTCGATCGATTTCAAACAAATTTGCACCAAGCATGTCAATTAGGCATGCTTTATTTTTGTTTAAATTTGTTAAATTGTTAAATTTGTTTAACAACAAAACACACGTCATAGTACTTTTCCCAGCCCTAAAATGTATGTTATACTGTACAATCCTAATAGTAGTTATGCGATTAAGCAGAAAAGTGTCTTAAATTAATTCAGCAGCCTAAACAGTTACTTTTGGTAGTGTTGAACAACAAAACACATGTCATAGTACTTTTCCCAGCCTTAGGGCATTTACTGTCTGGGCATTGAAAGACAAAAAATTGAGATATTCGGCAAAATACACTGGGAAATCCTCACACTTAACAAATATCATAAACCACCTAACTTATAGAAAGGTTTTGAACCCGAACGGCCATAAAGGACCACCGGGTTTTCACTAATTGGTTCTGTTAAAAGCATGCGTTAATGACAAACCTATAAATATAAGTAAATATGTTTTTTTCACAAACACTCCCGAAATTACACGCCCTTACTACATGTAAAAAAAAAAAGTTTGCCAATGGCCACCTTAGGATCGTCACGTTTATGGAAACAGATAATACAAATTTTCCCTAGGCCCTTTAGTGGAACCGACCTTATTAACCTATCTTGTTATTTGTGCTTTAGATAATAGTATTAATACATACAACTGCTATATTATAAATTGCAAATATACAGGATGCCCTCGAAATCTCTGGTCCCCTTTTGTGGATTTGTTCCTGGAATCGAGACAAACAAATTTCACAATATAAACATAGGTCAACGGTGCTTACTTTTTCGTCTGTATAACAAATCCACAAAAGGGGACCAGAGAGTTCGGGGGCATCCTGTATATAATCATATGTAACAGAATACAATATAACAATAGTCCCATGTAATGTTTCCAGATTTTTCGTTGGAATTACAACTTTTTTTACTAGATCCCATTATTCTGTACTGAAGAATAAATTAATTCTTTATAAAAACATAATTTATGGAAAGATTGATTAAGCTATGCCTAAACTTGGTCAAGGCTTGTACGAATGTACTAGGATACTTAGATAACTTTTTTTTTTATAATAGATGGCATAACAGTTGAACCCAGCCTATATGTATGTATTCACCTTAAAAGTAGGAGGAATTCACTAAATGAAAGTTTTAATAGTAAAATTGAGTGTTGGTGTGGAAAAGTGGGTTTTTTGAGCCCTAACGGTTCGTCGGAGAAATAACCTAAATAGTAAAGTATGTAGGAAATTTTATATTCTTTCATTTTGAGTATGCTAGAGAGGTTATTAAAGAATAGAGAAAACCCGCAAGAATGAGATTTTTTACTTTTTTTGCATTTTTGTCAATGTTGCGTCACGAAATTTTGTAAGCAAACCTCAGATTCGGATTGAGCACCCCAAAAAACATAGAGAGGGGAAGAAATAAAAACTACCCTACAACTTTCCTAGTAATCCACCAATGTAATTTGACATATATGCAATTGAACAATATACAAACACATTTTTGTTCAAATACTAAGAGACAAGCAGCTCAAAAGTTGTAGATTAATAATTTCCAAAATATCAATTTAACAATGAATTTTACGAAACAAGTGCACACTTTGTAGAGAAGTTGGAATCCTAAACTTGTGTCCAAACAAATTAATCTATACTATAAATTAACCATTCTAGTGCGCGCTACAAAGCCGTTACATTTGTTGTTCATTAGTCACCTATCACATCCCGCCGGAAATAAGTCGAGTTACGGTAACCCTATATTATGTTCATATTAGGTTAATACCATTCAGTTTTACTCGTTTTCAGTTACATATGAATTTGCTTACTTATTCAAATACAGTAGATTAGGTTGTATTAAACGCTTTAATTGTTTAGCATACAGGGTGTTTTGCGAGAGTTTGGCACAACTTCAGAAGATGATAGGGGTCCACCTAAAAAAAATCAAAATTGTTCATATGTACCTAGGGCCAGAAAAACTTCGTTTTCCAGACATCCGCCATTTTGTTTCTTTTCCAAAATGATTTATACCTAGAGAACAGTTTGACCGATTCAGTTTGAACTTGGCACAAAGTTTAACCTAACAATGATAGACCCTATATATATATACAGGGTGACACCATTAACTTCGCCAGTATGTTCTACTCACTAAATGGAATAAAAAAGTTCATATGGACCCATGTCCGATCTCAACCGTTTGGCTGTAGTCGCGTATTTTGTGTTTTTTTCAAAATCATGATATTTTGCCTCACTATTTGTTTGAGACATTTAGTGTTTAAGACATTCTCGCTCTTGATCAGAGGACATTTTTCGCATATATACTCATGTTCAGAGCACAGTTACTGTCCTCTGAATATTAGGAGGACAGTGTATTCTCATCAAGAGTATATATAACTTACTGTCCCCTTAACATAAGTTAACATAACACGGATTTTTGCAACAAATGCTGCCAACATTGTCTTGTCCCCAACATTTTCCCTTCTTCTATACTCTCATTTTTGTTATCTCCCTAAATCTCTCTCTGCAATTGGCATTAAAAATTTGGTTTATTTTAGTTTAAATCGATGGAAAATAAACAATTAACATCAAATTTTGTATGACGATTTTTTCTATAGACTTGTGGGTGGAAACACACGATAATATTTTAAGTAGACTTTTTTTCTATAGATAAAAAACAATCTAGATTATTTAATACCATATTTATTGATTTAGATCATTTATCGAACTAATAAACGCTATTACGCAACTTACCCAGCGCAACATTAATATTAAGACACCGTTTGACCGATCACCATAAAAATTGGCCAATACGTTTTTTTTTTCATTTTCCCTATTTATTATAAAACCATAATGTTACTTACCCCAGCCCAACAATAATACTATGACACCGTTTGACAGATTACGAAGAAAATTTTCAAACTCATTTAACTCAATAATGTAGAATGTTTTTATCTAATTATTATAAACGCTATCATGTTACTTACCCAGTCTAACATTAATACTAAGACACTGTTTGACCGATTAACATGAAAATTGGCACACACATGCATTATTTCATGGAGAAGGTATTTATCTAATTATTATAAACATCATCTGGTTACTTACCCAGTCTAACATTAATACTAAGACACTGTTTGACCGATTAACATGAAAATTGGCATACACATGTATTATTTCATGGAGAAGGTTGTAATCTAATTATTATAAACATCATCATGTTACTTACCCAGTCTAACATTAATACTAAGACACTGTTTGACCGATTAACATGAAAATTGGCACACACATGCATTATTTCATGGAAAAGGTATTTATCTAATTATTATAAACATCATCTGGTTACTTACCCAGTCTAACATTAATACTAAGACACTGTTTGACCGATTAACATGAAAATTGGCATACACATGTATTATTTCATGGAGAAGGTTGTAATCTAATTATTATAAACATCATCATGTTACTTACCCAGTCTAACATTAATACTAAGACACTGTTTGACCGATTAACATGAAAATTGGCACACACATGAATTATTTTAAGGAGAAGGTTTTTATTGAGTTACTATTGGTTTAACCCAGCTTCGCCCGGGACTTCTATCATATGTTATTCACAAAAGAAATGTTGAATATGATCTTGATTTCAAAATATTCGTAAACCCGTCTGCTAGCACCTAATTGAAGAATCATGCGCAAGACCCTAAAAATGATAGTAATGAGTTAAATAAAGTATTTTTACAAAGTAGAAATTTACTCAGTAACAGTAACTTTTTTCAGATGATCCGGTGTTATAGGATTGTGTGGTAGTTGGAATATAAAGAGATAAACCTCAAAATATAAGAAGTAAAAGCTTTTTATTGAAAACATTCTAACTATTTAAAATTCTTGTTTATAAACAACATTTTTCCTTTGTTATCTGGGGTAAGTTATACAAATTTTTCGGATTTCCTACTCGAGATCAAGCTACATATAATTGACCGTGAGAAAAACAGGAATCTTTGAGACTTATGCCGCAATACTTTAAAGTTTGTCCCTATGGTTTATCAGGCTTATTGTTAATGTGTAACATATGGGTCTGACTTTTTAATCTTACAAAAGTTATCGGCGTAACTTTACATACTCTATAGTGTTTACTTTATTTCTTATTTATCCACTACATCTAGTAAAACTTAATGGTTTATCAGGCTTATTGTTAATGTGTGACAATTGGGTCTGACTTTATAATCTTACAAAAGTTAACGGTTTAACTGTACATACTGTATAGTGTTTACTTTATTTTAGATTTATCCCTTACATCTAGTAAAACTTAATGGTTAATCTGGCTTATTGTTAATGTGTGACAATTGTGTCTGACGTTGTCATCTCGCAAAAAGTTAACGATTTAACTCTATATACTGTATAGTACTTACTTTATTTCTGATTTATCCCTTGCATCTAGTGAAAAGGAAGCAAGACTATCGTCACCTTTGAATACGTATTCATTAACTTCATTTAAGTTTAAAATATTAATAAATAAAAACCAACCATCTCTATAAATATTACATCACATCCTTTTTTGCCCTATGGTAATCTATTAATAAAAATTTGAAAGACATTTCTACTTTTAAAAAAAGAGAGATTGAGATTGTAGTTTTTCTTCGTATAAATTTATCTCTATTCAGACAAAATGTGTATATTCTAAAAACACAGTAGAAATGTAAACTTTTTGGAGATATTAAAAATATATTATATAACATTGATTAGTATAACATTTATATAATATAAAATGAATTAATAAATATATTGAAATTGCTATTTTAAACGACGAAGGCCTACTTAGGAAAATGTATTAACAACCAAATCTATAACTAATTATGAGGGCTAGATACCAAATTTTTACGAAATAATGCTACAAATCTTCTTTCCTTGTAATATTTAGCATTGACTTGGTGGCCGGTATGTAGTGGCCGGTTGCATAAACGTCAATCAGATATGATCTATGATCATCGTCCAAATTGATCTAACATCAAGAGTTTATGTTTATTATTGAGTATATGTTTAGAGTTTACCTAACATTATATTTTGTTGTATTACTTCATGTTTCATTGATTGTAGACATAAAAATTGAACAAGCTGCAAAATTAGCAGTCTAGTAGTCGTTCAGGTAGCCCCTGCCCCTAATAAAACAAAGGGGCTACAGTGTGTTGATTTATAAAAGAAACTAAAAGTTTTGTGAACGGTTTTAGACTAATGTCTCCAATGCCTAGTATCTGTTGTCTTTAATGCAGTGCAATTACATTTATACAAAAATTCAATACAATCAGTATGAAAATATTTCAATAATAAAAATTAAATCCAATTTTAATCCTAATCTTTTAAATTTTGGACATTTATATTTCATTATTATTTTAAACACATATTATTGAGACAGTATCAAATTTCAGCACAATATTTAAAACGCTTTAGTTTCAACTAAAAGTTATCGCACATTAGGACCGTTTAAGGTTATAATTATTATTGTTATGGAATAAATACTTCTTTCCACAGACCTTTGGTTTAACCGGAACAGAATGGTCAGGATCGAATTTAAAACCTATATCCTTTTACTAAAAATATTAAGGATTTGTGATTATAGATTGCCAAAAACTTTCCAAAAAATTACCGTTTACCGTTTTTACATTGAGGTGGATTGTAATAACTGTTATTGATGTACTCAATCGAAAGAAACGGACTTCTTAAACTGTTAAAAATTATAAATAGCTAGGAAAGAATTCACGACTGACGTAAAAATTTGTCTTTTAAACCGAAAATGTATATCTTTGTTTTCTTTTATATGTGTGTGAATTTGTAACATAAATAAAACTAAAATTTATTTTAGGAAAGTTTGATAGAAAGGTTTCTACGGTATTCTGTAATTTATGTTTCCTAAAAATATTGTGACTGACCATTACAGCTCTCTCATTATTAGGAATTATTTTGTCTTAACTGCTATGTTGAGGTTCAAGTAGCCAGGGCGTTAAGACTAACCTAACCTCTCTTAGTTTTATGACACTAAGAGACATTTTAAAATATATTTTAAATGAGCCTGACGTTTTATCTTTTCGGGAAAATCATTGTTTTAAAAATTCCTTTAGACTTAAAGAAAGCGAACACTATCCCAATTCATATTGCCAACAATTAAAAATAGCGTATGCCTTTTACATTTTAGGAATCTTGATTTTCTTAGTAATAACGATGCCATTTTAATTAAGATAATTAATATTACTACTGTTACATATTAATTGTAAACAAGTGAATGGATCAAAACAATAACGAACTTTGTCTAAGAACTGTTTCTTGTTAAATAAGAAAGTTTGTGTGTATGTATATATTGAAGCACACTTTAAGAGTGTTATATAGGTAAGGATTTTTTTTTTAAAGTACTAAATTTAAAATGGATGAGTCAGAGGTGGGAGGCACAACAAATTACCTGACGTTAAAGTTGAAGAAGTCCTAGAAAATATTTCAAAGATTTTAAACAATAAATTGTACTATAGCTATTCAACAACTCGAGCAGAATATTGGAGAACTCAAAAATTCCAATAACTTATTTCAATAACCTATGTATGGTCAAAGTTATAGGCTTCTTTGGCGCAGAAGGATAGCACTTTCGTAAAGTATCTTTAATTGTGGTGTCTTATATTTATATTTAATTTTAGCAATAAATGAAATACAGTACTGTAGTTATTAGTTAAATCACAAATTTGGTAATTTCCCTAGTTCACAATATTATCCTGAAAACGGAAAGATAGACAGCCAGAGTGAAGTCTAAAGAGGACTTTATTTTTATTATATAGAGGAACTATATTAATCTTTGTTTTTCTAGGTAGTTGGTTCGAATCTAAATCTCGTTATTTTTTTTAATAAGCCTAAATATTTCAATTTATTTAGGAAAGGCTATTTATAATACTAAATTAATTACGATTCTACAAAGAAAGTACGTTTGTTGTTTTTAAGATTCGTGTTAAATAGAACAATGTTGAAAATACAATAATGAGACACCGTGAAAATAATAGAGGTTGCAGTTTTACAAGAACAGAAAAACACCCCCCCCCAGCCCACATCCAAAACAGAATCACGGACGCATGTTATTCACAATTATCATCTCATCAGAGAATAAACTATATTTCCGTTCACACAGTTGGTTTGTTCACATGTAAGCCTATAGGTTACTCATCAACATTTGAAGAATTGTGTCAGGAAGTAGTTCTTCCTTCATTGGAACACACTGAGCTTGTTAGGAGTGTTACTGAAAAAAACACATCGAGCTTCAACTGAACTAAACTAAGATGTCTACAAGGAATTGTTTAATCAAATATTTACACATTTATCTTTACAAAAAATACTGTTCAGCAATTTGTGAAACACGTAAAAACATTTTGCCTTAAAATAGTTGATTTTTTTTGACAAATTTCTTTATTTATCGAAGTTAAAGAGACCAACAGTCAAAAACGAAATATATTTTATCTAACTTCGTTTTAAGATATGTTAAACAATTTGAAGAAAACTGAACAAAAATTAAGATTTCTCGATTTATTATGGATTTAGTAATTTATATTATACATTGAATTTAAAAAAACGGTTAAATATCATCAGAATTCTTTGACAACTGTATCGAACTCATCCAAAAGAAATGTTTGTGACAAATAGGTTGAAATTACTCAATCAAACTTCAGAACAATCAAAACTTCAATAGTACAGTTCAATAGAACAGATTAAGTACGACAATATATACATTAAATGCTATATAACATGTAGGATAATCCGATCGTGCTTAGTTTTCGAATATCCGCCATTTTTAAAAATAAAATAACACTATAACTTTAGAAATATATATGATATTGAGTTCAGATTTGATAAACGCATTTTTCATGTAACGTTTTACACGAGATTTGAAAATGATTTCCATTTTAAAATGTTAAAGTCGTATATATTGAAAACTTGTTAACATTATAAAACAATTACAAGAGAGTGAAACTTTTATTTGTTAATGACGAACAATATGGTATTTATATTTTTAATGTATCAGTAAAAGAATATATATTTGAACAGAAAAGGGAAAATTGCATCACAAATATTATATAATTTTAACAACAAATAAACTTGTGCTCTATGAAGTAAGAATCGGTTGACATTTGATGGTTGGAGAAGTGAGGGGTTGGTTTTGAGATTGTATAGATAAACATTTATAGTTAGTTATAGAAATTCGAACAAACAATATTAGGTAGTAGCAAATTTTAAAAAAATAGTAGAAATAGGCTGTGGATATCTAGTTATGACCCACTTATGCTTAGTAAGGAGGGAGTAATGCAACGTTGTCACATGGTGTGTTTTTTTATACCTGCGCCAATTCACTGTTTATTTTACAGTTGGACACAATATTAATATTTGCCCGGTCGCAAATTTGACTACATTTTTGTATTCAGGAACTTTACAACTATATTTTAAATATTTAATAATGTTTTTAATTGATTAAAAAAATACTATTATTAGGTCTGGAATATGAAGGACAAACGTTTATTTATTGTTTACCTTATTTTTGAGGGTCACTCAAATTATAAAGTCATACTATGCCACGTAAAAGTCAGACATTTTTATTTCTAGAAATGAATAGAGGTGTAAGTACGCCTCTGATAAGTTATGTTGTTTTTCAGAGACAAGAACCCTTAGATGCTGAGAATCCCCCTAGAAAAAAACAAGTGTTATCCATTTAATTTACCTTTCTTAACGGAATTAATTCAACAAATCGGTCGGGAAGAACACCCTGGATAAATTGTATTGTTTTATATAAACTGTTGTTTCCTAAGTATTACATGGAGAGAAAATTGCACTTCACCGTCCAGTAGTTCAATAAATAAATGATTTAGGCAACTCAAGACATATGTAAGCTTAACATTCATTTCATCAACCATGATAATTGATCTGGTGATAATCACCCTGCTTGTCCAGAATTTAGAATAAATTTAGATAGTACTCAACAAAAAAACCTTTCAAAAAGGTAAAACTTTCGTAAGTATGACCTTGCGTTTTATTCCATTTAACTTACTCAACACATTGTTACATTTTCCTTTTCCTTGTATCTGAAGTAATTTAATAAATAAGGCAGCGAAAGCATGAGAAATCATACTGGGGTGGGGGTTGTCTCTGAACACTATTCCAGTGGGCGACATATCACCCCACATTTGATTTATTAATAAATTCCTAAATACTACCATCTTGGAAAAGCAATTTTTATTAATAAACCAATAATATAAAATTTATTGAGCATATATTATATTAATAATCATTTCGAAGTTGTATTATACAAAGACTTGAATATAACTTGCATAACACCTTCAACAACCATAAAATAGTATTTAGATTTTTTTTAAACGTAAGTGAGCAGTTAAAAATCGAAAATTCAATTTAAAACTTAAAATATTTCTAAAGAAGATAACATGAGCATTATTATTTTATATTTTATTTACAAGTTAAAGTTTTTTCTAGCTTCAACTACTGCATTTTCTAAGTTTAGACCTTGACTTTTATGAATAGTTATTCCATAACTATTGCAAATTGGAAATTGTTTTCTTATTATAAAAGCATTCCTCATTAATTGAAATTTAGATTCTATACGTTCTATAGAATATTGTCTTTTATTGGTAAGTTCAATTTTAATAGTGTCGACAACATTATTATTATCTCTTGTTACAGAAATAATAGTACCTATTGTACCATTAGCTAAGCCGATAGAAACATCAATATTTCGTCTTATCATAATTTTTTATCCAGCTTTTATTTTAATTACTCTAGCTAATCCTGCAGTTCGTGAACTACCCGCTTCATCATTCATTAAAGACTTTATTATTTTTTTGTGCATATTCTTCGCTCGAATTGTATCTTCGGCAACAAACTCAATTTCCTCGCCATTAATTTTTTTTAACATAGCATCTTTAAGGTATCGCACATTTGATTGGTATTTAATAAGCAAACAGTATTTAGAAAGTTACAAAGTTAAGATATTTCCACTTAAAAGATTAAATACATGATTACGCATTAAGGAATATGTATAAGTAATATTTTGCGGATCATGGCCAAATACTAATGAAGTGGCAAAAATGCTATCGCGAAAACGCCACAATCAACTCCATTAAGTTGCTGGGATACAGAAGGAAATATAATCTTTTTCATTTTTGTTAAAATAAAATGGATAAAGCTTTTTCAAAAAAAATTTTTAAATCTGCATCTAATGTATCAGATTTTGAAGAATCATAAATATATAATAACTTACCATCGTAATAGCTACATAACCAATGTTCAGAATAATTAGAAAACAAAATTTGAATATCTTTTTCACGCTCAGCCATTGGTTTGATTTTTGAAAGAACTTGAAGTCTTCCGGTATGTTGAGGCTTGTAAATAGTAAACCGTAGAAGTAGGTTATGAAATCTTTCAATATGATAATCATTTAGACGTCCTCCATTTTTTATGATATCATAATCACAATTGATCATTGAATATTGAAGATGCCAAGAAGGAATTTGAATAAAATAAAAAGGAAAGTTTTTTATAGAACGCTCTCTAAATATACGTAAGAGAAATTGTCGCATACAATTATTATCACAGTTATATCGCACATAATCTAGTCTAATACCATGTACAATAGATGTCGCAAAAGCAATTGCGAATATACCACAATCACACTCACTCTGAAGTTGAACTTCAGGCAACTTTATAGTCTTTCCAGATTGAAAATAAAATGGTTATAATTTTAGCAAAACTAATCTATAAGTGACTATGATCTTTCTTTTCATTTAATGAGTGATAAATATAAATAGTTTCAGTGTCAAAAAAACTGCACACAAAGTGACCTCTGAGCATGTCATCATATGTTAAAGGCCGAAATAAAATTTGAATTCTAGATCTATCAGGAGAAGCGGGAGTAATCATATCATAAATTTGTTATTCTTCCATTCCTAAGAAATCAATATTAAAAAATTCTTTTATTAAATCGCCGAAGCGCTGTATATGTTCTACACCTAAATATGCATCTTTGTTAATAATTACGTTCAAAATCTTCGTCACCAAAATCAACAGCCATGCTAAAAATTTCTGTAGTCTTGTTTACTTTTTTTTTTCTTTCACAAAAATAATATTTCTTTTCGTAAGTATAGTATAATAAGTAAATTTCGAATAAATTCTTATTTCTTTTTGTGCAATATATATTTTTTCTTTTTAATGATACTTATATAAAATTTCAAAATTTGATACTTACGTTAAGTCTAAATAGAATACCGAAAATTTCAAAAACTACCACGATGTTAATTATTTCTTCCTGTCGCCCTTATAAAAAGGTACCGGTACCTGTGAAAAAAAATAAAAATTGACGATAAAATACGTAAATTCTCGGATGCGGATAAGTAAGGTAAACTACTGGTTTTCTTGTAGAAGTATATACATGCTAGAAAAAGTAATTTGTAGAATTGTGGGGTCCATTGTGTGGTGATTACACCGACAATGGGTGATGCGCGCGCAGATAGCCCCGACGAAACGGATGGACTATTATTTATTTAATAACTATTTATTATTTCGGAAGTTGTATAAAAGTAAAGAGATTTAAAGTCAGTTTAGTATTTCAATATATTTTTGTAAAGATATGACCTTCGATAAGAATAGTGTTTTAGATTGTAAACCAATCGCTTATCAGCAGATAAGATGTATGGCAGGATGCTAACAGACATAAATATCTCTTGGCTTTAGCCAAAGAAACTACGATCAACTAATTCTAATCTTTCTTCTGCTAATTTAAAGTAATGATTACGTTCTGATTATTCAACTAAAATCACTTGCATTTATTTTTTATATTTATAGAAATGTATGTATAATATTTGAATTATGTATGTCTATATATGTATTCACAGGTATTTCGGCATAACCTTACGACAAAAACTTTTGTAATATTTAACCAAACGACTTTTTAACCAAACCGAGCTTTTTTTCCGTTCTGGGCTGTGAAAGCCACCTTCAGAGGCCTCACCGGCGTCGACCTAAAGATCTTTTGCCGCCCCAATTTCCTTCCTACACTCAACTAGTGATACCCGTCATCCTGATGAAGGAACAGATACTACCAATAGGGTTATCTAGGATGGTTTCCATCTTTTTCCCCGGCAGGCCTAGAGAGTATAGCCTGGCTCGTCCTAACGCCTCACACTCTAAAAGAATGTGTTCTGCGGACTCTTCAGCCAAACCACATTTCCTGCAAGTATTGTCTGCAGTAATCCCTATCCTGTGTAGATGTTTTCTGAGGTGACAGTGGCTCGTTAAGAGCCCAACCACCCACCTCATGTTATCTCTTCTGAGAGAGATGAGTTGTTCAGCATGTTTCTTGCTTGGTCTAAATTACCTTTTTGCAGGTCTACTAGTGGTTGAATTCGTCCAGGCCCTATTCATCCCCTCCCGTATCCACGTATTAACCGCTGCTCTGGCATGTCCACAGGAGATCCCGAATACCGGTTCCGGGCCCACGAAAGGGGATTCTGAACCTGACCTGGCTAATTCATCTGCTCTCTCTTTACCATCAATACCTGAGTGGCCAGGAAACCGAGCTTACTATTTTGATGAAATTATTTTTATTTTTCATTATTTAGAAATTATACCGCGACTAATTACAACCGACACTTTTTTTATTAGTATACCTTCTTTCTTCGGCGATTTACCCGAATTAACGCTGATTCCAAAATACGTTTACTAAATATTGAACAAAATTAATTTGTTTTCCCCCAAAAATTATAATAGTAATTCCAAATTAAATTATAACGTTACGCATCTCTTTTATTTCTTCCTAGGGTATCCCACTTAATTACTGACCTAGACTGCGTCGCTCGAGGTCAGATTATGATTTCCTTCTTTCGTTTTGATTTGACCAGTATGTCAATTTACGGTGGGAGACCTATCCCGGAGGGCCCATCCTTAATATGTAACGGGAAATTAGGGGAACCTCGTTACTCACAGTCCCAAGACTGAAATCCCAAAATTGAAGACAATATTATGTATTGTTATATATATATATATATATATATATATGTTAGCCATATGGTGGAAATCGAAGATGCGTGCTCACACATACTCGCATCCAGCGTTAATACGGGAAGCGTCGCCTGAATTTTTTGGCTGAATAAAAAAAAATTTTGTCGGTAAACCGTCAAATCAGAACTTTAACTTAATATAACTTAATAACTAGCAATTATAAGTGAAATATTATTCTTTTAATGATAAACTTAAACGTTTTTCTTACATCTTATAAGTTCAAGGGGCTTTTTGAATTTAAAAACAGTAATAAACTAGAAAACTCGCGTAAAATTCAATGTATATAAGGGTGGTGGTTCGCCGGCCATACTTACATCTGGCGGCTATTGCCACCCTCAATTATGTTGTTTTACTATTACGATGAGAATTTTTAGACTAGAGATTTGAGATCTAGTTTATAATAATAGGTCATTAGAAGAGTGTAGATCAATATGTAAACTGAACACCTCTACAATAAGAATATCACTTCCTTATTTTTTTATAGTCATTCTGTTCAATATGATGCGGTATTGTTAATTGTTAGTGTGAAATACATGAAAAATGTATAGTGCAGCCCGGAGTTTACACGCGAAAGACAGATGTGGTTGGAGTGGAAGTGACGGGGGGGGAGGTCAGTTAAAATAACAAACACCTCCAAAAAAAAAAAAAACGCGCGAACATCGATCTCTCAAAAAGTCGTGAATATGTCTAATGTATAAACCAGGCATTTGTAAGGTCGCAATAGTGGTATCTTTATATCAAGCACCCAAAATGCCGAGAATGCGTTTAAAGTATAAGCCAGGCACTGGAAAGGTCGCAATAGTGGTATCTTTATATCAAGCCCCCAAAATGACGCAAATGCATTTAATATATAAGCCAGGCACTGGAAAGGTGGTAATTGTATACACGGTATAACATTTATACTCAGGCACCCAAAAGGTGGCCTTTATGTCTGATCGTATAACCGCTCCAAGGTCAGGAATCGCCAGGCACTCAAAAGGTCTTATACATGTATATATATATATATATATAATATATATATGAATATATATATATATATATATATATAAACCTACCTAACCTGACCTGACTACAGGAAAAATGATGAATAAATCAAATATCCGTGTCGGGATAGTGAGAGAGCTACAACAAAAATAGATACTAATATTTATAGAATATACTCTTTTGCATTACAAGCATACTTCGTACTAAAGGTTCGCCAGTCCCAGACATTTTTAAAAAGTTACTCTATTTTCGACTTTTACGTACTTCGAAATTTCCAAAAACTACGATATTTTGAAAACTGTAATCTTCAAAAATCAATTTTGAAACCTTATTTTCAGATACTAGGTCCCTTGGAGTCTTTGAATCCCAATTGGAATGAAAATTCTTTGATTGGTCTCTTTCGGCATTACAAGTACCGAAAAAGACGTAAGACTATAGATAAATTTGGATTGACTAGAACCGATCTAAATGAACCTATCTAACCTAACTAACCTGACCTGACTTTAGAGGAAAAATGATGAATAAATCAAATATACGTGTCGGGATAGAGAGAGAGCTACAACAAAAATAGATACTAATATTTATAGAATATACTCTTTCGCATTTCAAGCATACTTCGTACTAAAGGTTCGCCAGTCCCAGACATTTTAAAAATAAGATTACAGATAAATTTGGATTGACTAGAACCGATCTAAATGAAGGGGGGAAATATATATATAAACCTACCTAACCTGACCTGACTTTACAGGAAAAAATGTTGAATAAGATCTAATCGAAGGGGGGTGAGGGAAATATACGTATGCAATTTATGTTCGTACGAAATCGGAAGATTTACGAAGGGACACGAAAAATTACCGACCAATCATAGAGAGCGTCCTCTGGAAGCATAAATAAGACAGCTCAACCCGGCTGGGTGGGCACTTTTGCACTGGCAATGCGGCAATAAGGTGTAATTAGGGGAGAGTGGAGACTCCCGGTCGGCTTACACTCGAAAGAGCATATGATGATATAATATATTCATCTGGAGAGCGAGAAAGTCGCGGTAGATTCAATAAAACACTATGGTACTTGACCTCGGGACATAAACATGATTGAATTTGTAAGATATTTAGTTGTCCCTTAGAAGGGCCGTTTGGTTTCTGCCGACATAGAGCTTATTTGGAGCTCGTGTATTTGGTCACATCCTTGGTTCCTTCACTCACAGCGTGCGGCACATTTGTCACAGCGAGGTGGCTGGTGGCAATTGAGGGAGCTGTGCCCGAACCTTTGACAGTTGTAGCATTGTGCAATGCCAGGCCTTGGGTTGTAGTTGTCTATAGTAATTTTGATATAGAACATGTGTTCTATATCATAGATGTCTCTTATGTTGTGCGTCTTCTTCAGGCTTACTAAGAAGACATTTACTGCCTTCTTCTGGGCGTTAGTGATAGGTGTGCAGGTAGTTGGGGGGAATCCCTTGTTCTTTAGATCCTCCACTATGTCCTCTGTTGGGGTAGTATAGGGTATACCCTTAAGTACGACCCCCAACAGAGGTAAAGGTCGTACATGACCGTAAAGGTCATGCTTTGGAAATTTCGAAGTACGTAAAAGTCGAAAATAGAGTAACTTTTTAAAAATGTCTGGGACTGGCGAACCTTTAGTACGAAGTATGCTTGTAATGCAAAAGAGTATATTCAATAAATATTAGTATCTATTTTTGTTGTAGCTCTCTCAGTATCCCGACACGGATATTTGATTTATTCATCATTTTTCCTGTAGTCAGGTCAGGTTAGGTAGGTTTATATATATATATATATATATATATATATATATATATATATATATATATATATATATAATTATATATACTCATATTTCCCCCCTTCACTTAGATCGGTTCTACTCAATCCAAAATTTTCTATAGTCTTACGTCTTTTCTTTTATTCCCCCCCTTTTTTTTTTTCCGGTACTTGTAATGCCGAAAGAGTATATTCTATAAATATTATTATCTATTTCTTGTTGTGGCTCTCTCTATCCCGACACGGATATGTGATTTATTCATCATTTTTCGACAAATCAAAGAATTTTCATTCCAATTGGGATTCAAAGACTCCAAGGGACCTAGTATCTGAAAATAAGGTTTCAAAATTGATTTTTGAAGATTACAGTTTTCAAAATATCGTAGTTTTTGGAAATTTCGAAGTACGTAAAAGTCGAAAATAGAGTAACTTTTTAAAATTGTCTGGGACTGGCGAACCTTTAGTACGAAGTATGCTTGTAATGCAAAAGAGTATATTCTATAAATATTAGTATCTATTTTTGTTGTAGCTCTCTCACTATCCCGACACGGATATTTGATTTATTCATCATTTTTCCTGTAGTCATGTCAGGTTAGGTAGGTTTATATATATACTCATATTTCCCCCCTTCACTTAGATCGGTTCTAGTCAATCCAAAATTTTCTATAGTCTTACGTCTTTTCTTTTATTCCCCCCTTTTTTTTCCGGTACTTGTAATGCCGAAAGAGCATATTCTATAAATATTATTATCTATTTCTTGTTGTGGCTCTCTCTATCCCGACACGGATACGTGATTTATTCATCATTTTTCGACAAATCAAAGAATTTTCATTCCAATTGGGATTCAAAGACTCCAAGTATCTGAAAATAAGGTTTCAAAATTGATTTTTGAAGATCACAGTTTTCAAAATATCGTAGTTTTTTTTTTTTTTTTAATTTCGAAGTACGTAAAAGTCGCAAACAGGGTAACTTTTTATCATTTTGACCTGTAGTCAGGTCAGGTTAGGTAGGTTTATATATATACTCATATTTCCCCCCTTCACTTAGATCGGTTCTAGTCAATCCAAATTTATCTATAGTCTTATTTTTAAAATGTCTGGGACTGGCGAACCTTTAGTACGAAGTATGCTTGTAATGCGAAAGCGTATATTCTATAAATATTAGTATCTATTTCTGTTGTAGCTCTCTCCCTCTCTATTTATATATGTATACAGTGTTTGTTTATTATTCCCCCTTTTTTAGGCTCTATTTAAGTGAACAGAGTCGTTTGTTCGTTCTGACTGACTATCCTCTCGTCAAAACAGTGAATTTGGTAAGTATATTTGTTTGGTCCTGAAAAGGACCGTTTGTTTAAGGGAACGCAGTTTCGTTAGAAAATTGACGTTTGAAAATTGGATTACAAACGTTTACAATGTGTGTTTTAAACATCTACGTTACAAGTCCAAATGAAGAACTGATGCAAGATATTTAAGAGTAGGCCTAATATTCCACATTCTAATATTTCAAAATAGGGAAGGTAATGTATATTTGGAAAAAAATAATTTCTAAAGTTATGAAAATATAGCCTATATGTGACGTACTATTGTAACTCCATATTAATTGACGCATAAATCATACATTTTACATGGTTTAGATTTTGGAGCTAATTTTGGGACTTCCATATATTTTTCAGTCAATTTTTCAATATATATCATGTTTCTTGAATTTTACGTGTGATGTGTTAATCACTTTTTTTCTATTTGTTGGGAATAATTTTGTACAGTTTTCCTATTTAGGATAACATTTTAGACTATTAAGATACCTTATCATTATTATCTTACGACAACTGGCAAGTATAGGTTACTAATGTAAATTTATTCTATACATATAAAACAGTATTTTTTGTTGTTTTTTTTGTAAGTAAAGTACAGACTTTAGATCAAAAGGGCTAATTTTTTTTATTGATCACAAAATTATATAATATTTAACTTATATATGTAACATGAAAGTCCAATAATTGTTAGATGTCTTTTTACTTTGAGCATATTTAACACAGTTATGTTGTTATATTTTTAATTTACAAAATCTAATGCTTTACAACATAAAAGTGTGATATATTACGAATTGATGTATTAAATACAAAGTAAACTAATTGTTTCAATTCTCTACTTTGGAAAATTAATGTAAAATTATTTTATTTGCTGAGACTTTACAAAAGATCACTCTTATCTTATCACTCATAACTTTTTATAAGGTATTGGCGAATGGAATCTCCTGTCAGTTCTCTGATGTCAAAGCTGGAAAACAATTCACTTTATATCAACAAAATATTGCTCTTTTTTAACGACATCTGTGTTGGTATATTCATTTTTATAAATTCAAATGATAACAGAGTTAACGAAAAATAAATTATTGATAAAAATCTTGACGATGGCGGTTTAACTGTCGAAATCTGTTGTTCCAATAATAAAATTTGGACTGTCTGACTGAAAAATTAAAGTAATTAACCTATAATATATTAATCGAATACACAATCAAGGAGGCTACACCAAACATTATGTTTAAGATCTGTTGTTTCTAATTGTTATTGAATTATATCCAAAACTTCTGTGTGTTGTAGACAACTACCGTTAATAAATAATAACAAATATATCGATTACCGAGTAATCCTTTTCAATAAAACTGAATAGTTGTGTTTTCATTCAAAGAGCAAAATATTTTGACTCATCAATTTTTTACTATAATATTAGTTTTTGATATAAAAATTTTCAATAGCCATCATCATTATGTAAATGGAGTAGGAAGTTTCGTTTTTTGTATACTGTTGAAATATACCAAATTTGCATCCCGAATTTAGACACATCTAATTCGAAGTTACAAAAAAATGGAACGCACTCAGTGTATTTCAGGGATAATTTGTATATACACCATTTTGATAAAATTAATTTACTGCTGGATTATTTTAATTTAATTTTTTGATCAAGAGTCTCTCCCAGCGAAATATTATTTCTCCAAATTGTCACTACTAGTAATTTAATTAAAATATTTTAAACATTCTAATTAAATGTAGGAAATAAAATACAATCCAACATTTGATTTGTACACAACTCCGTAACCTAGCGGTCGACATGTGAACTAACTTATTGATGTGACTAACTCACGACAGATAGCGC
This sequence comes from Aphrophora alni, assembly GCA_963513935.1. Taxonomy (NCBI): domain Eukaryota; kingdom Metazoa; phylum Arthropoda; class Insecta; order Hemiptera; family Aphrophoridae; genus Aphrophora; species Aphrophora alni. The sequence goes on from OY740777.1 coordinate 25,668,750, forward strand.
AAAATATAAAAACATATAAAGTAAAGTCATTTGCTACTATTTTTTAATTACTTCATGCTTTTGTCTAAATTAAAATCATTTAAAAATATATATCGTTTGTAAAGTAATACACCATATTATAAAATACATCTACATTGGTTAGAAATTTGTTAGAATCTTTCACACCTCTCAAATCCTATAGACATACTTCCTATAATTAGTCAATTTACAACTGTCTATTTAGAAGGACATAATCTATATCAAAGTCACTGTAGACTGCTACACCCCAAGGATTCGCATTGTACAATTCTACAACTGCCAGAGATATGGGCAGTTGGGCACAGCTTCTTCAATTGTCACCAATGACCCAGCTGTGTCAAGTGCGCTTGCAACCATGATCGCACACAGTGCACCAAAACATGGGAGACTGCTCCCAAATGTGTAAACTACGGAGGTGAACTACAGAGTGCTCTGTATACGCAGGCACTTCAATAGGACGAAGTGTGCCTACCAACGCAGGCAACCTGGCCGCTCACAACAACCTGTAAGGCTAGGCCCCCTCCCCAAAAAAATCCATACGGCCAGTCCATCATCTCCGACCGCAAAGGAAGAAGTTCCAATAGAACGTCTTACTTCTGAAACCCAGAACCAAAAAAGGTGCTCCCAAAATTGTATGCAACCATCACTGCACCCAAACCTAAACGGCTAATCAAGGAAGCCCCTCTATCAATAAAAACATCCCAACTCGCCCAGTTACCGTAAAAAGCAACCAGTGACTCCGGTCACTAAACCTGTACAGGCCGCCCCTGTGACAAAGGCTGTTGAAAAAAACTTGTTATAACACATAATCGTTATTGTGTATATTGCCACATTCTTGACGACGGCTATAGGTTCTAACTTCATAGATGTTATAACACAAACAAAATCATGAGAAAATAAAATAAAACTAAACCTACCTGACAGTCGTATCCGGGAAACAAAGGATAAAATAATCTAATATCAATAAACCTGTCTCACAAAATATGCAAATAACGTGCAAAGTAAAAACCACATATTTAGCATAACACAAACTCACGTGACCATTTGAACCAATATGAATAAAGAAATTTTAAAATCTGAAAAAAGAAGTGATGGGGAGCAAGGGAATTCCAGACAACAGAATATAAAACATTAAAATAAAATAATAAAATTTAATTAAATAAAAGTAAACAAAGAAGTAAAAGAAATGGAAACAAGTGCATATAAAGTAATTTGTATATGTTTTCTGAAATAATAATAAAGTAAAAAGACCAATTTTAATGAAATATAAATATTATTAAATATATAAGTGTTTTTTTAAAAAAAGTATATTATTTGTATACAACGGGTGTCTAAAATAAATGTATTTAATGTAATAAAAGTTAATAAATCAATAATTAATTATATTATTGTGCTCCTTCAGCATTTTACATGAGTACATTTCTAATGATGACGGCATTGTTCGTCTAAACGGGAAATCTATGACTACCTAGAAGGATTACAAGACATAAAATACAATCCGTGAGTTCTTCAACGATCATTAATCTCGAAAATCCGGATCTATGTCCCCAGATTTTGATTTCTGTGCAGCTATCTTAAGGACTTAGTAAACCGCAATAATTCTACAAAGCAGAAGATATATAAAACTACAAATTCAACCCAATGAACTCATTTTTATATCTGCAAACTTTGAGGGTATTCATATCGTATAACTAGAGCGTATATATTGTTTAAATGCTTGTTGTCCGGCAACGCCGAACACTCCAAAAATTGAGAAATAATATACAATAAAATTCTATTACCCTTTTCAATGTTTTAGGTAAAGTATAGGACTATATTGTATGTATTTTATCAACGAGAGATTATGATTTTTTTTTTTTTTTTTTAATTCTTGTACATCCCCAGAAAATTACCTATAACAGTTATATGCATGAAGTAAAATCAGTATGATTGGAAGTTCAGAAATGTTTCAGAATACGCCACTCCTTTTGAGCCTCGGAAGGTGTAAATTAATTAATACAGTAACAATAATAATAGGAATAGTTCTGATTTAACTAACTAAACTTCAAACCTGTAGGAAGTTACACATCAACTGACTGTATCTTCAAAGTTTAATCCATATCAACATTCGGTAGGGTTTGACAACCTATTTGACAAAATTCCGATTGCTAAACTCTTCTTATTTGTAGCTTCTAGGAAACAATTCATATATATTTTTTTCATAGACAGTATCTATATTTTATTTTTACGTTTTGATTGATAACTTACTGAAATGACATATTTTGCGACGATTAGTTTTTGAAAAGTGTGAATGTTTGTGCAATTTATTTAAAGACACGTTTATATATGTATAGATAAAACCTAAAGAAGATATTGTTATTTTATTCTACAATCTATAACTTACACTTAACCTTTTAATAAATAAAGCCGTAAATGTAATTATCACGGCCACTGATAAAGGTTACAGATCCAGCTTTGTACCCTCGGTGACAAGTGACGATTAGTTTTAGAGAAGTGTGAGTTTTCGAAAAATAAATTATCGATAATAATCTTGACGATGGCGGTTTAACTGTCGAAATCAGTTGTTCCAAAAATGAAATTTGTACTGTCTGACGGAAAAATTAAAGTAATTAGCCTATAATAATTAATCAAATACACAATCCAGGAGTTACACCAAACATTATGTTTAAGATCTGTTGTTTCTAATTGCTATTGAAATATATCAATATTTTGTGTGTTGTAGGCAACTACCGTGATTACCGAGTAATGCTTTTCAATAAAACTGAATAGTTGTGTTTCATTCAAAGAGCAAAATATTTTGACTCATCAATTTTTTACTATAATATTAGTTTTTCATATAAACATTTTCAACAGCCATTATCATTTTGTAAATTTAGTAAGAAGTTTCGTTTTTTATATACTGTTGAAATATACCAAATTTGCATCCCGAATTTTATTTAGACTCATTTAATTCGAAGTTACAAAAAAATGGAATGCACCCAGTGTATTTCAGGGATAATTTGTATATACACCATTTTGATAAAATTAATTTACTGCTGGATTATTTTAATTTAATTTTTTGATCAAGAGTCTCTCCCAGCGAAATATTATTTCTCCAAATTGTCACTACTAGTAATTTAATTAAAATATTTTAAACATTCTAATTAAATGTATGAAATAAAATACAATCCAACATTTGATTTGTACACAACTCCGTAACCTAGCGGTCGACATGTGAACTAACCTATTGATGTGACAAACTCACGACAGATAGCGCAAAATATAAAAAACATATAAGGTCAAGTCCTTTGCTACTATTTTTCAATTACTTCATGTTTTTTAAAAATTAAAATCATTTTAAAATATATTTCGTTTGTAAAGTAATACACCAAATTATAAAATACATCTACCTTGGTTAGAACTTTGCTAGAAACTTTCACACCTCTCACATCCCATAGGTATACTTCCTATAATTAGTCAATTCACAACTGTCTATTTGTTACTACATTGCAATCTGGACCATCGGTGCGTGAGATGCGGTAGCTACTAGCTACCATGAGAAAGGGCAGTGTATGAAGAGTCGCCGAAATGCTGCAATTGTGGAGGCGCACATACTGCAAACTACCGTGGACGCCCCTATTATAAAGACATAATGGCAAAAAAGAGAGGGCAGAAACAGCAATCCTGGTCGGCTCCACAATCTAGGCCACAACAGCGGACAATCCCAAAAGCGCCCCTGACCAAGCCACCCACCACCAATACTTCGTCTTCGGAAACTGACAGCGAAGATACAGTGACTGAAAGCCGCCCAGAAACCTCAAAACCGTCCTATTCCTCGGTCCTTCGCAAGAAGCTTGAAATGCGAAAGAGTATATTCTATAAATATTACCATCTATTTTTGTTGTAGCTCTCTCTCTCTCTCTCTCTATCCCGACACGGATATTTGATTTATTCATCATTTTTCCTCTAAAGTCAGCTCCAAATAAGCTCTATGTCGGCAGAAACCAAACGGCCCTTCTAAGGGCCAACTAAATATCTTACAAATTCAATCATGTTTATGTCCCGAGGTCAAGTACCATAGTGTTTTATTGAATCTACCGCGACTTTCTCGCTCTCCAGATGAATATATTATATCATCATATGCTCTTTCGAGTGTAAGCCGACCGGGAGTCTCCACTCTCCCCTAATTACACCTTATTGCCGCATTGCCAAAGTGCAAAAGTGCCCACCCAGCCGGGTTGAGCTGTCTTATTTATGCTTCCAGAGGACGCTCTCTATGATTGGTCGGTAATTTTTCGTGTCCCTTCGTAAATCTTCCGATTTCGTACGAACATAAATTGCATACGTATATTTCCCTCACCCCCCTTCGATTAGATCTTATTCAACATTTTTTCCTGTAAAGTCAGGTCAGGTTAGGTAGGTTTATATATATATTTCCCCTCTTCATTTAGATCGGTTCTAGTCAATCCAAATTTATCTGTAATCTTATTTTTAAAATGTCTGGGACTGGCGAACCTTTAGTACGAAGTATGCTTGAAATGCGAAAGAGTATATTCTATAAATATTAGTATCTATTTTTGTTGTAGCTCTCTCTCTATCCCGACACGTATATTTGATTTATTCATCATTTTTCCTCTAAAGTCAGGTCAGGTTAGTTAGGTTAGATAGGTTCATTTAGATCGGTTCTAGTCAATCCAAATTTATCTATAGTCTTACGTCTTTTTCGGTACTTGTAATGCCGAAAGAGACCAATCAAAGAATTTTCATTCCAATTGGGATTCAAAGACTCCAAGGGACCTAGTATCTGAAAATAAGGTTTCAAAATTGATTTTTGAAGATTACAGTTTTCAAAATATCGTAGTTTTTGGAAATTTCGAAGTACGTAAAAGTCGAAAATAGAGTAACTTTTTAAAAATGTCTGGGACTGGCGAACCTTTAGTACGAAGTATGCTTGTAATGCAAAAGAGTATATTCTATAAATATTAGTATCTATTTTTGTTGTAGCTCTCTCACTATCCCGACACGGATATTTGATTTATTCATCATTTTTCCTGTAGTCAGGTCAGGTTAGGTAGGTTTATATATATATATATATATATTCATAATATATATTATATATATATATATATATATATATATATATATATATATATATATATATATATATATACTCATATTTCCCCCCTTCACTTAGATCGGTTCTAGTCAATCCAAATTTTTCTATAGTCTTACGTCTTTTCTTTTATTCCCCCCCTTTTTTTTTTTTTTCCGCTACTTGTAATGCCGAAAGAGTATATTCTATAAATATTATTATCTATTTCTTGTTGTGGCTCTCTCTATCCCGACACGGATACGTGATTTATTCATCATTTTTCGACAAATCAAAGAATTTTCATTCCAATTGGGATTCAAAGACTCCAAGGGACCTAGTATCTGAAAATAAGGTTTCAAAATTGATTTTTGAAGATCACAGTTTTCAAAATATCGTAGTTTTTTTTTTTTTTAAATTTCGAAGTACGTAAAAGTCGCAAACAGGGTAACTTTTTATCATTTTTCCTGTAGTCAGGTCAGGTTAGGTAGGTTCATATATATATATATATATATATATATACTCATATTTCCCCCCTTCACTTAGATCGGTTCTAGTCAATCCAAATTTATCTATAGTCTTATTTTTAAAATGTCTGGGACTGGCGAACCTTTAGTACGAAGTATGCTTGTAATGCGAAAGAGTATATTCTATAAATATTAGTATCTATTTTTGTTGTAGCTCTCTCCCTCTCTATTTATATATGTATACAGTGTTTGTTTATTATTCCCCCTTTTTTAGGCTCTATTTAAGTGAACAGAGTCGTTTGTTCGTTCTGACTGACTATCCTCTCGTCAAAACAGTGAATTTGGTAAGTATATTTGTTTGGTCCTGAAAAGGACCGTTTGTTTAAGGGAACGCAGTTTCGTTAGAAAATTGACGTTTGAAAATTGGATTACAAACGTTTACAATGTGTGTTTTAAACATCTACGTTACAAGTCCAAATGAAGAACTGATGCAAGATATTTAAGAGTAGGCCTAATATTCCACATTCTAATATTTCAAAATAGGGAAGGTAATGTATATTTGGAAAAAAATAATTTCTAAAGTTATGAAAATATAGCCTATATGTGACGTACTATTGTAACTCCATATTAATTGACGCATAAATCATACATTTTACATGGTTTAGATTTTGGAGCTAATTTTGGGACTTCCATATATTTTTCAGTCAATTTTTCAATATATATCATGTTTCTTGAATTTTACGTGTGATGTGTTAATCACTTTTTTTCTATTTGTTGGGAATAATTTTGTACAGTTTTCCTATTTAGGATAACATTTTAGACTATTAAGATACCTTATCATTATTATCTTACGACAACTGGCAAGTATAGGTTACTAATGTAAATTTATTCTATACATATAAAACAGTATTTTTTGTTGTTTTTTTTGTAAGTAAAGTACAGACTTTAGATCAAAAGGGCTAATTTTTTTTATTGATCACAAAATTATATAATATTTAACTTATATATGTAACATGAAAGTCCAATAATTGTTAGATGTCTTTTTACTTTGAGCATATTTAACACAGTTATGTTGTTATATTTTTAATTTACAAAATCTAATGCTTTACAACATAAAAGTGTGATATATTACGAATTGATGTATTAAATACAAAGTAAACTAATTGTTTCAATTCTCTACTTTGGAAAATTAATGTAAAATTATTTTATTTGCTGAGACTTTACAAAAGATCACTCTTATCTTACCACTCATAACTTTTTATAAGGTATTGGCGAATGGAATCTCCTGTCAGTTCTCTGATGTCAAAGCTGGAAAACAATTCACTTTATATCAACAAAATATTGCTCTTTTTTAACGACATCTGTGTTGGTATATTCATTTTTATAAATTCAAATGATAACAGAGTTAACGAAAAATAAATTATTGATAAAAATCTTGACGATGGCGGTTTAACTGTCGAAATCTGTTGTTCCAATAATAAAATTTGGACTGTCTGACTGAAAAATTAAAGTAATTAACCTATAATATATTAATCGAATACACAATCAAGGAGGCTACACCAAACATTATGTTTAAGATCTGTTGTTTCTAATTGTTATTGAATTATATCCAAAACTTCTGTGTGTTGTAGACAACTACCGCAGCAATAGTCCAATATTACCATAGAAGCAGTCTTTAAAACTTCACACGAAATTAACTACCTTTCTTTCAAACAGTGTTGTTTTATAAGAAGAAAAAAGATGTTTTTTTTCTCTTTTCTTTTTCTTAACAGAGATATTTGGTCTCTCCACTATTGTTGACAAGTGTTAGCTGAACTTAGAACAATAAAATTTCTATCTTTCTTCTGTTCTATCTTTTAATTAGGCCTATATTTTCAGTTTTTGTACTTTCTTGTTTTAATTATTAAAAACCATCATTTATGTGCCCTAATTTATAACAAAAATAAAAGCAAATAAGATTTCTGAGCAGGTTTAAATTTATAATATTTGGCTTTAGAATGCCATTTGGTATCAACCACAAGATACAATTTACAATGGAAACAGAAGCAGATAAAAAATAATAATTTCCTAGACGTTACTGTAACAAAAATCACCGATAAATGTAAATACAAAAATATTCAGGAAAATAACTACATCAGATGTAACTATCCATTCACAGTCATACCACCCATTTGCACAAAAAATGGCGGCCTATAACAGTTTTATACACCGTCTTGTGTCCATACCACTCGATGAAACGGATTTCAAAGAAGAGTTAAACGTCAATAAATATATATCCCAGGCAAATGGATATAGAAGCCAAATGGTCGACAAACTATTGGAAAAGCATAGGAAGGCAAAAAAAAAATGTAACACTATACAGACTAGAATAGACAAAAAGAAATTTGTGTCTGCTGATTACACTGAAATAATGCCCTCCATTCTAAAAAATGTACTCCAAAAACTTATCATGATTGTCACACACCGAACTAATAATAGCGTACAAAAAATACTGCGTAAAAAACAGGAAATACCAACAGAGAAGAAGTCAGGCATCTATAAAATAGCATGTGACGACTGCGATTGTTTTTACATAGGACAGACAGGCAGATCGTTCATGGAGAAATACAAAGAACACTTGCCCAATAATAGCCTGTACGCAAATAGATCAAGTTTCGCGCAACACATTATCGATAACAAACATCCGTATACAAATTTTGAATCTAACCTGACACCACACCACATCAGTAAAAAGGACCAATGATGAATGCCATTGAAGAATACGAAATATACAAAGCATTTAAACAATCGCCAAATAACATTCTCAATGAAAAGTTATCGTTCCAATCAAACTCATTATTTGAGGCGGCAATGAGATATAACTAACTGATAGGACCAACCCATTAACCTTGGCCTCACCATGATGCCATTAGTTCGCGGACCATGAAACTGTGTGCATTTAAGAAAGTGTTTAAATCAATGTATACGTGTTTATATTTGTGTGTATAGTGTTTATGTTTTTATCAAGTTTAATGTTTTGACGACCTCTACGGAGTGAATACTGAAGATGGAGCTACGACTCCGAAACGCGTCTTTGTAATAAGACAAATACAAAGTCACATGACGGTACCATAAAGGTAATAAAAATAAAATAATTTATTACTCAATATATTTGAAATTACATTTTTGACAATAACTTTGTTATTATAGAGCGTTGGTATCGGATTGTAATCAACAAACTTTTATTTAATTTAGCTTCTTATAAATTGAATAACAAAAACTGTTTAAAATGGCCGCTCATTTACTGAGAGTAGTGTATTGTTGTGTGGCATATTTTATAAATTGACAAACATCTGAAATAGATGTAGTGAAATAAATAAATTGGAAACTTTAGTTTGAATCTGCATGTAATTGCAAGTAAGTTTATGACATTCAATTGAACATTACGCTAAACATTCATTATGATTACTGATTTTGTTCCCATTTTCAAGCATATTTCATTAGGAAGTTTAAATTTATTAATTTTAGTTTTATCTGTTAAAAACAAATTTAGGAATTACTGATTGTAAATTTAACTACGCACCCAATTAACTGTTGTAGGACCTGGAGCAGAGATATCAGTTTAAAAAAAACTTTTTAAAGTGGCTGCCATTTTTAAATTTATTATATATATATTTTTAAGAAAATTGTCTGCTAGGATTGTCCCTTTTTACGAATATACTAAAAATAGCGTCATTTTTAATTAATTAAATTTTAATAACATTAGACACAAATTGAAGCTGTTAACAGTTTAATGTGTCTATTATAATGTACTCTTATGATAAATGACTCAGGTGTAGTTTGTCCCACGAAGAGGTTTTTGATTTTCTATTAATTGCTTATTCCTCAACCGATTCTTTTGAAACTTTACATACTTTTTAATAAAGTTATCAAAATGTTACATGAAAATTATAACACACTGGTGTTTACGGAAACAAAATGGTGGTATCACAACTAAAAAACAACTTCTATGCCTCTATACTTTTATGCTTTTTACTCCTACAGGTATTGTTGAACAGCTGATTCAAATTACACAACAATGACATTAAAACTGAAACCTATAACCTTTTTTTAGTACATTTTTTATATCCTACGTACTTGCAAAATAGTTTTTACAATTCACCAAAAAGTAGAGTGTTGTGCATGGGCCATTGTTTTTAATAATGTTGAAATTAGACTATTTCATCTTGCTTTACTATATATTGATCCATCAACTACTCACTCGATAATTAAGTGGAAAGATTTGTTGTTGGAAAAGGGAAGAGTAGTGAAAAATACACTCTATCTCCTTATAATATGGGAAGAGAAGAACTGGTATGCGCTTCATTACTCCGTTCTCCAGGTAAAGCAAAATTACTTGGAAATGTAGAGCTTGAAATTGGAGTGACCAGATCTTTAGTACAGAGAATCGTAATAGAAAAACTAAATTAAGTTTTACGAAAGCCACCTAATCCGTAACCTACTTGAAGATGATCCGGACAGAAAAGTGGAGCTCTGTTCCCACATCATTGAGTTTCATGAGACTGATCCTGATTGGCTTACTCGTATTGTTTTCTCAGACGAGTTGACTTTCTACCGCAATCATATTGTAAACCGATATAACTCTAATTATTACATCAACCAAAACCTTCTCGATGTTGATCAGAAACTTCCTAAATCAAAAGGAATTACTGTCTGGGCGGTTGTAAATGCTAATGGCAACACCTCGACTGGAAATGGGATGAACAAGTTTTAAATCAACAAGTAGTATCCCATTTTACAGTTCCAGAACTGGGAAAAGCTATTATTCAACAAGATGGTGTTTTGCCAAACTATGCAAATCTAGTTAAACAATTACTACATAACAAAATTCAAGGGTGTTGGATTGTGGTCGTGGAAGTCAGGTTTTAGATTGGCCACCCCAGTCTCCTGATTTAACCGTGTGTAGCTTTTTATTTTGGAGCTATCTAAGGAAGTGTACACCCATAGTCTCAGCAATGATGAGGTTTTGAAAAGCGTTATCGAAGAGGAACTTCTTCGGATCCCGCATAATTATTTTACAAGTCTTTCGTTAGGCGTCGCTGTGGATGGGTTTCAGTTTGAATAAATAAAATTAATTTTTTAATCTGATTTTCATTTGTTTTTAAAATAAAATTGAGTTTGTATCAAATTACGTTTGTAGAACATTTTGTTTTCCCCAACGCAACAAAACCGGTACATTATTTCAACGGATGTTGAAATATTGAGGTTATATTGTTTCTATAAACACAAGTGTATTGAATTTTTTAGACAAATATTTTGGTAACTTTATTAAAAAGTATGTAAAGTTTCAAAAGAATCGGTTGAGGAATAAGCAATAAATATACATCTTCGGTGGACACACTGTATAAGAATATAATAATCTTTATAATTCTGAATATAAGAGCTTTATGAAGGCAGTCACAAAATATTCACTAATTATAATACTCGGTTTTCACAAGCTTAGAAAATTCACTTTTCGTTGAAGGAGAAGATTATTGAGTATGGTCGTGGCGATCCCGACGGACTCTAACTGGATATACACCTTTTCCATGCAGTCTCTTGTTACCTTCCAACCTAAATGCAATTCGAATGTTAGAGAGCTATGAGTCTTTAATTTATATTCTTTTCTTACGTTTTCCATAAAGCGTTAATGACTGAGAGGTTTTCGCCTTTGAACATCAATAAAAAATAATAATTAGAGTGCAAAGTATGTTTTTAAAGTCAATAGAAATATATTTCTTGAATGGAATACAAAGTTGTTCTGTCAAAAGCAAATATATATCAAACAAAAATATGTCAAAGTATATTAAGGAAGATAGGTAACATTATTTGAAAGATAAGTTTTGTTAAGAGAAATGGGAAGAGAATTTAAAGTTTATAGGGGGGTGATGACGTGGTGGGAACAATATTTCTCTCGTCTTGATGAAGTACATTGTTGTGCTAAAGTTTGGACGTCTTTCTATTGAGTAAAACAGGTCAGGAATTCCCCAAAGAACACAAATAAAACATCCATATAATTTAATTTATAACAAAAACTATAATTTTTGAACAATGTTAAAAAAAATATTCTTGGTTGTTGTTTAAGGGCAAAAACCTCACATTCATCATTGTCTTATAAAAAAATAATGAGGACAGGGTAGTGTTAGGATCGGTTCCTCTAAACTGCCTGGGTTCTTTAACTTTCAATATAATCAAATCAGTCGTTCAGTACTTAATCTTTATTAACAACACAAATATATATCTATCTATACAATTCAAAAAGAATATATCCAATTTTTTGGGGATATATTTATTCATTTTGATGTCCAGTAAGTCGAAAAAAGTTATTTTCTAGAATGATGTCTGTCATGTGTGGACTGGTTTACAGCCCAAACACGTAAACCGATTTTAATAAAACCTGTTAATTGGGCATATTTTGATTATATCTGGAGACTACATGTGTAGTGATTTTTTGAAAACTTACCACCTTTATTATTTAATAGACGGAAAAAAATAATTGTAATCTGTTCCCGGGACAGTTATTCACCTTTAGGGGAAACCTTAGAACATCCCCTCCCTCCTTCCCTCCTATCACACCATCTCAAAAATCTGTAATGGACACATATGGCTTGTGATATCTCAAATCAAAGCCCTTTAAAAACCATGAATTTTTGTTGAAAGAAAATAAGTAAAGTCCAACACATTCGTTTGCTACGCTCAAAAATGTTATTTCGTAAGTTATTTTCTTACAAAACCCATATGTGTCCATTCGAAATTTTTGAGATAGGGTGGTGGGAGGGGGGAGAGGTTTATGATTATGTAAATAGGTGTTCTTAGGTTCCCCTTGAAGGTTAATAACTGTTCTGGGAACAGATTACACATATTTATTTCCGTCTATGTAGAAATGATAATATTTCCAAAACTCACTCTGTATATATACATTTTAACTAACAATTTGGTGATAGCTATAACAAAAAAAATCTCTTAAAATCGGTTTTGAAGATTTTGATCAATTTTACTCAAGTGTAGGCTCTAAAGACCCAAACAAAACGTATTTGTCTAAAAATACAGGTTTGTGAGTGATAGTTAAGAAAACTACATAAATCTTCCTTGGAACTTTTGTAAAATACGTCATTTCGGTCAAAACGAAAAGTGAAAAACGTTTTATTACGAAATATTCCGTTTGTGAAATATATATTAACCTCCATCTTGTATTCAATGTCCATATTAGTTTATGTCGTGAATACATCGCAAATGTAAAATCTAGATCACATTTAATTAATTTTTAAAAAGCATTGTTTTCTATAATCTTGCATTACATATGACTACAATATCTCCTTTGTTTTGGAAACATCTCCACGCTAAATTTACATTTATTTAAATGGAAGAACCATTGTCTTCTGGATGGTTCATGCTAGAACTAATAATTTCTCGTCAAACATATAAATATGCCTAAAAAATGTTTCCGTTTTATTTTATTTTTCATTGTATTGTTGTGTTCCGTATCATTGTGGTAATAGTTTGTATTTTTGCAAACAAGATATCAGCACATGTCGGATGATGAATTAACTCCGCCCGCTTTATTTTCAAGCCACGTCTTTCCAAAGCATTAGGATTATCTTTTTTTTTTTTATTTCTTAGAAGAGATGGAAAATCTACAAAAGACAAAGAGAGACATCCGATCTTCCCAATAGTGTGACATTCTTACTCACTAAAAACCACCTTACTTCCTGTTAGTACCCCTAAATTTTAGGACAAGGATTCAGAAATGGTTTTGCATGTACCAAGCTGGTAAGCTCTTTCCACGGACTTGTCGAGAAGATATAGTGAAAAAGAACAGAACTTTAAGTACCCCGCGAAGATCAGGCAACTCCCTAGCTGTTATATACTCCAGGCAGGGATAACCTCGCGACAGATCATGCAGGATCCCTGGTTGGAGTGTTGTATTGGTGAAGGGGATTTTGTGTGTTTGCCCTACATGCATCATCGACTTATGCTGCCAACTCGAAACTGAAATAAGCATACAAAAGTGACATTTTGCATGCAGGCATGTGCTGATAGCTGTGGCTGCAAGCGATATCTTCTACTGAACTCTTGTATCATGTATTTATGTTGCGCCTACCGCTTCTGAAACAGATCTGATAGGCATAACAATTACGGAAAGGTCACAGTAGGTGGTGGGACTTACAGGGCCAGCAGGTGGTCTGTTAAGGGTTAGAGACAGCGGTCGTCTGTGTTGCTTTGTAACTGCCAAGTGAGGAATTGAATATAGATGTTCGATATGAGTTAGCTACCTTGTAAAAGTTTACTGCTATATATTGGATGTGTTCTTTGATAAAAGGTAGATTCAAGGATATGTGTATTGTTCTAAGTTTGGTGCATATTTGTGATTTAGTTACTATTCTTAAAACTTTGTTGTTCCCATTAGGTTAAGTTAGGTTAGCATAGGTATGTTTCTTTTTGAAATTAGTTTGACTTATTATCGGTGTGTCAGCACTTGTCGGGTTTTAACTTTCACAGTTTAGATAAAAAACTCGGTTTTTTCTTTTTCAAAACCGACATGTTCCTCCTTATCCTTATTTATATTCCCCACATCCCAATTTAGATTTCTGGAATTGTTATACACTATAGGGTTACCGCTTAGAAAAGAACCTCGCGTCGGTTTTGTCTCGCGCAGGTAGAACTGTGGTGGGAGAGGGAGAGCAGGAGTTAGGCCTGACATAACCGCCCGTTGCTTCATTGCGTAGGGCTTAATATTTTCTTTTTGAAACCTATTACAGCGGTAAAACACTGTACATGTGTATCGTTTATGTTCCTGACAACTACAATTAGTAAATTTAAATATTTTACAAAGTAAAAGACCTAAAATCGACATTAATTTATAGGTTTTAAATTCCTTTATATTATGGAGGAAATGTAACAATTTAACTGCTCCAATTCCTTCCCCGCCATCGCCCTTACATGCATGCGCAAGCCACTCTCGAGATGACGGTTCTGCGCAGGTTTCTTTGTCTGGTAAGCTTCCTAGCATCGCTTTAGCTGTGAGATTGGGAAACAGAGCAGAGAACAACTGCTACTCCACCCTTGAAGTCTACAGAACAAAATCATCCATAGTTCGAAAACATAACATTCTCGAAATATCACAAACAATATAAATGATTAGAATTAAACATTATAAACATCTCTATCTATAGATCTCAGGGGTGTCTGTATAGAGATTCCAATATTTCTAAAATAAAACTTGTTTTTTATTTCTGGATTTTTAAGATGGACGTTCAATAATATTTGATATTTGTATTAAACCTTTGTTCTTAATATCAAAAAAGTATGTGTTTGTGTGTTTTTAAATATTAAATTCTGAAGCCATTTTATGTTTGTTTAACTAATCAAATTTTTGACAGTAGGTTTGACAGTCAGTCTGCTGCCATATCCCCCCCCCCACTTTTTGACTTTTCAATGTAGGTAATTACGCTGAGAACCCAAAATTAAGGGTATCCATTTTCTCCTGTATTGCTTATGGCATATTGCTATCTTTAAATTTGTATTTAGATTTAGTATTCATTCTCCCCCAGGGGCAAAACCCGAGGGAACTTAGCTAGATCTGTAACAATTTTCGTGTAGTCTTGAGTTAGATATCTCTTTTAGTCTTTGCTATGAAGTCTTTCTTGACCAACTCATGTTCTATTCCGATCCTGACGCTATCAGAATATTCATCGACAATGGGAGTCGTTGTATTATTGTTGCCTATCCAGTACACAGAGTAACTTGTAGGTTTTGTATCGCAAAAAGTGATTGATTTTTACGTTTCATAACTTTTAGGAAGTTTCCACTTACCGTCCGTCCGTCAATGTTATTGTTGTCGTCTGCACATAAGCACAATAGCAGCCTCAAAATTAAGATAGGAACATGAAATTTAGTATAGGTGTGTTCATATAGAACTCTACTGAAATTCAGAAAAAAACCAATGTTAAATTTTAATAGCGCCCATTTGTCTTCATATATACTGTGTTATTCAACTTATTTAACACACTGATATATAAAAATTTGGAGATTTCAATCCTGCATTATTCAATGGTACCATGATGGCGCAGGCGATGATGACCGAGAGGTTTTCACCTTTAATAGTGTTGATTCCAAGAGGAGTAGTGCTTAGCTTATGTTTTATTTACATTATTTATATAAAAATAAATTTTATGTATTTTGTGTTTAATGGTGTATTGTCTCATGAAACACGCTGTATAGTTTAGCTTGCTATAATTTACCTCGGCTCTACGTAGGTCTATTGTATAAAAGTTCATAATAAATCTACACAATAAAGGCTATATATTTACAACACAAAATTCCTTAATCCTCTCCTTCACGTTGAAACTACCCCTTGATTAAGGGTGCTTTACCTGAAAGCTTAGGCGAAGTCATTATGCATTTTTATAAAACCAAGAATAAACGGGGTTGAAGTGGAAGTTGGCGGGGTTAGAATTCAATTGCACAGAAAACACCCATTTGAGAAAAACAAAATTGTATTATATTTAGTTTAATAAAGATAAATTCATTGGAACCATCATGGTACTTACCCAATCCTGTGATACCAATGATATACATAAGATAGTCTAAATATAATGCCAGAAAATTGGTCTCTCGTGACTTTAGGAAGAGTAAAATTATATTGGTAGATCAAGGGGTTTACGTCATATAGGTCAAGTTTATTTAAAACAGTTGTTACACAGGATATCTGAACCTCGTAATTGTGTCTAGTACTTCCTTGACGTCACGTAGCTAGGCCATAACGGCCCTCGTAGAGATGTGTGTTTCTAAGAAAGAGATTGACTTGTGAAATTATAATAATAAAATCTTTATTTTTTGAGGTGAAGTTAGGAACATAAGGTCCTCTCTTCCATTTAACCTCTAATAACATATTATAAAATACATCAAAATGAATAATACAAATTAAATTAATAAACAAATAAGAAACCATGACATAATAATTACTTCCAACATATTACAAAATACATCGAAATGAATAATACAAAATAAATTAATATACAAATAAGAAACTATAACATAATAATTACTTCTAATAAAATATTACAAAATTCATAAAAATGAATAATACATATTAAATTAATAAACAAATAAGAAACCATAACATAATAATTACTTCTAATAAAATATTAAAAAATACATCAAAATGAATAATACAAATTAAATTATGAAACAAATAAGAAACCATAATATAAAATTTATCGTAGGGTCAGGTTAGTAGGAGAGGAAGAGAGGAGCAGAAAAGTCTTAGAAAAAGTCTTTCAACCTAGACAGAAAAAGTCTTTCAAAGACCTTAGATATCGTCGGCAGCAGAGATATCGGTCGATAGTTCTGCGGAAAGAGATGGTCCTTTCTCGGTTTCGGGATAAGGATGACCTTCACGGTCTTCCACTGTGTTGGGAAGTGGCATAACCTGAGGACAGAGTTAAACAGCATTAGTAATACTAAGACTACTTGAGGAGGCGCGGCCCGTACTGCCGTTCCTCCAATCCCATCGAAGCCAGGAGCCTTCCTTGGCTTAACTGCAGTGATGGCGGCCTGGACCTCCTTTAGAGTATAGTGCTCCAGGGAGTCGTCTCCCTCCTCGGGGTTCCGAAGAACTCTTCAGCGAACTCTTCGATCATATCTGCATGATCCTCATCGCAAACATCGTGGTTTGGTTGGAACTAGTCCTCCATAGTGTCAGCGAACGCCTCGGCCTTGTCCGTGGCAGTGTAGGCTAAGCCACGCTGCCCGTGAAGAGGCCGGCTCGATCGCTTCTCACTACGGAGAGTCTTAGCCAGTTTCCAAGCGCTACCATCCTGTAAGTCTAGAGAATTGAGATATGAGTCCCAAGTCTCCGACCTGAAATCATTTAATAACAACTTAACTCTAGAATTTTGGCGGATGAACCGCCTTTTCGCTGACGGGGAGCGAGTGAACTGCCAATGAGTTCGAAGCCTACGTCGAAGCGCGATTTCCTTCCTAATCCTGTACGGCAGCTTTTCTCTCGCCGGACCTTGGGTTATGGGGACGGAGGCATCTGAAACAGACAAAGAAAAAGAATCGTGGAGCAAGCTGATCTGCTCTTCCAGCTCCTCGGCAGAGGCAGGAGGCGGCGGGACAAGAGTCCGCGCCGCCATCAGCTCGCTGAAGGGGGCCAGTCAACCCTAGTTCTACCAGGTTTGGGCGGCATACTTGTCGCGGCATTTGCAGCGACTGTCACCAACAGCGGGCAGTGATCTGACGAGAGATCCTGTGAGACTCGTACTTCTTTTGGAAAAGGAACATCTTTTAAAAGAACTATGTCAAGCACGTCAGCGAGTCCACGTGCCGGGTAGTGAGTAGGCTGCTCATGCGCCAAGACCTCAGCATTAGGCTGGTTGTCTATAAAGCGACGAAGAGCCACACCCCTCCCGTTGGACCTCCTTGCCCACGATGTGTGCTTGGCGTTGAAATCACCTGCAACAAAGACATGGATAGCAGCCGAAAACAGGGCACTAAGGTCAGCTAAGAAACCAGCCTCAGGCCTATGTTTTGGCGATACGTATGCATCAACGATAGGCGTTTCCTGTTCTCCGACGTTTATAAAGACACCTGTGGACTCAAACGACATAGTATTAGTAACAAATTCTCTGTGAGTGAGCCTTCGGTGCACCAACACAGCGGTCACGCCCCCAGGATTACCGTTACCGCCGGGCTGAGCCCAATCGGTACGATAGGTCCTGTAGGCAGGAAGTGTGAAGGAGCGATAAGGCTGCAGGTGAGTCTCACAGAGCAGGATGAGATCTGCATCTGTTTCGGTGGCAAAGTAGTGGAGGTCGTTGCGTTTGGAGAGAACCCCATTCGCATTCCAGACCACTACTTTGAGGTCCTTACTCATGACTGAGCAGCTTCTGGAGGCTCGTTAATACTGCTGTGAGCAGCTCTGCAGGGCTTTTGTTCACGCTGCCTAAAATCAGAGGAATTAGTTCAGCAATCCATGCTGTTAGCTGGGTATTGGAAATCCCAGTTGAACCGGTGGAGGGGTGACCACAGTTGTGCCACCAGGGGCAGTCGCTTACGCACTTGCGTTGGGCGCTGGGTCCTTGGTGGCACTATGGCTGGTATAGCAGACGATTTTGTGTCAGCGACAGCGTCAATATCTCTCTCGTCAGCGTCTGAAACAGACAAGACGTCGGGGGCCTCCTTACGACGGCGAGGTCTCTTCCGGCCTGCCCTGGCAGGGGATTCGGACTGCGGCTTCGGACAGCAGCAGCGTAAGACAGGGTACCGGGAACAGTCTCAGAAACAGGTACAGGAGGAAATGGCTGGAAGGCAGGGGCTGTGGTCAAAGGCACCGGGGCCGACCGAGCAGACGGAGTGGCGGGGGCCATGTGGGCAGCCCTGGGCGAAGGCACAGGACCGCCTTGCCAGCCCCCGGAGGAGGTAGCAACACCCCGAACGGGACGCAGGGTGGTGGCGGGCCGAGGCCCGACCCCTCCCGGTCGTCCCCCGGTCGGTGCACTACGTCGTTTCCGAGCCAAATCCGCCTGTTTATGCGCGTGGCAGCCCTTCCTGCTTGTTACGTGGCTCCCACCGCAGTTGCAGCACTTCGCTGCCGACTCCTTGTTCGCTGGGCAGTCTCGGCCTCTGTGTGCTCCCGCACACTTGACGCATCTGGAAGCCAAACCGCAGTCTACCGATGAGTGCCCAAACCTCTGACAGTTGTAGCACTGGGCTACGCCTTTCACAGGTGTGAACTCAGTCACTTCGACTTGCAGTCCCAACAGCACCTGTAACTTAATGATGTCGGCAAACTTGTCGACTCTTTTCAATTTAACTAAGAAAGTGTTGCTGGGGGCCTTGTTGCTTCCACTAGCCTGCCTCGTCAGCATCTGGACCAACTTGGGCGTAAACCCCAGGTCCCGCAGCTGATCTGTGATGTCATCTGCTGCTGTAGAGTGGTGAAGGCCACGAATTGTGACCTTCACCTCCCTGTCCTTCTCGGGACAGGGAGGGGCCTTGATTACGTGGACTGTTTCTTCCAGGGCCTGTGATAGTAGGCCTTCTGTGCCCAGAACGACTTTTAACTGGAGAAGGGCAAACTGGGAGCTCTTTGCGGCGGAGATGGAGAGACTGACTTCCCTGAGAAGAGGACATGGAGTTGACGTGCATCCCGAAGTGAGGCTCTCGCTGCTCATGGCAGATATGGAGGCGGCGAAGTGTAAGGCAGTTCCTAAGAAGGCGGCAGGAGTCGTAGCCCCAGTCAGATGGTGGTCGACAGAACTATCAACTGCGAAAAAGAAATTAGGCGCATTGAGGCGACGCTTCCAGAAGGAGAGGAGAAGGAGGGCGGATACTGATGGCGTCGTGATGAGGCTACGCATGGATGTCCAGCGAGGCAGACATCAGCTAAAAAGGATGGTGCGAAAAGCTAAGAAGAACAGCTGGAGAGATTTTGTGAGAGAGAACTCCTCTAACCCGTGGGGTATGATCTACAAGATTCTCGCCAACAAACAGAGGCCGCAAACTGTGTTGGCGACTCTCGCTGTCAGAGGTACACATACCAGGAGCGGAAAAGAGACGGTTGAAGAACTTCTACATGAACTTTTACCATTGGACAGCGAAGAGGACGATCTACCCCCCCATGCGGATACAAGACGGCGGTTGGAGGAGTTCGATCTTGGCTCGCTGTCGTGTGACGAGCCCCCATTTGAGGATGAAGAACTTTGGGAGGCGCTCTCTTCAATGAGGAAAGGAGGCGCTCCGGGGCTGGATGGGTTGCCGGTAGAGGCGTGGTGCTCCGTCTGGGCGTCGGTGGCTGAGGACGTCCAGATCCTGTTCAACGATCTTCTCGACGGTGGAAGGTTCCCAACTATATGGAAGGTTGCGGACGTCAGGTTTCTCCTGAAGAACCTCGACAAAGACCCGTCGATACCAAGATCCTATCGACCGCTATCCCTTCTACCAACTTTAGGGAAGCTTTTCGAGAAGGTCGTTGAGCGCAGGCTCAGGCACTTTGTGGAGGCAAGACATCTGGTCTCGGACATCCAGTATGGTTTTATGAGGGGAAGATCTGCGGAGGACGCCGTGAAAACAGTCGTCGCCACAGCAGAAGAATTTAGAGCACTCTACTCCTATGTAGGACTCCTGGCGGTTGATGTCCAGGGCGCGTTTGACAACGCCTGGTGGCCAGCCATTCTCATGAGACTTGCAGACGCTGGGGCTCCCGGAAACATCTGGAAGGTGGTTGAGGCATTCCTAACGAACCGGGAGGTCAGCTTTTCATCGGTGGATTGGCACACCAGGAGAGAAATAAACAAGGGGTGCCCGCAAGGTTCTATCTTGGGCCCCCTGTTATGGAACATCCTGTTCAATAGCGTCCTGGAAGTAGAGCTGCCAGTGGGAGTAAAAGCTGTGGCGTATGCAGACGACGTTGGCGTCCTTATCGGAGCCAACAGCCGAGTGGATCTAGAAACGACCTGTATGAGGACCCTTGCCATGCTGGATGAAAAATGCACGACAGTGAAACTCAGGATCTCTCCAGCTAAAACACAATTCATTCTCCTCTTTGGATTGCTCAGGAGAGAGCCCATCCTCCGACATCGTGGTGTTCGGGTTCAGGTAGTCCAGGAGATGCGATACCTGGGAGTGATACTGGAGAGAAACCTGACTTTCGTCCGTCATACCAGGGATGTGGCTGACAGGGCGAAAAGGCTCTTCTACAAGGTGCGTAGAGTCGTCGGCGAGGAATGGGGCCTCCCCTTCCGCAACTCTTTGACCATATATAAGGGAGTCTTCGAGAGTATGGTGTCCTTTGCAGCGGGTGCCTGGTACAGCAGAGCAACAGCAGTGGCCAGATCTAACCTTATAAGAGGACAAAGGCAGGCGTTGCTCTGCATCACAAGGACTTATAGAACAGCATCCGCAGATGCCCTACCGGTGCTTGCTGGAGTCTTGCCTGCGGACCTCTTAATCATCCAAAGAGGTCGGATATACGAGGCAAAGAGGAGCGCTGCTCTCGAAGACCATGAAACCTTTGTGCGGGAGAGGAGGACCATCCGGGAGAGAACACTGGCCGCCTGGCAGGAGGACTGGGACGCCTCGGATAAGGGAAGGGTCACACACTGGTGGCTCCCTTCCGTAGGAAGAAGACTCTCGTATTGGTGGATTCACCCAGGACCGACAACATCTCAATTTCTCACCGGGCATGGCAACTTCAAAGCTAAACTCCATGGGTTCGGTCTGGTTGACGACCCAAAATGCGACTGCGGGGGAGAGCAGACTGCATTACATGTAGTGCTGGAGTGCCCGGTGATGGAGCACCTGAGGTCAACTTTACTACCAGGAGCTTTAGTCGAGTCGGGTGAAGAGTGCCTAACTACGAGAGCAAGATACAACAATGCCCAGGAGTTCTTCAGAGCGGCTGGTGCCATCTTCAGGGACATGACTGCGGCCGACGGCTATAACATGTGATCAATAAATTACACCTTGTACATCCATCTATGAGTTAATCCATGAGGAGAAATATAAATAAGTCTTAAACTTGTGATCTACAAATTACCTAATACATCTATGAGCTGAACCCATGTGGAAAAATTTCAAAGAAGTGAGGATTCATCCATTTGATGGGCCACCAACACGGCCCCAGGTAAATGGAAAATATAAATGTGTTTCATCCAATGAAAAAAAAAAAAAAAAAAAAAAAAAAAAAAATGTCCTTCTCGGGGGAGAAGGTGTGATACCTTACACTTTCCGCTGTCAGGTGCCTCTGCATCGACCTGAAATCAGCTACACAAGAACATAGGATCCTCAAGCGATCCCCGACGCACTTACCCTCGAATGTGAGGTCCTTTCGCCTGAGGTTTTTTATAAACCCCGCCTAACTGCCGGTGATTCCCTCAATTATAATGGGAGGAATCCTCACGTTCTTCACTCCTGCACCTGAAACAGATACAGGGGGAGCAGCAACGTCACTGTCCCTGTCACTGCCGCTACTTCGGCCCGATCCATTGTTTCTCCGCTTAGTGGTGACAGTCTGGAAGCCTCCGGACTCCATGGTGTTCTCCATTTCCTGTAAAGGCAAATTAGTTACCAATGCGGCATTTGCCGCAGAAAAACAAACAAAAACAGAATATTATAACTTAAAATTGTAATACAAAACAGATATTAAAAATTAAAATTAAGACAATTTAACAAAAATTAATTAATAATTTGATTAATACTATTTATAGAATAATTGTAGTCTAACCTGATTGCAGAGTTGGCACTACACTTGCACAAAACACAAAAATTAGGCTGTAATTAAACAGTCCTAAACACAACATCTAAATTAAAAGAACGTTAGAATTTACTTCTACGTTGTAGGACACTGGAGGTAAGGATGGATCAAATGTGTCCAACCTACCTAGCGCTGCACTAAACAGTGGTAGGAAACAAGCTGTTTCCTACCGCTCGTATAACTCGCCCTAAACAACGGTTAGAAACTTTCACAAACACAAAAGAAAACTTGTGAATAGAAACTTTCACCACTTGAAAACCAGATGTTAACACAGAACTGCAAGCAGATGTAGCTAACAAAGCACAAGACACGTCTGACCGGCACCAAGGTACAAAGCAGACTGATGATTTTGTCTCTGAAACATGAGTACTTACACAATTTCTAGCTTGCCTAGGATTGGTTGGTTCCTAGACAATGAGCTGTCCATTGTTCTCCCGAGAAGCGAACCAATCCCGACGTGAGGTTGGTTCGGAATTGTGTCGCGGATTGCCATTGTTGTGGCCGCGGAATTTTAATTGCTCGACGTGAGCTGTCGGCCAATCAGAGACGAGTAGCGAGTGCGGGTCTTGTATTGTGAGATTGGCCGATGTAGAGCCGTTTAAGGCCGGGGAATTGATGTTTGTTGTGTTGGCTGAGTGTTGGCAGGTTTTGCCGTGTAGATTGTGGGAAACTAGTTCCCTTGGTGGTGACGTTAACAATTCCCCCTTCACTTGAGGAACTAAGTTCACCCTAGTGGGATTTGAGCGGGGAGTGTGTGAGTTGTGTGAAGGTGTGTGTGTGTGTTAGTGTATTACTGCCAAAGCCGGAGCTTTCTACCACACACCAACCTTATTTATTTTTCATAAAGCACAAATACAGTAATGTAATGGTTTTTCAAAAACCCAACAGAGTACATTTGAGAAAAATAATTTAGGGAAACAAAAAACATGTTATAATAGCAAATGCCCCTACCTTCAAAGTAGGGGACTTAATTGTTCATAAACTTACATACTAAACAAAATACAACCTTACATACTAACACAAGAAATCAAGGCACAGACAATCAAATTGTAAATATAAAGGCCGCTACTTACAAAGTAGGGGAAAAAAAGAAATTGTTCATGTATACATACATACTAAAAACCTTACAGACTAAAACAAGAAACACACAGCAAAGATATTTAAAGGAAATATTACAAACGCCACTACCTAGAAAGTAGGGCAAAATTGTTCAATATTTCTTAATTTTACGTACTGAATTGTTCAATGTCTATACTTACAACTAAGGGGAGGACATACAATTACGGGGACCACAGTTTGACGTGAGAGAAACACTATTCCCGTTCAGGGGTAATAAACTTGTAGGGGAGCACTGAGTCACTGTCTTCGCACTGTGTTGGGGAACACTTATAGGGGGAACACTAAACGTCACTGTCGCACTCTTCAGGGGGAGCACTTTCACTGTGGGGCTGGGGCGTTGTTGTTGGTAGTGTGATGTTGGTGTTGGCTGGGGCAGGTTTGATGTCATCCGCGTGGATCTTGGTGATGGCGTTTCCTCTGGGGATCCAGTAGCTGCTGGCTCCGGCGTGACTGCGGACTGGGAAGGGCCCTTCTCAACGTCGCTCGAATCCGGCGTGGTATCCAGCGGCTGCGTTGGATTAAGGGTGAGTGCGTACCATTACCATGTCGCCGATGTTGTAGTGGGGTGGTGTGGGTGGTGGATAGTGGCGCTGATATCTCTCTTGTTTTTGGCGCATCTCCGAGTGTCTTTGAGCAGCTGACTGACGGGGTTCTTTGGGGAGCTTCCACTCTCCTGGGCGTCGGATGTTGAATCCCAGGACAGCTTCGCTAGGAGATACCCGGGTGGCGGCGTTGCGTCGAGTGCGGAGATTGAAGAGCACCATGGGAAGATGTCGACTCCAGTGGCGTTGGTTGTTGTCGTGAAGATGTAGCCGGAGTCCAACCTTAATACCCTGATTTCGACTTTCCGTCGGGTTGGCTCGAGGGTGGTATATTGGGGTTGTCCAATGGATCAGTTGATGGCGCTCGCAGAACTGGGTCCACTCCTGGCTGGTGAACTGGGGACCATTGCCCGACAAGATTACTCTAGGGTATCCCCACCTGGGGAAGAACTCTTACTGGAGCGTGGCGGTGATCCGTTGGACGTTCGAGCTGTGGAGCGTGTAGCCCTCGGTCCACCGAGTAAATAGGTCGGTGACCACCAAGATGAATCGTTTTCGGTTTCCGGTCATGGGGTATGGTCCCATCAGGTCCAAAGCGATAGTGTCGAACGGTATGTCAGGTTGGTGTGGCCGTTGTGGTGGTTGGTTCCGGTGTCGACTGGATTTGACACATGAGCATAGTAGGCAGTGTTGGACGTAGTGCTCAACGTCTTTACGGATGGTGGCCCATGTGTAATGTTGCTGGACGGCACGCAATGTCTCATCGCGTCCAGGGTGACCAGCAGTGGGAACGTCGTGATAGGTCCACAAGATACGTTGTTGGTAAGTGCGGGGAACCAGTAATAGCCATAAGTTAGGTTTAGAGGGGTAAGCCTTCCAAACGCCAGTGGTGTCTTCCCTGAATCCCTTCAGGAAGGTGAGGTCGCCAGGTGTGCGACGTGGGGCCGGCTTGTGGTTGACTCGTTGTAGCCTCCTGCGTATCCTCTGAATCTCCGCGTCGTCGCGCTGAGCGTCGCATATTTCGTCGAACATTGTCCTCGGTTGGATCTGCAGAATAACCGGTTCGTTGATGATTTTTCTTCCCTCCTTTACAGTAGGAGGAATCAGTCTTTCTGAACCGACTGCTTCTTTTGGCGTGGTATTATCCTCCGGGTCTCGGGAGAGAGCATCGGGGAGTTGGTTCAATCGTCCGGGGCAATGTTCTACGGTGAAGGAGTACTCTTGGAGGAGTAGCGACCATCGAGCTAATTTCGACTTGCTCTCTTTCATTTTGCTCAACCAGAGCAGGCTTCGGTTGTCGGTGCGCAGGAGGAAGGGTCGATCTTCAAGATAAGGCCGGTACCTTTTCATGGCCCAAACCACCGCGAGGCATTCTTGTTCGTTACTATGGTAACGCTGCTCGGCGGGCGTGAATTTGGCACTTACGTAGGAGATCACATGTCGCTCTTTAGCGGTAGTTTCCAGGTATAACACCGCACCCATTCCTATTTGGCTGGCGTCCGTCTGTAGTATGTAGGGGAGATCTTCAGTAGGGCGATGGAGCATCAGGGGGTTCTTCAGAGCGGCCTTGGTTTGGGTGAAGGCAGTTTCCGCGGCGTCGGTCCATCTGAAAGCTTTCGTGGAAGCCAGTGTGTCGGTGATTGGGGCAATGGTCTCCGCGAAGTTGGGAACATATTCCCGGAGCCAATTGCAAATGCCGATAAAGCTCCGGGCGTCTTTCCGGGATGTGCGTTTTGAATCGCTCGAACGTGATGTCCCTGGGGGCTGTTTCCGTTGCCGTTTATGTGGTGACCGAGATAATCTAGTTCGGTTTTCCCGATGTAACACTTCTCGAGGTGGCAAGTCAGACCATGGAGTTGTAATTGTTCCAACACCCTTTCCACGTGGTGTTGGTGACTTGTCCAGTCTCTGGAATACACGATAATGTCATCGAGATACGCGATACAGATGTCCCGGTCACAGTCAGCAATCACTGACTGGGACATCAACCGCTGAAATGTGCTCGGAGCGTTCTTCAATCCAAAGGGCATCACGTTGAACTGATAGTGTCCCCCGTCGGGGGTGCTGAAAGCCGTGTAATGTTTGTCGGCGTCTTCCATTGGAATTTGCCAGTACCCACTCTTTAGGTCAAGAGTTGTAAAGACGTTGGCTGTCCGATGTCCTTGAGGGCCTGGTGGATGATGGGGATGTTCTGGGGGGCGTCGATCGTGATCGAGTTGAGCCTCCGGTAGTCGACACAGAACCGGGGCTGACCATCCTTCTTCTGCACAATCACGATGGGCGAGCTGTACGGGGACGAGGACGGCTCGATGATCCCTGCAGCAAGCATCTCCTCTAGTTGGTCTTGGATTATTTTCCTCTTCTGAGGCGTGCATCGGTACGGGGGCAACTGGAATGGGGTGGAGGTTGTCAGCTTTATTTTATGCGTTGTGCTGCGGGTGCGTCAAAGAGGTCCTTTTTCGTGGAAGGCGGCGGCGTGGCGTCTAAGCATGGCAGTAAAATCCTCTTGCATCCCCTTCGGCAGTCCATGACTGACGTGCTCCAAGTCAATGGCGGGGTGGATCTGCTTCAGAGGTGCGGTAGTGGTCCATGATACACTCCGGCGTTCTCCGCTACCAAACGTCAAGGTGCCTTTGTTAAAATCGGCCTGTTGTTGTTCCAGCCAGGGGTATCCTAGTACTAGTGGTTCTATTAGTCCGTCGGCAACTAAGAATTCCACTTCCATCTGAGAGTCTAGGATCCGAAGTGGTAGGCATAGGCTTCCCCTGATCTGTAGTTGAGTACGCCGGTCAGCGAGGCGCGCCGTCTGGTTTGTTTGTTGTATCTGGTTTATTGCTTCCCGGTCGACCTGGTCCGATCGGACGAAATTTGCGCTCGCGGCGGAGTCTACTACGGCATAAGCAGTTCGGCTGCTGATGGATAGGGGGATGCGGGGTAGGTGGGAGGTAGGGTGTAGGTAGGTATTGATGGCGCCGAGGTCTACTGGCGGGCAGGTTACTCGGGCGTGTTGCCTGTCCGTCTCAAGTTTTCCGCCGTCTCCCCGCGGTTCTTCAGGACAGGGCAGTCGCGGTGGTAATGGTAAGCAGGGCAATAACGGCACTTTGGGTCTATAGCTGGTGTTGTGTCGGAAGTTGGCGGTTTCGCAGCAAACCGATGAAGGGGTCTGTATGCCGGCTTCTCCTCGCTCTTGGCAGGTCTTTGGGTGCTGTTTAATTCTTCGCCCAGGTCCCTTTCGATTGCGCGGGCACGATCCATTATGTCTGTGGTGTTGGTTGTCGTGGATCCGCGCAGTCGTGATCTTAGAGCTGGTTGCAGTAGCTCTATGAAGGTGCTCTGTCGGTGTGTCTCTGAAGCTTGAGGCACCAGCCGAGTCATTAGCCGCGTCTTCCGTAAGAGGAATACGTCTACCGATACTTGCGGCTGTTGCTTCTTTCCATAGAGCTCGGCATGTAGCTCCGCCAAGACTCCTGGTGAATCAAAGCGTTTGAGGAGGCGCGATCGGAATTCCGTCCAGTCTAAGTTGGCTTCCGCGTACATTTTTTTTTTTTTTTTTTTTTTCATTAATTAGACGCATTGGTAGGTGTCCATTTACCGAGGCCGTTAGGCCCATCAAATGGGATGAAGCTCAGGTGTTGATTTCCTCTTCCATTTTTCGTCCTCTTCTTTTATGTAATGATGTGGTGATTGATGTATGTATGGGTGATATGTAGATGATGTGATGTTATGTCCCCTTCACTCGGAGCTCAGGTACCTCAGGGACTCTGGGACTCAAAGTTTCTGAAGATTGTGGAGGCCGACGCAAAGACCGCCCCCATCCTCGAGTATCGCTCCCTCGTGGATAGTCCTTCCTCCGCACTTTCCTCGTTGACGTGGAGGTTTGCTCTTAAGTGTTCCGTAACCGGACATTCCAGCAGGAGGTGTTTCGCTGTCTGGGCTTCTCCGCAGTCACAACACGGGCTCGCCACTAGGTTGAACCCGTGCAGTTTAGCTTTGAAGAAGCCATGCCCGGTTAGGAACTGTGATGCCACTGGACCAGGTGTTATCCACGGGTACGAAAGTCTTCTCGAGATGGAAGGGAACCACCAGTACGTGTACCTCCCCTTCTCTGATGAGTCCCATCTGCGTTGCCACTCGTCTAGGGTGCTTCTTCGAATTGCCTTGATCTCTCGCTGCAATCCTTCAGGGTCCTCTCTATGCAATGATTTCCTCGCCGCGTATATAAGCCCTCTCTGCCTGAGAAGAAGATCGACAGGGAGCACTCCTGCTAAGACTAGGAGGGCGTCAGCGGATGTTGTTCTGTACGCCCTCGTGATGCTCAGCAGTGCCTGCCGTTGTCCTCTGGTCAAGTACTTCCTGACATCGGCTCGGCTCGCCCTGTCGAACCAGGCACCTGCGGCGTAGACCACCATGCTTTCGAAGACCCCTCGGTATATGACAGCGGAGTTGCGGAATGGGATTCCCCATTCCTCGCCGACTATCCTCCTGATCTTATGAAATAGGCTCTTCGCCCTGGACACGACATCCCTCGCATGCTTGCTGAAGGTGAGGTTCCTCTCCAGCAGAACTCCCAGGTACCTCACCTCAGACACGACCCGCACTCTCTCTCCTCCGTGCATTATGATAGGGTCTCTCTTCAGTATGCCGTGTAGCAGGACGAAGATTGTCTTTGCCGGCGAGACGGTAAGTTTTATGTCCGCACATTCCTTTGCAATTCTCCGAAGCACCCTTCCAGCTGATGACTCCAGTTCGGCTCTGCTGTCCGCAGCCACTAGGACGCCAATGTCGTCAGCGTACGGCACAATCCGGACCCCCGGCGGCACATCCGCTGCCAGGACTCCCTCAAATAATATATTCCACAGGAGTGGGCCCAGGATGGACCCCTGTGGACAGCCCTTGTCGACACACCGCCTGATGGTCCATTCTCCTGCAGAGAAGACTACCTCCCTGTTGTTAAGGAAGTCGGAGGTTACTCTGTAGAGGTTCCTAGGAACTCCTCCTTCCAAGAGTCTTCTCTTGATTGCAGGCCACCAGGCGTTGTCGAAAGCTCCCTGGATATCCACCGCCAGGAACCCGACGTACTTGTGGCGCACCTTGAGATCTTCAGTTTCTCTGACGACTGCTGCAATGGCGTCCTCTGCAGACCTTCCCCTCATGAAGCCGAACTGGGCGCTGGAGACTAGGCTGTTTTCCTCCACGTGGTGTCTTAGTCTTTTCTCGACGACCTTCTCGAAGAGCTTTCCCAAAGTTGGCAGGAGGGAAAGCGGGCGGTACGACTTTGCGGATGAGGGATCTCTCTCCGGTCCCTTTAACAGGACACGGAGATCCGCAATCTTCCACTGCACCGGGAAGCCGCCCCTGTCGAGAAGATCGTTGAATGCCACATGGATGTCCTCTGATATGTAAGGCCATGCGGCACACCACGCCTCGACGGGAAGTCCATCGTGGCCAGGCGCCTTGCCCTTCTTGAGCGTCCGGAGAGCCTCTTCAATTTCCTCCTCCTCGAAGGGAGGAGTATCCTCGGACAGTGTAAAGTTGTCCTCCTCTCTGACGAGTCGCCTTACCTCCCCATGGCATGGGAGATCGTCCTCGCTGCTTTCCATAGGAAGCAGCACCTCCAGGAGTCTGTTTCCAGTGTCTTTCCCACCAGAAGTATAACCTTCCTCAGTTGATAGGGTGGCGAGCACGGTCTGGGGTTTGATCTTCCCCGCCATGATCTTATAGACGACTCCCCAGGGATTGGTAGAGTTCTCCTCTACGAAGGCTCTCCAGCTCGTCCGCTTGGCAGTCCTGACCAACCTTCCCATGTCGAGTCTGTTCCTTAGGAAAACAGCCTTTAGTCTTGTGACAACGCTGTCGGTGTGTCCCCTTCTCCTGAGCTCCTTTTGGAATTTACGTCTGCTCCTCGTCATCTCCTTTCTTGCTGCTGTCAAAGCGGGAGACCACCACCTGACAGGGGCGACTACTCCCTTGGATCTTCTAGGGATAGTAGATCTTGCCGCCGCTGTCAGGTCCTCTGTTAGGGCCGCCACTCTCTCTTCCGGATCCTGGTCTAGCGATTAGGCTTCCGCGTACAATCGGTACCAGGCTTCTGCCTTTCCTCGCAGTTGTGGAGCGATTGTTTGTGTCCATTCGCTACTGGACAACGCTCGTGCTTTCAGCGCAGTTTCCGCCTGCTGTAGGAACACAGTCGGGTCCCAAGGCCCGTCGCCGCTGAATTCTGGTAAAGGTACCGGTGGTGGTAGTGGTGTGCGCTGACCCTGAAGCAGTTGGACCAGCGTCTTTAGAATGTCTTCGGTCGAAGTTGTTATTGTAGTAGGTTGTGCCGGTGTCTGTAGTGTTGGTGTTAGTAATTGTTCTGATGGCGCCGCACTCTCCTTGCATTCTGTGCAAGTGAAGCTGATGTTGGGCATAGCTACGTCTGGTTGCCCAACACAGAGGTGGTGTGATTCGGCCAGGCATTTGCTGCATGCTATGACGACGTTACCTAGCGATGAGCATGTTGGATTAACAACTCCCAGTGTTGTTTAGTTGTAGGGCGCCACTGGGTTGTATACTCCCAGAAGTATGATTTAGTATCGTCGGGGAGAAGGTATTTTCTTCCTCCGAATAATGTTGGCCCCGCGTTGCGGCCGCCAAATGACGTAGGGTCAGGTTGTGAGAAGATGAGTTGAGGTGTAGGGAACGTGAGGTAGTTGTAACCGAGCCGGGAGGCGACTGGTAAATTACGATAGAGGAAAGAATTTCGATTCGGGAAGGATGTGTGGCTTTTTGTCGCGGAATGGTGGCAAGTTATAGGGTTTTTTCGAGGAGTGATTTACAGGACAACATACATCGGGGCTCTAGGATCGCCAGGAGCTGGGTTACGGAGATAGACAAGGAGAATTGGTATGTGGATCAAGCGAGGGAAGGAGTAGGAGATCTCGGCTGAGATCCGCTTGGAGCGTGATTTCCTCCTGGCCTTCCGACGGTTGATACGTCGCTCTCGGTTGGTTTTGGGCATGAGAATTGCGGTACGGGAACAAAATGTGTGATGGAATGACAGGTGACGCTGGCCCTGAAAAGGACCAGTTGCTATAAGAAAGGTAGGCGGACTAAAGATGTCGCTGGCCCTGAAAAGGACCTGTTGGTCTAAAGTGAGGATAGGAGCGGAAGGACGAGAGTTGATGAAATGTTAATAAAATAACCGAATATAGAAGTGAGCTGGCCCTGAAAAGGTCCAGTTGGACTTAGGTTAGGTGTTTGGAGATAGGATATTAACTGGCCTCTGCGATGGAGGTCCACCCACTTAACGCCGGCGCCAATACACCTACAATTTCCTTTTCAGGAGGCGACAGCGGGGGAGCAAGATGCTGCCGTTGCCGGGATTTCTCCCTTTAATTTCCCGTAGGGGAGGCAACGGGGCGATTCTTGAAGAGGCGTCGGTCGGTGCAGCGAAGAGAAGGTGAGGAGTGAAGATGAGGTGTTGAAGTAAAGAAAAACGTGTAAGGGTTAGAACAGGTTGGTACAGGCAGTTGGCACGGAGTTGGCAGCAAGTAGAAAACAGTGAGTAGCGCATATAGAATCAAGATGTGGCTGGAACGTTCCAGGTTAACAAGTGATGATTTTGTCAAGGTCAAGGTCAAGGTCAGAATGGCGAGGACTAGGTCCTCTATGAATGACAGCTTCTGTATAAATACATTTGCTGCAAATGAATATAAAACATAATAATGAATTTAAATTGACTGTTTTATGGATTGAAGTTATAATTTTGAATAGTTTAACATTTTTAAATTTAGAAAAAGGGGAAACGAAGATAGGACTTCGTTTCTCATAATGTCAATAAAATTTTTTATTTTAATCTATTTATCTTTTGGATGATATGGCTTGGATTTTATTTGGTCTGAATATGGTTTTTATTTATGTTATGGGGGATCGACCACCAGACACAGGGGTCGTTTTCTCCTTTCGTGTAAGGGTTAGAACAGGTTGGTACAGGCAGTTGCCACGGAGTTGGCAGCAAGTAGACAAACAGAGAATAGATTGTAGCATGTAGTATGAAGATGAGACTGGAAGGTGTCCAGGTTAACAAGTGAAGATTTTGTCTCTGAAACATGAGTACTTATACAATTTCTAGCTTGCCTAGGATTGGTTGGTTCCTAGACAATGAGCTGTCCATTGTTCTCCCGAGAAGCGAACCAATCCCGACGTGAGGTTGGTTCGGAATTGTGTCGCGGATTGCCATTGTTGTGGCCGCGGAATTTTAATTGCTCGACGTGAGCTGTCGGCCAATCAGAGACGAGTAGCGAGTGCGGGTCTTGTATTGTGAGATTGGCCGATGTAGAGCCGTTTAAGGCCGGGGAATTGATGTTTGTTGTGTTGGCTGAGTGTTGGCAGGTAGATTGTGGGAAACTAGTCGGGTGAACTAGTTCCCTTGGTGGTGACGTAAAAACTGTTCGACAGTAAGGGAGATGTAGATGTTTGGTTGGCCCAGGGTTTCCGGCACAGAGGTCCGGGAGAAGTGCGGGGAAGTGTTTAGTGTTTGGTGTGACCAAACAATGAGAAGTGTTGGGTTGAGTGGGTCGGGTAAATTAGTTCCAATGTAAAGGGCGATGGCAAGTCTCCCCTCACTTGTGGAACTGATTTACCCTAGTGAGTTGTTCCGTGGTTTGAGAGTTTTGGTGGGTATGTGTGTAGTATACCAGCAGAAAGAGGTTACCCAAAGAAAACAAAATTAACCTTCATTTATTGTTGTATTGAAATTAAATCTAACAATACAGTGAGAGAAAAAATACAATGTTTTATAAAATTTCAGGTTTTTCAAAAACCATAATTGAGACATATAGAAATATTTAACAATTCAGTTTTTCAAAAAGCACAAATTGACATGAAATGGTAAAGATAGAGAAAAATATATTTAATACATACATACATAATAGCAAAATTTAATAGGTTTTTCAAAAACCAAATTAACATGACACAAAAATACTTGATTTACATAACATGTATGAGACAAGAGGATTACATATGTGGATTTTTCAAAAATCACATATATTTATAAATGCAACAGGACAGAGACAAACAAAATAACATCACAAGTAAATATCTAAGTCTATATAATTCTTACAGTCTAAAAAATTTTCAATTGTCTATATATTGTTTTTGGGCCCATAGGCATAGTTGGGGGGGGGGTTTAAAACAAATACACAAATTGTTTATATTACAAGACAAAAAATATGTATAGTCATTTATTGTTTATTTAAAGGGGGGGCAAAAGTCGCGGCACTACACTCACTTGTTTCTGGTGATGACTGCGGGTCTGTGTCCTGGGCTTCCTTAACCTTATTAAACAACGTTCGGGGCTCCGTCTGGTAGATGGCTGGTTCTCCGGCTTCCTGTGTGTCCTCCTTTACTGTAGGGGGCAGTAGTCTCTCTTAGTGGCCAGTATCTTCCGGGGTGGTTTCCTCCTGCGGTTGTTTTGACAAGGCGTCGGGTAGCTCGTTGGTTCGTCCGGGGCAGTGATCTATGCTGTAGGTGTATTCTTGTAGAAGAAGCGTCCAAATGTGAGTTTGGACTGGTGGTCCCGCATCTGGTGTAGCCAGGTGAGGCTTTTTTTGTCCGTCCGGAGCACGAAGGACTTATCTTCCAGATAAGCACTGTAGCGTTTGATGGCCCACACAACAGCGAGACACCCTGCTCGTTGCTGTGGTAACGTTGCTCCGTCGGGGTGAACTTAGCGCTGGCGGAGCTGATGATGCGGCTCTCCTTCTGCGGGCTTTCTTGGTAGAGCACTGCGCCCATTCCTTTCTTGCTGGCATCGGTCTGTAGAACGAACGGCAGGTCTTCGGAGGGGCGGTGGAGAAGCAGGGGTCTCCTCAGGACATCTTTGGTCTGATGGAAGGCGGTGTCGGCTTCAAGGGTCCTTTTGAAGGGCTTTTCGGAGGCGATGGTGTCTTTAATTGGGGCAGTGGTCTATGCAAAGCGTGGTACGTTTTCTCTGAGCCAGTTACAGATGCCCACGAATTGTCGGGCCTCTTTCCGTGTCTTCGGTGGGACGGCTCCCTGAATGGCCAAGACGTGATGTTCCTGAGGTTGATTCACCGTGCTGGTGATGGTGTGACCGAGGTAGTACAGGGTCGCCTTCACGATGCTACATTTCTCCAGGTGGCAAGTCAGTCCGTGGCGTTCTAGCTCCTTTAGAACGCGGTCCACGTGGTGGCGGTGGCTGTCCCAGTCCTGGGAGAAGATGATGATGTCGTCGAGATAGGCGATGCAGGCGTCTCGGTCACAGTGGGGTGGGAGTTTCTCCGTCATGAGGCGCGGAAACGTGCTAGTGGCGTTTTTCAACCCGAATGGCATGACGGTGAATTGGTAATGGCGTCCCTCCGGGGTGGTAAAGGCGGTGTAGCGTTTGGAGGTCTCTTCCATGGGGATCTGCCAATAGCCGCTCTTAAGGTCCAGCGTGGTGAACACCTTAGCACTGCAGATGTCCTTCAAGGCCTGGTGAATGACGGGAAGATTCTGCGGTGCAATGATGGTCCGCTCGTTCAGGCGTCGATAATCTATGCAGAATCTGGGCTGGCCGTCCTTCTTCTTCACGAGTACGATCGGCGAGCTGTAGGGCGAAGTTGAAGGCTCGATGATTTTGGCGGAGAGCATCTCCTGGATCTGGTCGGCGATCACTTTTCTTTTCTGCGGCGAACATCGGTAGGGCGTCTGGCGGATGGGCGTGTTGTTCCGTAGCTGGATCTCAAGGCGGAGGCTGCTGGTTCTTCGGAGGAGTCCGTCTACGTGGAAGGCTGCGGCATGGCGTTGGAGCATGGTGGTGAATGGTCCCTCCTGGTCTTTCGGAAGTCCGTGGTCGACTCGTTCCATGGTGATGGCGGGCACTGTCCTCTTCTGCGGTGCAGTGGTGGTCCACGACAGGCTGAGCCGATCTTGTAGTCCGAAGGTCAAAGTTCCGATGTTGAAATCGCAGACTGCGTGCTGGTCCTTGAGCCAGGGGTACCCAAGGAGGGCTGGTTCCTGTAGGGTCTCTGCGACGAGGAAGTTCGACGGCATCTGCTGTCCCTGGAGGTTGATGTTTAAGCTGACTTCTCCTCGGATTGCGGACTGCATCTTGGACTGCCAGGCGGGTGGTTGAAGGAGCTTCTAGGAGACGGGCGTCGGGGTTCAATTGGTCCGTTCGGATGAAGTTTTGGCTAGCAGCGGAGTCGACTAGCGCCAGGATGGTTCTCTGGCCGATCTTGAGGTGTATCCTCGGCAGTCGGCTTCCTGGTGTCGCGTTGCAGGTTGCGCCTCCTTCTACTTCGGGGCAGGCTTCGGCACTCCTCCTGTCCCTCTACAGTTTTCCGCTGTTTCGGCTTGTCTTCTTTTCAGCACAGGGCACTCCCGGTGAAAATAGTACTCCGGGCATTACCGGCACTTGGGGTCTCTAGCTGGTTGAGTTGGTGGTGTTGGTCTGGCAGCGGCAGACGGGATGGCTTTTACTTCAAAGTAAAATATAACTACAAGTTGGTTGTACTATACAAAAAAATCATATAAAAACGTACTCACCAAACACATATACAGTCAAGAACACTCTTCATAACTTCGAAACCCCCTCAAGCAACCAAAACAAACTACAGTACTCAGAACGGTTGATATGAAATAATGGTATATTGATAGAATAAAGTTGAACACAAATGTTCGATAATTACTGATTGTTAATAAATGAATTTATTACTTACTAGTTTTGAGTACTGGAGGACCAGAAAATTTGAGTTTACCTTCCTTGAGGTTGTCGTTGTAGTGTGCCAATGAACGATTCCACTTCTGTGTACTATCTTGCCTGTACTTCTTGCAATCACTTCACACGGACCGTACTTGAAACTTTATAAGATATAAAATGTTTAAAAAGAGAAACATAAAAGTATTTGAGGTAAAAAGTAAATGAATCTGAGGTAGCCGGAACTTAAGTCCATGAGTAAAGGCTGAGGGAATAGAAGAGATGGAAAGAGAGTGACCAAAATGTGTACAGGTATAAGTGAAAGTGGTTGTGGGATCGAACCCAATTTAGAATTTGAGAATTGTCGTTGGTACTATTTGGAAATCATTATAAAGATACATTTATATTTCTATATATTAACAAATACAAAGTGCGGAGATTGAAGAGCACAATGGGGAGATGTTGACGGTGGGTGTCATCTTCGAGATGGTGGCGAAGGCCTACCTTGATACCCTGATTCCTACGCTCCGTAGGGTTGACACGAGGGCATTATAACGGAGTTGTCAAGTGGATCGCTTGATGGCGCCCGCAGAACTTAGTCCACTCCTGACTTGTGAACTGGGGACCATTGTCCGATAGGATGGCTCTAGGGTATCCCCACCTAGGAAAGAACTGCTGAAGCGTGGCGCTGATCCGATGAACGTCCGAGCTGTGGAGGGTGTAGCCCTCGGTCTACCGAGGAAAAAGTTCAGTGACCACTAAGATGAAACTCTTCCGGTTGCTGGTCATTGGGTATGGTCCCACCAGGTCCAGAGCAATGGTGTCGAAGGGTAAGCTAGGTTGTTGCGGCCGTAGTGGTGGTTGGCTATGGTGCCGACTTGACTTGAGCCATGAGCATAGTAGGCATTGTTGAACGTAGTACTTGCGGTTGGTGGCCCATGTGTAATGTTGTTCAATGGCTCTCAACGTCTCGTCGTGTCCAGGGTGACCAGCAGTTTGACTGTCGTGGTAAGACCACAAGATGCGTGGTTGACAGTACGGGGAACCAGTAGCAGCCATAAGTTGGGTTTAGAGGGGTAAGCTTTCCAAACGCCTTTGGAGTCTTCCCTGAAACCATTCAGGAAGGTGAGGTCACCAGGTGTGTGGCGTGGTGCCAGCTTGTTGTTGACGCGTTGTAGCCTCCCGCGTATCCTGTGGATCTTATTGTCGTCTTGATATACTTCGCATACCTCGTCGAACATTGTCCTCCGTTGGATCTGTAGAATAGCCGGTTCGTCGATGATTTTTCTCTCATCTTTTACATTAGGACTCCTCCGAAGAAAATTAGCCCCACGTTGCGGCCGCCAAATAATGTAGTGTAGTGGTTGGTGTAGATGATGTTGGATCAACGTTGGTCGCCAAATGATGTTGAGTCAGGTTGGTGACTGAAGTGGTGCTGTTTAGGGATCTGATCTGATATATTGACGAGGTTCCTTCCTCTATTTTTGACAACGTCTGGAAATTCCACTAACTGTTCGAGGGATTCGGTTCAAGGACGTTAAGTTGGTATGAGTTGGAGGTGGTGATTTATATTATAGCTTGACATGAGTAATGTGTGGATGTTTTAAAAGGAGTTTGGTTTGGTCGGATTAGGGATGTTTATGGTTTATAGAAGAAGGTCAATTAGCGTTCTCGGTCTTGTAAATTTATATTCTGGAGGTCCTTTTTTGGAAAAGATATTGTTGATGTGGTCGAAACTAGTGGATGCATCTTTGTTGAATAATTTTTGGGAGAGGGAAAGAATGAAGTCTGATATGCTTGGTGTGCCGAGTGAGGTCCTAATTACGTCATTTCTGACAAACCATGGAGATTTTGAAATTTGCCGTAGGGTCTTTGACTGAAACGCCTCCATGCGCGACTTGCTGGTTTTTGATAGCAAGGGCCACCAAGCTGGAGCTGCATATGTTATGACTGATCGGATGAGCATCAGGTAGAGGAGGAGCTTTGTCCGAAAGGTTAGGGGGCTGTGTTGGTTTAACATTGCTGGAGTTTCGAACTAAGGCCCGTTGCCTGGCCAAGTCGAGCAGCGAGGTGTTTTTTTCAGCAACGGCTTGCTGTCCAGGATTACTCCAAGATACTTTAACGACTTCGTTCAGGCAATTAGGCGGTGGTTCAGCATTATTGGTGTCATGTTGGTCTTTTTGCCGAAACAAATGGCTTGAGACTTTTCCGTGTTTATAGATATACGCCACTTTCGAAGCCAGGGTGAGAGATGTTGAAGTTGTTGCTGGAGAGTTACGGTTGCCAGTTTGATGCTCATGAAGGTTCATTGGAACATCGCGTCGTCCGCAAACAGGGATAGCGTGATTCGACGAATGGTGGGAATATTGTTTATGTTGTATATTAAAATAGAGAAGAGCACCTAGCACCGAACCTTGGGGAACGCCGGCAAGGATAGATCTCGGTCGGGAGAAGGAACCATAGACAATTATTTGAAAGATACGATCCTGGTCTAAGAGATCTGGTCTAAGGAGCGCAACAGTAGATAGTGGTAAGAGGGTAAACGAGAGTTTGAAGACCAAGCCAGGGTGCCGCACCTTACCGAAGGCTTTGCTGAAGTCTAGTAGAGCCGCTGTTGTGTATAGGTGCTTATTGGTGGCATCGACAAGATTGGTGACGACTCGGACGAGTAGAAGCGTAGTGGAGTGGTCTCTTTTGAAGCCGAATTGTTCGTGGCGGATGAAATTTGACATTAGGGGAAAAATGAACTTGAGAAGAAGGCGTTCGAAGTGCGGGCAGAAGTGATATTGGTCTGTGATTTTCGGGGTTTATGAGAGATTTCTTTGGCTTAGGTATTAAAATAACTTCTGCTTTCTTCCAGCAGGATGGAAAATGAGAGCACTGTTAAAAATGGAAGATAGGTAAGGTAGGGCGGAAGGCGGGGGATGTTGAAGCGCTGAAGCTCCAATCATGTCGATGCCAGGTGCTTTCTTATTCTTAAGGCGGCCAATATCATTTGCAACTTGGGACTTCTCGATTTGGAATGTGTTTTCAGGTGGCGGAAAGGAGAACAGTTCTTTCAGATGTCCTTCGACCAAGTTTGTATGCGCAGCGTCGCTGTTTATATGGGGTGAGAATTGTTGTTCCATGAAGTGAGAAAATACTTCTGCTTTTTCTGCCTAAGCGTAGACGAGTCGGTTTACAGTGCGAAGCGGGTAGCCTTTACGTTTCTCACCGGTTAATGATTTCGCTACCTCCCAAACTATTCGTTCTTGGACGTCTAGAGAGAGGAGATATGCTTCCCAGGTGTCTTGACTGTGGACTTGTAGCAGATTTTTAACTAGTACAGATTGTTTATAGTGGAGTCGTATAAAGGTCGGAGATCGAGTCGTTTGCCAAAGCCGGCGAAAGCGTCTCTTCTGTTGGAGCTCATGTTTTATGTATGTTGGGAGGTCTGCGCTTTTTGTTAGGAGGAACTGTTTTGGAGTTGTTGAGGATAGCTGTTGTTATGTTTCGCTGGAGAATCTCTATGTGGTTTTCTAGTTTAGGTATGGAGTGGATGGAAGGTGGGGTGCAGTCCTGTCCTGGGAGAATGATTTACAGTCAATCCTTTTGGTACTAGTGTAGAGGATGATGGTAACTGAAGGAGAGTTGATGGTTATAATAACAAGGTTGTGATCGGAGAACAGGTCGGCCACTTAGGTGATTGAAATTGTGTCTACCAAGTCCTTGTAGAGGGCTATGTCTAGAACATCAGGTGAGTGAATTCTGTTGGTCGGGATACGTGTAGGCTCTTCTGGTCCTATGGCTGTTATATTTGGGTGGAGTTGAAGATATCAATACAGCCGATTTCCATTGCTGTTCCTAATGGTGCTGTTCCAAGACGGATGTTTAGAACTTAGGTCACCCTCTACCAGAGTTGGCTAGGAGGATTCGAAGAGGCCGTCAAAGTCGTCAGTGGACTTTTGCAGTTGTTGGATCGTATGAAGATGTCAGGATCAGTTCATAAGTTCCATGCTGTATTTTAATGGCAGTGGTTTCTATTGAATGTGTGTAAGCCTGCAGTGGACAAATATATATGTGCCCCCGGCAGGAGATCTGCGTGTTGACGTGTTGCGGTTTGTTCTGTAAGTTGTGTACGATGGGATGTTGTACGGTGAGTTGTCGTGAAAGCGAGTATCTTGGACCAGTATGACGTCAACATTTTACTCGGACGTAAATACAGCGAGTTCCTGCTTGCGACCATTGAGACAGTTGGCATATCACGTTACTATGGTCAGAGGTCTATTCATCGTTGATCATAAGGACTGTTAGTGACGAGATTATGGCTGTGATGATAGACTTTACGTCTTTTGCTGCAAGAAGCTTGGGAATCAATGATTCCACCCAGGCGACAATTTTTTTCGGACTAATTTCCGAGTCATTGCTGGATGCACGGTCAGTTTCGGTCGATGTATCAGGGTGTATCCTTCTGTCCAGCGGGTAAATAGGTCCGTGAAAACCAGGATGAAGCGCTTCCGATTATTGGACATCGGATAGGGTCCCTTCAAGTCCAAGGCAATGGTGTCAAATGGGTGTTGTGGCTGGTGTGGACGTTGCGGTGGCTGGTTCTTATTGGGCTGGATTTTACGAAAGAACATAGAAGGCACTGTTTTACATAGCGCTCTACGTCCTTACAAATGGTGGCCCACGTATAGTGTGATTGAACGGCTCTGATGGTGTCGTCGCATCCAGGGTGTCCAGAGGTGGGTAGGTAGTGGTAATTGTGCAGGAGTAAGGGCTGATGGTTTTGGGGATCTAATAGAAGCCCTTGGTTCGGTCGGAAAGGGTAGGATTTCCATGATCTGCCGGCGTCTTCTCGGAAATGGCTGAGGAAGGTGATGTCACCCGGTGTGCGGCGAGAAGCAGGTTTGTTGGTCACACGTTGCAGTCGGCCTCGGATCCTCCGGATCTCGGCGTCTTCTACATGAGCTTCGCAAACTTCGTCGAATAGAGTCCGTGGCTCAATCTGCAGGAGGGCCGGTTAGTCGGGATTACTGGGTTCCTCCTTTACAATAGGGGGAGTAATCGCTCGTAGTCGTCGGCGTGCTCTGGAGAGGGCTTGTCTTCAAAGTCTCGGGAGAGAGCGTCTGGCAGTTGGTTGAGACGGCCTGGACAATGTTCAACGATGTAGGCGTAATCCTGCAACATTAGTAACCAACGATATAGCTTGGATTTATCGTCCTTCATTTTGTTAAGCCACAGCAGGCTCCGGTTGTCCGTGCGGAGACGAAACGTCCTATCTTCTAGATAGGGGCGGTACCACCGGATGACCCAAACAACGGCTACGCACTCCTGCTTGTTGCTCTGGTAGCGCTGCTCGGCTGGAGTGAATTTCGCACTGGCATATGAAATTATGTGGCAGTCCTGAGTAGGGGTTTCTTGATAGAGAACGGCTCCCATCCCGATCAGACTGGCGTCAGTTTGCAAGACATATGACATGTCTTCGTCCGGGCGATGTAGCATGGGAGGGTTCTCTAGAGCGGATTTTGTACCAAGGAAAGCGGTTTCAGCAGCTTCCGTTCATTTGAAGGCCTTGGTGGCGGCGATGGTGTCAGTGATGGGGGCGATGGTCTCCCTGAAGTTTGGGACGTACTCGCAGAGCCAGTTACGGATTCCGACGAACTGTCGGGCTTCCTTCCGGGTCTTTGGGAAGCTGGCATGTTGTATTGCTCTCACGTGATATCCTTGCGGTTGATTCCCGGCGCTAGTTATTGTGTGGCCGTGGTAGTCCTACTCAATTTTCCCGACGAAACATTTGCCAAGGTGGCAGGTGAACCCATGAATCTGGAGTGTTTCTAAGACCCGCTCAACGTGGCGTTGGTGGCTAGTCCAGTCCTTGGAGAACACGATGATATCGTCGAGATAAGCAATAACTGACTGGGACATTAACCGCTGAAAAGTACTTGGACCGTTTTTTAGTCCGAGGGGCTAACGCGGAACTGAAAATGACCACCGTCAGGTGTGCTGGAGGCAGTGTAGGGTTTTGAGTTGTCGTCCATGGGGATCTGCCAGTAACCGCTTTTAAGGTCCAGTGTGGTGAAGATGCTGGCTTGGCCGATGTCCTAGAGGGCTTGGTGGATCACCGGTATATTTTGTGGAGCGCCGACCGTTATTTCGTTTAACTATAGTCCATACAGAACCGGGGTTGTAAGTCCATCTTTTCCTCTGTGACGATCAGAGAACTGTAGGAAGAGGTTGACGGTTCTTTTATGCCGGCGATGAGCATCTCCCTAACTTGCTCGCGGATCAGCTGTTTCTTCTTTTGTGTGCACCGGTAAGGAGGTAGGTAGAATGGAGTGGAGGTGGTGAGTTGGATGGAGTGCTTGGTGCTGCGGGTTCGTCCAAGGGCTTTTACCCTTGTTCGTGATCCGTGGGCAGTCCATGTCGGAGTTGAGTCCCGTCTATGGAAGGCTGTCGGGGCTTCTGGGGCGCTGTGGTGGTCCAAATAAGTGTCCTACGTTCTTCTCTGTCAAAGGTGAGGCTGCCCCCGGCGAAGTCACAGATGGCGTGCTGGGTAGCCCAGGATGACGGCTTCTGCCAGCTGCTCAGCTACCAGGAACTCCGTATCGTGTCATTGGCCCATTATCTCGATTGGGAGTCTAAGGCGTCCACGGATTTGAAGCGTGGTCCGCATGAAGTTTGCACTAGCAGCGGAGTCCACTAGGGCAGTTGTGGGAAGAGGTAGGTTGTGGGAAGGTGTCTTCGATTTCGCCGAGGTCTATTTGCTGGCAGGTCCCTAGGTAGTATTGCCTGTCCGTCGCCAGTTTCAGCTGTCTCCCTGCGGTTCTTCAATATGGGGCAGTCGCTGTGTTATGATAGTTCGGACAGTAACGGCACTTAGAGTCCCTGTTTGGTGTTGATTCGTCAGTCGGGGGTTTCGCAGCAAACCGACGAGGTGGTCGGTATACCGGCTTCTCCTCGGTCTTTGTAGGTCGTCGGGCGCTAGCTTGTTCTTCTCCCAGGTCCTTTTCGATGGCGCTGGCTCCGGCCATCAGGTCGGTGGTGTCGGTGCAGTTTGCGCCTCGTGACCTGGATTTCAGTGCCGGTTGTAGCAGCTCGACTATGTTGTTGGCTGATGCGACTCTGCGGCTTGCGGCACCAGCCGAGTCATCAGACGCGTTTTTCGTAGTAGGAACGCGTCTACTGACTCTTCTGGCCGTTGTTTCCTTCCGTAGAGTTCAGCCTGTATTTCCGCCAACACGGCAGGGGAGTTGAACTGAGATAACAATCGTTGCCGAAACTCTTCCCAAGCCAGACCCATGTCGGAGTAGCGACTGTACCAGCTTTACGCGATAAGGCTGCAGATGAATCTCACA
Organism: Aphrophora alni; assembly: GCA_963513935.1. NCBI lineage: Eukaryota > Metazoa > Arthropoda > Insecta > Hemiptera > Aphrophoridae > Aphrophora > Aphrophora alni. The sequence goes on from OY740777.1 coordinate 25,712,262, forward strand.
GAGCAGGATGAGATCTGCGTCTGTCTCAGTGGCAAAGTAGTGAAGGTCGTTGCGTTTGGAGATAACCCCATTCGCATTCCAGACCACTACTTTGAGGTCCTTACTCATGACTGAGCAGCTTCTGGAGGCTCGTTAATACTGCTGTAAGCAGCTCTGCAGGGCTTTTGTTCACGCTGCCTAAAATCAAAGGTATTAGTTCAGCAATCCATGCTGTTAGCTGGGTATTGGAAATCCCAGCTGGACCGGTGGAGGGGGTGACCACAGTTGTGCCACCAGGGGCAGTCGCCTAACGCACTTGCGTTGGGCGCTGGGGCCTTGGTGGCACTATGGCTGGTATAGCAGACGATTTAGTGTCAGCAGCAGCGTCAATATCGCTCTCATCAGCGTCTGAAACAGACAAGACTACGGGGGCCTCCTTACGACGGCGAGGTCTCTTCCGGCCTGCCCTGGCAGGGGCTTCAGACTGCGGCCTCTTAGGCGCGGCAACAGCAGCAGCGTAAGACAGGGTACCTGGAACAGTCACAGAAACAGGTACAGGAGGCAATGGCTGGTCGGCCGGGGCTGTGGTCAAAGGCACCGGGGCCGACCGAGCAGACGGAAAGGCGGGGGCCATGTGGGCAGCCCTGGGCTTAGGCACAGGACCGCCTTGCCGGCCCCCAAAGGAGGCAGCAACACCCCGAACGCGACGCAGGGTGGTGGCGGGCCGAGGCCCGACCCCTCCCGGTCGTCCCCCGGTCGGTGCACTGCGTCGTTTCCGAGCCAGCTCCGCCTGTTTGTGCGCCTGGCAGCCCTTCCAGCTTGCTACGTGTCTCCCACCGCAGTTGCAGCACTTCGCTGCCGACTCCTTGTTCGCTGGGCAGTCTCGGCCTCTGTGTGCCCCCGCACACTTGAGGCATCTGGAAGCCAAACCGCAGTTTACTGAAGGGTGCCCAAACCTCTGATAGTTGTAGCACTGGGCTACCCCTTTCGCAGGTGTGAACTCCGTCACTTCGACTTGCAGTCCCAAAAGCACCTGTAACCTAAAGATGTCTGCAAACTTGCCGACTCTTTTCAATTTAAATAAGAAGGTGTTGCTGGGGGCCTGTTGCCCCCACTCGCCTGCCTCGTCAGCATCTGGACCACATTGGGCGTAAACCCCAGGTCCCGCAGCTCATCTATGATGTCATCTGCTGCTGTAGAGTGGTGAAGGCCACGAATTGTGACCTTCACCTTCATCTTGCCTAGGATTGGTTTGCTCCTAGACAATAAGCTGTCCATTGTTAAGTTTCCTGAGAAGCGAACCAATCTCGACGTGCGATGTGTGTGAGGTTGGTTCGAAGTTTTGTCACGGATTGCCATTGTTGTGGTCGCGGAATTTTAGATGCTCGACGTGAGCTGTCAACCAATCAGAGACTAGTAGCGAGTGCGGGGCTTGTAATGTGGAGATTGGCCGAAGCAGAGCCGTTTAAGGCCTGTTAATTGATGCCTGTGAGTGTTGGCAGGGTTTGTAGATTGTGGGAAACTAGTCGGGTGAACTAGTTCCCTTGGTGGTGACGTTAACAGCTTCTGGTCTCTGGTCGTTAGGGGGATGACGGCGCTGGCAGTGTAACCCATGTCTTCTAACTTCGCCTTAATTTCATCTTGATTGGTGTTATGTGGGATACCTCTAAAAACAACTTTCAACTCTCGTTCTTCAGAAGGCCCGAACGTGTGGAACGCCTGATTTTGTTTCCTTCAGCAAGCGCTGGGCGGCTCTATAGTCGCCTACGGATCCCATGTAGATACGAAACAGTTTCCCCTGGCAGTTAACATTTAGCTCGCTTTTTGGGTTAATATGATCTCCTTAAGCAGGTGGATCCGATTTGGCGGCGGTTCAAGGACTATCGGCGGATTTTTTGGCGATCGTTGGAGCATTACTCGCGTCCATTTAACTTCCTGGTTGTGAGGCGTCTTTCCCCAGCTGATTTGGTTTTGACCTTGACCATCTGGTCTGATTTCCGTCTTTTTAAAGATTTTTTTATGGACTGGCATCAAACCGTTGTTGTCCATCTTGGCTTCATTGTCAGGAGCTGGGCTAAGAGGGCAGTCCGTGGTGATTGTGTGGTTATTATTGGAAAAAGTCGGCATTAGTAGATCTGCGTTACAGATGCTTCATTTACGGTGACTCCACCTGCGATGTTATCATCTACGAAGATTTGATTACGTAGAATCTCTGCAGCTGCAAAGTAGGAATCACCTTCATCTATGACGAGCTGATGTAAAGTCCGAATGGCGATGTAGGGAGAACAATTCACTCCATAAGTCACTGTGGTGAGTTTGAAAGTTGAAAGAGGTTGATCAGGACTATCACGCCAAATTATCAGTTGATAGCACTGGTCTTCAGGGTGCATTCGTATCTGTCGATACATTTGACGAATGTCACAAGAGAACACAACATTATAAATCCGAAAGATGAGCAACAAATCGCAAATGTTAGTCTGCATCTTTCTTCCGGTGAGAAGAATATTATTGAGAGAGAAACCGTTAGAGGTTTTAGAACTGGAATTGAACACAGTGCGCAAATGAGTAGTTCTACTGAATTATTTTAAAACCCCGTTGTGAGGGAGGAAGTAGTGAAGATCAGTTAGGTTAGTGTTGTTCGCGACTTCGATGTGACCTGAAATGAAATATTCAGACATAAAATCTGAGTAGAGCACTTTAAATTCAGGTTGCGCCTTGAACCTTTGCTCTAAAGAATGAAGTCTCTGTTCGGCTGTTAACCTCGAGAGGCCCAGAACGGGGTGTTCTTTCTTAAATAGTAGTGGACACAATAACGGTCAGATTGGTCCCGAGAATGAGTGGATAGAAATGTTCTTCACATAGCCTGTCTTCTTCAGACTATTTTTTCATCATAGGGGGCTCTTCTATCTGCCAGAATCTTTGCAACGAGTTGTGTAAGTCGATGTCATAACAGATAAGAGCGTTGCTGACATCTGAGAGGTGACAGTAGAACCAGTATAAGGTACGCAAGGCGCTTCACCCATGACTAAATATCCAAAGTGCGATCCTATCACATTTGGTAGGCCAGGGCCTCGGTGGTGGGCTATCTGGGTAAATATTAGTGGTAATATAGAGGCACCCAGGAGAACGTCTATGCCTCCTGGCATGTGGAATGTAGGATCATCCAAAATGTATGGTCGGACTTTATTAAAGACATCAGGCGCAATTGAAACACGAGGCAAGTCTACACATATTTTGTTAAGAATGAGAAAGTCTTGATTCTTAGAGATCATTTTTCCCATTTAGAGTCTCAGTGTTGAGATATGATTAGCCCTTAGAGCGGGTTACAGCTTGAGAAAGTCCTGCAATGACCTGAGAAAATTTTGTTGCGGGAGCACATAACAACTGAGCTGCTCACTCAGTAAGAAAACAGGACTGACTGTCAGAGTAAGCGAAAGCACGGAATAACTGTGTAATTCTTCTGGCAGAGGTGAGTTTCACAAGCAGAGTGCCTAATAAGACTGTTGTGAAGCGCTGAGTAAAACGGCTTTTGTCTTGACATGTTAGAGTATTGTATTACTGCGTTTATTTCCATCAGTGTGGAGGTCATTAGAGAGAGCTTGTGATTTCCAATGGGACCACTTTTGAATTTAGAAAATTGGTTTTTTGACATTTAGCCATGGCTTGACTGCAGAGGCAGGTTTTAAGAAAGGTGCAGATTGCAAAAAAGCGTTTTCAATCTCGTTACAATCTTGATTGGGGAATATTATTATGTCTGCGATGTCAGGTAAGACGGGGCCATCCTCACCTTAAACGGTGGGATTGGAGGAACGGAATTGTTCGAACCTTTTCTGAGGTCGTTGTCCATTTTTCTAACAACCATAGCCGATAGAAGTGGGTTATTTTGGGTTATGTCCAGTTTTAACCCTTTGAGAGCTTGAATGTTTTCATTGTATGAGTTGACAAATTTTCTCATTTGTTTTGGAGAATGATTTACAAGAAGGTAAGTCAAAAATTTGATTTAGGTGAAGAGTAACGAGTCTCCTTGGAGAGTGGTAACGCTCTTTCAGGAGGTCGTAAGCCACTGTGTAATTAGAGTCGGAAATAGGTAGAGATTTGACCAAATTTAAAGCATCACCCGAGAGTACGCTTAATAAGTATTGAAACTTCGTACTGAGAGACAAAGAAGAGTCTTTATTTATGTTCGATTCAAAAAATTGATGAAAGACACCCATTCTAGGGAGTCACCACTAAAACGTCTTAATTCGAGCTTAGGTAAGCGAACCACTTACTTTTGCACAAGGGCACGTTCACTGTTACTCTTGGATTGTATTTTGCTTTGAAATGAGGTTAGGGTAGAATAAATATAAACCACTAACTCATCTGCATTATTAAGAGAAGCGTAATACCTCAGGATCACTAACCAATTTAAGCTCCAGGTAAATGTCTAAAGCATCAGAAAATTCTTGGCGAATCTTAGTGACAGATTTTGTGCGCACGACGAATTTTTGAAGAAAATCCTTGTCAGAAGTTTTTTTTGTAAGATCAAAAATCATTCGAATCTGTGAGATTGCTCATTTGAATCTCCATTATTGCTTTCACAACTGCAAGTGATTTTGCCATTTTACAAAGTTAATTCACCGAAAGACACTAAATTAATTTATTTATCTTGAAAACACACTAAACACATTAAAATAAAATGAACTTATCTTTTTAAACAAAATAAGAGGTTTATTTCAAACATAGGCCCTCAACTTAAGTAAATATGGTGTAGGCTATAAATGTACAATAGAAAGTCAAAATAAGCAAAAATAAATTAAACATAAAGTATTTACAATGAAAACCTGAATAGACCCTTTTATGGTAATGACTTGAGGAATGTCAATAATATTATTTAATTTGAACACTTTCTAAACTTTCTCCTTTTATGACCTAGTTTCTGAAAGTAACTAAAATAGGTATAATCTATTGAGATAACATATGAGCATGTAGTTAAATACAAAGGTCAAAATATTTAAAAGCCAGGTTTTGTGTACACACTAAGTGAAAGTATTAAATTTACAATATTATTTCCATTAAAAGTTTCATTTTATTGGAGATCCATATTAAACTAAAATAATACTAATCGACAATTCTTAAAATAGAAAATGAAAGTGAACAAGTTAACTGTTTGTACTGTAGCGTGGTGAAAGTTAGAGAAAACAACTCTAAAGTGAAAGTTGATCGTAAGCAATGGTTTATTTAAACAGAGTTTAGAACAAAAAATAATAAAACAGCGGCATTAAACTAACTGTTTTGATAGCCTGGGTTTTTATCTTACGTCAAGTTAATGAATAACTAGATCCAGCCCGGATGACCAAAAAATGTTTGATAATTATTGATTGTTAATGTATGCATTTATTACTTACTAGTTTTGAGTACCGGAGGACCAGAGTGGTTGAGTTTACCTTCCTTGAGGTTGTCGTTGTAGTGTGCCAACGAACGGTTCCACTTCTGATGTGTAGTAACTGGCCAGTACTTCTTCTTGCAATCACTTCACACCAACCGCACTTGACACTTTACAAGATATAAAATGATTAAAAAGAGAAACATAAAAGTATTTGAGGTAATAAGTAAATGAATATGAGGTAGCCGGAACTTAAATCCATGAGAAAAGGGTGAGGGAGCAGACAATGCATCTGACTTTAATCCGAGATAGAAAGAGAGTGAACAAAATATGTATAGGTATAAGTGAAAGTGGTTGTGGGATGTAACCCAATTTAGAATTTGATAATTGTCGTTGGTACTATTTGGAAATCATTATAAAGATACATTTGTATATCTATATATTTACAAATACAAAGTTCATCTTAAAGACTCTTACGTAGCAACGAATTTCACAAATAGTAAGTAGGTCAGTTATAGATTAGTTATTGTAGCTTGTGCATCACAAAAGATAGTGACTATGTCGTTTAAGCATTTGAATAAATAAACGTACTATTTGTTAAAATTTTTGTATGAGTTTTATTCTATCGGTCTCTAATCTCTTCTCCGTGACATTGTCTCATCCTTGGCAGGCCTTGAAGCTGTACAAATTCGCTCATGACATTGTCTCATCCCTGGCAGGCCTTGAAGCTGTACAAATTCGCTCATGACATTGTCTCATCCCTGATAGGCCTTGAAGCTGTACAAATTTCGCTCATGACATTGTCTCATCCCTGATAGGCCTTGAAGCTGTACAAATTTCGCTAATGGCATTGTCTCATCCCTGGCAGGCCTTGAAGCTGTACAAATTTCGCTTGTTACATTGTCTCATCCCTGGCAGGCCTTGAAGCTGTACAAATTTTGCTCTTTACATTGTCTCACACCTGTTAGGCCTTGAATCTGTACAAATTTCGCTCGTTACATTGTCTCATCCCTGATAGGCCTTGAAGCTGTACAAATTTTGCTCTTTACATTGTCTCACACCTGATAGGCCTTGAATCTGTACAAATTTCGCTCGTTACATTGTCTCATCCCTGATAGGCCTTGAAGCTGTACAAATTTCGCTCGTTACATTGTCTCATCCCTGGCAGGCCTTGAAGCTGTACAAATTTCGCTAATGACATTGTCTCATCCCTGATATGCCTTGAAGCTGTACAAATTTCGCTAATGACATTGTCTCATCCCTGGCAGGCCTAGACGCTGTAGAAATTTTTCAAAAGCTACCCTCGTGTCGGTGACTCGGTCCTGGAGAATCTCTTAACTACATATCACTTTTTGGACGATCAGGACTCAACATTACATTTTTGTCAATAGTTTGTCTGTTTGTCATCATAGATATGAGTAGTTGGTACCATTACATGCAGAATTGAAATCTTTAAATTGGGATCTAACGTAGTGTGCTATAAAACACACAAGATATCAACAATAAACGTTAAGTGTCACATATTTTGACATTTTTATTTCGATTTTTTTAATTTCAATTGGGTTCTTTCTATGTGAACACACTAATTTCGAGGCACTCTTTATTTGGCGGATTCATATTTTCCCAGTGAAATGAAGACCTACAACTTAGAATGAACTACTTTGTTGGATATTAAATATTGATATTCTGTTTTTTTAAACCTCCATTGTAAGCTAGAGTGATTATTTACCCAAGACATAGCAGTATTATATAATATATAGGTTGACTTTACTTGCAATCTGTTTTGTACAAGTAACGCTTCTTGCAAATTGTTAGAGGGAAGAGCACAGTTGTTTTAAGTAAACGTTACAAAATGGCGGTACTTTATCTTTAGTGTAATAAATGGTAAACGTTTTGTCATGTTTTATTTATTCTCAGTAGGTAACATAAAGTATATTATTAGGAAAAAATTGGTTCAAAACATTGCACAAACTTTCTACCTTACCCGTCCTCAAAAAGGAATTGTCCATTCTGTAGTTGTCAATTAAAAAGTGAAATTGAACATAGAACTCCTTCTTGGGAAAAAAAAATTTATATATAATAAAGACTTAATATTTCTGGTTATCATGTAGATAAAAATACGTAACACACCAAATTCGGAATAAATCAACATCTACCTACAGAGTGAGCCAAAAATTAGTTCAACATACAGTACGTTCCAAAAGTTTATAAAACGTGATTTTTCCCTTTCTTTATTTTATGGAATCATTCAAATATTTGAGTGTTTCTTAAAGTAGGCCAACAAATATATTAAGATTGTGATATTATTTTCCCCTACAGGATTTATAGGGATTAAAATTAGTCATTTTATGGAGTATTAGTTACAATAAACGTATGAACTCTTTCCCTTCTGAAGTGAGCTTCGCCATAAATGCGTAGCCTAAATTGTGTTTCATTAAAATCAGGTTAATTTTGGTTTCTTGCCTTTTTTCCTGAACCGTAATAATTTTCACTTGCGTTCCTGCACACGGGCTTCGATCATAATTCTTCATATTTCACTCAAATTTGAATACAATTTAGGAAATCACGTCTTTTATAACAGCGCCACGTATGATTTTTGGTTTTTAACGATAACTAACTAACCATAATTTTTAAAGAGAGCGAACAATATCTTTTGATTTAACCTGACAGGCTACATTTGAACAGAAATTTGATGAAACGTCGATTTTGAAAAGTAAATTTCTTTAAAATTTCTTTGGCAGTTACCTACAAATATCGAGTTATCGGAAAAATAAAAATAACGCCCTGAAATTAACTGTCAAATTAATTACCAAATTTGATTGAAATCGGTCCACTAGTTTGGGCTGTCAAAAACGTTTTTTGGACTTTAGGGTACTCAAAACTGATATATCCGTAAAAACATTTATTTGATACCAAAACAAAAAAAAATCATTTGTTTTTCGATTGAGGATAAATGCAACAATAGGTATTATGAGATTGTGGTACAATAGTGGAACTGTTATCATAGAAATATTTAAAATTAGTGTCAATCGAAAAATCTCTAATTGACAAAAGTAAGCAAAAACTAAGTATTATATAAACTTTTCTGTATTCAGGGCGTCCTATCTACCTTAAAATCGATTATACTCTTCACATACAGTATAACAAAACAATACAACAGGTAGACTACAATGGGTTGAGCTGTGTACTTTATTACGTTGCCTTGTTTTCTATTACAACAACTGATTGGATTGCCTCAACAATCTTTCATCTCAATTCAATTAGCACTTTGGTAAAACAAAAACAATTTTGTAAATATTGACTCGTATAAACACGTCAAGGGACGTGGACGAGCAAGTACTTTGATAGCGCAAAACTGTAAGAGTTACAAAAACCATTAAATGGGAAATCTTCCCTACTTTCTTACGGGATTTAGTGATACTTTATCCAAATTTTAAAAAGTTGACTATTTTCCAATATGGTGGCCAAATTCATTTTTTGTAACAGGACATGTATTTATAAGTATTTTTATTTCGTGGGTATTTTTTGATAAACAAAACCGTTCAGAATATACGGTCTTTGGAAAATCGGAAGTTTATTTACTCTATTTTTAGTGGATGCTTTCAATTTTTTTTAAACTCAAATATGGGGTAAATATACCGTGTGTCCCAAAAGTCCCGAACCGGTTCAGTATCTTGAAAACCAAGAAAGATATTTTATATGTGTATTATGCTGATAAAAAGTACCTTTTGCAAATGAGACATTTCTACCTTTTCCCCAAAAATAAGGGTTTTGGGAGCAATTCAGTAATCTTAAATAGTAACCCCCATCGAGTGACCCCCTCATGTTAAAGGGCTTATTGAGTAAAATACAACTGTACAAACTAAATGTCGATAACTTGTTCCTATCCAAAATGGCGACCGTTTATATATTTGAATTGGGTATTTTACTTTAGTTATTTCATTCACAATTAATTAGATGTCAAGAATATGGGATCAAAATGTATTAAAAAATTGTAATGTTGTAATCATAACAATAATTATTGAATTATGAAAAGATACATATTCCCAGTACAGGGTGTGTAAGAACTTTGAATGGATTGAAATATCAATCCATTATGGTTTAGAGCAAGTTAAAGTTGATAATTCCCAATATTGTGCCGAAATTAGTATTTAATTCTTTTATAAAGAACCCCTAACTAGGTTTTTTGTTAAAATGGATAGCCCACTAAAACCTACACTTCTCAAAATCTGCTGTTGTATTTGTTGATATGTTGGACAACTGTGAAAATTCGCTTTACAAAATTAAATATTAAAATTACATCAACTAACATATCACTTTTGTACACCCTGTAATAGGAATTCCTAATATTTTAAATTTGAAATAATTGTCATTATGATTACAACCAACGGTCACAAATGTTTTACTACATTTTGATCCCCTATTTGTGATTTAAATGTGAAATAAATAAAGTAAAATAACCGTTTCAAATATTTAAACAGCCGTCATTTTAGACGAGAGATAAACCTCTAGTTTGTGCTGTTGTATTTTACTAAATAAGCCCTTTAACTCGTAGCTCTTTCCATTTAAGATTACTGAATTTCTCAATTTTTGACTATCTTTTGACCCCCATTTTTTGGGGGCAAGGTAAAAATGTGCCGGAAAGTAGTTTTTTATCACCAGAAGGCACATATAAAATATCTTTTTTTATCTTTTTTGGTTTTCACGTTATTGAACCGGTCCGGGACTTTTGAGACACACGGAATCTACACAGAATAAAGACAGACGGGCTATTTGAATCTGTAGAAGTCTATTAAATAAAATTATTTAACATTTAAGTTCTATTATAAAATAGTTGTATTGGGCTTCAGTAGGCCTGAAACAGTAGTTTGAATACGGTAATGTAAAAGTAATAATCATTTGAAATAATTTAATAAAATGCACTTTCAAAAAGTCTCCTCTCTTATACTCTATAAGGAATTATAATTTCAACCCAAATTTAATATATAAAAATAATTACGTTAATCTACTTGGAGATATAAATAAAAATGAGGTATCAATAGAAAGGTATTGTACAGCTGAATGTGTTTTGTTGAGCCAAATTCAAAATATCTTTTTCTGTTTTACATGAAAACCAAAACAACATTTTTTTTTTACTTTAGCATCTTTTTAAAAAATTACCTTTAAAGATTCGAAGGATTTTTCTCGCAGTTAACATAAAGCTTGTTCTCTTCAATCAAAAAAAAAATCAACATAATCAGATGAAGAATGAAGGTAAAAATATGGGTATCAACAAGAGTACTGTATTGCATTAGTCTTATGGGCGGCAGACGGCATTTTTATTATATGGAACCTCCTCTTAATATAACACACCTACAAGGCCCGAAGAATTTATTGATATTCATCATTACATTCTGAGGATCTGCTTTTCTATGTTGGGGATGGTATGATGGCAGCTGAAGACTTGTCAAGTACTTTTTAAAGTATTAAAACTGTTAAAACGGTTATGAAATATTCCGAGAAAAATTGTAGAAAAAAAAATTAAGTATGGAGAAATAATAATAGTGCTTTATTTAGAAATAACTAACAATTTGAATATCACACTTAATTAAATAAACACTTAATCAGCAATGGTCCATAGACCGTCTGCTGGGTTTGGCGCTCTTACTTAGAAATTATCACACCCACACAAATAGCTAAGACAAATAAACATGACTAACATTAAAAATAAAATACAACTAACATTCTATAATGATAAAATAAAATAAATAATATGCTTGTGTGAATAACTTAAACAAGGAATTGACTACAACTTAACCTACCATAATTATAGGTAATAACTATCTAATAAAACAAAAATACAAAAAAGCAAAAGGATTCTTCTCAATTAGGTAAATTAACTGCACTTTTTTATCTGTACTAAACTTAAGTAAAATACTTCTGCAATAACCCTGGCTAAAAAAGACTCAGCACTGCATCTGTACATGCATGATTGTAATTTTATTTCCACAAAATAAGAAAAATGTCAAACATACCCGTCAGTATAGTTTGTTCTTAAACCCCATAACAATCAGATGTATTAAAACAAAAATCCTAAATCGAAATTGTCAACCCAGCCCCCAATAAATATAAAATACAACATTATACTAACCTATAATGTTCATAAAACTGAGATAAATTCAGCTAAAATCACCCAAACAAAAGAGAGTATTACTAAAACTACAGTTTATTAACTTAAGTATCAGTCTCATTACAGTTGAAATTGAATTCGTTTATCAAAAACCATCTATACTGTCACCCTTGCCCTCAAGTATTCATAGAGACATAGCCCATCTCGGCCGTTCAAATACGAATCGAAATATTATCCACTCAAAATTTCTTTGAAAAACAATGTTTTATACAGCCTATCAATATAGGACATAAGAGTAATAAAGTGATAAACAGTTTCATTTTTTCGTGTATTACACAAGGAACATATAGATTTTATTCCTAACCCAAGGTTAAAGTTCAAATCTATTTGTTCTGTTCTGGCTTTAAAAACCTAACGGTTAAGGTAACTTTTATTCCCAAGTTCAATGTCAAGGGACTTGTATTGTTCATGATACTGAGCAATCTTTGCCCTACCCACCAGCTATCTCTACTCTATAATTATTTAAGTATGGACTATCTTTTGGGTTATTTTTAGAAGACATTAAACGTTTTTAGAAAAATGAATTTTTTATTGTTTTAATATTTGGATTGTAAATTTACGGTTGTTAATTTTCACGAGAATAATCTTGTTCTACAGTTTCATCAAAATCCATCGCTAATTTCTACACTTATAGTTAGTTGTTTAAAATAAACATGAGTACATTTTGAGGTTATGGAATGTTTGAAGGGATATAAATTAAGTTAGTACCTCATTGAATCAATCAGCTGTCATTCTAATACTGTATTATAATCGATATTATTAATCGGCACAATTTCCAGGCAATATCTTAGTTTCTAGTTGACGAAAGAAGGTGAAAGACATCAATGAAAATCTCTTGGTTGGAGCTATATACAGAATGTGCCAATACTCAAGTTCTGAAAAAATATATAACGTATTTTCTACCCTTTTTTAAATGTAGGCCTAAGCATATCAATCTTTCTCCCTCCCCTACATTAATCTTAAAAAGTCGCTTTATAAGTTATGAGGAATCAAATTTCACAGTCTATTTTCATTATTACTCGGCCTTAACACAAGAAATACATATTTTTGACAACTCTTTAGAAATATTTGGTATCGGATGATGAAATTAAATATATTTTCTGCACGGGGAGTTTCAAAAATAATTTTAAAAAAGGCAATCCTGTTATTTTATTTTATTCCGTGTACAATGCAAAACTTTAAGAAATAAATATAAAATCCAAAATGTCGTTCTGTCTACTAATCCTTCTTTTATTTTTCTTATTTGGTTTTCTTACATTATTCTATAATTATTTTCGGCAACTGCCCATCATCAGGAATGTAAAATCTAAACACATCATACGAAATAAGAAAAATTAAAAAATGATTAATAGACAGAAAGACATTTTGGATCTTACTTATTTATTTATTTTATTTTTTTAGGGAGGAAAAAATGCATACTTAAACAGATCTCTCTCCATAGAGATACTGTGGGACTCTCACCGTAGGGCATACCCACTAAAAATACCTCCCCTCTCCCCCACGGACATGTACTGGGGAGTGCGATTGCAGCATCTAGGGAATTCCCTAATGGCTGTAAAATGCAAACTATTGATTCACTAAGCTGAAAAATCGTTAGAGGCACAAACATATACATATACATGGTACATAAATTTAAATCAAGCAGCAACAGAAGAAAACTGTTAGCGACATACAGAAATCATAGACAATATGCATAAGCAAATACATATTCAAAAGTACATAAACAAAATACATAGCAAGAAATACATAACAAAATTTAACAAAGGTAAGTAACAAAAAATGCATAGACAAAAATACAAGAGATATCATTAGAGGCACATACATATAAATATTACATAGAGTTGGGGGGAGTAGGCCCTTCCAGGGTTAGTTATATGTGCAACAGAAGAAAAATGTTAGTAGCATACAAGAAACCATAGACAGGGGTCACTGTTGAATTTGTTGTCAGAACATTTGAATTTGTGATAATGGAGTGACCCGTTCCACTTTATCTTATTTATAACTAATACTGAGGTTAAAATTATTGAATTAAAAAAATATATATATAAGCTGTAGTCAAACTGTAAATTAATAATATTGGTATTATATTACAAAAAGAGGACTATTTAGGAGTTTACTTAAGAGGTGAGGAACATTTTAAAAAGAAGGGAAAATACGTTTATTATTTTTTTGGTATATCCTGTAAATATAATCTGAGTTTTGGCACACCCTATAGATAGCCCCAATCAATTTGTCCATCACCTTCCTACGTCAACTAGACGCTGATACATAAGCCGTACGTTTTCCCAACTCTGTGTAATACCTTTTAATTTCTCTAATAATTTATTTTTGGAATTAACTTTTAAAATTAATATTTATATTACCGTTATCACTTTTGTTATTATTTAATAATAATATGTGGTTACACTGGCCTCTACTAAAGGACGTAGTCTGTGTTCAGACTAATATTTTTAGTTTAATTTGTATTTTTAAAGTTAAATAAAAGTTTTATAATTTAATTTTATTTAATAAACACTCGTGAAATTAAATTAAACAAATTTTTAAATTATAAAATAATTTATCAAGGGAATGAATTTAAGACCGTAGGGTTTTATCTTCCCTTAATCTAATTAAAGGAAGGGTTTAAGGTTAAGTCAGTTGGATTAGGAAAGCCTCAGGAGGGGTGGATAGGGGTGATGTTTTTCATCTTGTAAGATGATTTAGTTGATTATGCACTTTGGAATAATTTTGTTTGAGACAAAATGAGAGATAGCAGATCTATTCATTGTTAACTAGTAAACGAAGTATAAAGTAAATTTAGTAATCTTCAAGCTTTAGACTTCTGTTTTATAACGTTTCTTAGCCGCGGAAAACCGAATTAGGTGATTTTCAAATACGGTCTGTGCGTAAGAACTATAGTGGTCACACAAATAAAAATAGGTCCATTAAATTTGGTGTTGATGACTATAATGCTAATGTAGAACTTTGTCCATTAAATTTGGTATGGATGACTATAATGTACTAATGTAGAACTTTGTCCATTACATTTGGTGTGGATGACTATAATTTTCTAATGTAGAACTTTGTCCATTAAATTTGTTTTGGATGACTATAATGTGCTAATGTAGAACTTTGTCCATTAAATTTGGTATGGATGACTATAATATGCTAATATAGAACTTTGCCCATTAAATTTGGTATGGATGACTATAATGTGCTAATGTAGAAGTTTGTCCATTAAATTTGGTATGGATGACTATAATGTGCTAATGTAGAACTTTGTCCATTAAATTTGGTATGGATGACTATAATGTACTAATGTAGAACTTTGTCCATTAAATTTGGTATGGATGACTATAATATGCTAATGTAGAACTTTGTCCATTAAATTTGGTATGGATGACTATAATATGCTAATATAGAACTTTGTCCATTAAATTTGGTGTGGATGACTATAATGTACTAATGTAGAACTTTGTCCATTAAATTTGGTGTTGATGACTATAATATGCTAATGTAGAACTTTTTCCATTAAATTTGGTATGGATGACTATAATGTGCTAATGTAGAACTTTGTTGAAATTCAGAGAAATCAAGTTAAAACCGTCAAATTGGCGGTCATTTTAATCTCGTGTTCACCTTATACCATAATAAATTAGATACAATTTTGCAGAAAGTCTACATGTAATGATATCAACTCCACTTCTCTACAATGGAAAATAGTGAACTTACTCTTTAAAATATAATTTCTTAGCCCTGCTAAATAGTTTTCTCGGAAGTATGATATCCTTATAGTTTTGTGATATGTAGGTCAGACACGAACGTAGGAAGGGGGGATTCTTTATATTTGCACAGCTATAAGACCTGCCAAGGCCGAGATACTAACACAACCGAAGCGAAGCTTGTAGAGCCAGTGGCAAGAAATTTGAACCACAATTATGAGGTTCAGAAATCCTGCTTAACAACTGTTTCAAACTATCTCACTCTTTACTGGATAAGATACCTTGGTCTACCAATACAATTTAACATCCTTTAAAACCCAAGACACCACTTTTGTATGATGTGCCTGAGTAAGTACTATGATGACTCCTCAACTTGTTTTTTTCTTTTCGAAAAGTTTTAAAATGATCAACAACAAAAATAGGCTGAAACTTACAGTACAGAAAACTAGTTATTTTAATACTCTAGGATTAAATACGATGATTAAGAACCTTTGGAACAATTGTAATAAGCTCCTAGACAAAACAAATCCCCTTTTGAAATACCTGTTAGGTGGACGGGCGGACAGAATTTATCACTGGGATTACGTGTGCAGGTTTCCAACTATTATTTACACTTTATAAAGTTGGCTGCACTTGTCTAAACTATAATTGGTAGCACTGCGCTGTACTTCAGTGATCACAAGTGCGACTGTTTCTAATGGACTTCCTTTACACGGATTAAAACATGTAAGCCATTATTTTGTTTTAGAAATTGTATTTGTTCAATTATTATAATATATATAAGAACTTATTTGTATAATTGGTATTTCGATTTATACCTTTGTCAAATGTACGAAAACAATTTTTTTTAATGTTGTTTACAGTTTAGACAGTTGTTATTTACACTATTCTCATTCTATGTACAAGGTGTGAGAAAGTCCCAGAAAGGTTAAATAAGTTTAACCATAAAAAGTTATAAAACTGAAACTTTAGAAATGTGTATAGTGAAAAAAAAAAAATTTTTTAGCATATTATCAAAATACAAAATGTAGTTTTTGTGGGGCAACAACATTTTCAAATATAAAGCTCCATAGAGTAATTTTAAATATCTCATTTTAATAGAAAATAACTGCGCAAACTAGATGTCTCTATTTAATTCTCCACAAAACGGCAGTAAAATATTCAAAAATTCGATTTATTTAAGACTATACTCTAAGAAAAATAATAAATTGACAAAATTATTACCACAAAAACTAGATTATTATTTTGTTGAACTTTAACCAGGTACTTTATACAATTTATTCGCTGCAACAATTTTGTCTCATTTTCTTCATAGTTGATTCTGAAATAAATTAGTTTTTTTTTTTAATATTTAACCGGTTCTAGTTTTGCATTGGAGTACTGTAGTTTGCGAAACCTCTAGTTTACGCAGACGTTTTCTATTAAATAAGAGGTTTAAAATTAGGACTTTATTGGGACTTTACATTTGAAAATTTCGAGTTGCCCCACGAAATACCCATTTTGGCTGTGGGTGAAATTACCTTAAAATGTAAAAAATAAATATATATATTTATTTACACCAAAATACATTTCTAAAATTTCAGCTTTCAAGTTTAAAGATTGTTTAACCGTCCCGGGACCTTCATGTAATCTTGTGTTAGATCCCAATCTTTCATCTTTCGTATCAGATCTCTTTTAACCAACTCTTGTTCTCTTCCTACCCTAAAGTTATTAGAGTATACGAGGGGTATTTTATGTTCTTATCTCCCTTTTTTATAATTCGATGATGACCGAGAGGTTATTGTTTGTTATAACTAAACAACTAGGGAAAATTATAATTATAATCACAGTCATCGATATGTCAGGCGAAGACGCTGAGTGCTTGTTAATAGCAACTGAAAATATAGAATTATAATCCAAGAGAGTAATTGGTTCGTGAATTTAATTAGTTAAAAAGTGAATTTAGCGATTACCCATCATTTTTTTCCACAGTTAAAAAATAACAGTGTGCGGTTTACTAAATGTTCGACCATGGATATTAGTCCTACAAACAGCGGGGTTTACAAAAACGTTATTTTCTTCTTGTTATTTACAGGAGAAAACACTCTCAGAGATCATCGCCCTACACAAAAAGGATGGAAATAACATAAAAGGAAGAATCCTAACCCTCCGATACTCCAATAGCGTCGGAAAAGAACAAGAGAGACCAGATAAGAAAGATGAAAGAGAAGGATCTAATCCAAGACTATGTGAAAAAAAAAGTATAGATCCATCTAAAATCCCTCGGGATTGCCAAACTCGTAGACCCGAGATGTGAACCCTCGATGTGAACCCATTTTATGTGAACCCTGAGAGTTACAAAAGGAAAATAAAAAACTGTTCACTATATGTGCTTCTGGTGCAATAAGTGTTACCGAAAACAGAAAGAATTGTTCGACTCGTGAGCCTGCCGCCACTGTGACCACTCTCATGGCACAACACAGGTTCATATCTCGCGACGGTTATCGGATTCTGAATCGGAACCAGCATGCTTTCTGGCCGTACTCTGTGTAATACCTGTGACAAAAACATGCTTTCTAGCCATACTCTGTGTAGTACCTGTGACAAAAACATGCATTCTAGCCGTACTCTATGTAGTACCTGTGACAAAAACATGCATTCTAGCCGTACTCTATGTAGTACCTGTGACAAAAACATGCATTCTAGCCATACTCTGTGTAGTACCTGTGACAAAAACATGCTTTCTAGCCATACTCTGTGTAGTACCTGTGACAAAAACATGCATTCTAGCCGTACTCTATGTAGTACCTGTGACAAAAACATGCATTCTAGCCATACTCTGTGTAGTACCTGTGACAAAAACATGCATTCTGACCATACTCTATGTAGTACCTGTGACAAAAACATGCATTCTGGCCGTACTCTATGTAGTACCTGTGACAAAAACATGCATTCTAGCCGTACTCTATGTAGTACCTGTGACAAAAACATGCATTCTGACCATACTCTATGTAGTACCTGTGACAAAAACATGCATTCTGACCATACTCTATGTAGTACCTGTGACAAAAACATGCATTCTAGCCATACTCTGTGTAGTACCTGTGACAAAAACATGCATTCTAGCCGTACTCTATGTAGTACCTGTGACAAAAACATGCATTCTGGCCGTACTCTATGTAGTACCTGTGACAAAAACATGCATTCTGGCCGTACTCTATGTAGTACCTGTGACAAAAACATGCATTCTGACCATACTCTATGTAGTACCTGTGACAAAAACATGCATTCTAGCCGTACTCTATGTAGTACCTGTGACAAAAACATGCATTCTGACCATACTCTATGTAGTACCTGTGACAAAAACATGCATTCTGGCCGTACTCTATGTAGTACCTGTGACAAAAACATGCATTCTAGCCATACTCTGTGTAGTACCTGTGACAAAAACATGCATTCTGACCATACTCTATGTAGTACCTGTGACAAAAACATGCATTCTGACCATACTCTATGTAGTACCTGTGACAAAAACATGCATTCTAGCCGTACTCTATGTAGTACCTGTGACAAAAACATGCATTCTAGCCATACTCTGTGTAATACCTGTGACAAAAACATGCTTTCTAGCCATACTCTGTGTAGTACCTGTGACAAAAACATGCATTCTAGCCGTACTCTATGTAGTACCTGTGACAAAAACATGCATTCTAGCCATACTCTGTGTAGTACCTGTGACAAAAACATGCATTCTGACCATACTCTATGTAGTACCTGTGACAAAAACATGCATTCTGGCCGTACTCTATGTAGTACCTGTGATAAAAACATGCATTCTGACCATACTCTATGTAGTACCTGTGACAAAAATATGCATTCTAGCCATACTCTGTGTAGTACCTGTGACAAAAACATGCATTATAGCCATACTCTGTGTAGTACCTGTGACAAAAACATGCATTCTGACCATACTCTATGTAGTACCTGTGACAAAAACATGCATTCTGGCCGTACTCTATGTAGTACCTGTGATAAAAACATGCATTCTGACCATACTCTATGTAGTACCTGTGACAAAAATATGCTTTCTGGCCGTACTCTGTGTACTACCTGTGACAAAAACATGCATTCTAGCCATACTCTGTGTAGTACCTGTGACAAAAACATGCATTCTGGCCGTACTCTATGTAGTACCTGTGACAAAAATATGCATTCTAGCCATACTCTGTGTAGTACCTGTGACAAAAACATGCATTCTGACCATACTCTATGTAGTACCTGTGACAAAAACATGCATTCTGGCCGTACTCTATGTAGTACCTGTGATAAAAACATGCATTCTGACCATACTCTATGTAGTACCTGTGACAAAAATATGCATTCTAGCCATACTCTGTGTAGTACCTGTGACAAAAATATGCATTCTGGCCGTACTGTATGTAGTACCTGTGACAAAAATATGCATTCTGGCCGTACTCTATGTAGTACCTGTGACAAAAATATGCATTCTGGCCGTACTCTATGTAGTACCTGTGACAAAAACATGCATTCTGGCCATACTCTGTGTAGTATCTGTGACAAAAACATGCATTCTGGCCGTACTCTATGTAGTACCTGTGACAAAAACATGCATTCTGGCCATACTCTGTGTAGTACCTGTGACAAAAACATGCATTCTGGCCGTACTCTATGTAGTACCTGTGACAAAAACATGCATTCTGGCCGTACTCTATGTAGTACCTGTGACAAAAACATGCATTCTGGCCGTACTCTATGTAGTACCTGTGACAAAAACATGCATTCTGGCCATACTCTGTGTAGTACCTGTGACAAAAACATGCATTCTGGCCGTACTCTATGTAGTACCTGTGACAAAAACATGCATTCTGGCCATACTCTGTGTAGTACCTGTGACAAAAACATGCATTCTGGCCGTACTCTATGTAGTACCTGTGACAAAAACATGCATTCTGGCCGTACTCTATGTAGTACCTGTGACAAAAATATGCATTCTAGCCATACTCTGTGTAGTACCTGTGACAAAAACATGCATTCTGGCCGTACTCTATGTAGTACCTGTGACAAAAATATGCATTCTGGCCGTACTCTATGTAGTACCTGTGACAAAAACATGCATTCTGGCCGTACTCTATGTAGTACCTGTGACAAAAACATGCATTCTGACCATACTCTATGTAGTACCTGTGATAAAAACATGTATTCTGGCCATACTCTATGTAGTACCTGACACAAAAATTCGATTTTTTTCAAAAAATGTTGATCAAATTGCGCTCAAATGGACTCTATCAGATTTCAAAGGAAACTATCACCTTAAAAATATTGATTATCAGTTATTTCCTCACTAAAACAAAATAAATAGTGCAAAAACATGCAATAACGTTCTCACGCATGCGTTTATAAAATCATTATTAATATTTCTAATCATCTCCCAATATACAATGAGTTTTAAGTCCCTTCCTCCCTACTTTTCTTATATGGTTTAAGTTAGAAAATAAAACTCCGCATATCATAATTTTACCTAAATACCTTGGTTTTCATGTGCTCACTGACCGTCCAATGGGAGACATCCCACAAGAAATCTGAAGAAAATCTTAAAAGAAAGAATAGGTCGATATCTACATCAACTTAAAGGTCTTTGTTAGTAGAACACAGTGCAGTAAATTGAATCTCAAAAAGTTCATCCATCGAAAGTGGCGGCGTTTTAAAGTTTACAAAAAAGTACGTACCAGAAGCTCTTCTTACTGCCCACCTTTTTTAAACGTTTACCCTAGATATTTTTCCTACAAACTGTTAGACACCTGAAAGAAGTATCGTTTTTGGTGTTAAAAAATTTAGGGGATTACCGGAAGTACAAGATCTAGGAGTCAACTAAAACTTTTAATATGAAGAGGGTCATGTGATATATCGTTTACACCGCCTCTTTACTCTAAAAGCTAGTGCAACTGGAATTTAAAAAATGATGAGTTAATAATTTGTTATTAATTTATTTACTACAAAATTTGTGGTCCCATTTTTTTTTTCATTTGTACAACATTTCCAGTTATGATATTTTAAACTGCTTTCCAGTTTAAAAAAATAGAAATTAGAACTTTTACTTGTGGTTTAGGTATTTTATTGATATATAGCTTAATAAATTAAGGAACTAAATACAGATTGATTGTTATGTTTGCAGTTAAAAGCTGTTATAGCACGCACTTTTTTTGTAACGTTTAAAACCCCGTCATTTTTGATAAGATGAACTTTTTGAGATCCGGTTTGCGGTACTGTGCTCTACTAACAAAGACCTTTAATTTGATGTACATCTCGACCTATACTTTTATTTAAGATTTTCTTCAGACTTCCTGTGGGCCGTCCCCATTGGTGTTGGACAGTCAGTGTCTCATCAATACTTAGATCCAATATGGATATGAGGAGTTTAAATTGGCTAACTTAAACCATATTATAAGAAAAAGGTAGGGGGAAGTAACTTAAAACTCACCCTGTATATTTTTATTACTTCTAGGTGAGAGATAAAAGGGCAACTTTCTTTTATTACTCAGTTTATTTAAAATTCATTTCTTATGCCCCCCTCAATCAAATTGTGTAATTTTTTTAAATATATTTTTAAAAGAAATTTGTACCTCCCAAAAACATGCGATATTCTTTTAATTTCAAATCTGGCAGCGCCTAGCGAGTGGACATAGTACAACTTGGAAGTCCTACAGGGCCGAAATATTGATACGAGCAAAGCGAGTGGGGACTTCTTAATACATCCCCGATTCTTATATCCTAGCCGACATTAATAAAGTTATACAATTAATTACGAGGGACAGAAACAACTGTTTTAAACAAATTTACCCTACTGGGCAGACTCCTAGATCTTCCAATACAATTTAACATTTCCAAGGCCCAAAAAAACAACTTTTGGGTATTATATTTAAAGGTTGTACTAGAATGACAATGTATAAAGGGGTTAGGTAAGTACCATGATGGCGTTCATCAACGTGTTCATATACTGTAACAACGAACAGTCTAAAAAATATGTCCTTAATTTAAATTGATGAAATCTGTCAATTCTTTACTACCTTGAAGATAGCATTATTTTATTTTTATTTTCCCCTTCATTGCTGTCTTGTTACTTATAGTTTTGTATACTCAAAGTATTTTTATTGTTAGTATTTTAGAGAACAGAATTTTGTATTTGATATTGTGATTCGTGCAAAATTACTGTATTTTCTTATAAACTTTATATTTGAGTTTAAATCGTACAATTTAATTTTGGATTTACAGCGACAGAACAAATAAAGAGGTGTGTTACACTTTACAATTATAGCTTTTATTATTTATTGGTTAATAGTTCAATTACTTTCCCACATATGGAGATAGCCCTGATGGGTCAAAAAATCGATAACGAATTTTTACAGATATCCAAAAAATAGTTTTTAGATGTGTGTCTATCTATCGTCTTTATAAAGTTTTGTATGTGAGCATATGTTGACCATATCTCGAGTCGTAATAAGCTATCGTCATTAGACCACTCTTATACAATTGGCATTGTGTGCAGTTACATTTATAAATTTGAGTCCTTCAAATTAGTTTATTATAATTAACTCATTGAGACTTTGTTACCTAGAGTGGTGGAAATTAAGACCATCTTGGGTATAGGTGACCACGTTTTATTTGGATAGACAAATCCCGGTTTTAAATTAATTATTCCACCAACAACCCTAACGCATTCAATTCTAAGACCCCAACAAAAATATTAGACGCCAATCACTGACCGTGGATCTGTCATTAAAAACATAATTTATCATAATCGGTTCTAACAATTTCATTGAAATTTCAGCCAAACGTGACAGTTAATATTGCAAACTCGTGTAAAACGTTTTTACAAATCAGGAATGATTAGCAAAAAATTTTAAAAAATCCTTGCCGACATCATTAAAAGGTCGATTTTAATCAAATGGAATTTACGCTGAAGGCCTTTTTATGGCACAAACAAACAAGTTTAGGTCCTTATTCAAATTTTTTTTTTTCAAAATGGACAAATTTTGTGCATGTTTTATGCCATTTAATTTTGTTTTGTATATGAAAACGACAATATTTGCGATGAGGCGGTAAATATGTTCATGACATATCTGTGTTGACAGTGACTCCAGTGATTACGGCTATGGTAATCCCTAGGGTCTAACTGGATCTAATAATCTTAAGTTAAATCCCTCTCATTCAACCTTCCTTTGAAACAGTGATCTTCCTGTCTAGACGCTATTAGAGTATTCTGCGGCCAGTGGATTTTGTTTATATTCTTTTCTTTCTTTAGATTTTCACATGGAACGATTTCGTTCGTCATTGATTTTCATGAAACTTTTTTATAATACTAAGAATGAAAAAAAAAAAATAGTCTTTCTTGACCATTCTCACTTTGCGCATAAACAGAATAAAAAACTTCTTTTTTAGAAGGGGGTATTTTATAAAATCGACAATGTTTCCTTTACAAAAAATATTGAAGTTTGTCTTTCTTATCGTTATTTTTAACTCGTAATTCAAACCTTCAGGGTCTTACTAGTCTTTCATTGGATACATCACTTTCATATTTCCTATAAGGTTTCGCTTGATCAACTTTTGTTCTCTTCGGACCCTGATGCTCTTAGAGTATTCGAAACCTAGCCGCCTTTTTTTATTAATGTAGGATTTTCTACATTAATCCACGAGAAAAAAGAAAATTCCTGTAAAGGACAGTTAAAATCATATTAGTCGTTCTCTGGAATATTTCAACACTTTTTTTCACCTTAACGACATTTCCTCTGATGAGAAAGTAAAGAAATTAATTAATTTATACAAAGTAATGGTGGAGGGAGAGACGGAACAAAACCTTATATGCACATGCGTGCTGGCTTTAATCATTAACAAATCTTTGAGAGATGGATTTTAAACAGTTTTAAACCGTCGACAAACAGTTTGGGAATAAAAAACTGTCCCTAATAAAATGTTTCTGCTTGTTCCGATTATCCTCAGGAAATCTACGACTATGAAATGTCTACCTACCCTACACACTCACCGTCTGAATATATAGGGTGTTTCTAACTTCGGGAAGTGATTTATGACGTCACAAATAAGAAGAAATTTCTCTAAAAAATGGTCCAAAAACGCTTTGTTTTCTGTCTGTCGACCATTTTGTACTTTTTTCCATAAATAATTATAACTTCAACAATAACTATATTTTGAATCCAAATTTAGTAAACACATTTTTTATGTTACGTTTTACCAATGTACAGCTACCAAAAATTAAAACTTAAACTTATAAATTGTCAAAATGGCGGCAGTTGGAAATTTTTAATATTGTAGCCTATATCTCAAAAACCATTAACTTTAAAAAATGTAAACGGCCGCCATTTTGAAAATGTAGAAGTTAAAGTTTTTATTCTGAGTATATTGGTGAAACAGTATACACCAAATTACGACTCAAAATTTAAAAAGATTTTAAAATTGCTATAGTTAACAATTTTTTTTGACCCAAAATCGCCGACAGACAGAAAATAAAGCTTTTTCGGACATATTTTTATAAAACCGTTTTGCTTTATTTTTTCCGTTTTCCTTCCTGAAGTTAGGACACTGTTTATGAAACACCTTTTCAAAATTTTTGAAAATACAAGGGTGTCACAAAAAATCTTACAAAAAGTCATTATAACTCCAGAAATAGATAAGATATTGAGTTCAAATTTGATTTAGGCATTTAGTATGTGACGATTTACAAGTGTACCAACCACAAATATTTTATTTTTATAATTTTCATAATAGCAGCCGTTTAAAAATTTGTTAAAAGTTAACATTTTTGGAGATATTGACGTTAAAAGTTTTAACAGCAACCATTTTGAAAATTTTAAATAAAGTATTTGTGTTTAGTACACTTGAAAATCGTAACCTACGAAATGCCTAAACCAAATCTGAACTCAATATCTTATCTATTCCAGGAGTTACAGTGAGTTTTTGTAAAAATCAAAATGGCGGATTGCGTCATTCTATATACAATGTATAATCCTATCATATAAATAGCGTTATAGTTTGTATATAAAGTGAACATTTTATCGTGAGCATGTTGTATCTCCTAAAATAGTGATCCTGTAAAAACATGAAATCTTGGATTTTTTTTGATAAACCCACTGCTTTGGAAGTTAAAAGCTCTCGAACTTTCAAAAATTTGAAGTTTTTTATATTTTTGGGAAGCGATTTTCCGTATTTCCCATTCATGTGTCTAATTAAAAATTGAATTAGGCGTAGTCTTGTGTTTAGAAGAAGAAATTTAACATTGTGATGGAATTTGTGTTAAAGTTTTATTCTATTAAGCAGACGAAACTAACATAAACACTTTCTCAGAAATAAAAAGCTGTTTAAACCATCGTGGTACTTACCCAGCCCAATCACAAAATGTAATATCCAAACGTTGGTTCCTTGCCCCTTGTATTGCACTCACTTCGTACCCTGGGCAAGTGATATTCATTACAAAATAGACATACGAAGTTTTGTACGACATCGTTTTCTAAATGGCGACAATTAACATTAAGATATACAAAGTGGTAAAAATGTATGAGTCTAATAAAATAGAAATAGATGCAGTTATTCACAGCCATTAAAGTACCACTTTTTGGTGAGTTTTAAATTTTGTCCGCCATCTTGGATCCGCCATCTTGAAATGAACTTAATTTTTTTTAATGGGAAAGTAGTCGTGTGACACATGATTTTAATGTAAAATTGGACGAAAAAAACGACGGTCAAATCCGTTTTTGAATAACTAAATCCGTTTTTCAGTTATCGTCAGTCAAATGAACGAAGACGCAAAATCGTGGATCAAAATAATCAAAGGAAAAACACATCGCATATTAGTATAATAATTTTACAACTTTAAAAGTTTCCTTTTAAAATGTGATTTAACAATACTAATTGTAATTAACGCCTTAAATTTGTTAATTTACATTATTAGAGCAATGAAATAACTTAGAAAAAAAACCTCAAATTGAAAAACAAGTTTACAAGCTAACAAAAATAATATTATAGAGATTTTTTTTTTTTAATATTTATTAAAATTCAAAACAGTTCTTAACCAAAAAAAATGACTAAGAATAATAATAATATATTTCACCACTAGGACTAAAAGTGAAGCTTTTCCATACAAGCTCAAGTTTCAAGAAAATGAGCAAGGATCGAAAAACTTTTTTTGGTCCAAGTGATGACCTATATTTTTCGTTATACTGCAAACAATATAAGAAAACAATTTCACAAAAACTAAACCTATATACCTTGAAAAGTTTAGACAAGTTACACAATTGTGCACAAGTATTACAGCTGATTAGTTGTGCTAGTGGTACTTATTTTATATAAAATCGATGGTTTTATCCGTTATTTACAATCGAGAGTATCGGTTGTTTTTATAGATACTTTACAATCGTTAATTAATTCGTATAAGCGAAGTAACAGCTGATGATCTCGACTTCAGCTGATGTGTTTAGGTAATAGGACTAAAAAAACAACTTTAGCATCTCAGTGCATGTATTGAAAACAGCTGTTTTTGAAGCAATATAACGAAAAATAACTTATTTCAAGTGAAATCACTTTTGCTGTAAGATACGTTAATTACAATTAGTATTACATTTTAAAAGGAAACTTTTAAAGTTGTAAAAGAATTGTAGTAATATGCAATGCGATTATTTTGACACATGATTTTGCAATTTCCCTCATTTGACTAACAATAACTGAAAAACCGATTTAAATTTTCAAACACATTAAATAATAATTCACACGACTACCTTCCCATTAAAAAAAAAATGAAGTTTTTTCAAGATGGCGGACAAAAATTTCAAACTCACCAAAAAGTGATTCTACTATAGTTGTGAATAACTGCATATATTTCTATCTCATAAGACCTGTACATTTGAGATATTAACACGTCTCCAGACTTTTCAAACACCCTGTATATTTAACTGATCTCTACAACCCTCAGAGACTCATTCGTATGTGACAATCCCGAAGCACCCAGCTGGATGTACACCTTTTTTCATATAGCTTGTGTTTTCTCCTGACCTTGACGCTATTAAACTATTCGAGGACTAGTGGTATTTATTCTTTGTACTTTATTTTAAGGTTATGATGACCGAGAAGTATAAGCAACAAGACTCAAATGAAATCTCTAGATATTTTCCAACATATAACTTGCAAACAGAATTTGATTTCAGATTTCTCTTTCCAGGTGCAACACAAGATGGCTCTTATGGACAACGAGTTGTGGCCTTTCATCATCCTCACTATAGGTGTGTGCATAGTAATGGCAGCAGTGTTTGGCTATGCATTCTTCTGCCGTCAGTTGTACGGGGAACTACAAGAAGATGGTATCAGTATGAGAAGAAATTTTAAACACGAAGGAGACTCCGGCAATCTGACAGAAATGGATTCTGTTTAACAATTTTGTATTGTAAATATTTTTTTGTAATATATCTATAAAGTAAATGATGTTGTTTTAATCTTGTAAGGTGATTTTATTAACATCGTTTATTTGGACTTTTACCAACATTGTCAATATATAAACTTACAAGACGTTTCGAAAGTATAAATCAACTCCCGTTATCAAGTGAATAAATATCAACATAGCCTAATGCCATGTTGGAGGTTAAAACTAATTTTATAACCTAACAAAGGAACACAAGCCTAAAGCCAAAAATATCCGATTAAACAAAACTAATAATATGAACAACCCATCATTATGAAATGAGTTTCAAACCAGAATGATAATTGTGTTTGTGAAATCGGACCATAAAACCCTAAAAATAACGTAAAATCATTTTCAAAAATTGCAGCAGTATTAATTTTGCCGGTCAAATAATTATAGAATTTGGATTTATGAAATGGTTTTAAAGTGGGAGATTTATTTGTCACTACAATAACCATGTCACATACTCATTCACAAGCGGATGTAGATAGGAGGATGTGGCTATTTCAGTGGATTTTGTAAATCTTGTTGAAGATATAATAACTCGTTTGGATACAAAGTTAGACGATATATAGGCCTGCATAATTAATGTTCTAGTAACTCAGTATTTATTAAAGACGTTTACAAAATTATTATATATATTCATCATTATACAGTGTGTCCCAAGAAGGTATTTACATTTTTAAACAACCACCAATTACATCTGGGTCTACGAAATTGTAAGATTTCTTACATACATATTGGAAACATATCCAAAAGTGTACCAACAAATTTTTTCGTTGATATCTGCAATATAAATTAAATGGCGGCTTGCGACGATCTGCTTTACCTCGGGGTCAGGATAATTACCCGCAAGCGAATCCTAGCTCTAATACCCAGCCCTTTCTTACAGAAAACAGAAGATAAAACGCAAGAAATTGCCGTAAAACAGCCCTTGACCCAAGATGTATACAACAAAATCTTACAAGTAATGATTATAATGAATGTTTAATGATTTGAATTTTGCTTACGTTTAACGTGAGCCGATTTATGACTCTCGCTCTCTCTCTCTCTCTCTCTCTCTCTCTCTCTCTCTCTCTCTCTCTCTCTCTCTCTCTCTCTCTCTCTCTCTCTCTCTCTCTCTCTCTCTCTCTCTCTCTCTCTCTCTCTCTCTCTCTCTCTCTCTCTCTCTCTCTCTCTCTCTCTCTCTCTCTCTCTCTTCTCTCTATCCCTCTCCCTCCCTCATCAATTTATCTCATCAATTGTATATTATAACATTTACAGAAAAATTATTGAATATTGATTTATGCAGACAAATATCAATTTGGTATGGCATTTGATTATTCTATGAATTTATATACCGTATAAGTTATTGGAATTACCTTTATCTTTAACAATGATAATGATTCTAAATAACCCAATGAGAAATAAGTATTTCTGAAATTGATGATTTACGTTTTTTTAAGACAAATGAGAGTTTCTGAATTTAAAATTGTCATTGATTCTATATTGTTTAATTTAGATATTTCGGTACCTTACAAAAGCGAAGATCGAATTCTAGTTCTTTCAGTCTGGATTCCTCCAATTTGCAAGGTCCAAGGTTTCTTAGGAGGCTTAGGTCCTTTCCACTGTTGGTTTGAAATCCAGAGAGCGGCTGATGAATGTTTATAGTTGATCCTATCTTCAAGAGCACAGTTGCTGAAGTTCGAGTGTTCTTTCTTGATATTGATGATTAATTAAAGATGTTCGTTGTGTCTTCTAATGTTCCCAAATTATGCCAATTTGTAGAATTTGCTGAATTTACATTTATTAGGCTTTTAGTTTTTTTATTTATTCGTAGAAAATGTTACATTGTTCACATCTAAAAATTTTAAGACTAATGTGAACAAAATGTTAGAATGATTTTAAAACTAATACATTTAAGTAATTTGAGTGATGTTGATGGTAATAACAGGATAATCAGAATGACCTTCTAAGCTCTGGGAAAGTCATTTTATAGTTGCATCATCCCCACTTTCTAACCAAACACTATTACCAAATGTACTCTTTTTTAAGTTTGGTAATTTGCTCATATCTCCTGTAGCTTTTAAGATAGAATTTTTCTTCTATTTTTCTCATGATCCCCTATGGATTCTACGTCGAATTTATCTTAAAACTTTTTTAATTACCTGATTTTGTTTTTTCTCAATATCAGTGTGTTTTCAGTATTGTTAACGGTACTCCCCACCTGAATTATGCTCGCTTGTACTTTTACAATTTTGCAAGGTTTTTCTTTGAAGTCCCATAACTCCTGTTCCCGACGAGATTTCTGGATTCTGTAAAGTGCATTCTAGACCTGAGGTCCTAGCGTTTCTTCTCCACTTCAAATGATGGCTGTACCCCTCTTCTTTCTTGACTTATCGCGATTTGTCGGTTTCGGCGTGTTCCAGATTTTCTTATGCTCCCGTTTTCCCGGATTCGTCATCTTTCTTGATACACTATAGTCCCTCAGGTCCTAAAAAGCACTTTGGTGTTTTCCTTGTCTTCTTATGTCTTATAGTTCCTGAGTCATGGACCTTCAAAGTTTTTGAGGTTTCGTCGAAATTACCATGACAGTTTTTGATTTATTTATGTAGGAATTATACTTACTTCTCATGGGCATTGGTTAATAACGTACATTTAAACAATTATAATAACTACTTAATTGTTAAAATCATTATATTTTGGTTATATGAAACGATTGTGGTTTTCCTTACATATAACCATCATATTCATATCTAACTAAAACTATGCCCTATGTTGTTCAAACTTTGCTATATTATCGAGCTTGAAGAGCCCCATAATAATCATGTATAATATTTTCAATCTTGAATCTAATTATTATTTTTAAACTTTAATAACTGATATAAAATTAAAATTTTTGATATGACTTTCTATCGTCTATAATTTATTAATTATTTATTTTAAGAAATAATTTATTTTACATGATTGCATTTAGAACGGGACATAGGTTTAAAAAAATTTAAAAACACATTTTTGAAGAAAATGAGTTTTCATTGTCTTACGACACAAGTACAGTAAATATTTCAATATTATAAGAGTCTGCCCTTTTGACTTGTAACGGTTTTAGGGTAACCTACTTTCACTGCTTTGTTTCTGATAAGTAATCCTTTCTATTTTGGTACTTGTAACCTTGACATTCCTTACAAGTCAACTTGATAGGGGCTAAGCCTTTCAGGTCCGTTTCAGGCTGTTGATAGAAATGTAGTTTAAACAACAGCGCTTGCCGCCGGAGAACAAGGTGTCAAAAAACTCAATATGTTTAAACAGTTAGTTTTTTAAAACAAACAGCTGTTTATTTTATTTCATATCATTGCATTGTTGACAACTTTTATTGTGTTCTCTTAGGCAACAAACATAACCTAGGTTGTTCTAGATTTTTGCCATGTTGTTTACGATAGAGCAGAAGGTTTTGTGCTGTGCTTGGTCTATTGCTTTTAATAATGTCAAAGAAGCACACAGAAAATTTCAAGCTACGTATTCTATGATTGAAAACTCCCTCAGTCATGTCCATCGCAAAGTGGAGGAAGCTCTTGAAACTGGTAGAATACAGAAAAAGTATCCCCGGCGCCACTTGACTTAGAAGTGGTCAAAAATGTGAGTGCTGCTATTCTAAAGTCTCCTAGTAAACCCCCATCAATTCGAAAACAGTGTGGGGCTTTTTTTTCTGTGGGGGTATCTAAAAGAAAATTTGTACTCCCACGATGAAGAAACCGATGAGTATTTAAAAAGGCTAATCGAAGAAGAAATACTTAACTTATGAATGCCTTTGAGGCTTTTGTTCATCAATGCTACAAATGCGTAGCAGTAGACGGGTTTGAATGATTTTTGTTTGTTAATAAACTTGTTTTATCATAAAAAGAAATTTTATTATTTGTTATATCGTGGTAATTAAATTATAAAGTAATTAAATTTTATAAAAGAAAAAAAAAGTTATTTTATTGCTTGCTATCTTTTAAACAATAATCGCTGTCAACAGCCGCCATTTTATTTCTATTGCAGATATCAACGTAAAAATTTGGTGGTACTCTTTTGGATATGTTTCCAATATATATGAAAAAAATATTACAATTTGTTTGATCCGTATGTACTTTGTGGTCGTTTCTGAATGTAAATACCTTCGTGAGACACGCTGTATAATTATATTTTTCAATAACTTACTTTTTAGTAATTATGTAATAGTAGATCTACAAGTGTAAGTAAACCTCAGAGTTGTATACCGTATGTCCACACAGGTCTGAGTACTTTTTGTATATCACTAGTTTATTGTGTATTGATAACTCGGAATTATAACATGTTTCTATATTATATATTTCTTCTTCTTGATGTGTTCCTTTCACTTTAATTTTA
This sequence comes from Aphrophora alni, assembly GCA_963513935.1. NCBI lineage: Eukaryota > Metazoa > Arthropoda > Insecta > Hemiptera > Aphrophoridae > Aphrophora > Aphrophora alni. Next base: position 25,744,301 of record OY740777.1, read on the forward strand.
CATCCATATTCATTCTCAAATATTTCGCTGTTCATTTTAAATGAAAGACTCTTTTTTGTAGTAAAGTTAATGTGTGTGGATATAACCTCATGATTTAAATATGTCATTGTTTAGCTCAGCTAATGACTTTATCTGTTGCTATCTCAGTGTATTCACAATGGTTATCTACCTCCAGCAAAGCAGTGTCATCTGTATATGTTACCATTACACATTGTTTAGCTCAGATAAAGACTTTATCTGTTGCTATCTCAATGTATTAATTATGGTTATCTACCGCCAGCAAAGCAGTGTCATCTGTATATGTTACCAATACACATCGTTTAGCTCAGATAATGACATTATCTGTTTCTATCTCAGTGTATTCACAATGGTTATCTACCGCCAGCAAAGCAGTGTCATCTGTATGTTACCATTACACATAGTTTAGCTCTGCTAATGACTTTATCTGTTGCTATCTCAGTGTATTCACAACAGTTATCTACCGCCAGCAAAGCAGTGTCATCTGTATATGTTACCTTTACACATCGTTTAGCTCAGCCAATGACTTTATCTGTTGCTATCTCAGTGTATTCACAATGGTTATCTACCTCCAGCAAAGCAGTGTCATCTGTATATGTTATCATTACACATCGTTTAGCTCAGCTAATGACATTATCTGTTGCTATCTCAGTGTATTCACAATGGTTATCTACCTCCAGCAAAGCAGTGTCATCTGTATATGTTATCATTACACATCGTTTAGCTCAGCTAATGACTTTATCTGTTGCTATCTCAGTGTATTCACAATGGTTATCTACCTCCAGCAAAGCAGTGTCATCTGTATATGTTATCATTACACATCGTTTAGCTCAGCTAATGACTTTATCTGTTGCTATCTCAGTGTATTCACAATGGTTATCTACCTCCAGCAAAGCAGTGTCATCTGTAAATGTTACCATTACACATCGTTTAGCTCAGCTAAAGACTTTATCTGTTGCTATCTCAGTGTATTAACTATGGTTCTCTACCTCCAGCAAAGCAGTGTCATCTGTAAATGTTACCATTACACATTTTCGACTTCAGGACTATCTCTTCGATACAGCACATAAAGTATAGGAACCAATACACTTCCCTGAGGTACTCCTACAGATGTTTTCTGATATATCCGTCCCTTTAGTGCAAGAAAGTATTTACCTGAATGATGTTGGTTTGTCATGTGTTCACTGCTCTACAGCCCAAATGCGTTGAACGATTTTAATCAAATGTAATCAAATATAGAGATTTGTTTTCGATAAATCAAAATTATAAGTTGTCAAAAGAAAAAACCAAAATTACGATAATCATGCACATCCGCAATCCCCTGAGTCGGATAGTGAGTTGGCTCCTCGGGCGTCAAAACCTCAGCGTTCAGCTGATTGTCAATGAAACGGCGGAGAGTCTTACCCCTCCCCGTTTGACCTCCTGGCTCATCATGAGTGCTTGGCGTTGAATTCACCTGCAACAAAGACATGGATAGCAGCCGAAAACAGGGCACTGAGATCAGATAAGAACCCGGCCTCAGGCACATGCTGTGGCGATACATAGGCAGCATCTACCAGCGTCTCCTGGACCCCGACGTTTATAAAAACACCTGTGGACTCAAAGTACATGGTATTAGTAGCAAAGTCTCTCTTCGGTGCACCAACACAGCGGTCCCGCCCCTGAGTTACCGTTCCTGCCGGGCTAGGCCCGATCGGTACGATAATAAGATAAGTCCTGTAGGCCGGAAGTGAGAAGGAGTAATTGGGCTTTAGAATGACACCAGCGTTCTTTTCTGTAGGCCTCGGCCAACCGCCATCTTGGATGACTCGCCGTAGAGAGTAACTTGCTGCACTTTCAAAGACAGTCGACTCCTACCTTTATGCCCTAAACATTTTTTTTCTGTTCTAGTGAAGTATCAGCTTCCAGCCATTAGGGAGTTCCCTAGATACTGCTAACGCTCTCCCCAGTACATCTCCGTAGGGGCGGGGGGAGGATGTGTAGTGGATAGTACCTCTCGCTTATCGAGGGGTTGGCCCCACAGTGGACCTATCTTAGGAGAGAGATCTGCGTAAATGCATTTTTACCTCCCTAAACAAAAATAATAATAAATAGGCGCCTCGCGATTCACGTAAAGCTATCGGCCAATCAGAGACAAGTTGCGAGTGCGGAACGTGTAAAGTGAGATTGGTCGAAGCAAGCACGTTTAAGGCCGGGGAATTGATGTAATTGTATGGCGTGTGTGTGTTGACAGGTTTTGCCGTGTGAGTATTGGGAAACTAGTCGGGTGAACTAGTTCTATGTTGTGGTGACGTTAACATAGTCAATTCTTATTTTTTTTAAAAACAGAAGGAAAATGAATCATTTTTGTATATAGGTCTATGTTTACAGGAACTTCTAATTTATTTTGATGTCCAGAATCACTTACCAAAGATAAGAACACCCTTTACAAACCCACACGTGTAAGATAATTTACATGCTCCTGAAATTAACTTTAATTGCATATTAAATAAACAAACTATTTCCATTTGTTTATCAATAACCAAAACAAAGATTTGTTTATCTTGTTTTTGTTTACGTTTCTTGGTCATCCATTCTATTGTAAAATAAACTTAGAATAACCGATAAAACAATATATTTATGGGCGGTTTTAGCTATGTTTATTTTGTCATAGCTTATGTTAACATTGTGTGCATGTATGTTGCGCATTTATAGCTTAACCGGAGCCCCAATTGTTATGAAATTTATAAATTTTGCAACTAATCTGAACGATGTATGTGTTTTCTCTTTGTTGTTTTAAAGACGAAAAATCTCTCGGTCATCATCGCTTTATAATAAAAATCAAGAAAAGAACATAAAATGATTTTTTAAAGATCGAATATTTTAATAGCATCAGCGTCGAGGTTTGTATCATTCTAAACAGTGACCGCATGGTACCTGACTAGGCACCCTCCGAAGTAGTAAACATAATACTTCCGAGCAGTCCAACGAATAAAAATATTCAAATTATAAAAGAACTATTTCCCAATGTACAAAGTACAGAGAAACTTTGGTAATAGACCTACAGCTCTACACAAACCACATTGCACTTGGGAGATGATTAACAGTAGAGTAACAGAGTGTGGGGGGGGGGGTAAAAAAACTGGTTAATTGTCCATATGATAATTGATTGGACATAGTTTTAATCATAACAGACTATACAGGAGGTTCTCTGTGCACAAATGAAGTGCAATGTGGTTTGTGTTTACCTGTACATTTGTAGTACAAATCATTTTTGTATCAAGTAGGATGGTATGGGTGGAGGGAAGAAAGCAATCAAGTCCCCCTCCCCCCCCTCAATCTCTCTAGATCTTTTGGCAGTGACGTTTCAATTGAATTGTCGCGAGTGGTTTCATTTTTAACTATCCCTCAACCGAAATCAGTAAGCCTATTAGGCAAAAGGAATGCTAAGAAGTCAAACTATCGCATTATTAAGACGGAATCGGCCGTTTGCAAAGATTAGCACTCTCCACTGGCACTCTTGGCCGTCTTACCTAACTTAACCTAACCTAACCTAACCTAACCTAACCTAACCTAACCTAACCTAACCTTTGCAAAGATTAGCACTCTCCACTGGCACTCTTGGCCGTCTTACCTAACCTAACCTAACCTAACTTAACCTAACCTAACCTCATCCTCCCTACTTGCACTAAAGTTACGCTTACAAAATACCCCCACATTATAATAGAAACATAAAATTTAGTAGGAGACTATGTGTTCATGTAGACCCCTATAAAATTTAATTCGTATCTCGTACGTATAAGACACAAAAAATAAATTACATACAAATTAGCAGATTTGAATAATTGTGTATTGTAGTTTAAGAAGATAAATGGCGAAGTTATTGTCAAAAATATAATTACGAAAGTGAATTTTCAAATTTCCGTTATGGTAGCAATAAAGTAGTAATATACACAATTACGAGATTTAGTAAATCTGTGTAACAACTGTTTTAAATCTACTTACCCTATACTTGGTATTGATCAAATAATCCAATATAGGCCTACCATTTCCTACAAGGCATTATATTTAATGGATATGTTTGTATACATTGTATGTTAGGTCTGAGTAACTACTATGGTGGCACCCATCAACTTGATTTAGACCATTGGACCTTGAACACTCTAATAGTTTTAGAACAAGAGTTGATCAAGTAAGATGAAAGAGAACTATCTAAACCAAGAAGAAATGTGCAAAACCAGCTAGGCTATATCGGGATTACCCTACTCGTAACTAACCGCCTGAGAGGCCGAACAATCGACCTAAGTTGCTTTACTGTAATTTTATTGAAGTAAAAATAGAATTAGACTTTAGGTATTTTTAAATAATTAAACTAAATATTGTTCTTACGACAGTTTAAACTTCCTTGAGAAAAACAGCAATAATGAATATTTATGAAGTGAGACTAAAGCAAACTTTGGCAAGACTTTACATAGAATGTCGTCTAACTTAAGTTAGTGCAAGTTAAACATCCTTAATGTACAAAACTTTGCACAAATAGTAATGAGACAACACAAATTCGTCATCTACATAAAAATGTCGGTTACACACTCTTGTCAATCTAAATAAGCAAAATATTCTTCACTTATGCCATAGACACGTCTCGAAGATAAATCGAATTTGAAAGTTAGATATCATAAGTAAAGTTTCAGTTTAGATTTTTTACGTGAATGCGTATTTTAATTCGATCCTGTAATAAATATTAATTTTTTTAACGCTTTTTTAAAGGGGACTAAATAATATGAAATAACTTCCATAAAAATTAATATTCATAAGCTCAATTACTAAATTCCCCTTAAACTTGGTGTTGGTAAATTTGAAAAGAAATCAAAATGCTTGTAAAATTCTAAACAAAAAACGTCAGGCCCATGCAATAGATAATTTATTAATAAATAAATATTCACCGGTAATTATCTTGCAATCCAATTGGTTTGAACTATCATATAATTGTGTGCTACTAGAGTTACTACCTATCATCCTTACTGTTGCATTCCTGCAACAATTATCTATATATATTGCAAGCGCCTCGTGTTTTTGTTTTGAATTTTACAAGCATTTTGATTTCTTTTCAAATTTACCTACACCAAGTTTAACGACAACTAGTATATGGAATTATTAATATTAATTTTTATAGGAGAAGTTATTTTTATAATCATTAGTCCTTTTTAAAAAATGATTTTTTTATTTAATAAATTTTTTTGTTTTAGTTTTTTGAGATAGTTTGTTTATTTCTCTCTGATCGATACATATACAAGGTTGTGTTTTTAGTTTTGATATAGGGAGGTTATTATATTGTTTTTGTAATGCCATCAGAAGCAATTTGAAGATGTAGTCACGTCAAAACTCAACACTAATTTTTTATCTCAACACAAAACTGTCTCTATGTTTACAACAACACCTAAGAAAATATGTAAGTAAAACAAGCATGAAAAACTATTTATTAAAACTGCAGAACTATCTCCGGGAAACTTATTGAAAATTCCAATTTGTATAAGGGAATTTACAGCTTTGTGCAGTTGGTAAGACTTATACGCATATTGTGTACTAATAGCAGGAATTAATTTATTCACCACCTGTCTGTCACAGCCACGATACACAGTCAACATTTCATTTATATAATGGTATTTTATATGGAATCCAGATTTAACATTATAGGTTTATCTTTGATAATACTTATATACACACTCTTATGAGTGGGGTGAAGGGTTGTAAATACATACAAAATTAATTAAATTTGAACAATAGGTGAAACAACAACTCTTGTTTTATTGTGTAGGTACAAACTTTATCAAACCATTAGCATACATTTCTAACACTGTGTAATAAAATAAGCTAAATGGCCACTATGCCTAGGATATACTAATGTTTTGGTTCCAGTGTAGGATACAGATAAAAAAAACTGATGCAAAACCATAAATTTCAACAGTAACAAAAGAGCGTTTTTTGACCGTAAACTTTTCCACTTAACCCAATAAACCGATTTCAATGAAACATCGATCTAAAACATTTCAATATAGTGGAAAAATTTATACATCGAAACTCGTTTTTCTAAAATCATTACAAGTTATTTAATTTTTTTTCTAAAATAGAAAAAACACGATATTTTGTTACTAAACGTTTTAGCCCAAAAACACATTTTTTCTTCGATCACTACCAATTTGCTGCTCTCTTAGCATATTTACAATAGAGATATTTTGTGAGAATTTGAAACGATTCCGACAAATAGGCTACCTTAATTACCATGACCACAATAATGCGGTATAAAGACTTTCTTTTAGACGTCGATATGAACTTTTCCACTTAACCCAGTAAACCGATTTCAATGAAACTAACGAAATTCGATGTAAAACTTTTTATATATGATGAAAAATTTGATAGGCCGAAACTCGTTGTTCTAAAATTTTATTATTATAAGTGATTTAACTTTTTGAAAATTTAAAAAATACGATTCTACCATAAAATACATTTTTACTCCGATCATTATATAACTGAGGCTCTCTTTGAATATTTACAAAAGAGATATTTTCACAGCCTCAAAATTTCTGTGTAAACTATTTCCGAGATATGAATGTGCCTCCAGTATGAAGATTATTTTCTTAACAAATTTCTGGACAGAATGTCATATTTTGCACATCCCCGTGAAATGAAGTATACAGGTGTGCAAACACCTCAAAATAACTATGAATTTCGACTGTCATAAATGAGCTGTTTTGACTCAATTTCTCCTATGACCAGGATACCTGAACATTTCGTATCCTCTAAGCTCACCATAAGGAAAATCGCAATAGACTCTCGCACCCTACATTTCCTTGAACAATTAAAACACCCCGTGTTTAGAATTAATTAATGTGTTAATGTTTATCAAAGGGGAATTTAGTTTTAGACAGTTGGTACTATGCCAAAACATGTAAAGCACGTTTATAAACGGAAGTATAAAAGCTCAAGTTGAATATATAATGAGAACCGCTTTCATGTTAATGTTTATTACTCCAGAGTTTATTTGCTGGACATATTTCATTACATAATTTAGCGAGCGAAGCGAACTCCTCAACCAGTTTACGTACGAGTACGGGCGTGGCAATTCCGAGGGATCCAAACTGAATCTACACTTTTTGAGTTAGATCCTTCTCTTTCATTTTTCCTATCAAGTCTAATTGACCAACTCTTGTTCAGACGCTACTAAAGTATTCTAATACTAGAGGTTTTTATAAGGCAATAATGACCTCTAAACAACAAGAAAATAAATATTAGCAAGTATTTTTCTTTCTTGCCGGATTAGAAATTATTCTAGAACTTAACTCTTGTCCCTTTCCATTTTACGGATATACTTTATAGATGGCAGCACTTATTCAGTTTTATGTCTCAACTAAAGCTTATGCAATAACAGTAAACGTTATAATGAAATAAAACTCTATAACTACATTTCACAGGCATCATAATACCCCAAGTGCTGCAGACTATTGGGTTACAACAACCAAGATGATGTGGTGATATTATAATTCAAACTTTCAAAATGGTAAATTTGTCAACACTAATTTAAATTTTATTTTCTCATTATAAATTATGGAACGGGTGAATCATTTAAGACGAAATTTCGAAATGTCTTAGGAACGCATTTTCCGAAAGAAATATTCAAATAAAAGTTGTTGGTTTTAAGTCAACAAACAAAAATACTGTATTTTATAATACTTGCGTTATTCCACTTATGTTTGGATCATTACTCATTAATATTTACATTTCGATGAAATTTGAACGAATTCTGTAGAAACGATTTCGATTGAACGATTATGTCTAATAATAGTTCCATAGATTGGCAAAAATTTTGATCTATCAAGAAAGAAAAAAGAAAGCGCATATCTCGTGGTCAATGTTGGCAATGATCTCGACCGAGCGAAGGTCGGCGAAATCGAGGGCAGAGACTGCTCCATTTAAATGAGTCACGAGAATTAACGAAAATACAAACAACTAAAAAAAGAGTCACAAAAATGTGAACGGATGAAAGAATTCTGGAGCCTCAAAAATTTCATTAAGGTTGTCCATAGCTGGCCGTCACATCCTAACCCACGAACCGACGTTTTTGAGGAGATACTTTATCCTTGTAAGTCGTTTTAGTCGATTTTTAGAAAATCTCAATTTTTATTTTTTCAGATGGAAGCTGCTCCCTATATTTTCAGTTAAAAAAAATTCCCGAGAAATGGCCAAAATATGCCTACATATCAAATTTAATTAAAATTGGTCCAGGAGTTTGGAGCACTTCAAGTACGTCAGAGAGATATTAGGTTAGGTTAGGTTAGGTTAGGTTAGGTTAGGATAGGTCAGGTTAGGTTATGTTAGGTTAGGTTAGGTTAGGTTAGGTTAGGTTAGGTTAGGTTAGGTTAGGTTAGGTTAGGTTAGGTTAGGTTAGGTTAGGTTAGGTTAGGTTTGGTTAGGTTAGGTTAGGTTAGGTTAGGTTAGGTTATGTTAGGTTAGGTTAGGTTAGGTTAGGTTAGGTTAAGTTAGGTTAGGTTAGGTTAGATAAGGTTTGGGTAGGTTAGGTTAGGTTAGGTTAGATAAGTTTAGGTTAGGTTAGGTTAGGTTAGGTTAGATAAGGTTAGGTTAGGTTAGGTTGTGACATTAGTCGCAAAACCCCTTTGGATTCAGGAGACTTCAAAACGGATATACACGCAAAAAACTCGACAAACTATATTTTAAATTTATTTCATGAAAACCGTTGGTGTCATTTTGAGAAAATAGGGATTTAAATTTTGGTTTTGTAAAAAATATCAACAAATATTTTTAAACTATCAAAATATAGCCACATACCATACATGAGTTAGCGTTGTAGTTGTAACTCATGGCACGAACTACATTCATACCTGAATCAAAAAACATAATTTTACTTGCCCAGTATTCGAAGTTTGGTAATCATAAAAAATGTCGATATCTGTTTATCGATGGTATTTACGTTTCATGGTCCCAAGAATCCGTCCACTTATTAAAACAGGAACATGATATTTGGTGTAGGGTCTATATTCTGTCTTTCTGTACTAGTGTCTTGATTGGACTCATGTGTGAAGGAGGCGTAGCCAGACAGACACTGAGCGAATTGGAATGATTTTCCATCCCGTAATCTTGGGCACATATCAGGGACTAAGGATGATTTTTCATCAACCTTAACTTGGACGTGTATCGCGGATTTGGGATAATTCTCCATCCCCATGATCTTGGACATGGGATGCTTTTCCATCCCCATAATCTCAAACAAGTTCCATCTGGCCAAATATCAGTAGACGTGTTTTTTCTACATACACAGGGTAAATTAACTGTAGATTTTTTAAACCGTTACACAAACTATCCATCTGTAATTTAAATTGTTCAACTGTACAGTAATATTAAACTGGAGTCAACACTATTCTGAGAATGTTCTATTTAGACTATTATATGTAATTTTAAATACCTGTGGATTTAATAGGTTTTGTGGTATTTGGGATGGTTTTGTTCAAGTGTACAGTAGTTTAACACTTGAGTTGTAGTCACGAACCATCTGTCCATATATCAGAATTTACGATAGTCACATTACACAGATTACGACCCTTATATACAGGGTGAATGGTGAACAAAGTGCCAAAAAAATCAGGGTAATATTAAATTTCATTTTCAAAAACATTAAAAATTATAAGCCCCATCCTACCCCTACCTACCACTACGTTTCCGAGATATAAATCCCCCCTTTTTTTATGAAAATGACTTTTCACTTAAAAACTATATTTTCTCAATTTAATTTACACCTAGCAAGTAAAGTGACCCAATTTCGAAAAACGAAATTGAGCAAATTAATTATTTAAAAACCTCCAAACACTAAGAAAGTAAATGTTCTGAAATCTTTATTAGGATTCAAATATGCTTTACACTCAAACGACAACACTTGTAGGGGTTCAAACTTCACTAAAACTTCCGCTTTTCAACTATATAAGCGAATTGGTATTTACTTTTTCGTTCATAGAATTATTGCGTTCAGAAAGTCAAATATCGTAATTAAATATGAAGCTAGATTATTTCTATAAATATACACCATTTTGATAAATTTAATTTACTGCTGGATTAATTTTTTTTTTTTATATATATATAATATATTATATACTGTAGTTTCTCTTCCAGCCAAATATTATTTCTCCAAAAATTCTCACTTCTAGTAATTTAACTAAGATTTTTAAAACATTCTAATTAAATGTATGAAATAAAATACAATCCAACATTCCGAAATCATGAACGTTTGTAATTTGTACACAACTCCGTAACCTAGCGGTCGACATGGGAACTAACTGATTGATGTGACAAACTCACGACAGATAGCGCAAAATATAATAAACATATAAGGTCAAGTCCTTTGCTACTATTTTTCAATTACTTCATTTAAAAAAAAAAATTAAAATCATTTTAAAATATATTTCGTTTGTAAAGTAATACACCAAATTATAAAATACATCTACCTTGGTTAGAAATTCGCTAGAAACTTGCACACCTCTCACACCCTATAATTATACATCCTATAATTAGTCAATAATTCACAACTAAAAGAAAAGATGTCACTACTATGTACATGCCTCAATGATTTCAGGTTAATGCAGAAGCATCTGGCAGCGTAAGGTGTAAATCATGAATCATCACACCTTCTTCCTCGAGGAGGATAGGAAGGTGAAGGTTGCAATACGTGCCTTCACCACTTTACCCGCATTAGAAGATATTATAGATGAGCTGCGGGACCTCGGGTTTTCTCCCAATGTGGTCCAGATGTTGACGTGGAGGCAGCACACTTTCTTTTAAAGTTGTGTAGAGTCGGCAACTTTGCCGATATCTATAAGTTACAGGAGCTGTTGGGACTGCTCCAAGTTGTTGTTTCTGAGTTTAAAGCTATGAATTTAAATACAGGAACTCTTAGTTTTTACATAGGTTTGAGTGAAGTACAAGTTTGCAGCCATTAGGGAGTTCCCTAGATGCTGCTATTCGCGCTCTCCAGTGCATGTCCGTGGGGAGAGATCTGTATATTATGCATTTTTTCTCCCTAACAAAAAAAAATCGTTAGACATTCAGCTGTACATTGTAGTTATTTTTATAAAATTCCTTTAACAAAAATAATAATTTTCTTAATAGACACAGAATCCAATAGACAAACTAAACTCTATAAAATTAATTGCTAAAAACGACCAATTTTCAACCTTCGCAGAATCGTAAGGGGAGACACTTTGACTTTTATTAAGGTTGAAAAAAGATTTTTTTTAATATTTATATTTACATCAACAAATGCAGAATTTATTTCTAAATCCAACTGCCACTTCAGAAACGGAAAATATTCATTAAATTCAGTTTTTGATAGTTCATTCTAAAAACATTTATTTGTTGGTTAGAGTTTACGCTAGTACAGCAGTATAAATATAGTGTACAGCACTTCCATGAAATGAATTTTATTTCTTCTTGAATTTGATTTAGTTGATAGTTCGGTCACGAGGTAGCAGCACTTCCTGTATGTAGATAACAAACAAATACAGTAGGCTAGAATCTAATTGCTATTAATGTAAATACATGGTGCTCTTACTGCTTTTTACTACTGTGTAATTACTTGTAATTGATATTGTATTATTAGTAAACATCTTATATTAGAGACATCCCATATGATTAGATATAATCATTGCACCAATAGTGTTTAGAGATATTCTTTGAGATACATTTAGTATCAGTAATAGTGTGTTTACTTTATACAAATTGAAAGGAAAAACTACGTTCACGACTCATACATTCTAATAACAGAATTTATTCCCTGAATACAACCTTTGATTTAGGAAATATTTTCAAATTAACTGGTGATTAGGTTAGTTTGTAAGCTATCTTACAATAACCTCAAATTGAAAGAAATATATATTTGTGAAATTTATTCCAACTGTATCAAAATCATAATAGCTTAACTTTAAATTTGTGAGATCATGTTAAGATTAAGAAAGTCGTGTTGAAAACCTTAAGATGTAAATTCATAATTGTAATATTTTTATGAAAACTATATTATTAATTTTAGTTTACTATCCAAAAATATAAAGGAATAACGTAATTGATAGAAATAAAAATGTCTATTTTTTGTTAAATGTCATCAATATGCGGTTGTAAAATAGATAATATAGTTATTAATATTATAGACACGCCTCGGCCAGCCGCCATCTGCTGCGCTTTGGTGACTCCAACATGCAGGCCCTACATATTTTTCTGTTATAGTGAAGTATCAGTTTGAAATACCATTTAACAAAGTGCTCAATTACTGTATTAAATTATGGACAATATCCCTTAATAATAAAATTTATTGTCAGCTATGAATTATTTGAACGCTACAGATTACTTATACTGCATTATTGTATACTTAACAGCGATCGAGTAGTTGACAGAAATCCCCTACAGAGAGCACTGTTACACTGTTTAAGGAGTAAAATCAAACACAAAACTATAAAATTTTATAATTTCTATGTTGAAATACGGAAAGACATTATAAACGATACCGGTCATCGTGGATTGAAGAACGAAGATCAAATTTTGGATGGCAAATATTAGAAAGTCTCATTATATAGAACAACTTCTCGGAGCACTAAACGTGGCGACGTTTAATCACTAAGACGTATCGTCCCCGGTATGGTTAGGCACTTCCGCACACATTTTTATGTTAAAGAGCTCTCGAGGATAGAGAAAGAATAACCGTGTGGAGATAATAATAACAACTTGCACTTCTCAACAGGAGTTAAAACAAGAGGTAGGAAAGTGGGTTTCATATGACTTACAGATCGTATAGAGTCAACGAGTTGAATGAGTTTATAGTTTTTGGCCCTGAAAAGGGCCTTTTGTTTTTTTTGGATAAGCAAATGAGACTGGATGATTAACCTCCGAACCCGTACAGAGTTCTGCCTTGTCGCTTGAGAGCGTAGACTACGTCCATGGCGGTGACAGTTTTCCTCTTGGCATGCTCGGTGTAAGTGACTGCGTCCCTGATGACGTTCTCGAGGAACACTTTGAGTACGCCGCGAGTTTCTTCGTAGATGAGACCGGAGATTCGTTTTACACCACCTCGGCGAGCGAGACGACGAATTGCTGGCTTGGTGATTCCCTGGATGTTATCACGCAACACTTTCCTGTGCCTCTTGGCTCCACCTTTACCCAGTCCTTTGCCTCCTTTTCCTCGTCCTGTCATCTCGGAAACAAGTTATTGCTGCAAGAAGAGTTCGAAAGAGAATATTGGCTTTGGCCAGGATTTCGGCTTCTTATATACACTCAGCCGAGCTCAAAATCTCGATACGTATTGGATCAACGTCTAGAGCCAACGGCGTACGTACCTAGCCGACAAAAGTGTATATAATAAAACGGATTTGACTGACCGACTCACAAATCTTGTTGAAATGGCTCGTACCAAACAGACAGCTCGAAAATCTACCGGTGGCAAAGCGCCCAGGAAGCAGCTGGCCACCAAGGCGGCTAGGAAAAGCGCACCCGCCACGGGAGGAGTCAAGAAACCCCATCGTTACAGGCCCGGCACAGTCGCTCTCCGAGAGATCCGTCGTTATCAGAAGAGTACAGAACTTTTGATCCGCAAGCTCCCCTTCCAGAGGCTCGTTCGTGAGATAGCTCAGGACTTCAAGACCGATCTCAGGTTCCAGAGTTCCGCCGTCATGGCTCTTCAGGAAGCTAGCGAAGCCTATTTGGTCGGTCTCTTCGAGGATACCAACTTGTGCGCCATCCACGCCAAGCGGGTGACCATCATGCCCAAAGACATTCAGCTGGCCAGACGCATCCGCGGCGAGCGAGCTTAACTCCGTATTTTGCTCTTACTACGTGCAATTCAAAACGGCCCTTCTAAGGGCCAATAAATCATCACACAAATTCGACTTGTATCCTTGGTCTGGTTGTTTTGTTTTTTACGGTAGACGTATAAAATCAAAGCTGAAAGTAAAGTCATCACTCATATTCGACTTGTATCCATGGTTTGGTTACTTTTTTTTTACGGTAGAGTTACAAACGAAAGATGACAGTAGTCACATCTTCTCGAAGCACGGAACATCGCAACGTCCAGTCGCTTAGACGTACCATCCACCGGCATGGTTAGGCACTTCCGCACTTCAGCAATGAGGCAATTAGGCGAAAGGCGAGTAAGCTGTGTGCATATATGGGTTAATTCAAAGATGTTGCGTTCTTTTATTAATATTGTGATCACGCCAACAACCCACTTATATAAAAAAAATTAAATTTGTGATTTGTTGTTTTTCAAATTTATTGGGATCAAAGAAAATTACCTAAACAAAGTGAAGAATTTATTTTGAAATAATTATTAATAGTATTGAATGTATATTAGATATTTACAGTCTTTTATTGAACAGAATTATTTTCTTTTAAATATATAAGTTGTTTTACTTTACTCGGCTTCAGTCCTATCATCAATTAAAATACTTGCCTTTGAAAATATTCTTTCACAAGGAACAGATTAGCGATGTTGATACTCGCAATACTCGGCTTCGAATGATTTCAATACCCGTATTATTAGTTCGACATCGAGTATCTGCGTAGAATGATAATGCGAATAATTATGTGTGTGTGTGTGTGTGTGTGTGTATGTTATATTTCTATCTGTTAGACTGATCCACCGAGTATTTATTATTTTTTTAAACAATATGTGATTGACACTTGTAATACGTAATTAAATGTTATCCTGCCTCGACACAAATTCAGTAATTAAACGTAAGTACAATTTTATTACCAACATTAATAATTTAGTTATTATTTAAAATAAGTTAATTTAGGCTACTATATTTTTTTTATAAAGATGGTAAACCTATAAATATTTATTTAAATATAAGTAATAACAATTAAATAATATTTTAATTTACTTTTTGTTAATGTGGAAATAAATGAATATTATTGTTATTTTATATTGAACTTGTTACCGAATCTAAATCATTATAACTCAAAATCGTAATGTTTAATTAATGTGTAGTGAAAAATGAGCTTAGAAACTAATGTAACCAAAGTAGAAACACCGAGTATTTTGTTTGGAATTGACACAACACTAACGAATATCGTTGTCCGAGGATACTCGCAGTACTCGCACATTACCTCCTCCTTGTTCCTAGTTACGAGGATTTTGTCCGACCGAACGAGTATTTTAATACGAAACCGAGGATTTTAATATTCGGACTCTTCCGAGGATTTTGATACTCGGAATCACCGAGTATTTTAATTCGAACTCACACATCACTAGAACAGATGTTGCTACCATTGTGAAATAGCATTTTACAAACTTTGGCAAGGTAAGGGTAGAGATGACTATTTTGTTGCCACCATTTTAATGGATTATCTTGCCTCCTTATAACACTTTCTTGTGTGTATCTGCAATATTTTGTAGTACAATTAGTATAACCTAACCTTAACATTTTTGAATTTGATTACTTAGCTAAATAAATTTAAACAATATTGGCGTTTACATACCTCTGAACTTCCATAACAGCAGAACATGTTGGATTTGCTTGAGGTAGTATTTCCATCTTACTATCAAAATATTCCCATACTGATAGTTCAGTTTAATTTTTTTTTTTTTTTTTCATTCATTGATAAAATGCGCAGTTAAAGCTAACTACTGGTCATTATTTGGCGAACTACAGCAGTCAGTTGTTAAACAAACACGCACTACTTTTTCCATTTTAGCTAAAACTTTGATTTTACATGCCTCATGTGCTGCACTTATAAAATTATTTGCGATTAATTTTCAATTTTAACAATCATTAACACAAGAATTACTAACTTAATAAATCAATGAGTATTTAAGAAGAAAAAAAAAACAGTAGTGTACACTGTACCGAGCAAATTACACAGCACATCAACACATCTGAAAAGAACTAGCCAACTGACGAAGACGAATAAAATAATCTAATGAGTAACCGTATTAGGCGAAATAATGACATCAACATATTTTTGGAATTGAATGTCGATGTTGTGTTCACACACATCATATTAGAAAGATCAGACATTAGTTAGATCGTAGACAGTTGTGGGAGGGAGACTACAACACTCCAACTGTCTCTAGTTGAAACTACAATGCGACGCATTAGTGGTTTCTCCACATCAGATGCGCATCACATCAGTTGTGTGGCCAATGTTAAATTAACAACATGCAAAATTAAATTAAAATAAAATACTAAAACATTAAGCCAAGTGACTGGTAAATCAATTTTTTTATTTTATTTTTTTTTATTTATTAGGCCACCAAACGGAATTTTGATGTCGACAGCCGAAACAGTAAAATTTTGGAGTAGTCAAATCAACAAGCAAACAGGAAATACATATTTATACTGACATATGAGGATCGCGATCGTGCGGGCAGGCTTAAAAGTGAAGAGAGAGAGAGAGAGAGAGAGAGAGAGAGAGAGAGAGAGAGAGAGAGAGAGAGAGAGAGAGAGAGAGAGAGAGAGAGACAAAAATATAATAATAATAATAATAATAATACATATTTCTAACCTAACCTAGCCTAACACAAACCCCCTTTGTTACAAGATAAAAAGTACAAATCAAAAAAAGAAATTAAAAAATAACCCATAAGAATTTTATATATCTAACTGTATAACATTCCCCCTTCCCATATTATTATTTTTTTAAAATAAATTATTTTAAAATATCAGTAATTAAACAAAAGGGGCAATATAAAACACTGAAACCCCTACCACAATTTTGGTACAACAAAACACACACAAATCAAATAAAATATAATATTCATTTGCCTTATGTCATTATAGTTCCCTGATGTACATTTCGGTAACCAAGTTACCATCATCAGAGGGATCTGAAATAATACTAACGATGTATGAAATCTTAAAAACTAAAATACCATATTCTCCCCTCCACCCTACTTCCGGTGGTTCGGTCTATCAACGTAGGACCAAGTCAATGACCTAGGTTAAAGCGACTAACGGTACACATTCCTTTCATTGGGAAAACCCGTAGGTTGAATATATGGCAATGGCGGCAACAGTTTTTACAGATAACAGTAATATCTTAAAACTCCTTCAAATATAAACATAACATGTTCATAATAACAACAAAAATGTAGTGAATCAAAAAGCATGATATGACTTTTAGTGATTTTAATAATGCATAAACCAAAATAAAATAAAGGAGTATTTCTAAGCGTAAAGTTGGTAGTGCGTTCGTGAAAAACATTTTTACTATACAGTATATATTTTTATTATTATTATTTTTTAATTTCATCTAATATCTGGTCATAAACACAAGAATAGAGATATATATATATATATATATATATATATATATATATATATATATTCATATATATATATATATATATTTTAGGATTACTGTTATATTGTTTTATAAATTATATTGTATTGAGCGACATGTATAAAGCTTAAATTTGAGCGACATGTAAAGATTGATGAAAACTTAAAATTAGGGCAGAGGTAAACCTAGTTTCTAAAACAGATTGAATTAAAGTTTATTGGCGGCCCTGAAAAGGGCCATTGACGTATTGAAGAGTCTACTTCTTCTTTGGTGCAACCTTCTTGGGTGATTTCGGCTTCTTCACCGCAGCCTTCTTTGGTTTAGGTGTTTTCGGCTTCTTGGTGGGTGGCTTAGCAGTCTTCTTCGCCTTGGACGGGGTCTTCGGCTTAGCAACAGCGGCAGCTACCTTCTTCTTCTCGGCCGCCGATTTCTTAGCAGCCGCGGTCTTCTTTTTGGGTGCAGTTTTAGCAACAGCCTTTTTCTCCTTGGGTTGTTTGACCGGAGCTTTCTTGACTGCGGCCGTCTTTCCTTCAACGGACAGCTTGAAAGATCCAGTAGCTCCCTTACCTTTCGGTTGAACGAGAGCACCAGAAGCGACAGCCGATTTCAAGTACTTCTTGATGAACGTAGACAACTTCTCGGAGTCAACTTTGTAGTTGGCGGCAATGTATTTCTTGATCGCCTGCAGAGACGAACCGCCGCGTTCCTTCAGGTTCTTGATGGCAGCATTCACCATATCAGCTGTCGGCGGATGAGCGGGCTTCCCCTTCGGTTTCTTGCTAGCAGCGGCCTTAGCCTTTTTAGGGCTTACAGCTGGAGCAGCAGGAGCGTTTGTTGCAGTATCAGCCATGATCGGTTTCAGTTTGGTCAAGATTGAACTGAACTGAAATATTGACGAGGTTTCTTCCTCTATTTTTCACAGTGTCTGGAAATTCCACTTACTGTTCGAAGGATACTGTTCAAGGACGTTATTTTGGGCTAAGTTGGGGGTGGTGATTTATTAATATCTGGATAAGGAGTGGATGTTTAAAGGGATTTTGTTTTGGTCAGAGTGGTGATTTTTGTGGTTTATGGAGGGAGGTCGATTAGCGTTCTCGGCCTTGTAATTTTATATTCTGGAGGTCCTTCATCGGAACTGATATTGTTGATGTGGTCGAAACTAGAGGATGCAGCCCTGCTGAATAATTTTTGGGAGAGGGAAAGGATGAAGTCTGATATGCTTGGTGTGCCGAGTGAGGTCCTAATTACATCATGAACTGAACTGAAATATTGACGAGGTTTCTTCCTCTATTTTTCACAGTGTCTGGAAATTCCACTTACTGTTCGAAGGATACTGTTCAAGGACGTTATTTTGGGCTAAGTTGGGGGTGGTGATTTATTAATATCTGGATAAGGAGTGGATGTTTAAAGGGATTTTGTTTTGGTCAGAGTGGTGATTTTTGTGGTTTATGGAGGGAGGTCGATTAGCGTTCTCGGCCTTGTAATTTTATATTCTGGAGGTCCTTCATCGGAACTGATATTGTTGATGTGGTCGAAACTAGAGGATGCAGCCCTGCTGAATAATTTTTGGGAGAGGGAAAGGATGAAGTCTGATATGCTTGGTGTGCCGAGTGAGGTCCTAATTACATCATTTCTGACGAACCATGGAGATTTTGAGATGTGCCGTAAGGTCTTCGACTGAAACGCTTCCATGCGCGACTTGCTGGTTTTTGATAGCAAGGGCCACCAAGCTGGGGCTGCATATGTTATGACCGATCGGATGAGCATCAGGTATAGGAGGAGCTTTGTCCCAAGGGTTAGGGGGCTGTGTTGGTTTAACATTGGGTAGAGTTTCGACCTGAGGCCCGTTGCCTGGCCGAGTCGAGTAGAGAGGTGTTTCTTCAGCGTGAGTTTACTGTCCAGAATTACTCCAAGATACTTTACTGATTTCGTCCAAGCAATGGGGCGGTGGTTCAGCATTAGTGGTGGCATGTTGGTCGTTTTGCCGAAACAGATGGCTTGAGACTTTTCTGTGTTTATAGATATACGCCACTTTCGAAGCCAGGGTGAGAGATGTTGAAGTTGTTGCTGGAGAATTAAAGTTGCCAGTTTGATGTTCATGGAGGTGCAGTGGAACATCGCGTCGTCCGCAAACAGGGATAGCGTGATGCGAGGAACGGTAGGTATATCGTTAGTGTAAATTAAATAGAGAAGAGGCCCTAACACCGAACCTTGGGGAACGCCGGCCCGGATAGGTCTCGGTCGGGAGAGGGAGTCATAGACACTTGTTTGGAAGATACGATCTTGGAGAAATGATCTAAGGAGCGCAACAGTAGATAGTGGTAAGGGGGTAAACGAGAGTTTGAAGACCAAGCCAGGGTGCCACACCTTATCGAAGGCTTTACTGACGTCTAGGAGAGCCGCTGTTGTGTATAGATGCTTGTTGGTTGCATCGACTAGATTGGTGACGACTCGGACGAGTTGAAGCGTTGTGGAGTGGTCTCTTCTAAAGCCGAATTGTTCGTGGCGGATGTAATTTGACATTAGGGGAGAAATGAACATGAGGAGAAGGCGTTCAAAAACTTTGGAGAGTGTGGGTAGAAGTGATATTGGTCTGTGATTTTCGGGGTTTGTGAGTGATTTCTTTGGCTTAGGTATTAAAATAACTTTCGCTTTCTTCCAGCAGGTTGGAAAATGGGAGAGGTTTAGAGCACTGTTAAAAATGGAAGTTAGGTATGGTAGGGCGGAAGGCGGGAGATGCTGTAGCGCTGCAGCTCCTATCATGTCGATGCCAGGTGCTTTCTTCTTCTTAAGGCGGCCAATCACATTTGCAACTTGGGACTTCTCGATTTTGAATGTGTTTTCAGGTCATTTTGATCCCACCTCTTTTTGTACAACCTGTAGAACCTTATAGAGAACGGTCGTATTTCTGACTTGATATTATTTCATTTTATGTCGGTAGGGTTTATGGTCCGTTTATATCGCTAATTTCTCCAAAATCTCGACAGTTTCGACTATTTTCGTTAGACCAGATTGTTTTAAGAAAGTCTTGTTTCAATTAAATCTCCTACCATACGCTCGAAACAGTTATTCAGCCGAGATACAGCTCGGCGAAATCGCACACCGTTTTGACTCGTGAGTGACACCGTTTACGTTATGCCGTCAATTCGTTTCTATTACGACTGGAATGCTATATTCGAATTTGTCGAACGATACTAGACATTCCGAGCCGTCAGAGAAATCCATTGCGAACAAAATATAAATACGATCAGTGCGAGAAAACGCGGTCCAAAGTTGGAGTTCGGCAAACTTGGTTTTTCGTATCCCAAGCATCGCGCCCCCAATCATACCGAGTATCCTAAGAGGATATATTATGCGTCAATGAAGACATTAAAATAGAGAGAAAAGGATAAGGATTGATATTAGGTTTGATCGGTGAGTAATAATTATAGATTTTATCTTAACGAGGGTAGATCCGCCAATATTCGGTAATTTCATAAAGAATAGGAATAGACCAGGACCGTAGCCTTCTCCAGTGAACAACTTGTATCTACAGTATATAATATATCGATAACTATTTAAAAGGATACTGGTAAAACAAACAAAGAACAATACCCCACTAACCTCCTATACACACATCCACATGGACGAGACCGAAAAGTCGGCAAACGCAAAGTATTCTACGGAGTCTCCCGGGAAATATCGCCTGCCTGTTCGAGATATATTTGAAAAAGGAGTAAATAAAATAAGTAAGTTATTGAAAATAAATTGTTTTAGACGGGATGTGAAGAATAAAAAAATAAATAAATAAATAAATAAATAAAAAATTAGATATTATAAATAATATATATATAAGAAAAAGAAAAAGTTCGTTAGAAAAATAAAGCAAGGACAATGTGATGCCAAATAACAATCAACGAAAATAGCTGGGACAACTATTACTATTTTGGTCAGGTGTATCAAAATAAATCATAATCAAGTAACGAGTTAACAACAACAAAAAATAAAATAATCATAACCGCAGACTTCCGTGTGTTATGTAAAGATCTTACCTATGTTAATTAAATAAATTACAGACACACGTTCTGTGCGTGCGAGAATTGTATATTATATCAAACACAATGTGATGGACAGCAATGAATGAACACATTTTTATGTTAAAGAGCTCTCGAGGATAGAGAAAGAATAACCGTGTGGAGATAATAATAACAACTTGCACTTCTCAACAGGAGTTAAAACAAGAGGTAGGAAAGTGGGTTTCATATGACTTACAGATCGTATAGAGTCAACGAGTTGAATGAGTTTATAGTTTTTGGCCCTGAAAAGGGCCTTTTGTTTTTTTTGGATAAGCAAATGAGACTGGATGATTAACCTCCGAACCCGTACAGAGTTCTGCCTTGTCGCTTGAGAGCGTAGACTACGTCCATGGCGGTGACAGTTTTCCTCTTGGCATGCTCGGTGTAAGTGACTGCGTCCCTGATGACGTTCTCGAGGAACACTTTGAGTACGCCGCGAGTTTCTTCGTAGATGAGACCGGAGATTCGTTTTACACCACCTCGGCGAGCGAGACGACGAATTGCTGGCTTGGTGATTCCCTGGATGTTATCACGCAACACTTTCCTGTGCCTCTTGGCTCCACCTTTACCCAGTCCTTTGCCTCCTTTTCCTCGTCCTGTCATCTCGGAAACAAGTTATTGCTGCAAGAAGAGTTCGAAAGAGAATATTGGCTTTGGCCAGGATTTCGGCTTCTTATATACACTCAGCCGAGCTCAAAATCTCGATACGTATTGGATCAACGTCTAGAGCCAACGGCGTACGTACCTAGCCGACAAAAGTGTATATAATAAAACGGATTTGACTGACCGACTCACAAATCTTGTTGAAATGGCTCGTACCAAACAGACAGCTCGAAAATCTACCGGTGGCAAAGCGCCCAGGAAGCAGCTGGCCACCAAGGCGGCTAGGAAAAGCGCACCCGCCACGGGAGGAGTCAAGAAACCCCATCGTTACAGGCCCGGCACAGTCGCTCTCCGAGAGATCCGTCGTTATCAGAAGAGTACAGAACTTTTGATCCGCAAGCTCCCCTTCCAGAGGCTCGTTCGTGAGATAGCTCAGGACTTCAAGACCGATCTCAGGTTCCAGAGTTCCGCCGTCATGGCTCTTCAGGAAGCTAGCGAAGCCTATTTGGTCGGTCTCTTCGAGGATACCAACTTGTGCGCCATCCACGCCAAGCGGGTGACCATCATGCCCAAAGACATTCAGCTGGCCAGACGCATCCGCGGCGAGCGAGCTTAACTCCGTATTTTGCTCTTACTACGTGCAATTCAAAACGGCCCTTCTAAGGGCCAATAAATCATCACACAAATTCGACTTGTATCCTTGGTCTGGTTGTTTTGTTTTTTACGGTAGACGTATAAAATCAAAGCTGAAAGTAAAGTCATCACTCATATTCGACTTGTATCCATGGTTTGGTTACTTTTTTTTTACGGTAGAGTTACAAACGAAAGATGACAGTAGTCACATCTTCTCGAAGCACGGAACATCGCAACGTCCAGTCGCTTAGACGTACCATCCACCGGCATGGTTAGGCACTTCCGCACTTCAGCAATGAGGCAATTAGGCGAAAGGCGAGTAAGCTGTGTGCATATATGGGTTAATTCAAAGATGTTGCGTTCTTTTATTAATATTGTGATCACGCCAACAACCCACTTATATAAAAAAAATTAAATTTGTGATTTGTTGTTTTTCAAATTTATTGGGATCAAAGAAAATTACCTAAACAAAGTGAAGAATTTATTTTGAAATAATTATTAATAGTATTGAATGTATATTAGATATTTACAGTCTTTTATTGAACAGAATTATTTTCTTTTAAATATATAAGTTGTTTTACTTTACTCGGCTTCAGTCCTATCATCAATTAAAATACTTGCCTTTGAAAATATTCTTTCACAAGGAACAGATTAGCGATGTTGATACTCGCAATACTCGGCTTCGAATGATTTCAATACCCGTATTATTAGTTCGACATCGAGTATCTGCGTAGAATGATAATGCGAATAATTATGTGTGTGTGTGTGTGTGTGTGTGTATGTTATATTTCTATCTGTTAGACTGATCCACCGAGTATTTATTATTTTTTTAAACAATATGTGATTGACACTTGTAATACGTAATTAAATGTTATCCTGCCTCGACACAAATTCAGTAATTAAACGTAAGTACAATTTTATTACCAACATTAATAATTTAGTTATTATTTAAAATAAGTTAATTTAGGCTACTATATTTTTTTTATAAAGATGGTAAACCTATAAATATTTATTTAAATATAAGTAATAACAATTAAATAATATTTTAATTTACTTTTTGTTAATGTGGAAATAAATGAATATTATTGTTATTTTATATTGAACTTGTTACCGAATCTAAATCATTATAACTCAAAATCGTAATGTTTAATTAATGTGTAGTGAAAAATGAGCTTAGAAACTAATGTAACCAAAGTAGAAACACCGAGTATTTTGTTTGGAATTGACACAACACTAACGAATATCGTTGTCCGAGGATACTCGCAGTACTCGCACATTACCTCCTCCTTGTTCCTAGTTACGAGGATTTTGTCCGACCGAACGAGTATTTTAATACGAAACCGAGGATTTTAATATTCGGACTCTTCCGAGGATTTTGATACTCGGAATCACCGAGTATTTTAATTCGAACTCACACATCACTAGAACAGATGTTGCTACCATTGTGAAATAGCATTTTACAAACTTTGGCAAGGTAAGGGTAGAGATGACTATTTTGTTGCCACCATTTTAATGGATTATCTTGCCTCCTTATAACACTTTCTTGTGTGTATCTGCAATATTTTGTAGTACAATTAGTATAACCTAACCTTAACATTTTTGAATTTGATTACTTAGCTAAATAAATTTAAACAATATTGGCGTTTACATACCTCTGAACTTCCATAACAGCAGAACATGTTGGATTTGCTTGAGGTAGTATTTCCATCTTACTATCAAAATATTCCCATACTGATAGTTCAGTTTAATTTTTTTTTTTTTTTTTCATTCATTGATAAAATGCGCAGTTAAAGCTAACTACTGGTCATTATTTGGCGAACTACAGCAGTCAGTTGTTAAACAAACACGCACTACTTTTTCCATTTTAGCTAAAACTTTGATTTTACATGCCTCATGTGCTGCACTTATAAAATTATTTGCGATTAATTTTCAATTTTAACAATCATTAACACAAGAATTACTAACTTAATAAATCAATGAGTATTTAAGAAGAAAAAAAAAACAGTAGTGTACACTGTACCGAGCAAATTACACAGCACATCAACACATCTGAAAAGAACTAGCCAACTGACGAAGACGAATAAAATAATCTAATGAGTAACCGTATTAGGCGAAATAATGACATCAACATATTTTTGGAATTGAATGTCGATGTTGTGTTCACACACATCATATTAGAAAGATCAGACATTAGTTAGATCGTAGACAGTTGTGGGAGGGAGACTACAACACTCCAACTGTCTCTAGTTGAAACTACAATGCGACGCATTAGTGGTTTCTCCACATCAGATGCGCATCACATCAGTTGTGTGGCCAATGTTAAATTAACAACATGCAAAATTAAATTAAAATAAAATACTAAAACATTAAGCCAAGTGACTGGTAAATCAATTTTTTTATTTTATTTTTTTTTATTTATTAGGCCACCAAACGGAATTTTGATGTCGACAGCCGAAACAGTAAAATTTTGGAGTAGTCAAATCAACAAGCAAACAGGAAATACATATTTATACTGACATATGAGGATCGCGATCGTGCGGGCAGGCTTAAAAGTGAAGAGAGAGAGAGAGAGAGAGAGAGAGAGAGAGAGAGAGAGAGAGAGAGAGAGAGAGAGAGAGAGAGAGAAAAATATAATAATAATAATAATAATAATACATATTTCTAACCTAACCTAGCCTAACACAAACCCCCTTTGTTACAAGATAAAAAGTACAAATCAAAAAAAGAAATTAAAAAATAACCCATAAGAATTTTATATATCTAACTGTATAACATTCCCCCTTCCCATATTATTATTTTTTTAAAATAAATTATTTTAAAATATCAGTAATTAAACAAAAGGGGCAATATAAAACACTGAAACCCCTACCACAATTTTGGTACAACAAAACACACACAAATCAAATAAAATATAATATTCATTTGCCTTATGTCATTATAGTTCCCTGATGTACATTTCGGTAACCAAGTTACCATCATCAGAGGGATCTGAAATAATACTAACGATGTATGAAATCTTAAAAACTAAAATACCATATTCTCCCCTCCACCCTACTTCCGGTGGTTCGGTCTATCAACGTAGGACCAAGTCAATGACCTAGGTTAAAGCGACTAACGGTACACATTCCTTTCATTGGGAAAACCCGTAGGTTGAATATATGGCAATGGCGGCAACAGTTTTTACAGATAACAGTAATATCTTAAAACTCCTTCAAATATAAACATAACATGTTCATAATAACAACAAAAATGTAGTGAATCAAAAAGCATGATATGACTTTTAGTGATTTTAATAATGCATAAACCAAAATAAAATAAAGGAGTATTTCTAAGCGTAAAGTTGGTAGTGCGTTCGTGAAAAACATTTTTACTATACAGTATATATTTTTATTATTATTATTTTTTAATTTCATCTAATATCTGGTCATAAACACAAGAATAGAGATATATATATATATATATATATATATATATATATATATATATATATATATATATATATATTCATATATATATATATATATTTTAGGATTACTGTTATATTGTTTTATAAATTATATTGTATTGAGCGACATGTATAAAGCTTAAATTTGAGCGACATGTAAAGATTGATGAAAACTTAAAATTAGGGCAGAGGTAAACCTAGTTTCTAAAACAGATTGAATTAAAGTTTATTGGCGGCCCTGAAAAGGGCCATTGACGTATTGAAGAGTCTACTTCTTCTTTGGTGCAACCTTCTTGGGTGATTTCGGCTTCTTCACCGCAGCCTTCTTTGGTTTAGGTGTTTTCGGCTTCTTGGTGGGTGGCTTAGCAGTCTTCTTCGCCTTGGACGGGGTCTTCGGCTTAGCAACAGCGGCAGCTACCTTCTTCTTCTCGGCCGCCGATTTCTTAGCAGCCGCGGTCTTCTTTTTGGGTGCAGTTTTAGCAACAGCCTTTTTCTCCTTGGGTTGTTTGACCGGAGCTTTCTTGACTGCGGCCGTCTTTCCTTCAACGGACAGCTTGAAAGATCCAGTAGCTCCCTTACCTTTCGGTTGAACGAGAGCACCAGAAGCGACAGCCGATTTCAAGTACTTCTTGATGAACGTAGACAACTTCTCGGAGTCAACTTTGTAGTTGGCGGCAATGTATTTCTTGATCGCCTGCAGAGACGAACCGCCGCGTTCCTTCAGGTTCTTGATGGCAGCATTCACCATATCAGCTGTCGGCGGATGAGCGGGCTTCCCCTTCGGTTTCTTGCTAGCAGCGGCCTTAGCCTTTTTAGGGCTTACAGCTGGAGCAGCAGGAGCGTTTGTTGCAGTATCAGCCATGATCGGTTTCAGTTTGGTCAAGATGAACTGAACTGAAATATTGACGAGGTTTCTTCCTCTATTTTTCACAGTGTCTGGAAATTCCACTTACTGTTCGAAGGATACTGTTCAAGGACGTTATTTTGGGCTAAGTTGGGGGTGGTGATTTATTAATATCTGGATAAGGAGTGGATGTTTAAAGGGATTTTGTTTTGGTCAGAGTGGTGATTTTTGTGGTTTATGGAGGGAGGTCGATTAGCGTTCTCGGCCTTGTAATTTTATATTCTGGAGGTCCTTCATCGGAACTGATATTGTTGATGTGGTCGAAACTAGAGGATGCAGCCCTGCTGAATAATTTTTGGGAGAGGGAAAGGATGAAGTCTGATATGCTTGGTGTGCCGAGTGAGGTCCTAATTACATCATTTCTGACGAACCATGGAGATTTTGAGATGTGCCGTAAGGTCTTCGACTGAAACGCTTCCATGCGCGACTTGCTGGTTTTTGATAGCAAGGGCCACCAAGCTGGGGCTGCATATGTTATGACCGATCGGATGAGCATCAGGTATAGGAGGAGCTTTGTCCCAAGGGTTAGGGGGCTGTGTTGGTTTAACATTGGGTAGAGTTTCGACCTGAGGCCCGTTGCCTGGCCGAGTCGAGTAGAGAGGTGTTTCTTCAGCGTGAGTTTACTGTCCAGAATTACTCCAAGATACTTTACTGATTTCGTCCAAGCAATGGGGCGGTGGTTCAGCATTAGTGGTGGCATGTTGGTCGTTTTGCCGAAACAGATGGCTTGAGACTTTTCTGTGTTTATAGATATACGCCACTTTCGAAGCCAGGGTGAGAGATGTTGAAGTTGTTGCTGGAGAATTAAAGTTGCCAGTTTGATGTTCATGGAGGTGCAGTGGAACATCGCGTCGTCCGCAAACAGGGATAGCGTGATGCGAGGAACGGTAGGTATATCGTTAGTGTAAATTAAATAGAGAAGAGGCCCTAACACCGAACCTTGGGGAACGCCGGCCCGGATAGGTCTCGGTCGGGAGAGGGAGTCATAGACACTTGTTTGGAAGATACGATCTTGGAGAAATGATCTAAGGAGCGCAACAGTAGATAGTGGTAAGGGGGTAAACGAGAGTTTGAAGACCAAGCCAGGGTGCCACACCTTATCGAAGGCTTTACTGACGTCTAGGAGAGCCGCTGTTGTGTATAGATGCTTGTTGGTTGCATCGACTAGATTGGTGACGACTCGGACGAGTTGAAGCGTTGTGGAGTGGTCTCTTCTAAAGCCGAATTGTTCGTGGCGGATGTAATTTGACATTAGGGGAGAAATGAACATGAGGAGAAGGCGTTCAAAAACTTTGGAGAGTGTGGGTAGAAGTGATATTGGTCTGTGATTTTCGGGGTTTGTGAGTGATTTCTTTGGCTTAGGTATTAAAATAACTTTCGCTTTCTTCCAGCAGGTTGGAAAATGGGAGAGGTTTAGAGCACTGTTAAAAATGGAAGTTAGGTATGGTAGGGCGGAAGGCGGGAGATGCTGTAGCGCTGCAGCTCCTATCATGTCGATGCCAGGTGCTTTCTTCTTCTTAAGGCGGCCAATCACATTTGCAACTTGGGACTTCTCGATTTTGAATGTGTTTTCAGGTGGCGGAAAGGAGAACAGTTCTTTCAGATGTCCTTTGACCAAGTTTGTATGCGCGGCGTCGCTGTTTTTATGGGGTGAGAATTGTTTTTCCATGACGTCAGCAAATACTTCTGCTTTTTCCGCCGGGGCGTAGACGAGTCCGTTTGCTGTGCTAAGCGGATGGTCTTTACGTTTCTCGCCGGTTAATGATTTCGCTACCTTCCAGACTGATCCGTCTTGGACGTCTAGGGAGATGAGATATGTTTCCCAGGTGTCTTGGCTGTGGTCTTGTAGCAGATTTTTAACTAGTACAGATTGTTTGTTGAGGAGTCGTTTAAAGTTCGGAGATCGAGTCGTTTGCCAAAGCCGGCGAAAGCGTCTCTTCTGTTGGAGCTCATGTTTTATGTATGTTGGGAGGTCTGCGCGTTTTTTGTTAGGAGGAACTGTTTTGGAGTTGTTGAGGATAGCTGTTGTTATGTTTCGCTGGAGGATCTCTATGTGGTTTTCTAGTTTAGGTATGGAGTGGATGGAAGGTGGGGTGTCAGGAATTACTGCAGTCATGTCCTGGGAGAATGATTTCCAGTCAATCCTTTTGGTACTAGTGTAAGGGATGAAGGTAACTGAAGGGGAGTTGATGGTTATAATAACAGGATTGTGGTCGGAGGAAAGATCAGCGACTGAGGTGATCGAAATAGTGTCTACCAAGTCCTTGTATAGGGCTATGTCTAGAACGTCAGGTGGGTGTCTGCTGTTGGTTGGGATTCGTGTAGGCTCTTCTGGTCCTATGGCTGTTATATTTGGGTGGCGTTGAAGATATGAATACAGTCGGTTTCCATTGCTGTTCGTAATGTTGCTGTTCCAAGACGGATGTTTAGAATTTAGGTCTCCCGCTACCAGAGTAGGTGAGGAGGATTCGAAGAGGCCGTCAAAGTCGCCAGTGGACATTTTGCGGTTAGGCGGATTGTATGCGGAAGTCAGGATGAGTTCGGAAGTTCCATGCTGTATTTTAACGGCAGTGGTTTCTATTGAAGATCGTGGGAAAGTGTGAGGAGTGTGAGTAAGCCTACGGTGGACAAATATACAAGTGCCCCCGGCAGGAGTTCTGCGTGTTGACGTGTTGCGGTTTGTTCTGTAAGTTGTGTACGATGGGATGTTGTATGGTGAGTTGTCGTGAAAACGAGTTTCTTGTACCAGAATGACGTCGACATTGTATTGTGACGCAAATACAGCAAGTTCCTGCTTGCGACCCTTGAGGCTGTTGGCATTCCACGTTACTATGGTCAGAGGTCTATTCATCGTTGATCATAAGGACTGTTAGTGACGATATGATGGCTGTGATGATAGACTTGACGTCTTTTGCTGCAAGGAGCTGAGGAATCAGTGCCTCCACCCAGGCGACAATTTTTTTTGGACTGATTTCTGAGTCGTTGTTGGATGCACGGCCAGTTACTTTCATTGTTGATGATTTGGAAGATGGAGGTTGAGCTTGAACATTACTTTTAGAAATGTTAATTTTGCTGATCCCGGCGGCTGCAGAATTCAGTTCTGCGATACTAGTATTTTTCCGTGGAGCTGCCTTCGGTTTTATGGAAGGTCGTGTTCGCGGAATAAGTTTCTTCTTGCGAAGGACCGAGGAATATGACGGTTTTGAGGTTTCTGGGCGGCTTTCAGTCACTGTAACTTCGCTGTCAGTTTCCGAAGACGAAGTATCGGTTATGGGTGGCTTGGTCAAGGGCGCTTTTGGGATTGCCCGCTGTTGTGGCCTAGATTGTGGAGCCGACCAGGATTGCTGTTGCTGCCCTCTCTTTTTTGCCATTATATCCTTATAGTAGGGGCATCCGCGGTAGTTCGCAGTATGTGCGCCTCCACAATTGCAGCATTTCGGCGACTCTTCATTTTTCTTGACACACTGCCCTTTCTCGTGGTGGCTACCGCATCTCACGCACCGAGGGTCGAGATTACAATGTAGGGAACTGTGCCCGTATCTTTGACAGTTATAACACTGTGGGAGTCCGGGTTGTGGTGTAAATAGACTAACAGTGATTCGAAGACCAAGGAAGTATTTTACATCATATATTTCAGCATACTGCCCAATTTTTTTAATTTTGACTAAAAACACGTTGACTGGTCGTTTGTCTCTGGTCGTTAGAGGGGTGACGGCGGTGGTAGAGTATCCCATCTCTTCTAACTCCTCTTTAATGTCTTCTCTATCGGTATCGTGTGGGATGCCTCGAAATACAACTTTTAGCTCCCTTTCTTCGGGAAGGCCGAACGTGTGGAATGGCTGGTTTTTTTCCTTTAACAAGCGCTGGGCGGCTCTAAAGTCGTCGATGGATCCCGTGTAGATACGGAACAGCTTCCCCTGGCATTTTACATTTAACTCGCCTTTTTGCGTTGATTTGATTTCCTTAAGGAGGCGTATCCAATTTGGAGGCGACTCAAGGACTATAGGCGGAATTTTTGGCGATTTATTTGGAGCATTATTCGCATCCGTTTCACTTTCTGTATGTGAGGCGTCTTCCAAAGTTCCCTTGGTCTTGACATCCATCTGGTCGGTTTTCCGTCGTTTTAGTGATTTTCTTTGGACTGGTGTAAAACCGTCGTTGTCCATCTGAGTTTCACTGTCGGGCGTTGGGCTGAGAGGGCTGTCCATGGTGCTAGTTAGGTTTGAGAAAGTCGGCATTAGTAGATCTGCTTTGCTTATTTGTACATTTGTGATTTTGGATGAAACGGCCCTTCTAAGGGCCAACTGTTGAGTTTTTGCTTCTATTTTATACGTGAGTTGCACTAATGTTTTAACATTGTCAAATTGCAAAATTACACCTTTAACACAATATTATGCACTAATAAAATACGCAAGTCTGTAAAAGTTAATTAAAAAGAAATAAATAACTGTAAAGTAATTTTAACAGTTGTTATAAAACTTAGATAATATAAAACTATAATTATCTATTTAAGACACAAAAGTTTATAATTTGGTATAATTTAAACGGATTAATTGTTTGTTTAAAACACACAAGTCTATATAGAGTTTATATTTAAAAATAATAACAGATTAAAATTTGTATCAATGCCTATGTTGTTTAATACACGACAAAAACAATAAAATAGTCTTTTCAATCAAATGTCATTTGTTTTTAGAGTACACAATATACAGTTATAAATATATATACTTAAATAATATTTGTACTCACTCTGCAACGTAGTAAGCAACGTTATTTAGGGATGGGGAGAGTGTCCTGTCACTGTTCAAACAAAGGGAGGGCAATAAAGGGGGAGCGGAACAATAGAATACCGCTAGCCAGATGCTCGGCAAGCGGAAAACACAATAGCACTTGCACTTAGTTGAGTTTTAAAACACAATAGAATTCCAGCACTATACACAAGAATAAAAACACACTGTTTGAACTACAAAGAACTGTGAAAACACGTCTACACTGTACGAGTTCACAACACTGAATGTTTTGATTGGTCAAGATTTTGATCCCACCTCTTTTTGTACAACCTGTAGAACCTTATAGAGAA
The DNA here is from genome assembly GCA_963513935.1 of Aphrophora alni. Taxonomy (NCBI): domain Eukaryota; kingdom Metazoa; phylum Arthropoda; class Insecta; order Hemiptera; family Aphrophoridae; genus Aphrophora; species Aphrophora alni. The sequence continues at coordinate 25,776,346 of OY740777.1, forward strand.
CGGTCGTATTTCTGACTTGATATTATTTCATTTTATGTCGGTAGGGTTTATGGTCCGTTTATATCGCTAATTTCTCCAAAATCTCGACAGTTTCGACTATTTTCGTTAGACCAGATTGTTTTAAGAAAGTCTTGTTTCAATTAAATCTCCTACCATACGCTCGAAACAGTTATTCAGCCGAGATACAGCTCGGCGAAATCGCACACCGTTTTGACTCGTGAGTGACACCGTTTACGTTATGCCGTCAATTCGTTTCTATTACGACTGGAATGCTATATTCGAATTTGTCGAACGATACTAGACATTCCGAGCCGTCAGAGAAATCCATTGCGAACAAAATATAAATACGATCAGTGCGAGAAAACGCGGTCCAAAGTTGGAGTTCGGCAAACTTGGTTTTTCGTATCCCAAGCATCGCGCCCCCAATCATACCGAGTATCCTAAGAGGATATATTATGCGTCAATGAAGACATTAAAATAGAGAGAAAAGGATAAGGATTGATATTAGGTTTGATCGGTGAGTAATAATTATAGATTTTATCTTAACGAGGGTAGATCCGCCAATATTCGGTAATTTCATAAAGAATAGGAATAGACCAGGACCGTAGCCTTCTCCAGTGAACAACTTGTATCTACAGTATATAATATATCGATAACTATTTAAAAGGATACTGGTAAAACAAACAAAGAACAATACCCCACTAACCTCCTATACACACATCCACATGGACGAGACCGAAAAGTCGGCAAACGCAAAGTATTCTACGGAGTCTCCCGGGAAATATCGCCTGCCTGTTCGAGATATATTTGAAAAAGGAGTAAATAAAATAAGTAAGTTATTGAAAATAAATTGTTTTAGACGGGATGTGAAGAATAAAAAAATAAATAAATAAATAAATAAATAAAAAATTAGATATTATAAATAATATATATATAAGAAAAAGAAAAAGTTCGTTAGAAAAATAAAGCAAGGACAATGTGATGCCAAATAACAATCAACGAAAATAGCTGGGACAACTATTACTATTTTGGTCAGGTGTATCAAAATAAATCATAATCAAGTAACGAGTTAACAACAACAAAAAATAAAATAATCATAACCGCAGACTTCCGTGTGTTATGTAAAGATCTTACCTATGTTAATTAAATAAATTACAGACACACGTTCTGTGCGTGCGAGAATTGTATATTATATCAAACACAATGTGATGGACAGCAATGAATGAACACATTTTTATGTTAAAGAGCTCTCGAGGATAGAGAAAGAATAACCGTGTGGAGATAATAATAACAACTTGCACTTCTCAACAGGAGTTAAAACAAGAGGTAGGAAAGTGGGTTTCATATGACTTACAGATCGTATAGAGTCAACGAGTTGAATGAGTTTATAGTTTTTGGCCCTGAAAAGGGCCTTTTGTTTTTTTTTGGATAAGCAAATGAGACTGGATGATTAACCTCCGAACCCGTACAGAGTTCTGCCTTGTCGCTTGAGAGCGTAGACTACGTCCATGGCGGTGACAGTTTTCCTCTTGGCATGCTCGGTGTAAGTGACTGCGTCCCTGATGACGTTCTCGAGGAACACTTTGAGTACGCCGCGAGTTTCTTCGTAGATGAGACCGGAGATTCGTTTTACACCACCTCGGCGAGCGAGACGACGAATTGCTGGCTTGGTGATTCCCTGGATGTTATCACGCAACACTTTCCTGTGCCTCTTGGCTCCACCTTTACCCAGTCCTTTGCCTCCTTTTCCTCGTCCTGTCATCTCGGAAACAAGTTATTGCTGCAAGAAGAGTTCGAAAGAGAATATTGGCTTTGGCCAGGATTTCGGCTTCTTATATACACTCAGCCGAGCTCAAAATCTCGATACGTATTGGATCAACGTCTAGAGCCAACGGCGTACGTACCTAGCCGACAAAAGTGTATATAATAAAACGGATTTGACTGACCGACTCACAAATCTTGTTGAAATGGCTCGTACCAAACAGACAGCTCGAAAATCTACCGGTGGCAAAGCGCCCAGGAAGCAGCTGGCCACCAAGGCGGCTAGGAAAAGCGCACCCGCCACGGGAGGAGTCAAGAAACCCCATCGTTACAGGCCCGGCACAGTCGCTCTCCGAGAGATCCGTCGTTATCAGAAGAGTACAGAACTTTTGATCCGCAAGCTCCCCTTCCAGAGGCTCGTTCGTGAGATAGCTCAGGACTTCAAGACCGATCTCAGGTTCCAGAGTTCCGCCGTCATGGCTCTTCAGGAAGCTAGCGAAGCCTATTTGGTCGGTCTCTTCGAGGATACCAACTTGTGCGCCATCCACGCCAAGCGGGTGACCATCATGCCCAAAGACATTCAGCTGGCCAGACGCATCCGCGGCGAGCGAGCTTAACTCCGTATTTTGCTCTTACTACGTGCAATTCAAAACGGCCCTTCTAAGGGCCAATAAATCATCACACAAATTCGACTTGTATCCTTGGTCTGGTTGTTTTGTTTTTTACGGTAGACGTATAAAATCAAAGCTGAAAGTAAAGTCATCACTCATATTCGACTTGTATCCATGGTTTGGTTACTTTTTTTTTACGGTAGAGTTACAAACGAAAGATGACAGTAGTCACATCTTCTCGAAGCACGGAACATCGCAACGTCCAGTCGCTTAGACGTACCATCCACCGGCATGGTTAGGCACTTCCGCACTTCAGCAATGAGGCAATTAGGCGAAAGGCGAGTAAGCTGTGTGCATATATGGGTTAATTCAAAGATGTTGCGTTCTTTTATTAATATTGTGATCACGCCAACAACCCACTTATATAAAAAAAATTAAATTTGTGATTTGTTGTTTTTCAAATTTATTGGGATCAAAGAAAATTACCTAAACAAAGTGAAGAATTTATTTTGAAATAATTATTAATAGTATTGAATGTATATTAGATATTTACAGTCTTTTATTGAACAGAATTATTTTCTTTTAAATATATAAGTTGTTTTACTTTACTCGGCTTCAGTCCTATCATCAATTAAAATACTTGCCTTTGAAAATATTCTTTCACAAGGAACAGATTAGCGATGTTGATACTCGCAATACTCGGCTTCGAATGATTTCAATACCCGTATTATTAGTTCGACATCGAGTATCTGCGTAGAATGATAATGCGAATAATTATGTGTGTGTGTGTGTGTGTGTGTGTGTGTATGTTATATTTCTATCTGTTAGACTGATCCACCGAGTATTTATTATTTTTTTAAACAATATGTGATTGACACTTGTAATACGTAATTAAATGTTATCCTGCCTCGACACAAATTCAGTAATTAAACGTAAGTACAATTTTATTACCAACATTAATAATTTAGTTATTATTTAAAATAAGTTAATTTAGGCTACTATATTTTTTTTATAAAGATGGTAAACCTATAAATATTTATTTAAATATAAGTAATAACAATTAAATAATATTTTAATTTACTTTTTGTTAATGTGGAAATAAATGAATATTATTGTTATTTTATATTGAACTTGTTACCGAATCTAAATCATTATAACTCAAAATCGTAATGTTTAATTAATGTGTAGTGAAAAATGAGCTTAGAAACTAATGTAACCAAAGTAGAAACACCGAGTATTTTGTTTGGAATTGACACAACACTAACGAATATCGTTGTCCGAGGATACTCGCAGTACTCGCACATTACCTCCTCCTTGTTCCTAGTTACGAGGATTTTGTCCGACCGAACGAGTATTTTAATACGAAACCGAGGATTTTAATATTCGGACTCTTCCGAGGATTTTGATACTCGGAATCACCGAGTATTTTAATTCGAACTCACACATCACTAGAACAGATGTTGCTACCATTGTGAAATAGCATTTTACAAACTTTGGCAAGGTAAGGGTAGAGATGACTATTTTGTTGCCACCATTTTAATGGATTATCTTGCCTCCTTATAACACTTTCTTGTGTGTATCTGCAATATTTTGTAGTACAATTAGTATAACCTAACCTTAACATTTTTGAATTTGATTACTTAGCTAAATAAATTTAAACAATATTGGCGTTTACATACCTCTGAACTTCCATAACAGCAGAACATGTTGGATTTGCTTGAGGTAGTATTTCCATCTTACTATCAAAATATTCCCATACTGATAGTTCAGTTTAATTTTTTTTTTTTTTTTTTCATTCATTGATAAAATGCGCAGTTAAAGCTAACTACTGGTCATTATTTGGCGAACTACAGCAGTCAGTTGTTAAACAAACACGCACTACTTTTTCCATTTTAGCTAAAACTTTGATTTTACATGCCTCATGTGCTGCACTTATAAAATTATTTGCGATTAATTTTCAATTTTAACAATCATTAACACAAGAATTACTAACTTAATAAATCAATGAGTATTTAAGAAGAAAAAAAAAACAGTAGTGTACACTGTACCGAGCAAATTACACAGCACATCAACACATCTGAAAAGAACTAGCCAACTGACGAAGACGAATAAAATAATCTAATGAGTAACCGTATTAGGCGAAATAATGACATCAACATATTTTTGGAATTGAATGTCGATGTTGTGTTCACACACATCATATTAGAAAGATCAGACATTAGTTAGATCGTAGACAGTTGTGGGAGGGAGACTACAACACTCCAACTGTCTCTAGTTGAAACTACAATGCGACGCATTAGTGGTTTCTCCACATCAGATGCGCATCACATCAGTTGTGTGGCCAATGTTAAATTAACAACATGCAAAATTAAATTAAAATAAAATACTAAAACATTAAGCCAAGTGACTGGTAAATCAATTTTTTTATTTTATTTTTTTTATTTATTAGGCCACCAAACGGAATTTTGATGTCGACAGCCGAAACAGTAAAATTTTGGAGTAGTCAAATCAACAAGCAAACAGGAAATACATATTTATACTGACATATGAGGATCGCGATCGTGCGGGCAGGCTTAAAAGTGAAGAGAGAGAGAGAGAGAGAGAGAGAGAGAGAGAGAGAGAGAGAGAGAGAGAGAGAGAGAGAGAGAGAGAGAGAGAGAGAGAGAGACAAAAATATAATAATAATAATAATAATAATACATATTTCTAACCTAACCTAGCCTAACACAAACCCCCTTTGTTACAAGATAAAAAGTACAAATCAAAAAAAGAAATTAAAAAATAACCCATAAGAATTTTATATATCTAACTGTATAACATTCCCCCTTCCCATATTATTATTTTTTAAAAATAAATTATTTTAAAATATCAGTAATTAAACAAAAGGGGCAATATAAAACACTGAAACCCCTACCACAATTTTGGTACAACAAAACACACACAAATCAAATAAAATATAATATTCATTTGCCTTATGTCATTATAGTTCCCTGATGTACATTTCGGTAACCAAGTTACCATCATCAGAGGGATCTGAAATAATACTAACGATGTATGAAATCTTAAAAACTAAAATACCATATTCTCCCCTCCACCCTACTTCCGGTGGTTCGGTCTATCAACGTAGGACCAAGTCAATGACCTAGGTTAAAGCGACTAACGGTACACATTCCTTTCATTGGGAAAACCCGTAGGTTGAATATATGGCAATGGCGGCAACAGTTTTTACAGATAACAGTAATATCTTAAAACTCCTTCAAATATAAACATAACATGTTCATAATAACAACAAAAATGTAGTGAATCAAAAAGCATGATATGACTTTTAGTGATTTTAATAATGCATAAACCAAAATAAAATAAAGGAGTATTTCTAAGCGTAAAGTTGGTAGTGCGTTCGTGAAAAACATTTTTACTATACAGTATATATTTTTATTATTATTATTTTTTAATTTCATCTAATATCTGGTCATAAACACAAGAATAGATATATATATATATATATATATATATATATATATATATATATATATTCATATATATATATATATATTTTAGGATTACTGTTATATTGTTTTATAAATTATATTGTATTGAGCGACATGTATAAAGCTTAAATTTGAGCGACATGTAAAGATTGATGAAAACTTAAAATTAGGGCAGAGGTAAACCTAGTTTCTAAAACAGATTGAATTAAAGTTTATTGGCGGCCCTGAAAAGGGCCATTGACGTATTGAAGAGTCTACTTCTTCTTTGGTGCAACCTTCTTGGGTGATTTCGGCTTCTTCACCGCAGCCTTCTTTGGTTTAGGTGTTTTCGGCTTCTTGGTGGGTGGCTTAGCAGTCTTCTTCGCCTTGGACGGGGTCTTCGGCTTAGCAACAGCGGCAGCTACCTTCTTCTTCTCGGCCGCCGATTTCTTAGCAGCCGCGGTCTTCTTTTTGGGTGCAGTTTTAGCAACAGCCTTTTTCTCCTTGGGTTGTTTGACCGGAGCTTTCTTGACTGCGGCCGTCTTTCCTTCAACGGACAGCTTGAAAGATCCAGTAGCTCCCTTACCTTTCGGTTGAACGAGAGCACCAGAAGCGACAGCCGATTTCAAGTACTTCTTGATGAACGTAGACAACTTCTCGGAGTCAACTTTGTAGTTGGCGGCAATGTATTTCTTGATCGCCTGCAGAGACGAACCGCCGCGTTCCTTCAGGTTCTTGATGGCAGCATTCACCATATCAGCTGTCGGCGGATGAGCGGGCTTCCCCTTCGGTTTCTTGCTAGCAGCGGCCTTAGCCTTTTTAGGGCTTACAGCTGGAGCAGCAGGAGCGTTTGTTGCAGTATCAGCCATGATCGGTTTCAGTTTGGTCAAGATGAACTGAACTGAACTGAACTGAAATATTGACGAGGTTTCTTCCTCTATTTTTCACAGTGTCTGGAAATTCCACTTACTGTTCGAAGGATACTGTTCAAGGACGTTATTTTGGGCTAAGTTGGGGGTGGTGATTTATTAATATCTGGATAAGGAGTGGATGTTTAAAGGGATTTTGTTTTGGTCAGAGTGGTGATTTTTGTGGTTTATGGAGGGAGGTCGATTAGCGTTCTCGGCCTTGTAATTTTATATTCTGGAGGTCCTTCATCGGAACTGATATTGTTGATGTGGTCGAAACTAGAGGATGCAGCCCTGCTGAATAATTTTTGGGAGAGGGAAAGGATGAAGTCTGATATGCTTGGTGTGCCGAGTGAGGTCCTAATTACATCATTTCTGACGAACCATGGAGATTTTGAGATGTGCCGTAAGGTCTTCGACTGAAAGGCTTCCATGCGCGACTTGCTGGTTTTTGATAGCAAGGGCCACCAAGCTGGGGCTGCATATGTTATGACCGATCGGATGAGCATCAGGTATAGGAGGAGCTTTGTCCCAAGGGTTAGGGGGCTGTGTTGGTTTAACATTGGGTAGAGTTTCGACCTGAGGCCCGTTGCCTGGCCGAGTCGAGTAGAGAGGTGTTTCTTCAGCGTGAGTTTACTGTCCAGAATTACTCCAAGATACTTTACTGATTTCGTCCAAGCAATGGGGCGGTGGTTCAGCATTAGTGGTGGCATGTTGGTCGTTTTGCCGAAACAGATGGCTTGAGACTTTTCTGTGTTTATAGATATACGCCACTTTCGAAGCCAGGGTGAGAGATGTTGAAGTTGTTGCTGGAGAATTAAAGTTGCCAGTTTGATGTTCATGGAGGTGCAGTGGAACATCGCGTCGTCCGCAAACAGGGATAGCGTGATGCGAGGAACGGTAGTACTGAACTGAAATATTGACGAGGTTTCTTCCTCTATTTTTCACAGTGTCTGGAAATTCCACTTACTGTTCGAAGGATACTGTTCAAGGACGTTATTTTGGGCTAAGTTGGGGGTGGTAATTTATTAATATCTGGATAAGGAGTGGATGTTTAAAGGTCAGAGTGGTGATTTTTGTGGTTTATGGAGGGAGGTCGATTAGCGTTCTCGGCCTTGTAATTTTATATTCTGGAGGTCCTTTATCGGAACTGATATTGTTGATGTGGTCGAAACTAGAGGATGCAGCCCTGCTGAATAATTTTTGGGAGAGGGAAAGGATGAAGTCTGATATGCTTGGTGTGCCGAGTGAGGTCCTAATTACATCATTTCTGACGAACCATGGAGATTTTGAGATGTGCCGTAAGGTCTTCGACTGAAACGCTTCCATGCGCGACTTGCTGGTTTTTGATAGCAAGGGCCACCAAGCTGGGGCTGCATATGTTATGACCGATCGGATGAGCATCAGGTATAGGAGGAGCTTTGTCCCAAGGGTTAGGGGGCTGTGTTGGTTTAACATTGGGTAGAGTTTCGACCTGAGGCCCGTTGCCTGGCCGAGTCGAGTAGAGAGGTGTTTCTTCAGCGTGAGTTTACTGTCCAGAATTACTCCAAGATACTTTACTGACTTCGTCCAAGCAATGGGGCGGTGGTTCAGCATTAGTGGTGGCATGTTGGTCGTTTTGCCGAAACAGATGGCTTGAGACTTTTCTGTGTTTATAGATATACGCCACTTTCGAAGCCAGGGTGAGAGATGTTGAAGTTGTTGCTGGAGAATTAAAGTTGCCAGTTTGATGTTCATGGAGGTGCAGTGGAACATCGCGTCGTCCGCAAACAGGGATAGCGTGATGCGAGGAACGGTAGGAATATCGTTAGTGTAAATTAAATAGAGAAGAGGCCCTAACACCGAACCTTGGGGAACGCCGGCCCGGATAGGTCTCGGTCGGGAGAGGGAATCATAGACACTTGTTTGGAAGATACGATCTTGGAGAAATGATCTAAGGAGCGCAACAGTAGATAGTGGTAAGGGGGTAAACGAGAGTTTGAAGACCAAGCCAGGGTGCCACACCTTATCGAAGGCTTTACTGACGTCTAGGAGAGCCGCTGTTGTGTATAGATGTTTGTTGGTTGCATCGACTAGATTGGTGACGACTCGGACGAGTTGGAGCGTTGTGGAGTGGTCTCTTCTAAAGCCGAATTGTTCGTGGCGGATGTAATTTGACATTAGGGGAGAAATGAACATGAGGAGAAGGCGTTCAAAAACTTTGGAGAGTGTGGGTAGAAGTGATATTGGTCTGTGATTTTCGGGGTTTGTGAGTGATTTCTTTGGCTTAGGTATTAAAATAACTTTCGCTTTCTTCCAGCAGGTTGGAAAATGAGAGAGGTTTAGAGCACTGTTAAAAATGGAAGTTAGGTATGGTAGGGCGGAAGGCGGGAGATGCTGTAGCGCTGCAGCTCCAATCATGTCGATGCCAGGTGCTTTCTTCTTCTTAAGGCGGCCAATCACATTTGCAACTTGGGACTTCTCGATTTTGAATGTGTTTTCAGGTGGCGGAAAGGAGAACAGTTCTTTCAGATGTCCTTTGACCAAGTTTGTATGCGTGGCGTCGCTGTTTTTATGGGGTGAGAATTGTTGTTCCATGACGTCAGCAAATACTTCTGCTTTTTCCGCCGGGGCGTAGACGAGTCCGTTTGCTGTGCTAAGCGGATGGTCTTTACGTTTCTCGCCGGTTAAAGATTTCGCTACCTTCCAGACTGATCCGTCTTGGACGTCTAGGGAGATGAGATATGTTTCCCAGGTGTCTTGGCTGTGGTCTTGTAGCAGATTTTTAACTAGTACAGATTGTTTGTTGAGGAGTCGTTTAAAGTTCGGAGATCGAGTCGTTTGCCAAAGCCGGCGATAGCGTCTCTTCTGTTGGAGCTCATGTTTTATGTATGTTGGCAGGTCTGCGCGTTTTTTGTTAGGAGGAACTGTTTTGGAGTTGTTGAGGATAGCTGTTGTTATGTTTCGCTGGAGGATCTCTATGTGGTTTTCTAGTTTAGGTATGGAGTGGATGGAAGGTGGGGTGTCAGGTATTACTGCAGTCATGTCCTGGGAGAATGATTTCCAGTCAATCCTTTTGGTACTAGTGTAAGGGATGAAGGTAACTGAAGGGGAGTTGATGGTTATAATAACAGGATTGTGGTCGGAGGAAAGATCAGCGACTGAGGTGATCGAAATAGTGTCTACCAAGTCCTTGTATAGGGCTATGTCTAGAACGTCAGGTGGGTGTCTTCTGTTGGTTGGGATTCGTGTAGGCTCTTCTGGTCCTATGGCTGTTATATTTGGGTGGCGTTGAAGATATGAATACAGTCGGTTTCCATTGCTGTTCGTAATGTTGCTGTTCCAAGACGGATGTTTAGAATTTAGGTCTCCCGCTACCAGAGTAGGTGAGGAGGATTCGAAGAGGCCGTCAAAGTCGCCAGTGGACATTTTGCGGTTAGGCGGATTGTATGCGGAAGTCAGGATGAGTTCGGAAGTTCCATGCTGTATTTTAACGGCAGTGGTTTCTATTGAAGATCGTGGGAAAGTGTGAGGAGTGTGAGTAAGCCTACGGTGGACAAATATACAAGTGCCCCCGGCAGGAGTTCTGCGTGTTGACGTGTTGCGGTTTGTTCTGTAAGTTGTGTACGATGGGATGTTGTATGGTGAGTTGTCGTGAAAACGAGTTTCTTGTACCAGAATGACGTCGACATTGTATTGTGACGCAAATACAGCAAGTTCCTGCTTGCGACCCTTGAGGCTGTTGGCATTCCACGTTACTATGGTCAGAGGTCTATTCATCGTTGATCATAAGGACTGTTAGTGACGATATGATGGCTGTGATGATAGACTTGACGTCTTTTGCTGCAAGGAGCTGGGGAATCAGTGCCTCCACCCAGGCGACAATTTTTTTTGGGCTGATTTCTGAGTCATTGTTGGATGCACGGCCAGTTACTTTCATTGTTGATGATTCGGAAGATGGAGGTTGCTGGGCTTGAACATTACTTTTAGAAATGTTAATTTTGCTGATCCCGGCGGCTGCAGAATTCAGTTCTGCGATACTAGTATTTTTCCGTGGAGCTGCCTTCGGTTTTATGGAAGGTCGTGTTCGCGGAATAAGTTTCTTCTTGCGAAGGACCGAGGAATATGACGGTTTTGAGGTTTCTGGGCGGCTTTCAGTCACTGTATCTTCGCTGTCAGTTTCCGAAGACGAAGTATTGGTGGTGGGTGGCTTGGTCAGGGGCGCTTTTGGGATTGTCCGCTGTTGTGGCCTAGATTGTGGAGCCGACCAGGATTGCTTATGCTGCCCTCTCTTTTTTGCCATTATATCCTTATAGTAGGGGCATCCACGGTAGTTCGCAGTATGTGCGCCTCCACAATTGCAGCATTTCGGCGACTCTTCATTTTTCTTGACACACTGCCCTTTCTCGTGGTGGCTACCGCATCTCACGCACCGAGGGTCGAGATTACAATGTAGGGAACTGTGCCCGTATCTTTGACAGTTATAACACTGTGGGAGTCCGGGTTGTGGTGTAAATAGACTAACAGTGATGCGAAGACCAAGGAAGTATTTTACATCATATATTTCAGCATACTGGCCAATTTTTTTAATTTTGACTAAAAACAAGTTGACTGGTCGTTTGTCTCTGGTCGTTAGAGGGGTGACGGCGGTGGTAGAGTATCCCATCTCTTCTAACTCCTCTTTAATGTCTTCTCTATCGGTATCGTGTGGGATGCCTCGAAATACAACTTTTAGCTCCCTTTCTTCGGGAAGGCCGAACGTGTGGAATGGCTGATTTTTTTCCTTTAACAAGCGCTGGGCGGCTCTAAAGTCGTTGATGGATGCCGTGTAAATACGGAACAGCTTCCCCTGGCATTTTACATTTAACTCGCCTTTTTGCGTTAATTTGATTTCCTTAAGGAGGCGAATCCAATTTGGCGGCGACTCAAGGACTATTGGCGGAATTTTTGGCGATTTATTTGGAGCATTATTCGCATCCGTTTCACTCTCTGTATGTGAGGCGTCTTCCAAAGTTCCCTTGGTCTTGACATCCATCTGGTCGGTTTTCCGTCGTTTTAGTGATTTTCTTTGGACTGGTGTAAAACCGTCGTTGTCCATCTGAGTTTCACTGTCGGGCGTTGGACTGAGAGGGCTGTCCATGGTGCTAGTTAGGTTTGAGAAAGTCGGCATTAGTAGATCTGCTTTGCTTATTTGTACATTTGCGATTTTGGATGAAACGGCCCTTCTAAGGGCCAACTGTTGAGTTTTTGCTTCTATTTTGACGTGAGTTGCACTAATGTTTTAACATTGTCAGATTACAAAATTACACCTTTAACACAATAATATGCACTAATAAAATACGTAAGTCTGTAAAAGTTAATTAAAAAGAAATAAATAACTGTAAAGTACTTTTAACAGTTGTTATAAAACTTAGATAATATAAAACTAAAATTATCTATTTAAGACACAAAAGTTTATAATTAGGTATAATTTAAACGGGTTAATTGTTTGTTTAAAACACACAAGTCTATATAGAGTTTATATTTAAAAATAATAACAGATTAAAATTTGTATCAATGCCTATGTTGTTTAATACACGACAAAAACAATAAAATAGTCTTTTCAATCAAATGTCATTTGTTTTTAGAGTACACAATATACAATTATAAATATATATACTTAAATAATATTTGTACTCACTCTGCAACGTAGTAAGCAACGTTATTTAGGGAAGGGGAGAGTGTCCTGTCACTGTTCAAACAAAGGGAGGGCAATAAAGGGGGAGCGGAACAATAGAATACCGCTAGCCAGATGCTCGGCAAGCGGAAAACACAATAGCACTTGCACTTAGTTGAGTTTTAAAACACAATAGAATTCCAGCACTATACACAAGAATAAAAACACACTGTTTGAACTACAAAGAACTGTGAAAACACGTCTACACTGTACGAGTTCACAAAGGAACGGTAGTTTGATCCCACCTCTTTTTGTACAACCTGTAGAACCTTATAGAGAACGGTCGTATTTCTGACTTGATATTATTTCATTTTATGTCGGTAGGGTTTATGGTCCGTTTATATCGCTAATTTCTCCAAAATCTCGACAGTTTCGACTATTTTCGTTAGACCAGATTGTTTTAAGAAAGTCTTGTTTCAATTAAATCTCCTACCATACGCTCGAAACAGTTATTCAGCCGAGATACAGCTCGGCGAAATCGCACACCGTTTTGACTCGTGAGTGACACCGTTTACGTTATGCCGTCAATTCGTTTCTATTACGACTGGAATGCTATATTCGAATTTGTCGAACGATACTAGACATTCCGAGCCGTCAGAGAAATCCATTGCGAACAAAATATAAATACGATCAGTGCGAGAAAACGCGGTCCAAAGTTGGAGTTCGGCAAACTTGGTTTTTCGTATCCCAAGCATCGCGCCCCCAATCATACCGAGTATCCTAAGAGGATATATTATGCGTCAATGAAGACATTAAAATAGAGAGAAAAGGATAAGGATTGATATTAGGTTTGATCGGTGAGTAATAATTATAGATTTTATCTTAACGAGGGTAGATCCGCCAATATTCGGTAATTTCATAAAGAATAGGAATAGACCAGGACCGTAGCCTTCTCCAGTGAACAACTTGCCATCGCCTCTTTACATTGGAACCGATTCACCCGACTTACAAAAACCAACACTTCTCGGCGTTTGGTCACACCAAACGCTGAGAACACTTCCCCGCACTTCTCCCGGACCTCAGTGCCGGCAACCTGGGCCAACAAAACACCTACATCTCCCCTTACTGTCGAACAGTAAGGGCAGCTCGCTGATTGGTCCAGGCTCAACTCGCGATAAACCGCGAAAAACCGCGAAACACACTTTCGCTAAACTCAAAAACTTCAGACTATGCGACCCAATCACAGCACGCTACACCACCCCTGCTTCTAGCCAGCCTGTGATTGGATCGCGTCATAGTGAAAGTAGAACAATGGCTTTTCCATTGTTCTACGCTCCAGAATACTATATAAACTGTAGTATTCTCAAAAAATTCATCAGATCTCATCGTGTTCTTCTTAGAACACGATCTTACATGTGAACACTCAGATCCTTCCGAGGAGTCTGAGTTACAACCTTGTTTTGTACTATCTCATTTACCAGCAGTAGAGATACTCCAGAGTCAACGACTAAAGCCGCATCTAAAATCTTAAATTCAAACTTTGTTCTTTTTTTTTTTTTATTCTCAAACATCATCAACTCGCCTCCCGTCAGGGAAATAGCTAAGTAGGGGAAACCCGGCGAGCTACTACCTTCACCGCCTCCCGTAAGGGAAATTCAGTAGGGTAGTGGTTACCCGGCGGACCCCTGTGCTATATGCCGGGGAGGCGAAACAATCAGCAGCGTCGAGCGGTACGACGACTGCAAAGAAAAGTTAGCCGTGAGTTGCGGAAGTCTACGGCCCATCAGTCTGGGGCAATCCTGAACGGACCTACCAAGGACCAAACTCCGTCTCCGCAACTTTACGGACCTTTTCAGGGCCAAACTCTGGCACCGTGCCCGATGTGGCGTAAACCTACTCCCATTACCGCCATACCTCTTCCTTACTCCTATACCATCCCCAACCTCCCATATTATGATCCCCGAGCACCGTACTATTTTTACTTTTAAACGTTAAAACCCGACTCTTTCACCATTCCCCGCTCCAAAAATCCATCACCGGCCAGACAGCCGACGTACACCACCACCTACTTTGCCTATTCACCTCATAACGACAGAGCGAGCCGACGTCAATTGGCGCCCAACGTGGGGCCGACTCTCTTCGGACGAAGAAGTGACCTTCGCCCCGACTACTTCTGGGAGGACACAACCCAGTGGCGCCCGACACCAACACCAACACCAGCACCAACACCAACACCAGCATCAACACCAACACCAGCAACTACACCAGCACACTTCCGACTTAGAGATGGCTCCGACGCTGAGATCCCAGCTAAAGACCTGTGCCAACGAGACCTGCCACAGCCAAAGTGACATCTTCGCTTCCTGCTGCCGCTGTGACCAGCTTCAACACCATGCCTGCATCGGTTGGCCGGAAGTGGAGATTCCGAATGCAGCTTACACCTGCAAAGCTTGCATAGATATTCCCCCTACACCAACAGGCCCACCTTCCACCACACCAGACCCTAACCTCCTGAACTCCCTCCTGCAACTCCTTTCCCAGGCACAACCACCACCTACCACACCACTACCAGATTTTTCAGGCGATGGAGCGGAAGATCCAGTCGATTTTCTTCGCCAGGCTGAGGAAATCCTTATCCAGCGGAGATCGCCTAAGACACACTGGACCAGGACCACTGCCGCACAGCTCCGTGGATCAGCCGAGAGGTGGTACCGGATCTACAGTGACGCTGGGCTAAACTGGGAGGAATTCTCCGAACGACTGCGAGCACGCTTTAACTCGCCAGCTGTGGTTGCTGAACTCCAAGCAGAACTCTATGGGAGGAAGCAAAACTCCAGCGAGCCCGCAGACTCCTTCCTCCTACGGAAGACGCGCCTGATGAAGAGGCTACAGCCGCAGTCCAGCGAGACGACCCGGGTGCAGACGTTCTTGGAACTACTCCTTCCCGGCCTGAGATCCAGACTCAGGGGAAGTGACCTCACCACCACCCAAGAGCTGATGGACAGAGCCCGAGCCGTCGAAAGAGACCTCCAGGACGAGACCAGAACCACGACCAGACCTACAAGAGACGACAAATACCGGCCAACACCCCCGCCTGCCGCTACCAGACCACCACCACCACCAGCTAGGGACCCGAAGTGCCAGTACTGTCCCGAGTACCACTACCACCGGGACTGCCCAGTACTGAAGAAGAGACGGGAGACGCCGGAAAACTGGAGAGGGACAGGAAGCGCGCCCAAGCCTGCCCAACAATAGAACTCGGCGCTATCTGCAACGCCATTCCGGGAAGCCGGCTGCCACGGATTCACCTACAAATAGGCCAGAAGACCATCCTGGCGCTAGTGGACTCCGCTGCCAGCAGGAACTTCATCCGGACTGACCAGCTAGACCCCGACGCCCGTCTCCAGGAAGCACCAACCACCGCCCGCCTCGCAGACCACCACGCACGCCTGCAGATCCGAGGAGAAGTCTGCCTCAACACCTCCCTCCAGGGACAACAGATGCCGGTGAGCTTCTTAGTCGCCGACACTCTGCAGGAACCAGCCCTCCTCGGATACCCATGGTTACAGGACCAGCACGCAGTCTGCGACTTTCACTCCGGGACCTTGACCTTCGGACTCCGTGATCGACTCAGCCTGTCATGGACCACCTCAGCTCCCCAGAAGAGGACAGCGCCCGCCATCTTTTTGGACAGAATCGACCACGGACTTCCGAAGGACCAAGAAGACAAATTCACCAGCATGATCCAACGCCACTCACCTGCCTTCCATACCGACGGACCCCTGGGGAGAACCAGCAGCCTCCGCCATGAGATCCAGCTACGGAACAACACACCGATCCGCCAGACGCCCTACCGATGTTCACCAGAGAAGAGGAAGGTAATCGCTGACCAGATCCAGGAGATGCTCTCCGCCGGGATCATCGAGCCTTCAACTTCACCCTACAGTTCACCAATCGTGTTAGTGAAGAAGAAGGACGGTCAGCCGAGGTTCTGCGTAGACTACCGCAGACTCAACGAAGTTACCATCGACGCCCCGCAGAACCTTCCCGTCATCCACCAGGCCCTCAAGGACATCGGAAGTGCCAACGTTTTCACCACCCTGGATCTCAAGAGCGGCTACTGGCAGATCCCCATGGAGGAGACTTCAAAGACCTACACCGCCTTCACCACCCCGGAAGGACGACACTATCAGTTCTCCGTCATGCCGTTCGGGCTGAAAAACGCCCCCAGCACCTTTCAGCGCCTCATGACGGAGAAAGTACTACCTCACTGTGACCGAGACGCCTGCATCGCCTACCTAGATGATATCATCATTTTCTCCAAGGATTGGGACAGCCATCGCCACCACGTGGACCGCGTTCTTGAAGAACTAGAGCGCCAGGGACTTACCTGTCACTTGGAGAAATGCAGCTTCGGGAAGGCGAACCTAGACTACCTCGGTCACACCATCACCAGCGCAGGGAACCAGCCTCAGGACCACCACATCTTGTCCATCCAAGACGCTGCCACACCGAAGACGCGGAAGGAGGCTCGACAGTTCGTGGGAATATGCAACTGGCTCCGAGAGTACGTGCCGAACTTCGCGGAGACCATAGCACCTATCACGGACACCATCGCCTCCAAGAAGCCCTTCAAGTGGACACCGGCAGCTGACACCGCCTTCGCCCAGACAAAGGAAGTCCTGAGGAAGCCCCTGCTTCTCCACCGCCCAGCTGACAACTTGCCCTTCTTTCTACAAACTGATGCCAGCCAGATTGGAATGGGTGCAGTGCTGTACCAGGAGACCCCGCAGAAGGAACGCCGCATCCTCAGTTACGCCAGCGCCAAGTTCACCCCGACGGAGCAACGCTACCACAGCAACGAGCAGGAGTGTCTCGCTGTTGTGTGGGCCATCAAGCGTTACCGAGCCTATCTCGAAGATAGGACCTTCACGCTTCGGACGGATAACAAGAGCTTAACTTGGTTGCAGCAGATGAAGGACCACAAGTCGAAACTTACCAGATGGGCGCTTCTTCTGCAGGAATATTCATTTACCATCGAGCACTGCCCCGGCCGAACGAACGACTTACCCGACGCCTTATCGAGACGACCTCAGGAAGGAGCCACCCCGGAGGATGCTGGCCACTCAGACCGATTGCTGCCTCCTACTGTAAAGGAGGACTCACAGGAAGCCGGAGAGCCAGCCATCAACCAGGCGGAGCCCCTAACGCTGTTCGACGAGGTGAAGGACGCACAGGCCGCAGATCCAGACATCAGGCGCATCCAAGAACGACTCCAGAGGATCCATCAGAAGACAGCCCAGCAACGGACTCCCGGCGACCAGGACTTCTGCAACACTCACCGAAGTGACGACACAGGAACCTGGAAGTCCTACAAGGCGAGCCCCGACAGCTGGAAACTTCTGGTGCCTAAACCCCTACATCCCCGTCTGCTCTACGAGTTCCACGACAGCCCCACAGCCGGACACCCAGGACGAGACGAGACTCTGCGAGCTCTGCAGCAGCACTATACCTGGCGTACCATAAGAAGAGATGTGGAACACCACGTCAGACAGTGCCTCCTGTGCTCCTGCATCAAGGCCAGCCGACCGCAGGGACAACCGCCGCAGAGACCTCACCAGCCCAGCAGCCCTTTCGATACCGTCGCCCTGGACCTCATGGGACCGTATCCGCTGACGAACAATAAGAAACGCTACATTCTGGTGGTAACTGACATGTTCACCCGTTGGACCGAAGCATACCCTCTATGCAACCAGGAAACCTGCCGCATCATCACAGCTCTGCAGCAGGACTTCTTTCCACGCTGGGGGTACCCCCGAGCCATCCTCTCGGACAACGGACGTCAGTTCACCAGCCAGGAATGGACTCTATTTTGTCAGCGGCTACAGATTCAGCCCTGGACCACGCCGATCTATCACCCTCGTTCAAATCCGACGGAGCGAAGAAACCAAGGCATCAAGGTTGGACTACGGCTCCATCTTCTCCACGAACCGCACCAGAAGTGGAGCCAGCATCTCCCCAGTATCCTCTTCAACTTACGAACGCGCCAGAACGCTGCCATTGGCCTGACGCCCAGCGAAGCCGCCTTAGGGTACAATCTGAAGAGGCCTGGGGAATGGAAGCTACCTGCACCACCAAGACGCCCGCCTTCGAATCGCTGCGCCGAGATGAGAAGACACCAGGCTGACTACCACCCAATCCCCGAGACTACTACACCACCACGCTACCAGCCCGGTCATCTGGTGATGACTCGCACTCATCCTCTCTCCGACGCTGCTGCCCGACGACACGCTGGTTTTGAACAACGCTGGGAAGGACCGCATCCAGTCCAGGACTACGCTGGAGGCAACTGTTACTGGATCCTGAGAGGCTCCCAGCTTGTGAAAATCCACATCGAGGACCTAAAGCCCGCACCGCAGCCATCACCAGAACCCGACCAACCGTGAGTGAGTGTAATACAGTGACTCTTACCTCCCTTCCCCATATATAAACATTCTTTGTGAACAGACACTATTATATTTTTGTATCCCCATTATAAACATTTTCGATGTCTTCCCTATATTATGTCACCCACCCCCATGAACTATGCCTAAGGGCCAAAAACAATATTTTTCTCATTCTCTGTATGTACCTTTTTTTTTTTTTTCTCGTATATTTTTGTCGGGTATGATGTTAGTGTGTAAGATTATATTTTCCGTTTATTATTGTCGGGTACGTTGTTAGCCTGTAAGATATCATTTCTGTAAATCTCTACTATGTATTGTTAGTTTTAAGACATTTGGTCAATAAAACATATTTTGGTTGTTTTCTTTGGGTAACCTCTTTCTGCTGGTATACTACACTCACATCCACCAAAACTCTCAACAGCAAAACTCAACACTAGGGTAAATCAGTTCCACAAGTGAGGGGGGATTTGCCATCGCCTCTTTACATTGGAACCGATTCACCCGACTTACAAAAACCAACACTTCTCGGCGTTTGGTCACACCAAACGCTGAGAACACTTCCCCGCACTTCTCCCGGACCTCAGTGCCGGCAACCTGGGCCAACAAAACACCTACATCTCCCCTTACTGTCGAACAGTAAGGGCAGCTCGCTGATTGGTCCAGGCTCAACTCGCGATAAACCGCGAAAAACCGCGAAACACACTTTCGCTAAACTCAAAAACTTCAGACTATGCGACCCAATCACAGCACGCTACACCACCCCTGCTTCTAGCCAGCCTGTGATTGGATCGCGTCATAGTGAAAGTAGAACAATGGCTTTTCCATTGTTCTACGCTCCAGAATACTATATAAACTGTAGTATTCTCAAAAAATTCATCAGATCTCATCGTGTTCTTCTTAGAACACGATCTTACATGTGAACACTCAGATCCTTCCGAGGAGTCTGAGTTACAACCTTGTTTTGTACTATCTCATTTACCAGCAGTAGAGATACTCCAGAGTCAACGACTAAAGCCGCATCTAAAATCTTAAATTCAAACTTTGTTCTTTTTTTTTTTTTATTCTCAAACATCATCAACTCGCCTCCCGTCAGGGAAATAGCTAAGTAGGGGAAACCCGGCGAGCTACTACCTTCACCGCCTCCCGTAAGGGAAATTCAGTAGGGTAGTGGTTACCCGGCGGACCCCTGTGCTATATGCCGGGGAGGCGAAACAATCAGCAGCGTCGAGCGGTACGACGACTGCAAAGAAAAGTTAGCCGTGAGTTGCGGAAGTCTACGGCCCATCAGTCTGGGGCAATCCTGAACGGACCTACCAAGGACCAAACTCCGTCTCCGCAACTTTACGGACCTTTTCAGGGCCAAACTCTGGCACCGTGCCCGATGTGGCGTAAACCTACTCCCATTACCGCCATACCTCTTCCTTACTCCTATACCATCCCCAACCTCCCATATTATGATCCCCGAGCACCGTACTATTTTTACTTTTAAACGTTAAAACCCGACTCTTTCACCATTCCCCGCTCCAAAAATCCATCACCGGCCAGACAGCCGACGTACACCACCACCTACTTTGCCTATTCACCTCATAACGACAGAGCGAGCCGACGTCAAACTTGTATCTACAGTATATAATATATCGATAACTATTTAAAAGGATACTGGTAAAACAAACAAAGAACAATACCCCACTAACCTCCTATACACACATCCACATGGACGAGACCGAAAAGTCGGCAAACGCAAAGTATTCTACGGAGTCTCCCGGGAAATATCGCCTGCCTGTTCGAGATATATTTGAAAAAGGAGTAAATAAAATAAGTAAGTTATTGAAAATAAATTGTTTTAGACGGGATGTGAAGAATAAAAAAATAAATAAATAAATAAATAAATAAAAAATTAGATATTATAAATAATATATATATAAGAAAAAGAAAAAGTTCGTTAGAAAAATAAAGCAAGGACAATGTGATGCCAAATAACAATCAACGAAAATAGCTGGGACAACTATTACTATTTTGGTCAGGTGTATCAAAATAAATCATAATCAAGTAACGAGTTAACAACAACAAAAAATAAAATAATCATAACCGCAGACTTCCGTGTGTTATGTAAAGATCTTACCTATGTTAATTAAATAAATTACAGACACACGTTCTGTGCGTGCGAGAATTGTATATTATATCAAACACAATGTGATGGACAGCAATGAATGAACACATTTTTATGTTAAAGAGCTCTCGAGGATAGAGAAAGAATAACCGTGTGGAGATAATAATAACAACTTGCACTTCTCAACAGGAGTTAAAACAAGAGGTAGGAAAGTGGGTTTCATATGACTTACAGATCGTATAGAGTCAACGAGTTGAATGAGTTTATAGTTTTTGGCCCTGAAAAGGGCCTTTTGTTTTTTTTGGATAAGCAAATGAGACTGGATGATTAACCTCCGAACCCGTACAGAGTTCTGCCTTGTCGCTTGAGAGCGTAGACTACGTCCATGGCGGTGACAGTTTTCCTCTTGGCATGCTCGGTGTAAGTGACTGCGTCCCTGATGACGTTCTCGAGGAACACTTTGAGTACGCCGCGAGTTTCTTCGTAGATGAGACCGGAGATTCGTTTTACACCACCTCGGCGAGCGAGACGACGAATTGCTGGCTTGGTGATTCCCTGGATGTTATCACGCAACACTTTCCTGTGCCTCTTGGCTCCACCTTTACCCAGTCCTTTGCCTCCTTTTCCTCGTCCTGTCATCTCGGAAACAAGTTATTGCTGCAAGAAGAGTTCGAAAGAGAATATTGGCTTTGGCCAGGATTTCGGCTTCTTATATACACTCAGCCGAGCTCAAAATCTCGATACGTATTGGATCAACGTCTAGAGCCAACGGCGTACGTACCTAGCCGACAAAAGTGTATATAATAAAACGGATTTGACTGACCGACTCACAAATCTTGTTGAAATGGCTCGTACCAAACAGACAGCTCGAAAATCTACCGGTGGCAAAGCGCCCAGGAAGCAGCTGGCCACCAAGGCGGCTAGGAAAAGCGCACCCGCCACGGGAGGAGTCAAGAAACCCCATCGTTACAGGCCCGGCACAGTCGCTCTCCGAGAGATCCGTCGTTATCAGAAGAGTACAGAACTTTTGATCCGCAAGCTCCCCTTCCAGAGGCTCGTTCGTGAGATAGCTCAGGACTTCAAGACCGATCTCAGGTTCCAGAGTTCCGCCGTCATGGCTCTTCAGGAAGCTAGCGAAGCCTATTTGGTCGGTCTCTTCGAGGATACCAACTTGTGCGCCATCCACGCCAAGCGGGTGACCATCATGCCCAAAGACATTCAGCTGGCCAGACGCATCCGCGGCGAGCGAGCTTAACTCCGTATTTTGCTCTTACTACGTGCAATTCAAAACGGCCCTTCTAAGGGCCAATAAATCATCACACAAATTCGACTTGTATCCTTGGTCTGGTTGTTTTGTTTTTTACGGTAGACGTATAAAATCAAAGCTGAAAGTAAAGTCATCACTCATATTCGACTTGTATCCATGGTTTGGTTACTTTTTTTTTACGGTAGAGTTACAAACGAAAGATGACAGTAGTCACATCTTCTCGAAGCACGGAACATCGCAACGTCCAGTCGCTTAGACGTACCATCCACCGGCATGGTTAGGCACTTCCGCACTTCAGCAATGAGGCAATTAGGCGAAAGGCGAGTAAGCTGTGTGCATATATGGGTTAATTCAAAGATGTTGCGTTCTTTTATTAATATTGTGATCACGCCAACAACCCACTTATATAAAAAAAATTAAATTTGTGATTTGTTGTTTTTCAAATTTATTGGGATCAAAGAAAATTACCTAAACAAAGTGAAGAATTTATTTTGAAATAATTATTAATAGTATTGAATGTATATTAGATATTTACAGTCTTTTATTGAACAGAATTATTTTCTTTTAAATATATAAGTTGTTTTACTTTACTCGGCTTCAGTCCTATCATCAATTAAAATACTTGCCTTTGAAAATATTCTTTCACAAGGAACAGATTAGCGATGTTGATACTCGCAATACTCGGCTTCGAATGATTTCAATACCCGTATTATTAGTTCGACATCGAGTATCTGCGTAGAATGATAATGCGAATAATTATGTGTGTGTGTGTGTGTGTGTGTGTGTATGTTATATTTCTATCTGTTAGACTGATCCACCGAGTATTTATTATTTTTTTAAACAATATGTGATTGACACTTGTAATACGTAATTAAATGTTATCCTGCCTCGACACAAATTCAGTAATTAAACGTAAGTACAATTTTATTACCAACATTAATAATTTAGTTATTATTTAAAATAAGTTAATTTAGGCTACTATATTTTTTTTATAAAGATGGTAAACCTATAAATATTTATTTAAATATAAGTAATAACAATTAAATAATATTTTAATTTACTTTTTGTTAATGTGGAAATAAATGAATATTATTGTTATTTTATATTGAACTTGTTACCGAATCTAAATCATTATAACTCAAAATCGTAATGTTTAATTAATGTGTAGTGAAAAATGAGCTTAGAAACTAATGTAACCAAAGTAGAAACACCGAGTATTTTGTTTGGAATTGACACAACACTAACGAATATCGTTGTCCGAGGATACTCGCAGTACTCGCACATTACCTCCTCCTTGTTCCTAGTTACGAGGATTTTGTCCGACCGAACGAGTATTTTAATACGAAACCGAGGATTTTAATATTCGGACTCTTCCGAGGATTTTGATACTCGGAATCACCGAGTATTTTAATTCGAACTCACACATCACTAGAACAGATGTTGCTACCATTGTGAAATAGCATTTTACAAACTTTGGCAAGGTAAGGGTAGAGATGACTATTTTGTTGCCACCATTTTAATGGATTATCTTGCCTCCTTATAACACTTTCTTGTGTGTATCTGCAATATTTTGTAGTACAATTAGTATAACCTAACCTTAACATTTTTGAATTTGATTACTTAGCTAAATAAATTTAAACAATATTGGCGTTTACATACCTCTGAACTTCCATAACAGCAGAACATGTTGGATTTGCTTGAGGTAGTATTTCCATCTTACTATCAAAATATTCCCATACTGATAGTTCAGTTTAATTTTTTTTTTTTTTTTTTCATTCATTGATAAAATGCGCAGTTAAAGCTAACTACTGGTCATTATTTGGCGAACTACAGCAGTCAGTTGTTAAACAAACACGCACTACTTTTTCCATTTTAGCTAAAACTTTGATTTTACATGCCTCATGTGCTGCACTTATAAAATTATTTGCGATTAATTTTCAATTTTAACAATCATTAACACAAGAATTACTAACTTAATAAATCAATGAGTATTTAAGAAGAAAAAAAAAACAGTAGTGTACACTGTACCGAGCAAATTACACAGCACATCAACACATCTGAAAAGAACTAGCCAACTGACGAAGACGAATAAAATAATCTAATGAGTAACCGTATTAGGCGAAATAATGACATCAACATATTTTTGGAATTGAATGTCGATGTTGTGTTCACACACATCATATTAGAAAGATCAGACATTAGTTAGATCGTAGACAGTTGTGGGAGGGAGACTACAACACTCCAACTGTCTCTAGTTGAAACTACAATGCGACGCATTAGTGGTTTCTCCACATCAGATGCGCATCACATCAGTTGTGTGGCCAATGTTAAATTAACAACATGCAAAATTAAATTAAAATAAAATACTAAAACATTAAGCCAAGTGACTGGTAAATCAATTTTTTTATTTTATTTTTTTTTATTTATTAGGCCACCAAACGGAATTTTGATGTCGACAGCCGAAACAGTAAAATTTTGGAGTAGTCAAATCAACAAGCAAACAGGAAATACATATTTATACTGACATATGAGGATCGCGATCGTGCGGGCAGGCTTAAAAGTGAAGAGAGAGAGAGAGAGAGAGAGAGAGAGAGAGAGAGAGACAAAAATATAATAATAATAATAATAATAATACATATTTCTAACCTAACCTAGCCTAACACAAACCCCCTTTGTTACAAGATAAAAAGTACAAATCAAAAAAAGAAATTAAAAAATAACCCATAAGAATTTTATATATCTAACTGTATAACATTCCCCCTTCCCATATTATTATTTTTTTAAAATAAATTATTTTAAAATATCAGTAATTAAACAAAAGGGGCAATATAAAACACTGAAACCCCTACCACAATTTTGGTACAACAAAACACACACAAATCAAATAAAATATAATATTCATTTGCCTTATGTCATTATAGTTCCCTGATGTACATTTCGGTAACCAAGTTACCATCATCAGAGGGATCTGAAATAATACTAACGATGTATGAAATCTTAAAAACTAAAATACCATATTCTCCCCTCCACCCTACTTCCGGTGGTTCGGTCTATCAACGTAGGACCAAGTCAATGACCTAGGTTAAAGCGACTAACGGTACACATTCCTTTCATTGGGAAAACCCGTAGGTTGAATATATGGCAATGGCGGCAACAGTTTTTACAGATAACAGTAATATCTTAAAACTCCTTCAAATATAAACATAACATGTTCATAATAACAACAAAAATGTAGTGAATCAAAAAGCATGATATGACTTTTAGTGATTTTAATAATGCATAAACCAAAATAAAATAAAGGAGTATTTCTAAGCGTAAAGTTGGTAGTGCGTTCGTGAAAAACATTTTTACTATACAGTATATATTTTTATTATTATTATTTTTTAATTTCATCTAATATCTGGTCATAAACACAAGAATAGAGATATATATATATATATATATATATATATATATATATATATATATATATATATATATATATTCATATATATATATATATATTTTAGGATTACTGTTATATTGTTTTATAAATTATATTGTATTGAGCGACATGTATAAAGCTTAAATTTGAGCGACATGTAAAGATTGATGAAAACTTAAAATTAGGGCAGAGGTAAACCTAGTTTCTAAAACAGATTGAATTAAAGTTTATTGGCGGCCCTGAAAAGGGCCATTGACGTATTGAAGAGTCTACTTCTTCTTTGGTGCAACCTTCTTGGGTGATTTCGGCTTCTTCACCGCAGCCTTCTTTGGTTTAGGTGTTTTCGGCTTCTTGGTGGGTGGCTTAGCAGTCTTCTTCGCCTTGGACGGGGTCTTCGGCTTAGCAACAGCGGCAGCTACCTTCTTCTTCTCGGCCGCCGATTTCTTAGCAGCCGCGGTCTTCTTTTTGGGTGCAGTTTTAGCAACAGCCTTTTTCTCCTTGGGTTGTTTGACCGGAGCTTTCTTGACTGCGGCCGTCTTTCCTTCAACGGACAGCTTGAAAGATCCAGTAGCTCCCTTACCTTTCGGTTGAACGAGAGCACCAGAAGCGACAGCCGATTTCAAGTACTTCTTGATGAACGTAGACAACTTCTCGGAGTCAACTTTGTAGTTGGCGGCAATGTATTTCTTGATCGCCTGCAGAGACGAACCGCCGCGTTCCTTCAGGTTCTTGATGGCAGCATTCACCATATCAGCTGTCGGCGGATGAGCGGGCTTCCCCTTCGGTTTCTTGCTAGCAGCGGCCTTAGCCTTTTTAGGGCTTACAGCTGGAGCAGCAGGAGCGTTTGTTGCAGTATCAGCCATGATCGGTTTCAGTTTGGTCAAGATTTTGATCCCACCTCTTTTTGTACAACCTGTAGAACCTTATAGAGAACGGTCGTATTTCTGACTTGATATTATTTCATTTTATGTCGGTAGGGTTTATGGTCCGTTTATATCGCTAATTTCTCCAAAATCTCGACAGTTTCGACTATTTTCGTTAGACCAGATTGTTTTAAGAAAGTCTTGTTTCAATTAAATCTCCTACCATACGCTCGAAACAGTTATTCAGCCGAGATACAGCTCGGCGAAATCGCACACCGTTTTGACTCGTGAGTGACACCGTTTACGTTATGCCGTCAATTCGTTTCTATTACGACTGGAATGCTATATTCGAATTTGTCGAACGATACTAGACATTCCGAGCCGTCAGAGAAATCCATTGCGAACAAAATATAAATACGATCAGTGCGAGAAAACGCGGTCCAAAGTTGGAGTTCGGCAAACTTGGTTTTTCGTATCCCAAGCATCGCGCCCCCAATCATACCGAGTATCCTAAGAGGATATATTATGCGTCAATGAAGACATTAAAATAGAGAGAAAAGGATAAGGATTGATATTAGGTTTGATCGGTGAGTAATAATTATAGATTTTATCTTAACGAGGGTAGATCCGCCAATATTCGGTAATTTCATAAAGAATAGGAATAGACCAGGACCGTAGCCTTCTCCAGTGAACAACTTGTATCTACAGTATATAATATATCGATAACTATTTAAAAGGATACTGGTAAAACAAACAAAGAACAATACCCCACTAACCTCCTATACACACATCCACATGGACGAGACCGAAAAGTCGGCAAACGCAAAGTATTCTACGGAGTCTCCCGGGAAATATCGCCTGCCTGTTCGAGATATATTTGAAAAAGGAGTAAATAAAATAAGTAAGTTATTGAAAATAAATTGTTTTAGACGGGATGTGAAGAATAAAAAAAAAATAAATAAATAAATAAATAAATAAATAAAAAATTAGATATTATAAATAATATATATATAAGAAAAAGAAAAAGTTCGTTAGAAAAATAAAGCAAGGACAATGTGATGCCAAATAACAATCAACGAAAATAGCTGGGACAACTATTACTATTTTGGTCAGGTGTATCAAAATAAATCATAATCAAGTAACGAGTTAACAACAACAAAAAATAAAATAATCATAACCGCAGACTTCCGTGTGTTATGTAAAGATCTTACCTATGTTAATTAAATAAATTACAGACACACGTTCTGTGCGTGCGAGAATTGTATATTATATCAAACACAATGTGATGGACAGCAATGAATGAACACATTTTTATGTTAAAGAGCTCTCGAGGATAGAGAAAGAATAACCGTGTGGAGATAATAATAACAACTTGCACTTCTCAACAGGAGTTAAAACAAGAGGTAGGAAAGTGGGTTTCATATGACTTACAGATCGTATAGAGTCAACGAGTTGAATGAGTTTATAGTTTTTGGCCCTGAAAAGGGCCTTTTGTTTTTTTTGGATAAGCAAATGAGACTGGATGATTAACCTCCGAACCCGTACAGAGTTCTGCCTTGTCGCTTGAGAGCGTAGACTACGTCCATGGCGGTGACAGTTTTCCTCTTGGCATGCTCGGTGTAAGTGACTGCGTCCCTGATGACGTTCTCGAGGAACACTTTGAGTACGCCGCGAGTTTCTTCGTAGATGAGACCGGAGATTCGTTTTACACCACCTCGGCGAGCGAGACGACGAATTGCTGGCTTGGTGATTCCCTGGATGTTATCACGCAACACTTTCCTGTGCCTCTTGGCTCCACCTTTACCCAGTCCTTTGCCTCCTTTTCCTCGTCCTGTCATCTCGGAAACAAGTTATTGCTGCAAGAAGAGTTCGAAAGAGAATATTGGCTTTGGCCAGGATTTTTCACAGTGTCTGGAAATTCCACTTACTGTTCGAAGGATACTGTTCAAGGACGTTATTTTGGGCTAAGTTGGGGGTGGTAATTTATTAATATCTGGATAAGGAGTGGATGTTTAAAGGTCAGAGTGGTGATTTTTGTGGTTTATGGAGGGAGGTCGATTAGCGTTCTCGGCCTTGTAATTTTATATTCTGGAGGTCCTTTATCGGAACTGATATTGTTGATGTGGTCGAAACTAGAGGATGCAGCCCTGCTGAATAATTTTTGGGAGAGGGAAAGGATGAAGTCTGATATGCTTGGTGTGCCGAGTGAGGTCCTAATTACATCATTTCTGACGAACCATGGAGATTTTGAGATGTGCCGTAAGGTCTTCGACTGAAACGCTTCCATGCGCGACTTGCTGGTTTTTGATAGCAAGGGCCACCAAGCTGGGGCTGCATATGTTATGACCGATCGGATGAGCATCAGGTATAGGAGGAGCTTTGTCCCAAGGGTTAGGGGGCTGTGTTGGTTTAACATTGGGTAGAGTTTCGACCTGAGGCCCGTTGCCTGGCCGAGTCGAGTAGAGAGGTGTTTCTTCAGCGTGAGTTTACTGTCCAGAATTACTCCAAGATACTTTACTGACTTCGTCCAAGCAATGGGGCGGTGGTTCAGCATTAGTGGTGGCATGTTGGTCGTTTTGCCGAAACAGATGGCTTGAGACTTTTCTGTGTTTATAGATATACGCCACTTTCGAAGCCAGGGTGAGAGATGTTGAAGTTGTTGCTGGAGAATTAAAGTTGCCAGTTTGATGTTCATGGAGGTGCAGTGGAACATCGCGTCGTCCGCAAACAGGGATAGCGTGATGCGAGGAACGGTAGGAATATCGTTAGTGTAAATTAAATAGAGAAGAGGCCCTAACACCGAACCTTGGGGAACGCCGGCCCGGATAGGTCTCGGTCGGGAGAGGGAATCATAGACACTTGTTTGGAAGATACGATCTTGGAGAAATGATCTAAGGAGCGCAACAGTAGATAGTGGTAAGGGGGTAAACGAGAGTTTGAAGACCAAGCCAGGGTGCCACACCTTATCGAAGGCTTTACTGACGTCTAGGAGAGCCGCTGTTGTGTATAGATGTTTGTTGGTTGCATCGACTAGATTGGTGACGACTCGGACGAGTTGGAGCGTTGTGGAGTGGTCTCTTCTAAAGCCGAATTGTTCGTGGCGGATGTAATTTGACATTAGGGGAGAAATGAACATGAGGAGAAGGCGTTCAAAAACTTTGGAGAGTGTGGGTAGAAGTGATATTGGTCTGTGATTTTCGGGGTTTGTGAGTGATTTCTTTGGCTTAGGTATTAAAATAACTTTCGCTTTCTTCCAGCAGGTTGGAAAATGAGAGAGGTTTAGAGCACTGTTAAAAATGGAAGTTAGGTATGGTAGGGCGGAAGGCGGGAGATGCTGTAGCGCTGCAGCTCCAATCATGTCGATGCCAGGTGCTTTCTTCTTCTTAAGGCGGCCAATCACATTTGCAACTTGGGACTTCTCGATTTTGAATGTGTTTTCAGGTGGCGGAAAGGAGAACAGTTCTTTCAGATGTCCTTTGACCAAGTTTGTATGCGCGGCGTCGCTGTTTTTATGGGGTGAGAATTGTTGTTCCATGACGTCAGCAAATACTTCTGCTTTTTCCGCCGGGGCGTAGACGAGTCCGTTTGCTGTGCTAAGCGGATGGTCTTTACGTTTCTCGCCGGTTAAAGATTTCGCTACCTTCCAGACTGATCCGTCTTGGACGTCTAGGGAGATGAGATATGTTTCCCAGGTGTCTTGGCTGTGGTCTTGTAGCAGATTTTTAACTAGTACAGATTGTTTGTTGAGGAGTCGTTTAAAGTTCGGAGATCGAGTCGTTTGCCAAAGCCGGCGATAGCGTCTCTTCTGTTGGAGCTCATGTTTTATGTATGTTGGCAGGTCTGCGCGTTTTTTGTTAGGAGGAACTGTTTTGGAGTTGTTGAGGATAGCTGTTGTTATGTTTCGCTGGAGGATCTCTATGTGGTTTTCTAGTTTAGGTATGGAGTGGATGGAAGGTGGGGTGTCAGGTATTACTGCAGTCATGTCCTGGGAGAATGATTTCCAGTCAATCCTTTTGGTACTAGTGTAAGGGATGAAGGTAACTGAAGGGGAGTTGATGGTTATAATAACAGGATTGTGGTCGGAGGAAAGATCAGCGACTGAGGTGATCGAAATAGTGTCTACCAAGTCCTTGTATAGGGCTATGTCTAGAACGTCAGGTGGGTGTCTTCTGTTGGTTGGGATTCGTGTAGGCTCTTCTGGTCCTATGGCTGTTATATTTGGGTGGCGTTGAAGATATGAATACAGTCGGTTTCCATTGCTGTTCGTAATGTTGCTGTTCCAAGACGGATGTTTAGAATTTAGGTCTCCCGCTACCAGAGTAGGTGAGGAGGATTCGAAGAGGCCGTCAAAGTCGCCAGTGGACATTTTGCGGTTAGGCGGATTGTATGCGGAAGTCAGGATGAGTTCGGAAGTTCCATGCTGTATTTTAACGGCAGTGGTTTCTATTGAAGATCGTGGGAAAGTGTGAGGAGTGTGAGTAAGCCTACGGTGGACAAATATACAAGTGCCCCCGGCAGGAGTTCTGCGTGTTGACGTGTTGCGGTTTGTTCTGTAAGTTGTGTACGATGGGATGTTGTATGGTGAGTTGTCGTGAAAACGAGTTTCTTGTACCAGAATGACGTCGACATTGTATTGTGACGCAAATACAGCAAGTTCCTGCTTGCGACCCTTGAGGCTGTTGGCATTCCACGTTACTATGGTCAGAGGTCTATTCATCGTTGATCATAAGGACTGTTAGTGACGATATGATGGCTGTGATGATAGACTTGACGTCTTTTGCTGCAAGGAGCTGGGGAATCAGTGCCTCCACCCAGGCGACAATTTTTTTTGGGCTGATTTCTGAGTCATTGTTGGATGCACGGCCAGTTACTTTCATTGTTGATGATTCGGAAGATGGAGGTTGCTGGGCTTGAACATTACTTTTAGAAATGTTAATTTTGCTGATCCCGGCGGCTGCAGAATTCAGTTCTGCGATACTAGTATTTTTCCGTGGAGCTGCCTTCGGTTTTATGGAAGGTCGTGTTCGCGGAATAAGTTTCTTCTTGCGAAGGACCGAGGAATATGACGGTTTTGAGGTTTCTGGGCGGCTTTCAGTCACTGTATCTTCGCTGTCAGTTTCCGAAGACGAAGTATTGGTGGTGGGTGGCTTGGTCAGGGGCGCTTTTGGGATTGTCCGCTGTTGTGGCCTAGATTGTGGAGCCGACCAGGATTGCTTATGCTGCCCTCTCTTTTTTGCCATTATATCCTTATAGTAGGGGCATCCACGGTAGTTCGCAGTATGTGCGCCTCCACAATTGCAGCATTTCGGCGACTCTTCATTTTTCTTGACACACTGCCCTTTCTCGTGGTGGCTACCGCATCTCACGCACCGAGGGTCGAGATTACAATGTAGGGAACTGTGCCCGTATCTTTGACAGTTATAACACTGTGGGAGTCCGGGTTGTGGTGTAAATAGACTAACAGTGATGCGAAGACCAAGGAAGTATTTTACATCATATATTTCAGCATACTGGCCAATTTTTTTAATTTTGACTAAAAACAAGTTGACTGGTCGTTTGTCTCTGGTCGTTAGAGGGGTGACGGCGGTGGTAGAGTATCCCATCTCTTCTAACTCCTCTTTAATGTCTTCTCTATCGGTATCGTGTGGGATGCCTCGAAATACAACTTTTAGCTCCCTTTCTTCGGGAAGGCCGAACGTGTGGAATGGCTGATTTTTTTCCTTTAACAAGCGCTGGGCGGCTCTAAAGTCGTTGATGGATGCCGTGTAAATACGGAACAGCTTCCCCTGGCATTTTACATTTAACTCGCCTTTTTGCGTTAATTTGATTTCCTTAAGGAGGCGAATCCAATTTGGCGGCGACTCAAGGACTATTGGCGGAATTTTTGGCGATTTATTTGGAGCATTATTCGCATCCGTTTCACTCTCTGTATGTGAGGCGTCTTCCAAAGTTCCCTTGGTCTTGACATCCATCTGGTCGGTTTTCCGTCGTTTTAGTGATTTTCTTTGGACTGGTGTAAAACCGTCGTTGTCCATCTGAGTTTCACTGTCGGGCGTTGGACTGAGAGGGCTGTCCATGGTGCTAGTTAGGTTTGAGAAAGTCGGCATTAGTAGATCTGCTTTGCTTATTTGTACATTTGCGATTTTGGATGAAACGGCCCTTCTAAGGGCCAACTGTTGAGTTTTTGCTTCTATTTTGACGTGAGTTGCACTAATGTTTTAACATTGTCAGATTACAAAATTACACCTTTAACACAATAATATGCACTAATAAAATACGTAAGTCTGTAAAAGTTAATTAAAAAGAAATAAATAACTGTAAAGTACTTTTAACAGTTGTTATAAAACTTAGATAATATAAAACTAAAATTATCTATTTAAGACACAAAAGTTTATAATTAGGTATAATTTAAACGGGTTAATTGTTTGTTTAAAACACACAAGTCTATATAGAGTTTATATTTAAAAATAATAACAGATTAAAATTTGTATCAATGCCTATGTTGTTTAATACACGACAAAAACAATAAAATAGTCTTTTCAATCAAATGTCATTTGTTTTTAGAGTACACAATATACAATTATAAATATATATACTTAAATAATATTTGTACTCACTCTGCAACGTAGTAAGCAACGTTATTTAGGGAAGGGGAGAGTGTCCTGTCACTGTTCAAACAAAGGGAGGGCAATAAAGGGGGAGCGGAACAATAGAATACCGCTAGCCAGATGCTCGGCAAGCGGAAAACACAATAGCACTTGCACTTAGTTGAGTTTTAAAACACAATAGAATTCCAGCACTATACACAAGAATAAAAACACACTGTTTGAACTACAAAGAACTGTGAAAACACGTCTACACTGTACGAGTTCACAAAGGAACGGTAGTTTGATCCCACCTCTTTTTGTACAACCTGTAGAACCTTATAGAGAACGGTCGTATTTCTGACTTGATATTATTTCATTTTATGTCGGTAGGGTTTATGGTCCGTTTATATCGCTAATTTCTCCAAAATCTCGACAGTTTCGACTATTTTCGTTAGACCAGATTGTTTTAAGAAAGTCTTGTTTCAATTAAATCTCCTACCATACGCTCGAAACAGTTATTCAGCCGAGATACAGCTCGGCGAAATCGCACACCGTTTTGACTCGTGAGTGACACCGTTTACGTTATGCCGTCAATTCGTTTCTATTACGACTGGAATGCTATATTCGAATTTGTCGAACGATACTAGACATTCCGAGCCGTCAGAGAAATCCATTGCGAACAAAATATAAATACGATCAGTGCGAGAAAACGCGGTCCAAAGTTGGAGTTCGGCAAACTTGGTTTTTCGTATCCCAAGCATCGCGCCCCCAATCATACCGAGTATCCTAAGAGGATATATTATGCGTCAATGAAGACATTAAAATAGAGAGAAAAGGATAAGGATTGATATTAGGTTTGATCGGTGAGTAATAATTATAGATTTTATCTTAACGAGGGTAGATCCGCCAATATTCGGTAATTTCATAAAGAATAGGAATAGACCAGGACCGTAGCCTTCTCCAGTGAACAACTTGTATCTACAGTATATAATATATCGATAACTATTTAAAAGGATACTGGTAAAACAAACAAAGAACAATACCCCACTAACCTCCTATACACACATCCACATGGACGAGACCGAAAAGTCGGCAAACGCAAAGTATTCTACGGAGTCTCCCGGGAAATATCGCCTGCCTGTTCGAGATATATTTGAAAAAGGAGTAAATAAAATAAGTAAGTTATTGAAAATAAATTGTTTTAGACGGGATGTGAAGAATAAAAAAAAAATAAATAAATAAATAAATAAATAAATAAAAAATTAGATATTATAAATAATATATATATAAGAAAAAGAAAAAGTTCGTTAGAAAAATAAAGCAAGGACAATGTGATGCCAAATAACAATCAACGAAAATAGCTGGGACAACTATTACTATTTTGGTCAGGTGTATCAAAATAAATCATAATCAAGTAACGAGTTAACAACAACAAAAAATAAAATAATCATAACCGCAGACTTCCGTGTGTTATGTAAAGATCTTACCTATGTTAATTAAATAAATTACAGACACACGTTCTGTGCGTGCGAGAATTGTATATTATATCAAACACAATGTGATGGACAGCAATGAATGAACACATTTTTATGTTAAAGAGCTCTCGAGGATAGAGAAAGAATAACCGTGTGGAGATAATAATAACAACTTGCACTTCTCAACAGGAGTTAAAACAAGAGGTAGGAAAGTGGGTTTCATATGACTTACAGATCGTATAGAGTCAACGAGTTGAATGAGTTTATAGTTTTTGGCCCTGAAAAGGGCCTTTTGTTTTTTTTGGATAAGCAAATGAGACTGGATGATTAACCTCCGAACCCGTACAGAGTTCTGCCTTGTCGCTTGAGAGCGTAGACTACGTCCATGGCGGTGACAGTTTTCCTCTTGGCATGCTCGGTGTAAGTGACTGCGTCCCTGATGACGTTCTCGAGGAACACTTTGAGTACGCCGCGAGTTTCTTCGTAGATGAGACCGGAGATTCGTTTTACACCACCTCGGCGAGCGAGACGACGAATTGCTGGCTTGGTGATTCCCTGGATGTTATCACGCAACACTTTCCTGTGCCTCTTGGCTCCACCTTTACCCAGTCCTTTGCCTCCTTTTCCTCCTCCTGTCATCTCGGAAACAAGTTATTGCTGCAAGAAGAGTTCGAAAGAGAATATTGGCTTTGGCCAGGATTTCGGCTTCTTATATACACTCAGCCGAGCTCAAAATCTCGATACGTATTGGATCAACGTCTAGAGCCAACGGCGTACGTACCTAGCCGACAAAAGTGTATATAATAAAACGGATTTGACTGACCGACTCACAAATCTTGTTGAAATGGCTCGTACCAAACAGACAGCTCGAAAATCTACCGGTGGCAAAGCGCCCAGGAAGCAGCTGGCCACCAAGGCGGCTAGGAAAAGCGCACCCGCCACGGGAGGAGTCAAGAAACCCCATCGTTACAGGCCCGGCACAGTCGCTCTCCGAGAGATCCGTCGTTATCAGAAGAGTACAGAACTTTTGATCCGCAAGCTCCCCTTCCAGAGGCTCGTTCGTGAGATAGCTCAGGACTTCAAGACCGATCTCAGGTTCCAGAGTTCCGCCGTCATGGCTCTTCAGGAAGCTAGCGAAGCCTATTTGGTCGGTCTCTTCGAGGATACCAACTTGTGCGCCATCCACGCCAAGCGGGTGACCATCATGCCCAAAGACATTCAGCTGGCCAGACGCATCCGCGGCGAGCGAGCTTAACTCCGTATTTTGCTCTTACTACGTGCAATTCAAAACGGCCCTTCTAAGGGCCAATAAATCATCACACAAATTCGACTTGTATCCTTGGTCTGGTTGTTTTGTTTTTTACGGTAGACGTATAAAATCAAAGCTGAAAGTAAAGTCATCACTCATATTCGACTTGTATCCATGGTTTGGTTACTTTTTTTTTACGGTAGAGTTACAAACGAAAGATGACAGTAGTCACATCTTCTCGAAGCACGGAACATCGCAACGTCCAGTCGCTTAGACGTACCATCCACCGGCATGGTTAGGCACTTCCGCACTTCAGCAATGAGGCAATTAGGCGAAAGGCGAGTAAGCTGTGTGCATATATGGGTTAATTCAAAGATGTTGCGTTCTTTTATTAATATTGTGATCACGCCAACAACCCACTTATATAAAAAAAATTAAATTTGTGATTTGTTGTTTTTCAAATTTATTGGGATCAAAGAAAATTACCTAAACAAAGTGAAGAATTTATTTTGAAATAATTATTAATAGTATTGAATGTATATTAGATATTTACAGTCTTTTATTGAACAGAATTATTTTCTTTTAAATATATAAGTTGTTTTACTTTACTCGGCTTCAGTCCTATCATCAATTAAAATACTTGCCTTTGAAAATATTCTTTCACAAGGAACAGATTAGCGATGTTGATACTCGCAATACTCGGCTTCGAATGATTTCAATACCCGTATTATTAGTTCGACATCGAGTATCTGCGTAGAATGATAATGCGAATAATTATGTGTGTGTGTGTGTGTGTGTGTGTGTGTATGTTATATTTCTATCTGTTAGACTGATCCACCGAGTATTTATTATTTTTTTAAACAATATGTGATTGACACTTGTAATACGTAATTAAATGTTATCCTGCCTCGACACAAATTCAGTAATTAAACGTAAGTACAATTTTATTACCAACATTAATAATTTAGTTATTATTTAAAATAAGTTAATTTAGGCTACTATATTTTTTTTATAAAGATGGTAAACCTATAAATATTTATTTAAATATAAGTAATAACAATTAAATAATATTTTAATTTACTTTTTGTTAATGTGGAAATAAATGAATATTATTGTTATTTTATATTGAACTTGTTACCGAATCTAAATCATTATAACTCAAAATCGTAATGTTTAATTAATGTGTAGTGAAAAATGAGCTTAGAAACTAATGTAACCAAAGTAGAAACACCGAGTATTTTGTTTGGAATTGACACAACACTAACGAATATCGTTGTCCGAGGATACTCGCAGTACTCGCACATTACCTCCTCCTTGTTCCTAGTTACGAGGATTTTGTCCGACCGAACGAGTATTTTAATACGAAACCGAGGATTTTAATATTCGGACTCTTCCGAGGATTTTGATACTCGGAATCACCGAGTATTTTAATTCGAACTCACACATCACTAGAACAGATGTTGCTACCATTGTGAAATAGCATTTTACAAACTTTGGCAAGGTAAGGGTAGAGATGACTATTTTGTTGCCACCATTTTAATGGATTATCTTGCCTCCTTATAACACTTTCTTGTGTGTATCTGCAATATTTTGTAGTACAATTAGTATAACCTAACCTTAACATTTTTGAATTTGATTACTTAGCTAAATAAATTTAAACAATATTGGCGTTTACATACCTCTGAACTTCCATAACAGCAGAACATGTTGGATTTGCTTGAGGTAGTATTTCCATCTTACTATCAAAATATTCCCATACTGATAGTTCAGTTTAATTTTTTTTTTTTTTTTTTCATTCATTGATAAAATGCGCAGTTAAAGCTAACTACTGGTCATTATTTGGCGAACTACAGCAGTCAGTTGTTAAACAAACACGCACTACTTTTTCCATTTTAGCTAAAACTTTGATTTTACATGCCTCATGTGCTGCACTTATAAAATTATTTGCGATTAATTTTCAATTTTAACAATCATTAACACAAGAATTACTAACTTAATAAATCAATGAGTATTTAAGAAGAAAAAAAAAACAGTAGTGTACACTGTACCGAGCAAATTACACAGCACATCAACACATCTGAAAAGAACTAGCCAACTGACGAAGACGAATAAAATAATCTAATGAGTAACCGTATTAGGCGAAATAATGACATCAACATATTTTTGGAATTGAATGTCGATGTTGTGTTCACACACATCATATTAGAAAGATCAGACATTAGTTAGATCGTAGACAGTTGTGGGAGGGAGACTACAACACTCCAACTGTCTCTAGTTGAAACTACAATGCGACGCATTAGTGGTTTCTCCACATCAGATGCGCATCACATCAGTTGTGTGGCCAATGTTAAATTAACAACATGCAAAATTAAATTAAAATAAAATACTAAAACATTAAGCCAAGTGACTGGTAAATCAATTTTTTTATTTTATTTTTTTTTATTTATTAGGCCACCAAACGGAATTTTGATGTCGACAGCCGAAACAGTAAAATTTTGGAGTAGTCAAATCAACAAGCAAACAGGAAATACATATTTATACTGACATATGAGGATCGCGATCGTGCGGGCAGGCTTAAAAGTGAAGAGAGAGAGAGAGAGAGAGAGAGAGAGAGAGAGAGAGAGAGAGAGAGAGAGAGAGAGAGAGAGAGAGAGACAAAAATATAATAATAATAATAATAATAATACATATTTCTAACCTAACCTAGCCTAACACAAACCCCCTTTGTTACAAGATAAAAAGTACAAATCAAAAAAAGAAATTAAAAAATAACCCATAAGAATTTTATATATCTAACTGTATAACATTCCCCCTTCCCATATTATTATTTTTTTAAAATAAATTATTTTAAAATATCAGTAATTAAACAAAAGGGGCAATATAAAACACTGAAACCCCTACCACAATTTTGGTACAACAAAACACACACAAATCAAATAAAATATAATATTCATTTGCCTTATGTCATTATAGTTCCCTGATGTACATTTCGGTAACCAAGTTACCATCATCAGAGGGATCTGAAATAATACTAACGATGTATGAAATCTTAAAAACTAAAATACCATATTCTCCCCTCCACCCTACTTCCGGTGGTTCGGTCTATCAACGTAGGACCAAGTCAATGACCTAGGTTAAAGCGACTAACGGTACACATTCCTTTCATTGGGAAAACCCGTAGGTTGAATATATGGCAATGGCGGCAACAGTTTTTACAGATAACAGTAATATCTTAAAACTCCTTCAAATATAAACATAACATGTTCATAATAACAACAAAAATGTAGTGAATCAAAAAGCATGATATGACTTTTAGTGATTTTAATAATGCATAAACCAAAATAAAATAAAGGAGTATTTCTAAGCGTAAAGTTGGTAGTGCGTTCGTGAAAAACATTTTTACTATACAGTATATATTTTTATTATTATTATTTTTTAATTTCATCTAATATCTGGTCATAAACACAAGAATAGATATATATATATATATATATATATATATATATATATATATATATATATATATATATATATATTCATATATATATATATATATTTTAGGATTACTGTTATATTGTTTTATAAATTATATTGTATTGAGCGACATGTATAAAGCTTAAATTTGAGCGACATGTAAAGATTGATGAAAACTTAAAATTAGGGCAGAGGTAAACCTAGTTTCTAAAACAGATTGAATTAAAGTTTATTGGCGGCCCTGAAAAGGGCCATTGACGTATTGAAGAGTCTACTTCTTCTTTGGTGCAACCTTCTTGGGTGATTTCGGCTTCTTCACCGCAGCCTTCTTTGGTTTAGGTGTTTTCGGCTTCTTGGTGGGTGGCTTAGCAGTCTTCTTCGCCTTGGACGGGGTCTTCGGCTTAGCAACAGCGGCAGCTACCTTCTTCTTCTCGGCCGCCGATTTCTTAGCAGCCGCGGTCTTCTTTTTGGGTGCAGTTTTAGCAACAGCCTTTTTCTCCTTGGGTTGTTTGACCGGAGCTTTCTTGACTGCGGCCGTCTTTCCTTCAACGGACAGCTTGAAAGATCCAGTAGCTCCCTTACCTTTCGGTTGAACGAGAGCACCAGAAGCGACAGCCGATTTCAAGTACTTCTTGATGAACGTAGACAACTTCTCGGAGTCAACTTTGTAGTTGGCGGCAATGTATTTCTTGATCGCCTGCAGAGACGAACCGCCGCGTTCCTTCAGGTTCTTGATGGCAGCATTCACCATATCAGCTGTCGGCGGATGAGCGGGCTTCCCCTTCGGTTTCTTGCTAGCAGCGGCCTTAGCCTTTTTAGGGCTTACAGCTGGAGCAGCAGGAGCGTTTGTTGCAGTATCAGCCATGATCGGTTTCAGTTTGGTCAAGATGAACTGAACTGAACTGAACTGAAATATTGACGAGGTTTCTTCCTCTATTTTTCACAGTGTCTGGAAATTCCACTTACTGTTCGAAGGATACTGTTCAAGGACGTTATTTTGGGCTAAGTTGGGGGTGGTGATTTATTAATATCTGGATAAGGAGTGGATGTTTAAAGGGATTTTGTTTTGGTCAGAGTGGTGATTTTTGTGGTTTATGGAGGGAGGTCGATTAGCGTTCTCGGCCTTGTAATTTTATATTCTGGAGGTCCTTCATCGGAACTGATATTGTTGATGTGGTCGAAACTAGAGGATGCAGCCCTGCTGAATAATTTTTGGGAGAGGGAAAGGATGAAGTCTGATATGCTTGGTGTGCCGAGTGAGGTCCTAATTACATCATTTCTGACGAACCATGGAGATTTTGAGATGTGCCGTAAGGTCTTCGACTGAAAGGCTTCCATGCGCGACTTGCTGGTTTTTGATAGCAAGGGCCACCAAGCTGGGGCTGCATATGTTATGACCGATCGGATGAGCATCAGGTATAGGAGGAGCTTTGTCCCAAGGGTTAGGGGGCTGTGTTGGTTTAACATTGGGTAGAGTTTCGACCTGAGGCCCGTTGCCTGGCCGAGTCGAGTAGAGAGGTGTTTCTTCAGCGTGAGTTTACTGTCCAGAATTACTCCAAGATACTTTACTGATTTCGTCCAAGCAATGGGGCGGTGGTTCAGCATTAGTGGTGGCATGTTGGTCGTTTTGCCGAAACAGATGGCTTGAGACTTTTCTGTGTTTATAGATATACGCCACTTTCGAAGCCAGGGTGAGAGATGTTGAAGTTGTTGCTGGAGAATTAAAGTTGCCAGTTTGATGTTCATGGAGGTGCAGTGGAACATCGCGTCGTCCGCAAACAGGGATAGCGTGATGCGAGGAACGGTAGTACTGAACTGAAATATTGACGAGGTTTCTTCCTCTATTTTTCACAGTGTCTGGAAATTCCACTTACTGTTCGAAGGATACTGTTCAAGGACGTTATTTTGGGCTAAGTTGGGGGTGGTAATTTATTAATATCTGGATAAGGAGTGGATGTTTAAAGGTCAGAGTGGTGATTTTTGTGGTTTATGGAGGGAGGTCGATTAGCGTTCTCGGCCTTGTAATTTTATATTCTGGAGGTCCTTTATCGGAACTGATATTGTTGATGTGGTCGAAACTAGAGGATGCAGCCCTGCTGAATAATTTTTGGGAGAGGGAAAGGATGAAGTCTGATATGCTTGGTGTGCCGAGTGAGGTCCTAATTACATCATTTCTGACGAACCATGGAGATTTTGAGATGTGCCGTAAGGTCTTCGACTGAAACGCTTCCATGCGCGACTTGCTGGTTTTTGATAGCAAGGGCCACCAAGCTGGGGCTGCATATGTTATGACCGATCGGATGAGCATCAGGTATAGGAGGAGCTTTGTCCCAAGGGTTAGGGGGCTGTGTTGGTTTAACATTGGGTAGAGTTTCGACCTGAGGCCCGTTGCCTGGCCGAGTCGAGTAGAGAGGTGTTTCTTCAGCGTGAGTTTACTGTCCAGAATTACTCCAAGATACTTTACTGACTTCGTCCAAGCAATGGGGCGGTGGTTCAGCATTAGTGGTGGCATGTTGGTCGTTTTGCCGAAACAGATGGCTTGAGACTTTTCTGTGTTTATAGATATACGCCACTTTCGAAGCCAGGGTGAGAGATGTTGAAGTTGTTGCTGGAGAATTAAA
This sequence comes from Aphrophora alni, assembly GCA_963513935.1. Classification (NCBI taxonomy): domain Eukaryota; kingdom Metazoa; phylum Arthropoda; class Insecta; order Hemiptera; family Aphrophoridae; genus Aphrophora; species Aphrophora alni. The sequence goes on from OY740777.1 coordinate 25,818,244, forward strand.
GTTGCCAGTTTGATGTTCATGGAGGTGCAGTGGAACATCGCGTCGTCCGCAAACAGGGATAGCGTGATGCGAGGAACGGTAGGAATATCGTTAGTGTAAATTAAATAGAGAAGAGGCCCTAACACCGAACCTTGGGGAACGCCGGCCCGGATAGGTCTCGGTCGGGAGAGGGAATCATAGACACTTGTTTGGAAGATACGATCTTGGAGAAATGATCTAAGGAGCGCAACAGTAGATAGTGGTAAGGGGGTAAACGAGAGTTTGAAGACCAAGCCAGGGTGCCACACCTTATCGAAGGCTTTACTGACGTCTAGGAGAGCCGCTGTTGTGTATAGATGTTTGTTGGTTGCATCGACTAGATTGGTGACGACTCGGACGAGTTGGAGCGTTGTGGAGTGGTCTCTTCTAAAGCCGAATTGTTCGTGGCGGATGTAATTTGACATTAGGGGAGAAATGAACATGAGGAGAAGGCGTTCAAAAACTTTGGAGAGTGTGGGTAGAAGTGATATTGGTCTGTGATTTTCGGGGTTTGTGAGTGATTTCTTTGGCTTAGGTATTAAAATAACTTTCGCTTTCTTCCAGCAGGTTGGAAAATGAGAGAGGTTTAGAGCACTGTTAAAAATGGAAGTTAGGTATGGTAGGGCGGAAGGCGGGAGATGCTGTAGCGCTGCAGCTCCAATCATGTCGATGCCAGGTGCTTTCTTCTTCTTAAGGCGGCCAATCACATTTGCAACTTGGGACTTCTCGATTTTGAATGTGTTTTCAGGTGGCGGAAAGGAGAACAGTTCTTTCAGATGTCCTTTGACCAAGTTTGTATGCGCGGCGTCGCTGTTTTTATGGGGTGAGAATTGTTGTTCCATGACGTCAGCAAATACTTCTGCTTTTTCCGCCGGGGCGTAGACGAGTCCGTTTGCTGTGCTAAGCGGATGGTCTTTACGTTTCTCGCCGGTTAAAGATTTCGCTACCTTCCAGACTGATCCGTCTTGGACGTCTAGGGAGATGAGATATGTTTCCCAGGTGTCTTGGCTGTGGTCTTGTAGCAGATTTTTAACTAGTACAGATTGTTTGTTGAGGAGTCGTTTAAAGTTCGGAGATCGAGTCGTTTGCCAAAGCCGGCGATAGCGTCTCTTCTGTTGGAGCTCATGTTTTATGTATGTTGGCAGGTCTGCGCGTTTTTTGTTAGGAGGAACTGTTTTGGAGTTGTTGAGGATAGCTGTTGTTATGTTTCGCTGGAGGATCTCTATGTGGTTTTCTAGTTTAGGTATGGAGTGGATGGAAGGTGGGGTGTCAGGTATTACTGCAGTCATGTCCTGGGAGAATGATTTCCAGTCAATCCTTTTGGTACTAGTGTAAGGGATGAAGGTAACTGAAGGGGAGTTGATGGTTATAATAACAGGATTGTGGTCGGAGGAAAGATCAGCGACTGAGGTGATCGAAATAGTGTCTACCAAGTCCTTGTATAGGGCTATGTCTAGAACGTCAGGTGGGTGTCTTCTGTTGGTTGGGATTCGTGTAGGCTCTTCTGGTCCTATGGCTGTTATATTTGGGTGGCGTTGAAGATATGAATACAGTCGGTTTCCATTGCTGTTCGTAATGTTGCTGTTCCAAGACGGATGTTTAGAATTTAGGTCTCCCGCTACCAGAGTAGGTGAGGAGGATTCGAAGAGGCCGTCAAAGTCGCCAGTGGACATTTTGCGGTTAGGCGGATTGTATGCGGAAGTCAGGATGAGTTCGGAAGTTCCATGCTGTATTTTAACGGCAGTGGTTTCTATTGAAGATCGTGGGAAAGTGTGAGGAGTGTGAGTAAGCCTACGGTGGACAAATATACAAGTGCCCCCGGCAGGAGTTCTGCGTGTTGACGTGTTGCGGTTTGTTCTGTAAGTTGTGTACGATGGGATGTTGTATGGTGAGTTGTCGTGAAAACGAGTTTCTTGTACCAGAATGACGTCGACATTGTATTGTGACGCAAATACAGCAAGTTCCTGCTTGCGACCCTTGAGGCTGTTGGCATTCCACGTTACTATGGTCAGAGGTCTATTCATCGTTGATCATAAGGACTGTTAGTGACGATATGATGGCTGTGATGATAGACTTGACGTCTTTTGCTGCAAGGAGCTGGGGAATCAGTGCCTCCACCCAGGCGACAATTTTTTTTGGGCTGATTTCTGAGTCATTGTTGGATGCACGGCCAGTTACTTTCATTGTTGATGATTCGGAAGATGGAGGTTGCTGGGCTTGAACATTACTTTTAGAAATGTTAATTTTGCTGATCCCGGCGGCTGCAGAATTCAGTTCTGCGATACTAGTATTTTTCCGTGGAGCTGCCTTCGGTTTTATGGAAGGTCGTGTTCGCGGAATAAGTTTCTTCTTGCGAAGGACCGAGGAATATGACGGTTTTGAGGTTTCTGGGCGGCTTTCAGTCACTGTATCTTCGCTGTCAGTTTCCGAAGACGAAGTATTGGTGGTGGGTGGCTTGGTCAGGGGCGCTTTTGGGATTGTCCGCTGTTGTGGCCTAGATTGTGGAGCCGACCAGGATTGCTTATGCTGCCCTCTCTTTTTTGCCATTATATCCTTATAGTAGGGGCATCCACGGTAGTTCGCCGTATGTGCGCCTCCACAATTGCAGCATTTCGGCGACTCTTCATTTTTCTTGACACACTGCCCTTTCTCGTGGTGGCTACCGCATCTCACGCACCGAGGGTCGAGATTACAATGTAGGGAACTGTGCCCGTATCTTTGACAGTTATAACACTGTGGGAGTCCGGGTTGTGGTGTAAATAGACTAACAGTGATGCGAAGACCAAGGAAGTATTTTACATCATATATTTCAGCATACTGGCCAATTTTTTTAATTTTGACTAAAAACAAGTTGACTGGTCGTTTGTCTCTGGTCGTTAGAGGGGTGACGGCGGTGGTAGAGTATCCCATCTCTTCTAACTCCTCTTTAATGTCTTCTCTATCGGTATCGTGTGGGATGCCTCGAAATACAACTTTTAGCTCCCTTTCTTCGGGAAGGCCGAACGTGTGGAATGGCTGATTTTTTTCCTTTAACAAGCGCTGGGCGGCTCTAAAGTCGTTGATGGATGCCGTGTAAATACGGAACAGCTTCCCCTGGCATTTTACATTTAACTCGCCTTTTTGCGTTAATTTGATTTCCTTAAGGAGGCGAATCCAATTTGGCGGCGACTCAAGGACTATTGGCGGAATTTTTGGCGATTTATTTGGAGCATTATTCGCATCCGTTTCACTCTCTGTATGTGAGGCGTCTTCCAAAGTTCCCTTGGTCTTGACATCCATCTGGTCGGTTTTCCGTCGTTTTAGTGATTTTCTTTGGACTGGTGTAAAACCGTCGTTGTCCATCTGAGTTTCACTGTCGGGCGTTGGACTGAGAGGGCTGTCCATGGTGCTAGTTAGGTTTGAGAAAGTCGGCATTAGTAGATCTGCTTTGCTTATTTGTACATTTGCGATTTTGGATGAAACGGCCCTTCTAAGGGCCAACTGTTGAGTTTTTGCTTCTATTTTGACGTGAGTTGCACTAATGTTTTAACATTGTCAGATTACAAAATTACACCTTTAACACAATAATATGCACTAATAAAATACGTAAGTCTGTAAAAGTTAATTAAAAAGAAATAAATAACTGTAAAGTACTTTTAACAGTTGTTATAAAACTTAGATAATATAAAACTAAAATTATCTATTTAAGACACAAAAGTTTATAATTAGGTATAATTTAAACGGGTTAATTGTTTGTTTAAAACACACAAGTCTATATAGAGTTTATATTTAAAAATAATAACAGATTAAAATTTGTATCAATGCCTATGTTGTTTAATACACGACAAAAACAATAAAATAGTCTTTTCAATCAAATGTCATTTGTTTTTAGAGTACACAATATACAATTATAAATATATATACTTAAATAATATTTGTACTCACTCTGCAACGTAGTAAGCAACGTTATTTAGGGAAGGGGAGAGTGTCCTGTCACTGTTCAAACAAAGGGAGGGCAATAAAGGGGGAGCGGAACAATAGAATACCGCTAGCCAGATGCTCGGCAAGCGGAAAACACAATAGCACTTGCACTTAGTTGAGTTTTAAAACACAATAGAATTCCAGCACTATACACAAGAATAAAAACACACTGTTTGAACTACAAAGAACTGTGAAAACACGTCTACACTGTACGAGTTCACAAAGGAACGGTAGTTTGATCCCACCTCTTTTTGTACAACCTGTAGAACCTTATAGAGAACGGTCGTATTTCTGACTTGATATTATTTCATTTTATGTCGGTAGGGTTTATGGTCCGTTTATATCGCTAATTTCTCCAAAATCTCGACAGTTTCGACTATTTTCGTTAGACCAGATTGTTTTAAGAAAGTCTTGTTTCAATTAAATCTCCTACCATACGCTCGAAACAGTTATTCAGCCGAGATACAGCTCGGCGAAATCGCACACCGTTTTGACTCGTGAGTGACACCGTTTACGTTATGCCGTCAATTCGTTTCTATTACGACTGGAATGCTATATTCGAATTTGTCGAACGATACTAGACATTCCGAGCCGTCAGAGAAATCCATTGCGAACAAAATATAAATACGATCAGTGCGAGAAAACGCGGTCCAAAGTTGGAGTTCGGCAAACTTGGTTTTTCGTATCCCAAGCATCGCGCCCCCAATCATACCGAGTATCCTAAGAGGATATATTATGCGTCAATGAAGACATTAAAATAGAGAGAAAAGGATAAGGATTGATATTAGGTTTGATCGGTGAGTAATAATTATAGATTTTATCTTAACGAGGGTAGATCCGCCAATATTCGGTAATTTCATAAAGAATAGGAATAGACCAGGACCGTAGCCTTCTCCAGTGAACAACTTGTATCTACAGTATATAATATATCGATAACTATTTAAAAGGATACTGGTAAAACAAACAAAGAACAATACCCCACTAACCTCCTATACACACATCCACATGGACGAGACCGAAAAGTCGGCAAACGCAAAGTATTCTACGGAGTCTCCCGGGAAATATCGCCTGCCTGTTCGAGATATATTTGAAAAAGGAGTAAATAAAATAAGTAAGTTATTGAAAATAAATTGTTTTAGACGGGATGTGAAGAATAAAAAAATAAATAAATAAATAAATAAATAAAAAATTAGATATTATAAATAATATATATATAAGAAAAAGAAAAAGTTCGTTAGAAAAATAAAGCAAGGACAATGTGATGCCAAATAACAATCAACGAAAATAGCTGGGACAACTATTACTATTTTGGTCAGGTGTATCAAAATAAATCATAATCAAGTAACGAGTTAACAACAACAAAAAATAAAATAATCATAACCGCAGACTTCCGTGTGTTATGTAAAGATCTTACCTATGTTAATTAAATAAATTACAGACACACGTTCTGTGCGTGCGAGAATTGTATATTATATCAAACACAATGTGATGGACAGCAATGAATGAACACATTTTTATGTTAAAGAGCTCTCGAGGATAGAGAAAGAATAACCGTGTGGAGATAATAATAACAACTTGCACTTCTCAACAGGAGTTAAAACAAGAGGTAGGAAAGTGGGTTTCATATGACTTACAGATCGTATAGAGTCAACGAGTTGAATGAGTTTATAGTTTTTGGCCCTGAAAAGGGCCTTTTGTTTTTTTTGGATAAGCAAATGAGACTGGATGATTAACCTCCGAACCCGTACAGAGTTCTGCCTTGTCGCTTGAGAGCGTAGACTACGTCCATGGCGGTGACAGTTTTCCTCTTGGCATGCTCGGTGTAAGTGACTGCGTCCCTGATGACGTTCTCGAGGAACACTTTGAGTACGCCGCGAGTTTCTTCGTAGATGAGACCGGAGATTCGTTTTACACCACCTCGGCGAGCGAGACGACGAATTGCTGGCTTGGTGATTCCCTGGATGTTATCACGCAACACTTTCCTGTGCCTCTTGGCTCCACCTTTACCCAGTCCTTTGCCTCCTTTTCCTCGTCCTGTCATCTCGGAAACAAGTTATTGCTGCAAGAAGAGTTCGAAAGAGAATATTGGCTTTGGCCAGGATTTCGGCTTCTTATATACACTCAGCCGAGCTCAAAATCTCGATACGTATTGGATCAACGTCTAGAGCCAACGGCGTACGTACCTAGCCGACAAAAGTGTATATAATAAAACGGATTTGACTGACCGACTCACAAATCTTGTTGAAATGGCTCGTACCAAACAGACAGCTCGAAAATCTACCGGTGGCAAAGCGCCCAGGAAGCAGCTGGCCACCAAGGCGGCTAGGAAAAGCGCACCCGCCACGGGAGGAGTCAAGAAACCCCATCGTTACAGGCCCGGCACAGTCGCTCTCCGAGAGATCCGTCGTTATCAGAAGAGTACAGAACTTTTGATCCGCAAGCTCCCCTTCCAGAGGCTCGTTCGTGAGATAGCTCAGGACTTCAAGACCGATCTCAGGTTCCAGAGTTCCGCCGTCATGGCTCTTCAGGAAGCTAGCGAAGCCTATTTGGTCGGTCTCTTCGAGGATACCAACTTGTGCGCCATCCACGCCAAGCGGGTGACCATCATGCCCAAAGACATTCAGCTGGCCAGACGCATCCGCGGCGAGCGAGCTTAACTCCGTATTTTGCTCTTACTACGTGCAATTCAAAACGGCCCTTCTAAGGGCCAATAAATCATCACACAAATTCGACTTGTATCCTTGGTCTGGTTGTTTTGTTTTTTACGGTAGACGTATAAAATCAAAGCTGAAAGTAAAGTCATCACTCATATTCGACTTGTATCCATGGTTTGGTTACTTTTTTTTTACGGTAGAGTTACAAACGAAAGATGACAGTAGTCACATCTTCTCGAAGCACGGAACATCGCAACGTCCAGTCGCTTAGACGTACCATCCACCGGCATGGTTAGGCACTTCCGCACTTCAGCAATGAGGCAATTAGGCGAAAGGCGAGTAAGCTGTGTGCATATATGGGTTAATTCAAAGATGTTGCGTTCTTTTATTAATATTGTGATCACGCCAACAACCCACTTATATAAAAAAAATTAAATTTGTGATTTGTTGTTTTTCAAATTTATTGGGATCAAAGAAAATTACCTAAACAAAGTGAAGAATTTATTTTGAAATAATTATTAATAGTATTGAATGTATATTAGATATTTACAGTCTTTTATTGAACAGAATTATTTTCTTTTAAATATATAAGTTGTTTTACTTTACTCGGCTTCAGTCCTATCATCAATTAAAATACTTGCCTTTGAAAATATTCTTTCACAAGGAACAGATTAGCGATGTTGATACTCGCAATACTCGGCTTCGAATGATTTCAATACCCGTATTATTAGTTCGACATCGAGTATCTGCGTAGAATGATAATGCGAATAATTATGTGTGTGTGTGTGTGTGTGTGTGTGTGTATGTTATATTTCTATCTGTTAGACTGATCCACCGAGTATTTATTATTTTTTTAAACAATATGTGATTGACACTTGTAATACGTAATTAAATGTTATCCTGCCTCGACACAAATTCAGTAATTAAACGTAAGTACAATTTTATTACCAACATTAATAATTTAGTTATTATTTAAAATAAGTTAATTTAGGCTACTATATTTTTTTTATAAAGATGGTAAACCTATAAATATTTATTTAAATATAAGTAATAACAATTAAATAATATTTTAATTTACTTTTTGTTAATGTGGAAATAAATGAATATTATTGTTATTTTATATTGAACTTGTTACCGAATCTAAATCATTATAACTCAAAATCGTAATGTTTAATTAATGTGTAGTGAAAAATGAGCTTAGAAACTAATGTAACCAAAGTAGAAACACCGAGTATTTTGTTTGGAATTGACACAACACTAACGAATATCGTTGTCCGAGGATACTCGCAGTACTCGCACATTACCTCCTCCTTGTTCCTAGTTACGAGGATTTTGTCCGACCGAACGAGTATTTTAATACGAAACCGAGGATTTTAATATTCGGACTCTTCCGAGGATTTTGATACTCGGAATCACCGAGTATTTTAATTCGAACTCACACATCACTAGAACAGATGTTGCTACCATTGTGAAATAGCATTTTACAAACTTTGGCAAGGTAAGGGTAGAGATGACTATTTTGTTGCCACCATTTTAATGGATTATCTTGCCTCCTTATAACACTTTCTTGTGTGTATCTGCAATATTTTGTAGTACAATTAGTATAACCTAACCTTAACATTTTTGAATTTGATTACTTAGCTAAATAAATTTAAACAATATTGGCGTTTACATACCTCTGAACTTCCATAACAGCAGAACATGTTGGATTTGCTTGAGGTAGTATTTCCATCTTACTATCAAAATATTCCCATACTGATAGTTCAGTTTAATTTTTTTTTTTTTTTTTCATTCATTGATAAAATGCGCAGTTAAAGCTAACTACTGGTCATTATTTGGCGAACTACAGCAGTCAGTTGTTAAACAAACACGCACTACTTTTTCCATTTTAGCTAAAACTTTGATTTTACATGCCTCATGTGCTGCACTTATAAAATTATTTGCGATTAATTTTCAATTTTAACAATCATTAACACAAGAATTACTAACTTAATAAATCAATGAGTATTTAAGAAGAAAAAAAAAACAGTAGTGTACACTGTACCGAGCAAATTACACAGCACATCAACACATCTGAAAAGAACTAGCCAACTGACGAAGACGAATAAAATAATCTAATGAGTAACCGTATTAGGCGAAATAATGACATCAACATATTTTTGGAATTGAATGTCGATGTTGTGTTCACACACATCATATTAGAAAGATCAGACATTAGTTAGATCGTAGACAGTTGTGGGAGGGAGACTACAACACTCCAACTGTCTCTAGTTGAAACTACAATGCGACGCATTAGTGGTTTCTCCACATCAGATGCGCATCACATCAGTTGTGTGGCCAATGTTAAATTAACAACATGCAAAATTAAATTAAAATAAAATACTAAAACATTAAGCCAAGTGACTGGTAAATCATTTTTTTTATTTTATTTTTTTTTATTTATTAGGCCACCAAACGGAATTTTGATGTCGACAGCCGAAACAGTAAAATTTTGGAGTAGTCAAATCAACAAGCAAACAGGAAATACATATTTATACTGACATATGAGGATCGCGATCGTGCGGGCAGGCTTAAAAGTGAAGAGAGAGAGAGAGAGAGAGAGAGAGAGAGAGAGAGAGAGAGAGAGAGAGAGAGAGAGAGAGAGAGAGAGACAAAAATATAATAATAATAATAATAATAATACATATTTCTAACCTAACCTAGCCTAACACAAACCCCCTTTGTTACAAGATAAAAAGTACAAATCAAAAAAAGAAATTAAAAAATAACCCATAAGAATTTTATATATCTAACTGTATAACATTCCCCCTTCCCATATTATTATTTTTTTAAAATAAATTATTTTAAAATATCAGTAATTAAACAAAAGGGGCAATATAAAACACTGAAACCCCTACCACAATTTTGGTACAACAAAACACACACAAATCAAATAAAATATAATATTCATTTGCCTTATGTCATTATAGTTCCCTGATGTACATTTCGGTAACCAAGTTACCATCATCAGAGGGATCTGAAATAATACTAACGATGTATGAAATCTTAAAAACTAAAATACCATATTCTCCCCTCCACCCTACTTCCGGTGGTTCGGTCTATCAACGTAGGACCAAGTCAATGACCTAGGTTAAAGCGACTAACGGTACACATTCCTTTCATTGGGAAAACCCGTAGGTTGAATATATGGCAATGGCGGCAACAGTTTTTACAGATAACAGTAATATCTTAAAACTCCTTCAAATATAAACATAACATGTTCATAATAACAACAAAAATGTAGTGAATCAAAAAGCATGATATGACTTTTAGTGATTTTAATAATGCATAAACCAAAATAAAATAAAGGAGTATTTCTAAGCGTAAAGTTGGTAGTGCGTTCGTGAAAAACATTTTTACTATACAGTATATATTTTTATTATTATTATTTTTTAATTTCATCTAATATCTGGTCATAAACACAAGAATAGAGATATATATATATATATATATATATATATATATATATATATATATATATATATATATATATATTCATATATATATATATATATTTTAGGATTACTGTTATATTGTTTTATAAATTATATTGTATTGAGCGACATGTATAAAGCTTAAATTTGAGCGACATGTAAAGATTGATGAAAACTTAAAATTAGGGCAGAGGTAAACCTAGTTTCTAAAACAGATTGAATTAAAGTTTATTGGCGGCCCTGAAAAGGGCCATTGACGTATTGAAGAGTCTACTTCTTCTTTGGTGCAACCTTCTTGGGTGATTTCGGCTTCTTCACCGCAGCCTTCTTTGGTTTAGGTGTTTTCGGCTTCTTGGTGGGTGGCTTAGCAGTCTTCTTCGCCTTGGACGGGGTCTTCGGCTTAGCAACAGCGGCAGCTACCTTCTTCTTCTCGGCCGCCGATTTCTTAGCAGCCGCGGTCTTCTTTTTGGGTGCAGTTTTAGCAACAGCCTTTTTCTCCTTGGGTTGTTTGACCGGAGCTTTCTTGACTGCGGCCGTCTTTCCTTCAACGGACAGCTTGAAAGATCCAGTAGCTCCCTTACCTTTCGGTTGAACGAGAGCACCAGAAGCGACAGCCGATTTCAAGTACTTCTTGATGAACGTAGACAACTTCTCGGAGTCAACTTTGTAGTTGGCGGCAATGTATTTCTTGATCGCCTGCAGAGACGAACCGCTGCGTTCCTTCAGGTTCTTGATGGCAGCATTCACCATATCAGCTGTCGGCGGATGAGCGGGCTTCCCCTTCGGTTTCTTGCTAGCAGCGGCCTTAGCCTTTTTAGGGCTTACAGCTGGAGCAGCAGGAGCGTTTGTTGCAGTATCAGCCATGATCGGTTTCAGTTTGGTCAAGATTGAACTGAACTGAAATATTGACGAGGTTTCTTCCTCTATTTTTCACAGTGTCTGGAAATTCCACTTACTGTTCGAAGGATACTGTTCAAGGACGTTATTTTGGGCTAAGTTGGGGGTGGTGATTTATTAATATCTGGATAAGGAGTGGATGTTTAAAGGGATTTTGTTTTGGTCAGAGTGGTGATTTTTGTGGTTTATGGAGGGAGGTCGATTAGCGTTCTCGGCCTTGTAATTTTATATTCTGGAGGTCCTTCATCAGAACTGATATTGTTGATGTGGTCGAAACTAGAGGATGCAGCCCTGCTGAATAATTTTTGGGAGAGGGAAAGGATGAAGTCTGATATGCTTGGTGTGCCGAGTGAGGTCCTAATTACATCATTTCTGACGAACCATGGAGATTTTGAGATGTGCCGTAAGGTCTTCGACTGAAACGCTTCCATGCGCGACTTGCTGGTTTTTGATAGCAAGGGCCACCAAGCTGGGGCTGCATATGTTATGACCGATCGGATGAGCATCAGGTATAGGAGGAGCTTTGTCCCAAGGGTTAGGGGGCTGTGTTGGTTTAACATTGGGTAGAGTTTCGACCTGAGGCCCGTTGCCTGGCCGAGTCGAGTAGAGAGGTGTTTCTTCAGCGTGAGTTTACTGTCCAGAATTACTCCAAGATACTTTACTGACTTCGTCCAAGCAATGGGGCGGTGGTTCAGCATTAGTGGTGGCATGTTGGTCGTTTTGCCGAAACAGATGGCTTGAGACTTTTCTGTGTTTATAGATATACGCCACTTTCGAAGCCAGGGTGAGAGATGTTGAAGTTGTTGCTGGAGAATTAAAGTTGCCAGTTTGATGTTCATGGAGGTGCAGTGGAACATCGCGTCGTCCGCAAACAGGGATAGCGTGATGCGAGGAACGGTAGGAATATCGTTAGTGTAAATTAAATAGAGAAGAGGCCCTAACACCGAACCTTGGGGAACGCCGGCCCGGATAGGTCTCGGTCGGGAGAGGGAATCATAGACACTTGTTTGGAAGATACGATCTTGGAGAAATGATCTAAGGAGCGCAACAGTAGATAGTGGTAAGGGGGTAAACGAGAGTTTGAAGACCAAGCCAGGGTGCCACACCTTATCGAAGGCTTTACTGACGTCTAGGAGAGCCGCTGTTGTGTATAGATGTTTGTTGGTTGCATCGACTAGATTGGTGACGACTCGGACGAGTTGGAGCGTTGTGGAGTGGTCTCTTCTAAAGCCGAATTGTTCGTGGCGGATGTAATTTGACATTAGGGGAGAAATGAACATGAGGAGAAGGCGTTCAAAAACTTTGGAGAGTGTGGGTAGAAGTGATATTGGTCTGTGATTTTCGGGGTTTGTGAGTGATTTCTTTGGCTTAGGTATTAAAATAACTTTCGCTTTCTTCCAGCAGGTTGGAAAATGAGAGAGGTTTAGAGCACTGTTAAAAATGGAAGTTAGGTATGGTAGGGCGGAAGGCGGGAGATGCTGTAGCGCTGCAGCTCCAATCATGTCGATGCCAGGTGCTTTCTTCTTCTTAAGGCGGCCAATCACATTTGCAACTTGGGACTTCTCGATTTTGAATGTGTTTTCAGGTGGCGGAAAGGAGAACAGTTCTTTCAGATGTCCTTTGACCAAGTTAGTATGCGCGGCGTCGCTGTTTTTATGGGGTGAGAATTGTTGTTCCATGACGTCAGCAAATACTTCTGCTTTTTCCGCCGGGGCGTAGACGAGTCCGTTTGCTGTGCTAAGCGGATGGTCTTTACGTTTCTCGCCGGTTAAAGATTTCGCTACCTTCCAGACTGATCCGTCTTGGACGTCTAGGGAGATGAGATATGTTTCCCAGGTGTCTTGGCTGTGGTCTTGTAGCAGATTTTTAACTAGTACAGATTGTTTGTTGAGGAGTCGTTTAAAGTTCGGAGATCGAGTCGTTTGCCAAAGCCGGCGATAGCGTCTCTTCTGTTGGAGCTCATGTTTTATGTATGTTGGCAGGTCTGCGCGTTTTTTGTTAGGAGGAACTGTTTTGGAGTTGTTGAGGATAGCTGTTGTTATGTTTCGCTGGAGGATCTCTATGTGGTTTTCTAGTTTAGGTATGGAGTGGATGGAAGGTGGGGTGTCAGGTATTACTGCAGTCATGTCCTGGGAGAATGATTTCCAGTCAATCCTTTTGGTACTAGTGTGAGGGATGAAGGTAACTGAAGGGGAGTTGATGGTTATAATAACAGGATTGTGGTCGGAGGAAAGATCAGCGACTGAGGTGATCGAAATAGTGTCTACCAAGTCCTTGTATAGGGCTATGTCTAGAACGTCAGGTGGGTGTCTTCTGTTGGTTGGGATTCGTGTAGGCTCTTCTGGTCCTATGGCTGTTATATTTGGGTGGCGTTGAAGATATGAATACAGTCGGTTTCCATTGCTGTTCGTAATGTTGCTGTTCCAAGACGGATGTTTAGAATTTAGGTCTCCCGCTACCAGAGTAGGTGAGGAGGATTCGAAGAGGCCGTCAAAGTCGCCAGTGGACATTTTGCGGTTAGGCGGATTGTATGCGGAAGTAAGGATGAGTTCGGAAGTTCCATGCTGTATTTTAACGGCAGTGGTTTCTATTGAAGATCGTGGGAAAGTGTGAGGAGTGTGAGTAAGCCTACGGTGGACAAATATACAAGTGCCCCCGGCAGGAGTTCTGCGTGTTGACGTGCTGCGGTTTGTTCTGTAAGTTGTGTACGATGGGATGTTGTACGGTGAGTTGTCGTGAAAACGAGTTTCTTGTACCAGAATGACGTCGACATTGTATTGTGACGCAAATACAGCAAGTTCCTGCTTGCGACCCTTGAGGCTGTTGGCATTCCACGTTACTATGGTCAGAGGTCTATTCATCGTTGATCATCAGGACTGTTAGTGACGAGATGATGGCTGTGATGATAGACTTGACGTCTTTTGCTGCAAGGAGCTGGGGAATCAGTGCCTCCACCCAGGCGACAATTTTTTTTGGACTGATTTCTGAGTCATTGTTGGATGCACGGCCAGTTACTTTCATTGTTGATGATTTGGAAGAAGGAGGTTGTTGGGCTTGAACATTACTTTTAGAAATGTTAATTTTGCTGATCCCGGCGGCTGCAGAATTCAGTTCTGCGATACTAGTATTTTTCCGTGGAGCTGCCTTCGGTTTTATGGAAGGTCGTGTTCGCGGAATAAGTTTCTTCTTGCGAAGGACCGAGGAATATGACGGTTTTGAGGTTTCTGGGCGGCTTTCAGTCACTGTAACTTCGCTGTCAGTTTCCGAAGACGAAGTATCGGTGGAGGGTGGCTTGGTCAAGGGCGCTTTTGGGATTGCCCGCTGTTGTGGCCTAGATTGTGGAGCCGACCAGGATTGCTGTTGCTGCCCTCTCTTTTTTGCCATTATATCCTTATAGTAGGGGCATCCACGGTAGTTCGCAGTATGTGCGCCTCCACAATTGCAGCATTTCGGCGACTCTTCATTTTTCTTGACACACTGCCCTTTCTCGTGGTGGCTACCGCATCTCACGCACCGAGGGTCGAGATTACAATGTAGGGAACTGTGCCCGTATCTTTGACAGTTATAACACTGTGGGAGTCCGGGTTGTGGTGTAAATAGACTAACAGTGATTCGAAGACCAAGGAAGTATTTTACATCATATATTTCAGCATACTGCCCAATTTTTTTAATTTTGACTAAAAACACGTTAACTGGTCGTTTGTCTCTGGTCGTTAGAGGGGTGACGGCGGTGGTAGAGTATCCCATCTCTTCTAACTCCTCTTTAATGTCTTCTCTATCGGTATCGTGTGGGATGCCTCGAAATACAACTTTTAGCTCCCTTTCTTCGGGAAGGCCGAACGTGTGGAATGGCTGATTTTTTTCCTTTAACAAGCGCTGGGCGGCTCTAAAGTCGTCGATGGATCCCGTGTAGATACGGAACAGCTTCCCCTGGCATTTTACATTTAACTCGCCTTTTTGCGTTGATTTGATTTCCTTAAGGAGGCGTATCCAATTTGGAGGCGACTCAAGGACTATTGGCGGAATTTTTGGCGATTTATTTGGAGCATTATTCGCATCCGTTTCACTTTCTGTATGTGAGGCGTCTTCCAAAGTCCCCTTGGTCTTGACATCCATCTGGTCGGTTTTCCGTCGTTTTAGTGATTTTCTTTGGACTGGTGTAAAACCGTCATTGTCCATCTGAGTTTCACTGTCGGGCGTTGGGCTGAGAGGGCTGTCCATGGTGCTAGTTAGGTTTGAGAAAGTCGGCATTAGTAGATCTGCTTTGCTTATTTGTACATTTGTGATTCTGGATGAAACGGCCCTTCTAAGGGCCAACTTTTGAGTTTTTGCTTCTATTTTATACGTGAGTTGCACTAATGTTTTAACATTGTCAAATTACAAATTTACACCTTTAACACAATATTATTCACTAATAAAATACGCAAGTCTGTAAAAGTTAATTAAAAAGAAATAAATAACTGTAAAGTAATTTTAACAGTTGTTATAAAACTTAGATAATATAAAACTATAATTATCTATTTAAGACACAAAAGTTTATAATTTGGTATAATTTAAACGGATTAATTGTTTGTTTAAAACACACCAGTCTATATAGAGTTTATATTTAAAAATAATAACAGATTAAAATTTGTATCAATGCCTATGTTGTTTAATACACGACAAAAACAATAAAGTAGTCTTTTCAATCAAATGTCATTTGTTTTTAGAGTACACAATATACAATTATAAATATATATACTTAAATAATATTTGTACTCACTCTGCAACGTAGTAAGCAACGTTATTTAGGGAAGGGGAGAGTGTCCTGTCACTGTTCAAACAAAGGGAGGGCAATAAAGGGGGAGCGGAACAATAGAATACCGCTAGCCAGATGCTCGGCAAGCGGAAAACACAATAGCACTTGCACTTAGTTGAGTTTTAAAACACAATAGAATTCCAGCACTATACACAAGAATAAAAACACTGTTTGAACTACAAAGAACTGTGAAAACACGTCTACACTGTACGAGTTCACAACACTGAATGTTTTTTTGGTCAAGATTTTGATCCCACCTCTTTTTGTACAACCTGTAGAACCTTATAGAGAACGGTCGTATTTCTGACTTGATATTATTTCATTTTATGTCGGTAGGGTTTATGGTCCGTTTATATCGCTAATTTCTCCAAAATCTCGACAGTTTCGACTATTTTCGTTAGACCAGATTGTTTTAAGAAAGTCTTGTTTCAATTAAATCTCCTACCATACGCTCGAAACAGTTATTCAGCCGAGATACAGCTCGGCGAAATCGCACACCGTTTTGACTCGTGAGTGACACCGTTTACGTTATGCCGTCAATTCGTTTCTATTACGACTGGAATGCTATATTCGAATTTGTCGAACGATACTAGACATTCCGAGCCGTCAGAGAAATCCATTGCGAACAAAATATAAATACGATCAGTGCGAGAAAACGCGGTCCAAAGTTGGAGTTCGGCAAACTTGGTTTTTCGTATCCCAAGCATCGCGCCCCCAATCATACCGAGTATCCTAAGAGGATATATTATGCGTCAATGAAGACATTAAAATAGAGAGAAAAGGATAAGGATTGATATTAGGTTTGATCGGTGAGTAATAATTATAGATTTTATCTTAACGAGGGTAGATCCGCCAATATTCGGTAATTTCATAAAGAATAGGAATAGACCAGGACCGTAGCCTTCTCCAGTGAACAACTTGTATCTACAGTATATAATATATCGATAACTATTTAAAAGGATACTGGTAAAACAAACAAAGAACAATACCCCACTAACCTCCTATACACACATCCACATGGACGAGACCGAAAAGTCGGCAAACGCAAAGTATTCTACGGAGTCTCCCGGGAAATATCGCCTGCCTGTTCGAGATATATTTGAAAAAGGAGTAAATAAAATAAGTAAGTTATTGAAAATAAATTGTTTTAGACGGGATGTGAAGAATAAAAAAATAAATAAATAAATAAATAAATAAAAAATTAGATATTATAAATAATATATATATAAGAAAAAGAAAAAGTTCGTTAGAAAAATAAAGCAAGGACAATGTGATGCCAAATAACAATCAACGAAAATAGCTGGGACAACTATTACTATTTTGGTCAGGTGTATCAAAATAAATCATAATCAAGTAACGAGTTAACAACAACAAAAAATAAAATAATCATAACCGCAGACTTCCGTGTGTTATGTAAAGATCTTACCTATGTTAATTAAATAAATTACAGACACACGTTCTGTGCGTGCGAGAATTGTATATTATATCAAACACAATGTGATGGACAGCAATGAATGAACACATTTTTATGTTAAAGAGCTCTCGAGGATAGAGAAAGAATAACCGTGTGGAGATAATAATAACAACTTGCACTTCTCAACAGGAGTTAAAACAAGAGGTAGGAAAGTGGGTTTCATATGACTTACAGATCGTATAGAGTCAACGAGTTGAATGAGTTTATAGTTTTTGGCCCTGAAAAGGGCCTTTTGTTTTTTTTGGATAAGCAAATGAGACTGGATGATTAACCTCCGAACCCGTACAGAGTTCTGCCTTGTCGCTTGAGAGCGTAGACTACGTCCATGGCGGTGACAGTTTTCCTCTTGGCATGCTCGGTGTAAGTGACTGCGTCCCTGATGACGTTCTCGAGGAACACTTTGAGTACGCCGCGAGTTTCTTCGTAGATGAGACCGGAGATTCGTTTTACACCACCTCGGCGAGCGAGACGACGAATTGCTGGCTTGGTGATTCCCTGGATGTTATCACGCAACACTTTCCTGTGCCTCTTGGCTCCACCTTTACCCAGTCCTTTGCCTCCTTTTCCTCGTCCTGTCATCTCGGAAACAAGTTATTGCTGCAAGAAGAGTTCGAAAGAGAATATTGGCTTTGGCCAGGATTTCGGCTTCTTATATACACTCAGCCGAGCTCAAAATCTCGATACGTATTGGATCAACGTCTAGAGCCAACGGCGTACGTACCTAGCCGACAAAAGTGTATATAATAAAACGGATTTGACTGACCGACTCACAAATCTTGTTGAAATGGCTCGTACCAAACAGACAGCTCGAAAATCTACCGGTGGCAAAGCGCCCAGGAAGCAGCTGGCCACCAAGGCGGCTAGGAAAAGCGCACCCGCCACGGGAGGAGTCAAGAAACCCCATCGTTACAGGCCCGGCACAGTCGCTCTCCGAGAGATCCGTCGTTATCAGAAGAGTACAGAACTTTTGATCCGCAAGCTCCCCTTCCAGAGGCTCGTTCGTGAGATAGCTCAGGACTTCAAGACCGATCTCAGGTTCCAGAGTTCCGCCGTCATGGCTCTTCAGGAAGCTAGCGAAGCCTATTTGGTCGGTCTCTTCGAGGATACCAACTTGTGCGCCATCCACGCCAAGCGGGTGACCATCATGCCCAAAGACATTCAGCTGGCCAGACGCATCCGCGGCGAGCGAGCTTAACTCCGTATTTTGCTCTTACTACGTGCAATTCAAAACGGCCCTTCTAAGGGCCAATAAATCATCACACAAATTCGACTTGTATCCATGGTCTGGTTGTTTTGTTTTTTACGGTAGACGTATAAAATCAAAGCTGAAAGTAAAGTCATCACTCATATTCGACTTGTATCCATGGTTTGGTTACTTTTTTTTTACGGTAGAGTTACAAACGAAAGATGACAGTAGTCACATCTTCTCGAAGCACGGAACATCGCAACGTCCAGTCGCTTAGACGTACCATCCACCGGCATGGTTAGGCACTTCCGCACTTCAGCAATGAGGCAATTAGGCGAAAGGCGAGTAAGCTGTGTGCATATATGGGTTAATTCAAAGATGTTGCGTTCTTTTATTAATATTGTGATCACGCCAACAACCCACTTATATAAAAAAAATTAAATTTGTGATTTGTTGTTTTTCAAATTTATTGGGATCAAAGAAAATTACCTAAACAAAGTGAAGAATTTATTTTGAAATAATTATTAATAGTATTGAATGTATATTAGATATTTACAGTCTTTTATTGAACAGAATTATTTTCTTTTAAATATATAAGTTGTTTTACTTTACTCGGCTTCAGTCCTATCATCAATTAAAATACTTGCCTTTGAAAATATTCTTTCACAAGGAACAGATTAGCGATGTTGATACTCGCAATACTCGGCTTCGAATGATTTCAATACCCGTATTATTAGTTCGACATCGAGTATCTGCGTAGAATGATAATGCGAATAATTATGTGTGTGTGTGTGTGTGTGTGTGTATGTTATATTTCTATCTGTTAGACTGATCCACCGAGTATTTATTATTTTTTTAAACAATATGTGATTGACACTTGTAATACGTAATTAAATGTTATCCTGCCTCGACACAAATTCAGTAATTAAACGTAAGTACAATTTTATTACCAACATTAATAATTTAGTTATTATTTAAAATAAGTTAATTTAGGCTACTATATTTTTTTTATAAAGATGGTAAACCTATAAATATTTATTTAAATATAAGTAATAACAATTAAATAATATTTTAATTTACTTTTTGTTAATGTGGAAATAAATGAATATTATTGTTATTTTATATTGAACTTGTTACCGAATCTAAATCATTATAACTCAAAATCGTAATGTTTAATTAATGTGTAGTGAAAAATGAGCTTAGAAACTAATGTAACCAAAGTAGAAACACCGAGTATTTTGTTTGGAATTGACACAACACTAACGAATATCGTTGTCCGAGGATACTCGCAGTACTCGCACATTACCTCCTCCTTGTTCCTAGTTACGAGGATTTTGTCCGACCGAACGAGTATTTTAATACGAAACCGAGGATTTTAATATTCGGACTCTTCCGAGGATTTTGATACTCGGAATCACCGAGTATTTTAATTCGAACTCACACATCACTAGAACAGATGTTGCTACCATTGTGAAATAGCATTTTACAAACTTTGGCAAGGTAAGGGTAGAGATGACTATTTTGTTGCCACCATTTTAATGGATTATCTTGCCTCCTTATAACACTTTCTTGTGTGTATCTGCAATATTTTGTAGTACAATTAGTATAACCTAACCTTAACATTTTTGAATTTGATTACTTAGCTAAATAAATTTAAACAATATTGGCGTTTACATACCTCTGAACTTCCATAACAGCAGAACATGTTGGATTTGCTTGAGGTAGTATTTCCATCTTACTATCAAAATATTCCCATACTGATAGTTCAGTTTAATTTTTTTTTTTTTTTTTTCATTCATTGATAAAATGCGCAGTTAAAGCTAACTACTGGTCATTATTTGGCGAACTACAGCAGTCAGTTGTTAAACAAACACGCACTACTTTTTCCATTTTAGCTAAAACTTTGATTTTACATGCCTCATGTGCTGCACTTATAAAATTATTTGCGATTAATTTTCAATTTTAACAATCATTAACACAAGAATTACTAACTTAATAAATCAATGAGTATTTAAGAAGAAAAAAAAAACAGTAGTGTACACTGTACCGAGCAAATTACACAGCACATCAACACATCTGAAAAGAACTAGCCAACTGACGAAGACGAATAAAATAATCTAATGAGTAACCGTATTAGGCGAAATAATGACATCAACATATTTTTGGAATTGAATGTCGATGTTGTGTTCACACACATCATATTAGAAAGATCAGACATTAGTTAGATCGTAGACAGTTGTGGGAGGGAGACTACAACACTCCAACTGGCTCTAGTTGAAACTACAATGCGACGCATTAGTGGTTTCTCCACATCAGATGCGCATCACATCAGTTGTGTGGCCAATGTTAAATTAACAACATGCAAAATTAAATTAAAATAAAATACTAAAACATTAAGCCAAGTGACTGGTAAATCAATTTTTTTATTTTATTTTTTTTTATTTATTAGGCCACCAAACGGAATTTTGATGTCGACAGCCGAAACAGTAAAATTTTGGAGTAGTCAAATCAACAAGCAAACAGGAAATACATATTTATACTGACATATGAGGATCGCGATCGTGCGGGCAGGCTTAAAAGTGAAGAGAGAGAGAGAGAGAGAGAGAGAGAGAGAGAGAGAGAGAGAGAGAGAGAGAGAGAGAGAGAGAGAGAGAGAGAGAGAGACAAAAATATAATAATAATAATAATAATAATACATATTTCTAACCTAACCTAGCCTAACACAAACCCCCTTTGTTACAAGATAAAAAGTACAAATCAAAAAAAGAAATTAAAAAATAACCCATAAGAATTTTATATATCTAACTGTATAACATTCCCCCTTCCCATATTATTATTTTTTTAAAATAAATTATTTTAAAATATCAGTAATTAAACAAAAGGGGCAATATAAAACACTGAAACCCCTACCACAATTTTGGTACAACAAAACACACACAAATCAAATAAAATATAATATTCATTTGCCTTATGTCATTATAGTTCCCTGATGTACATTTCGGTAACCAAGTTACCATCATCAGAGGGATCTGAAATAATACTAACGATGTATGAAATCTTAAAAACTAAAATACCATATTCTCCCCTCCACCCTACTTCCGGTGGTTCGGTCTATCAACGTAGGACCAAGTCAATGACCTAGGTTAAAGCGACTAACGGTACACATTCCTTTCATTGGGAAAACCCGTAGGTTGAATATATGGCAATGGCGGCAACAGTTTTTACAGATAACAGTAATATCTTAAAACTCCTTCAAATATAAACATAACATGTTCATAATAACAACAAAAATGTAGTGAATCAAAAAGCATGATATGACTTTTAGTGATTTTAATAATGCATAAACCAAAATAAAATAAAGGAGTATTTCTAAGCGTAAAGTTGGTAGTGCGTTCGTGAAAAACATTTTTACTATACAGTATATATTTTTATTATTATTATTTTTTAATTTCATCTAATATCTGGTCATAAACACAAGAATAGAGATATATATATATATATATATATATATATATATATATATATATATATATATATATATATATATATATATATATATATTCATATATATATATATATATTTTAGGATTACTGTTATATTGTTTTATAAATTATATTGTATTGAGCGACATGTATAAAGCTTAAATTTGAGCGACATGTAAAGATTGATGAAAACTTAAAATTAGGGCAGAGGTAAACCTAGTTTCTAAAACAGATTGAATTAAAGTTTATTGGCGGCCCTGAAAAGGGCCATTGACGTATTGAAGAGTCTACTTCTTCTTTGGTGCAACCTTCTTGGGTGATTTCGGCTTCTTGGTGGGTGGCTTAGCAGTCTTCTTCGCCTTGGACGGGGTCTTCGGCTTAGCAACAGCGGCAGCTACCTTCTTCTTCTCGGCCGCCGATTTCTTAGCAGCCGCGGTCTTCTTTTTGGGTGCAGTTTTAGCAACAGCCTTTTTCTCCTTGGGTTGTTTGACCGGAGCTTTCTTGACTGCGGCCGTCTTTCCTTCAACGGACAGCTTGAAAGATCCAGTAGCTCCCTTACCTTTCGGTTGAACGAGAGCACCAGAAGCGACAGCCGATTTCAAGTACTTCTTGATGAACGTAGACAACTTCTCGGAGTCAACTTTGTAGTTGGCGGCAATGTATTTCTTGATCGCCTGCAGAGACGAACCGCCGCGTTCCTTCAGGTTCTTGATGGCAGCATTCACCATATCAGCTGTCGGCGGATGAGCGGGCTTCCCCTTCGGTTTCTTGCTAGCAGCGGCCTTAGCCTTTTTAGGGCTTACAGCTGGAGCAGCAGGAGCGTTTGTTGCAGTATCAGCCATGATCGGTTTCAGTTTGGTCAAGATTTTGATCCCACCTCTTTTTGTACAACCTGTAGAACCTTATAGAGAACGGTCGTATTTCTGACTTGATATTATTTCATTTTATGTCGGTAGGGTTTATGGTCCGTTTATATCGCTAATTTCTCCAAAATCTCGACAGTTTCGACTATTTTCGTTAGACCAGATTGTTTTAAGAAAGTCTTGTTTCAATTAAATCTCCTACCATACGCTCGAAACAGTTATTCAGCCGAGATACAGCTCGGCGAAATCGCACACCGTTTTGACTCGTGAGTGACACCGTTTACGTTATGCCGTCAATTCGTTTCTATTACGACTGGAATGCTATATTCGAATTTGTCGAACGATACTAGACATTCCGAGCCGTCAGAGAAATCCATTGCGAACAAAATATAAATACGATCAGTGCGAGAAAACGCGGTCCAAAGTTGGAGTTCGGCAAACTTGGTTTTTCGTATCCCAAGCATCGCGCCCCCAATCATACCGAGTATCCTAAGAGGATATATTATGCGTCAATGAAGACATTAAAATAGAGAGAAAAGGATAAGGATTGATATTAGGTTTGATCGGTGAGTAATAATTATAGATTTTATCTTAACGAGGGTAGATCCGCCAATATTCGGTAATTTCATAAAGAATAGGAATAGACCAGGACCGTAGCCTTCTCCAGTGAACAACTTGTATCTACAGTATATAATATATCGATAACTATTTAAAAGGATACTGGTAAAACAAACAAAGAACAATACCCCACTAACCTCCTATACACACATCCACATGGACGAGACCGAAAAGTCGGCAAACGCAAAGTATTCTACGGAGTCTCCCGGGAAATATCGCCTGCCTGTTCGAGATATATTTGAAAAAGGAGTAAATAAAATAAGTAAGTTATTGAAAATAAATTGTTTTAGACGGGATGTGAAGAATAAAAAAAAAAATAAATAAATAAATAAATAAAAAATTAGATATTATAAATAATATATATATAAGAAAAAGAAAAAGTTCGTTAGAAAAATAAAGCAAGGACAATGTGATGCCAAATAACAATCAACGAAAATAGCTGGGACAACTATTACTATTTTGGTCAGGTGTATCAAAATAAATCATAATCAAGTAACGAGTTAACAACAACAAAAAATAAAATAATCATAACCGCAGACTTCCGTGTGTTATGTAAAGATCTTACCTATGTTAATTAAATAAATTACAGACACACGTTCTGTGCGTGCGAGAATTGTATATTATATCAAACACAATGTGATGGACAGCAATGAATGAACACATTTTTATGTTAAAGAGCTCTCGAGGATAGAGAAAGAATAACCGTGTGGAGATAATAATAACAACTTGCACTTCTCAACAGGAGTTAAAACAAGAGGTAGGAAAGTGGGTTTCATATGACTTACAGATCGTATAGAGTCAACGAGTTGAATGAGTTTATAGTTTTTGGCCCTGAAAAGGGCCTTTTGTTTTTTTTGGATAAGCAAATGAGACTGGATGATTAACCTCCGAACCCGTACAGAGTTCTGCCTTGTCGCTTGAGAGCGTAGACTACGTCCATGGCGGTGACAGTTTTCCTCTTGGCATGCTCGGTGTAAGTGACTGCGTCCCTGATGACGTTCTCGAGGAACACTTTGAGTACGCCGCGAGTTTCTTCGTAGATGAGACCGGAGATTCGTTTTACACCACCTCGGCGAGCGAGACGACGAATTGCTGGCTTGGTGATTCCCTGGATGTTATCACGCAACACTTTCCTGTGCCTCTTGGCTCCACCTTTACCCAGTCCTTTGCCTCCTTTTCCTCGTCCTGTCATCTCGGAAACAAGTTATTGCTGCAAGAAGAGTTCGAAAGAGAATATTGGCTTTGGCCAGGATTTCGGCTTCTTATATACACTCAGCCGAGCTCAAAATCTCGATACGTATTGGATCAACGTCTAGAGCCAACGGCGTACGTACCTAGCCGACAAAAGTGTATATAATAAAACGGATTTGACTGACCGACTCACAAATCTTGTTGAAATGGCTCGTACCAAACAGACAGCTCGAAAATCTACCGGTGGCAAAGCGCCCAGGAAGCAGCTGGCCACCAAGGCGGCTAGGAAAAGCGCACCCGCCACGGGAGGAGTCAAGAAACCCCATCGTTACAGGCCCGGCACAGTCGCTCTCCGAGAGATCCGTCGTTATCAGAAGAGTACAGAACTTTTGATCCGCAAGCTCCCCTTCCAGAGGCTCGTTCGTGAGATAGCTCAGGACTTCAAGACCGATCTCAGGTTCCAGAGTTCCGCCGTCATGGCTCTTCAGGAAGCTAGCGAAGCCTATTTGGTCGGTCTCTTCGAGGATACCAACTTGTGCGCCATCCACGCCAAGCGGGTGACCATCATGCCCAAAGACATTCAGCTGGCCAGACGCATCCGCGGCGAGCGAGCTTAACTCCGTATTTTGCTCTTACTACGTGCAATTCAAAACGGCCCTTCTAAGGGCCAATAAATCATCACACAAATTCGACTTGTATCCTTGGTCTGGTTGTTTTGTTTTTTACGGTAGACGTATAAAATCAAAGCTGAAAGTAAAGTCATCACTCATATTCGACTTGTATCCATGGTTTGGTTACTTTTTTTTTACGGTAGAGTTACAAACGAAAGATGACAGTAGTCACATCTTCTCGAAGCACGGAACATCGCAACGTCCAGTCGCTTAGACGTACCATCCACCGGCATGGTTAGGCACTTCCGCACTTCAGCAATGAGGCAATTAGGCGAAAGGCGAGTAAGCTGTGTGCATATATGGGTTAATTCAAAGATGTTGCGTTCTTTTATTAATATTGTGATCACGCCAACAACCCACTTATATAAAAAAAATTAAATTTGTGATTTGTTGTTTTTCAAATTTATTGGGATCAAAGAAAATTACCTAAACAAAGTGAAGAATTTATTTTGAAATAATTATTAATAGTATTGAATGTATATTAGATATTTACAGTCTTTTATTGAACAGAATTATTTTCTTTTAAATATATAAGTTGTTTTACTTTACTCGGCTTCAGTCCTATCATCAATTAAAATACTTGCCTTTGAAAATATTCTTTCACAAGGAACAGATTAGCGATGTTGATACTCGCAATACTCGGCTTCGAATGATTTCAATACCCGTATTATTAGTTCGACATCGAGTATCTGCGTAGAATGATAATGCGAATAATTATGTGTGTGTGTGTGTGTGTGTGTGTATGTTATATTTCTATCTGTTAGACTGATCCACCGAGTATTTATTATTTTTTTAAACAATATGTGATTGACACTTGTAATACGTAATTAAATGTTATCCTGCCTCGACACAAATTCAGTAATTAAACGTAAGTACAATTTTATTACCAACATTAATAATTTAGTTATTATTTAAAATAAGTTAATTTAGGCTACTATATTTTTTTTATAAAGATGGTAAACCTATAAATATTTATTTAAATATAAGTAATAACAATTAAATAATATTTTAATTTACTTTTTGTTAATGTGGAAATAAATGAATATTATTGTTATTTTATATTGAACTTGTTACCGAATCTAAATCATTATAACTCAAAATCGTAATGTTTAATTAATGTGTAGTGAAAAATGAGCTTAGAAACTAATGTAACCAAAGTAGAAACACCGAGTATTTTGTTTGGAATTGACACAACACTAACGAATATCGTTGTCCGAGGATACTCGCAGTACTCGCACATTACCTCCTCCTTGTTCCTAGTTACGAGGATTTTGTCCGACCGAACGAGTATTTTAATACGAAACCGAGGATTTTAATATTCGGACTCTTCCGAGGATTTTGATACTCGGAATCACCGAGTATTTTAATTCGAACTCACACATCACTAGAACAGATGTTGCTACCATTGTGAAATAGCATTTTACAAACTTTGGCAAGGTAAGGGTAGAGATGACTATTTTGTTGCCACCATTTTAATGGATTATCTTGCCTCCTTATAACACTTTCTTGTGTGTATCTGCAATATTTTGTAGTACAATTAGTATAACCTAACCTTAACATTTTTGAATTTGATTACTTAGCTAAATAAATTTAAACAATATTGGCGTTTACATACCTCTGAACTTCCATAACAGCAGAACATGTTGGATTTGCTTGAGGTAGTATTTCCATCTTACTATCAAAATATTCCCATACTGATAGTTCAGTTTAATTTTTTTTTTTTTTTTTTCATTCATTGATAAAATGCGCAGTTAAAGCTAACTACTGGTCATTATTTGGCGAACTACAGCAGTCAGTTGTTAAACAAACACGCACTACTTTTTCCATTTTAGCTAAAACTTTGATTTTACATGCCTCATGTGCTGCACTTATAAAATTATTTGCGATTAATTTTCAATTTTAACAATCATTAACACAAGAATTACTAACTTAATAAATCAATGAGTATTTAAGAAGAAAAAAAAAACAGTAGTGTACACTGTACCGAGCAAATTACACAGCACATCAACACATCTGAAAAGAACTAGCCAACTGACGAAGACGAATAAAATAATCTAATGAGTAACCGTATTAGGCGAAATAATGACATCAACATATTTTTGGAATTGAATGTCGATGTTGTGTTCACACACATCATATTAGAAAGATCAGACATTAGTTAGATCGTAGACAGTTGTGGGAGGGAGACTACAACACTCCAACTGTCTCTAGTTGAAACTACAATGCGACGCATTAGTGGTTTCTCCACATCAGATGCGCATCACATCAGTTGTGTGGCCAATGTTAAATTAACAACATGCAAAATTAAATTAAAATAAAATACTAAAACATTAAGCCAAGTGACTGGTAAATCAATTTTTTTATTTTATTTTTTTTTATTTATTAGGCCACCAAACGGAATTTTGATGTCGACAGCCGAAACAGTAAAATTTTGGAGTAGTCAAATCAACAAGCAAACAGGAAATACATATTTATACTGACATATGAGGATCGCGATCGTGCGGGCAGGCTTAAAAGTGAAGAGAGAGAGAGAGAGAGAGAGAGAGAGAGAGAGAGAGAGAGAGAGAGAGAGAGAGAGAGAGAGAGAGAGAGAGAGAGAGACAAAAATATAATAATAATAATAATAATAATACATATTTCTAACCTAACCTAGCCTAACACAAACCCCCTTTGTTACAAGATAAAAAGTACAAATCAAAAAAAGAAATTAAAAAATAACCCATAAGAATTTTATATATCTAACTGTATAACATTCCCCCTTCCCATATTATTATTTTTTTAAAATAAATTATTTTAAAATATCAGTAATTAAACAAAAGGGGCAATATAAAACACTGAAACCCCTACCACAATTTTGGTACAACAAAACACACACAAATCAAATAAAATATAATATTCATTTGCCTTATGTCATTATAGTTCCCTGATGTACATTTCGGTAACCAAGTTACCATCATCAGAGGGATCTGAAATAATACTAACGATGTATGAAATCTTAAAAACTAAAATACCATATTCTCCCCTCCACCCTACTTCCGGTGGTTCGGTCTATCAACGTAGGACCAAGTCAATGACCTAGGTTAAAGCGACTAACGGTACACATTCCTTTCATTGGGAAAACCCGTAGGTTGAATATATGGCAATGGCGGCAACAGTTTTTACAGATAACAGTAATATCTTAAAACTCCTTCAAATATAAACATAACATGTTCATAATAACAACAAAAATGTAGTGAATCAAAAAGCATGATATGACTTTTAGTGATTTTAATAATGCATAAACCAAAATAAAATAAAGGAGTATTTCTAAGCGTAAAGTTGGTAGTGCGTTCGTGAAAAACATTTTTACTATACAGTATATATTTTTATTATTATTATTTTTTAATTTCATCTAATATCTGGTCATAAACACAAGAATAGAGAGATATATATATATATATATATATATATATATATATATATATATATATATATTCATATATATATATATATTTTAGGATTACTGTTATATTGTTTTATAAATTATATTGTATTGAGCGACATGTATAAAGCTTAAATTTGAGCGACATGTAAAGATTGATGAAAACTTAAAATTAGGGCAGAGGTAAACCTAGTTTCTAAAACAGATTGAATTAAAGTTTATTGGCGGCCCTGAAAAGGGCCATTGACGTATTGAAGAGTCTACTTCTTCTTTGGTGCAACCTTCTTGGGTGATTTCGGCTTCTTCACCGCAGCCTTCTTTGGTTTAGGTGTTTTCGGCTTCTTGGTGGGTGGCTTAGCAGTCTTCTTCGCCTTGGACGGGGTCTTCGGCTTAGCAACAGCGGCAGCTACCTTCTTCTTCTCGGCCGCCGATTTCTTAGCAGCCGCGGTCTTCTTTTTGGGTGCAGTTTTAGCAACAGCCTTTTTCTCCTTGGGTTGTTTGACCGGAGCTTTCTTGACTGCGGCCGTCTTTCCTTCAACGGACAGCTTGAAAGATCCAGTAGCTCCCTTACCTTTCGGTTGAACGAGAGCACCAGAAGCGACAGCCGATTTCAAGTACTTCTTGATGAACGTAGACAACTTCTCGGAGTCAACTTTGTAGTTGGCGGCAATGTATTTCTTGATCGCCTGCAGAGACGAACCGCCGCGTTCCTTCAGGTTCTTGATGGCAGCATTCACCATATCAGCTGTCGGCGGATGAGCGGGCTTCCCCTTCGGTTTCTTGCTAGCAGCGGCCTTAGCCTTTTTAGGGCTTACAGCTGGAGCAGCAGGAGCGTTTGTTGCAGTATCAGCCATGATCGGTTTCAGTTTGGTCAAGATTGAACTGAACTGAACTGAAATATTGACGAGGTTTCTTCCTCTATTTTTCACAGTGTCTGGAAATTCCACTTACTGTTCGAAGGATACTGTTCAAGGACGTTATTTTGGGCTAAGTTGGGGGTGGTAATTTATTAATATCTGGATAAGGAGTGGATGTTTAAAGGTCAGAGTGGTGATTTTTGTGGTTTATGGAGGGAGGTCGATTAGCGTTCTCGGCCTTGTAATTTTATATTCTGGAGGTCCTTCATCGGAACTGATATTGTTGATGTGGTCGAAACTAGAGGATGCAGCCCTGCTGAATAATTTTTGGGAGAGGGAAAGGATGAAGTCTGATATGCTTGGTGTGCCGAGTGAGGTCCTAATTACATCATTTCTGACGAACCATGGAGATTTTGAGATGTGCCGTAAGGTCTTCGACTGAAACGCTTCCATGCGCGACTTGCTGGTTTTTGATAGCAAGGGCCACCAAGCTGGGGCTGCATATGTTATGACCGATCGGATGAGCATCAGGTATAGGAGGAGCTTTGTCCCAAGGGTTAGGGGGCTGTGTTGGTTTAACATTGGGTAGAGTTTCGACCTGAGGCCCGTTGCCTGGCCGAGTCGAGTAGAGAGGTGTTTCTTCAGCGTGAGTTTACTGTCCAGAATTACTCCAAGATACTTTACTGACTTCGTCCAAGCAATGGGGCGGTGGTTCAGCATTAGTGGTGGCATGTTGGTCGTTTTGCCGAAACAGATGGCTTGAGACTTTTCTGTGTTTATAGATATACGCCACTTTCGAAGCCAGGGTGAGAGATGTTGAAGTTGTTGCTGGAGAATTAAAGTTGCCAGTTTGATGTTCATGGAGGTGCAGTGGAACATCGCGTCGTCCGCAAACAGGGATAGCGTGATGCGAGGAACGGTAGGAATATCGTTAGTGTAAATTAAATAGAGAAGAGGCCCTAACACCGAACCTTGGGGAACGCCGGCCCGGATAGGTCTCGGTCGGGAGAGGGAATCATAGACACTTGTTTGGAAGATACGATCTTGGAGAAATGATCTAAGGAGCGCAACAGTAGATAGTGGTAAGGGGGTAAACGAGAGTTTGAAGACCAAGCCAGGGTGCCACACCTTATCGAAGGCTTTACTGACGTCTAGGAGAGCCGCTGTTGTGTATAGATGTTTGTTGGTTGCATCGACTAGATTGGTGACGACTCGGACGAGTTGGAGCGTTGTGGAGTGGTCTCTTCTAAAGCCGAATTGTTCGTGGCGGATGTAATTTGACATTAGGGGAGAAATGAACATGAGGAGAAGGCGTTCAAAAACTTTGGAGAGTGTGGGTAGAAGTGATATTGGTCTGTGATTTTCGGGGTTTGTGAGTGATTTCTTTGGCTTAGGTATTAAAATAACTTTCGCTTTCTTCCAGCAGGTTGGAAAATGAGAGAGGTTTAGAGCACTGTTAAAAATGGAAGTTAGGTATGGTAGGGCGGAAGGCGGGAGATGCTGTAGCGCTGCAGCTCCAATCATGTCGATGCCAGGTGCTTTCTTCTTCTTAAGGCGGCCAATCACATTTGCAACTTGGGACTTCTCGATTTTGAATGTGTTTTCAGGTGGCGGAAAGGAGAACAGTTCTTTCAGATGTCCTTTGACCAAGTTTGTATGCGCGGCGTCGCTGTTTTTATGGGGTGAGAATTGTTGTTCCATGACGTCAGCAAATACTTCTGCTTTTTCCGCCGGGGCGTAGACGAGTCCGTTTGCTGTGCTAAGCGGATGGTCTTTACGTTTCTCGCCGGTTAAAGATTTCGCTACCTTCCAGACTGATCCGTCTTGGACGTCTAGGGAGATGAGATATGTTTCCCAGGTGTCTTGGCTGTGGTCTTGTAGCAGATTTTTAACTAGTACAGATTGTTTGTTGAGGAGTCGTTTAAAGTTCGGAGATCGAGTCGTTTGCCAAAGCCGGCGATAGCGTCTCTTCTGTTGGAGCTCATGTTTTATGTATGTTGGCAGGTCTGCGCGTTTTTTGTTAGGAGGAACTGTTTTGGAGTTGTTGAGGATAGCTGTTGTTATGTTTCGCTGGAGGATCTCTATGTGGTTTTCTAGTTTAGGTATGGAGTGGATGGAAGGTGGGGTGTCAGGTATTACTGCAGTCATGTCCTGGGAGAATGATTTCCAGTCAATCCTTTTGGTACTAGTGTAAGGGATGAAGGTAACTGAAGGGGAGTTGATGGTTATAATAACAGGATTGTGGTCGGAGGAAAGATCAGCGACTGAGGTGATCGAAATAGTGTCTACCAAGTCCTTGTATAGGGCTATGTCTAGAACGTCAGGTGGGTGTCTTCTGTTGGTTGGGATTCGTGTAGGCTCTTCTGGTCCTATGGCTGTTATATTTGGGTGGCGTTGAAGATATGAATACAGTCGGTTTCCATTGCTGTTCGTAATGTTGCTGTTCCAAGACGGATGTTTAGAATTTAGGTCTCCCGCTACCAGAGTAGGTGAGGAGGATTCGAAGAGGCCGTCAAAGTCGCCAGTGGACATTTTGCGGTTAGGCGGATTGTATGCGGAAGTCAGGATGAGTTCGGAAGTTCCATGCTGTATTTTAACGGCAGTGGTTTCTATTGAAGATCGTGGGAAAGTGTGAGGAGTGTGAGTAAGCCTACGGTGGACAAATATACAAGTGCCCCCGGCAGGAGTTCTGCGTGTTGACGTGTTGCGGTTTGTTCTGTAAGTTGTGTACGATGGGATGTTGTATGGTGAGTTGTCGTGAAAACGAGTTTCTTGTACCAGAATGACGTCGACATTGTATTGTGACGCAAATACAGCAAGTTCCTGCTTGCGACCCTTGAGGCTGTTGGCATTCCACGTTACTATGGTCAGAGGTCTATTCATCGTTGATCATAAGGACTGTTAGTGACGATATGATGGCTGTGATGATAGACTTGACGTCTTTTGCTGCAAGGAGCTGGGGAATCAGTGCCTCCACCCAGGCGACAATTTTTTTTGGGCTGATTTCTGAGTCATTGTTGGATGCACGGCCAGTTACTTTCATTGTTGATGATTCGGAAGATGGAGGTTGCTGGGCTTGAACATTACTTTTAGAAATGTTAATTTTGCTGATCCCGGCGGCTGCAGAATTCAGTTCTGCGATACTAGTATTTTTCCGTGGAGCTGCCTTCGGTTTTATGGAAGGTCGTGTTCGCGGAATAAGTTTCTTCTTGCGAAGGACCGAGGAATATGACGGTTTTGAGGTTTCTGGGCGGCTTTCAGTCACTGTATCTTCGCTGTCAGTTTCCGAAGACGAAGTATTGGTGGTGGGTGGCTTGGTCAGGGGCGCTTTTGGGATTGTCCGCTGTTGTGGCCTAGATTGTGGAGCCGACCAGGATTGCTTATGCTGCCCTCTCTTTTTTGCCATTATATCCTTATAGTAGGGGCATCCACGGTAGTTCGCAGTATGTGCGCCTCCACAATTGCAGCATTTCGGCGACTCTTCATTTTTCTTGACACACTGCCCTTTCTCGTGGTGGCTACCGCATCTCACGCACCGAGGGTCGAGATTACAATGTAGGGAACTGTGCCCGTATCTTTGACAGTTATAACACTGTGGGAGTCCGGGTTGTGGTGTAAATAGACTAACAGTGATGCGAAGACCAAGGAAGTATTTTACATCATATATTTCAGCATACTGGCCAATTTTTTTAATTTTGACTAAAAACAAGTTGACTGGTCGTTTG
The DNA here is from genome assembly GCA_963513935.1 of Aphrophora alni. Taxonomy (NCBI): domain Eukaryota; kingdom Metazoa; phylum Arthropoda; class Insecta; order Hemiptera; family Aphrophoridae; genus Aphrophora; species Aphrophora alni. The sequence goes on from OY740777.1 coordinate 25,851,533, forward strand.
TCTCTGGTCGTTAGAGGGGTGACGGCGGTGGTAGAGTATCCCATCTCTTCTAACTCCTCTTTAATGTCTTCTCTATCGGTATCGTGTGGGATGCCTCGAAATACAACTTTTAGCTCCCTTTCTTCGGGAAGGCCGAACGTGTGGAATGGCTGATTTTTTTCCTTTAACAAGCGCTGGGCGGCTCTAAAGTCGTCGATGGATGCCGTGTAAATACGGAACAGCTTCCCCTGGCATTTTACATTTAACTCGCCTTTTTGCGTTAATTTGATTTCCTTAAGGAGGCGGATCCAATTTGGCGGCGACTCAAGGACTATTGGCGGAATTTTTGGCGATTTATTTGGAGCATTATTCGCATCCGTTTCACTCTCTGTATGTGAGGCGTCTTCCAAAGTTCCCTTGGTCTTGACATCCATCTGGTCGGTTTTCCGTCGTTTTAGTGATTTTCTTTGGACTGGTGTAAAACCGTCGTTGTCCATCTGAGTTTCACTGTCGGGCGTTGGACTGAGAGGGCTGTCCATGGTGCTAGTTAGGTTTGAGAAAGTCGGCATTAGTAGATCTGCTTTGCTTATTTGTACATTTGCGATTTTGGATGAAACGGCCCTTCTAAGGGCCAACTGTTGAGTTTTTGCTTCTATTTTGACGTGAGTTGCACTAATGTTTTAACATTGTCAGATTACAAAATTACACCTTTAACACAATAATATGCACTAATAAAATACGTAAGTCTGTAAAAGTTAATTAAAAAGAAATAAATAACTGTAAAGTACTTTTAACAGTTGTTATAAAACTTAGATAATATAAAACTATAATTATCTATTTAAGACACAAAAGTTTATAATTAGGTATAATTTAAACGGGTTAATTGTTTGTTTAAAACACACAAGTCTATATAGAGTTTATATTTAAAAATAATAACAGATTAAAATTTGTATCAATGCCTATGTTGTTTAATACACGACAAAAACAATAAAATAGTCTTTTCAATCAAATGTCATTTGTTTTTAGAGTACACAATATACAATTATAAATATATATACTTAAATAATATTTGTACTCACTCTGCAACGTAGTAAGCAACGTTATTTAGGGAAGGGGAGAGTGTCCTGTCACTGTTCAAACAAAGGGAGGGCAATAAAGGGGGAGCGGAACAATAGAATACCGCTAGCCAGATGCTCGGCAAGCGGAAAACACAATAGCACTTGCACTTAGTTGAGTTTTAAAACACAATAGAATTCCCGCACTATACACAAGAATAAAAACACACTGTTTGAACTACAAAGAACTGTGAAAACACGTCTACACTGTACGAGTTCACAACACTGTTTGGTCAAGATTTTGATCCCACCTCTTTTTGTACAACCTGTAGAACCTTATAGAGAACGGTCGTATTTCTGACTTGATATTATTTCATTTTATGTCGGTAGGGTTTATGGTCCGTTTATATCGCTAATTTCTCCAAAATCTCGACAGTTTCGACTATTTTCGTTAGACCAGATTGTTTTAAGAAAGTCTTGTTTCAATTAAATCTCCTACCATACGCTCGAAACAGTTATTCAGCCGAGATACAGCTCGGCGAAATCGCACACCGTTTTGACTCGTGAGTGACACCGTTTACGTTATGCCGTCAATTCGTTTCTATTACGACTGGAATGCTATATTCGAATTTGTCGAACGATACTAGACATTCCGAGCCGTCAGAGAAATCCATTGCGAACAAAATATAAATACGATCAGTGCGAGAAAACGCGGTCCAAAGTTGGAGTTCGGCAAACTTGGTTTTTCGTATCCCAAGCATCGCGCCCCCAATCATACCGAGTATCCTAAGAGGATATATTATGCGTCAATGAAGACATTAAAATAGAGAGAAAAGGATAAGGATTGATATTAGGTTTGATCGGTGAGTAATAATTATAGATTTTATCTTAACGAGGGTAGATCCGCCAATATTCGGTAATTTCATAAAGAATAGGAATAGACCAGGACCGTAGCCTTCTCCAGTGAACAACTTGTATCTACAGTATATAATATATCGATAACTATTTAAAAGGATACTGGTAAAACAAACAAAGAACAATACCCCACTAACCTCCTATACACACATCCACATGGACGAGACCGAAAAGTCGGCAAACGCAAAGTATTCTACGGAGTCTCCCGGGAAATATCGCCTGCCTGTTCGAGATATATTTGAAAAAGGAGTAAATAAAATAAGTAAGTTATTGAAAATAAATTGTTTTAGACGGGATGTGAAGAATAAAAAAATAAATAAATAAATAAATAAATAAAAAATTAGATATTATAAATAATATATATATAAGAAAAAGAAAAAGTTCGTTAGAAAAATAAAGCAAGGACAATGTGATGCCAAATAACAATCAACGAAAATAGCTGGGACAACTATTACTATTTTGGTCAGGTGTATCAAAATAAATCATAATCAAGTAACGAGTTAACAACAACAAAAAATAAAATAATCATAACCGCAGACTTCCGTGTGTTATGTAAAGATCTTACCTATGTTAATTAAATAAATTACAGACACACGTTCTGTGCGTGCGAGAATTGTATATTATATCAAACACAATGTGATGGACAGCAATGAATGAACACATTTTTATGTTAAAGAGCTCTCGAGGATAGAGAAAGAATAACCGTGTGGAGATAATAATAACAACTTGCACTTCTCAACAGGAGTTAAAACAAGAGGTAGGAAAGTGGGTTTCATATGACTTACAGATCGTATAGAGTCAACGAGTTGAATGAGTTTATAGTTTTTGGCCCTGAAAAGGGCCTTTTGTTTTTTTTGGATAAGCAAATGAGACTGGATGATTAACCTCCGAACCCGTACAGAGTTCTGCCTTGTCGCTTGAGAGCGTAGACTACGTCCATGGCGGTGACAGTTTTCCTCTTGGCATGCTCGGTGTAAGTGACTGCGTCCCTGATGACGTTCTCGAGGAACACTTTGAGTACGCCGCGAGTTTCTTCGTAGATGAGACCGGAGATTCGTTTTACACCACCTCGGCGAGCGAGACGACGAATTGCTGGCTTGGTGATTCCCTGGATGTTATCACGCAACACTTTCCTGTGCCTCTTGGCTCCACCTTTACCCAGTCCTTTGCCTCCTTTTCCTCGTCCTGTCATCTCGGAAACAAGTTATTGCTGCAAGAAGAGTTCGAAAGAGAATATTGGCTTTGGCCAGGATTTCGGCTTCTTATATACACTCAGCCGAGCTCAAAATCTCGATACGTATTGGATCAACGTCTAGAGCCAACGGCGTACGTACCTAGCCGACAAAAGTGTATATAATAAAACGGATTTGACTGACCGACTCACAAATCTTGTTGAAATGGCTCGTACCAAACAGACAGCTCGAAAATCTACCGGTGGCAAAGCGCCCAGGAAGCAGCTGGCCACCAAGGCGGCTAGGAAAAGCGCACCCGCCACGGGAGGAGTCAAGAAACCCCATCGTTACAGGCCCGGCACAGTCGCTCTCCGAGAGATCCGTCGTTATCAGAAGAGTACAGAACTTTTGATCCGCAAGCTCCCCTTCCAGAGGCTCGTTCGTGAGATAGCTCAGGACTTCAAGACCGATCTCAGGTTCCAGAGTTCCGCCGTCATGGCTCTTCAGGAAGCTAGCGAAGCCTATTTGGTCGGTCTCTTCGAGGATACCAACTTGTGCGCCATCCACGCCAAGCGGGTGACCATCATGCCCAAAGACATTCAGCTGGCCAGACGCATCCGCGGCGAGCGAGCTTAACTCCGTATTTTGCTCTTACTACGTGCAATTCAAAACGGCCCTTCTAAGGGCCAATAAATCATCACACAAATTCGACTTGTATCCTTGGTCTGGTTGTTTTGTTTTTTACGGTAGACGTATAAAATCAAAGCTGAAAGTAAAGTCATCACTCATATTCGACTTGTATCCATGGTTTGGTTACTTTTTTTTTACGGTAGAGTTACAAACGAAAAATGACAGTAGTCACATCTTCTCGAAGCACGGAACATCGCAACGTCCAGTCGCTTAGACGTACCATCCACCGGCATGGTTAGGCACTTCCGCACTTCAGCAATGAGGCAATTAGGCGAAAGGCGAGTAAGCTGTGTGCATATATGGGTTAATTCAAAGATGTTGCGTTCTTTTATTAATATTGTGATCACGCCAACAACCCACTTATATAAAAAAAATTAAATTTGTGATTTGTTGTTTTTCAAATTTATTGGGATCAAAGAAAATTACCTAAACAAAGTGAAGAATTTATTTTGAAATAATTATTAATAGTATTGAATGTATATTAGATATTTACAGTCTTTTATTGAACAGAATTATTTTCTTTTAAATATATAAGTTGTTTTACTTTACTCGGCTTCAGTCCTATCATCAATTAAAATACTTGCCTTTGAAAATATTCTTTCACAAGGAACAGATTAGCGATGTTGATACTCGCAATACTCGGCTTCGAATGATTTCAATACCCGTATTATTAGTTCGACATCGAGTATCTGCGTAGAATGATAATGCGAATAATTATGTGTGTGTGTGTGTGTGTGTGTGTATGTTATATTTCTATCTGTTAGACTGATCCACCGAGTATTTATTATTTTTTTAAACAATATGTGATTGACACTTGTAATACGTAATTAAATGTTATCCTGCCTCGACACAAATTCAGTAATTAAACGTAAGTACAATTTTATTACCAACATTAATAATTTAGTTATTATTTAAAATAAGTTAATTTAGGCTACTATATTTTTTTTATAAAGATGGTAAACCTATAAATATTTATTTAAATATAAGTAATAACAATTAAATAATATTTTAATTTACTTTTTGTTAATGTGGAAATAAATGAATATTATTGTTATTTTATATTGAACTTGTTACCGAATCTAAATCATTATAACTCAAAATCGTAATGTTTAATTAATGTGTAGTGAAAAATGAGCTTAGAAACTAATGTAACCAAAGTAGAAACACCGAGTATTTTGTTTGGAATTGACACAACACTAACGAATATCGTTGTCCGAGGATACTCGCAGTACTCGCACATTACCTCCTCCTTGTTCCTAGTTACGAGGATTTTGTCCGACCGAACGAGTATTTTAATACGAAACCGAGGATTTTAATATTCGGACTCTTCCGAGGATTTTGATACTCGGAATCACCGAGTATTTTAATTCGAACTCACACATCACTAGAACAGATGTTGCTACCATTGTGAAATAGCATTTTACAAACTTTGGCAAGGTAAGGGTAGAGATGACTATTTTGTTGCCACCATTTTAATGGATTATCTTGCCTCCTTATAACACTTTCTTGTGTGTATCTGCAATATTTTGTAGTACAATTAGTATAACCTAACCTTAACATTTTTGAATTTGATTACTTAGCTAAATAAATTTAAACAATATTGGCGTTTACATACCTCTGAACTTCCATAACAGCAGAACATGTTGGATTTGCTTGAGGTAGTATTTCCATCTTACTATCAAAATATTCCCATACTGATAGTTCAGTTTAATTTTTTTTTTTTTTTTTCATTCATTGATAAAATGCGCAGTTAAAGCTAACTACTGGTCATTATTTGGCGAACTACAGCAGTCAGTTGTTAAACAAACACGCACTACTTTTTCCATTTTAGCTAAAACTTTGATTTTACATGCCTCATGTGCTGCACTTATAAAATTATTTGCGATTAATTTTCAATTTTAACAATCATTAACACAAGAATTACTAACTTAATAAATCAATGAGTATTTAAGAAGAAAAAAAAAACAGTAGTGTACACTGTACCGAGCAAATTACACAGCACATCAACACATCTGAAAAGAACTAGCCAACTGACGAAGACGAATAAAATTGACGTAGAGTCCTGGGAGAAGAGCTCGAGAATATGGTGATGGTGGGGGAAGTAGGCTGTTTAGCCGGGCGAGGTTGTTTTGGTCGAGGAATGGTGGTAGTTGGTTTCTCTTAAAAAGCGAGGTAGTAAGAGGAGCGGGGATCGTAACAGGGGAGATTCGGGACTGAGTAGTTATAGGGGCGAGGAGACGGGGTAAGGCTGATGAGCCGCCACACAGTAGTAGAGGTGCGGGCTTGGTCCTTAGAAAGGCCTTTAACTCGGGTGACGGTCTCTGGCTGTCTCTGCCGCAGTGCCCTGCTGATCCGGCGCTGTACTCTCCGGACAGCTCTCCTCTGCTGGTTGCGTCGCCTCCCCGACATCAAGCCAGGGGTCCGCCGGGTAACCACTACCCTACTATCTTTCCCTATCGGGAGGCGGTATAGTGGTTGCTCGCCGGGTTTCCCCTACTTGGCTGTTTCCCTGTCGGGAGGCGAGTTTGGAAGGTGAGGTGGTAGAATTATGCGCCGTACAACAATTAGGCAATAAATCGTTCTTGGTCCCTTTGGTCACCTTCTGCTGGTGTGAATGTGGGTGTAGAGGGTCTCTCGGCAGAGAGACCGAAGAAGTACCCTGTAGAGAGAAGAGTAGTGTCTGGTAGTAATCTCTAGGAGCTGGGCCTGAGTGACGTCTCTAGGAAGAGAGTCAGTAGAGCTGTATCGTGTCTCTCGGTGGAGAGACAGAGGATGAAGTGTGTATCGGGTCTCCCGGGTGAGAGACCGAAGAAGAAGTGTGTGTTGGTTTTTTTTTTTTTTTTAGGGAGGAAAAAATGTTTTAAACAGATCTCTCTCCAGAGAGATACTGTGGGAATCTCCCCGAAGGGCATACCCACTAAAACAACCTCCCCTCTCCCCCACGGACATGCACTGGGGAGAGCGACTGCAGCATCTAGGGAACTCCCTAATGGCTGCAAAAAGCAAACTATTGCTTCACTAAGCAGAAAGGGTTAGTGGCACAAACATATACATATACATATACATATACATATACAAATACATGTTACATAAGTTATAATTAGCTGCAACAGGAAAACTGTTAGCGACATAAAGAAAGCACTGGCATATTTGCCAAACAGATACATACAAAACATAAAGTTATAATGATAGCACATACATATAATTTTAGCATAGAATGGGGGGGTGTGGGCAAGGAGGTGCTGCAACAGAGGAAAAATTGTTAGCGACATACAGAAATCATACATAGAAAATACATATTCAAAGTACATGGACATAACAAAAAATACATAATATAAACAAAATTTTTAGAAAGCACATAGCAAAAGCATAGACAAATTACAAAATATACATATAATATAGCATAGAATGGGGGGGGAGGACTACATCCGGCGAGAGTTATATCTGCAACAGAAGAAACATACAAGAAAGCATATACAGTGGTCACGGATTGAATTTGTGATCTACCAGATTGAATTTGTAATAGTGGAGTGACCAGTTCCACTTTATAATGAATAATGCATGCAACTAATCTAAGGTGAAAGCGCTGGCTGCCAAGTAAGCCGTCTCTGGTGTGAGCGTCTAGAAGCTGAGACAGTGGAGTGACCAGTTCCACTGTGTAGCCGCTATCCGGGTTCACTGCTGCTGCTGCTCTGTTGATCCCAGGTGTCGCTGGTTGTTTGGGTTGTGAAGTGTGTGTGAGAGTTCGTGTGTGTTGGTTAGGAAAACGTCTGGTTTTATACGTTTTCCTGTAGTCGAACAATGGAGAAGCCATTGTGCGACTTTCTCTATTCTGCGATCCAATCACAGGCCGGCTAGAGGCGTGGGTGGCTTAGCGTGCTGTGATTGGGTCGGAGAATCTGAAGTGTATGTGTTCGGCGAGAGACCGTCCGCGGCCTCTCGCGAGTTGAGTCTGGACCAATCACGAGCTGCCCTTTACTGTTCGACAGTAAGGGAGATGTAGGTGTTTGTTTGGCCCAGAGTTTCCGGCACAGAGGTCCGGGAGAAGTTCGGGGAAGTGTTCTCAGCGTTTGGTGTGACCAAATGCTGAGAAATGTTGGATTGAGTGAGTCGGGTAAATTAGTTCCAATGTAAAGGGCGATGGCAAGTCCCCCCTCACTTGTGGAACTGATTTACCCTAGAGAGTTGTTCCGATGTTGTGAGAGTTTAGATGGGTGTGTGTGCAGTATACCAGCAGAGAAAGGTTACCCAAAGAAAACAAAATAACGTGTATTTATTGGTTCATAACTTATAGCTAACAATACAGAGTGAAAATTTACAATTTTTATTAAGGTTGGTTTTCAAAACCAAAGTTTTACATATATAATTAATTAGAACATGATTCAAGTTTTTCAAAAACAAAGATACAAAATATTCATGGTATATAGATACAAGTTTATGGGTTTTTCAAAAACCAATTTAGTAGAAAGCAAAGACAGGCAATTTATTTTAACATAATAATAGGCGTACATATAATTTTCAAAATTTACATACATACAAAGGAGAAAAAAATATTAGATATGACATGTATAATGGCGGATTTTTCAAAAATCACATAGTACATAAATATAGGAGAAAACAAAAATATTTTAAATATACAGCAGAGTTTATACACAGTTTTTATTGTCTATATGATATTGTCTTAGCCCGTGGGCATAGTTCGGGGCGGGAGATGGGGAAACACACAACAAAAAAAAACACAAATTGTTTATATGACACAGAAAATTACAAAATTGTTTATATTTGGGGGGGGGGGTGGTGGTCGCGGCACTACACTCACTTGGTTGCTGTGATGACGGCGGGGCTGGCTTTAAATCTTCCTCAACCTTGTCGTCCACGTTCGGGGCTCCGTCTGGAAGATGGCTGGTTCCTCGGCTGTCTGTCGGTCCTCCTTTACTGTAGGGGGTAGTAGTCTTTCAGAGTGTCCAGCTTCCTCCGGGGTGGTTCCCTCCTGTGGTTGTCTCGACAAGGCGTCGGGTAGCTCATTAGTTCGTCCGGGGCAGTGCTCTATGCTGAAGGTGTATTCTTGGAGTAGAAGCGCCCATCTTGTAAGTTTGGATTTGTGGTCCCGCATCTGATTTAGCCAGGTGAGGCTTTTGTTGTCCGTCCGGAGCACGAATGGCTTATCTTCCAGATAGGCACGGTAGCGTTTGATCGCCCACACAACAGCGAGACACTCCTGTTCGTTGCTGTGGTACCGTTGCTCCGTTGGGGTGAACTTTGCGCTGGCATAACTGATGATGCGGCGCTCCTTCTGTGGTGTTTCCTGGTAGAGCACTGCGCCCATTCCGATCTTGCTGGCGTCGGTCTGCAAGATGAAAGGCAGGTCTTCGGTGGGGCGGTGGAGAAGCAGGGGTCTCCTCAGGATTTCTTTGGTCTGCTGGAAGGCGGTGTCAGCTTCCGGGGTCCATCTGAAAGGTCTTTTGGAGGCGATGGTGTCCGTTATTGGGGCGATGGTTTCTGCAAAGCGTGGGACGTATTCTCGCAGCCAGTTACAGATGCCCACGAATTGTCGCGCCTCTTTCCTGGTCTTCGGAGGGACCGCTTCCTGTATGGCCAAGACGTGCTGCTCCTGAGGTTGATTCCCCGTGCTAGTGACAGTGTGACCGAGGTAGTCCAAGGTGGCCTTCCCGATGCTACATTTTTCCAGGTGGCAAGTCAGTCCGTGGCGCTCTAACTCCTCCAGAACGCGGTCCACATGGTGGCGGTGACTGTCCCAGTCCTGGGAGAAGACGATGATGTCATCGAGATACGCGATGCAGGCACCTCGGTCACAGTGGGGCAGGATCTTCTCCGTCATGAGGCGCTGAAATGAGCTGGGGGCGTTTTTTAGCCCGAACGGCATGACGGTGAACTGGTAGTGAAGGCCTTCCGGGGTGGTGAAGGCGGTGTAGTGTTTGGAGTTCTCTGCCATGGGAATTTGCCAGTATCCGCTTTTGAGATCTAGTGTTGTGAAGACTTTTGCGCTGCCGATGTCCTTCAAGGCCTGGTGAATGATGGGGAGGTTCTGCGGGGCGTCGATCGTCTGCTCGTTTAGTCGCCGGTAGTCGATGCAGAATCTGGGGTGGCCGTCCTTCTTCTTCACGAGCACGATTGGCGAGCTGTATGGCGAAGTCGAAGGCTCGATGATTCCCGCAGAGAGCATTTCTTGAACCTGGTCGGCGATGACTTTTCTTTTCAGTGGCGAGCATCGGTACGGCGCTTGGCGGATGGGTGCGTTGTCTCGGAGCTGGATCTCGTGGCGGAGGCTATTGGTTCTTCCGAGGGGTCCGTCGGCGTGGAAGGCTGCGGCATGGCGTCGAAGCATCTCGGCGAAGGGTCCCTCCTGGTCCTCCGGAAGTCCGTGATCGACCTTGTCTAAGGTGATGGCGGGCGTTGTCTTCTCCCGTGGTGCAGTCGTGGTCCACGATAGTGTGTGTCGGTCTTGCCGTCCGTAGGTCAGCGTCCCTGTGCTGAAGTCACAGACTGCTCGTTGTTCTTGGAGCCAAGGGTACCCAAGGAGGGCTGGCTCTTGGAGGGTATCTGCTACCAAGAAGTTTGCTGTCATCAGTTGTCCTTGGAGGTGAAGGTTCAAGTCAGTCTCTCCGCGGATTTTCAGCTGGGCGTCCTGGTCTGCGAGGCGGGCGGTTGACGGGGCTTCTCGGAGACGAGCATCGGGGTCCAGTTGATCGGTCCGTATAAAGTTGCGGCTTGCTGCGGAGTCGACGAGCGCCAGGATGGTCCTCTGGCCGATCTTGAGGCTGATCCTCGGTAGACGGCTTCCTGGGGTCGCATTGCAGATGGCGCCTCCTTCTACTTCGGGGCAGGTTTTGGCGCTCCTCCTGTCCCGCGCCAGTTTTCCGCTGTCTCGGCTTGTCGTTTCCTTAGTACCGGGCACTCCCGGTGGAAATGGTAATCCGGGCAGTACCGGCACTTTGGGTCCCTGTTAGGTCGTGTCTCGGGTGTTGGCTTGGCTGCGGCAGGCTGGATGGCGGGGCGGTACCTTTCTTCACGGTTCGGTCTGGCGGTGGGCCTGTTGTCCTCTGCTAGGTCCCTCTCGACTGCGCGGGCTACGTCCATGAGCTGCTCGGTCGTGGTGAGGTGGCTGCCCCTGAGTCTCGACCTTAGGCTGGGCAACAGCAGTTCCATGAAGGTCTGTAGGCGGGTTTCCTCGATGGCCTGGGGTTGTAGTCGCCGCATAAGTCGTGTTTTCCTCAGCAGGAAGGAATCCACTGGCTCGTTCTGGTTTTGCTTACGGCCATAGAGCTCGGCCTGTAGTTCCGCCACAACCGCTGGGGAGTCGAAGCGGGCTCGTAGTCTCTCTGAAAACTCCTTCCAGTCCAGTCCAGCTTTGCTGTACAGCTGGTACCATTGTTCCGCGGTGCCTTGGAGCTGGGCTGCGGTGGTCTTGGTCCATTGATTGGCCGGGGTTCTACGACTGGTCAAGATGTCTTCGGCTTGGCGAAGAAACTCCTCCGGGTCGTCAGCACCATCTCCGGAGAAATCCGGCATTGGAGCTGTAGTTGTCTGTTGGGTGTTAGATAGCATCTGTAACATAGCTTGCAAAATATTAGGGTCAGGTGTGTGTGAAGGTGGGTCAGGTGTGGGAGGGGGATTGGTGGTACAATTCGGACAAGTGTATGTAGCAGCAGGGATCTCCACTTCAGGCCATCCTACGCAGACATGGTGACGGTGTAGTCCACAACGGCAGCAGGTGGTGAAGAGTCTGCTCTGGCTGCTGCAGTCTTCGTCGGTGCAGGTCTTAGTCTGAGTTCTCAGGGTCGGAGCCATCTCTGCTGGTGGTGAAATCGGTTGATTATGGGCGCCACTGGGTTTTGTCGCACTCCCAGAAGTGTGGTGTAGAGTCGGGGTGAAGGTCCTTTCCTCTTCGGAGCAATTCGAGTCCCACGTTGCGGCCGCCAAATGACGTAGAGTCCTGGGAGAAGAGCTCGAGAATATGGTGATGGTGGGGGAAGTAGGCTGTTTAGCCGGGCGAGGTTGTTTTGGTCGAGGAATGGTGGTAGTTGGTTTCTCTTAAAAAGCGAGGTAGTAAGAGGAGCGGGGATCGTAACAGGGGAGATTCGGGACTGAGTAGTTATAGGGGCGAGGAGACGGGGTAAGGCTGATGAGCCGCCACACAGTAGTAGAGGTGCGGGCTTGGTCCTTAGAAAGGCCTTTAACTCGGGTGACGGTCTCTGGCTGTCTCTGCCGCAGTGCCCTGCTGATCCGGCGCTGTACTCTCCGGACAGCTCTCCTCTGCTGGTTGCGTCGCCTCCCCGACATCAAGCCAGGGGTCCGCCGGGTAACCACTACCCTACTATCTTTCCCTATCGGGAGGCGGTATAGTGGTTGCTCGCCGGGTTTCCCCTACTTGGCTGTTTCCCTGTCGGGAGGCGAGTTTGGAAGGTGAGGTGGTAGAATTATGCGCCGTACAACAATTAGGCAATAAATCGTTCTTGGTCCCTTTGGTCACCTTCTGCTGGTGTGAATGTGGGTGTAGAGGGTCTCTCGGCAGAGAGACCGAAGAAGTACCCTGTAGAGAGAAGAGTAGTGTCTGGTAGTAATCTCTAGGAGCTGGGCCTGAGTGACGTCTCTAGGAAGAGAGTCAGTAGAGCTGTATCGTGTCTCTCGGTGGAGAGACAGAGGATGAAGTGTGTATCGGGTCTCCCGGGTGAGAGACCGAAGAAGAAGTGTGTGTTGGTTAGGAAAACGTCTGGTTTTATACGTTTTCCTGTAGTCGAACAATGGAGAAGCCATTGTGCGACTTTCTCTATTCTGCGATCCAATCACAGGCCGGCTAGAGGCGTGGGTGGCTTAGCGTGCTGTGATTGGGTCGGAGAATCTGAAGTGTATGTGTTCGGCGAGAGACCGTCCGCGGCCTCTCGCGAGTTGAGTCTGGACCAATCACGAGCTGCCCTTTACTGTTCGACAGTAAGGGAGATGTAGGTGTTTGTTTGGCCCAGAGTTTCCGGCACAGAGGTCCGGGAGAAGTTCGGGGAAGTGTTCTCAGCGTTTGGTGTGACCAAATGCTGAGAAATGTTGGATTGAGTGAGTCGGGTAAATTAGTTCCAATGTAAAGGGCGATGGCAAAATAATCTAATGAGTAACCGTATTAGGCGAAATAATGACATCAACATATTTTTGGAATTGAATGTCGATGTTGTGTTCACACACATCATATTAGAAAGATCAGACATTAGTTAGATCGTAGACAGTTGTGGGAGGGAGACTACAACACTCCAACTGTCTCTAGTTGAAACTACAATGCGACGCATTAGTGGTTTCTCCACATCAGATGCGCATCACATCAGTTGTGTGGCCAATGTTAAATTAACAACATGCAAAATTAAATTAAAATAAAATACTAAAACATTAAGCCAAGTGACTGGTAAATCAATTTTTTTATTTTATTTTTTTTTATTTATTAGGCCACCAAACGGAATTTTGATGTCGACAGCCGAAACAGTAAAATTTTGGAGTAGTCAAATCAACAAGCAAACAGGAAATACATATTTATACTGACATATGAGGATCGCGATCGTGCGGGCAGGCTTAAAAGTGAAGAGAGAGAGAGAGAGAGAGAGAGAGAGAGAGAGAGAGAGAGAGAGAGAGAGAGAGAGAGAGAGAGAGAGAGAGACAAAAATATAATAATAATAATAATAATAATACATATTTCTAACCTAACCTAGCCTAACACAAACCCCCTTTGTTACAAGATAAAAAGTACAAATCAAAAAAAGAAATTAAAAAATAACCCATAAGAATTTTATATATCTAACTGTATAACATTCCCCCTTCCCATATTATTATTTTTTTAAAATAAATTATTTTAAAATATCAGTAATTAAACAAAAGGGGCAATATAAAACACTGAAACCCCTACCACAATTTTGGTACAACAAAACACACACAAATCAAATAAAATATAATATTCATTTGCCTTATGTCATTATAGTTCCCTGATGTACATTTCGGTAACCAAGTTACCATCATCAGAGGGATCTGAAATAATACTAACGATGTATGAAATCTTAAAAACTAAAATACCATATTCTCCCCTCCACCCTACTTCCGGTGGTTCGGTCTATCAACGTAGGACCAAGTCAATGACCTAGGTTAAAGCGACTAACGGTACACATTCCTTTCATTGGGAAAACCCGTAGGTTGAATATATGGCAATGGCGGCAACAGTTTTTACAGATAACAGTAATATCTTAAAACTCCTTCAAATATAAACATAACATGTTCATAATAACAACAAAAATGTAGTGAATCAAAAAGCATGATATGACTTTTAGTGATTTTAATAATGCATAAACCAAAATAAAATAAAGGAGTATTTCTAAGCGTAAAGTTGGTAGTGCGTTCGTGAAAAACATTTTTACTATACAGTATATATTTTTATTATTATTATTTTTTAATTTCATCTAATATCTGGTCATAAACACAAGAATAGAGATATATATATATATATATATATATATATATATATATATATATATATATATATATATATATATATATATATATATTCATATATATATATATATATTTTAGGATTACTGTTATATTGTTTTATAAATTATATTGTATTGAGCGACATGTATAAAGCTTAAATTTGAGCGACATGTAAAGATTGATGAAAACTTAAAATTAGGGCAGAGGTAAACCTAGTTTCTAAAACAGATTGAATTAAAGTTTATTGGCGGCCCTGAAAAGGGCCATTGACGTATTGAAGAGTCTACTTCTTCTTTGGTGCAACCTTCTTGGGTGATTTCGGCTTCTTCACCGCAGCCTTCTTTGGTTTAGGTGTTTTCGGCTTCTTGGTGGGTGGCTTAGCAGTCTTCTTCGCCTTGGACGGGGTCTTCGGCTTAGCAACAGCGGCAGCTACCTTCTTCTTCTCGGCCGCCGATTTCTTAGCAGCCGCGGTCTTCTTTTTGGGTGCAGTTTTAGCAACAGCCTTTTTCTCCTTGGGTTGTTTGACCGGAGCTTTCTTGACTGCGGCCGTCTTTCCTTCAACGGACAGCTTGAAAGATCCAGTAGCTCCCTTACCTTTCGGTTGAACGAGAGCACCAGAAGCGACAGCCGATTTCAAGTACTTCTTGATGAACGTAGACAACTTCTCGGAGTCAACTTTGTAGTTGGCGGCAATGTATTTCTTGATCGCCTGCAGAGACGAACCGCCGCGTTCCTTCAGGTTCTTGATGGCAGCATTCACCATATCAGCTGTCGGCGGATGAGCGGGCTTCCCCTTCGGTTTCTTGCTAGCAGCGGCCTTAGCCTTTTTAGGGCTTACAGCTGGAGCAGCAGGAGCGTTTGTTGCAGTATCAGCCATGATCGGTTTCAGTTTGGTCAAGATTTTGATCCCACCTCTTTTTGTACAACCTGTAGAACCTTATAGAGAACGGTCGTATTTCTGACGATATTATTTCATTTTATGTCGGTAGGGTTTATGGTCCGTTTATATCGCTAATTTCTCCAAAATCTCGACAGTTTCGACTATTTTCGTTAGACCAGATTGTTTTAAGAAAGTCTTGTTTCAATTAAATCTCCTACCATACGCTCGAAACAGTTATTCAGCCGAGATACAGCTCGGCGAAATCGCACACCGTTTTGACTCGTGAGTGACACCGTTTACGTTATGCCGTCAATTCGTTTCTATTACGACTGGAATGCTATATTCGAATTTGTCGAACGATACTAGACATTCCGAGCCGTCAGAGAAATCCATTGCGAACAAAATATAAATACGATCAGTGCGAGAAAACGCGGTCCAAAGTTGGAGTTCGGCAAACTTGGTTTTTCGTATCCCAAGCATCGCGCCCCCAATCATACCGAGTATCCTAAGAGGATATATTATGCGTCAATGAAGACATTAAAATAGAGAGAAAAGGATAAGGATTGATATTAGGTTTGATCGGTGAGTAATAATTATAGATTTTATCTTAACGAGGGTAGATCCGCCAATATTCGGTAATTTCATAAAGAATAGGAATAGACCAGGACCGTAGCCTTCTCCAGTGAACAACTTGTATCTACAGTATATAATATATCGATAACTATTTAAAAGGATACTGGTAAAACAAACAAAGAACAATACCCCACTAACCTCCTATACACACATCCACATGGACGAGACCGAAAAGTCGGCAAACGCAAAGTATTCTACGGAGTCTCCCGGGAAATATCGCCTGCCTGTTCGAGATATATTTGAAAAAGGAGTAAATAAAATAAGTAAGTTATTGAAAATAAATTGTTTTAGACGGGATGTGAAGAATAAAAAAATAAATAAATAAATAAATAAATAAAAAATTAGATATTATAAATAATATATATATAAGAAAAAGAAAAAGTTCGTTAGAAAAATAAAGCAAGGACAATGTGATGCCAAATAACAATCAACGAAAATAGCTGGGACAACTATTACTATTTTGGTCAGGTGTATCAAAATAAATCATAATCAAGTAACGAGTTAACAACAACAAAAAATAAAATAATCATAACCGCAGACTTCCGTGTGTTATGTAAAGATCTTACCTATGTTAATTAAATAAATTACAGACACACGTTCTGTGCGTGCGAGAATTGTATATTATATCAAACACAATGTGATGGACAGCAATGAATGAACACATTTTTATGTTAAAGAGCTCTCGAGGATAGAGAAAGAATAACCGTGTGGAGATAATAATAACAACTTGCACTTCTCAACAGGAGTTAAAACAAGAGGTAGGAAAGTGGGTTTCATATGACTTACAGATCGTATAGAGTCAACGAGTTGAATGAGTTTATAGTTTTTGGCCCTGAAAAGGGCCTTTTGTTTTTTTTGGATAAGCAAATGAGACTGGATGATTAACCTCCGAACCCGTACAGAGTTCTGCCTTGTCGCTTGAGAGCGTAGACTACGTCCATGGCGGTGACAGTTTTCCTCTTGGCATGCTCGGTGTAAGTGACTGCGTCCCTGATGACGTTCTCGAGGAACACTTTGAGTACGCCGCGAGTTTCTTCGTAGATGAGACCGGAGATTCGTTTTACACCACCTCGGCGAGCGAGACGACGAATTGCTGGCTTGGTGATTCCCTGGATGTTATCACGCAACACTTTCCTGTGCCTCTTGGCTCCACCTTTACCCAGTCCTTTGCCTCCTTTTCCTCGTCCTGTCATCTCGGAAACAAGTTATTGCTGCAAGAAGAGTTCGAAAGAGAATATTGGCTTTGGCCAGGATTTCGGCTTCTTATATACACTCAGCCGAGCTCAAAATCTCGATACGTATTGGATCAACGTCTAGAGCCAACGGCGTACGTACCTAGCCGACAAAAGTGTATATAATAAAACGGATTTGACTGACCGACTCACAAATCTTGTTGAAATGGCTCGTACCAAACAGACAGCTCGAAAATCTACCGGTGGCAAAGCGCCCAGGAAGCAGCTGGCCACCAAGGCGGCTAGGAAAAGCGCACCCGCCACGGGAGGAGTCAAGAAACCCCATCGTTACAGGCCCGGCACAGTCGCTCTCCGAGAGATCCGTCGTTATCAGAAGAGTACAGAACTTTTGATCCGCAAGCTCCCCTTCCAGAGGCTCGTTCGTGAGATAGCTCAGGACTTCAAGACCGATCTCAGGTTCCAGAGTTCCGCCGTCATGGCTCTTCAGGAAGCTAGCGAAGCCTATTTGGTCGGTCTCTTCGAGGATACCAACTTGTGCGCCATCCACGCCAAGCGGGTGACCATCATGCCCAAAGACATTCAGCTGGCCAGACGCATCCGCGGCGAGCGAGCTTAACTCCGTATTTTGCTCTTACTACGTGCAATTCAAAACGGCCCTTCTAAGGGCCAATAAATCATCACACAAATTCGACTTGTATCCTTGGTCTGGTTGTTTTGTTTTTTACGGTAGACGTATAAAATCAAAGCTGAAAGTAAAGTCATCACTCATATTCGACTTGTATCCATGGTTTGGTTACTTTTTTTTTACGGTAGAGTTACAAACGAAAGATGACAGTAGTCACATCTTCTCGAAGCACGGAACATCGCAACGTCCAGTCGCTTAGACGTACCATCCACCGGCATGGTTAGGCACTTCCGCACTTCAGCAATGAGGCAATTAGGCGAAAGGCGAGTAAGCTGTGTGCATATATGGGTTAATTCAAAGATGTTGCGTTCTTTTATTAATATTGTGATCACGCCAACAACCCACTTATATAAAAAAAATTAAATTTGTGATTTGTTGTTTTTCAAATTTATTGGGATCAAAGAAAATTACCTAAACAAAGTGAAGAATTTATTTTGAAATAATTATTAATAGTATTGAATGTATATTAGATATTTACAGTCTTTTATTGAACAGAATTATTTTCTTTTAAATATATAAGTTGTTTTACTTTACTCGGCTTCAGTCCTATCATCAATTAAAATACTTGCCTTTGAAAATATTCTTTCACAAGGAACAGATTAGCGATGTTGATACTCGCAATACTCGGCTTCGAATGATTTCAATACCCGTATTATTAGTTCGACATCGAGTATCTGCGTAGAATGATAATGCGAATAATTATGTGTGTGTGTGTGTGTGTGTGTGTATGTTATATTTCTATCTGTTAGACTGATCCACCGAGTATTTATTATTTTTTTAAACAATATGTGATTGACACTTGTAATACGTAATTAAATGTTATCCTGCCTCGACACAAATTCAGTAATTAAACGTAAGTACAATTTTATTACCAACATTAATAATTTAGTTATTATTTAAAATAAGTTAATTTAGGCTACTATATTTTTTTTATAAAGATGGTAAACCTATAAATATTTATTTAAATATAAGTAATAACAATTAAATAATATTTTAATTTACTTTTTGTTAATGTGGAAATAAATGAATATTATTGTTATTTTATATTGAACTTGTTACCGAATCTAAATCATTATAACTCAAAATCGTAATGTTTAATTAATGTGTAGTGAAAAATGAGCTTAGAAACTAATGTAACCAAAGTAGAAACACCGAGTATTTTGTTTGGAATTGACACAACACTAACGAATATCGTTGTCCGAGGATACTCGCAGTACTCGCACATTACCTCCTCCTTGTTCCTAGTTACGAGGATTTTGTCCGACCGAACGAGTATTTTAATACGAAACCGAGGATTTTAATATTCGGACTCTTCCGAGGATTTTGATACTCGGAATCACCGAGTATTTTAATTCGAACTCACACATCACTAGAACAGATGTTGCTACCATTGTGAAATAGCATTTTACAAACTTTGGCAAGGTAAGGGTAGAGATGACTATTTTGTTGCCACCATTTTAATGGATTATCTTGCCTCCTTATAACACTTTCTTGTGTGTATCTGCAATATTTTGTAGTACAATTAGTATAACCTAACCTTAACATTTTTGAATTTGATTACTTAGCTAAATAAATTTAAACAATATTGGCGTTTACATACCTCTGAACTTCCATAACAGCAGAACATGTTGGATTTGCTTGAGGTAGTATTTCCATCTTACTATCAAAATATTCCCATACTGATAGTTCAGTTTAATTTTTTTTTTTTTTTTTTCATTCATTGATAAAATGCGCAGTTAAAGCTAACTACTGGTCATTATTTGGCGAACTACAGCAGTCAGTTGTTAAACAAACACGCACTACTTTTTCCATTTTAGCTAAAACTTTGATTTTACATGCCTCATGTGCTGCACTTATAAAATTATTTGCGATTAATTTTCAATTTTAACAATCATTAACACAAGAATTACTAACTTAATAAATCAATGAGTATTTAAGAAGAAAAAAAAAACAGTAGTGTACACTGTACCGAGCAAATTACACAGCACATCAACACATCTGAAAAGAACTAGCCAACTGACGAAGACGAATAAAATAATCTAATGAGTAACCGTATTAGGCGAAATAATGACATCAACATATTTTTGGAATTGAATGTCGATGTTGTGTTCACACACATCATATTAGAAAGATCAGACATTAGTTAGATCGTAGACAGTTGTGGGAGGGAGACTACAACACTCCAACTGTCTCTAGTTGAAACTACAATGCGACGCATTAGTGGTTTCTCCACATCAGATGCGCATCACATCAGTTGTGTGGCCAATGTTAAATTAACAACATGCAAAATTAAATTAAAATAAAATACTAAAACATTAAGCCAAGTGACTGGTAAATCAATTTTTTTATTTTATTTTTTTTTATTTATTAGGCCACCAAACGGAATTTTGATGTCGACAGCCGAAACAGTAAAATTTTGGAGTAGTCAAATCAACAAGCAAACAGGAAATACATATTTATACTGACATATGAGGATCGCGATCGTGCGGGCAGGCTTAAAAGTGAAGAGAGAGAGAGAGAGAGAGAGAGAGAGAGAGAGAGAGAGAGAGAGAGAGAGAGAGAGAGAGAGAGACAAAAATATAATAATAATAATAATAATAATACATATTTCTAACCTAACCTAGCCTAACACAAACCCCCTTTGTTACAAGATAAAAAGTACAAATCAAAAAAAGAAATTAAAAAATAACCCATAAGAATTTTATATATCTAACTGTATAACATTCCCCCTTCCCATATTATTATTTTTTTAAAATAAATTATTTTAAAATATCAGTAATTAAACAAAAGGGGCAATATAAAACACTGAAACCCCTACCACAATTTTGGTACAACAAAACACACACAAATCAAATAAAATATAATATTCATTTGCCTTATGTCATTATAGTTCCCTGATGTACATTTCGGTAACCAAGTTACCATCATCAGAGGGATCTGAAATAATACTAACGATGTATGAAATCTTAAAAACTAAAATACCATATTCTCCCCTCCACCCTACTTCCGGTGGTTCGGTCTATCAACGTAGGACCAAGTCAATGACCTAGGTTAAAGCGACTAACGGTACACATTCCTTTCATTGGGAAAACCCGTAGGTTGAATATATGGCAATGGCGGCAACAGTTTTTACAGATAACAGTAATATCTTAAAACTCCTTCAAATATAAACATAACATGTTCATAATAACAACAAAAATGTAGTGAATCAAAAAGCATGATATGACTTTTAGTGATTTTAATAATGCATAAACCAAAATAAAATAAAGGAGTATTTCTAAGCGTAAAGTTGGTAGTGCGTTCGTGAAAAACATTTTTACTATACAGTATATATTTTTATTATTATTATTTTTTAATTTCATCTAATATCTGGTCATAAACACAAGAATAGAGATATATATATATATATATATATATATATATATATATATATATATATATATATATTCATATATATATATATATATTTTAGGATTACTGTTATATTGTTTTATAAATTATATTGTATTGAGCGACATGTATAAAGCTTAAATTTGAGCGACATGTAAAGATTGATGAAAACTTAAAATTAGGGCAGAGGTAAACCTAGTTTCTAAAACAGATTGAATTAAAGTTTATTGGCGGCCCTGAAAAGGGCCATTGACGTATTGAAGAGTCTACTTCTTCTTTGGTGCAACCTTCTTGGGTGATTTCGGCTTCTTCACCGCAGCCTTCTTTGGTTTAGGTGTTTTCGGCTTCTTGGTGGGTGGCTTAGCAGTCTTCTTCGCCTTGGACGGGGTCTTCGGCTTAGCAACAGCGGCAGCTACCTTCTTCTTCTCGGCCGCCGATTTCTTAGCAGCCGCGGTCTTCTTTTTGGGTGCAGTTTTAGCAACAGCCTTTTTCTCCTTGGGTTGTTTGACCGGAGCTTTCTTGACTGCGGCCGTCTTTCCTTCAACGGACAGCTTGAAAGATCCAGTAGCTCCCTTACCTTTCGGTTGAACGAGAGCACCAGAAGCGACAGCCGATTTCAAGTACTTCTTGATGAACGTAGACAACTTCTCGGAGTCAACTTTGTAGTTGGCGGCAATGTATTTCTTGATCGCCTGCAGAGACGAACCGCCGCGTTCCTTCAGGTTCTTGATGGCAGCATTCACCATATCAGCTGTCGGCGGATGAGCGGGCTTCCCCTTCGGTTTCTTGCTAGCAGCGGCCTTAGCCTTTTTAGGGCTTACAGCTGGAGCAGCAGGAGCGTTTGTTGCAGTATCAGCCATGATCGGTTTCAGTTTGGTCAAGATGAACTGAACTGAAATATTGACGAGGTTTCTTCCTCTATTTTTCACAGTGTCTGGAAATTCCACTTACTGTTCGAAGGATACTGTTCAAGGACGTTATTTTGGGCTAAGTTGGGGGTGGTAATTTATTAATATCTGGATAAGGAGTGGATGTTTAAAGGGATTTTGTTTTGGTCAGAGTGGTGATTTTTTTGTGGTTTATGGAGGGAGGTCGATTAGCGTTCTCGGCCTTGTAATTTTATATTCTGGAGGTCCTTCATCGGAACTGATATTGTTGATGTGGTCGAAACTAGAGGATGCAGCCCTACTGAATAATTTTTGGGAGAGGGAAAGGATGAAGTCTGATATGCTTGGTGTGCCGAGTGAGGTCCTAATTACGTCATTTCTGACAAACCATGGAGATTTTGAGATGTGCCGTAAGGTCTTCGACTGAAACGCTTCCATGCGCGACTTGCTGGTTTTTGATAGTAAGGGCCACCAAGCTGGGGCTGCATATGTTATGACCGATCGGATGAGCATCAGGTATAGGAGGAGCTTTGTCCCAAGGGTTAGGGGGCTGTGTTGGTTTAACATTGGGTAGAGTTTCGACCTGAGGCCCGTTGCCTGGCCGAGTCGAGTAGAGAGGTGTTTCTTCAGCGTGAGTTTACTGTCCAGAATTACTCCAAGATACTTTACTGTCTTCGTCCAAGCAATGGGGCGGTGGTTCAGCATTAGTGGTGGCATGTTGGTCGTTTTGCCGAAACAGATGGCTTGAGACTTTTCTGTGTTTATAGATATACGCCACTTTCGAAGCCAGGGTGAGAGATGTTGAAGTTGTTGCTGGAGAATTAAAGTTGCCAGTTTGATGTTCATGGAGGTGCAGTGGAACATCGCGTCGTCCGCAAACAGGGATAGCGTGATGCGAGGAACGGTAGGAATATCGTTAGTGTAAATTAAATAGAGAAGAGGCCCTAACACCGAACCTTGGGGAACGCCGGCCCGGATAGGTCTCGGTCGGGAGAGGGAATCATAGACACTTGTTTGGAAGATACGATCTTGGAGAAATGATCTAAGGAGCGCAACAGTAGATAGTGGTAAGGGGGTAAACGAGAGTTTGAAGACCAAGCCAGGGTGCCACACCTTATCGAAGGCTTTACTGACGTCTAGGAGAGCCGCTGTTGTGTATAGATGCTTGTTGGTTGCATCGACTAGATTGGTGACGACTCGGACGAGTTGAAGCGTTGTGTGTTATGTTTCGCTGGAGGATCTCTATGTGGTTTTCTAGTTTAGGTATGGAGTGGATGGAAGGTGGGGTGTCAGGAATTACTGCAGTCATGTCCTGGGAGAATGATTTCCAGTCAATCCTTTTGGTACTAGTGTAAGGGATGAAGGTAACTGAAGGGGAGTTGATGGTTATAATAACAGGATTGTGGTCGGAGGAAAGATCAGCGACTGAGGTGATCGAAATAGTGTCTACCAAGTCCTTGTATAGGGCTATGTCTAGAACGTCAGGTGGGTGTCTGCTGTTGGTTGGGATTCGTGTAGGCTCTTCTGGTCCTATGGCTGTTATATTTGGGTGGCGTTGAAGATATGAATACAGTCGGTTTCCATTGCTGTTCGTAATGTTGCTGTTCCAAGACGGATGTTTAGAATTTAGGTCTCCCGCTACCAGAGTAGGTGAGGAGGATTCGAAGAGGCCGTCAAAGTCGCCAGTGGACATTTTGCGGTTAGGCGGATTGTATGCGGAAGTCAGGATGAGTTCGGAAGTTCCATGCTGTATTTTAACGGCAGTGGTTTCTATTGAAGATCGTGGGAAAGTGTGAGGAGTGTGAGTAAGCCTACGGTGGACAAATATACAAGTGCCCCCGGCAGGAGTTCTGCGTGTTGACGTGTTGCGGTTTGTTCTGTAAGTTGTGTACGATGGGATGTTGTATGGTGAGTTGTCGTGAAAACGAGTTTCTTGTACCAGAATGACGTCGACATTGTATTGTGACGCAAATACAGCAAGTTCCTGCTTGCGACCCTTGAGGCTGTTGGCATTCCACGTTACTATGGTCAGAGGTCTATTCATCGTTGATCATAAGGACTGTTAGTGACGATATGATGGCTGTGATGATAGACTTGACGTCTTTTGCTGCAAGGAGCTGAGGAATCAGTGCCTCCACCCAGGCGACAATTTTTTTTGGACTGATTTCTGAGTCGTTGTTGGATGCACGGCCAGTTACTTTCATTGTTGATGATTTGGAAGATGGAGGTTGAGCTTGAACATTACTTTTAGAAATGTTAATTTTGCTGATCCCGGCGGCTGCAGAATTCAGTTCTGCGATACTAGTATTTTTCCGTGGAGCTGCCTTCGGTTTTATGGAAGGTCGTGTTCGCGGAATAAGTTTCTTCTTGCGAAGGACCGAGGAATATGACGGTTTTGAGGTTTCTGGGCGGCTTTCAGTCACTGTAACTTCGCTGTCAGTTTCCGAAGACGAAGTATCGGTTATGGGTGGCTTGGTCAAGGGCGCTTTTGGGATTGCCCGCTGTTGTGGCCTAGATTGTGGAGCCGACCAGGATTGCTGTTGCTGCCCTCTCTTTTTTGCCATTATATCCTTATAGTAGGGGCATCCGCGGTAGTTCGCAGTATGTGCGCCTCCACAATTGCAGCATTTCGGCGACTCTTCATTTTTCTTGACACACTGCCCTTTCTCGTGGTGGCTACCGCATCTCACGCACCGAGGGTCGAGATTACAATGTAGGGAACTGTGCCCGTATCTTTGACAGTTATAACACTGTGGGAGTCCGGGTTGTGGTGTAAATAGACTAACAGTGATTCGAAGACCAAGGAAGTATTTTACATCATATATTTCAGCATACTGCCCAATTTTTTTAATTTTGACTAAAAACACGTTGACTGGTCGTTTGTCTCTGGTCGTTAGAGGGGTGACGGCGGTGGTAGAGTATCCCATCTCTTCTAACTCCTCTTTAATGTCTTCTCTATCGGTATCGTGTGGGATGCCTCGAAATACAACTTTTAGCTCCCTTTCTTCGGGAAGGCCGAACGTGTGGAATGGCTGGTTTTTTTCCTTTAACAAGCGCTGGGCGGCTCTAAAGTCGTCGATGGATCCCGTGTAGATACGGAACAGCTTCCCCTGGCATTTTACATTTAACTCGCCTTTTTGCGTTGATTTGATTTCCTTAAGGAGGCGTATCCAATTTGGAGGCGACTCAAGGACTATAGGCGGAATTTTTGGCGATTTATTTGGAGCATTATTCGCATCCGTTTCACTTTCTGTATGTGAGGCGTCTTCCAAAGTTCCCTTGGTCTTGACATCCATCTGGTCGGTTTTCCGTCGTTTTAGTGATTTTCTTTGGACTGGTGTAAAACCGTCGTTGTCCATCTGAGTTTCACTGTCGGGCGTTGGGCTGAGAGGGCTGTCCATGGTGCTAGTTAGGTTTGAGAAAGTCGGCATTAGTAGATCTGCTTTGCTTATTTGTACATTTGTGATTTTGGATGAAACGGCCCTTCTAAGGGCCAACTGTTGAGTTTTTGCTTCTATTTTATACGTGAGTTGCACTAATGTTTTAACATTGTCAAATTGCAAAATTACACCTTTAACACAATATTATGCACTAATAAAATACGCAAGTCTGTAAAAGTTAATTAAAAAGAAATAAATAACTGTAAAGTAATTTTAACAGTTGTTATAAAACTTAGATAATATAAAACTATAATTATCTATTTAAGACACAAAAGTTTATAATTTGGTATAATTTAAACGGATTAATTGTTTGTTTAAAACACACAAGTCTATATAGAGTTTATATTTAAAAATAATAACAGATTAAAATTTGTATCAATGCCTATGTTGTTTAATACACGACAAAAACAATAAAATAGTCTTTTCAATCAAATGTCATTTGTTTTTAGAGTACACAATATACAATTATAAATATATATACTTAAATAATATTTGTACTCACTCTGCAACGTAGTAAGCAACGTTATTTAGGGATGGGGAGAGTGTCCTGTCACTGTTCAAACAAAGGGAGGGCAATAAAGGGGGAGCGGAACAATAGAATACCGCTAGCCAGATGCTCGGCAAGCGGAAAACACAATAGCACTTGCACTTAGTTGAGTTTTAAAACACAATAGAATTCCAGCACTATACACAAGAATAAAAACACACTGTTTGAACTACAAAGAACTGTGAAAACACGTCTACACTGTACGAGTTCACAACCATCGAAAAGCTTTTTTTTTTATTTTGGTCAAGATTTTGATCCCACCTCTTTTTGTACAACCTGTAGAACCTTATAGAGAACGGTCGTATTTCTGACTTGATATTATTTCATTTTATGTCGGTAGGGTTTATGGTCCGTTTATATCGCTAATTTCTCCAAAATCTCGACAGTTTCGACTATTTTCGTTAGACCAGATTGTTTTAAGAAAGTCTTGTTTCAATTAAATCTCCTACCATACGCTCGAAACAGTTATTCAGCCGAGATACAGCTCGGCGAAATCGCACACCGTTTTGACTCGTGAGTGACACCGTTTACGTTATGCCGTCAATTCGTTTCTATTACGACTGGAATGCTATATTCGAATTTGTCGAACGATACTAGACATTCCGAGCCGTCAGAGAAATCCATTGCGAACAAAATATAAATACGATCAGTGCGAGAAAACGCGGTCCAAAGTTGGAGTTCGGCAAACTTGGTTTTTCGTATCCCAAGCATCGCGCCCCCAATCATACCGAGTATCCTAAGAGGATATATTATGCGTCAATGAAGACATTAAAATAGAGAGAAAAGGATAAGGATTGATATTAGGTTTGATCGGTGAGTAATAATTATAGATTTTATCTTAACGAGGGTAGATCCGCCAATATTCGGTAATTTCATAAAGAATAGGAATAGACCAGGACCGTAGCCTTCTCCAGTGAACAACTTGTATCTACAGTATATAATATATCGATAACTATTTAAAAGGATACTGGTAAAACAAACAAAGAACAATACCCCACTAACCTCCTATACACACATCCACATGGACGAGACCGAAAAGTCGGCAAACGCAAAGTATTCTACGGAGTCTCCCGGGAAATATCGCCTGCCTGTTCGAGATATATTTGAAAAAGGAGTAAATAAAATAAGTAAGTTATTGAAAATAAATTGTTTTAGACGGGATGTGAAGAATAAAAAAATAAATAAATAAATAAATAAATAAAAAATTAGATATTATAAATAATATATATATAAGAAAAAGAAAAAGTTCGTTAGAAAAATAAAGCAAGGACAATGTGATGCCAAATAACAA
Source organism: Aphrophora alni (assembly GCA_963513935.1). Classification (NCBI taxonomy): domain Eukaryota; kingdom Metazoa; phylum Arthropoda; class Insecta; order Hemiptera; family Aphrophoridae; genus Aphrophora; species Aphrophora alni. The sequence continues at coordinate 25,878,766 of OY740777.1, forward strand.
TCAACGAAAATAGCTGGGACAACTATTACTATTTTGGTCAGGTGTATCAAAATAAATCATAATCAAGTAACGAGTTAACAACAACAAAAAATAAAATAATCATAACCGCAGACTTCCGTGTGTTATGTAAAGATCTTACCTATGTTAATTAAATAAATTACAGACACACGTTCTGTGCGTGCGAGAATTGTATATTATATCAAACACAATGTGATGGACAGCAATGAATGAACACATTTTTATGTTAAAGAGCTCTCGAGGATAGAGAAAGAATAACCGTGTGGAGATAATAATAACAACTTGCACTTCTCAACAGGAGTTAAAACAAGAGGTAGGAAAGTGGGTTTCATATGACTTACAGATCGTATAGAGTCAACGAGTTGAATGAGTTTATAGTTTTTGGCCCTGAAAAGGGCCTTTTGTTTTTTTTGGATAAGCAAATGAGACTGGATGATTAACCTCCGAACCCGTACAGAGTTCTGCCTTGTCGCTTGAGAGCGTAGACTACGTCCATGGCGGTGACAGTTTTCCTCTTGGCATGCTCGGTGTAAGTGACTGCGTCCCTGATGACGTTCTCGAGGAACACTTTGAGTACGCCGCGAGTTTCTTCGTAGATGAGACCGGAGATTCGTTTTACACCACCTCGGCGAGCGAGACGACGAATTGCTGGCTTGGTGATTCCCTGGATGTTATCACGCAACACTTTCCTGTGCCTCTTGGCTCCACCTTTACCCAGTCCTTTGCCTCCTTTTCCTCGTCCTGTCATCTCGGAAACAAGTTATTGCTGCAAGAAGAGTTCGAAAGAGAATATTGGCTTTGGCCAGGATTTCGGCTTCTTATATACACTCAGCCGAGCTCAAAATCTCGATACGTATTGGATCAACGTCTAGAGCCAACGGCGTACGTACCTAGCCGACAAAAGTGTATATAATAAAACGGATTTGACTGACCGACTCACAAATCTTGTTGAAATGGCTCGTACCAAACAGACAGCTCGAAAATCTACCGGTGGCAAAGCGCCCAGGAAGCAGCTGGCCACCAAGGCGGCTAGGAAAAGCGCACCCGCCACGGGAGGAGTCAAGAAACCCCATCGTTACAGGCCCGGCACAGTCGCTCTCCGAGAGATCCGTCGTTATCAGAAGAGTACAGAACTTTTGATCCGCAAGCTCCCCTTCCAGAGGCTCGTTCGTGAGATAGCTCAGGACTTCAAGACCGATCTCAGGTTCCAGAGTTCCGCCGTCATGGCTCTTCAGGAAGCTAGCGAAGCCTATTTGGTCGGTCTCTTCGAGGATACCAACTTGTGCGCCATCCACGCCAAGCGGGTGACCATCATGCCCAAAGACATTCAGCTGGCCAGACGCATCCGCGGCGAGCGAGCTTAACTCCGTATTTTGCTCTTACTACGTGCAATTCAAAACGGCCCTTCTAAGGGCCAATAAATCATCACACAAATTCGACTTGTATCCTTGGTCTGGTTGTTTTGTTTTTTACGGTAGACGTATAAAATCAAAGCTGAAAGTAAAGTCATCACTCATATTCGACTTGTATCCATGGTTTGGTTGTTTTTTTTTTACGGTAGAGTTACAAACGAAAGATGACAGTAGTCACATCTTCTCGAAGCACGGAACATCGCAACGTCCAGTCGCTTAGACGTACCATCCACCGGCATGGTTAGGCACTTCCGCACTTCAGCAATGAGGCAATTAGGCGAAAGGCGAGTAAGCTGTGTGCATATATGGGTTAATTCAAAGATGTTGCGTTCTTTTATTAATATTGTGATCACGCCAACAACCCACTTATATAAAAAAAATTAAATTTGTGATTTGTTGTTTTTCAAATTTATTGGGATCAAAGAAAATTACCTAAACAAAGTGAAGAATTTATTTTGAAATAATTATTAATAGTATTGAATGTATATTAGATATTTACAGTCTTTTATTGAACAGAATTATTTTCTTTTAAATATATAAGTTGTTTTACTTTACTCGGCTTCAGTCCTATCATCAATTAAAATACTTGCCTTTGAAAATATTCTTTCACAAGGAACAGATTAGCGATGTTGATACTCGCAATACTCGGCTTCGAATGATTTCAATACCCGTATTATTAGTTCGACATCGAGTATCTGCGTAGAATGATAATGCGAATAATTATGTGTGTGTGTGTGTGTGTGTGTGTATGTTATATTTCTATCTGTTAGACTGATCCACCGAGTATTTATTATTTTTTTAAACAATATGTGATTGACACTTGTAATACGTAATTAAATGTTATCCTGCCTCGACACAAATTCAGTAATTAAACGTAAGTACAATTTTATTACCAACATTAATAATTTAGTTATTATTTAAAATAAGTTAATTTAGGCTACTATATTTTTTTTTATAAAGATGGTAAACCTATAAATATTTATTTAAATATAAGTAATAACAATTAAATAATATTTTAATTTACTTTTTGTTAATGTGGAAATAAATGAATATTATTGTTATTTTATATTGAACTTGTTACCGAATCTAAATCATTATAACTCAAAATCGTAATGTTTAATTAATGTGTAGTGAAAAATGAGCTTAGAAACTAATGTAACCAAAGTAGAAACACCGAGTATTTTGTTTGGAATTGACACAACACTAACGAATATCGTTGTCCGAGGATACTCGCAGTACTCGCACATTACCTCCTCCTTGTTCCTAGTTACGAGGATTTTGTCCGACCGAACGAGTATTTTAATACGAAACCGAGGATTTTAATATTCGGACTCTTCCGAGGATTTTGATACTCGGAATCACCGAGTATTTTAATTCGAACTCACACATCACTAGAACAGATGTTGCTACCATTGTGAAATAGCATTTTACAAACTTTGGCAAGGTAAGGGTAGAGATGACTATTTTGTTGCCACCATTTTAATGGATTATCTTGCCTCCTTATAACACTTTCTTGTGTGTATCTGCAATATTTTGTAGTACAATTAGTATAACCTAACCTTAACATTTTTGAATTTGATTACTTAGCTAAATAAATTTAAACAATATTGGCGTTTACATACCTCTGAACTTCCATAACAGCAGAACATGTTGGATTTGCTTGAGGTAGTATTTCCATCTTACTATCAAAATATTCCCATACTGATAGTTCAGTTTAATTTTTTTTTTTTTTTTCATTCATTGATAAAATGCGCAGTTAAAGCTAACTACTGGTCATTATTTGGCGAACTACAGCAGTCAGTTGTTAAACAAACACGCACTACTTTTTCCATTTTAGCTAAAACTTTGATTTTACATGCCTCATGTGCTGCACTTATAAAATTATTTGCGATTAATTTTCAATTTTAACAATCATTAACACAAGAATTACTAACTTAATAAATCAATGAGTATTTAAGAAGAAAAAAAAAACAGTAGTGTACACTGTACCGAGCAAATTACACAGCACATCAACACATCTGAAAAGAACTAGCCAACTGACGAAGACGAATAAAATAATCTAATGAGTAACCGTATTAGGCGAAATAATGACATCAACATATTTTTGGAATTGAATGTCGATGTTGTGTTCACACACATCATATTAGAAAGATCAGACATTAGTTAGATCGTAGACAGTTGTGGGAGGGAGACTACAACACTCCAACTGTCTCTAGTTGAAACTACAATGCGACGCATTAGTGGTTTCTCCACATCAGATGCGCATCACATCAGTTGTGTGGCCAATGTTAAATTAACAACATGCAAAATTAAATTAAAATAAAATACTAAAACATTAAGCCAAGTGACTGGTAAATCAATTTTTTTATTTTATTTTTTTTTATTTATTAGGCCACCAAACGGAATTTTGATGTCGACAGCCGAAACAGTAAAATTTTGGAGTAGTCAAATCAACAAGCAAACAGGAAATACATATTTATACTGACATATGAGGATCGCGATCGTGCGGGCAGGCTTAAAAGTGAAGAGAGAGAGAGAGAGAGAGAGAGAGAGAGAGAGAGAGAGAGAGAGAGAGAGACAAAAATATAATAATAATAATAATAATACATATTTCTAACCTAACCTAGCCTAACACAAACCCCCTTTGTTACAAGATAAAAAGTACAAATCAAAAAAAGAAATTAAAAAATAACCCATAAGAATTTTATATATCTAACTGTATAACATTCCCCCTTCCCATATTATTATTTTTTTAAAATAAATTATTTTAAAATATCAGTAATTAAACAAAAGGGGCAATATAAAACACTGAAACCCCTACCACAATTTTGGTACAACAAAACACACACAAATCAAATAAAATATAATATTCATTTGCCTTATGTCATTATAGTTCCCTGATGTACATTTCGGTAACCAAGTTACCATCATCAGAGGGATCTGAAATAATACTAACGATGTATGAAATCTTAAAAACTAAAATACCATATTCTCCCCTCCACCCTACTTCCGGTGGTTCGGTCTATCAACGTAGGACCAAGTCAATGACCTAGGTTAAAGCGACTAACGGTACACATTCCTTTCATTGGGAAAACCCGTAGGTTGAATATATGGCAATGGCGGCAACAGTTTTTACAGATAACAGTAATATCTTAAAACTCCTTCAAATATAAACATAACATGTGCATAATAACAACAAAAATGTAGTGAATCAAAAAGCATGATATGACTTTTAGTGATTTTAATAATGCATAAACCAAAATAAAATAAAGGAGTATTTCTAAGCGTAAAGTTGGTAGTGCGTTCGTGAAAAACATTTTTACTATACAGTATATATTTTTATTATTATTATTTTTTAATTTCATCTAATATCTGGTCATAAACACAAGAATAGATATATATATATATATATATATATATATATATATATATATATATATATATATATTCATATATATATATATATTTTAGGATTACTGTTATATTGTTTTATAAATTATATTGTATTGAGCGACATGTATAAAGCTTAAATTTGAGCGACATGTAAAGATTGATGAAAACTTAAAATTAGGGCAGAGGTAAACCTAGTTTCTAAAACAGATTGAATTAAAGTTTATTGGCGGCCCTGAAAAGATTTTGATCCCACCTCTTTTTGTACAACCTGTAGAACCTTATAGAGAACGGTCGTATTTCTGACTTGATATTATTTCATTTTATGTCGGTAGGGTTTATGGTCCGTTTATATCGCTAATTTCTCCAAAATCTCGACAGTTTCGACTATTTTCGTTAGACCAGATTGTTTTAAGAAAGTCTTGTTTCAATTAAATCTCCTACCATACGCTCGAAACAGTTATTCAGCCGAGATACAGCTCGGCGAAATCGCACACCGTTTTGACTCGTGAGTGACACCGTTTACGTTATGCCGTCAATTCGTTTCTATTACGACTGGAATGCTATATTCGAATTTGTCGAACGATACTAGACATTCCGAGCCGTCAGAGGAATCCATTGCGAACAAAATATAAATACGATCAGTGCGAGAAAACGCGGTCCAAAGTGGGAGTTCGGCAAACTTGGTTTTTCGTATCCCAAGCATCGCGCCCCCAATCATACCGAGTATCCTAAGAGGATATATTATGCGTCAATGAAGACATTAAAATAGAGAGAAAAGGATAAGGATTGATATTAGGTTTGATCGGTGAGTAATAATTATAGATTTTATCTTAACGAGGGTAGATCCGCCAATATTCGGTAATTTCATAAAGAATAGGAATAGACCAGGACCGTAGCCTTCTCCAGTGAACAACTTGTATCTACAGTATATAATATATCGATAACTATTTAAAAGGATACTGGTAAAACAAACAAAGAACAATACCCCACTAACCTCCTATACACACATCCACATGGACGAGACCGAAAAGTCGGCAAACGCAAAGTATTCTACGGAGTCTCCCGGGAAATATCGCCTGCCTGTTCGATATATTTGAAAAAGGAGTAAATAAAATAAGTAAGTTATTGAAAATAAATTGTTTTAGACGGGATGTGAAGAATAAAAAAATAAATAAATAAATAAAAAATTAGATATTATAAATAATATATATATAAGAAAAAGAAAAAGTTCGTTAGAAAAATAAAGCAAGGACAATGTGATGCCAAATAACAATCAACGAAAATAGCTGGGACAACTATTACTATTTTGGTCAGGTGTATCAAAATAAATCATAATCAAGTAACGAGTTAACAACAACAAAAAATAAAATAATCATAACCGCAGACTTCCGTGTGTTATGTAAAGATCTTACCTATGTTAATTAAATAAATTACAGACACACGTTCTGTGCGTGCGAGAATTGTATATTATATCAAACACAATGTGATGGACAGCAATGAATGAACACATTTTTATGTTAAAGAGCTCTCGAGGATAGAGAAAGAATAACCGTGTGGAGATAATAATAACAACTTGCACTTCTCAACAGGAGTTAAAACAAGAGGTAGGAAAGTGGGTTTCATATGACTTACAGATCGTATAGAGTCAACGAGTTGAATGAGTTTATAGTTTTTGGCCCTGAAAAGGGCCTTTTGTTTTTTTGGATAAGCAAATGAGACTGGATGATTAACCTCCGAACCCGTACAGAGTTCTGCCTTGTCGCTTGAGAGCGTAGACTACGTCCATGGCGGTGACAGTTTTCCTCTTGGCATGCTCGGTGTAAGTGACTGCGTCCCTGATGACGTTCTCGAGGAACACTTTGAGTACGCCGCGAGTTTCTTCGTAGATGAGACCGGAGATTCGTTTTACACCACCTCGGCGAGCGAGACGACGAATTGCTGGCTTGGTGATTCCCTGGATGTTATCACGCAACACTTTCCTGTGCCTCTTGGCTCCACCTTTACCCAGTCCTTTGCCTCCTTTTCCTCGTCCTGTCATCTCGGAAACAAGTTATTGCTGCAAGAAGAGTTCGAAAGAGAATATTGGCTTTGGCCAGGATTTCGGCTTCTTATATACACTCAGCCGAGCTCAAAATCTCGATACGTATTGGATCAACGTCTAGAGCCAACGGCGTACGTACCTAGCCGACAAAAGTGTATATAATAAAACGGATTTGACTGACCGACTCACAGTCAACGAAAACAAACATTCTTCTGCCAGCTGTCGAAGAGGTAACATCTGGGTGTAAGCTCTACGCTACTGGACTACTCTAAGAAGCTAAGCAGTAAGCAGCCATTCTTTACCCTGGAATCTTCAACTCTTGTTCGGTGAACGGAGAAGAAGAGACCTGAGAGGGACAAGGGAAACCTCGCCTGCACTTTCTTTGGCCGCCATTCTTGCTAAAGTCGACAGCCTTATTTACCAGTCGCGGACCATCAGTTTCGGCTCCTCGCTCGTTGCTGCTGGCCAGCTGCGGACCGCCAACTCGCTCTTGTTTTCAACTTCGGCAGTCACCCCTAGAGCACCGGTTTCTTCGTGGGATACGAAGATTCACTGGATTCTGCGGTCAGTTTCTGCTTGTAAACATAGCACTAAGTTTACACTCGTGAGCTGGCCTGCCAACACTGGTGAGTGACTTTGTTTCTTATACTGTCCCCATCAGACACACATAAGACTGCGCAAAGCACGTCATTTTTTTTTCCGGACTTGTTCTCCAGAACAATGTCCACCTCCGGGGACGAGGTCCATCGTGGCCGCAGTAGTCCCCCCCTAAAAATCCCGGCTTCACCGGGCACCAAATCAAAAAAAACAACCAGCTAGGGGTAAAACCTTAGTCGGTTGCAACAAAAAAGTTAACCTAACTGACTCATCTGCCGCCTCAGGCAAATTAGTTCCAACTTATGGCCCTTCTCAGGGCCAAGCTGGAACTCTCCTAAACTCAACATCTGCCACACCTGGCACGTCAACTAAGCCACCAAGCCCTTCAGGCAATCTATCTCAATCAGCCAATGGTCAGTCTAGTGACTTCACGACCATTGAGTCAAAAAGAAAGCGTAGGAAACGCAATGATTCCCAGGGGTCCCAATCAGGCTACGAGACTGACCGTAGCAACCACTCTGCCGCCACAGCAAAGCCGACTGCTCCTCCCAAGGAGAGAATCCCTCCCATCATCTTAGATGCTCCTAAGAACTGGCAGGAACTATCTAGGAAAATCAACCAAGCCACAAACGGAAATCTAGAAGTCAGTTGCCGTGGGAATAATTTTAGAATTATTCCCAAAACCATCGATGCGTTTCGGCGCATCCAGGCCACACTCCAAAAGGAGAAAATAAACTTCCACACCTTCACTCTGCCCTCTGAAAAGGAGGTAAAGGTCGTACTCAAGGGTATTCCCTATACTACCCCAACAGAGGACATATTGGAGGACTTAAAGGTCAAGGGATTCTCTCCAACCAGCTGCACAGCCATCACCAACGCCCAGAAGAAGGCAGTAAATGTCTTCTTAATAAGTCTGAAGAAGACACAAAACATCAGGGATATCTATGATATAGAACACATGTTCTATATCAAAATTACCGTAGATAGCTACAACCCTAGGCCTGGCATTGCTCAATGCTACAACTGCCAAAGGTTCGGGCACAGCTCCCTCAATTGCCACCAGCCACCTCGCTGTGTAAAATGTGCCGGCAACCATGATCGCACTCAGTGCACCAAAACGCCGGACACTGCTCCCAAGTGCGTAAACTGCGGCGGTGAACACCCGTCGAACTACAGAGGTTGCTCTGCGTATGCGGAGCACTTCAATAGGACGAAGGGTGCCAACCAACGCAGGCAACCCGCCCGCCCACAACAACCTACAAACCAGGCCCCACTTCCAAAAACCATCACGGCCAACCCACCATCTCCGACCGTAGAGGAGGAAGTTCTAATGGAACTTACTCCAGAAACCCAGGAGGTTCACCCTCCAGCCACTCCAGCACCCAAAACGGTGCCACAAAAAAAAACGTATGCAACAGTCGCCGCACCCAAACCCAAGCGGCCAATAAAGAAAGCATCAACCCGCCCAGTTGCCGTAAAAAGCAAGCCAGTGACTCCGGTCACTAAAACTGTACAGGCCGCTCCTGTAACAAAGGCAGTTGAAAAAACGCCTCCCCAACCCACCGAGGAACCAGAGTGTGTCCTCTCACTCCTTAAAAACGTCACAACAAGTGACGTACTCAACTGGATCCAAGGGATCCTACCCACAGTCATGTCAATGACAGACACCAAATCCATCATCATTACACTTCTAACTTCCCTAGTCACCTTATTCATGCGTCATGGATAAGAAGCTCACTGTGCTAGCATGGAACGCTAACGGAGTCCTCAACCGTAAGGCTGAACTTCGATACTTCCTCCAAAACCACAACATCGATATTGCTCTAATATCTGAAACACATCTATCGAAGAAAAACTACTTCAACATTCCATGCTACACTACTTATCGTTCAGATCGCCAAAAACCCCCTCACCAACACCAACAAGCTGCAGGTGGGACAGCAATTTTGGTGCACAGACGCATCACACACCATGATATCCCTATCATCCCACACACTCCGATAGAGCATTCCATCATCCAAATCAATTACCAAGGCGAAAATGTACGCATCATTTCCGCATACATTCCACCCCATTCCAAACTCCTAGTGGCGGATTTCCAAAAATTACTCCACTCTAATGATCCGACCATAATAATGGGCGATCTGAACTCAAAACATCCGCTGTGGAACAGCAGAATAACTAATCGGCACGGCAAAGTACTACATAAATTCCTATCCAAAAATCCAGACATCACTGCTCTGGGACCTGACGCACCTACACATCATCCTGGCAATAAGCATCATAAGCCTGATGTCCTTGACATTGCCGTGCTTAAAAACTTCACTCACCCCCATGAGCTTGTCTGCATCGACGACCTCAGCTCGGACCACAATCCCATCATCTTAACTGTTGGCACAAACCATAATCGTTTACCGCCTGCAAAAAAGGAGGTCAAACAAGTAAACTGGAGGAAATACTCTGAGCATCTACTCCGAACCAGCCCGAAATCCATTGACAACATAGTCACTCCCGATGACGTTGACTATCAGGTCAGCCTAGTAGAAAACGTCATTAATACAGCACTCATCTCCAGTACCCATACTTCCTCCAGTGTAGGAACCAAGGCTGAACTTCCCCCTCACATACTAGAGGAGCTGGCAAAGAAAAGAAAACTTCGCCGAACATGGCAATTCACCAGATCCCCCTCAATCAAAAAACAGCTTAACGCTCAAATCATTCTAGTGAAAGCTCTCCTAGAAACATACACCGCGGATGAATGGGATAAGTTCCTCTCCACCGTGACCACCGAAAATGGTTCCCTATGGAAACTAAATCGCCAGCTCCTCGCCCCCAAAACTCCAAATAATCCACTCCATGGCCATAATGGGTTAGTATACAGTGCCACGGACAAAGCTGAAGCGTTCGCTGATTCCATGCAAGACCAGTTCACACCACACTCCTCTATCTACGTGGACGACCACGTCGACCACGTAGAAAACTACCTCGAGAACTACTTCTCAGGTCCCATTGGCCCGCTCCCTGATCCTTTCACGTGCGACCAGGTGGCCAACACTATACACAAACTCCACTCCAGAAAGGCGCCTGGTCTAGATAATGTTAATAATAGTGCATTGAAAAACATGCCGTCCTCTATGGTAAACACCATAACGACCATTTTCAACGGAATCATGCGAACAGGTCATTTCCCAACTGCGTGGAAAAGAGCCAAAATCGTAATGATACCTAAACCCAAAAAGTCTGCTCTTTTCCCGCAAAATTTCAGACCCATATCTCTCCTTTCCAGTCTCTCGAAAGTCTTCGAAAGACTGGTTAACACACAACTGACCAAAATTCTTGAACATACACTTCGTCCCGAGCAGTTCGGCTTTCGTAGCGAGCATTCCACAACATTACAGCTTATCAATGTAGTCAACAGCCTAGCAGACGGATTCAATAAACACGTACACACCATCGCTGTATTCCTGGACATCAGCAAAGCATTTGACAAGGTATGGCATGAGGGCCTCTTGTACAAACTTGCGCACAGCCCTCTTCCTCCATGCTATGTTCACCTCATTCAATCATACCTCGACAACAGATGGTTCCAGGTTTCCGTTGAAGGTAAACTATCCACGCCTCGACCTATCGAGGCTGGAGTTCCGCAAGGATCAGTCCTTGGTCCGTTACTGTACCTTCTGTACACTAACGACATCCCAGTACTCAACACCGTGAAACTGCGACTCTTTGCTGATGACTCCATGTTCTACTATCAATCATTAAACCTCGAATATGGGGCAAATATCATCCAGCGTCAGCTGGATACACTAGAACCGTGGTTCAGAAAGTGGAGAATCGCAGTCAACACGGACAAAACAGTAGCCATTCCATTCACTGCAAAACGCACTAAACCAAAAATACAACTCTTCCTAAACAAGTCCCCCATAGCATGGAAAAAACAAGTCAGATATTTAGGTGTAACGCTTGACAGAAGGTTAAACTTCAACAAACATGTCACGCAAATACTTGGCAGGGCGAGATACACTCGCTCCAAGCTTTTCCCCATTATCAGTGGCAGAAGCCCACAACCAATCACCACTAGACTGACCATGTATAAAATGTACATTCGGCCCATAACTGCTTACGCAGCACCTGCTTGGTATTCTCTATTAAGCCCCTCAGGAAAGAAACGGCTGGATTCTTTCCAAAACTCAGTGCTCAGAAGCATAACTAAGTCCCCATGGTATGTCAGAAATGCTACCATCCTCAATGGATTGAAAGTCCCCACATTCGAGGAGTTCGTCCTCAAGCTTACGAAAAAGCTTACATCGAGAGCAGAAGGCTCCAAACATGCGCATCTGTCATCACTCGTGACAGATCCCGCTCCCCCACAAGAAAGGAGAAAACGTCCCCTGTGTCTGGTGGTTGATCCCCCATAACACAATTAAAAATCAGGTTCGTACCAAACAAAAACCAAGCCATACCATCAAAAAGATTAAAATATAAAAAAAAATTATTGACAGTATGAGAAATGAAGTCACATCTTCGTTTCCCCTTTTTCTAAATTTAAAAATGATAAACTATTCACTAACTTCAAACCTTAACAACAGTCATTTTAAATTCATTACCATGTTTTATATTCATTTGCAGCAAATGTCTTTTACAGAAGCTGTCAATTATAGAGGACCTAGTCTTCGCCATTTTGAGTTGAGAGTTGAGTTGAGTTGACCGACTCACAAATCTTGTTGAAATGGCTCGTACCAAACAGACAGCTCGAAAATCTACCGGTGGCAAAGCGCCCAGGAAGCAGCTGGCCACCAAGGCGGCTAGGAAAAGCGCACCCGCCACGGGAGGAGTCAAGAAACCCCATCGTTACAGGCCCGGCACAGTCGCTCTCCGAGAGATCCGTCGTTATCAGAAGAGTACAGAACTTTTGATCCGCAAGCTCCCCTTCCAGAGGCTCGTTCGTGAGATAGCTCAGGACTTCAAGACCGATCTCAGGTTCCAGAGTTCCGCCGTCATGGCTCTTCAGGAAGCTAGCGAAGCCTATTTGGTCGGTCTCTTCGAGGATACCAACTTGTGCGCCATCCACGCCAAGCGGGTGACCATCATGCCCAAAGACATTCAGCTGGCCAGACGCATCCGCGGCGAGCGAGCTTAACTCCGTATTTTGCTCTTACTACGTGCAATTCAAAACGGCCCTTCTAAGGGCCAATAAATCATCACACAAATTCGACTTGTATCCTTGGTCTGGTTGTTTTGTTTTTTACGGTAGACGTATAAAATCAAAGCTGAAAGTAAAGTCATCACTCATATTCGACTTGTATCCATGGTTTGGTTGTTTTTTTTTTACGGTAGAGTTACAAAAGAAAGATGACAGTAGTCACATCTTCTCGAAGCACGGAACATCGCAACGTCCAGTCGCTTAGACGTACCATCCACCGGCATGGTTAGGCACTTCCGCACTTCAGCAATGAGGCAATTAGGCGAAAGGCGAGTAAGCTGTGTGCATATATGGGTTAATTCAAAGATGTTGCGTTCTTTTATTAATATTGTGATCACGCCAACAACCCACTTATATAAGATAAAAAGTACAAATCAAAAAAAGAAATTAAAAAATAACCCATAAGAATTTTATATATCTAACTGTATAACATTCCCCCTTCCCATATTATTATTTTTTTAAAATAAATTATTTTAAAATATCAGTAATTAAACAAAAGGGGCAATATAAAACACTGAAACCCCTACCACAATTTTGGTACAACAAAACACACACAAATCAAATAAAATATAATATTCATTTGCCTTATGTCATTATAGTTCCCTGATGTACATTTCGGTAACCAAGTTACCATCATCAGAGGGATCTGAAATAATACTAACGATGTATGAAATCTTAAAAACTAAAATACCATATTCTCCCCTCCACCCTACTTCCGGTGGTTCGGTCTATCAACGTAGGACCAAGTCAATGACCTAGGTTAAAGCGACTAACGGTACACATTCCTTTCATTGGGAAAACCCGTAGGTTGAATATATGGCAATGGCGGCAACAGTTTTTACAGATAACAGTAATATCTTAAAACTCCTTCAAATATAAACATAACATGTGCATAATAACAACAAAAATGTAGTGAATCAAAAAGCATGATATGACTTTTAGTGATTTTAATAATGCATAAACCAAAATAAAATAAAGGAGTATTTCTAAGCGTAAAGTTGGTAGTGCGTTCGTGAAAAACATTTTTACTATACAGTATATATTTTTATTATTATTATTTTTTAATTTCATCTAATATCTGGTCATAAACACAAGAATAGATATATATATATATATATATATATATATATATATATATATATATATATATATATATTCATATATATATATATATATATATATATATATATATATATATATATTCATATATATATATATATATATATATTTTAGGATTACTGTTATATTGTTTTATAAATTATATTGTATTGAGCGACATGTAAAGATTGATGAAAACTTAAAATTAGGGCAGAGGTAAACCTAGTTTCTAAAACAGATTGAATTAAAGTTTATTGGCGGCCCTGAAAAGGGCCATTGACGTATTGAAGAGTCTACTTCTTCTTTGGTGCAACCTTCTTGGGTGATTTCGGCTTCTTCACCGCAGCCTTCTTTGGTTTAGGTGTTTTCGGCTTCTTGGTGGGTGGCTTAGCAGTCTTCTTCGCCTTGGACGGGGTCTTCGGCTTAGCAACAGCGGCAGCTACCTTCTTCTTCTCGGCCGCCGGTTTCTTAGCAGCCGCGGTCTTCTTTTTGGGTGCAGTTTTAGCAACAGCCTTTTTCTCCTTGGGTTGTTTGACCGGAGCTTTCTTGACTGCGGCCGTCTTTCCTTCAACGGACAGCTTGAAAGATCCAGTAGCTCCCTTACCTTTCGGTTGAACGAGAGCACCAGAAGCGACAGCCGATTTCAAGTACTTCTTGATGAACGTAGACAACTTCTCGGAGTCAACTTTGTAGTTGGCGGCAATGTATTTCTTGATCGCCTGCAGAGACGAACCGCCGCGTTCCTTCAGGTTCTTGATGGCAGCATTCACCATATCAGCTGTCGGCGGATGAGCGGGCTTCCCCTTCGGTTTCTTGCTAGCAGCGGCCTTAGCCTTTTTAGGGCTTACAGCTGGAGCAGCAGGAGCGTTTGTTGCAGTATCAGCCATGATCGGTTTCAGTTTGGTCAAGATGAACTGAAATATTGACGAGGTTTCTTCCTCTATTTTTCACAGTGTCTGGAAATTCCACTTACTGTTCGAAGGATACTGTTCAAGGACGTTATTTTGGGCTAAGTTGGGGGTGGTAATTTATTAATATCTGGATAAGGAGTGGATGTTTAAAGGTCAGAGTGGTGATTTTTGTGGTTTATGGAGGGAGGTCGATTAGCGTTCTCGGCCTTGTAATTTTATATTCTGGAGGTCCTTCATCGGAACTGATATTGTTGATGTGGTCGAAACTAGAGGATGCAGCCCTGCTGAATAATTTTTGGGAGAGGGAAAGGATGAAGTCTGATATGCTTGGTGTGCCGAGTGAGGTCCTAATTACATCATTTCTGACGAACCATGGAGATTTTGAGATGTGCCGTAAGGTCTTCGACTGAAACGCTTCCATGCGCGACTTGCTGGTTTTTGATAGCAAGGGCCACCAAGCTGGGGCTGCATATGTTATGACCGATCGGATGAGCATCAGGTATAGGAGGAGCTTTGTCCCAAGGGTTAGGGGGCTGTGTTGGTTTAACATTGGGTAGAGTTTCGACCTGAGGCCCGTTGCCTGGCCGAGTCGAGTAGAGAGGTGTTTCTTCAGCGTGAGTTTACTGTCCAGAATTACTCCAAGATACTTTACTGACTTCGTCCAAGCAATGGGGCGGTGGTTCAGCATTAGTGGTGGCATGTTGGTCGTTTTGCCGAAACAGATGGCTTGAGACTTTTCTGTGTTTATAGATATACGCCACTTTCGAAGCCAGGGTGAGAGATGTTGAAGTTGTTGCTGGAGAATTAAAGTTGCCAGTTTGATGTTCATGGAGGTGCAGTGGAACATCGCGTCGTCCGCAAACAGGGATAGCGTGATGCGAGGAACGGTAGGAATATCGTTAGTGTAAATTAAATAGAGAAGAGGCCCTAACACCGAACCTTGGGGAATTTGGTCAAGATTTTGATCCCACCTCTTTTTGTACAACCTGTAGAACCTTATAGAGAACGGTCGTATTTCTGACTTGATATTATTTCATTTTATGTCGGTAGGGTTTATGGTCCGTTTATATCGCTAATTTCTCCAAAATCTCGACAGTTTCGACTATTTTCGTTAGACCAGATTGTTTTAAGAAAGTCTTGTTTCAATTAAATCTCCTACCATACGCTCGAAACAGTTATTCAGCCGAGATACAGCTCGGCGAAATCGCACACCGTTTTGACTCGTGAGTGACACCGTTTACGTTATGCCGTCAATTCGTTTCTATTACGACTGGAATGCTATATTCGAATTTGTCGAACGATACTAGACATTCCGAGCCGTCAGAGGAATCCTTTGCGAACAAAATATAAATACGATCAGTGCGAGAAAACGCGGTCCAAAGTTGGAGTTCGGCAAACTTGGTTTTTCGTATCCCAAGCATCGCGCCCCCAATCAAACCGAGTATCCTAAGAGGATATATTATGCGTCAATGAAGACATTAAAATAGAGAGAAAAGGATAAGGATTGATATTAGGTTTGATCGGTGAGTAATAATTATAGATTTTATCTTAACGAGGGTAGATCCGCCAATATTCGGTAATTTCATAAAGAATAGGAATAGACCAGGACCGTAGCCTTCTCCAGTGAACAACTTGTATCTACAGTATATAATATATCGATAACTATTTAAAAGGATACTGGTAAAACAAACAAAGAACAATACCCCACTAACCTCCTATACACACATCCACATGGACGAGACCGAAAAGTCGGCAAACGCAAAGTATTCTACGGAGTCTCCCGGGAAATATCGCCTGCCTGTTCGAGATATATTTGAAAAAGGAGTAAATAAAATAAGTAAGTTATTGAAAATAAATTGTTTTAGACGGGATGTGAAGAATAAAAAAATAAATAAATAAATAAATAAATAAAAAATTAGATATTATAAATAATATATATATAAGAAAAAGAAAAAGTTCGTTAGAAAAATAAAGCAAGGACAATGTGATGCCAAATAACAATCAACGAAAATAGCTGGGACAACTATTACTATTTTGGTCAGGTGTATCAAAATAAATCATAATCAAGTAACGAGTTAACAACAACAAAAAATAAAATAATCATAACCGCAGACTTCCGTGTGTTATGTAAAGATCTTACCTATGTTAATTAAATAAATTACAGACACACGTTCTGTGCGTGCGAGAATTGTTATATTATATCAAACACAATGTGATGGACAGCAATGAATGAACACATTTTTATGTTAAAGAGCTCTCGAGGATAGAGAAAGAATAACCGTGTGGAGATAATAATAACAACTTGCACTTCTCAACAGGAGTTAAAACAAGAGGTAGGAAAGTGGGTTTCATATGACTTACAGATCGTATAGAGTCAACGAGTTGAATGAGTTTATAGTTTTTGGCCCTGAAAAGGGCCTTTTGTTTTTTTTTTTTTTTTTTTTTTTTTTTTGGATAAGCAAATGAGACTGGATGATTAACCTCCGAACCCGTACAGAGTTCTGCCTTGTCGCTTGAGAGCGTAGACTACGTCCATGGCGGTGACAGTTTTCCTCTTGGCATGCTCGGTGTAAGTGACTGCGTCCCTGATGACGTTCTCGAGGAACACTTTGAGTACGCCGCGAGTTTCTTCGTAGATGAGACCGGAGATTCGTTTTACACCACCTCGGCGAGCGAGACGACGAATTGCTGGCTTGGTGATTCCCTGGATGTTATCACGCAACACTTTCCTGTGCCTCTTGGCTCCACCTTTACCCAGTCCTTTGCCTCCTTTTCCTCGTCCTGTCATCTCGGAAACAAGTTATTGCTGCAAGAAGATTTCGAAAGAGAATATTGGCTTTGGCCAGGATTTCGGCTTCTTATATACACTCAGCCGAGCTCAAAATCTCGATACGTATTGGATCAACGTCTAGAGCCAACGGCGTACGTACCTAGCCGACAAAAGTGTATATAATAAAACGGATTTGACTGACCGACTCAATGTCACGCAAATACTTGGCAGGGCGAGATACACTCGCTCCAAGCTTTTCCCCATTATCAGTGGCAGAAGCCCACAACCAATCACCACTAGACTGACCATGTATAAAATGTACATTCGGCCCATAACTGCTTACGCAGCACCAGCTTGGTATTCTTTAATAAGCCCCTCAGGAAAGAAACGGCTGGATTCTTTCCAAAATTCAGTGCTTAGAAGCATAACTAAGTCCCCATGGTATGTCAGAAATGCTACCATCCTCAATGGATTGAAAGTCCCCACATTCGAGGAGTTCGTCCTCAAGCTAACGAAAAAGCTTACATCGAGAGCAGAAGGCTCCAAACATGCGCATCTGTCATCACTCGTGACAGATCCCGCTCCCCCACAAGAAAGGAGAAAACGTCCCCTGTGTCTGGTGGTTGATCCCCCATAACACAATTAAAAATCAGATTCATACCAAGCAAAAACCAAGCCATTTCAACAAAAAGATACAAAGATTAAAATAAATTTTATTGACAGTATGAGAAACGAAGTCACATCTTCGTTTCCCCTTTTTCTAAATTTAAAAATGATAAACTATTCACTAACTTCAAACCTTAACAACAGTCATTTTAAATTCATATCATGTTTTATATTCATTTGCAGCAAATGTCTTTTACAGAAGCTGTCAATTATAGAGGACCTAGTCTTCGCCATTTTGAGTTGAGTTGAGTTGACCGACTCACAAATCTTGTTGAAATGGCTCGTACCAAACAGACAGCTCGAAAATCTACCGGTGGCAAAGCGCCCAGGAAGCAGCTGGCCACCAAGGCGGCTAGGAAAAGCGCACCCGCCACGGGAGGAGTCAAGAAACCCCATCGTTACAGGCCCGGCACAGTCGCTCTCCGAGAGATCCGTCGTTATCAGAAGAGTACAGAACTTTTGATCCGCAAGCTCCCCTTCCAGAGGCTCGTTCGTGAGATAGCTCAGGACTTCAAGACCGATCTCAGGTTCCAGAGTTCCGCCGTCATGGCTCTTCAGGAAGCTAGCGAAGCCTATTTGGTCGGTCTCTTCGAGGATACCAACTTGTGCGCCATCCACGCCAAGCGGGTGACCATCATGCCCAAAGACATTCAGCTGGCCAGACGCATCCGCGGCGAGCGAGCTTAACTCCGTATTTTGCTCTTACTACGTGCAATTCAAAACGGCCCTTCTAAGGGCCAATAAATCATCACACAAATTCGACTTGTATCCTTGGTCTGGTTGTTTTGTTTTTTACGGTAGACGTATAAAATCAAAGCTGAAAGTAAAGTCATCACTCATATTCGACTTGTATCCATGGTTTGGTTGTTTTTTTTTTTTACGGTAGAGTTACAAAAGAAAGATGACAGTAGTCACATCTTCTCGAAGCACGGAACATCGCAACGTCCAGTCGCTTAGACGTACCATCCACCGGCATGGTTAGGCACTTCCGCACTTCAGCAATGAGGCAATTAGGCGAAAGGCGAGTAAGCTGTGTGCATATATGGGTTAATTCAAAGATGTTGCGTTCTTTTATTAATATTGTGATCACGCCAACAACCCACTTATATAAAAAAAAAAAATTAAATTTGTGATTTGTTGTTTTTCAAATTTATTGGGATCAAAGAAAATTACCTAAACAAAGTGAAGAATTTATTTTGAAATAATTATTAATAGTATTGAATGTATATTAGATATTTACAGTCTTTTATTGAACAGAATTATTTTCTTTTAAATATATAAGTTGTTTTACTTTACTCGGCTTCAGTCCTATCATCAATTAAAATACTTGCCTTTGAAAATATCCTTTCACAAGGAACAGATTAGCGATGTTGATACTCGCAATACTCGGCTTCGAATGATTTCAATACCCGTATTATTAGTTCGACATCGAGTATCTGCGTAGAATGATAATGCGAATTATGTGTGTGTGTGTGTGTGTGTGTATGTTATATTTCTATCTGTTAGACTGATCCACCGAGTATTTATTATTTTTTTAAACAATATGTGATTGACACTTGTAGTACGTAATTAAATGTTATCCTGCCTCGACACAAATTCAGTAATTAAACGTAAGTACAATTTTATTACCAACATTAATAATTTAGTTATTATTTAAAATAAGTTGATTTAGGCTACTATATTTTTTTTATAAAGATGGTAAACCTATAAATATTTATTTAAATATAAGTAATAACAATTAAATAATATTTTAATTTACTTTTTGTTAATGTGGAAATAAATGAATATTATTGTTATTTTATATTGAACTTGTTACCGAATCTAAATCATTATAACTCAAAATCGTAATGTTTAATTAATGTGTAGTGAAAAATGAGCTTAGAAACTAATGTAACCAAAGTAGAAACACCGAGTATTTTGTTTGGAATTGACACAACACTAACGAATATCGTTGTCCGAGGATACTCGCAGTACTCGCACATTACCTCCTCCTTGTTCCTAGTTACGAGGATTTTGTCCGACCGAACGAGTATTTTAATACGAAACCGAGGATTTTAATATTCGGACTCTTCCGAGGATTTTGATACTCGGAATCACCGAGTATTTTAATTCGAACTCACACATCACTAGAACAGATGTTGCTACCATTGTGAAATAGCATTTTACAAACTTTGGCAAGGTAAGGGTAGAGATGACTATTTTGTTGCCACCATTTTAATGGATTATCTTGCCTCCTTATAACACTTTCTTGTGTGTATCTGCAATATTTTGTAGTACAATTAGTATAACCTAACCTTAACATTTTTGAATTTGATTACTTAGCTAAATAAATTTAAACAATATTGGCGTTTACATACCTCTGAACTTCCATAACAGCAGAACATGTTGGATTTGCTTGAGGTAGTATTTCCATCTTACTATCAAAATATTCCCATACTGATAGTTCAGTTTAATTTTTTATTTTTTTTTCATTCATTGATAAAATGCGCAGTTAAAGCTAACTACTGGTCATTATTTGGCGAACTACAGCAGTCAGTTGTTAAACAAACACGCACTACTTTTTCCATTTTAGCTAAAACTTTGATTTTACATGCCTCATGTGCTGCACTTATAAAATTATTTGCGATTAATTTTCAATTTTAACAATCATTAACACAAGAATTACTAACTTAATAAATCAATGAGTATTTAAGAAGAAAAAAAAAACAGTAGTGTACACTGTACCGAGCAAATTACACAGCACATCAACACATCTGAAAAGAACTAGCCAACTGACGAAGACGAATAAAATAATCTAATGAGTAACCGTATTAGGCGAAATAATGACATCAACATATTTTTGGAATTGAATGTCGATGTTGTGTTCACACACATCATATTAGAAAGATCAGACATTAGTTAGATCGTAGACAGTTGTGGGAGGGAGACTACAACACTCCAACTGTCTCTAGTTGAAACTACAATGCGACGCATTAGTGGTTTCTCCACATCAGATGCGCATCACATCAGTTGTGTGGCCAATGTTAAATTAACAACATGCAAAATTAAATTAAAATAAAATACTAAAACATTAAGCCAAGTGACTGGTAAATCAATTTTTTTATTTTATTTTTTTTTATTTATTAGGCCACCAAACGGAATTTTGCTGTCGACAGCCGAAACAGTAAAATTTTGGAGTAGTCAAATCAACAAGCAAACAGGAAATACATATTTATACTGACATATGAGGATCGCGATCGTGCGGGCAGGCTTAAAAGTGAAGAGAGAGAGAGAGAGAGAGAGAGAGAGAGAGAGAGAGAGAGAGAGAGAGAGAGAGAGAGAGAGAGAGACAAAAATATAATAATAATAATAATAATACATATTTCTAACCTAACCTAGCCTAACACAAACCCCCTTTGTTACAAGATAAAAAGTACAAATCAAAAAAAGAAATTAAAAAATAACCCATAAGAATTTTATATATCTAACTGTATAACATTCCCCCTTCCCATATTATTATTTTTTTAAAATAAATTATTTTAAAATATCAGTAATTAAACAAAAGGGGCAATATAAAACACTGAAACCCCTACCACAATTTTGGTACAACAAAACACACACAAATCAAATAAAATATAATATTCATTTGCCTTATGTCATTATAGTTCCCTGATGTACATTTCGGTAACCAAGTTACCATCATCAGAGGGATCTGAAATAATACTAACGATGTATGAAATCTTAAAAACTAAAATACCATATTCTCCCCTCCACCCTACTTCCGGTGGTTCGGTCTATCAACGTAGGACCAAGTCAATGACCTAGGTTAAAGCGACTAACGGTACACATTCCTTTCATTGGGAAAACCCGTAGGTTGAATATATGGCAATGGCGGCAACAGTTTTTACAGATAACAGTAATATCTTAAAACTCCTTCAAATATAAACATAACATGTGCATAATAACAACAAAAATGTAGTGAATCAAAAAGCATGATATGACTTTTAGTGATTTTAATAATGCATAAACCAAAATAAAATAAAGGAGTATTTCTAAGCGTAAAGTTGGTAGTGCGTTCGTGAAAAACATTTTTACTATACAGTATATATTTTTATTATTATTATTTTTTAATTTCATCTAATATCTGGTCATAAACACAAGAATAGATATATATATATATATATATATATATATATATATATATATATTCATATATATATATATATATATATATATATATATATATATATATATATTCATATATATATATATATATATTTTAGGATTACTGTTATATTGTTTTATAAATTATATTGTATTGAGCGACATGTATAAAGCTTAAATTTGAGCGACATGTAAAGATTGATGAAAACTTAAAATTAGGGCAGAGGTAAACCTAGTTTCTAAAACAGATTGAATTAAAGTTTATTGGCGGCCCTGAAAAGGGCCATTGACGTATTGAAGAGTCTACTTCTTCTTTGGTGCAACCTTCTTGGGTGATTTCGGCTTCTTCACCGCAGCCTTCTTTGGTTTAGGTGTTTTCGGCTTCTTGGTGGGTGGCTTAGCAGTCTTCTTCGCCTTGGACGGGGTCTTCGGCTTAGCAACAGCGGCAGCTACCTTCTTCTTCTCGGCCGCCGGTTTCTTAGCAGCCGCGGTCTTCTTTTTGGGTGCAGTTTTAGCAACAGCCTTTTTCTCCTTGGGTTGTTTGACCGGAGCTTTCTTGACTGCGGCCGTCTTTCCTTCAACGGACAGCTTGAAAGATCCAGTAGCTCCCTTACCTTTCGGTTGAACGAGAGCACCAGAAGCGACAGCCGATTTCAAGTACTTCTTGATGAACGTAGACAACTTCTCGGAGTCAACTTTGTAGTTGGCGGCAATGTATTTCTTGATCGCCTGCAGAGACGAACCGCCGCGTTCCTTCAGGTTCTTGATGGCAGCATTCACCATATCAGCTGTCGGCGGATGAGCGGGCTTCCCCTTCGGTTTCTTGCTAGCAGCGGCCTTAGCCTTTTTAGGGCTTACAGCTGGAGCAGCAGGAGCGTTTGTTGCAGTATCAGCCATGATCGGTTTCAGTTTGGTCAAGATTGAACTGAACTGAAATATTGACGAGGTTTCTGCCTCTATTTTTCACAGTGTCTGGAAATTCCACTTACTGTTCGAAGGATACTGTTCAAGGACGTTATTTTGGGCTAAGTTGGGGGTGGTGATTTATTAATAGCTGGATAAGGAGTGGATGTTTAAAGGGATTTGGTGATTTTTGTGGTTTATGGAGGGAGGTCGATTAGCGTTCTCGGCCTTGTAATTTTATATTCTGGAGGTCCTTCATCGGAACTGATATAGTTGATGTGGTCGAAACTAGAGGATGCAGCCCTACTGAATAACTTTTGGGAGAGGGAAAGGATGAAGTCTGATATGCTTGGTGTGCCGAGTGAGGTCCTAATTACGTCATTTCTGACAAACCATGGAGATTTTGAGATGTGCCGTAAGGTCTTCGACTGAAACGCTTCCATGCGCGACTTGCTGGTTTTTGATAGTAAGGGCCACCAAGCTGGGGCTGCATATGTTATGACCGATCGGATGAGCATCAGGTATAGGAGGAGCTTTGTCCCAAGGGTTAGGGGGCTGTGTTGGTTTAACATTGGGTAGAGTTTCGACCTGAGGCCCGTTGCCTGGCCGAGTCGAGTAGAGAGGTGTTTCTTCAGCGTGAGTTTACTGTCCAGAATTACTCCAAGATACTTTACTGACTTCGTCCAAGCAATGGGGCGGTGGTTCAGCATTAGTGGTGGCATGTTGGTCGTTTTGCCGAAACAGATGGCTTGAGACTTTTCTGTGTTTATAGATATACGCCACTTTCGAAGCCAGGGTGAGAGATGTTGAAGTTGTTGCTGGAGAATTAAAGTTGCCAGTTTGATGTTCATGGAGGTGCAGTGGAACATCGCGTCGTCCGCAAACAGGGATAGCGTGATGAGAGGAACGGTAGGAATATCGTTAGTGTAAATTAAATAGAGAAGAGGCCCTAACACCGAACCTTGGGGAACGCCGGCCCGGATAGGTCTCGGTCGGGAGAGGGAATCATAGACACTTGTTTGGAAGATACGATCTTGGAGAAATGATCTAAGGAGCGCAACAGTAGATAGTGGTAAGGGGGTAAACGAGAGTTTGAAGACCAAGCCAGGGTGCCACACCTTATCGAAGGCTTTACTGACGTCTAGGAGAGCCGCTGTTGTGTATAGATGTTTGTTGGTTGCATCGACTAGTTTGGTGACGACTCGGACGAGTTGGAGCGTTGTGGAGTGGTCTCTTCTAAAGCCGAATTGTTCGTGGCGGATGTAATTTGACATTAGGGGAGAAATGAACATGAGGAGAAGGCGTTCAAAAACTTTGGAGAGTGTGGGTAGAAGTGATATTGGTCTGTGATTTTCGGGGTTTGTGAGTGATTTCTTTGGCTTAGGTATTAAAATAACTTTCGCTTTCTTCCAGCAGGTTGGAAAATGAGAGAGGTTTAGAGCACTGTTAAAAATGGAAGTTAGGTATGGTAGGGCGGAAGGTATCCAATCATGTCGATGCCAGGTGCTTTCTTCTTCTTAAGGCGGCCAATCACATTTGCAACTTGGGACTTCTCGATTTTGAATGTGTTTTCAGGTGGCGGAAAGGAGAACAGTTCTTTCAGATGTCCTTTGACCAAGTTTGTATGCGCGGCGTCGCTGTTTTTATGGGGTGAGAATTGTTGTTCCATGACGTCAGCAAATACTTCTGCTTTTTCCGCCGGGGCGTAGACGAGTCCGTTTGCTGTGCTAAGCGGATGGTCTTTACGTTTCTCGCCGGTTAAAGATTTCGCTACCTTCCAGACTGATCCGTCTTGTACGTCTAGGGAGATGAGATATGTTTCCCAGGTGTCTTGGCTGTGGTCTTGTAGCAGATTTTTAACTAGTACAGATTGTTTGTTGAGGAGTCGTTTAAAGTTCGGAGATCGAGTCGTTTGCCAAAGCCGGCGATAGCGTCTCTTCTGTCGGAGCTCATGTTTTATGTATGTTGGGAGGTCTGCGCGTTTTTTGTTAGGAGGAACTGTTTTGGAGTTGTTGAGGATAGCTGTTGTTATGTTTCGCTGGAGGATCTCTATGTGGTTTTCTAGTTTAGGTATGGAGTGGATGGAAGGTGGGGTGTCAGGAATTACTGCAGTCATGTCCTGGGAGAATGATTTCCAGTCAATCCTTTTGGTACTAGTGTAAGGGATGAAGGTAACTGAAGGGGAGTTGATGGTTATAATAACAGGATTGTGGTCGGAGGAAAGATCAGCGACTGAGGTGATCGAAATAGTGTCTACCAAGTCCTTGTATAGGGCTATGTCTAGAACGTCAGGTGGGTGTCTGCTGTTGGTTGGGATTCGTGTAGGCTCTTCTGGTCCTATGGCTGTTATATTTGGGTGGCGTTGAAGATATGAATACAGTCGGTTTCCATTGCTGTTCAAATGTTGCTGTTCCAAGACGGATGTTTAGAATTTAGGTCTCCCGCTACCAGAGTAGGTGAGGAGGATTCGAAGAGGCCGTCAAAGTCGCCAGTGGACATTTTGCGGTTAGGCGGATTGTATGCGGAAGTCAGGATGAGTTCGGAAGTTCCATGCTGTATTTTAACGGCAGTGGTTTCTATTGAAGATCGTGGGAAAGTGTGAGGAGTGTGAGTAAGCCTACGGTGGACAAATATACAAGTGCCACCGGCAGGAGTTCTGCGTGTTGACGTGTTGCGGTTTGTTCTGTAAGTTGTGTACGATGGGATGTTGTATGGTGAGTTGTCGTGAAAACGAGTTTCTTGTACCAGAATGACGTCGACATTGTATTGTGACGCAAATACAGCAAGTTCCTGCTTGCGACCCTTGAGGCTGTTGGCATTCCACGTTACTATGGTCAGAGGTCTATTCATCGTTGATCATAAGGACTGTTAGTGACGATATGATGGCTGTGATGATAGACTTGACGTCTTTTGCTGCAAGGAGCTGGGGAATCAGTGCCTCCACCCAGGCGACAATTTTTTTTGGACTGATTTCTGAGTCGTTGTTGGATGCACGGCCAGTTACTTTCATTGTTGATGATTTGGAAGATGGAGGTTGAGCTTGAACATTACTTTTAGAAATGTTAATTTTGCTGATCCCGGCGGCTGCAGAATTCAGTTCTGCGATACTAGTATTTTTCCGTGGAGCTGCCTTCGGTTTTATGGAAGGTCGTGTTCGCGGAATAAGTTTCTTCTTGCGAAGGACCGAGGAATATGACGGTTTTGAGGTTTCTGGGTGGCTTTCAGTCACTGTAACTTCGCTGTCAGTTTCCGAAGACGAAGTATCGGTTATGGGTGGCTTGGTCAAGGGCGCTTTTGGGATTGCCCGCTGTTGTGGCCTAGATTGTGGAGCCGACCAGGATTGCTGTTGCTGCCCTCTCTTTTTTGCCATTATATCCTTATAGTAGGGGCATCCACGGTAGTTCGCAGTATGTGCGCCTCCACAATTGCAGCATTTCGGCGACTCTTCATTTTTCTTGACACACTGCCCTTTCTCGTGGTGGCTACCGCATCTCACGCACCGAGGGTCGAGATTACAATGTAGGGAACTGTGCCCGTATCTTTGACAGTTATAACACTGTGGGAGTCCGGGTTGTGGTGTAAATAGACTAACAGTGATTCGAAGACCAAGGAAGTATTTTACATCATATATTTCAACATACTGCCCAATTTTTTTTTTAATTTTGACTAAAAACACGTTGACTGGTCGTTTGTCTCTGGTCGTTAGAGGGGTGACGGCGGTGGTAGAGTATCCCATCTCTTCTAACTCCTCTTTAATGTCTTCTCTATCGGTATCGTGTGGGATGCCTCGAAATACAACTTTTAGCTCCCTTTCTTCGGGAAGGCCGAACGTGTGGAATGGCTGATTTTTTTCCTTTAACAAGCGCTGGGCGGCTCTAAAGTCGTCGATGGATCTCGTGTAGATACGGAACAGCTTCCCCTGGCATTTTACATTTAACTCGCCTTTTTGCGTTGATTTGATTTCCTTAAGGAGGCGTATCCAATTTGGAGGCGACTCAAGGACTATTGGCGGAATTTTTGGCGATTTATTTGGAGCATTATTCGCATCCGTTTCACTTTCTGTATGTGAGGCGTCTTCCAAAGTTCCCTTGGTCTTGACATCCATCTGGTCGGTTTTCCGTCGTTTTAGTGATTTTCTTTGGACTGGTGTAAAACCGTCGTTGTCCATCTGAGTTTCACTGTCGGGTGTTGGGCTGAGAGGGCTGTCCATGGTGCTAGTTAGGTTTGAGAAAGTCGGCATTAGTAGATCTGCTTTGCTTATTTGTACATTTGCAATTCTGGATGAAACGGCCCTTCTAAGGGCCAACTGTTGAGTTTTTGCTTCTATTTTGACGTGAGTTGCACTAATGTTTTAACATTGTCAAATTACAAAAATACACCTTCAACACAATATTATGCACTAATAAAATACGCAAGTCTGTAAAAGTTAATTAAAAAGAAATAAATAACTGTGAAGTAATTTTAACAGTTGTTATAAAACTTAGATAATATAAAACTATAATTATCTATTTAAGACACAAAAGTTTATAATTTGGTATAATTTAAACGGGTTAATTGTTTGTTTAAAACACACAAGTCTATATAGAGTTTATATTTAAAAATAATAACAGATTAAAATTTGTATCAATGCCTATGTTGTTTAATACACGACAAAAACAATAAAATAGTCTTTTCAATCAAATGTCATTTGTTTTTAGAGTACACAATATACAATTATAAATATATATACTTAAATAATATTTGTACTCACAATGCAACGTAGTAAGCAACGTTATTTAGGGAAGGGGAGAGTGTCCTGTCACTGTTCAAACAAAGGGAGGGCAATAAAGGGGGAGCGGAACAATAGAATACCGCTAGCCAGATGCTCGGCAAGCGGAAAACACAATAGCACTTGCACTTAGTTGAGTTATAAACACAATAGAATTCCAGCACTAAACACAAGAATAAAAACACACTGTTTGAACTACAAAGAACTGTAAAAACACGTCTACACTGTACGAGTTCACAACACTGATTTGTTTGGTCAAGATTTTGATCCCACCTCTTTTTGTACAACCTGTAGAACCTTATAGAGAACGGTCGTATTTCTGACTTGATATTATTTCATTTTATGTCGGTAGGGTTTATGGTCCGTTTATATCGCTAATTTCTCCAAAATCTCGACAGTTTCGACTATTTTCGTTAGACCAGATTGTTTTAAGAAAGTCTTGTTTCAATTAAATCTCCTACCATACGCTCGAAACAGTTATTCAGCCGAGATACAGCTCGGCGAAATCGCACACCGTTTTGACTCGTGAGTGACACCGTTTACGTTATGCCGTCAATTCGTTTCTATTACGACTGGAATGCTATATTCGAATTTGTCGAACGATACTAGACATTCCGAGCCGTCAGAGGAATCCATTGCGAACAAAATATAAATACGATCAGTGCGAGAAAACGCGGTCCAAAGTTGGAGTTCGGCAAACTTGGTTTTTCGTATCCCAAGCATCGCGCCCCCAATCATACCGAGTATCCTAAGAGGATATATTATGCGTCAATGAAGACATTAAAATAGAGAGAAAAGGATAAGGATTGATGTTAGGTTTGATCGGTGAGTAATAATTATAGATTTTATCTTAACGAGGGTAGATCCGCCAATATTCGGTAATTTCATAAAGAATAGGAATAGACCAGGACCGTAGCCTTCTCCAGTGAACAACTTGTATCTACAGTATATAATATATCGATAACTATTTAAAAGGATACTGGTAAAACAAACAAAGAACAATACCCCACTAACCTCCTATACACACATCCACATGGACGAGACCGAAAAGTCGGCAAACGCAAAGTATTCTACGGAGTCTCCCGGGAAATATCGCCTGCCTGTTCGAGATATATTTGAAAAAGGAGTAAATAAAATAAGTAAGTTATTGAAAATAAATTGTTTTAGACGGGATGTGAAGAATAAAAAAATAAATAAATAAATAAATAAATAAAAAATTAGATATTATAAATAATATATATATAAGAAAAAGAAAAAGTTCATTAGAAAAATAAAGCAAGGACAATGTGATGCCAAATAACAATCAACGAAAATAGCTGGGACAACTATTACTATTTTGGTCAGGTGTATCAAAATAAATCATAATCAAGTAACGAGTTAACAACAACAAAAAATAAAATAATCATAACCGCAGACTTCCGTGTGTTATGTAAAGATCTTACCTATGTTAATTAAATAAATTACAGACACACGTTCTGTGCGTGCGAGAATTGTATATTATATCAAACACAATGTGATGGACAGCAATGAATGAACACATTTTTATGTTAAAGAGCTCTCGAGGATAGAGAAAGAATAACCGTGTGGAGATAATAATAACAACTTGCACTTCTCAACAGGAGTTAAAACAAGAGGTAGGAAAGTGGGTTTCATATGACTTACAGATCGTATAGAGTCAACGAGTTGAATGAGTTTATAGTTTTTGGCCCTGAAAAGGGCCTTTTGTTTTTTTGGATAAGCAAATGAGACTGGATGATTAACCTCCGAACCCGTACAGAGTTCTGCCTTGTCGCTTGAGAGCGTAGACTACGTCCATGGCGGTGACAGTTTTCCTCTTGGCATGCTCGGTGTAAGTGACTGCGTCCCTGATGACGTTCTCGAGGAACACTTTGAGTACGCCGCGAATTTCTTCGTAGATGAGACCGGAGATTCGTTTTACACCACCTCGGCGAGCGAGACGACGAATTGCTGGCTTGGTGATTCCCTGGATGTTATCACGCAACACTTTCCTGTGCCTCTTGGCTCCACCTTTACCCAGTCCTTTGCCTCCTTTTCCTCGTCCTGTCATCTCGGAAACAAGTTATTGCTGCAAGAAGAGTTCGAAAGAGAAAATTGGCTTTGGCCAGGATTTCGGCTTCTTATATACACTCAGCCGAGCTCAAAATCTCGATACGTATTGGATCAACGTCTAGAGCCAACGGCGTACGTACCTAGCCGACAAAAGTGTATATAATAAAACGGATTTGACTGACCGACTCACAAATCTTGTTGAAATGGCTCGTACCAAACAGACAGCTCGAAAATCTACCGGTGGCAAAGCGCCCAGGAAGCAGCTGGCCACCAAGGCGGCTAGGAAAAGCGCACCCGCCACGGGAGGAGTCAAGAAACCCCATCGTTACAGGCCCGGCACAGTCGCTCTCCGAGAGATCCGTCGTTATCAGAAGAGTACAGAACTTTTGATCCGCAAGCTCCCCTTCCAGAGGCTCGTTCGTGAGATAGCTCAGGACTTCAAGACCGATCTCAGGTTCCAGAGTTCCGCCGTCATGGCTCTTCAGGAAGCTAGCGAAGCCTATTTGGTCGGTCTCTTCGAGGATACCAACTTGTGCGCCATCCACGCCAAGCGGGTGACCATCATGCCCAAAGACATTCAGCTGGCCAGACGCATCCGCGGCGAGCGAGCTTAACTCCGTATTTTGCTCTTACTACGTGCAATTCAAAACGGCCCTTCTAAGGGCCAATAAATCATCACACAAATTCGACTTGTATCCTTGGTCTGGTTGTTTTGTTTTTTACGGTAGACGTATAAAATCAAAGCTGAAAGTAAAGTCATCACTCATATTCGACATGTATCCATGGTTTGGTTGTTTTTTTTTTACGGTAGAGTTACAAAAGAAAGATGACAGTAGTCACATCTTCTCGAAGCACGGAACATCGCAACGTCCAGTCGCTTAGACGTACCATCCACCGGCATGGTTAGGCACTTCCGCACTTCAGCAATGAGGCAATTAGGCGAAAGGCGAGTAAGCTGTGTGCATATATGGGTTAATTCAAAGATGTTGCGTTCTTTTATTAATATTGTGATCACGCCAACAACCCACTTATATAAAAAAAATTAAATTTGTGATTTGTTGTTTTTCAAATTTATTGGGATCAAAGAAAATTACCTAAGCAAAGTGAAGAATTTATTTTGAAATAATTATTAATAGTATTGAATGTATATTAGATATTTACAGTCTTTTATTGAACAGAATTATTTTCTTTTAAATATATAAGTTGTTTTACTTTACTCGGCTTCAGTCCTATCATCAATTAAAATACTTGCCTTTGAAAATATTCTTTCACAAGGAACAGATTAGCGATGTTGATACTCGCAATACTCGGCTTCGAATGATTTCAATACCCGTATTATTAGTTCGACATCGAGTATCTGCGTAGAATGATAATGCGAATTATGTGTGTGTGTGTGTGTGTGTATGTTATATTTCTATCTGTTAGACTGATCCACCGAGTATTTATTATTTTTTTAAACAATATGTGATTGACACTTGTAATACGTAATTAAATGTTATCCTGCCTCGACACAAATTCAGTAATTAAACGTAAGTACAATTTTATTACCAACATTAATAATTTAGTTATTATTTAAAATAAGTTAATTTAGGCTACTATATTTTTTTTATAAAGATGGTAAACCTATAAATATTTATTTAAATATAAGTAATAACAATTAAATAATATTTTAATTTACTTTTTGTTAATGTGGAAATAAATGAATATTATTGTTATTTTATATTGAACTTGTTACCGAATCTAAATCATTATAACTCAAAATCGTAATGTTTAATTAATGTGTAGTGAAAAATGAGCTTAGAAACTAATGTAACCAAAGTAGAAACACCGAGTATTTTGTTTGGAATTGACACAACACTAACGAATATCGTTGTCCGAGGATACTCGCAGTACTCGCACATTACCTCCTCCTTGTTCCTAGTTACGAGGATTTTGTCCGACCGAACGAGTATTTTAATACGAAACCGAGGATTTTAATATTCGGACTCTTCCGAGGATTTTGATACTCGGAATCACCGAGTATTTTAATTCGAACTCACACATCACTAGAACAGATGTTGCTACCATTGTGAAATAGCATTTTACAAACTTTGGCAAGGTAAGGGTAGAGATGACTATTTTGTTGCCACCATTTTAATGGATTATCTTGCCTCCTTATAACACTTTCTTGTGTGTATCTGCAATATTTTGTAGTACAATTAGTATAACCTAACCTTAACATTTTTGAATTTGATTACTTAGCTAAATAAATTTAAACAATATTGGCGTTTACATACCTCTGAACTTCCATAACAGCAGAACATGTTGGATTTGCTTGAGGTAGTATTTCCATCTTACTATCAAAATATTCCCATACTGATAGTTCAGTTTAATTTTTTTTTTTTTTTTCATTCATTGATAAAATGCGCAGTTAAAGCTAACTACTGGTCATTATTTGGCGAACTACAGCAGTCAGTTGTTAAACAAACACGCACTACTTTTTCCATTTTAGCTAAAACTTTGATTTTACATGCCTCATGTGCTGCACTTATAAAATTATTTGCGATTAATTTTCAATTTTAACAATCATTAACACAAGAATTACTAACTTAATAAATCAATGAGTATTTAAGAAGAAAAAAAAAACAGTAGTGTACACTGTACCGAGCAAATTACACAGCACATCAACACATCTGAAAAGAACTAGCCAACTGACGAAGACGAATAAAATAATCTAATGAGTAACCGTATTAGGCGAAATAATGACATCAACATATTTTTGGAATTGAATGTCGATGTTGTGTTCACACACATCATATTAGAAAGATCAGACATTAGTTAGATCGTAGACAGTTGTGGGAGGGAGACTACAACACTCCAACTGTCTCTAGTTGAAACTACAATGCGACGCATTAGTGGTTTCTCCACATCAGATGCGCATCACATCAGTTGTGTGGCCAATGTTAAATTAACAACATGCAAAATTAAATTAAAATAAAATACTAAAACATTAAGCCAAGTGACTGGTAAATCAATTTTTTTATTTTATTTTTTTTTATTTATTAGGCCACCAAACGGAATTTTGATGTCGACAGCCGAAACAGTAAAATTTTGGAGTAGTCAAATCAACAAGCAAACAGGAAATACATATTTATACTGACATATGAGGATCGCGATCGTGCGGGCAGGCTTAAAAGTGAAGAGAGAGAGAGAGAGAGAGAGAGAGAGAGAGAGAGAGAGAGAGAAAAATATAATAATAATAATAATAATACATATTTCTAACCTAACCTAGCCTAACACAAACCCCCTTTGTTACAAGATAAAAAGTACAAATCAAAAAAAGAAATTAAAAAATAACCCATAAGAATTTTATATATCTAACTGTATAACATTCCCCCTTCCCATATTATTATTTTTTTAAAATAAATTATTTTAAAATATCAGTAATTAAACAAAAGGGGCAATATAAAACACTGAAACCCCTACCACAATTTTGGTACAACAAAACACACACAAATCAAATAAAATATAATATTCATTTGCCTTATGTCATTATAGTTCCCTGATGTACATTTCGGTAACCAAGTTACCATCATCAGAGGGATCTGAAATAATACTAACGATGTATGATATCTTAAAAACTAAAATACCATATTCTCCCCTCCACCCTACTTCCGGTGGTTCGGTCTATCAACGTAGGACCAAGTCAATGACCTAGGTTAAAGCGACTAACGGTACACATTCCTTTCATTGGGAAAACCCGTAGGTTGAATATATGGCAATGGCGGCAACAGTTTTTACAGATAACAGTAATATCTTAAAACTCCTTCAAATATAAACATAACATGTGCATAATAACAACAAAAATGTAGTGAATCAAAAAGCATGATATGACTTTTAGTGATTTTAATAATGCATAAACCAAAATAAAATAAAGGAGTATTTCTAAGCGTAAAGTTGGTAGTGCGTTCGTGAAATACATTTTTACTATACAGTATATATTTTTATTATTATTATTTTTTAATTTCATCTAATATCTGGTCATAAACACAAGAATAGAGATATATATATATATATATATATATATATATATATATATATATATATATATATATATATATATATATATATATATATTCATATATATATATATATATATATATATATATATTTTAGGATTACTGTTATATTGTTTTATAAATTATATTGTATTGAGCGACATTTATAAAGCTTAAATTTGAGCGACATGTAAAGATTGATGAAAACTTAAAATTAGGGCAGAGGTAAACCTAGTTTCTAAAACAGATTGAATTAAAGTTTATTGGCGGCCCTGAAAAGGGCCATTGACGTATTGAAGAGTCTACTTCTTCTTTGGTGCAACCTTCTTGGGTGATTTCGGCTTCTTCACCGCAGCCTTCTTTGGTTTAGGTGTTTTCGGCTTCTTGGTGGGTGGCTTAGCAGTCTTCTTCGCCTTGGACGGGGTCTTCGGCTTAGCAACAGCGGCAGCTACCTTCTTCTTCTCGGCCGCCGGTTTCTTAGCAGCCGCGGTCTTCTTTTTGGGTGCAGTTTTAGCAACAGCCTTTTTCTCCTTGGGTTGTTTGACCGGAGCTTTCTTGACTGCGGCCGTCTTTCCTTCAACGGACAGCTTGAAAGATCCAGTAGCTCCCTTACCTTTCGGTTGAACGAGAGCACCAGAAGCGACAGCCGATTTCAAGTACTTCTTGATGAACGTAGACAACTTCTCGGAGTCAACTTTGTAGTTGGCGGCAATGTATTTCTTGATCGCCTGCAGAGACGAACCGCCGCGTTCCTTCAGATTCTTGATGGCAGCATTCACCATATCAGCTGTCGGCGGATGAGCGGGCTTCCCCTTCGGTTTCTTGCTAGCAGCGGCCTTAGCCTTTTTAGGGCTTACAGCTGGAGCAGCAGGAGCGTTTGTTGCAGTATCAGCCATGATCGGTTTCAGTTTGGTCAAGATGAACTGAACTGAAATATTGACGAGGTTTCTTCCTCTATTTTTCACAGTGTCTGGAAATTCCACTTACTGTTCGAAGGATACTGTTCAAGGACGTTATTTTGGGCTAAGTTGGGGGTGGTGATTTATTAATATCTGGATAAGGAGTGGATGTTTAAAGGGATTTTGTTTTGGTCAGAGTGGTGATTTTTGTGGTTTATGGAGGGAGGTCGATTAGCGTTCTCGGCCTTGTAATTTTATATTCTGGAGGTCCTTCATCGGAACTGATATTGTTGATGTGGTCGAAACTAGAGGATGCAGCCCTGCTGAATAATTTTTGGGAGAGGGAAAGGATGAAGTCTGATATGCTTGGTGTGCCGAGTGAGGTCCTAATTACATCATTTCTGACGAACCATGGAGATTTTGAGATGTGCCGTAAGGTCTTCGACTGAAACGCTTCCATGCGCGACTTGCTGGTTTTTGATAGCAAGGGCCACCAAGCTGGGGCTGCATATGTTATGACCGATCGGATGAGCATCAGGTATAGGAGGAGCTTTGTCCCAAGGGTTAGGGGGCTGTGTTGGTTTAACATTGGGTAGAGTTTCGACCTGAGGCCCGTTGCCTGGCCGAGTCGAGTAGAGAGGTGTTTCTTCAGCGTGAGTTTACTGTCCAGAATTACTCCAAGATACTTTACTGACTTCGTCCAAGCAATGGGGCGGTGGTTCAGCATTAGTGGTGGCATGTTGGTCGTTTTGCCGAAACAGATGGCTTGAGACTTTTCTGTGTTTATAGATATACGCCACTTTCGAAGCCAGGGTGAGAGATGTTGAAGTTGTTGCTGGAGAATTAAAGTTGCCAGTTTGATGTTCATGGAGGTGCAGTGGAACATCGCGTCGTCCGCAAACAGGGATAGCGTGATGCGAGGAACGGTAGGAATATCGTTAGTGTAAATTAAATAGAGAAGAGGCCCTAACACCGAACCTTGGGGAACGCCGGCCCGGATAGGTCTCGGTCGGGAGAGGGAGTCATAGACACTTGTTTGGAAGATACGATCTTGGAGAAATGATCTAAGGAGCGCAACAGTAGATAGTGGTAAGGGGGTAAACGAGAGTTTGAAGACCAAGCCAGGGTGCCACACCTTATCGAAGGCTTTACTGACGTCTAGGAGAGCCGCTGTTGTGTATAGATGCTTGTTGGTTGCATCGACTAGATTGGTGACGACTCGGACGAGTTGAAGCGTTGTGGAGTGGTCTCTTCTAAAGCCGAATTGTTCGTGGCGGATGTAATTTGACATTAGGGGAGAAATGAACATGAGGAGAAGGCGTTCAAAAACTTTGGAGAGTGTGGGTAGAAGTGATATTGGTCTGTGATTTTCGGGGTTTGTGAGTGATTTCTTTGGCTTAGGTATTAAAATAACTTTCGCTTTCTTCCAGCAGGTTGGAAAATGGGAGAGGTTTAGAGCACTGTTAAAAATGGAAATTAGGTATGGTAGGGCGGAAGGCGGGAGATGCTGTAGCGCTGCAGCTCCAATCATGTCGATGCCAGGTGCTTTCTTCTTCTTAAGGCGGCCAATCACATTTGCAACTTGGGACTTCTCGATTTTGAATGTGTTTTCAGGTGGCGGAAAGGAGAACAGTTCTTTCAGATGTCCTTTGACCAAGTTTGTATGCGCGGCGTCGCTGTTTTTATGGGGTGAGAATTGTTTTTCCATGACGTCAGCAAATACTTCTGCTTTTTCCGCCGGGGCGTAGACGAGTCCGTTTGCTGTGCTAAGCGGATGGTCTTTACGTTTCTCGCCGGTTAATGATTTCGCTACCTTCCAGACTGATCCGTCTTGGACGTCTAGGGAGATGAGATATGTTTCCCAGGTGCCTTGGCTGTGGTCTTGTAGCAGATTTTTAACTAGTACAGATTGTTTGTTGAGGAGTCGTTTAAAGTTCGGAGATCGAGTCGTTTGCCAAAGCCGGCGAAAGCGTCTCTTCTGTTGGAGCTCATGTTTTATGTATGTTGGGAGGTCTGCGCGTTTTTTGTTAGGAGGAACTGTTTTGGAGTTGTTGAGGATAGCTGTTGTTATGTTTCGCTGGAGGATCTCTATGTGGTTTTCTAGTTTAGGTATGGAGTGGATGGAAGGTGGGGTGTCAGGAATTACTGCAGTCATGTCCTGGGAGAATGATTTCCAGTCAATCCTTTTGGTACTAGTGTAAGGGATGAAGGTAACTGAAGGGGAGTTGATGGTTATAATAACAGGATTGTGGTCGGAGGAAAGATCAGCGACTGAGGTGATCGAAATAGTGTCTACCAAGTCCTTGTATAGGGCTATGTCTAGAACGTCAGGTGGGTGTCTGCTGTTGGTTGGGATTCGTGTAGGCTCTTCTGGTCCTATGGCTGTTATATTTGGGTGGCGTTGAAGATATGAATACAGTCGGTTTCCATTGCTGTTCGTAATGTTGCTGTTCCAAGACGGATGTTTAGAATTTAGGTCTCCCGCTACCAGAGTAGGTGAGGAGGATTCGAAGAGGCCGTCAAAGTCGCCAGTGGACATTTTGCGGTTAGGCGGATTGTATGCGGAAGTCAGGATGAGTTCGGAAGTTCCATGCTGTATTTTAACGGCAGTGGTTTCTATTGAAGATCGTGGGAAAGTGTGAGGAGTGTGAGTAAGCCTACGGTGGACAAATATACAAGTGCCCCCGGCAGGAGTTCTGCGTGTTGACGTGTTGCGGTTTGTTCTGTAAGTTGTGTACGATGGGATGTTGTATGGTGAGTTGTCGTGAAAACGAGTTTCTTGTACCAGAATGACGTCGACATTGTATTGTGACGCAAATACAGCAAGTTCCTGCTTGCGACCCTTGAGGCTGTTGGCATTCCACGTTACCATGGTCAGAGGTCTATTCATCGTTGATCATAAGGACTGTTAGTGACGATATGATGGCTGTGATGATAGACTTGACGTCTTTTGCTGCAAGGAGCTGGGGAATCAGTGCCTCCACCCAGGCGACAATTTTTTTTGGACTGATTTCTGAGTCGTTGTTGGATGCACGGCCAGTTACTTTCATTGTTGATGATTTGGAAGATGGAGGTTGAGCTTGAACATTACTTTTAGAAATGTTAATTTTGCTGATCCCGGCGGCTGCAGAATTCAGTTCTGCGATACTAGTATTTTTCCGTGGAGCTGCCTTCGGTTTTATGGAAGGTCGTGTTCGCGGAATAAGTTTCTTCTTGCGAAGGACCGAGGAATATGACGGTTTTGAGGTTTCTGGGCGGCTTTCAGTCACTGTAACTTCGCTGTCAGTTTCCGAAGACGAAGTATCGGTTATGGGTGGCTTGGTCAAGGGCGCTTTTGGGATTGCCCGCTGTTGTGGCCTAGATTGTGGAGCCGACCAGGATTGCTGTTGCTGCCCTCTCTTTTTTGCCATTATATCCTTATAGTAGGGGCATCCACGGTAGTTCGCAGTATGTGCGCCTCCACAATTGCAGCATTTCGGCGACTCTTCATTTTTCTTGACACATTGCCCTTTCTCGTGGTGGCTACCGCATCTCACGCACCGAGGGTCGAGATTACAATGTAGGGAACTGTGCCCGTATCTTTGACAGTTATAACACTGTGGGAGTCCGGGTTGTGGTGTAAATAGACTAACAGTGATTCGAAGACCAAGGAAGTATTTTACATCATATATTTCAGCATACTGCCCAATTTTTTTAATTTTGACTAAAAACACGTTGACTGGTCGTTTGTCTCTGGTCGTTAGAGGGGTGACGGCGGTGGTAGAGTATCCCATCTCTTCTAACTCCTCTTTAATGTCTTCTCTATCGGTATCGTGTGGGATGCCTCGAAATACAACTTTTAGCTCCCTTTCTTCGGGAAGGCCGAACGTGTGGAATGGCTGATTTTTTTCCTTTAACAAGCGCTGGGCGGCTCTAAAGTCGTCGATGGATCCCGTGTAGATACGGAACAGCTTCCCCTGGCATTTTACATTTAACTCGCCTTTTTGCGTTGATTTGATTTCCTTAAGGAGGCGTATCCAATTTGGAGGCGACTCAAGGACTATTGGCGGAATTTTTGGCGATTTATTTGGAGCATTATTCGCATCCGTTTCACTTTCTGTATGTGAGGCGTCTTCCAAAGTTCCCTTGGTCTTGACATCCATCTGGTCGGTTTTCCGTCGTTTTAGTGATTTTCTTTGGACTGGTGTAAAACCGTCGTTGTCCATCTGAGTTTCACTGTCGGGCGTTGGGCTGAGAGGGCTGTCCATGGTGCTAGTTAGGTTTGAGAAAGTCGGCATTAGTAGATCTGCTTTGCTTATTTGTACATTTGTGATTCTGGATGAAACGGCCCTTCTAAGGGCCAACTGTTGAGTTTTTGCTTCTATTTTATACGTGAGTTGCACTAATGTTTTAACATTGTCAAATTACAAATTTACCCCTTTAACTCAATATTATTCACTAATAAAATACGCAAGTCTGTAAAAGTTAATTAAAAAGAAATAAATAACTGTAAAGTAATTTTAACAGTTGTTATAAAACTTAGATAATATAAAACTATAATTATCTATTTAAGACATAAAAGTTTATAATTTGGTATAATTTAAACGGGTTAATTGTTTGTTTAAAACACACAAGTCTATATAGAGTTTATATTTAAAAATAATAACAGATTAAAATTTGTATCAATGCCTATGTTGTTTAATACACGACAAAAACAATAAAATAGTCTTTTCAATCAAATGTCATTTGTTTTTAGAGTACACAATATACAATTATAAATATATATACTTAAATAATATTTGTACTCACAATGCAACGTAGTAAGCAACGTTATTTAGGGAAGGGGAGAGTGTCCTGTCACTGTTCAAACAAAGAGAGGGCAATAAAGGGGGAGCGGAACAATAGAATACCGCTAGCCAGATGCTCGGCAAGCGGAAAACACAATAGCACTTGCACTTAGTTGAGTTATAAACACAATAGAATTCCAGCACTAAACACAAGAATAAAAACACACTGTTTGAACTACAAAGAACTGTAAAAACACGTCTACACTGTACGAGTTCACAACACTGAATGTTTGGTCAAGATTTTGATCCCACCTCTTTTTGTACAACCTGTAGAACCTTATAGAGAACGGTCGTATTTCTGACTTGATATTATTTCATTTTATGTCGGTAGGGTTTATGGTCCGTTTATATCGCTAATTTCTCCAAAATCTCGACAGTTTCGACTATTTTCGTTAGACCAGATTGTTTTAAGAAAGTCTTGTTTCAATTAAATCTCCTACCATACGCTCGAAACAGTTATTCAGCCGAGATACAGCTCGGCGAAATCGCACACCGTTTTGACTCGTGAGTGACACCGTTTACGTTATGCCGTCAATTCGTTTCTATTACGACTGGAATGCTATATTCGAATTTGTCGAACGATACTAGACATTCCGAGCCGTCAGAGGAATCCATTGCGAACAAAATATAAATACGATCAGTGCGAGAAAACGCGGTCCAAAGTTGGAGTTCGGCAAACTTGGTTTTTCGTATCCCAAGCATCGCGCCCCCAATCATACCGAGTATCCTAAGAGGATATATTATGCGTCAATGAAGACATTAAAATAGAGAGAAAAGGATAAGGATTGATGTTAGGTTTGATCGGTGAGTAATAATTATAGATTTTATCTTAACGAGGGTAGATCCGCCAATATTCGGTAATTTCACAAAGAATAGGAATAGACCAGGACCGTAGCCTTCTCCAGTGAACAACTTGTATCTACAGTATATAATATATCGATAACTATTTAAAAGGATACTGGTAAAACAAACAAAGAACAATACCCCACTAACCTCCTATACACACATCCACATGGACGAGACCGAAAAGTCGGCAAACGCAAAGTATTCTACGGAGTCTCCCGGGAAATATCGCCTGCCTGTTCGAGATATATTTGAAA
Source organism: Aphrophora alni (assembly GCA_963513935.1). Classification (NCBI taxonomy): domain Eukaryota; kingdom Metazoa; phylum Arthropoda; class Insecta; order Hemiptera; family Aphrophoridae; genus Aphrophora; species Aphrophora alni. Next base: position 25,919,621 of record OY740777.1, read on the forward strand.
AAGGAGTAAATAAAATAAGTAAGTTATTGAAAATAAATTGTTTTAGACGGGATGTGAAGAATAAAAAAATAAATAAATAAATAAATAAATAAAAAATTAGATATTATAAATAATATATATATAAGAAAAAGAAAAAGTTCGTTAGAAAAATAAAGCAAGGACAATGTGATGCCAAATAACAATCAACGAAAATAGCTGGGACAACTATTACTATTTTGGTCAGGTGTATCAAAATAAATCATAATCAAGTAACGAGTTAACAACAACAAAAAATAAAATAATCATAACCGCAGACTTCCGTGTGTTATGTAAAGATCTTACCTATGTTAATAAAATAAATTACAGACACACGTTCTGTGCGTGCGAGAATTGTATATTATATCAAACACAATGTGATGGACAGCAATGAATGAACACATTTTTATGTTAAAGAGCTCTCGAGGATAGAGAAAGAATAACCGTGTGGAGATAATAATAACAACTTGCACTTCTCAACAGGAGTTAAAACAAGAGGTAGGAAAGTGGGTTTCATATGACTTACAGATCGTATAGAGTCAACGAGTTGAATGAGTTTATAGTTTTTGGCCCTGAAAAGGGCCTTTTGTTTTTTTGGATAAGCAAATGAGACTGGATGATTAACCTCCGAACCCGTACAGAGTTCTGCCTTGTCGCTTGAGAGCGTAGACTACGTCCATGGCGGTGACAGTTTTCCTCTTGGCATGCTCGGTGTAAGTGACTGCGTCCCTGATGACGTTCTCGAGGAACACTTTGAGTACGCCGCGAGTTTCTTCGTAGATGAGACCGGAGATTCGTTTTACACCACCTCGGCGAGCGAGACGACGAATTGCTGGCTTGGTGATTCCCTGGATGTTATCACGCAACACTTTCCTGTGCCTCTTGGCTCCACCTTTACCCAGTCCTTTGCCTCCTTTTCCTCGTCCTGTCATCTCGGAAACAAGTTATTGCTGCAAGAAGAGTTCGAAAGAGAATATTGGCTTTGGCCAGGATTTCGGCTTCTTATATACACTCAGCCGAGCTCAAAATCTCGATACGTATTGGATCAACGTCTAGAGCCAACGGCGTACGTACCTAGCCGACAAAAGTGTATATAATAAAACGGATTTGACTGACCGACCCTACTATCAATCATTAAACCTCGAATATGGGGCAAATATCATCCAGCGTCAGCTGGATACACTAGAACCGTGGTTCAGAAAGTGGAGAATCGCAGTCAACACGGACAAAACAGTAGCCATTCCATTCACTGCAAAACGCACTAAACCAAAAATACAACTCTTCCTAAACAAGTCCCCCATAGCATGGAAAAAACAAGTCAGATATTTAGGTGTAACGCTTGACAGAAGGTTAAACTTCAACAAACATGTCACGCAAATAATTGGCAGGGCGAGATACACTCGCTCCAAGCTTTTCCCCATTATCAGTGGCAGAAGCCCACAACCAATCACCACTAGACTGACCATGTATAAAATGTACATTCGGCCCATAACTGCTTACGCAGCACCTGCTTGGTATTCTCTATTAAGCCCCTCAGGAAAGAAACGGCTGGATTCTTTCCAAAACTCAGTGCTCAGAAGCATAACTAAGTCCCCATGGTATGTCAGAAATGCTACCATCCTCAATGGATTGAAAGTCCCCACATTCGAGGAGTTCGTCCTCAAGCTTACGAAAAAGCTTACATCGAGAGCAGAAGGCTCCAAACATGCGCATCTGTCATCACTCGTGACAGATCCCGCTCCCCCACAAGAAAGGAGAAAACGTCCCCTGTGTCTGGTGGTTGATCCCCCATAACACAATTAAAAATCAGATTCATACCAAGCAAAAACCAAGCCATTTCAACAAAAAGATACAAAGATTAAAATAAATTTTATTGACAGTATGAGAAACGAAGTCCTATCTTCGTTTCCCCTTTTTCTAAACTTAAAAATTTAAAATGTTAAACTTTTCAAAATTATAACTTCAATCCTTAAATCAGTCATTTAAATTCATTATTATTATGTTTATATTCATTTGCAGCAAATGTATTTATACAGAGGCTGTCATTCATAGAGGACCTAGTCCTCGCCATTCTGACCTTGACCTTGACCTTGACCGACTCACAAATCTTGTTGAAATGGCTCGTACCAAACAGACAGCTCGAAAATCTACCGGTGGCAAAGCGCCCAGGAAGCAGCTGGCCACCAAGGCGGCTAGGAAAAGCGCACCCGCCACGGGAGGAGTCAAGAAACCCCATCGTTACAGGCCCGGCACAGTCGCTCTCCGAGAGATCCGTCGTTATCAGAAGAGTACAGAACTTTTGATCCGCAAGCTCCCCTTCCAGAGGCTCGTTCGTGAGATAGCTCAGGACTTCAAGACCGATCTCAGGTTCCAGAGTTCCGCCGTCATGGCTCTTCAGGAAGCTAGCGAAGCCTATTTGGTCGGTCTCTTCGAGGATACCAACTTGTGCGCCATCCACGCCAAGCGGGTGACCATCATGCCCAAAGACATTCAGCTGGCCAGACGCATCCGCGGCGAGCGAGCTTAACTCCGTATTTTGCTCTTACTACGTGCATTTCAAAACGGCCCTTCTAAGGGCCAATAAATCATCACACAAATTCGACTTGTATCCTTGGTCTGGTTGTTTTGTTTTTTACGGTAGACGTATAAAATCAAAGCTGAAAGTAAAGTCATCACTCATATTCGACTTGTATCCATGGTTTGGTTGTTTTTTTTTTACGGTAGAGTTACAAAAGAAAGATGACAGTAGTCACATCTTCTCGAAGCACGGAACATCGCAACGTCCAGTCGCTTAGACGTACCATCCACCGGCATGGTTAGGCACTTCCGCACTTCAGCAATGAGGCAATTAGGCGAAAGGCGAGTAAGCTGTGTGCATATATGGGTTAATTCAAAGATGTTGCGTTCTTTTATTAATATTGTGATCACGCCAACAACCCACTTATATAAAAAAAATTAAATTTGTGATTTGTTGTTTTTCAAATTTATTGGGATCAAAGAAAATTACCTAAACAAAGTGAAGAATTTATTTTGAAATAATTATTAATAGTATTGAATGTATATTAGATATTTACAGTCTTTTATTGAACAGAATTATTTTCTTTTAAATATATAAGTTGTTTTACTTTACTCGGCTTCAGTCCTATCATCAATTAAAATACTTGCCTTTGAAAATATTCTTTCACAAGGAACAGATTAGCGATGTTGATACTCGCAATACTCGGCTTCGAATGATTTCAATACCCGTATTATTAGTTCGACATCGAGTATCTGCGTAGAATGATAATGCGAATTATGTGTGTGTGTGTGTGTGTATGTTATATTTCTATCTGTTAGACTGATCCACCGAGTATTTATTATTTTTTTAAACAATATGTGATTGACACTTGTAATACGTAATTAAATGTTATCCTGCCTCGACACAAATTCAGTAATTAAACGTAAGTACAATTTTATTACCAACATTAATAATTTAGTTATTATTTAAAATAAGTTAATTTAGGCTACTATATTTTTTTTATAAAGATGGTAAACCTATAAATATTAATTTAAATATAAGTAATAACAATTAAATAATATTTTAATTTACTTTTTGTTAATGTGGAAATAAATGAATATTATTGTTATTTTATATTGAACTTGTTACCGAATCTAAATCATTATAACTCAAAATCGTAATGTTTAATTAATGTGTAGTGAAAAATGAGCTTAGAAATTAATGTAACCAAAGTAGAAACACCGAGTATTTTGTTTGGAACTGACACAACACTAACGAATATCGTTGTCCGAGGATACTCGCAGTACTCGCACATTACCTCCTCCTTGTTCCTAGTTACGAGGATTTTGTCCGACCGAACGAGTATTTTAATACGAAACCGAGGATTTTAATATTCGGACTCTTCCGAGGATTTTGATACTCGGAATCACCGAGTATTTTAATTCGAACTCACACATCACTAGAACAGATGTTGCTACCATTGTGAAATAGCATTTTACAAACTTTGGCAAGGTAAGGGTAGAGATGACTATTTTGTTGCCACCATTTTAATGGATTATCTTGCCTCCTTATAACACTTTCTTGTGTGTATCTGCAATATTTTGTAGTACAATTAGTATAACCTAACCTTAACATTTTTGAATTTGATTACTTAGCTAAATAAATTTAAACAATATTGGCGTTTACATACCTCTGAACTTCCATAACAGCAGAACATGTTGGATTTGCTTGAGGTAGTATTTCCATCTTACTATCAAAATATTCCCATACTGATAGTTCAGTTTAATTTTTTTTTTTTTTTTCATTCATTGATAAAATGCGCAGTTAAAGCTAACTACTGGTCATTATTTGGCGAACTACAGCAGTCAGTTGTTAAACAAACACGCACTACTTTTTCCATTTTAGCTAAAACTTTGATTTTACATGCCTCATGTGCTGCACTTATAAAATTATTTGCGATTAATTTTCAATTTTAACAATCATTAACACAAGAATTACTAACTTAATAAATCAATGAGTATTTAAGAAGAAAAAAAAAACAGTAGTGTACACTGTACCGAGCAAATTACACAGCACATCAACACATCTGAAAAGAACTAGCCAACTGACGAAGACGAATAAAATAATCTAATGAGTAACCGTATTAGGCGAAATAATGACATCAACATATTTTTGGAATTGAATGTCGATGTTGTGTTCACACACATCATATTAGAAAGATCAGACATTAGTTAGATCGTAGACAGTTGTGGGAGGGAGACTACAACACTCCAACTGTCTCTAGTTGAAACTACAATGCGACGCATTAGTGGTTTCTCCACATCAGATGCGCATCACATCAGTTGTGTGGCCAATGTTAAATTAACAACATGCAAAATTAAATTAAAATAAAATACTAAAACATTAAGCCAAGTGACTGGTAAATCAATTTTTTTATTTTATTTTTTTTTATTTATTAGGCCACCAAACGGAATTTTGATGTCGACAGCCGAAACAGTAAAATTTTGGAGTAGTCAAATCAACAAGCAAACAGGAAATTCATATTTATACTGACATATGAGGATCGCGATCGTCCGGGCAGGCTTAAAAGTGAAGAGAGAGAGAGAGAGAGAGAGAGAGAGAGAGAGAGAGAGAGAGAGAGAGAGAGACAAAAATATAATAATAATAATAATAATACATATTTCTAACCTAACCTAGCCTAACACAAACCCCCTTTGTTACAAGATAAAAAGTACAAATCAAAAAAAGAAATTAAAAAATAACCCATAAGAATTTTATATATCTAACTGTATAACATTCCCCCTTCCCATATTATTATTTTTTTTAAATAAATTATTTTAAAATATCAGTAATTAAACAAAAGGGGCAATATAAAACACTGAAACCCCTACCACAATTTTGGTACAACAAAACACACACAAATCAAATAAAATATAATATTCATTTGCCTTATGTCATTATAGTTCCCTGATGTACATTTCGGTAACCAAGTTACCATCATCAGAGGGATCTGAAATAATACTAACGATGTATGAAATCTTAAAAACTAAAATACCATATTCTCCCCTCCACCCTACTTCCGGTGGTTCGGTCTATCAACGTAGGACCAAGTCAATGACCTAGGTTAAAGCGACTAACGGTACACATTCCTTTCATTGGGAAAACCCGTAGGTTGAATATATGGCAATGGCGGCAACAGTTTTTACAGATAACAGTAATATCTTAAAACTCCTTCAAATATAAACATAACATGTGCATAATAACAACAAAAATGTAGTGAATCAAAAAGCATGATATGACTTTTAGTGATTTTAATAATGCATAAACCAAAATAAAATAAAGGAGTATTTCTAAGCGTAAAGTTGGTAGTGCGTTCGTGAAAAACATTTTTACTATACAGTATATATTTTTATTATTATTATTTTTTAATTTCATCTAATATCTGGTCATAAACACAAGAATAGAGAGATATATATATATATATATATATATATATATATATATATTCATATATATATATATATATTTTAGGATTACTGTTATATTGTTTTATAAATTATATTGTATTGAGCGACATGTATAAAGCTTAAATTTGAGCGACATGTAAAGATTGATGAAAACTTAAAATTAGGGCAGAGGTAAACCTAGTTTCTAAAACAGATTGAATTAAAGTTTATTGGCGGCCCTGAAAAGGGCCATTGACGTATTGAAGAGTCTACTTCTTCTTTGGTGCAACCTTCTTGGGTGATTTCGGCTTCTTCACCGCAGCCTTCTTTGGTTTAGGTGTTTTCGGCTTCTTGGTGGGTGGCTTAGCAGTCTTCTTCGCCTTGGACGGGGTCTTCGGCTTAGCAACAGCGGCAGCTACCTTCTTCTTCTCGGCCGCCGGTTTCTTAGCAGCCGCGGTCTTCTTTTTGGGTGCAGTTTTAGCAACAGCCTTTTTCTCCTTGGGTTGTTTGACCGGAGCTTTCTTGACTGCGGCCGTCTTTCCTTCAACGGACAGCTTGAAAGATCCAGTAGCTCCCTTACCTTTCGGTTGAACGAGAGCACCAGAAGCGACAGCCGATTTCAAGTACTTCTTGATGAACGTAGACAACTTCTCGGAGTCAACTTTGTAGTTGGCGGCAATGTATTTCTTGATCGCCTGCAGAGACGAACCGCCGCGTTCCTTCAGGTTCTTGATGGCAGCATTCACCATATCAGCTGTCGGCGGATGAGCGGGCTTCCCCTTCGGTTTCTTGCTAGCAGCGGCCTTAGCCTTTTTAGGGCTTACAGCTGGAGCAGCAGGAGCGTTTGTTGCAGTATCAGCCATGATCGGTTTCAGTTTGGTCAAGATGAACTGAACTGAAATATTGACGAGGTTTCTTCCTCTATTTTTCACAGTGTCTGGAAATTCCACTTACTGTTCGAAGGATACTGTTCAAGGACGTTATTTTGGGCTAAGTTGGGGGTGGTAATTTATTAATATCTGGATAAGGAGTGGATGTTTAAAGGGATTTTGTTTTGGTCAGAGTGGTGATTTTTGTGGTTTATGGAGGGAGGTCGATTAGCGTTCTCGGCCTTGTAATTTTATATTCTGGAGGTCCTTCATCGGAACTGATATTGTTGATGTGGTCGAAACTAGAGGATGCAGCCCTGCTGAATAATTTTTGGGAGAGGGAAAGGATGAAGTCTGATATGCTTGGTGTGCCGAGTGAGGTCCTAATTACATCATTTCTGACGAACCATGGAGATTTTGAGATGTGCCGTAAGGTCTTCGACTGAAACGCTTCCATGCGCGACTTGCTGGTTTTTGATAGCAAGGGCCACCAAGCTGGGGCTGCATATGTTATGACCGATCGGATGAGCATCAGGTATAGGAGGAGCTTTGTCCCAAGGGTTAGGGGGCTGTGTTGGTTTAACATTGGGTAGAGTTTCGACCTGAGGCCCGTTGCCTGGCCGAGTCGAGTAGAGAGGTGTTTCTTCAGCGTGAGTTTACTGTCCAGAATTACTCCAAGATACTTTACTGACTTCGTCCAAGCAATGGGACGGTGGTTCAGCAATAGTGGTGGCATGTTGGTCGTTTTGCCGAAACAGATGGCTTGAGACTTTTCTGTGTTTATAGATATACGCCACTTTCGAAGCCAGGGTGAGAGATGTTGAAGTTGTTGCTGGAGAATTAAAGTTGCCAGTTTGATGTTCATGGAGGTGCAGTGGAACATCGCGTCGTCCGCAAACAGGGATAGCGTGATGCGAGGAACGGTAGGAATATCGTTAGTGTAAATTAAATAGAGAAGAGGCCCTAACACCGAACCTTGGGGAACGCCGGCCCGGATAGGTCTCGGTCGGGAGAGGGAATCATAGACACTTGTTTGGAAGATACGATCTTGGAGAAATGATCTAAGGAGCGCAACAGTAGATAGTGGTAAGGGGGTAAACGAGAGTTTGAAGACCAAGCCAGGGTGCCACACCTTATCGAAGGCTTTACTGACGTCTAGGAGAGCCGCTGTTGTGTATAGATGTTTGTTGGTTGCATCGACTAGATTGGTGACGACTCGGACGAGTTGAAGCGTTGTGGAGTGGTCTCTTCTAAAGCCGAATTAGTTTGGTCAAGATGAACTGAACTGAAATATTGACGAGGTTTCTTCCTCTATTTTTCACAGTGTCTGGAAATTCCACTTACTGTTCGAAGGATACTGTTCAAGGACGTTATTTTGGGCTAAGTTGGGGGTGGTGATTTATTAATGTCTGGATAAGGAGTGGATGTTTAAAGGGATTTTGTTTTGGTCAGAGTGGTGATTTTTGTGGTTTATGGAGGGAGGTCGATTAGCGTTCTCGGCCTTGTAATTTTATATTCTGGAGGTCCTTCATCGGAACTGATATTGTTGATGTGGTCGAAACTAGAGGATGCAGCCCTGCTGAATAATTTTTGGGAGAGGGAAAGGATGAAGTCTGATATGCTTGGTGTGCCGAGTGAGGTCCTAATTACATCATTTCTGACGAACCATGGAGATTTTGAGATGTGCCGTAAGGTCTTCGACTGAAACGCTTCCATGCGCGACTTGCTGGTTTTTGATAGCAAGGGCCACCAAGCTGGGGCTGCATATGTTATGACCGATCGGATGAGCATCAGGTATAGGAGGAGCTTTGTCCCAAGGGTTAGGGGGCTGTGTTGGTTTAACATTGGGTAGAGTTTCGACCTGAGGCCCGTTGCCTGGCCGAGTCGAGTAGAGAGGTGTTTCTTCAGCGTGAGTTTACTGTCCAGAATTACTCCAAGATACTTTACTGATTTCGTCCAAGCAATGGGGCGGTGGTTTAGCATTAGTGGTGGCATGTTGGTCGTTTTGCCGAAACAGATGGCTTGAGACTTTTCTGTGTTTATAGATATACGCCACTTTCGAAGCCAGGGTGAGAGATGTTGAAGTTGTTGCTGGAGAATTAAAGTTGCCAGTTTGATGTTCATGGAGGTGCAGTGGAACATCGCGTCGTCCGCAAACAGGGATAGCGTGATGCGAGGAACGGTAGGAATATCGTTAGTGTAAATTAAATAGAGAAGAGGCCCTAACACCGAACCTTGGGGAACGCCGGCCCGGATAGGTCTCGGTCGGGAGAGGGAGTCATAGACACTTGTTTGGAAGATACGATCTTGGAGAAATGATCTAAGGAGCGCAACAGTAGATAGTGGTAAGGGGGTAAACGAGAGTTTGAAGACCAAGCCAGGGTGCCACACCTTATCGAAGGCTTTACTGACGTCTAGGAGAGCCGCTGTTGTGTATAGATGCTTGTTGGTTGCATCGACTAGATTGGTGACGACTCGGACGAGTTGAAGCGTTGTGGAGTGGTCTCTTCTAAAGCCGAATTGTTCGTGGCGGATGTAATTTGACATTAGGGGAGAAATGAACATGAGGAGAAGGCGTTCAAAAACTTTGGAGAGTGTGGGTAGAAGTGATATTGGTCTGTGATTTTCGGGGTTTGTGAGTGATTTCTTTGGCTTAGGTATTAAAATAACTTTCGCTTTCTTCCAGCAGGTTGGAAAATGGGAGAGGTTTAGAGCACTGTTAAAAATGGAAGTTAGGTATGGTAGGGCGGAAGGCGGGAGATGCTGTAGCGCTGCAGCTCCAATCATGTCGATGCCAGGTGCTTTCTTCTTCTTAAGGCGGCCAATCACATTTACAACTTGGGACTTCTCGATTTTGAATGTGTTTTCAGGTGGCGGAAAGGAGAACAGTTCTTTCAGATGTCCTTTGACCAAGTTTGTATGCGCGGCGTCGCTGTTTTTATGGGGTGAGAATTGTTTTTCCATGACGTCAGCAAATACTTCTGCTTTTTCCGCCGGGGCGTAGACGAGTCCGTTTGCTGTGCTAAGCGGATGGTCTTTACGTTTCTCGCCGGTTAATGATTTCGCTACCTTCCTGACTGATCCGTCTTGGACGTCTAGGGAGATGAGATATGTTTCCCAGGTGTCTTGGCTGTGGTCTTGTAGCAGATTTTTAACTAGTACAGATTGTTTGTTAAGGAGTCGTTTAAAGTTCGGAGATCGAGTCGTTTGCCAAAGCCGGCGAAAGCGTCTCTTCTGTTGGAGCTCATGTTTTATGTATGTTGGGAGGTCTGCGCGTTTTTTGTTAGGAGGAACTGTTTTGGAGTTGTTGAGGATAGCTGTTGTTATGTTTCGCTGGAGGATCTCTATGTGGTTTTCTAGTTTAGGTATGGAGTGGATGGAAGGTGGGGTGTCAGGAATTACTGCAGTCATGTCCTGGGAGAATGATTTCCAGTCAATCCTTTTGGTACTAGTGTAAGGGATGAAGGTAACTGAAGGGGAGTTGATGGTTATAATAACAGGATTGTGGTCGGAGGAAAGATCAGCGACTGAGGTGATCGAAATAGTGTCTACCAAGTCCTTGTATAGGGCTATGTCTAGAACGTCAGGTGGGTGTCTGCTGTTGGTTGGGATTCGTGTAGGCTCTTCTGGTCCTATGGCTGTTATATTTGGGTGGCGTTGAAGATATGAATACAGTCGGTTTCCATTGCTGTTCGTAATGTTGCTGTTCCAAGACGGATGTTTAGAATTTAGGTCTCCCGCTACCAGAGTAGGTGAGGAGGATTCGAAGAGGCCGTCAAAGTCGCCAGTGGACATTTTGCGGTTAGGCGGATTGTATGCGGAAGTCAGGATGAGTTCGGAAGTTCCATGCTGTATTTTAACGGCAGTGGTTTCTATTGAAGATCGTGGGAAAGTGTGAGGAGTGTGAGTAAGCCTACGGTGGACAAATATACAAGTGTCCCCGGCAGGAGTTCTGCGTGTTGACGTGTTGCGGTTTGTTCTGTAAGTTGTGTACGATGGGATGTTGTATGGTGAGTTGTCGTGAAAACGAGTTTCTTGTACCAGAATGACGTCGACATTGTATTGTGACGCAAATACAGCAAGTTCCTGCTTGCGACCCTTGAGGCTGTTGGCATTCCACGTTACTATGGTCAGAGGTCTATTCATCGTTGATCATAAGGACTGTTAGTGACGATATGATGGCTGTGATGATAGACTTGACGTCTTTTGCTGCAAGGAGCTGGGGAATCAGTGCCTCCACCCAGGCGACAATTTTTTTTGGACTGATTTCTGAGTCGTTGTTGGATGCACGGCCAGTTACTTTCATTGTTGATGATTTGGAAGATGGAGGTTGAGCTTGAACATTACTTTTAGAAATGTTAATTTTGCTGATCCCGGCGGCTGCAGAATTCAGTTCTGCGATACTAGTATTTTTCCGTGGAGCTGCCTTCGGTTTTATGGAAGGTCGTGTTCGCGGAATAAGTTTCTTCTTGCGAAGGACCGAGGAATATGACGGTTTTGAGGTTTCTGGGCGGCTTTCAGTCACTGTAACCTCGCTGTCAGTTTCCGAAGACGAAGTATCGGTTATGGGTGGCTTGGTCAAGGGCGCTTTTGGGATTGCCCGCTGTTGTGGCCTAGATTGTGGAGCCGACCAGGATTGCTGTTGCTGCCCTCTCTTTTTTGCCATTATATCCTTATAGTAGGGGCATCCACAATAGTTCGCAGTATGTGCGCCTCCACAATTGCAGCATTTCGGCGACTCTTCATTTTTCTTGGTACACTGCCCTTTCTCATGGTGGCTACCGCATCTCACGCACCGAGGGTCGAGATTACAATGTAGGGAACTGTGTCCGTATCTTTGACAGTTATAACACTGTGGGAGTCCGGGTTGTGGTGTAAATAGACTAACAGTGATGCGAAGACCAAGGAAGTATTTTACATCATATATTTCAGCATACTGGCCAATTTTTTTAATTTTGACTAAAAACAAGTTGACTGGTCGTTTGTCTCTGGTCGTTAGAGGGGTGACGGCGGTGGTAGAGTATCCCATCTCTTCTAACTCCTCTTTAATGTCTTCTCTATCGGTATCGTGTGGGATGCCTCGAAATACAACTTTTAGCTCCCTTCCTTCGGGAAGGCCGAACGTGTGGAATGGCTGATTTTTTTCCTTTAACAAGCGCTGGGCGGCTCTAAAGTCGTCGATGGATGCCGTGTAAATACGGAACAGCTTCCCCTGGCATTTTACATTTAACTCGCCTTTTTGCGTTAATTTGATTTCCTTAAGGAGGCGTATCCAATTTGGCGGCGACTCAAGGACTATTGGCGGAATTTTTGGCGATTTATTTGGAGCATTATTCGCATCCGTTTCACTTTCTGTTTGGTCAAGATGAACTGAACTGAAATATTGACGAGGTTTCTGCCTCTATTTTTCACAGTGTCTGGAAATTCCACTTACTGTTCGAAGGATACTGTTCAAGGACGTTATTTTGGGCTAAGTCGGGGGTGGTGATTTATTAATAGCTGGATAAGGAGTGGATGTTTAAAGGGATTTGGTGATTTTTGTGGTTTATGGAGGGAGGTCGATTAGCGTTCTCGGCCTTGTAATTTTATATTCTGGAGGTCCTTCATCGGAACTGATATAGTTGATGTGGTCGAAACTAGAGGATGCAGCCCTACTGAATAACTTTTGGGAGAGGGAAAGGATGAAGTCTGATATGCTTGGTGTGCCGAGTGAGGTCCTAATTACGTCATTTCTGACAAACCATGGAGATTTTGAGATGTGCCGTAAGGTCTTCGACTGAAACGCTTCCATGCGCGACTTGCTGGTTTTTGATAGTAAGGGCCACCAAGCTGGGGCTGCATATGTTATGACCGATCGGATGAGCATCAGGTATAGGAGGAGCTTTGTCCCAAGGGTTAGGGGGCTGTGTTGGTTTAACATTGGGTAGAGTTTCGACCTGAGGCCCGTTGCCTGGCCGAGTCGAGTAGAGAGGTGTTTCTTCAGCGTGAGTTTACTGTCCAGAATTACTCCAAGATACTTTACTGACTTCGTCCAAGCAATGGGGCGGTGGTTCAGCATTAGTGGTGGCATGTTGGTCGTTTTGCCGAAACAGATGGCTTGAGACTTTTCTGTGTTTATAGATATACGCCACTTTCGAAGCCAGGGTGAGAGATGTTGAAGTTGTTGCTGGAGAATTAAAGTTGCCAGTTTGATGTTCATGGAGGTGCAGTGGAACATCGCGTCGTCCGCAAACAGGGATAGCGTGATGCGAGGAACGGTAGGAATATCGTTAGTGTAAATTAAATAGAGAAGAGGCCCTAACACCGAACCTTGGGGAACGCCGGCCCGGATAGGTCTCGGTCGGGAGAGGGAATCATAGACACTTGTTTGGAAGATACGATCTTGGAGAAATGATCTAAGGAGCGCAACAGTAGATAGTGGTAAGGGGGTAAACGAGAGTTTGAAGACCAAGCCAGGGTGCCACACCTTATCGAAGGCTTTACTGACGTCTAGGAGAGCCGCTGTTGTGTATAGATTTTGATCCCACCTCTTTTTGTACAACCTGTAGAACCTTATAGAGAACGGTCGTATTTCTGACTTGATATTATTTCATTTTATGTCGGTAGGGTTTATGGTCCGTTTATATCGCTAATTTCTCCAAAATCTCGACAGTTTCGACTATTTTCGTTAGACCAGATTGTTTTAAGAAAGTCTTGTTTCAATTAAATCTCCTACCATACGCTCGAAACAGTTATTCAGCCGAGATACAGCTCGGCGAAATCGCACACCGTTTTGACTCGTGAGTGACACCGTTTACGTTATGCCGTCAATTCGTTTCTATTACGACTGGAATGCTATATTCGAATTTGTCGAACGATACTAGACATTCCGAGCCGTCAGAGGAATCCATTGCGAACAAAATATAAATACGATCAGTGGGAGAAAACGCGGTCCAAAGTTGGAGTTCGGCAAACTTGATTTTTCGTATCCCAAGCATCGCGCCCCCAATCATACCGAGTATCCTAAGAGGATATATTATGCGTCAATGAAGACATTAAAATAGAGAGAAAAGGATAAGGATTGATATTAGGTTTGATCGGTGAGTAATAATTATAGATTTTATCTTAACGAGGGTAGATCCGCCAATATTCGGTAATTTCGTAAAGAATAGGAATAGACCAGGACCGTAGCCTTCTCCAGTGAACAACTTGTATCTACAGTATATAATATATCGATAACTATTTAAAAGGATACTGGTAAAACAAACAAAGAACAATACCCCACTAACCTCCTATACACACATCCACATGGACGAGACCGAAAAGTCGGCAAACGCAAAGTATTCTACGGAGTCTCCCGGGAAATATCGCCTGCCTGTTCGAGATATATTTGAAAAAGGAGTAAATAAAATAAGTAAGTTATTGAAAATAAATTGTTTTAGACGGGATGTGAAGAATAAAAAAAAAAATAAATAAATAAATAAATAAAAAATTAGATATTATAAATAATATATATATAAGAAAAAGAAAAAGTTCGTTAGAAAAATAAAGCAAGGACAATGTGATGCCAAATAACAATCAACGAAAATAGCTGGGACAACTATTACTATTTTGGTCAGGTGTATCAAAATAAATCATAATCAAGTAACGAGTTAACAACAACAAAAAATAAAATAATCATAACCGCAGACTTCCGTGTGTTATGTAAAGATCTTACCTATGTTAATTAAATAAATTACAGACACACGTTCTGTGCGTGCGAGAATTGTATATTATATCAAACACAATGTGATGGACAGCAATGAATGAACACATTTTTATGTTAAAGAGCTCTCGAGGATAGAGAAAGAATAACCGTGTGGAGATAATAATAACAACTTGCACTTCTCAACAGGAGTTAAAACAAGAGGTAGGAAAGTGGGTTTCATATGACTTACAGATCGTATAGAGTCAACGAGTTGAATGAGTTTATAGTTTTTGGCCCTGAAAAGGGCCTTTTGTTTTTTTGGATAAGCAAATGAGACTGGATGATTAACCTCCGAACCCGTACAGAGTTCTGCCTTGTCGCTTGAGAGCGTAGACTACGTCCATGGCGGTGACAGTTTTCCTCTTGGCATGCTCGGTGTAAGTGACTGCGTCCCTGATGACGTTCTCGAGGAACACTTTGAGTACGCCGCGAGTTTCTTCGTAGATGAGACCGGAGATTCGTTTTACACCACCTCGGCGAGCGAGACGACGAATTGCTGGCTTGGTGATTCCCTGGATGTTATCACGCAACACTTTCCTGTGCCTCTTGGCTCCACCTTTACCCAGTCCTTTGCCTCCTTTTCCTCGTCCTGTCATCTCGGAAACAAGTTATTGCTGCAAGAAGAGTTCGAAAGAGAATATTGGCTTTGGCCAGGATTTCGGCTTCTTATATACACTCAGCCGAGCTCAAAATCTCGATACGTATTGGATCAACGTCTAGAGCCAACGGCGTACGTACCTAGCCGACAAAAGTGTATATAATAAAACGGATTTGACTGACCGACTCACAGTCTAGTGACTTCACGACCATTGAATCAAAAAGAAAGCGTAGGAAACGCAATGATTCCCAGGGGTCCCAATCAGGCTACGAGACTGACCGTAGCACCCACTCTGCCGCCACGGCAAAGCCGACTGCTCCTCCCAAGGAGAGAATCCCTCCCATCATCTTAGATGCTCCTAAGAACTGGCAGGAGCTATCTAGGAAAATCAACCAAGCCACAAACGGAAATCTAGAAGTCAGTTGCCGTGGGAATAATTTTAGAATTATTCCCAAAACCATCGATGCGTTTCGGCGCATCCAGGCCACACTCCAAAAGGAGAAAATAAACTTCCACACCTTCACTCTGCCCTCTGAAAAGGAGGTAAAGGTCGTACTCAAGGGTATTCCCTATACTACCCCAACAGAGGACATATTGGAGGACCTAAAGGTCAAGGGATTCTCTCCAACCAGCTGCACAGCTATCACCAACGCCCAGATGAAGGCAGTAAATGTCTTCTTAGTAAGCCTAAAGAAGACTCAAAATATAAGAGACATCTATGATATAGAACACATGTTCTATATCAAAATTACCGTAGATAGCTACAACCCTAGGCCTGGCATTGCTCAATGCTACAACTGCCAAAGGTTCGGGCACAGCTCCCTCAATTGCCACCAGCCACCTCGCTGTGTAAAATGTGCCGGCAACCATGATCGCACACAGTGCACCAAAACGCGGGACACTGCTCCCAAGTGCGTAAACTGCGGCGGTGAACACCCGTCGAACTACAGAGGTTGCTCTGCGTATGCGGAGCACTTCAATAGGACGAAGGGTGCCAACCAACGCAGGCAACCCGGCCGCCCACAACAACCTGCAAACCAGGCCCCACTTCCAAAACCCATCACGGCCAACCCACCATCTCCGACCGTAGAGGAGGAAGTTCTAATGGAACTTACTCCAGAAACCCAGGAGGTTCCCCCTCCAGCCACTTCAGCACCAAAAACGGTGCCACAAAAAAAAAACGTATGCAACTGTCGCTGCACCCAAACCCAAGCGGCCAATAAAGAAAGCATCAACCCGCCCAGTTGCCGTAAAAAGCAAGCCAGTGACTCCGGTCACTAAAACTGTACAGGCCGCCCCTGTAACAAAGGCAGTTGAAAAAACGCCTCCCCAACCCACCGAGGAACCAGAGTGTGTCCTCTCACTCCTTAAAAACGTCACAACAAGTGACGTACTCAACTGGATCCAAGGGATCCTACCCACAGTCATGTCAATGACAGACACCAAATCCATCATAATAACACTTCTAACTTCCCTAGTCACCTTATTCATGCGCCATGGATAAGAAACTCACTGTGCTAGCATGGAACGCTAACGGAGTCCTCAACCGTAAGGCTGAACTTCGATACTTCCTCCAAAACCACAACATCGATATTGCTCTAATATCCGAAACACATCTATCGAAGAAAAACTACTTCAACATTCCATGCTACACTACCTATCGTTCAGATCGCCAAAAACCCCCTCACCAACACCAACAAGCTGCAGGTGGGACAGCAATTTTGGTGCACAGACGCATCACACACCATGAGATCCCTATCATCCCACACACTCCGATAGAGCATTCCATCATCCAAATCAACTACAAAGGCGAAAATGTACGCATCATTTCCGCATACATTCCACCCCGTTCCAAACTCCTAGAGGCGGATTTCCAAAAATTGCTCCACTCTAATGATCCGACCATAATAATGGGCGATCTGAACTCCAAACATCCGCTGTGGAACAGCAGAATAACTAATCGGCACGGCAAAGTATTACATAAATTCCTATCCAAAAATCCAGACATCGCCGCTCTGGGACCAGACGCACCAACATATCATCATTGCTCCAACCGGTATAAGCCTGATGTCCTCGACATTGCCGTGCTTAAAAACTTCACTCACCCCCACGAGCTTGTCTGCATCGACGACCTCAGCTCGGACCACAATCCCATCATCTTAACTGTTGGCACAAACCATAATCGTTTACCGCCTGCAAAAAAGGAGGTCAAACAAGTAAACTGGAGGAAATACTCTGAGCATCTACTCCGAACCAGCCCGAAATCCATTGACAACATAGTCACTCCCGATGACGTTGACGACCAGGTCAGCCTAGTAGAAAACGTCATTAATACAGCACTGATCTCCAGTACCCACACCTCCTCCAGTGTAGGAACCAAGGCTGAACTTCCCCCTCACATACTAGAGGAGCTGGCAAAGAAAAGAAAACTTCGCCGAACATGGCAATTCACCAGATCCCCCTCAATCAAAAAACAGCTCAACGCTAAAATCATTCTAGTGAAAGCCCTCCTAGAAACATACACCGCGGATGAATGGGATAAGTTCCTCTCCACCGTGACCACCGAAAATGGTTCCCTATGGAAACTAAATCGCCAGCTTCTCGCCCCCAAAACTCCAAACAATCCACTCCACGGCCATAATGGGTTAGTATACAGTGCCACGGACAAAGCCGAAGCGTTCGCTGATTCCATGCAAGACCAGTTCACACCACACTCCTCTATCTATGTGGACGACCACGTCGAACACGTAGAAAACTACCTCGAGAACTACTTCTCAGGTCCCATTGGCCCGCTCCCTGATCCTTTCACGTGCGACCAGGTGGCCAACACTATACACAAACTCCACTCCAGAAAGGCGCCTGGTCTAGATAATGTTAATAACAGTGCATTGAAAAACATGCCGTCCTCTATGGTAAACACCATAACGACCATTTTCAACGGAATCATGCGAACAGGTCATTTCCCAACTGCGTGGAAAAGAGCCAAAATCGTAATGATACCAAAACCCAAAAAGTCTGCTCTTTTCCCGCAAAATTTCAGACCCATATCTCTCCTTTCCAGTCTCTCGAAAGTCTTCGAAAGACTGGTTAACACACAACTGACCAAAATTCTTGAACATACACTTCGTCCCGAGCAGTTCGGTTTTCGTAGCGAGCACTCCACAACATTACAGCTTATCAATGTAGTCAACAGCCTAGCAGACGGATTCAATAAACATGTACACACCATCGCTGTATTCCTGGACATCAGCAAAGCATTTGACAAGGTATGGCATGAGGGCCTCTTGTACAAACTTGCGCACAGCCCTCTTCCTCCATGCTATGTTCACCTCATACAATCATACCTCGACAACAGATGGTTCCAGGTCTCCGTCGAAGGTAAACTATCCACGCCTCGACCTATCGAGGCTGGAGTTCCGCAAGGATCAGTCCTTGGTCCGTTACTGTACCTTCTGTACACTAACGACATCCCAGTACTCAACACCGTGAAACTGCGACTCTTTGCTGATGACTCCATGGGTCTTTCCCGCGCTTTTGTAGTGGACTGACGTGTCTAAAGTTGCTCCGCTATTTAGAGTGTTTTCAGTGGTTTTTTCTGCGTTTTGGTGATTTAAATTAAGTTATATGTGTTTAGTTAGTGTTAGTGCATGTAGTGTATAATAAATTTTTGAAATCCTACCAAAATATATTTAGTTTTGGGAGGAAGAAGTGCGGGAGTGTGTGTTTTGTAGGTTAAGTAAGTTAAGTGATATTTTAAGGTAAGTGAGTGATTTTATTTATATTATATTTATATATTCTAGTAATAGATGGTTTAGTTATTGTATATTGCATGTTTTTTGGTAGTTATTAATCGTTGTTTCGTAGAAATAGCATAAGTTAGGTTAAATATGGATGACGTGTTACTTTGCTAGGAGCCTAGGTTAGTAAAGCCACGTGTAGGAGTCTTGATTAAGAAGGCATAGTAGTTAGGAGTCTAGGTTAGTGAAGCTTTAGTGCTAGGGAGTCTGGGTTAGTAGTTCGGTTGTTTCGTATTTATCGTTATTTTAAGTGATATTTTAAGGTAAGTGAGTGTTTTATTTATATTATCTAGTAATAGACGGTTTAGTTATTGTATATTGCATGCTTTTTGGTAGTTATTAATCGTTGATTTGTAGAAATAGCATAAGTTAGGTTAAATATGGATGACGTGTTGCTTTTCTAGGAGCCTGGGTTAGTAAAGCCACGTGTAGGAGTCTAGGTTAGTGGAAGGCATAGTAGTTAGGAGTCTAGTTTAGTGAAGCTCTAGTGTTAGGGAGTCTAGGTTAGTAATTCGGTTGTTTCGTATTTATTGTTATTATCACTGTTGTTTTACTGTAAAGTTTCCCCTGTTTAGTGAGCGATGATCACCATGTGTTGCATTTAAGTTAGGTTAGGTTAGTGAATCTGTTGTTATAGGGGTATAGGCTAGGGAAACCAATATTTTTGGTAGTTAGTGCGCATTTTGTTAAGGTTTAAGTTAGTGAATTCGTGTTTTCGTAAGTTTAAGTATAGGTTTAGAGGTGATAATAGTATTTAAGGTTATTAATTGGGGATTTTAGTAATTTATTGGGTAATTTAGGTTATATCATTTTGTTTAAAGGGGATAGTTGGTCTAGCGTAGTAAATAATGTCGGGGGAGAAAGGGGATTTTGTAGGAAGGGGAACAGGGGAAATGAGTACGCCGGAGGGGGGTTGTAGGGGGAGTGAGGGGAGAAAAGGGAAGCATAAGAGAGCTAGGTCCGCGTCGATGGGGTCGCCGGAAATGGGGGAAATCGATCGTGACGGGGATATGACTGCGGAGGAATTGTTGGAGATAAAGAAGGGCTTCTTGGCGGACGTGACGGGGTCGAAGATGACAGTCGAGAGGACGAACAGAATAATCGGAGTTTTTCTTGATGTATTAAGGGTTCTCGAGGTCCGGGATAAAGAGAATGCGTTCCTGAAGGGGCAAATGTCGGAAATGAGGCGTAACTTGAAAACAAACACTTCAGATGGGATTTCTAACCAGGGAGTCAAAAGTTATGCTGACGCGATAAGGAAAATCCCGGTGGTTACAAAAGTTGGCATAAGACCGAAGCCATTTCCCGGGAAGATCATAATAAGAGGAAACACCGAGAAGGATACTTCAGAAGAGGTCAGAGACAGGGTTATGGAGATTATAAAGCCCGGAGCTGAGGGAATTAAGATCAAAAACGTCATCTCTCGTGGAAAAGCAGAAATACTATTAGTCATGGGAAACGAAGAATCAAAGGAATCCGTTATTAACAACTCGGGATTGAAGAGGGAAGGACTAACTGTAGAGTCTGTAAAGGGACGCAGACCCAAACTCATTCTGTTCGGCCTGGAGAGAGCACTTGAACCGGAGGATATATTAGAGGACATCAGACGGCAGAACTTCTCGGAGTTTG
The DNA here is from genome assembly GCA_963513935.1 of Aphrophora alni. NCBI lineage: Eukaryota > Metazoa > Arthropoda > Insecta > Hemiptera > Aphrophoridae > Aphrophora > Aphrophora alni. The sequence goes on from OY740777.1 coordinate 25,940,198, forward strand.
ATAGGGACACTTTCGCCGGATTGTGTAGGATGGCTTTTAGGACAGGCAAAAGAGAGGGTAATCTAGTGAACTGGGTAATTGAGGCCGATCCAGTCTTAAGAAACAAAATGAGGAGAGAAGGAAGGATTTTCGTTGGTTGGAGATCAGTTGGAGTATCCGATTATGTGGTAGTTACGCGTTGCTTCAAATGTCAGAGGTTTGGCCACATTGCGGCTCACTGCAGAGAAGAGATGGCGTGTCGACACTGTGGCGGAAATGGACACAAGGCGGCCGACTGTCAGGAAAGCTCCAAGGACCAGATCTGCATAAATTGTAGGGATAGAGGAATTGACTTTAGGCACAATAATAGTGATAGGAGTTGTACCTCATACAAGAGGGCCTTGGAGGCGTCCACAAGGAATATAGACTATGGCGAATAAGAACATCATCCTAAAAATGGGACAGATTAATCTGCAGCGTAGCCGGATTGCGACGGACATTATGAGAAAGGTAGCCGAGGAATTGAGGCTCGACGTCCTACTCGTACAGGAGCCTTATGCGGTGGGAAATAAAGTCTGTGGTTTTCCCATTAGAGCCAGAATTGTTACGGGAGGAGGAGATTCCATCTGGGCTGCGGTCGTAATCCTAAGGGAGGATGTGGAGGTGACTAACTTGGCACAATTTAGCGACTCTCACGTTGTGGCGGTTGAGTTAAGAATCGGCGGCGCTAGCCTACTGGCTGTCTCAGTTTACTGCCAGTTCTCTAGGGAGATTGATGAATATCTGGACAAGGTGAGGGATGTTATGGCAGGGCATACAGGAAGAAGTGTAGTTTTCGGCCTTGACGCTAATGCCAAGTCTGTTTTATGGCACAGCGGATACACGGACAACAGGGGAGAACTACTGGAGGAACTGCTGGCTTCGGAGGAACTGGAAATTATTAACGCTGAGGGTCAACCAAGTACTTACTTCACGCCAAGATCAGAGTCCAATATTGATGTTACAGTGGCTTCTTTGGCTGCCTTTAGACAAGTTGTCGATTGGAAAGTTCGTACGGATGCGTCAATCAGTGACCACCGCCTTATCACGTTCGACTGGAGACCAGAGGGGACCATTACTTGGACCAACACATATGGCCCCACAGGGTATAATTGGAGAAGAGCGGATTGGGAAAGGATGGCAGCACTTGCGGAGTGTGGCTGGAGGGAGTTGAGCCAGGACTCTCAGGGTGAGGTTTCTCTTGAAAGGTTGATGAAATTCGTTGAGGGGATCTTATCTAGGACTGTTCCTGTCAGACGCGCTATGAGGCGACCCCCGGTTAGATGGTGGAGCCCTGAAATTGGAAAACTCCGAAGAACACACATAGAGGCTAAGAAAAACTACTCTAGAGAAAGGAAAAGGAGAAGGATGGACACTTCGGATCAGGTACTCGGCAGACTGTCTGGGGACATAAGGAGGACCAAAAATGCTCTAAATGTGGCAATCAGAGCGGCTAAGAGGAAAAGTTGGGAGGCGTTTGTGATGGAGAACTCTGCCGACCCGTGGGGCTTCGTCATGAAGATGGTAACTGGCAAACTCAGGATTGCTGAAAGCATGTCAACTATACTGGTGGACAACATCTACACAGTTTCAGGTGAGGAGTCTGCACGGGCTCTGGCTGCCTCTTTGATTCCGCAAGACGACATCACCATTGACACTGCTGATAACTCTGCTGACAGGATTAGGGTGAGAGATAGAGCGGAGAACTTGGACCTTGGTGAGGACGATTGGGAGATTTCTTTGGACGAGGTAACATCTGCCCTCGAAAGAATGAGAACTGGGAGTGCACCTGGGCTTGATGAAATCACAGTTGATGTGTGGAAGAACCTGTGGAGCACCTTGGGTACAACAGTGGTCAAACTATTTAACCAGTGTCTAATAAGAGGCTCGTTCCCCAGAGAATGGAAAAACGCCAATATCAAGTTCCTACTCAAGGGACCAGACAAGAGGAAAGATCTGCCTAAGTCATACCGACCGATTGCTCTTCTACCTACTTTGGGTAAAATCCTTGAAAAGGTCATTGCAACAAGGCTGACAAGCTTCTTTGAGGAGAGAGAGGTGATCTCCAACAGATAATATGGGTTTAGAGCCGGAAGGAGCACTGAGGACGCCATCATTGAGTTGATTGGTATCGTGGAGGCCTCAACAGAGAAATACTGTGCAATATTATTTATTGACATCGAAGGCGCATTCGACAATGCTTGGTGGCCTGCTATTTTAACAAAGTTAATAGAAATAAAGTGCCCTAGGAACATCTTCGGACTCATTCAATCTTACCTGTCGGATAGGAAAGCCACCATAGCGTCGAAAGAATGGAAATTCGTCAGAGATGTAACTATGGGATGCCCTCAGGGATCCGTTTTGGGGCCTCTTTTGTGGAATCTTCTGTTTGACGGTCTGCTGCGGGTGGATCTTCGAACTGGATGCGGGGCGGTGGCCTACGCTGATGATGTAGCTGTGGCGGTGACAGGAAAGTCTAGGGCTGAGATTGAGCTAAGGGCTTCTGAGGTTTTATCTGCTCTCAAGAGTTGGTGCTGCAGCGTTCGCCTTAAGATCTCGGCTGAGAAAACAAACATCCTTATGGTGAAAGGTATTCTTCGTAGAGACCCAACTGTTCGGCTGGATGGACGTCCAGTTAAGTTTGTTAAGGAAATTAGATATTTAGGCGTGATCTTGGAAAGGGGATTGTTCTTCACCAAGCATGTGACTGCAATGGGTGAAAAGGTAAAGTCGTTGTTCTTTAAAATAAAGAGATTAGTGAGAATGGACTATGGGCTATCATGGAGGGCTCTAAGAACAATCTACAATGGTATATATTCAGCAATAGTCACCTATGCTGCGGGGGCTTGGTACCATGGGGTAAGAAGAATTGAGATACAACGCTCCTTATTAAGAGCTCAGAGGATCATCCTCATTGCGGTCACTGGCGCTTACAGGACGGTGTCCATTGATGCCATGCCGGTGGTGGCAGGTGTTTTACCTGCGGATCTAGCAGTGTGGGAAAGAGGAAGCAGAAAGACATGGAAATCTGGAGGCGACCTACTGTTGGCTGATGGTGGCAGGATGTACCATAACAGACAAATTCCTATGGGAGCTATTAAGAATCACATCAGAGATGAGGCTTTCCAAATCTGGCAAGAAAGATGGAGCTCCAGTGTTAAAGGAGAAGTTACAAGATGGTGGTTCCCATCGGTAAAGGGGAGAATTGCGATAAGAGATCTAAACTTAACACCTATAATGACTCAATTTCTAACTGGACACGGGTTTTTCGCCGCCAAATTGACATCTTTTTCTCTTAGAGAGGATCCCTCGTGCTGTTGTGGTTTGCCCCAGACGGCAATACATCTTGTGATGGAGTGCCCCCTACTTGAGGACCTTAGGAGATGGTTTTGTGAACTTAATGAGGAAGAGTTGCAACGGCTGGACGCCAGTGGTTTCGCATTGATTAAGAACAGGGAAGCTAGGAAAGCGGTTGTGGAGTTGGTTAGGATAGCGGCGGAGTTCCTCGACGGAAAGAAATAAGAAATAGGAAAGAAATAATCTCCGCTTAAGGGTATACCACGTGTTACCTGAATTTGCTAACGGTTACATGAGACTCCGGTTTCGAAGTTAACCTAATTTATGGAGAATACCGAATGAAAAAAAAAAAAAAAAAAAAAAAAAATTAAAATGATGACTCCATGTTCTACTATCAATCACTAAACCTCGAATATGGGGCAAATATCATCCAGCGTCAGCTGGATACACTAGAACCGTGGTTCAGAAAGTGGAGAATCGCAGTCAACACGGACAAAACAGTAGCCATTCCATTCACTGCAAAACGCACTAAACCAAATATACAACTCTTCCTAAACAAGTCCCCCATAGCATGGAAAAAACAAGTCAGATATTTAGGTGTAACGCTTGACAGAAGGTTAAACTTCAACAAACATGTCACGCAAATACTTGGCAGGGCGAGATACACTCGCTCCAAGCTTTTCCCCATTATCAGTTGCAGAAGCCCACAACCAATCACCACTAGACTGACCATGTATAAAATGTACATTCGGCCCATAACTGCTTACGCAGCACCTGCTTGGTATTCTCTATTAAGCCCCTCAGGAAAGAAACGGCTGGATTCTTTCCAAAACTCAGTGCTCAGAAGCATAACTAAGTCCCCATGGTATGTCAGAAATGCTACCATCCTCAATGGATTGAAAGTCCCCACATTCGAGGAGTTCGTCCTCAAGCTAACGAAAAAGCTTACATCGAGAGCAGAAGGCTCCAAACATGCGCATCTGTCATCACTCGTGACAGATCCCGCTCCCCCACAAGAAAGGAGAAAACGTCCCCTGTGTCTGGTGGTTGATCCCCCATAACACAATTAAAAATCAGATTCATACCAAGAAAAAAACCAAGCCATTTCAACAAAAAGATACAAAGATTAAAATAAATTTTATTGACAGTATGAGAAACGAAGTCCTATCTTCGTTTCCCCTTTTTCTAAATTTAAAAATTTAAAAATGTTAAACTTGTCAAAATTATAACTTCAATCCTTAAATCAGTCATTTAAATTCAATATTATTATGTTTATATTCATTTGCAGCAAATGTATTTATACAGAGGCTGTCATTCATAGAGGACTAGTCCTCGCCATTCTGACCTTGACCTTGACCTTGACCGACTCACAAATCTTGTTGAAATGGCTCGTACCAAACAGACAGCTCGAAAATCTACCGGTGGCAAAGCGCCCAGGAAGGCTATGGTACTTTGAAGTCGCCACGTCAGGCAAGGAGCAGGAGCTTGGCCCTTGAAAGGGCCTTGGAGGGTTGAGGTAGGGTGGCCTTGTTGGCCCTGAGAACGACCGTTCTCAGGCTTGGTCGTGTTCCTCAACGCTCTGCTGGCCCTCCGCTGGAGACGGCGTACAGCCCGTCGTTCCTTGTTGCTCCGTCTCCCTGGCATGTAGCACAGGGGTCCGCCGGGTCACTACTACCCTATTAAATTTCCCTGTCGGGAGGCGGTAAGGTAGTAGCTCGCCGGGTTTCCCCTATTTAGCTCTTTCCCTGACGGGAGGCGAGTGGTGGGTGGTAGCGGATGAAATGATATACACAGAAGTACTTTTCAAGATAGATTGCTGCTCTGTGGGCTTCCCTGCACTGCTGGCGTGGTAGAAGTGTTGTAGAGCGTCAGATGAAGTGTTTCTTGGTGACAAGCTCGAGGAGCGGTGTTGGTGTCTCTCGGTTGAGAGACGAGAGAAGAGTGAGTCTGTCTTAGTCTCTCGGGTGAGAGACTGAAGAAGAAGTGTGTGTTGGTTTTTTTTTTTTTTTTTTTTTTTTGTTAGGGAGGAAAAAATGTTTTAAACAGATTTCTCTCCAGAGAGATACTGTGGGAATCTCCCCGAAGGGCATACCCACTAAAACAACCTCCCCTCTCCCCCACGGACATGCACTGGGGAGAGCGACTGCAGCATCTAGGGAACTCCCTAATGGCTGCAAAAAGCAAACTATTGCTTCACTAAGCAGAAAAGGTTAGTGGCACAAACATATACATATACATATACATATACAAATACATGTTACATAAGTTATAATTAGCTGCAACAGGAAAACTGTTAGCGACATAAAGAAAGCACTGGCATATTTGCCAAACAGATACATATACAAAACATAAAGTTAATAATGGCACATACATATATTTTAGCATAGAATGGGGGGGTGTGGGCAAGGAGGTGCTGCAACAGAGGAAAAATTGTTAGCGACATGCAGAAATCATACATTGAAAATACATATTCAAAGTACATGGACATAATGGGCTTGGCTAGAGGCGTGGGTGGCTTAGCGTGCTGTGATTGGGTCGGAGAATCTGAAGTTTATGTGTTCGGCGAGAGACCGTCCGCGGCCTCTCGCGAGTTGAGTCTGGACCAATCACGAGCTGCCCTTTACTGTTCGACAGTAAGGGAGATGTAGGTGTTTGTTTGGCCCAGAGTTTCCGGCACAGAGGTCCGGGAGAAGTTCGGGGAAGTGTTCTCAGTGTTTGGTGTGACCAAACGCTGAGAAATGTTGGATTGAGTGAGTCGGGTAAATTAGTTCCAATGTTAAGGGCGATGGCAAGTCCCCCCTCACTTGTGGAACTGATTTACCCTAGAGAGTTGTTCCGATGTTGTGAGAGTTTAGATGGATGTGTGTGTAGTATACCAGCAGAGAAAGGTTACCCAAAGAAACATCAAAAATGATTTTTTTTGGTCTTTTAACTATAACTAACAATACAGTTGTTTAATACATTTTCTAACATAAAAACATAGTAAGTTATTATTTTTTTTTTTTTACATTGAACTGAATCTACCTTCAAGGTAGGGAACAGAAAAGTAGAAGTTACACAAAGCAAAATCTTAAAACTAACAATTTGATTTTTTTTTTTTTTTACATACATTATATCCACCTTCAAGGTAAGGACGAAAAACGAAAAAATTATTTGGGAGTCTTACAAAGAGAGAGAAAAAAAAAATAGAAAAAGAACACAAGACAATTAAATATTTAGTTAATTACACAAATGTCCCTACTTTCAAAGTCGGGATTGAATAGTTTATACACTTGGGGAAATATAGTCTTTTGGCCCTTAGGCAGTGTTCATGGGAGGAGTAACATACACATATTATTTTATTTTGTTACAGAAAACACAAGGAAATAGTTAGCACATGATATTTAATACAGAAAGAAAGTGGTGAGACAAGGACATAATTACAACAATAAGACATGAAACAAACAGAAATAATTACATGAAATACAGAAATAATTACAAGACATGAAATACAGAAATAATGACAGAAAAAATATATTGTTTTTGGGCCCTTAGGCATTGTTTATATGGGAGGAGAAGATATATTGAAAGTGTCTGATCACAAAGTCTAAATTTTTGGGCGGGTAAAACAAAAATCACTACACTCACTTTAGTCTGGGTGGTTTTCCGGGGCGGGCTTGGGTGCTGTTTTCCTTCGGCTGGTCCGACAACGTGTGAGGCTCCGCTTGGTTGATGACTGGCTCTCCGGCTTCCTGTTGGTCCTCCTTTACAGTAGGGGGCAGTAGGCGTTCTGAGTGGCCAGCTTCTTCCGGGGTCGTTTCCTCTTGTGGTTGCCGGGACAGGGCGTCGGGTAGCTCGTTGGTGCGGCCTGGGCAGTGCTCTATAGTGAAAGAATATTCTTGCAGAAGTAGCGCCCATCTGGTGAGTTTTGACCTGTGGTCTCGCATTTGATGTAACCATGTCAGGCTTTTATTGTCCGTCCGGAGCACGAAGGTCCTATCTTCGAGGTAGGGTCTGTATCGTTTGATAGCCCACACAACAGCGAGACACTCCTGCTCGTTGCTGTGGTAGCGTTGCTCCGTCGGAGTAAACTTGGCACTGGCATAGCTGATGATGCGGCGCTCCTTCTGCGGTGTCTCTTGGTAGAGCACTGCGCCCATTCCTATTTTGCTGGCGTCCGTCTGTAGGATGAAGGGCAGGTTGTCGGCAGGGCGGTGGAGAAGCAGGGGTTGCCTCAGGACTTCTTTGGTTTGAGCGAAGGCAGTGTCGGCGGCTGGTGTCCATTTGAAGGGCTTCTTGGAGGCGATGGTGTCTGTTATGGGTGCAATGGTCTCCGCGAAGTTTGGCACGTATTCTCGGAGCCAGTTGCAGATACCCACGAACTGTCGGGCCTCCTTCCGCGTCTTCGGTGGGGCTGCCTCTTGTATTGCTGAGATGTGGTGGTCCTGAGGTTGGTTCCCGTGGCTGGTGATGGTGTGACCGAGGTAGTCCAAGTTCGCCTTCCCGAAGCGGCATTTCTCCAAGTGACAGGTGAGTCCTTGGCGCTCTAGTTCTTCAAGCACCCGGTCAACGTGGTGGCGGTGGCTGTCCCAGTCCTTGGAGAATACGATTATGTCGTCCAGGTAGGCGATGCAGGCGTCTCGGTCGCAGTGTGGTAATACCTTCTCCGTCATGAGGCGTTGGAACGTGCTGGGGGCGTTTTTCAGCCCGAAGGGCATGACGGAGAACTGGTAGTGGCGTCCCTCCGGGGTGGTGAAGGCGGTGTAGGGTTTGGAGCTCGGGTCCATGGGGATCTGCCAATAGCCGCTCTTGAGGTCCAGCGTCGTGAAGATCTTGGCGCTACCGATGTCCTTTAAGGCCTGGTGGATGACAGGGAGGTTCTGTGGGGCGTCGATCGTCCGCTCGTTTAGTCGCCGGTAGTCGACGCAGAATCGAGGCTGGCCATCCTTCTTCCTGACGATCACGATCGGGGAGCTTTAAGGCGATGTGGACGGCTCGATGATCCCTGCGGCGAGCATCTCCTGGATCTGGTCGGAGATCACCTGTCGTTTCTGCGGGGAACATCGGTAGGGCGTCTGGCGGATCGGCGTGTTGTCTTTCAGCTGGATCTCGTGGCGGAGGCTGTTGGTTTTCCCCAGGGGTCCGTTGGTGTGGAAGGCGGAGGCGTGGTGTTGCAGCATGGCGAAGAACCGGTCTTGTTGAGGCTTGGGCAGTCCGTGGTCGATCTCTCCTACTTCGATGGCGGGCGCTGTCCTTTCTTGGGGCGTGGTGGTCGTCCATTGTAGATCGTGTCGATCCTGCAGACCGAAGGTCAAGGTCCCTGCGTGGAAGTCGCAGACGGCGCGTTGTTCCTTCAGCCATGGATATCCGAATAGCGCAGGTTCCTGTAGTTTATCAGCGACCAAGAAGTTGACTGGCGTCGGTTGTCCTTGAACGCTGATGTCCATGCAGATCTCTCCTCGGATGTGTAGGTGGGCGTCTCGGTCGGCGAGTTGGGCGGTGGCTGGAGCTGCTTGCAGGCGGGCGTCTGGGCTCAGTTGGTCGGTCCTTAGGAAGTCGCGGCTGGCTGCGGAGTCCACGAGGGCGAGGATGGTTCTCGAGCCTATCTGGAGGTGGATCCGAGGCAGTTGATTCCCTGGGGCAGCGTTGCAGGTGGCGCCATCTCTTAGTGCTGGGCAGGTTTCGGCGCGCTCCCTGTCCCTCTCCAGTTTTCCGCCGTTTCGTTTTGCTTTTTCTTGAGTACCGGGCACTCCCGGTGAAAGTGATAGTCCGGGCAGTACCGGCACTTAGGGTCTCTTGCTGGTGGTGGTCTGGCTGCAGCTGGCTGGGCGGCTGGGCGGTACTTTTCTTCCCGAGCAGGTCTGGTGGTGGTGGTCCGGTTCTCCTCGGCGAGGTCTCTTTCCACGGCGCGTGATTGGTCCATCAGCTCCTGCGTTGTTGCTAAGTTGCTCCCCCTTAGCCTAGACCTTAGGCCGGGAAGGAGTAGCTCCAAGAAGGTCTGGAGTCTCGTCATCTCCTAAGATTGTGGTTGGAGGCGTCTCATCAGTCGCGTCTTGCGGAGGAGGAAGGAGTCCACAGGCTCGCCGGCGTTCTGTTTTCGTCCGTAGAGCTCTGCCTGAAGCTCGGCTACGACGGCTGGGGAGTTGAAACGGGCCCGAAGTCTTTCTGCGAATTCCTCCCAGCTGAGTCCGTGGTCGCTGTAGAGGCGATGCCACTTCTCGGCGACTCCTCTTAGTTGTGCCGCAGTTGTCTTGGCCCATTGTGTCCTTGGGGTCTTTCTTTGTGTAAGGATTTCCTCTACCTGTCTAAGGAAGTCTTCCGGGTCTTCGGCTCCATCTCCCGTGAAGTCCTGCAAATAAGTGTAAAACAAATCTGGTGTTGTGGGGGGTAATGGGGCTGAGGTTGTTGACTGGGATACAGAGGGCGGGTTTGTGGAAGGAAGGATGGTATCAGCGCAGGGTTGGCAGGTGAAGGTTGCCGAAGGTATCTCGACTTCCGGCCATCCGATGCAGCTGTGGTGCTGGTACTGTTGACATCGGCAGCAGGCAGCGTAGAGATCGCTCTGGCTGTGGCAGTCCTCTTTTGCGCATGTCCTCCCCTGCGACCTGAGTGTTGGTGCCATCTCTGTAGGTGTTGTCGTCTGGTCTTGGGCGCCACTGGGTTTTGCACTCCCAGAAGTGGATGATGCTGGTGCTGGTGTTGGTGTTGGTGTTGGGTCGTGGGTGGTGTTCTCTGTCCAGAGATCCTCGGTCCGGTCGTGGATCGAGTTGCCCCTCGTTGTGGCCGCCAAATGACGTCGGCTAAGCTGTTGGGCAGAGTAATATGCGGTGAGGGTGGTAGGCGGCTGTCTAGCCGGAGATAGGTTTTTATGTCGGGGAATGATGGAGCGGGTTATGCTAGGTGGTTAGAAATAAAGGTAATAAGGTGAACGGGGGTCAAAATGTGGAAGTCCGGGGACACTGTAGGAGTAAGGGCGAGGTGCTTCGGGTAAGGGGACAGGAGGTCGCCACGTCAGGCAAGGAGCAGGAGCTTGGCCCTTGAAAGGGCCTTGGAGGGTTGAGGTAGGGTGGCCTTGTTGGCCCTGAGAACGACCGTTCTCAGGCTTGGTCGTGTTCCTCAACGCTCTGCTGGCCCTCCGCTGGAGACGGCGTACAGCCCGTCGTTCCTTGTTGCTCCGTCTCCCTGGCATGTAGCACAGGGGTCCGCCGGGTCACTACTACCCTATTAAATTTCCCTGTCGGGAGGCGGTAAGGTAGTAGCTCGCCGGGTTTCCCCTATTTAGCTCTTTCCCTGACGGGAGGCGAGTGGTGGGTGGTAGCGGATGAAATGATATACACAGAAGTACTTTTCAAGATAGATTGCTGCTCTGTGGGCTTCCCTGCACTGCTGGCGTGGTAGAAGTGTTGTAGAGCGTCAGATGAAGTGTTTCTTGGTGACAAGCTCGAGGAGCGGTGTTGGTGTCTCTCGGTTGAGAGACGAGAGAAGAGTGAGTCTGTCTTAGTCTCTCGGGTGAGAGACTGAAGAAGAAGTGTGTGTTGGTTACAACTCAACTCAACTCAAAATGGCGAGAACTAGGTCCTCTATAATTGACAGCTTCTGTAAAATACATTTGCTGCGAATGAATATAAAACATGGTAATGAATTTAAAATGACTGTTGTTAAGGTTTGAAGTTAGTGAATAGTTTAACATTTTTAAATTTAGAAAAAGGGGAAACGAAGATAGGACTTCGTTTCTCATACTGTCAATAAATTTTTTATTTATATTTTAGTCTTTTTGATTGTATGGCTTGGTTTTTGTTTGGTATGAACCTGATTTTTAATTGTGTTATGGGGGATCAACCACCAGACACAGGGGACGTTTTCTCCTTTCTTGTGGGGGAGCGGGATCTGTCACGAGTGATGACAGATGCGCATGTTTGGAGCCTTCTGCTCTCGATGTAAGCTTTTTCGTAAGCTTGAGGACGAACTCCTCGAATGTGGGGACTTTCAATCCATTGAGGATGGTAGCATTTCTGACATACCATGGGGACTTAGTTATGCTTCTGAGCACTGAGTTTTGGAAAGAATCCAGCCGTTTCTTTCCTGAGGGGCTTAATAGAGAATACCAAGCAGGTGCGGCGTAAGCAGTTATGGGCCGAATGTACATTTTATACATGGTCAGTCTAGTGGTGATTGGTTGTGGGCTTCTGCCACTGATAATGGGGAAAAGCTTGGAGCGAGTGTATCTCGCCCTGCCAATTATTTGCGTGACATGTTTGTTGAAGTTTAACCTTCTGTCAAGCGTTACACCTAAATATCTGACTTGTTTTTTCCATGCTATGGGGGACTTGTTTAGGAAGAGTTGTATTTTTGGTTTAGTGCGTTTTGCAGTGAATGGAATGGCTACTGTTTTGTCCGTGTTGACTGCGATTCTCCACTTTCTGAACCACGGTTCTAGTGTATCCAGCTGACGCTGGATGATATTTGCCCCATATTCGAGGTTTAATGATTGATAGTAGAACATGGAGTCATCAGCAAAGAGTCGCAGTTTCACGGTGTTGAGTACTGGGATGTCGTTAGTGTACAGAAGGTACAGTAACGGACCAAGGACTGATCCTTGCGGAACTCCAGCTTCGATAGGTCGAGGCGTGGATAGTTTACCTTCGACGGAAACCTGGAACCATCTGTTGTCGAGGTATGATTGTATGAGGTGAACATAGCATGGAGGAAGAGGGCTGTGCGCAAGTTTGTACAAGAGGCCCTCATGCCATACCTTGTCAAATGCTTTGCTGATGTCCAGGAATACAGCGATGGTGTGTACGTGTTTATTGAATCCGTCTGCTAGGCTGTTGACTACATTGATAAGCTGTAATGTTGTGGAATGCTCGCTACGAAAGCCGAACTGCTCGGGACGAAGTGTATGTTCAAGAATTTTGGTCAGTTGTGTGTTAACCAGTCTTTCGAAGACTTTCGAGAGACTGGAAAGGAGAGATATGGGTCTGAAATTTTGCGGGAAAAGAGCAGACTTTTTGGGTTTTGGTATCATTACAATTTTGGCTCTTTTCCACGCAGTTGGGAAATGACCTGTTCGCATGATTCCGTTGAAAATGGTCGTTATGGTGTTTACCATAGAGGACGGCATGTTTTTCAATGCACTATTATTAACATTATCTAGACCAGGCGCCTTTCTGGAGTGGAGTTTGTGTATAGTGTTGGCCACCTGGTCGCACTGTGTGTTGGTTTTTTTTTTTTTTTTTTTTTTTTTTTAGGGAGGAAAAAATGTTTTAAACAGATCCCTCTCCAGAGGGATACTGTGGGAATCACCCCGAAGGGCATACCCACTAAAACGACCTCCCCCCTCCCCCACGGACATGCACTGGGGAGAGCGAATAGCAGCATCTAGGGAACTCCCTAATGGCTGCAGCTGCAAACTGGGTACTTCACTAGAACAGAAATATTAGTTAGGAGGCATGCAATTTGGAGTCGCCGACTTGGCTTAGAAGCGCGGCAGGTTTATTCCTACGGCGGATCATCCAAAATGGCAGCCGGCCGAGGCCTGCTGTCTTCGATGATGCCGAGTCGCTTGCAGATATCTGAGATTCCTTGGAATCTCGAAGCTTGGGCACTCTGAAACAGTTTAAAAGCGCATCGTTTAGCAAAAGCATCTAGGGTAGGGATGCCAGCTGACCCTAGAATGGTGGCGTTGCTCACAAACCATGGTTGGCGAGTGATTCTGCGCAGGGCTATTGTCTGAAGTCTCTCTAATTTCTTCTTGCCCGATTTGCTGGCCAGCGCCCACCAAGCCGTGGACGCGTACATCAGCACGGACCGCACTGTTAACAAAAAGATAGTAACTTTAGTACGAGTCGTTAGCGGGCTCCTGCTCGCTAACATTGGTGAGAGGCATCCTTGAATTCTCTTTCCTTCGGAGACCTTAATCAGAACGTGTCGCCTGAAGTTCAGCTTGCTGTCCAGCGTGATGCCAAGGTACTTGACGGTAGGCTTCCAGGGGATAGCCACTCCGTCAATTTCCAGCTCTCGTGGTACTCTGCGCCGATGTTTACGTCTCTTTCTAAAACAGATAGAATCGGATTTCTCCGCATTAATCTTAATGCGCCATTTCTCCAGCCATGGAGACAGCGCGTTTAGCTGCTTCTGCATAGTTCTTGCCGCGAATACAGGGTTTGCACTACTACAATGTAGGAATGCATCGTCTGCATAGAGCGACAGTGTTACACCTGGAAGAGTTGGGAAATCATTAGTATAAATAAGATACAATACCGGTCCCAGGACACTGCCTTGGGGAACTCCGGCAAGTATCGGCCGCAGCGATGATATTTCACCGTCTACAAAGGTCCTAAAAGATCTGCCTGTGAGGTAAGAGCGGATCAGGTGTACAGCAGCCTCCGGTACAGGAGAATCACTCAACTTGTAGAGGAGGCCCTCGTGCCATACCCTGTCAAACGCCTTACTGACGTCTAGTAGCACTGCAACAGAAGACAAATATTTATTATGGTTATCAACCAGATGATTGATAACTCTCGTCAGCTGCAGCGTCGTGGAATGGCTTCTCCGAAAGCCGAATTGTTCCGGTCTAATGAAGTCCTCTATGTAGGGCTGTAACCTAGAGAGAAAAAGTCTTTCAAAGACCTTGGAGATTGTCGGCTGCAGAGATATCGGTCGATAGTTTTGCGGAAAGAGATGGTCCTTTCCCGGCTTCGGGATAAGGATGACCTTCGCGGTCTTCCACTGCGTTGGGAAGTGGCGTAACCTGAGGACAGAGTTAAACAGCATTAGTAATACTAAAACTACTTGAGGAGGCGCGGCCCGTAGGGCCGTTCCTCCAATCCCGTCGAAGCCAGGAGCCTTCCTTGGCTTAACTGCGGTGATGGCGGCTTGGACCTCCTTTAGAGTAAAGGGCTCCAGGGAGTCGTCTCCTTCCTCCGGAAATCTGAAGAACTCATCGGCGAACTCTTCGATCATATCTGCATGATCCTCATCGCAAACATCGTGGTTTGGTTGGAACTGGTCCTCCATAGTGTCAGCGAACGCCTCGGCCTTGTCCGCGGCAGTGTAGGCTAAGCCACGCTGCCCGTGGAGAGGCTGGCTCGATCGCATCTCACTACGGAGAGTCTTAGCCAGTTTCCAAGCGCTACCATCCTGCAAGTCTAGAGAATTGAGATATGAGTCCCAAGTCTCGGACCTGAAATCGTTTAGTAACAACTTAACTCTATAATTTTGGCGGTTGAACCGCCTTTTCGCTGACGGGGAGCGAGTGAACTGCCAATGAGTTCGAAGCCTACGTCGAAGCGCGATTTCCTTCCTAATCCTGTACGGCAGCTTTTCTCTCGCCGGACCTTGGGTTATGGGGACGGAGGCATCTGAAACAGACAAAGAAAAAGAATCGTGGAGCAAGCTGATCTGCTCGTCCAGCTCCTCTGCAGAGGCAGGAGGAGGTGGGACATGAGTCCGCGCAGCCATCAGCTCGCTGAAGCGGGGCCAGTCAACCCTAGTACTACCAGGGTTGGGTGGCATGCTGGATGCGGCATTTGCAGCGACTGTCACCAGCAGCGGGCAGTGATCTGACGACAGATCCTGCGAGACTCGTACTTCTGTTGGGAAAGGAACATCTTTTAAAAGAACTATGTCAAGCACGTCAGCGAGTCCACGTGCCGGGTGGTGAGTAGGCTCCTCGGGAGCCAAGACCTCAGCATTAGGCTGGTTGTCTATAAAGCGACGAAGAGCCACACCCCTCCCGTTGGACCTCCTTGCCCACGATGTGTGCTTGGCGTTGAAATCACCTGCAATAAAGATGTGGTTAGCAGCCGAAAACAGGGCACTAAGGTCAGCTAAGAAACTAGCCTCAGGCTTATGTTTTGGCGATATGTATGCGGCAACGATGAGCGTTTCCTGTTCTCCGACGTTTATAAAAACACCTGTGGACTCAAAGGACAAAGTGTTAGTAACAAATTCTCTGTGAGTGAGCCTTCGGTGCACCAACACAGCGGTCCCGCCCCCAGGATTACCGTTACCGCCGGGCTGAGCCCGATCGGTACGATAGGTCCTGTAGGCAGGAAGTGTGAAGGAGCGATATGGCTGCAGATGAGTCTCACAGAGCAGGATGAGATCTGCGTCTGTCTCGGTGGCAAAGTAGTGAAGGTCGTTGCGTTTGGAGAGAACCCCATTCGCATTCCAGACTACTACTTTGAGGTCCTTACTCATGACTGAGCAGCTTCTGGAGGCTCGTTAATACTGCTGTGAGCAGCTCTGCAGGGCTTTTATTCACGCTGCCTAAAATCAAAGGGATTAGTTCAGCAATCCATGCTGTTAGCTGGGTATTGGAAATCCCAGCTGGACCAGTGGAGGGGGTGACCACAGTTGTGCCACCAGGGGCAGTCGCCTTACGCACTTGCGTTGGGCGCTGGGGCCTTGGTGGCACTGTGGCTGGTGTAGCAGACAATTCGGCGGCAGCTTCTATATCGCTCTCATCGGCGTCTGAAACCGACGAGACGGCGGGGGCCTCCTTACGACGGCGAGGTCTCTTCCGGCCTGCCCTGGCAGGGGCTTCAGACTGCGGCCTCTTAGGCGCGGCAACAGCAGCAGCGTAGGACAGGGTACCTGGAACAGTCACAGAAACAGGTACAGGAGGCAATGGCTGGACTGCCGGGGCTGGGTCAAAGGCACCGGGGCCGACCGAGCAGACGGAGTGTCGGGGGCCTTTTGGGCAGCCCTGGGCTTAGGCACAGGACCGCCTTGCCGGCCCCCGGAGGAGGCAGCAACACCCCGAACGGGACGCTGAGTGGTGGCGGGCCGAGGCCCGACCCCTCCTGGTCGGTGCACTGCGTCGTTTCCGAGCCAGCTCCGCCTGTTTGTGCGCCTCGCAGCCCTTCCAGCTTGCTACGTGGCTCCCACCGCAGTTGCAGCACTTCGCTGCCGACTCCTTATTCGCTGGGCAGTCTCGGCCTCTGTGTGCCCCCGCACACTTGAGGCATCTTGATGCCAAACCGCAATTGACTGATGAGTGCCCAAACCTCTGGCAGTTGTAGCACTGGGCTACCCCTTTCGCAGGTGTGAACTCCGTCACTTCGACTTGCAGTCCCAACAGCACCTGTAACTTAAAGATGTCAGCAAATTTGCCGACTCTTTTTAATTTAATTAAGAAGGTGTTACTGGGGGCCCTGTTGCCCCCACTCGCCTGCCTCGTCAGCATCTGGACCACATTGGGCGTGAACCCTAGGTCCCGCAGCTCATCTATGATGTCGTCCGCTGATGTGGAGTGGTGAAGGCCACGAATTGTGACCTTCACCTCCCTGTCCTCCTCGAGGGAGAAGGTGTGATACCTCACACTTTCCGCTGTCAGGTGTCGTACTGTGTGTTGGTTTTTTTTTTTTTTTTTTTTTTTTTATGGAGGAAAAAATGTTTTAAACAGATCCCTCTCCAGAGGGATACTGTGGGAATCACCCCGAAGGGCATACCCACTAAAACGACCTCCCCCCTCCCCCACGGACATGCACTGGGGAGAGCGAATAGCAGCATCTAGGGAACTCCCTAATGGCTGCAGCTGCAAACTGGGTACTTCACTAGAACAGAAATATTTGTTAGGAGGCATGCAATTTGGAGTCGCCGACTTGGCTTAGAAGCGCGGCAGGTTTATTCCTACGGCGGATCATCCAAAATGGCAGCCGGCCGAGGCCTGCTGTCTTCGATGATGCCGAGTCGCTTGCAGATATCTGAGATTCCTTGGAATCTCGAAGCTTGGGCACTCTGAAACAGTTTAAAAGCGCATCGTTTAGCAAAAGCATCTAGGGTAGGGATGCCAGCTGACCCTAGAATGGTGGCGTTGCTCACAAACCATGGTTGGCGAGTGATTCTGCGCAGGGCTATTGTCTGAAGTCTCTCTAATTTCTTCTTGCCCGATTTGCTGGCCAGCGCCCACCAAGCCGTGGACGCGTACATCAGCACGGACCGCACTGTTAACAAAAAGATAGTAACTTTAGTACGAGTCGTTAGCGGGCTCCTGCTCGCTAACATTGGTGAGAGGCATCCTTGAATTCTCTTTCCTTCGGAGACCTTATTCAGAACGTGTCGCCTGAAGTTCAGCTTGCTGTCCAGCGTGATGCCAAGGTACTTGACGGTAGGCTTCCAGGGGATAGCCACTCCGTCAATTTCCAGCTCTCGTGGTACTCTGCGCCGATGTTTACGTCTCTTTCTAAAACAGATAGAATCGGATTTCTCCGCATTAATCTTAATGCGCCATTTCTCCAGCCATGGAGACAGCGCGTTTAGCTGCTTCTGCATAGTTCTTGCCGCGAATACAGGGTTTGCACTACTACAATGTAGGAATGCATCGTCTGCATAGAGCGACAGTGTTACACCTGGAAGAGTTGGGAAATCATTAGTATAAATAAGATACAATACCGGTCCCAGGACACTGCCTTGGGGAACTCCGGCAAGTATCGGCCGCAGCGATGATATTTCACCGTCTACAAAGGTCCTAAAAGATCTGCCTGTGAGGTAAGAGCGGATCAGGTGTACAGCAGCCTCCGGTACAGGAGAATCACTCAACTTGTAGAGGAGGCCCTCGTGCCATACCCTGTCAAACGCCTTACTGACGTCTAGTAGCACTGCAACAGAAGACAAATATTTATTATGGTTATCAACCAGATGATTGATAACTCTCGTCAGCTGCAGCGTCGTGGAATGGCTTCTCCGAAAGCCGAATTGTTCCGGTCTAATGAAGTCCTCTATGTAGGGCTGTAACCTAGAGAGAAAAAGTCTTTCAAAGACCTTGGAGATTGTCGGCAGCAGAGATATCGGTCGATAGTTCTGCGGAAAGAGATGGTCCTTTCCCGGCTTCGGGATAAGGATGACCTTCGCGGTCTTCCACTGCGTTGGGAAGTGGCGTAACCTGAGGACAGAGTTAAACAGCATTAGTAATACTAAGACTACTTGAGGAGGCGCGGCCCGTAGGGCCGTTCCTCCAATCCCGTCGAAGCCAGGAGCCTTCCTTGGCTTAACTGCGGTGATGGCGGCTTGGACCTCCTTTAGAGTAAAGGGCTCCAGGGAGTCGTCTCCTTCCTCCGGAAATCTGAAGAACTCATCGGCGAACTCTTCGATCATATCTGCATGATCCTCATCGCAAACATCGTGGTTTGGTTGGAACTGGTCCTCCATAGTGTCAGCGAACGCCTCGGCCTTGTCCGCGGCAGTAATTGTGTGTTGGTTAGGAAAACGTCTGGTTTTATACGTTTTCCTACAGTCGAACAATGGAGAAGCCATTGTGCGACTTTCACTATTCTGCGATCCAATCACAGGCCGGCTAGAGGCGTGGGTGGCTTAGCGTGCTGTGATTGGGTCGGAGAATCTGAAGTTTATGTGTTCGGCGAGAGACCGTCCGCGGCCACTCGCGAGTTGAGTCTGGACCAATCACGAGCTGCCCTTTACTGTTCGACAGTAAGGGAGATGTAGGTGTTTGTTTGGCACAGAGTTTCCGGCACAGAGGTCCGGGAGAAGTTCGGGGAAGTGTTCTCAGTGTTTGGTGTGACCAAACGCTGAGAAATGTTGGATTGAGTGAGTCGGGTAAATTAGTTCCAATGTTAAGGGCGATGGCAAGGTGTATCAAAATAAATCATAATCAAGTAACGAGTTAACAACAACAAAAAATAAAATAATCATAACCGCAGACTTCCGTGTGTTATGTAAAGATCTTACCTATGTTAATTAAATAAATTACAGACACACGTTCTGTGCGTGCGAGAATTGTATATTATATCAAACACAATGTGATGGACAGCAATGAATGAACACATTTTTATGTTAAAGAGCTCTCGAGGATAGAGAAAGAATAACCGTGTGGAGATAATAATAACAACTTGCACTTCTCAACAGGAGTTAAAACAAGAGGTAGGAAAGTGGGTTTCATATGACTTACAGATCGTATAGAGTCAACGAGTTGAATGAGTTTATAGTTTTTGGCCCTGAAAAGGGCCTTTTGTTTTTTTGGATAAGCAAATGAGACTGGATGATTAACCTCCGAACCCGTACAGAGTTCTGCCTTGTCGCTTGAGAGCGTAGACTACGTCCATGGCGGTGACAGTTTTCCTCTTGGCATGCTCGGTGTAAGTGACTGCGTCCCTGATGACGTTCAAAAACTTTGGAGAGTGTGGGTAGAAGTGATATTGGTCTGTGATTTTCGGGGTTTGTGAGTGATTTCTTTGGCTTAGGTATTAAAATAACTTTCGCTTTCTTCCAGCAGGTTGGAAAATGAGAGAGGTTTAGAGCACTGTTAAAAATGGAAGTTAGGTATGGTAGGGCGGAAGGTATCCAATCATGTCGATGCCAGGTGCTTTCTTCTTCTTAAGGCGGCCAATCACATTTGCAACTTGGGACTTCTCGATTTTGAATGTGTTTTCAGGTGGCGGAAAGGAGAACAGTTCTTTCAGATGTCCTTTGACCAAGTTTGTATGCGCGGCGTCGCTGTTTTTATGGGGTGAGAATTGTTGTTCCATGACGTCAGCAAATACTTCTGCTTTTTCCGCCGGGGCGTAGACGAGTCCGTTTGCTGTGCTAAGCGGATGGTCTTTACGTTTCTCGCCGGTTAAAGATTTCGCTACCTTCCAGACTGATCCGTCTTGGACGTCTAGGGAGATGAGATATGTTTCCCAGGTGTCTTGGCTGTGGTCTTGTAGCAGATTTTTAACTAGTACAGATTGTTTGTTGAGGAGTCGTTTAAAGATCGGAGATCGAGTCGTTTGCCAAAGCCGGCGATAGCGTCTCTTCTGTTGGAGCTCATGTTTTATGTATGTTGGGAGGTCTGCGCGTTTTTTGTTAGGAGGAACTGTTTTGGAGTTGTTGAGGATAGCTGTTGTTATGTTTCGCTGGAGGATCTCTATGTGGTTTTCTAGTTTAGGTATGGAGTGGATGGAAGGTGGGGTGTCAGGTATTACTGCAGTCATGTCCTGGGAGAATGATTTCCAGTCAATCCTTTTGGTACTAGTGTAAGGGATGAAGGTAACTGAAGGGGAGTTGATGGTTATAATAACAGGATTGTGGTCGAAGGAAAGATCAGCGACTGAGGTGATCGAAATAGTGTCTACCAAGTCCTTGTATAGGGCTATGTCTAGAACGTCAGGTGGGTGTCTTCTGTTGGTTGGGATTCGTGTAGGCTCTTCTGGTCCTATGGCTGTTATATTTGGGTGGCGTTGAAGATATGAATACAGTCGGTTTCCATTGCTGTTCGTAATGTTGCTGTTCCAAGACGGATGTTTAGAATTTAGGTCTCCCGCTACCAGAGTAGGTGAGGAGGATTCGAAGAGGCCGTCAAAGTCGCCAGTGGACATTTTGCGGTTAGGCGGATTGTATGCGGAAGTCAGGATGAGTTCGGAAGTTCCATGCTGTATTTTAACGGCAGTGGTTTCTATTGAAGATCGTGGGAAAGTGTGAGGAGTGTGAGTAAGCCTACGGTGGACAAATATACAAGTGCCCCCGGCAGGAGTTCTGCGTGTTGACGTGTTGCGGTTTGTTCTGTAAGTTGTGTACGATGGGATGTTGTATGGTGAGTTGTCGTGAAAACGAGTTTCTTGTACCAGAATGACGTCGACATTGTATTGTGACGCAAATACAGCAAGTTCCTGCTTGCGACCCTTGAGGCTGTTGGCATTCCACGTTACTATGGTCAGAGGTCTATTCATCGTTGATCATAAGGACTGTTAGTGACGATATGATGGCTGTGATGATAGACTTGACGTCTTTTGCTGCAAGGAGCTGGGGAATCAGTGCCTCCACCCAGGCGACAATTTTTTTTGGACTGATTTCTGTGTCATTGTTGGTTGCACGGTCAGTTACTTTCATTGTTGATGATTTGGAAGATGGAGGTTGAGCTTGAACATTACTTTTAGAAATGTTAATTTTGCTGATCCCGGCGGCTGCAGAATTAAGTTCTGCGATACTAGTATTTTTCCGTGGAGCTGCCTTCGGTTTTATGGAAGGTCGTGTTCGCGGAATAAGTTTCTTCTTGCGAAGGACCGAGGAATATGACGGTTTTGAGGTTTCTGGGCGGCTTTCAGTCACTGTAACTTCACTGTCAGTTTCCGAAGACGAAGTATAGGTGGTGGGTGGCTTGGTCAGGGGCGCTTTTGGGATTGTCCGCTGTTGTGGCCTAGATTGTGGAGCCGACCAGGATTGCTGTTGCTGCCCTCTCTTTTTTGCCATTATATCTTTATAATAGGGGCATCCTCGGTAGTTGGCAGTATGTGCGCCTCCACAATTGCAGCATTTCGGCGACTCTTCATTTTTCTTGGTACACTGCCCTTTCTCATGGTGGCTACCGCATCTCACGCACCGAGGGTCGAGATTACAATGTAGGGAATTGTGTCCGTATCTTTGACAGTTATAACACTGTGGGAGTCCGGGTTGTGGTGTAAATAGACTAACAGTGATGCGAAGACCAAGGAAGTATTTTACATCATATATTTCAGCATACTGGCCAATTTTTTTAATTTTGACTAAAAACAAGTTGACTGGTCGTTTGTCTCTGGTCATTAGAGGGGTGACGGCGGTGGTAGAGTATCCCATCTCTTCTAACTCCTCTTTAATGTCTTCTCTATCGGTATCGTGTGGGATGCCTCGAAATACAACTTTTAGCTCCCTTTCTTCGGGAAGGCCGAACGTGTGGAATGGCTGATTTTTTCCCTTTAACAAGCGCTGGGCGGCTCTAAAGTCGTCGATGGATGCCGTGTAAATACGGAACAGCTTCCCCTGGCATTTTACATTTAACTCGCCTTTTTGCGTTAATTTGATTTCCTTAAGGAGGCGTATCCAATTTGGCGGCGACTCAAGGACTATTGGCGGAATTTTTGGCGATTTATTTGGAGCATTATTCGCATCCGTTTCACTCTCTGTATGTGAGGCGTCTTCCAAAGTTCCCTTGGTCTTGACATCCATCTGGTCGGTTTTCCGTCGTTTTAGTGATTTTCTTTGGACTGGTGTAAAACCGTCGTTGTCCATCTGAGTTTCACTGTCGGGTGTTGGGCTGAGAGGGCTGTCCATGGTGCTAGTTAGGTTTGAGAAAGTCGGCATTAGTAGATCTGCTTTGCTTATTTGTACATTTGCAATTCTGGATGAAACGGCCCTTCTAAGGGCCAACTGTTGAGTTTTTGCTTCTATTTTGACGTGAGTTGCACTAATGTTTTAACATTGTCAAATTACAAAAATACACCTTCAACACAATATTATGCACTAATAAAATACGCAAGTCTGTAAAAGTTAATTAAAAAGAAATAAATAACTGTAAAGTAATTTTAACAGTTGTTATAAAACTTAGATAATATAAAACTATAATTATCTATTTAAGACACAAAAGTTTATAATTAGGTATAATTTAAACGGGTTAATTGTTTGTTTAAAACACACAAGTCTATATAGAGTTTATATTTAAAAATAATAACAGATTAAAATTTGTATCAATGCCTATGTTGTTTAATACACGACAAAAACAATAAAATAGTCTTTTCAATCAAATGTCATTTGTTTTTAGAGTACACAATATACAATTATAAATATATATACTTAAATAATATTTGTACTCACTCTGCAACGTAGTAAGCAACGTTATTTAGGGAAGGGGAGAGTGTCCTGTCACTGTTCAAACAAAGGGAGGGCAATAAAGGGGGAACGGAACAATAGAATACCGCTAGCCAGATGCTCGGCAAGCGGAAAACACAATAGCACTTGCACTTAGTTGAGTTTTAAAACACAATAGAATTCCAGCACTAAACACAAGAATAAAAACACACTGTTTGAACTACAAAGAACTGTAAAAACACGTCTACACTGTACGAGTTCACAACACTGAATTTTGGTCAAGATTTTGATCCCACCTCTTTTTGTACAACCTGTAGAACCTTATAGAGAACGGTCGTATTTCTGACTTGATATTATTTCATTTTATGTCGGTAGGGTTTATGGTCCGTTTATATCGCTAATTTCTTCAAAATCTCGACAGTTTCGACTATTTTCGTTAGACCAGATTGTTTTAAGAAAGTCTTGTTTCAATTAAATCTCCTACCATACGCTCGAAACAGTTATTCAGCCGAGATACAGCTCGGCGAAATCGCACACCGTTTTGACTCGTGAGTGACACCGTTTACGTTATGCCGTCAATTCGTTTCTATTACGACTGGAATGCTATATTCGAATTTGTCGAACGATACTAGACATTCCGAGCCGTCAGAGGAATCCATTGCGAACAAAATATAAATACGATCAGTGCGAGAAAACGCGGTCCAAAGTTGGAGTTCAGCAAACTTGGTTTTTCGTATCCCAAGCATCGCGCCCCCAATCATACCGAGTATCCTAAGAGGATATATTATGCGTCAATGAAGACATTAAAATAGAGAGAAAAGGATAAGGATTGATATTAGGTTTGATCGGTGAGTAATAATTATAGATTTTATCTTAACGAGGGTAGATCCGCCAATATTCGGTAATTTCATAAAGAATAGGAATAGACCAGGACCGTAGCCTTCTCCAGTGAACAACTTGTATCTACAGTATATAATATATCGATAACTATTTAAAAGGATACTGGTAAAACAAACAAAGAACAATACCCCACTAACCTCCTATACACACATCCACATGGACGAGACCGAAAAGTCGGCAAACGCAAAGTATTCTACGGAGTCTCCCGGGAAATATCGCCTGCCTGTTCGAGATATATTTGAAAAAGGAGTAAATAAAATAAGTAAGTTATTGAAAATAAATTGTTTTAGACGGGATGTGAAGAATAAAAAAATAAATAAATAAATAAATAAATAAAAAATTAGATATTATAAATAATATATATATAAGAAAAAGAAAAAGTTCGTTAGAAAAATAAAGCAAGGACAATGTGATGCCAAATAACAATCAACGAAAATAGCTGGGACAACTATTACTATTTTGGTCAGGTGTATCAAAATAAATCATAATCAAGTAACGAGTTAACAACAACAAAAAATAAAATAATCATAACCGCAGACTTCCGTGTGTTATGTAAAGATCTTACCTATGTTAATTAAATAAATTACAGACACACGTTCTGTGCGTGCGAGAATTGTATATTATATCAAACACAATGTGATGGACAGCAATGAATGAACACATTTTTATGTTAAAGAGCTCTCGAGGATAGAGAAAGAATAACCGTGTGGAGATAATAATAACAACTTGCACTTCTCAACAGGAGTTAAAACAAGAGGTAGGAAAGTGGGTTTCATATGACTTACAGATCGTATAGAGTCAACGAGTTGAATGAGTTTATAGTTTTTGGCCCTGAAAAGGGCCTTTTGTTTTTTTGGATAAGCAAATGAGACTGGATGATTAACCTCCGAACCCGTACAGAGTTCTGCCTTGTCGCTTGAGAGCGTAGACTACGTCCATGGCGGTGACAGTTTTCCTCTTGGCATGCTCGGTGTAAGTGACTGCGTCCCTGATGACGTTCTCGAGGAACACTTTGAGTACGCCGCGAGTTTCTTCGTAGATGAGACCGGAGATTCGTTTTACACCACCTCGGCGAGCGAGACGACGAATTGCTGGCTTGGTGATTCCCTGGATGTTATCACGCAACACTTTCCTGTGCCTCTTGGCTCCTCTTGGCTCTAACCTACACATTTTCCCCCTTCTTTTAAATCGGTTATAGTCAATCCAAATTTATCTATACTGTAGTCTTACGTCTTTTCTTTTATTCTCCCTTTTTTTTTTTTTTTTTTTTTTTTTCGGTACTTGTAATGCCGAAAGAGCATATTCTATAAATATTATTATCTATTTCTTGTTGTGGCTCTCTCTCTATCCCGACACGGATATGTGATTTATTCATCATTTTTCGACAAATCAAAGAATTTTCATTCCAATTGGGATTCAAAGACTCCAAGTATCTGAAAATAAGGTTTCAAAATTGATTTTTGAAGATCAGTTTTCAAAATTTTTTTTTTTTTTTTTTTTTTTTTTTTTTTTTTTAATTTCGAAGTACGTAAAAGTCGCAAACAGGGTAACTTTTTATCATTTTTCCTGTAGTCAGGTCAGGTTAGGTAGGTTTATATATATATATATATATATATATATATATATATATATATATATATATATATATATATTTATATATATATATACTCATATTTCCCCCCTTCACTTAGATCGGTTTCAGTCAATCCAAATTTATCTATAGTCTTATTTTAAAAATGTCTGGGACTGGCGAACCTTTAGTACGAAGTATGCTTGTAATGCGAAAGAGTATATTCTATAAATATTAGTATCTATTTTTGTTGTAGCTCTCTCCCTCTCTATTTATATATGTATACAGTGTTTGTTTATACACCTTTACCCAGTCCTTTGCCTCCTTTTCCTCGTCCTGTCATCTCGGAAACAAGTTATTGCTGCAAGAAGAGTTCGAAAGAGAATATTGGCTTTGGCCAGGATTTCGGCTTCTTATATACACTCAGCCGAGCTCAAAATCTCGATACGTATTGGATCAACGTCTAGAGCCAACGGCGTACGTACCTAGCCGACAAAAGTGTATATAATAAAACGGATTTGACTGACCGACTCACAAATCTTGTTGAAATGGCTCGTACCAAACAGACAGCTCGAAAATCTACCGGTGGCAAAGCGCCCAGGAAGCAGCTGGCCACCAAGGCGGCTAGGAAAAGCGCACCCGCCACGGGAGGAGTCAAGAAACCCCATCGTTACAGGCCCGGCACAGTCGCTCTCCGAGAGATCCGTCGTTATCAGAAGAGTACAGAACTTTTGATCCGCAAGCTCCCCTTCCAGAGGCTCGTTCGTGAGATAGCTCAGGACTTCAAGACCGATCTCAGGTTCCAGAGTTCCGCCGTCATGGCTCTTCAGGAAGCTAGCGAAGCCTATTTGGTCGGTCTCTTCGAGGATACCAACTTGTGCGCCATCCACGCCAAGCGGGTGACCATCATGCCCAAAGACATTCAGCTGGCCAGACGCATCCGCGGCGAGCGAGCTTAACTCCGTATTTTGCTCTTACTACGTGCAATTCAAAACGGCCCTTCTAAGGGCCAATAAATCATCACACAAATTCGACTTGTATCCTTGGTCTGGTTGTTTTGTTTTTTACGGTAGACGTATAAAATCAAAGCTGAAAGTAAAGTCATCACTCATATTCGACTTGTATCCATGGTTTGGTTGTTTTTTTTTTACGGTAGAGTTACAAAAGAAAGATGACAGTAGTCACATCTTCTCGAAGCACGGAACATCGCAACGTCCAGTCGCTTAGACGTACCATCCACCGGCATGGTTAGGCACTTCCGCACTTCAGCAATGAGGCAATTAGGCGAAAGGCGAGTAAGCTGTGTGCATATATGGGTTAATTCAAAGATGTTGCGTTCTTTTATTAATATTGTGATCACGCCAACAACCCACTTATATAAAAAAAATTAAATTTGTGATTTGTTGTTTTTCAAATTTATTGGGATCAAAGAAAATTACCTAAACAAAGTGAAGAATTTATTTTGAAATAATTATTAATAGTATTGAATGTATATTAGATATTTACAGTCTTTTATTGAACAGAATTATTTTCTTTTAAATATATAAGTTGTTTTACTTTACTCGGCTTCAGTCCTATCATCAATTAAAATACTTGCCTTTGAAAATATTCTTTCACAAGGAACAGATTAGCGATGTTGATACTCGCAATACTCGGCTTCGAATGATTTCAATACCCGTATTATTAGTTCGACATCGAGTATCTGCGTAGAATGATAATGCGAATTATGTGTGTGTGTGTGTGTGTATGTTATATTTCTATCTGTTAGACTGATCCACCGAGTTTTTATTATTTTTTTAAACAATATGTGATTGACACTTGTAATACGTAATTAAATGTTATCCTGCCTCGACACAAATTCAGTAATTAAACGTAAGTACAATTTTATTACCAACATTAATAATTTAGTTATTATTTAAAATAAGTTAATTTAGGCTACTATATTTTTTTTATAAAGATGGTAAACCTATAAATATTTATTTAAATATAAGTAATAACAATTAAATAATATTTTAATTTACTTTTTGTTAATGTGGAAATAAATGAATATTATTGTTATTTTATATTGAACTTGTTACCGAATCTAAATCATTATAACTCAAAATCGTAATGTTTAATTAATGTGTAGTGAAAAATGAGCTTAGAAACTAATGTAACCAAAGTAGAAACACCGAGTATTTTGTTTGGAATTGACACAACACTAACGAATATCGTTGTCCGAGGATACTCGCAGTACTCGCACATTACCTCCTCCTTGTTCCTAGTTACGAGGATTTTGTCCGACCGAACGAGTATTTTAATACGAAACCGAGGATTTTAATATTCGGACTCTTCCGAGGATTTTGATACTCGGAATCACCGAGTATTTTAATTCGAACTCACACATCACTAGAACAGATGTTGCTACCATTGTGAAATAGCATTTTACAAACTTTGGCAAGGTAAGGGTAGAGATGACTATTTTGTTGCCACCATTTTAATGTATTATCTTGCCTCCTTATAACACTTTCTTGTGTGTATCTGCAATATTTTGTAGTACAATTAGTATAACCTAACCTTAACATTTTTGAATTTGATTACTTAGCTAAATAAATTTAAACAATATTGGCGTTTACATACCTCTGAACTTCCATAACAGCAGAACATGTTGGATTTGCTTGAGGTAGTATTTCCATCTTACTATCAAAATATTCCCATACTGATAGTTCAGTTTAATTTTTTTTTTTTTTCATTCATTGATAAAATGCGCAGTTAAAGCTAACTACTGGTCATTATTTGGCGAACTACAGCAGTCAGTTGTTAAACAAACACGCACTACTTTTTCCATTTTAGCTAAAACTTTGATTTTACATGCCTCATGTGCTGCACTTATAAAATTATTTGCGATTAATTTTCAATTTTAACAATCATTAACACAAGAATTACTAACTTAATAAATCAATGAGTATTTAAGAAGAAAAAAAAAACAGTAGTGTACACTGTACCGAGCAAATTACACAGCACATCACACATCTGAAAAGAACTAGCCAACTGACGAAGACGAATAAAATAATCTAATGAGTAACCGTATTAGGCGAAATAATGACATCAACATATTTTTGGAATTGAATGTCGATGTTGTGTTCACACACATCATATTAGAAAGATCAGACATTAGTTAGATCGTAGACAGTTGTGGGAGGGAGACTACAACACTCCAACTGTCTCTAGTTGAAACTACAATGCGACGCATTAGTGGTTTCTCCACATCAGATGCGCATCACATCAGTTGTGTGGCGAATGTTAAATTAACAACATGCAAAATTAAATTAAAATAAAATACTAAAACATTAAGCCAAGTGACTGGTAAATCAATTTTTTTATTTTATTTTTTTTTATTTATTAGGCCACCAAACGGAATTTTGATGTCGACAGCCGAAACAGTAAAATTTTGGAGTAGTCAAATCAACAAGCAAACAGGAAATACATATTTATACTGACATATGAGGATCGCGATCGTGCGGGCAGGCTTAAAAGTGAAGAGAGAGAGAGAGAGAGAGAGAGAGAGAGAGAGAGAGAGAGAGAGAGAGAGAGAGAGAGAGAGAGAGAGAGAGAGAGAGAGAGAGAGAGAGAGAGAGAGACAAAAATATAATAATAATAATAATAATACATATTTCTAACCTAACCTAGCCTAACACAAACCCCCTTTGTTACAAGATAAAAAGTACAAATCAAAAAAAGAAATTAAAAAATAACCCATAAGAATTTTATATATCTAACTGTATAACATTCCCCCTTCCCATATTATTATTTTTTTAAAATAAATTATTTTAAAATATCAGTAATTAAACAAAAGGGGCAATATAAAACACTGAAACCCCTACCACAATTTTGGTACAACAAAACACACACAAATCAAATAAAATATAATATTCATTTGCCTTATGTCATTATAGTTCCCTGATGTACATTTCGGTAACCAAGTTACCATCATCAGAGGGATCTGAAATAATACTAACGATGTATGAAATCTTAAAAACTAAAATACCATATTCTCCCCTCCACCCTACTTCCGGTGGTTCGGTCTATCAACGTAGGACCAAGTCAATGACCTAGGTTAAAGCGACTAACGGTACACATTCCTTTCATTGGGAAAACCCGTAGGTTGAATATATGGCAATGGCGGCAACAGTTTTTACAGATAACAGTAATATCTTAAAACTCCTTCAAATATAAACATAACATGTGCATAATAACAACAAAAATGTAGTGAATCAAAAAGCATGATATGACTTTTAGTGATTTTAATAATGCATAAACCAAAATAAAATAAAGGAGTATTTCTAAGCGTAAAGTTGGTAGTGCGTGAAAAACATTTTTACTATACAGTATATATTTTTATTATTATTATTTTTTAATTTCATCTAATATCTGGTCATAAACACAAGAATAGAGATATATATATATATATATATATAAATATATATTCATATATATATATATATATATTTTAGGATTACTGTTATATTGTTTTATAAATTATATTGTATTGAGCGACATGTATAAAGCTTAAATTTGAGCGACATGTAAAGATTGATGAAAACTTAAAATTAGGGCAGAGGTAAACCTAGTTTCTAAAACAGATTGAATTAAAGTTTATTGGCGGCCCTGAAAAGGGCCATTGACGTATTGAAGAGTCTACTTCTTCTTTGGTGCAACCTTCTTGGGTGATTTCGGCTTCTTCACCGCAGCCTTCTTTGGTTTAGGTGTTTTCGGCTTCTTGGTGGGTGGCTTAGCAGTCTTCTTCGCCTTGGACGGGGTCTTCGGCTTAGCAACAGCGGCAGCTACCTTCTTCTTCTCGGCCGCCGGTTTCTTAGCAGCCGCGGTCTTCTTTTTGGGTGCAGTTTTAGCAACAGCCTTTTTCTCCTTGGGTTGTTTGACCGGAGCTTTCTTGACTGCGGCCGTCTTTCCTTCAACGGACAGCTTGAAAGATCCAGTAGCTCCCTTACCTTTCGGTTGAACGAGAGCACCAGAAGCGACAGCCGATTTCAAGTACTTCTTGATGAACGTAGACAACTTCTCGGAGTCAACTTTGTAGTTGGCGGCAATGTATTTCTTGATCGCCTGCAGAGACGAACCGCCGCGTTCCTTCAGGTTCTTGATGGCAGCATTCACCATATCAGCTGTCGGCGGATGAGCGGGCTTCCCCTTCGGTTTCTTGCTAGCAGCGGCCTTAGCCTTTTTAGGGCTTACAGCTGGAGCAGCAGGAGCGTTTGTTGCAGTATCAGCCATGATCGGTTTCAGTTTGGTCAAGATTGAACTGAACTGAAATATTGACGAGGTTTCTGCCTCTATTTTTCACAGTGTCTAGAAATTCCACTTACTGTTCGAAGGATACTGTTCAAGGACGTTATTTTGGGCTAAGTTGGGGTTTTTTTTTTTTTTTTTTTTTGTTAGGGAGGAAAAAATGTTTTAAACAGATCTCTCTCCAGAGAGATACTGTGGGAATCTCCCCGAAGGGCATACCCACTAAAACAACCTCCCCTCTCCCCCACGGACATGCACTGGGGAGAGCGACTGCAGCATCTAGGGAACTCCCTAATGGCTGCAAAAAGCAAACTATTGCTTCACTAAGCAGAAAAGGTTAGTGGCACAAACATATACATATACATATACATATACAAATACATGTTACATAAGTTATAATTAGCTGCAACAGGAAAACTGTTAGCGACATAAAGAAAGCACTGGCATATTTGCCAAACAGGTACATTATACAGAACATAAAGTTATGAAATAGCACATACATATAGTTTTAGCATAGAATGGGGGGGGTGTGGGCAAGGAGGTGCTGCAACAAAAAACTGTTAGCGACATACAGAAATCATACATAAGAAAATACATATTCAAAGTACATGGACATAACAAAAAATACATAATATATAAACAAAATTTTAGAAAGCACATAGCAAAAGCATAGACAAATTACAAAATATACATATAATATAGCATAGAATTGGGGGGGGAGGACCGATATCTCTGCTGCCGACCCGAGTTATATCTGCAACAGAAGAAACATACAAGAAAGCATATACAGTGGTCACGGTTTGAATTTGTGATCTAACAGATTGAATTTGTAATAGTGGAGTGACCAGTTCCACTTTCTAATGAATAATGCATGCAACTAATCTAAGGTGAAAGCGCTGGCTGCCAAGTAAGCCATCTCCGGTGTGAATGTCTAGAAGCTGAGACAGTGGAGTGACCAGTTCCACTGTGTAGCCGCTATCCGAGTTCACTGCTGCTGCTGCTCTGTTGATCCCAGGGAAAAGTTGAAGTTGGTTGCTGTTGAGTTGTGTTGGTAGTTCTCGGTTGAAAAGTTGGGCTAAGTTGGGGTTTTTTTTTTTTTTTTTTTAGGGAGGAAAAAATGTTTTAAACAGATCCCTCTCCAGAGGGATACTGTGGGAATCACCCCGAAGGGCATACCCACTAAAACGACCTCCCCCCTCCCCCACGGACATGCACTGGGGAGAGCGAATAGCAGCATCTAGGGAACTCCCTAATGGCTGCAGCTGCAAACTGGGTACTTCACTAGAACAGAAATATAAGTTAGGAGTCATGCAATTTGGAGTCGCCGACTTGGCTTAGAAGCGCGGCAGGTTTATTCCTACGGCGGATCATCCAAAATGGCAGCCGGCCGAGGCCTGCTGTCTTCGATGATGCCGAGTCGCTTGCAGATATCTGAGATTCCTTGGAATCTCGAAGCTTGGGCACTCTGAAACAGTTTAAAAGCGCATCGTTTAGCAAAAGCATCTAGGGTAGGGATGCCAGCTGACCCTAGAATGGTGGCGTTGCTCACAAACCATGGTTGGCGAGTGATTCTGCGCAGGGCTATTGTCTGAAGTCTCTCTAATTTCTTCTTGCCCGATTTGCTGGCCAGCGCCCACCAAGCCGTGGACGCGTACATCAGCACGGACCGCACTGTTAACAAAAAGATAGTAACTTTAGTACGAGTCGTTAGCGGGCTCCTGCTCGCTAACATTGGTGAGAGGCAACCTTGAATCCTCTTTCCTTCGGAGACCTTATTCAGAACGTGTCGCCTGAAGTTCAGCTTGCTGTCCAGCGTGATGCCAAGGTACTTGACGGTAGGCTTCCAGGGGATAGCCACTCCGTCAATTTCCAGCTCACGTGGTACTCTGCGACGATGTTTACGTCTCTTTCTAAAACAGATAGAATCGGATTTCTCCGCATTAATCTTAATGCGCCATTTCTCCAGCCATGGGGAGAGCGCGTTTAGCTGCTTCTGCATTGTTCTTGCCGCGAATACAGGGTTTGCACTACTACAATGTAGGAATGCATCGTCTGCATAGAGCGACAGTGTTACACCTGGAAGAGTTGGGAAATCATTAGTATAAATAAGATACAATACCGGTCCCAGGACACTGCCTTGGGGAACTCCGGCAAGTATCGGCCGCAGCGATGATATTTCACCGTCTACAAAGGTCCTAAAAGATCTGCCTGTGAGGTAAGAGCGGATCAGGTGTACAGCAGCCTCCGGTACAGGAGAATCACTCAACTTGTAGAGGAGGCCCTCGTGCCATACCCTGTCAAACGCCTTACTGACGTCTAATAGCACTGCAACAGAAGACAAATATTTATTATGGTTATCAACCAGATGATTGATAACTCTCGTCAGCTGCAGCGTCGTGGAATGACTTCTCCGGAAGCCGAATTGCTCGGGGCGGATGTAGTCCTCTATGTAGGGCTGTAACCTAGAGAGAAAAAGTCTTTCAAAGACCTTGGAGATCGTCGGCAGCAGAGATATCGGGCGATAGTTCTGCGGAAAGAGATGGTCCTTTCCCGGCTTCGGGATAAGGATGACCTTCGCGGTCTTCCACTGCGTTGGAAAGTGACGTAACCTGAGGACAGAGTTAAAGAGCATTAGTAATACTAAGATTACTTGAGGAGGCGCGGCCCGTAGGGCCGTTCCTCCAATCCCGTCGAAGCCAGGAGCCTTCCTTGGCTTGACTGCGGTGATGGCGGCCTGGACCTCCTTTAGAGTAAAGGGCTCCAGGGAGTCGTCTACCTCCTCCGGGGATCCGAAGAACTCTTCAGCGAACTCTTCGATCATATCTGCATGATCCTCATCGCAAACATCGTGGTTTGGTTGGAACTGGTCCTCCATAGTGTCAGCGAACGCCTCGGCCTTGTCCGCGGCAGTGTAGGCTAAGCCACGCTGCCCGTGGAGAGGCCGGCTCGATCGCTTCTCACTACGGAGAGTCTTAGCCAGTTTCCAAGCGCTACCATCCTGCAAGTCTAGAGAATTGAGATATGAGTCCCAAGTCTCGGACCTGAAATCGTTTAATAACAACTTAACTCTATAATTTTGGCGGTTGAACTGCCTTTTCGCTGACGGGGAGCGAGTGAACTGCCAATGAGTTCGAAGCCTACGTCGAAGCGCGATTTCCTTCCTAATCCTGTATGGCAGCTTTTCTCTCGCCGGACCTTGGGTTATAGGGACGGAGGCATCTGAAACAGACAAAGAAAAAGAATCGTGGAGCAAGCTGATCTGCTCGTCCAGCTCCTCTGCAGAGGCAGGAGGAGGTGGGACATGAGTCCGCGCAGCCATCAGCTCGCTGAAGCGGGGCCAGTCAACCCTAGTACTACCAGGGTTGGGTGGCATACTGGATGCGGCATTTGCAGCGACTGTCACCAGCAGCGGGCAGTGATCTGACGACAGATCCTGCGAGACTCGTACTTCTGTTGGGAAAGGAACATCTTTTAAAAGAACTATGTCAAGCACGTCGGCCAGTCCACGTGCCGGGTAGTGAGTAGGCTCCTCGGGAGCCAAGACCTCAGCATTAGGCTGGTTGTCTATAAAGCGACGAAGAGCCACACCCCTCCCGTTGGACCTCCTTGCCCACGATGTGTGCTTGGCGTTGAAATCACCTGCAATAAAGATGTGGTTAGCAGCCGAAAACAGGGCACTAAGGTCAGCTAAGAAACTAGCCTCAGGCTTATGTTTTGGCGATATGTATGCGGCAACGATGAGCGTTTCCTGTTCTCCGACGTTTATAAAAACACCTGTGGACTCAAAGGACAAAGTGTTAGTAACAAATTCTCTGTGAGTGAGCCTTCGGTGCACCAACACAGCGGTCCCGCCCCCAGGATTACCGTTACCGCCGGGCTGAGCCCGATCGGTACGATAGGTCCTGTAGGCAGGAAGTGTGAAGGAGCGATATGGCTGCAGATGAGTCTCACAGAGCAGGATGAGATCTGCGTCTGTCTCGGTGGCAAAGTAGTGAAGGTCGTTGCGTTTGGAGAGAACCCCATTCGCATTCCAGACTACTACTTTGAGGTCCTTACTCATGACTGAGCAGCTTCTGGAGGCTCGTTAATACTGCTGTGAGCAGCTCTGCAGGGCTTTTGTTCACGCTGCCTAAAATCAAAGGGATTAGTTCAGCAATCCATGCTGTTAGCTGGGTATTGGAAATCCCAGCTGGACCGGTGGAGGGGGTGACCACAGTTGTGCCACCAGGGGCAGTCGCCTTACGCACTTGCGTTGGGCACTGGGGCCTTGGTGGCACTGTGGCTGGTGTAGCAGACGATTCGGCGGCAGCTTCTATATCGCTCTCATCGGCGTCTGAAACCGACGAGACAGCGGGGGCCTCCTTACGACGGCGAGGTCTCTTCCGGCCTGCCCTGGCAGGGGCTTCAGACTGCGGCCTCTTAGGCGCGGCAACAGCAGCAGCGTAGGACTGGGTACCTGGAACAGTAACAGAAACAGGTACAGGAGGCAATGGCTGGACTGCCGGGGCTGTGGTCAAAGGCACCGGGGCCGACCGAGCAGACGGAGTGGCGGGGGCCTTTTGGGCAGCCCTGGGCTTAGGCACAGGACCGCCTTGCCGGGCCCCGGAGGAGGCAGCAACACCCCGAACGGGACGCTGAGTGGTGGCGGGCCGAGGCCCGACCCCTCCCGGTCGTCCCCCGGTCGGTGCACTGCGTCGTTTCCGAGCCAGCTCCGCCTGTTTGTGCGCCTGGCAGCCCTTCCAGCTTGCTACGTGGCTCCCACCGCAGTTGCAGCACTTCGCTGCCGACTCCTTGTTCACCGGGCAGTCTCGGCCTCTGTGTGCCCCCGCACACTTGAGACATCTGGAAGCCAATTAAGTTGGGGGTGGTGATTTATCTGGTTTTATACGTTTTCCTGTAGTCGAACAATGGAGAAGCCATTGTGCGACTTTCTCTATTCTGCGATCCAATCACAGGCCGGCTAGAGGCGTGGGTGGCTTAGCGTGCTGTGATTGGGTCGGAGAATCTGAAGTTTATGTGTTCGGCGAGAGACCGTCCGCGGCCCCTCGCGAGTTGAGTCTGGACCAATCACGAGCTGCCCTTTACTGTTCGACAGTAAGGGAGATGTAGGTGTTTGGTTGGCCCAGAGTTTCCGGCACAGAGGTCCGGGAAAAGTGCGGGGAAGTGTTCTCAGTGTTTGGTGTGACCAAACGCTGAGAAATGTTGGATTGAGTGAGCCGGGGAAATCAGTTCCAATGTAAAGGGCGATGGCAAGTCCCCCCTCACTTGTGGAACTGATTTACCCTAGAGAGTTGTTCCGTTGTTGTGAGAGTTTAGATGGGTGTGAGTGTAGTATACCAGCAGAGAAAGGTTACCCAAAGAAAACAAAATAACTTGTATTTATTGGTTCATAACTTATAGCTAACAATACAGAGTGAAAAATTACAATTTTTATTAAGGTTGGTTTTCAAAACCAAAGTTTTACATATATAATTAATTAGAACATGATTCAAGTTTTTCAAAAACAAAGACACAAAATATTCATGGTATATAGATACAAGTTTATGGGTTTTTCAAAAACCAATTTAGTAGAAAGCAAAGACAGGCAATTTATTTTAACATATACATACATATAATTTTCAAAATTTACATACATACACAGAAAAAGAAGAAAAAATAGGATATGGCAAGTATAATGGCGGATTTTTCAAAAATCACATATTACATAAATATAAGAGAAAACAAAAATATTGTTAATATACGGCAGAGTTTATACACAGTTTTTATTGTCTATATAATGTCTTGGCCCGTGGGCATAGTTCGGGGCGGGAGATGGGGAATCACACAACACAAAAAAAAAACACAAATTGTTTATATGACACAGAAAATTACAAAAATTGTTTATATATAGAGACAAAAAAAAGAGATACAGTTATTTATTGTTTATATTTTGGGGGGGGTGGTCGTCGCGGCACTACACTCACTTGGTTGCTGTGATGACGGCGGGGCTGGCTTTTGGGCTTCCTCAACCTTGTCGTCCACGTTCGGGGCTCCGTCTGGAAGATGGCTGGTTCCTCGGCTGTCTGTCGGTCCTCCTTTACTGTAGGGGGCAGTAGTCTTTCAGAGTGTCCAGCTTCCTCCGGGGTGGTTCCCTCCTGTGGTTGTCTCGACAAGGCGTCGGGTAGCTCATTAGTTCGTCCGGGGCAGTGCTCTATGCTGAAGGTGTATTCTTGGAGTAGAAGCGCCCATCTTGTAAGTTTGGATTTGTGGTCCCGCATCTGATTTAGCCAGGTGAGGCTTTTGTTGTCCGTCCGGAGCACGAATGACTTATCTTCCAGATAGGCACGGTAGCGTTTGATCGCCCACACAACAGCGAGACACTCCTGTTCGTTGCTGTGGTACCGTTGCTCCGTTGGGGTGAACTTTGCGCTGGCATAACTGATGATGCGGCGCTCCTTCTGTGGTGTTTCCTGGTAGAGCACTGCGCCCATTCCGATCTTGCTGGCGTCGGTCTGCAAGATGAAAGGCAGGTCTTCGGTGGGGCGGTGG
Organism: Aphrophora alni; assembly: GCA_963513935.1. NCBI lineage: Eukaryota > Metazoa > Arthropoda > Insecta > Hemiptera > Aphrophoridae > Aphrophora > Aphrophora alni. The sequence goes on from OY740777.1 coordinate 25,977,336, forward strand.
AGAAGCAGGGGTCTCCTCAGGATTTCTTTGGTCTGCTGGAAGGCGGTGTCAGCTTCCGGGGTCCATTTGAAAGGTCTTTTGGAGGCGATGGTGTCCGTTATTGGGGCGATGGTTTCTGCAAAGCGTGGGACGTATTCTCGCAGCCAGTTACAGATGCCCACGAATTGTCGTGCCTCTTTCCTGGTCTTCGGAGGGACCGCTTACTGTATGGCCAAGACGTGCTGCTCCTGAGGTTGATTCCCCGTGCTAGTGACAGTGTGACCGAGGTAGTCCAAGGTGGCCTTCCCGATGCTACATTTTTCCAGGTGGCAAGTCAGTCCGTGGCGCTCTAACTCCTCCAGAACGCGGTCCACATGGTGGCGGTGACTGTCCCAGTCCTGGGAGAAGACGATGATGTCATCAAGATACGCGATGCAGGCACCTCGGTCACAGTGGGGCAGGATCTTCTCAGTCATGAGGCGCTGAAACGAGCTGGGGGCGTTTTTTAGCCCGAACGGCATGACGGTGAACTGGTAGTGAAGGCCTTCCGGGGTGGTGAAGGCGGTGTAGTGTTTGGAGTTCTCTGCCATGGGAATTTGCCAGTATCCGCTTTTGAGATCTAGTGTGGTGAAGACTTTTGCGCTGCCGATGTCCTTCAAGGCCTGGTGAATGACGGGGAGGTTCTGCGGTGCGTCGATCGTCTGCTCGTTTAGTCGCCGGTAGTCGATGCAGAATCTGGGGTGGCCGTCCTTCTTCTTCACGAGCACGATTGGCGAGCTGTATGGCGAAGTCGAAGGCTCGATGATTCCCGCAGAGAGCATTTCTTGAACCTGGTCGGCGATGACTTTTCTTGTCAGTGGCGAGCATCGGTATGGCGCTTGGCGGATGGGTGCGTTGTCTCGGAGCTGGATCTCGTGGCGGAGGCTATTGGTTCTTCCGAGGGGTCCGTCGGCGTGGAAGGCTGCGGCATGGCGTTGAAGCATCTCGGCGAAGGGTCCCTCCTGGTCCTCCGGAAGTCCGTGATCGACCTTGTCTAAGGTGATGGCGGGCGTTGTCTTCTCCCGTGGTGCAGTCGTGGTCCACGATAGTGTGTGTCGGTCTTGCCGTCCGTAGGTCAGCGTCCCTGCGTTGAAGTCACAGACTGCTCGTTGTTCTTGGAGCCAAGGGTACCCAAGGAGGGCTGGCTCTTGGAGGGTATCCGCTACCAAGAAGTTTGCTGTCATCAGTTGTCCTGGGAGGTGAAGGTTCAAGTCAGTCTCTCCGCGGATTTTCAGCTGGGCGTCTTGGTCTGCGAGGCGGGCGGTTGACGGGGCTTCTCGGAGACGAGCATCGGGGTCCAGTTGATCGGTTCGTATAAAGTTGCGGCTTGCTGCGGAGTCGACGAGCGCCAGGATGGTCCTCTGGCCGATCTTGAGGCTGATCCTCGGTAGACGGCTTCCTGGGGTCGCATTGCAGATGGCGCCTCCTTCTACTTCGGGGCAGGTTTTGGCGCTCCTCCTGTCCCGCGCCAGTTTTCCGCTGTCTCGGCTTGTCGTTTCCTTAGTACCGGGCACTCCCGGTGGAAATGGTAATCCGGGCAGTACCGGCACTTTGGGTCCCTGTTAGGTCGTGTCTCGGGTGTTGGCTTGGCTGCGGCGGGCTGGATGGCGGGGCGGTACCTTTCTTCACGGTTCGGTCTGGTGGTGGGCCTGTTGTCCTCTGCTAGGTCCCTCTCGACTGCGCGGGCTACGTCCATGAGCTGCTCGGTCGTGGTGAGGTGGCTGCCCCTGAGTCTTGACCTTAGGCTGGGCAACAGCAGTTCCATGAAGGTCTGTAGTCGGGTTTCCTCGACGGCCTGGGGTTGTAGTCGCCGCATAAGTCTGGATTTCCTCAGCAGGAAGGAATCCACTGGCTCGTTCTGGTTTTGTTTACGGCCATAGAGCTCGGCCTGTAGTTCCGCCACAACCGCTGGGGAGTCGAAGCGGGCTCGCAGTCTCTCTGAAAACTCCTTCCAGTCCAGTCCAGCTTTGCTGTACAGCTGGTACCATTGTTCAGCGGTGCCTTGGAGCTGGGCTGCGGTCGTCTTCGTCCATTGATTTGCCGGGGTTCTACGACTGGTCAAGATGTCTTCGGCTTGGCGAAGAAACTCCTCCGGGTCGTCAGCACCATCTCCGGAGAAATCCGGCATTGGAGCGGTAGTTGTCTGTTGGGTGTTAGATAGCATCTGTAACATAGCTTGCAAAATATTAGGGTCAGGTGTGTGTGGAGGTGGGTCAGGTGTTGGAGGGGGCACCTACGGGCCACGCCTCCTCAAGTAGTCTTAGTATTACAAATGCTCTTTAACTCTGTCCTCAGGTTACGCCACTTTCCAAAGCAGTGGAAGACCGCGAAGGTCATCCTTATCCCGAAGCCGGGAAAGGACCATCTCTTTCCGCAGAACTATCGCCCGATATCTCTGCTGCCGACGATCTCCAAGGTCTTTGAAAGACTTTTTCTCTCTAGGTTACAGCCCTACATAGAGGACTACATCCGCCCCGAGCAATTCGGCTTCCGGAGAAGTCATTCCACGACGCTGCAGCTGACGAGAGTTATCAATCATCTGGTTGATAACCATAATAAATATTTGTCTTCTGTTGCAGTGCTACTAGACGTCAGTAAGGCGTTTGACAGGGTATGGCACGAGGGCCTCCTCTACAAGTTGAGCGATTCTCCTGTACCGGAGGCTGCTGTACACCTGATCCGCTCTTACCTCACAGGCAGATCTTTTAGGACCTTTGTAGACGGTGAAATATCATCGCTGCGGCCGATACTTGCCGGAGTTCCCCAAGGCAGTGTCCTGGGACCGGTATTGTATCTTATTTATACTAATGATTTCCCAACTCTTCCAGGTGTAACACTGTCGCTCTATGCAGACGATGCATTCCTACATTGTAGTAGTGCAAACCCTGTATTCGCGGCAAGAACAATGCAGAAGCAGCTAAACGCGCTCTCCCCATGGCTGGAGAAATGGCGCATTAAGATTAATGCGGAGAAATCCGATTCTATCTGTTTTAGAAAGAGACGTAAACATCGTCGCAGAGTACCACGTGAGCTGGAAATTGACGGAGTGGCTATCCCCTGGAAGCCTACCGTCAAGTACCTTGGCATCACGCTGGACAGCAAGCTGAACTTCAGGCGACACGTTCTGAATAAGGTCTCCGAAGGAAAGAGGATTCAAGGTTGCCTCTCACCAATGTTAGCGAGCAGGAGCCCGCTAACGACTCGTACTAAAGTTACTATCTTTTTGTTAACAGTGCGGTCCGTGCTGATGTACGCGTCCACGGCTTGGTGGGCGCTGGCCAGCAAATCGGGCAAGAAGAAATTAGAGAGACTTCAGACAATAGCCCTGCGCAGAATCACTCGCCAACCATGGTTTGTGAGCAACGCCACCATTCTAGGGTCAGCTGGCATCCCTACCCTAGATGCTTTTGCTAAACGATGCGCTTTTAAACTGTTTCAGAGTGCCCAAGCTTCGAGATTCCAAGGAATCTCAGATATCTGCAAGCGACTCGGCATCATCGAAGACAGCAGGCCTCGGCCGGCTGCCATTTTGGATGATCCGCCGTAGGAATAAACCTGCCGCGCTTCTAAGCCAAGTCGGCGACTCCAAATTGCATGCCTCCTAACTAATATTTCTGTTCTAGTGAAGTACCCAGTTTGCAGCTGCAGCCATTAGGGAGTTCCCTAGATGCTGCAGTCGCTCTCCCCAGTGCATGTCCGTGGGGGAGAGGGGAGGTTGTTTTAGTGGGTATGCCCTTCGGGGAGATTCCCACAGTATCTCTCTGGAGAGAGATCTGTTTAAAACATTTTTTCCTCCCTAACAAAAAAAAAAAAAAAAAAAAAAAATGTACCCCAACAATCACCATGCCACCTAAAGCTAGCGGGAAAGCAGTCAAGAAAGCCGGTAAGGCTCAGAAAAACATCACCAAGGGAGACAAGAAGAAGAAGCGTAAGAGGAAGGAATCCTACGCTATTTACATTTACAAGGTTTTGAAGCAAGTCCATCCCGATACGGGAGTTTCATCTAAAGCCATGAGTATCATGAACAGCTTCGTCAACGACATTTTCGAAAGGATCGCCGCCGAAGCTTCGCGATTAGCTCACTACAACAAGCGTTCTACCATCACGTCTCGGGAAATACAGACAGCGGTGAGGCTGCTCCTTCCCGGCGAGTTGGCAAAGCACGCTGTGAGTGAAGGAACCAAGGCTGTGACCAAATACACGAGCTCCAAATAAGCTCTATGTCGGCAGAAACCAAACGGCCCTTCTAAGGGCCAACTAAATATCTTACAAATTCAATCATGTTTATGTCCCGAGGTCAAGTACCATAGTGTTTTATTGAATCTACCGCGACCTTCTCGCTCTCCAGATGCATATATTATATCATCATATGCTCTTTCGAGTGTAAGCCGACCGGGAGTCTCCACAACTCCCCTAATTACACCTTATTGCCAAAGTGCAAAAGTGCCCACCCAGCCGGGTTGAGCTGTCTCTTTTATGCTTCCAGAGGACGGAATCGCTCTCTCTGATTGGTCGGAAATTTTTCGTGTCCCTTCGTAAATCTTCCGATTTCGTACGAACATATAAATTGCATACGTATATTTCCCTCACCCCCCTTCGATTAGATCTTATTCAACATTTTTCCTGTAAAGTCAGGTCAGGTTAGGTAGGTATATATATGTATTTCCCCCCTTCATTTAGATCGCTTCTAGTCAATCCAAATTTATCTTTAATCTTATTTTAAAAATGTCTGGGACTGGCGAACCTTTAGTACGAAGTATGCTTGAAATGCGAAAGAGTATATTCTATAAATATTACTATCTATTTTTGTTGTAGCTCTCTCTCTATCCCGACACGGAAATTTGATTTATTCATCATTTTCCCTCTAAAGTCAGGTCAGGTGAGTTATGTTAGATAGGTTCAATTAGATCGGTTCTAGTCAATCCAAATTTATCTATAGTCTTACGTCTTTTTCGGTACTTGTAATGCCGAAAGAGACCAATCAAAGAATTTTCATTCCAATTGGGATTCAAAGACTCCAAGGGACCTAGTATCTGAAAATAAGGTTTCAAAATTGATTTTTTTTTTGAAGATTACAGTTTTCAAAATATCGTAGTTTTTGGAAATTTCGAAGTACGTAAAAGTCGAAAATAGAGTAACTTTTTAAAAATGTCTGGGACTGGCGAACCTTTAGTACGAATTATGCTTGTAATGCGAAAGAGTATATTCTATAAAATATTAGTATCTATTTTTGTTGTAGCTCTCTCTATCCCGACACGGATATTTGATTTATTCATCATTTTTCCTGTAAAGTCAGGTCAGGTTAGGTAGGTATATTATACTCTTTCGCATTACAAGCATAATTCGTACTAAAGGTTCGCCAGTCCCAGACATTTTTAAAATAAGACTATAGATAAATTTGGATTGACTAGAACCGATCTAAATGAACCTATCTAACCTACACATTTTCCCCCTTCATTTAAATCGGTTATAGTCAATCCAAATTTATCTATACTGTAGTCTTACGTCTTTTCTTTTATTCTCCCTTTTTTTTTTTTTTTTTTTCGGTACTTGTAATGCCGAAAGAGCATATTCTATAAATATTATTATCTATTTCTTGTTGTGGCTCTCTCTCTATCCCGACACGGATATGTGATTTATTCATCATTTTTCGACAAATCAAAGAATTTTCATTCCAATTGGGATTCAAAGACTCCAAGTATCTGAAAATAAGGTTTCAAAATTGATTTTTGAAGATCAGAGTTTTCAAAAAAAATTTTTTATTTATTTATTTTATTTTTTTTTTTTTAATTTCGAAGTACGTAAAAGTCGCAAACAGGGTAACTTTTTATCATTTTTCCTGTAGTCAGGTCAGGTTAGGTAGGTTTATATATATATATATATATATATATATATATATATATATATATATATATATATATATATACTCATATTTCCCCCCTTCACTTAGATCGGTTTCAGTCGATCCAAATTTATCTATAGTCTTATTTTAAAAATGTCTGGGACTGGCGAACCTTTAGTACGAAGTATGCTTGTAATGCGAAAGAGTATATTCTATAAATATTAGTATCTATTTTTGTTGTAGCTCTCTCCCTCTCTATTTATATATGTATACAGTGTTTGTTTATTATTCCCCCTTTTTTAGGCTCTATTTAAGTGAACAGAGTCGTTTGTTCGTTCCGACTGACTATCCTCTCGTCAAAACAGTGAATTTGGTAAGTATATTTGTTTGGTCCTGAAAAGGACCGTTTGTTTAAGGGAAAGAGCTTACGCTTTCTTTTCCGTCTTCTTGGGGAGGAGGACAGCCTGAATGTTGGGCAACACACCGCCTTGTGCGATTGTAACGCCGGACAACAGTTTGTTCAACTCCTCATCGTTACGGATGGCTAACTGCAAATGACGAGGAATGATTCTGGTCTTCTTGTTGTCACGAGCAGCGTTGCCAGCCAACTCGAGAACTTCGGCAGCCAAGTACTCCATAACTGCTGCCAAGTAGACCGGAGCACCGGCTCCTACTCTTTCGGCGTAATTTCCTTTCCTCAGAAGCCTGTGGATTCTGCCAACCGGGAACTGTAGACCGGCACGTGAAGATCGAGACTTGGACTTTCCCTTCACTTTACCGCCTTTTCCTCGTCCAGACATGATGGAATTGGTAGGTTAAGTTGAGACTAGCGAGGATTATAGAAATCCTCTCGGTTGAAAATTTACTCAACTCAACTCAACTCAAAATGGCGAAGACTAGGTCCTCTATAATTGACAGCTTCTGTAAAAGACATTTGCTGCAAATGAATATAAAACATGATTATGAATTTAAAATGACTGTTGTTAAGGTTTGAAGTTAGTGAATAGTTTATCATTTTTAAATTTGGAAAAAGGGGAAACGAAGATGTGACTTCGTTTCTCATACTGTCAATAATTTTTATTTATATTTTAATCTTTTTGATGGTATGGCTTGGTTTTTGTTTGGTATGAACCTGATTTTTAATTGTGTTATGGGGGATCAACCACCAGACACAGGGGTCGTTTTCTCCTTTCTTGTGGGGGAGCGGGATCTGTCACGAGTGATGACAGATGCGCATGTTTGGAGCCTTCTGCTCTCGATGTAAGCTTTTTCGTAAGCTTGAGGACGAACTCCTTGAATGTGGGGACTTTCAATCCATTGAGGATGGTAGCATTTCTGACATACCATGGGGACTTAGTTATGCTTCTGAGCACTGAGTTTTGGAAAGAATCCAGCCGTTTCTTTCCTGAGGGGCTTAATAGAGAATACCAAGCAGGTGCTGCGTAAGCAGTTATGGGCCGAATGTACATTTTATACATGGTCAGTCTAGTGGTGATTGGTTGTGGGCTTCTGCCACTGATAATGGGGAAAAGCTTGGAGCGAGTGTATCTAGCCCTGCCAAGTATTTGCGTGACATGTTTGTTGAAGTTTAACCTTCTGTCAAGCGTTACACCTAAATATCTGACTTGTTTTTTCCATGCTATGGGGGACTTGTTTAGGAAGAGTTGTATTTTTGGTTTAGTGCGTTTTGCAGTGAATGGAATGGCTACTGTTTTGTCCGTGTTGACTGCGATTCTCCACTTTCTGAACCACGGTTCTAGTGTATCCAGCTGACGCTGGATGATATTTGCCCCATATTCGAGGTTTAATGATTGATAGTAGAACATGGAGTCATCAGCAAAGAGTCGCAGTTTCACGGTGTTGAGTACTGGGATGTCGTTAGTGTACAGAAGGTACAGTAACGGACCAAGGACTGATCCTTGCGGAACTCCAGCCTCGATAGGTCGAGGCGTGGATAGTTTACCTTCGACGGAAACCTGGAACCATCTGTTGTCGAGGTATGATTGTATGAGGTGAACATAGCATGGAGGAAGAGGGCTGTGCGCAAGTTTGTACAAGAGGCCCTCATGCCATACCTTGTCAAATGCTTTGCTGATGTCCAGGAATACAGCGATGGTGTGTACGTGTTTATTGAATCCGTCTGCTAGGCTGTTGACTACATTGATAAGCTGTAATGTTGTGAGTTGAAAATTTTAATGAAAGCTTGATATTTATAGATAACTTTTCCGAATCTGCGATCCATTCAGGACACGTACTAACGTCCTATTGGATCGCCTCATCAGTAAAGTTCTAACTTAAATAGTATCGACCAACTAATGTACCCCAACAATCACCATGCCACCTAAAGCTAGCGGGAAAGCAGTCAAGAAAGCCGGTAAGGCTCAGAAAAACATCACCAAGGGAGACAAGAAGAAGAAGCGTAAGAGGAAGGAATCCTACGCTATTTACATTTACAAGGTTTTGAAGCAAGTCCATCCCGATACGGGAGTTTCATCTAAAGCCATGAGTATCATGAACAGCTTCGTCAACGACATTTTCGAAAGGATCGCCGCCGAAGCTTCGCGATTAGCTCACTACAACAAGCGTTCTACCATCACGTCTCGGGAAATACAGACAGCGGTGAGGCTGCTCCTTCCCGGCGAGTTGGCAAAGCACGCTGTGAGTGAAGGAACCAAGGCTGTGACCAAATACACGAGCTCCAAATAAGCTCTATGTCGGCAGAAACCAAACGGCCCTTCTAAGGGCCAACTAAATATCTTACAAATTCAATCATGTTTATGTCCCGAGGTCAAGTACCATAGTGTTTTATTGAATCTACCGCGACCTTCTCGCTCTCCAGATGCATATATTATATCATCATATGCTCTTTCGAGTGTAAGCCGACCGGGAGTCTCCACAACTCCCCTAATTACACCTTATTGCCGCATTGCCAAAGTGCAAAAGTGCCCACCCAGCCGGGTTGAGCTGTCTCTTTTATGCTTCCAGAGGACGGAATCGCTCTCTCTGATTGGTCGGAAATTTTTCGTGTCCCTTCGTAAATCTTCCGATTTCGTACGAACATATAAATTGCATACGTATATTTCCCTCACCCCCCTTCGATTAGATCTTATTCAACATTTTTCCTGTAAAGTCAGGTCAGGTTAGGTAGGTATATATATGTATTTCCCCCCTTCATTTAGATCGCTTCTAGTCAATCCAAATTTATCTTTAATCTTATTTTAAAAATGTCTGGGACTGGCGAACCTTTAGTACGAAGTATGCTTGAAATGCGAAAGAGTATATTCTATAAATATTACTATCTATTTTTGTTGTAGCTCTCTCTCTATCCCGACACGGAAATTTGATTTATTCATCATTTTCCCTCTAAAGTCAGGTCAGGTGAGTTATGTTAGATAGGTTCAATTAGATCGGTTCTAGTCAATCCAAATTTATCTATAGTCTTACGTCTTTTTCGGTACTTGTAATGCCGAAAGAGACCAATCAAAGAATTTTCATTCCAATTGGGATTCAAAGACTCCAAGGGACCTAGTATCTGAAAATAAGGTTTCAAAATTGATTTTTTTTTTGAAGATTACAGTTTTCAAAATATCGTAGTTTTTGGAAATTTCGAAGTACGTAAAAGTCGAAAATAGAGTAACTTTTTAAAAATGTCTGGGACTGGCGAACCTTTAGTACGAATTATGCTTGTAATGCGAAAGAGTATATTCTATAAAATATTAGTATCTATTTTTGTTGTAGCTCTCTCTATCCCGACACGGATATTTGATTTATTCATCATTTTTCCTGTAAAGTCAGGTCAGGTTAGGTAGGTATATTATACTCTTTCGCATTACAAGCATAATTCGTACTAAAGGTTCGCCAGTCCCAGACATTTTTAAAATAAGACTATAGATAAATTTGGATTGACTAGAACCTATCTAAATGAACCTATCTAACCTACACATTTTCCCCCTTCATTTAAATCGGTTATAGTCAATCCAAATTTATCTATACTGTAGTCTTACGTCTTTTCTTTTATTCTCCCTTTTTTTTTTTTTTTTTTTCGGTACTTGTAATGCCGAAAGAGCATATTCTATAAATATTATTATCTATTTCTTGTTGTGGCTCTCTCTCTATCCCGACACGGATATGTGATTTATTCATCATTTTTCGACAAATCAAAGAATTTTCATTCCAATTGGGATTCAAAGACTCCAAGTATCTGAAAATAAGGTTTCAAAATTGATTTTTGAAGATCAGAGTTTTCAAAATTTTTTTTTTTTTTTTTTTTTTTTTTTTTTTTTTTTTTTTTTTTTTTTTTTTTTTTTTTTTAAATTTCGAAGTACGTAAAAGTCGCAAACAGGGTAACTTTTTATCATTTTTCCTGTAGTCAGGTCAGGTTAGGTAGGTTTATATATATATATATATATATATATATATATATATATATACTCATATTTCCCCCCTTCACTTAGATCGGTTTCAGTCGATCCAAATTTATCTATAGTCTTATTTTAAAAATGTCTGGGACTGGCGAACCTTTAGTACGAAGTATGCTTGTAATGCGAAAGAGTATATTCTATAAATATTAGTATCTATTTTTGTTGTAGCTCTCTCCCTCTCTATTTATATATGTATACAGTGTTTGTTTATTATTCCCCCTTTTTTAGGCTCTATTTAAGTGAACAGAGTCGTTTGTTCGTTCCGACTGACTATCCTCTCGTCAAAACAGTGAATTTGGTAAGTATATTTGTTTGGTCCTGAAAAGGACCGTTTGTTTAAGGGAAAGAGCTTACGCTTTCTTTTCCGTCTTCTTGGGGAGGAGGACAGCCTGAATGTTGGGCAACACACCGCCTTGTGCGATTGTAACGCCGGACAACAGTTTGTTCAACTCCTCATCGTTACGGATGGCTAACTGCAAATGACGAGGAATGATTCTGGTCTTCTTGTTGTCACGAGCAGCGTTGCCAGCCAACTCGAGAACTTCGGCAGCCAAGTACTCCATAACTGCTGCCAAGTAGACCGGAGCACCGGCTCCTACTCTTTCGGCGTAATTTCCTTTCCTCAGAAGCCTGTGGATTCTGCCAACCGGGAACTGTAGACCGGCACGTGAAGATCGAGACTTGGACTTTCCCTTCACTTTACCGCCTTTTCCTCGTCCAGACATGATGGAATTGGTAGGTTAAGTTGAGACTAGCGAGGATTATAGAAATCCTCTCGGTTGAAAATTTACTCAACTCAACTCAACTCAAAATGGCGAAGACTAGGTCCTCTATAATTGACAGCTTCTGTAAAAGACATTTGCTGCAAATGAATATAAAACATGATTATGAATTTAAAATGACTGTTGTTAAGGTTTGAAGTTAGTGAATAGTTTATCATTTTTAAATTTGGAAAAAGGGGAAACGAAGATGTGACTTCGTTTCTCATACTGTCAATAATTTTTATTTATATTTTAATCTTTTTGATGGTATGGCTTGGTTTTTGTTTGGTATGAACCTGATTTTTAATTGTGTTATGGGGGATCAACCACCAGACACAGGGGTCGTTTTCTCCTTTCTTGTGGGGGAGCGGGATCTGTCACGAGTGATGACAGATGCGCATGTTTGGAGCCTTCTGCTCTCGATGTAAGCTTTTTCGTAAGCTTGAGGACGAACTCCTCGAATGTGGGGACTTTCAATCCATTGAGGATGGTAGCATTTCTGACATACCATGGGGACTTAGTTATGCTTCTGAGCACTGAGTTTTGGAAAGAATCCAGCCGTTTCTTTCCTGAGGGGCTTAATAGAGAATACCAAGCAGGTGCTGCGTAAGCAGTTATGGGCCGAATGTACATTTTATACATGGTCAGTCTAGTGGTGATTGGTTGTGGGCTTCTGCCACTGATAATGGGGAAAAGCTTGGAGCGAGTGTATCTAGCCCTGCCAAGTATTTGCGTGACATGTTTGTTGAAGTTTAACCTTCTGTCAAGCGTTACACCTAAATATCTGACTTGTTTTTTCCATGCTATGGGGGACTTGTTTAGGAAGAGTTGTATTTTTGGTTTAGTGCGTTTTGCAGTGAATGGAATGGCTACTGTTTTGTCCGTGTTGACTGCGATTCTCCACTTTCTGAACCACGGTTCTAGTGTATCCAGCTGACGCTGGATGATATTTGCCCCATATTCGAGGTTTAATGATTGATAGTAGAACATGGAGTCATCAGCAAAGAGTCGCAGTTTCACGGTGTTGAGTACTGGGATGTCGTTAGTGTACAGAAGGTACAGTAACGGACCAAGGACTGATCCTTGCGGAACTCCAGCCTCGATAGGTCGAGGCGTGGATAGTTTACCTTCGACGGAAACCTGGAACCATCTGTTGTCGAGGTATGATTGTATGAGGTGAACATAGCATGGAGGAAGAGGGCTGTGCGCAAGTTTGTACAAGAGGCCCTCATGCCATACCTTGTCAAATGCTTTGCTGATGTCCAGGAATACAGCGATGGTGTGTACGTGTTTATTGAATCCGTCTGCTAGGCTGTTGACTACATTGATAAGCTGTAATGTTGTGAGTTGAAAATTTTAATGAAAGCTTGATATTTATAGATAACTTTTCCGAATCTGCGATCCATTCAGGACACGTACTAACGTCCTATTGGATCGCCTCATCAGTAAAGTTCTAACTTAAATAGTATCGACCAACTAATGTACCCCAACAATCACCATGCCACCTAAAGCTAGCGGGAAAGCAGTCAAGAAAGCCGGTAAGGCTCAGAAAAACATCACCAAGGGAGACAAGAAGAAGAAGCGTAAGAGGAAGGAATCCTACGCTATTTACATTTACAAGGTTTTGAAGCAAGTCCATCCCGATACGGGAGTTTCATCTAAAGCCATGAGTATCATGAACAGCTTCGTCAACGACATTTTCGAAAGGATCGCCGCCGAAGCTTCGCGATTAGCTCACTACAACAAGCGTTCTACCATCACGTCTCGGGAAATACAGACAGCGGTGAGGCTGCTCCTTCCCGGCGAGTTGGCAAAGCACGCTGTGAGTGAAGGAACCAAGGCTGTGACCAAATACACGAGCTCCAAATAAGCTCTATGTCGGCAGAAACCAAACGGCCCTTCTAAGGGCCAACTAAATATCTTACAAATTCAATCATGTTTATGTCCCGAGGTCAAGTACCATAGTGTTTTATTGAATCTACCGCGACCTTCTCGCTCTCCAGATGCATATATTATATCATCATATGCTCTTTCGAGTGTAAGCCGACCGGGAGTCTCCACAACTCCCCTAATTACACCTTATTGCCGCATTGCCAAAGTGCAAAAGTGCCCACCCAGCCGGGTTGAGCTGTCTCTTTTATGCTTCCAGAGGACGGAATCGCTCTCTCTGATTGGTCGGAAATTTTTCGTGTCCCTTCGTAAATCTTCCGATTTCGTACGAACATATAAATTGCATACGTATATTTCCCTCACCCCCCTTCGATTAGATCTTATTCAACATTTTTCCTGTAAAGTCAGGTCAGGTTAGGTAGGTATATATATGTATTTCCCCCCTTCATTTAGATCGCTTCTAGTCAATCCAAATTTATCTTTAATCTTATTTTAAAAATGTCTGGGACTGGCGAACCTTTAGTACGAAGTATGCTTGAAATGCGAAAGAGTATATTCTATAAATATTACTATCTATTTTTGTTGTAGCTCTCTCTCTATCCCGACACGGAAATTTGATTTATTCATCATTTTCCCTCTAAAGTCAGGTCAGGTGAGTTATGTTAGATAGGTTCAATTAGATCGGTTCTAGTCAATCCAAATTTATCTATAGTCTTACGTCTTTTTCGGTACTTGTAATGCCGAAAGAGACCAATCAAAGAATTTTCATTCCAATTGGGATTCAAAGACTCCAAGGGACCTAGTATCTGAAAATAAGGTTTCAAAATTGATTTTTTTTTTTGAAGATTACAGTTTTCAAAATATCGTAGTTTTTGGAAATTTCGAAGTACGTAAAAGTCGAAAATAGAGTAACTTTTTAAAAATGTCTGGGACTGGCGAACCTTTAGTACGAATTATGCTTGTAATGCGAAAGAGTATATTCTATAAAATATTAGTATCTATTTTTGTTGTAGCTCTCTCTATCCCGACACGGATATTTGATTTATTCATCATTTTTCCTGTAAAGTCAGGTCAGGTTAGGTAGGTATATTATACTCTTTCGCATTACAAGCATAATTCGTACTAAAGGTTCGCCAGTCCCAGACATTTTTAAAATAAGACTATAGATAAATTTGGATTGACTAGAACCTATCTAAATGAACCTATCTAACCTACACATTTTCCCCCTTCATTTAAATCGGTTATAGTCAATCCAAATTTATCTATACTGTAGTCTTACGTCTTTTCTTTTATTCTCCCTTTTTTTTTTTTTTTTTTTTTTCGGTACTTGTAATGCCGAAAGAGCATATTCTATAAATATTATTATCTATTTCTTGTTGTGGCTCTCTCTCTATCCCGACACGGATATGTGATTTATTCATCATTTTTCGACAAATCAAAGAATTTTCATTCCAATTGGGATTCAAAGACTCCAAGTATCTGAAAATAAGGTTTCAAAATTGATTTTTGAAGATCAGAGTTTTCAAAATTTTTTTTTTTTTTTTTTTTTTTTTTTTTTTTTTTTTTTTTTTTTTTTTTTTTTTTTTTTTAAATTTCGAAGTACGTAAAAGTCGCAAACAGGGTAACTTTTTATCATTTTTCCTGTAGTCAGGTCAGGTTAGGTAGGTTTATATATATATATATATATATATATATATATATATATATATATACTCATATTTCCCCCCTTCAATTAGATCGGTTCTAGTCAATCCAAATTTATCTATAGTCTTACGTCTTTTTCGGTACTTGTAATGCCGAAAGAGACCAATCAAAGAATTTTCATTCCAATTGGGATTCAAAGACTCCAAGGGACCTAGTATCTGAAAATAAGGTTTCAAAATTGATTTTTTTTTTGAAGATTACAGTTTTCAAAATATCGTAGTTTTTGGAAATTTCGAAGTACGTAAAAGTCGAAAATAGAGTAACTTTTTAAAAATGTCTGGGACTGGCGAACCTTTAGTACGAATTATGCTTGTAATGCGAAAGAGTATATTCTATAAAATATTAGTATCTATTTTTGTTGTAGCTCTCTCTATCCCGACACGGATATTTGATTTATTCATCATTTTTCCTGTAAAGTCAGGTCAGGTTAGGTAGGTATATTATACTCTTTCGCATTACAAGCATAATTCGTACTAAAGGTTCGCCAGTCCCAGACATTTTTAAAATAAGACTATAGATAAATTTGGATTGACTAGAACCGATCTAAATGAACCTATCTAACCTACACATTTTCCCCCTTCATTTAAATCGGTTATAGTCAATCCAAATTTATCTATACTGTAGTCTTACGTCTTTTCTTTTATTCTCCCTTTTTTTTTTTTTTTTTTTCGGTACTTGTAATGCCGAAAGAGCATATTCTATAAATATTATTATCTATTTCTTGTTGTGGCTCTCTCTCTATCCCGACACGGATATGTGATTTATTCATCATTTTTCGACAAATCAAAGAATTTTCATTCCAATTGGGATTCAAAGACTCCAAGTATCTGAAAATAAGGTTTCAAAATTGATTTTTGAAGATCAGAGTTTTCAAAAATTTTTTTTTTTTTTTTTTTTTTTTTTTTTTTTTTAAATTTCGAAGTACGTAAAAGTCGCAAACAGGGTAACTTTTTATCATTTTTCCTGTAGTCAGGTCAGGTTAGGTAGGTTTATATATATATATATATATATATATATATATATATATATATATATATATACTCATATTTCCCCCCTTCACTTAGATCGGTTTCAGTCGATCCAAATTTATCTATAGTCTTATTTTAAAAATGTCTGGGACTGGCGAACCTTTAGTACGAAGTATGCTTGTAATGCGAAAGAGTATATTCTATAAATATTAGTATCTATTTTTGTTGTAGCTCTCTCCCTCTCTATTTATATATGTATACAGTGTTTGTTTATTATTCCCCCTTTTTTAGGCTCTATTTAAGTGAACAGAGTCGTTTGTTCGTTCCGACTGACTATCCTCTCGTCAAAACAGTGAATTTGGTAAGTATATTTGTTTGGTCCTGAAAAGGACCGTTTGTTTAAGGGAAAGAGCTTACGCTTTCTTTTCCGTCTTCTTGGGGAGGAGGACAGCCTGAATGTTGGGCAACACACCGCCTTGTGCGATTGTAACGCCGGACAACAGTTTGTTCAACTCCTCATCGTTACGGATGGCTAACTGCAAATGACGAGGAATGATTCTGGTCTTCTTGTTGTCACGAGCAGCGTTGCCAGCCAACTCGAGAACTTCGGCAGCCAAGTACTCCATAACTGCTGCCAAGTAGACCGGAGCACCGGCTCCTACTCTTTCGGCGTAATTTCCTTTCCTCAGAAGCCTGTGGATTCTGCCAACCGGGAACTGTAGACCGGCACGTGAAGATCGAGACTTGGACTTTCCCTTCACTTTACCGCCTTTTCCTCGTCCAGACATGATGGAATTGGTAGGTTAAGTTGAGACTAGCGAGGATTATAGAAATCCTCTCGGTTGAAAATTTACTCAACTCAACTCAACTCAAAATGGCGAAGACTAGGTCCTCTATAATTGACAGCTTCTGTAAAAGACATTTGCTGCAAATGAATATAAAACATGATTATGAATTTAAAATGACTGTTGTTAAGGTTTGAAGTTAGTGAATAGTTTATCATTTTTAAATTTGGAAAAAGGGGAAACGAAGATGTGACTTCGTTTCTCATACTGTCAATAATTTTTATTTATATTTTAATCTTTTTGATGGTATGGCTTGGTTTTTGTTTGGTATGAACCTGATTTTTAATTGTGTTATGGGGGATCAACCACCAGACACAGGGGTCGTTTTCTCCTTTCTTGTGGGGGAGCGGGATCTGTCACGAGTGATGACAGATGCGCATGTTTGGAGCCTTCTGCTCTCGATGTAAGCTTTTTCGTAAGCTTGAGGACGAACTCCTCGAATGTGGGGACTTTCAATCCATTGAGGATGGTAGCATTTCTGACATACCATGGGGACTTAGTTATGCTTCTGAGCACTGAGTTTTGGAAAGAATCCAGCCGTTTCTTTCCTGAGGGGCTTAATAGAGAATACCAAGCAGGTGCTGCGTAAGCAGTTATGGGCCGAATGTACATTTTATACATGGTCAGTCTAGTGGTGATTGGTTGTGGGCTTCTGCCACTGATAATGGGGAAAAGCTTGGAGCGAGTGTATCTAGCCCTGCCAAGTATTTGCGTGACATGTTTGTTGAAGTTTAACCTTCTGTCAAGCGTTACACCTAAATATCTGACTTGTTTTTTCCATGCTATGGGGGACTTGTTTAGGAAGAGTTGTATTTTTGGTTTAGTGCGTTTTGCAGTGAATGGAATGGCTACTGTTTTGTCCGTGTTGACTGCGATTCTCCACTTTCTGAACCACGGTTCTAGTGTATCCAGCTGACGCTGGATGATATTTGCCCCATATTCGAGGTTTAATGATTGATAGTAGAACATGGAGTCATCAGCAAAGAGTCGCAGTTTCACGGTGTTGAGTACTGGGATGTCGTTAGTGTACAGAAGGTACAGTAACGGACCAAGGACTGATCCTTGCGGAACTCCAGCCTCGATAGGTCGAGGCGTGGATAGTTTACCTTCGACGGAAACCTGGAACCATCTGTTGTCGAGGTATGATTGTATGAGGTGAACATAGCATGGAGGAAGAGGGCTGTGCGCAAGTTTGTACAAGAGGCCCTCATGCCATACCTTGTCAAATGCTTTGCTGATGTCCAGGAATACAGCGATGGTGTGTACGTGTTTATTGAATCCGTCTGCTAGGCTGTTGACTACATTGATAAGCTGTAATGTTGTGAGTTGAAAATTTTAATGAAAGCTTGATATTTATAGATAACTTTTCCGAATCTGCGATCCATTCAGGACACGTACTAACGTCCTATTGGATCGCCTCATCAGTAAAGTTCTAACTTAAATAGTATCGACCAACTAATGTACCCCAACAATCACCATGCCACCTAAAGCTAGCGGGAAAGCAGTCAAGAAAGCCGGTAAGGCTCAGAAAAACATCACCAAGGGAGACAAGAAGAAGAAGCGTAAGAGGAAGGAATCCTACGCTATTTACATTTACAAGGTTTTGAAGCAAGTCCATCCCGATACGGGAGTTTCATCTAAAGCCATGAGTATCATGAACAGCTTCGTCAACGACATTTTCGAAAGGATCGCCGCCGAAGCTTCGCGATTAGCTCACTACAACAAGCGTTCTACCATCACGTCTCGGGAAATACAGACAGCGGTGAGGCTGCTCCTTCCCGGCGAGTTGGCAAAGCACGCTGTGAGTGAAGGAACCAAGGCTGTGACCAAATACACGAGCTCCAAATAAGCTCTATGTCGGCAGAAACCAAACGGCCCTTCTAAGGGCCAACTAAATATCTTACAAATTCAATCATGTTTATGTCCCGAGGTCAAGTACCATAGTGTTTTATTGAATCTACCGCGACCTTCTCGCTCTCCAGATGCATATATTATATCATCATATGCTCTTTCGAGTGTAAGCCGACCGGGAGTCTCCACAACTCCCCTAATTACACCTTATTGCCGCATTGCCAAAGTGCAAAAGTGCCCACCCAGCCGGGTTGAGCTGTCTCTTTTATGCTTCCAGAGGACGGAATCGCTCTCTCTGATTGGTCGGAAATTTTTCGTGTCCCTTCGTAAATCTTCCGATTTCGTACGAACATATAAATTGCATACGTATATTTCCCTCACCCCCCTTCGATTAGATCTTATTCAACATTTTTCCTGTAAAGTCAGGTCAGGTTAGGTAGGTATATATATGTATTTCCCCCCTTCATTTAGATCGCTTCTAGTCAATCCAAATTTATCTTTAATCTTATTTTAAAAATGTCTGGGACTGGCGAACCTTTAGTACGAAGTATGCTTGAAATGCGAAAGAGTATATTCTATAAATATTACTATCTATTTTTGTTGTAGCTCTCTCTCTATCCCGACACGGAAATTTGATTTATTCATCATTTTCCCTCTAAAGTCAGGTCAGGTGAGTTATGTTAGATAGGTTCAATTAGATCGGTTCTAGTCAATCCAAATTTATCTATAGTCTTACGTCTTTTTCGGTACTTGTAATGCCGAAAGAGACCAATCAAAGAATTTTCATTCCAATTGGGATTCAAAGACTCCAAGGGACCTAGTATCTGAAAATAAGGTTTCAAAATTGATTTTTTTTTTTGAAGATTACAGTTTTCAAAATATCGTAGTTTTTGGAAATTTCGAAGTACGTAAAAGTCGAAAATAGAGTAACTTTTTAAAAATGTCTGGGACTGGCGAACCTTTAGTACGAATTATGCTTGTAATGCGAAAGAGTATATTCTATAAAATATTAGTATCTATTTTTGTTGTAGCTCTCTCTATCCCGACACGGATATTTGATTTATTCATCATTTTTCCTGTAAAGTCAGGTCAGGTTAGGTAGGTATATTATACTCTTTCGCATTACAAGCATAATTCGTACTAAAGGTTCGCCAGTCCCAGACATTTTTAAAATAAGACTATAGATAAATTTGGATTGACTAGAACCTATCTAAATGAACCTATCTAACCTACACATTTTCCCCCTTCATTTAAATCGGTTATAGTCAATCCAAATTTATCTATACTGTAGTCTTACGTCTTTTCTTTTATTCTCCCTTTTTTTTTTTTTTTTTTTTTTCGGTACTTGTAATGCCGAAAGAGCATATTCTATAAATATTATTATCTATTTCTTGTTGTGGCTCTCTCTCTATCCCGACACGGATATGTGATTTATTCATCATTTTTCGACAAATCAAAGAATTTTCATTCCAATTGGGATTCAAAGACTCCAAGTATCTGAAAATAAGGTTTCAAAATTGATTTTTGAAGATCAGAGTTTTCAAAATTTTTTTTTTTTTTTTTTTTTTTTTTTTTTTTTTTTTTTTTTTTTTTTTTTTTTTAAATTTCGAAGTACGTAAAAGTCGCAAACAGGGTAACTTTTTATCATTTTTCCTGTAGTCAGGTCAGGTTAGGTAGGTTTATATATATATATATATATATATATATATATATATATATATACTCATATTTCCCCCCTTCAATTAGATCGGTTCTAGTCAATCCAAATTTATCTATAGTCTTACGTCTTTTTCGGTACTTGTAATGCCGAAAGAGACCAATCAAAGAATTTTCATTCCAATTGGGATTCAAAGACTCCAAGGGACCTAGTATCTGAAAATAAGGTTTCAAAATTGATTTTTTTTTTGAAGATTACAGTTTTCAAAATATCGTAGTTTTTGGAAATTTCGAAGTACGTAAAAGTCGAAAATAGAGTAACTTTTTAAAAATGTCTGGGACTGGCGAACCTTTAGTACGAATTATGCTTGTAATGCGAAAGAGTATATTCTATAAAATATTAGTATCTATTTTTGTTGTAGCTCTCTCTATCCCGACACGGATATTTGATTTATTCATCATTTTTCCTGTAAAGTCAGGTCAGGTTAGGTAGGTATATTATACTCTTTCGCATTACAAGCATAATTCGTACTAAAGGTTCGCCAGTCCCAGACATTTTTAAAATAAGACTATAGATAAATTTGGATTGACTAGAACCGATCTAAATGAACCTATCTAACCTACACATTTTCCCCCTTCATTTAAATCGGTTATAGTCAATCCAAATTTATCTATACTGTAGTCTTACGTCTTTTCTTTTATTCTCCCTTTTTTTTTTTTTTTTTTTTCGGTACTTGTAATGCCGAAAGAGCATATTCTATAAATATTATTATCTATTTCTTGTTGTGGCTCTCTCTCTATCCCGACACGGATATGTGATTTATTCATCATTTTTCGACAAATCAAAGAATTTTCATTCCAATTGGGATTCAAAGACTCCAAGTATCTGAAAATAAGGTTTCAAAATTGATTTTTGAAGATCAGAGTTTTCAAAAATTTTTTTTTTTTTTTTTTTTTTTTTTTTTTTAAATTTCGAAGTACGTAAAAGTCGCAAACAGGGTAACTTTTTATCATTTTTCCTGTAGTCAGGTCAGGTTAGGTAGGTTATATATATATATATATATATATATATATATATATATATATATATATATACTCATATTTCCCCCCTTCACTTAGATCGGTTTCAGTCGATCCAAATTTATCTATAGTCTTATTTTAAAAATGTCTGGGACTGGCGAACCTTTAGTACGAAGTATGCTTGTAATGCGAAAGAGTATATTCTATAAATATTAGTATCTATTTTTGTTGTAGCTCTCTCCCTCTCTATTTATATATGTATACAGTGTTTGTTTATTATTCCCCCTTTTTTAGGCTCTATTTAAGTGAACAGAGTCGTTTGTTCGTTCCGACTGACTATCCTCTCGTCAAAACAGTGAATTTGGTAAGTATATTTGTTTGGTCCTGAAAAGGACCGTTTGTTTAAGGGAAAGAGCTTACGCTTTCTTTTCCGTCTTCTTGGGGAGGAGGACAGCCTGAATGTTGGGCAACACACCGCCTTGTGCGATTGTAACGCCGGACAACAGTTTGTTCAACTCCTCATCGTTACGGATGGCTAACTGCAAATGACGAGGAATGATTCTGGTCTTCTTGTTGTCACGAGCAGCGTTGCCAGCCAACTCGAGAACTTCGGCAGCCAAGTACTCCATAACTGCTGCCAAGTAGACCGGAGCACCGGCTCCTACTCTTTCGGCGTAATTTCCTTTCCTCAGAAGCCTGTGGATTCTGCCAACCGGGAACTGTAGACCGGCACGTGAAGATCGAGACTTGGACTTTCCCTTCACTTTACCGCCTTTTCCTCGTCCAGACATGATGGAATTGGTAGGTTAAGTTGAGACTAGCGAGGATTATAGAAATCCTCTCGGTTGAAAATTTTAATGAAAGCTTGATATTTATAGATAACTTTTCCGAATCTGCGATCCATTCAGGACACGTACTAACGTCCTATTGGATCGCCTCATCAGTAAAGTTCTAACTTAAATAGTATCGACCAACTAATGTACCCCAACCAACCAACCAACAACCAACAACATTCTTCTGCCAGCTGTCGAAGAGGTAACATCTAGGTGTAAGCTCTACGCTACTAGACCACTCTTAGAAGCCAAGCAGTAAGCAGCCATTCTTTACCCTGGAATCTTCAACTCTTGTTCGGTGAACGGAGAAGAAGAGACCTGAGAGGGACAAGGGAAATCTCGCCTGCGCTTTCTTTGGCCGCCATTCTTGCTACCGTTGACGGCCTTATCTACCAGTCGCGGACCATCAGTTTCGGCTCCTCGCTCGTTGCTGCTGGCCATCTGCGGACCGCCAACTCGCCCTTGTTTTCAACTTCGGCAGTCACCCCTAGAGCACCGGTTTCGTCGTGGGATACGAAGATTCACTGGATTCTGCGGTCAGTTTCTGCTTGTAAACATAGCACTAAGTTTACACTCGTGAGCTGGCCTGCCAACACTGGTGAGTGACTTTGTTTTCTTATACTGTCCCCATCAGACACATATTAAGACTGCGCAAAGCACGTCACTTTTTTTTTCCGGACTTTTTCTTCGAGCAATGTCCACCTCCGGGGACGAGGCCCATCGTGGCCGTAGTAGTCCCCCCCTAAAAATCCCGGCTTCACCGGGCACCAGCCTAAAGAAACAACCAGCTAGGGGTAAAACCTTAGTCGGTTGCAACAAAAAAGTAAACCTAACTGACTCATCTGCCGCCTCAGGCAAATTAGTTCCAACTTATGGCCCTTCTCAGGGCCAAGCTGGAACTCTCCAAAACCCAACATCTGCCACACCTGGCACGTCAACTAAGCCACCAAGCCCTTCAGGCAATCTATCTCAATCAGCCAATGGTCAGTCTGGTGACTTCACGACCATTGAATCAAAAAGAAAGCGTAGGAAACGCAATGATTCCCAGGGGTCCCAATCAGGCTACGAGACTGACCGTAGCAACCACTCTGCCGCCACGGCAAAGCCGACTGCTCCTCCCAAGGAGAGAATCCCTCCCATCATCTTAGATGCTCCTAAGAACTGGCAGGACCTATCTAGGAAAATCAACCAAGCCACAAACGGAAATCTAGAAGTCAGTTGCCGTGGGAATAATTTTAGAATTATTCCCAAAACCATCGATGCGTTTCGGCGCATCCAGGCCACACTCCAGAAGGAGAAAATAAACTTCCACACCTTCACTCTGCCCTCTGAAAAGGAGGTAAAGGTCGTACTCAAGGGTATTCCCTATACTACCCCAACAGAGGACATACTGGAGGATTTGAAGGTCAAGGGATTCTCTCCAACCAGCTGCACAGCAATCACCAACGCCCAGAAGAAGGCAGTAAATGTCTTCCTTGTAAGTCTGAAGAAGACACAAAACATCAGGGATATCTATGATATAGAACACATGTTCTATATCAAAATTACCGTAGATAGCTACAACCCTAGGCCTGGCATTGCTCAATGCTACAACTGCCAAAGGTTCGGGCACAGCTCCCTCAATTGCCACCAGCCACCTCGCTGTGTAAAATGTGCCGGCAACCATGATCGCACTCAGTGCACCAAAACGCGGGACACTGCTCCCAAGTGCGTAAACTGCGGCGGTGAACACCCGTCGAACTACAGAGGTTGCTCTGCGTATGCGGAGCACTTCAATAGGACGAAGGGTGCCAACCAACGCAGGCAACCCGCCCGCCCACAACAACCTACAAAACAGGCCCCACTTCCAAAAACCATCACGGCCAACCCACCATCTCCGACCGTAGAGGAGGAAGTTCTAATGGAACTTACTCCAGAAACCCAGGAGGTTCCCCCTCCAGCCACTCCAGCACCCAAAACGGTGCCACAAAAAAAAACGTATGCAACTGTCGCTGCACCCAAACCCAAGCGGCCAATAAAGAAAGCATCAACCCGCCCAGTTGCCGTAAAAAGCAAGCCAGTGACTCCGGTCACTAAAACTGTACAGGCCGCCCCTGTAACAAAGGCAGTTGAAAAAACGCCTCCCCAACCCACCGAGGAACCAGAGTGTGTCCTCTCACTCCTTAAAAACGTCACAACAAGTGACGTACTCAACTGGATCCAAGGGATCCTACCCACAGTCATGTCAATGACAGACACCAAATCCATCATAATAACACTTCTAACTTCCCTAGTCACCTTATTCATGCGCCATGGATAAGAAACTCACTGTGCTAGCATGGAACGCTAACGGAGTCCTCAACCGTAAGGCTGAACTTCGATACTTCCTCCAAAACCACAACATCGATATTGCTCTAATATCCGAAACACATCTATTGAAGAAAAACTACTTCAACATTCCATGCTACACTACCTATCGTTCAGATCGCCAAAAACCCCCTCACCAACACCAACAAGCTGCAGGTGGGACAGCAATTTTGGTGCACAGACGCATCACACACCATGATATCCCTATCATCCCACACACTCCGATAGAGCATTCCATCATCCAAATCAATTACCAAGGCGAAAATGTACGCATCATTTCCGCATACATTCCACCCCGTTCCAAACTCCTAGAGGCGGATTTCCAAAAATTGCTCCACTCTAATGATCCGACCATAATAATGGGCGATCTGAACTCCAAACATCCGCTGTGGAACAGCAGAATAACTAATCGGCACGGCAAAGTACTACATAAATTCCTATCCAAAAATCCAGACATCACTGCTCTGGGACCTGACGCACCTACACATCATCCTGGCAATAAGCGGCATAAGCCTGATGTCCTTGACATTGCCGTGCTTAAAAACTTCACTCACCCCTATGAGCTTGTCTGCATCGACGACCTCAGCTCGGACCACAATCCCATCATCTTAACTGTTGGCACAAACCATAATCGTTTACCGCCTGCAAAAAAGGAGGTCAAACAAGTAAACTGGAGGAAATACTCTGAGCATCTACTCCGAACCAGCCCGAAATCCATTGACAACATAGTCACACCCGATGACGTTGACTACCAGGTCAGCCTAGTAGAAAACGTCATTAACACAGCACTCATCTCCAGTACCCATACTTCCTCCAGTGTAGGAACCAAGGCTGAACTTCCCCCTCACATACTAGAGGAGCTGGCAAAGAAAAGAAAACTTCGCCGAACATGGCAATTCACCAGATCCCCCTCAATCAAAAAACAGCTCAACGCTCAAATCATTCTAGTGAAAGCTCTCCTAGAAACATACACCGCGGATGAATGGGATAAGTTCCTCTCCACCGTGACCACCGAAAATGGTTCCCTATGGAAACTAAATCGCCAGCTTCTCGCCCCCAAAACTCCAAATAATCCACTCCACGGCCATAATGGGTTAGTATACTGTGCCACGGACAAAGCTGAAGCGTTCGCTGATTCCATGCAAGACCAGTTCACACCACACTCCTCTATCTACGTGGACGACCACGTCGAACACGTAGAAAACTACCTCGAGAACTACTTCTCAGGTCCCATTGGCCCGCTCCCTGATCCTTTCACGTGCGACCAGGTGGCCAACACTATACACAAACTCCACTCCAGAAAGGCGCCTGGTCTAGATAATGTTAACAATAGTGCATTGAAAAACATGCCGTCCTCTATGGTAAACACCATAACGACCATTTTCAACGGAATCATGCGAACAGGTCATTTCCCAACTGCGTGGAAAAGAGCCAAAATCGTAATGATACCAAAACCCAAAAAGTCTGCTCTTTTCCCGCAAAATTTCAGACCCATATCTCTCCTTTCCAGTCTCTCGAAAGTCTTCGAAAGACTGGTTAACACACAACTGACCAAAATTCTTGAACATACACTTCGTCCCGAGCAGTTCGGCTTTCGTAGCGAGCATTCCACAACATTACAGCTTATCAATGTAGTCAACAGCCTAGCAGACGGATTCAATAAACACGTACACACCATCGCTGTATTCCTGGACATCAGCAAAGCATTTGACAAGGTATGGCATGAGGGCCTCTTGTACAAACTTGCGCACAGCCCTCTTCCTCCATGCTATGTTCACCTCATACAATCATACCTCGACAACAGATGGTTCCAGGTTTCCGTCGAAGGTAAACTATCCACGCCTCGACCTATCGAGGCTGGAGTTCCGCAAGGATCAGTCCTTGGTCCGTTACTGTACCTTCTGTACACTAACGACATCCCAGTACTCAACACCGTGAAACTGCGACTCTTTGCTGATGACTCCATGTTCTACTATCAATCATTAAACCTCGAATATGGGGCAAATATCATCCAGCGTCAGCTGGATACACTAGAACCGTGGTTCAGAAAGTGGAGAATCGCAGTCAACACGGACAAAACAGTAGCCATTCCATTCACTGCAAAACGCACTAAACCAAAAATACAACTCTTCCTAAACAAGTCCCCCATAGCATGGAAAAAACAAGTCAGATATTTAGGTGTAACGCTTGACAGAAGGTTAAACTTCAACAAACATGTCACGCAAATACTTGGCAGGGCTAGATACACTCGCTCCAAGCTTTTCCCCATTATCAGTGGCAGAAGCCCACAACCAATCACCACTAGACTGACCATGTATAAAATGTACATTCGGCCCATAACTGCTTACGCAGCACCTGCTTGGTATTCTCTATTAAGCCCCTCAGGAAAGAAACGGCTGGATTCTTTCCAAAACTCAGTGCTCAGAAGCATAACTAAGTCCCCATGGTATGTCAGAAATGCTACCATCCTCAATGGATTGAAAGTCCCCACATTCGAGGAGTTCGTCCTCAAGCTTACGAAAAAGCTTACATCGAGAGCAGAAGGCTCCAAACATGCGCATCTGTCATCACTCGTGACAGATCCCGCTCCCCCACAAGAAAGGAGAAAACGACCCCTGTGTCTGGTGGTTGATCCCCCATAACACAATTAAAAATCAGGTTCATACCAAACAAAAACCAAGCCATACCATCAAAAAGATTAAAATATAAATAAAAATTATTGACAGTATGAGAAACGAAGTCACATCTTCGTTTCCCCTTTTTCCAAATTTAAAAATGATAAACTATTCACTAACTTCAAACCTTAACAACAGTCATTTTAAATTCATAATCATGTTTTATATTCATTTGCAGCAAATGTCTTTTACAGAAGCTGTCAATTATAGAGGACCTAGTCTTCGCCATTTTGAGTTGAGTTGAGTTGATGTACCCCAACAATCACCATGCCACCTAAAGCTAGCGGGAAAGCAGTCAAGAAAGCCGGTAAGGCTCAGAAAAACATCACCAAGGGAGACAAGAAGAAGAAGCGTAAGAGGAAGGAATCCTACGCTATTTACATTTACAAGGTTTTGAAGCAAGTCCATCCCGATACGGGAGTTTCATCTAAAGCCATGAGTATCATGAACAGCTTCGTCAACGACATTTTCGAAAGGATCGCCGCCGAAGCTTCGCGATTAGCTCACTACAACAAGCGTTCTACCATCACGTCTCGGGAAATACAGACAGCGGTGAGGCTGCTCCTTCCCGGCGAGTTGGCAAAGCACGCTGTGAGTGAAGGAACCAAGGCTGTGACCAAATACACGAGCTCCAAATAAGCTCTATGTCGGCAGAAACCAAACGGCCCTTCTAAGGGCCAACTAAATATCTTACAAATTCAATCATGTTTATGTCCCGAGGTCAAGTACCATAGTGTTTTATTGAATCTACCGCGACCTTCTCGCTCTCCAGATGCATATATTATATCATCATATGCTCTTTCGAGTGTAAGCCGACCGGGAGTCTCCACAACTCCCCTAATTACACCTTATTGCCAAAGTGCAAAAGTGCCCACCCAGCCGGGTTGAGCTGTCTCTTTTATGCTTCCAGAGGACGGAATCGCTCTCTCTGATTGGTCGGAAATTTTTCGTGTCCCTTCGTAAATCTTCCGATTTCGTACGAACATATAAATTGCATACGTATATTTCCCTCACCCCCCTTCGATTAGATCTTATTCAACATTTTTCCTGTAAAGTCAGGTCAGGTTAGGTAGGTATATATATGTATTTCCCCCCTTCATTTAGATCGCTTCTAGTCAATCCAAATTTATCTTTAATCTTATTTTAAAAATGTCTGGGACTGGCGAACCTTTAGTACGAAGTATGCTTGAAATGCGAAAGAGTATATTCTATAAATATTACTATCTATTTTTGTTGTAGCTCTCTCTCTATCCCGACACGGAAATTTGATTTATTCATCATTTTCCCTCTAAAGTCAGGTCAGGTGAGTTATGTTAGATAGGTTCAATTAGATCGGTTCTAGTCAATCCAAATTTATCTATAGTCTTACGTCTTTTTCGGTACTTGTAATGCCGAAAGAGACCAATCAAAGAATTTTCATTCCAATTGGGATTCAAAGACTCCAAGGGACCTAGTATCTGAAAATAAGGTTTCAAAATTGATTTTTTTTTTGAAGATTACAGTTTTCAAAATATCGTAGTTTTTGGAAATTTCGAAGTACGTAAAAGTCGAAAATAGAGTAACTTTTTAAAAATGTCTGGGACTGGCGAACCTTTAGTACGAATTATGCTTGTAATGCGAAAGAGTATATTCTATAAAATATTAGTATCTATTTTTGTTGTAGCTCTCTCTATCCCGACACGGATATTTGATTTATTCATCATTTTTCCTGTAAAGTCAGGTCAGGTTAGGTAGGTATATTATACTCTTTCGCATTACAAGCATAATTCGTACTAAAGGTTCGCCAGTCCCAGACATTTTTAAAATAAGACTATAGATAAATTTGGATTGACTAGAACCGATCTAAATGAACCTATCTAACCTACACATTTTCCCCCTTCATTTAAATCGGTTATAGTCAATCCAAATTTATCTATACTGTAGTCTTACGTCTTTTCTTTTATTCTCCCTTTTTTTTTTTTTTTTTTTCGGTACTTGTAATGCCGAAAGAGCATATTCTATAAATATTATTATCTATTTCTTGTTGTGGCTCTCTCTCTATCCCGACACGGATATGTGATTTATTCATCATTTTTCGACAAATCAAAGAATTTTCATTCCAATTGGGATTCAAAGACTCCAAGTATCTGAAAATAAGGTTTCAAAATTGATTTTTGAAGATCAGAGTTTTCAAAAATTTTTTTTTTTTTTTTTTTTTTTTTTTTTTTTTTAAATTTCGAAGTACGTAAAAGTCGCAAACAGGGTAACTTTTTATCATTTTTCCTGTAGTCAGGTCAGGTTAGGTAGGTTTATATATATATATATATATATATATATATATATATATATACTCATATTTCCCCCCTTCACTTAGATCGGTTTCAGTCGATCCAAATTTATCTATAGTCTTATTTTAAAAATGTCTGGGACTGGCGAACCTTTAGTACGAAGTATGCTTGTAATGCGAAAGAGTATATTCTATAAATATTAGTATCTATTTTTGTTGTAGCTCTCTCCCTCTCTATTTATATATGTATACAGTGTTTGTTTATTATTCCCCCTTTTTTAGGCTCTATTTAAGTGAACAGAGTCGTTTGTTCGTTCCGACTGACTATCCTCTCGTCAAAACAGTGAATTTGGTAAGTATATTTGTTTGGTCCTGAAAAGGACCGTTTGTTTAAGGGAAAGAGCTTACGCTTTCTTTTCCGTCTTCTTGGGGAGGAGGACAGCCTGAATGTTGGGCAACACACCGCCTTGTGCGATTGTAACGCCGGACAACAGTTTGTTCAACTCCTCATCGTTACGGATGGCTAACTGCAAATGACGAGGAATGATTCTGGTCTTCTTGTTGTCACGAGCAGCGTTGCCAGCCAACTCGAGAACTTCGGCAGCCAAGTACTCCATAACTGCTGCCAAGTAGACCGGAGCACCGGCTCCTACTCTTTCGGCGTAATTTCCTTTCCTCAGAAGCCTGTGGATTCTGCCAACCGGGAACTGTAGACCGGCACGTGAAGATCGAGACTTGGACTTTCCCTTCACTTTACCGCCTTTTCCTCGTCCAGACATGATGGAATTGGTAGGTTAAGTTGAGACTAGCGAGGATTATAGAAATCCTCTCGGTTGAAAATTTACTCAACTCAAAATGCGAAGACTAGGTCCTCTATAAATGACAGCTTCTGTAAAAGACATTTGCTGCAAATGAATATAAAACATGATAATGAATTTAAAATGACTGTTGTTAAGGTTTGAAGTTAGTGAATAGTTTATCATTTTTAAATTTAGAAAAAGGGGAAACGAAGATGTGACTTCGTTTCTCATACTGTCAATAATTTTTATTTATATTTTAATCTTTTTGATGGTATGGCTTGGTTTTTGTTTGGTATGAACCTGATTTTTTATTGTGTTATGGGGGATCAACCACCAGACACAGGGGACGTTTTCTCCTTTCTTGTGGGGGAGCGGGATCTGTCACGAGTGATGACAGATGCGCATGTTTGGAGCCTTCTGCTCTCGATGTAAGCTTTTTCGTTAGCTTGAGGACGAACTCCTCGAATGTGGGGACTTTTAATCCATTGAGGATGGTAGCATTTCTGACATACCATGGGGACTTAGTTATGCTTCTGAGCACTGAATTTTGGAAAGAATCCAGCCGTTTCTTTCCTGAGGGGCTTATTAAAGAATACCAAGCTGGTGCTGCGTAAGCAGTTATGGGCCGAATGTACATTTTATACATGGTCAGTCTAGTGGTGATTGGTTGTGGGCTTCTGCCACTGATAATGGGGAAAAGCTTGGAGCGAGTGTATCTCGCCCTGCCAAGTATTTGCGTGACATGTTTGTTGAAGTTTAACCTTCTGTCAAGCGTTACACCTAAATATCTGACTTGTTTTTTCCATGCTATGGTTGAAAATTTTAATGAAAGCTTGATATTTATAGATAACTTTTCCGAATCTGCGATCCATTCAGGACACGTACTAACGTCCTATTGGATCGCCTCATCAGTAAAGTTCTAACTTAAATAGTATCGACCAACTAATGTACCCCAACAATCACCATGCCACCTAAAGCTAGCGGGAAAGCAGTCAAGAAAGCCGGTAAGGCTCAGAAAAACATCACCAAGGGAGACAAGAAGAAGAAGCGTAAGAGGAAGGAATCCTACGCTATTTACATTTACAAGGTTTTGAAGCAAGTCCATCCCGATACGGGAGTTTCATCTAAAGCCATGAGTATCATGAACAGCTTCGTCAACGACATTTTCGAAAGGATCGCCGCCGAAGCTTCGCGATTAGCTCACTACAACAAGCGTTCTACCATCACGTCTCGGGAAATACAGACAGCGGTGAGGCTGCTCCTTCCCGGCGAGTTGGCAAAGCACGCTGTGAGTGAAGGAACCAAGGCTGTGACCAAATACACGAGCTCCAAATAAGCTCTATGTCGGCAGAAACCAAACGGCCCTTCTAAGGGCCAACTAAATATCTTACAAATTCAATCATGTTTATGTCCCGAGGTCAAGTACCATAGTGTTTTATTGAATCTACCGCGACCTTCTCGCTCTCCAGATGCATATATTATATCATCATATGCTCTTTCGAGTGTAAGCCGACCGGGAGTCTCCACAACTCCCCTAATTACACCTTATTGCCAAAGTGCAAAAGTGCCCACCCAGCCGGGTTGAGCTGTCTCTTTTATGCTTCCAGAGGACGGAATCGCTCTCTCTGATTGGTCGGAAATTTTTCGTGTCCCTTCGTAAATCTTCCGATTTCGTACGAACATATAAATTGCATACGTATATTTCCCTCACCCCCCTTCGATTAGATCTTATTCAACATTTTTCCTGTAAAGTCAGGTCAGGTTAGGTAGGTATATATATGTATTTCCCCCCTTCATTTAGATCGCTTCTAGTCAATCCAAATTTATCTTTAATCTTATTTTAAAAATGTCTGGGACTGGCGAACCTTTAGTACGAAGTATGCTTGAAATGCGAAAGAGTATATTCTATAAATATTACTATCTATTTTTGTTGTAGCTCTCTCTCTATCCCGACACGGAAATTTGATTTATTCATCATTTTCCCTCTAAAGTCAGGTCAGGTGAGTTATGTTAGATAGGTTCAATTAGATCGGTTCTAGTCAATCCAAATTTATCTATAGTCTTACGTCTTTTTCGGTACTTGTAATGCCGAAAGAGACCAATCAAAGAATTTTCATTCCAATTGGGATTCAAAGACTCCAAGGGACCTAGTATCTGAAAATAAGGTTTCAAAATTGATTTTTTTTTTGAAGATTACAGTTTTCAAAATATCGTAGTTTTTGGAAATTTCGAAGTACGTAAAAGTCGAAAATAGAGTAACTTTTTAAAAATGTCTGGGACTGGCGAACCTTTAGTACGAATTATGCTTGTAATGCGAAAGAGTATATTCTATAAAATATTAGTATCTATTTTTGTTGTAGCTCTCTCTATCCCGACACGGATATTTGATTTATTCATCATTTTTCCTGTAAAGTCAGGTCAGGTTAGGTAGGTATATTATACTCTTTCGCATTACAAGCATAATTCGTACTAAAGGTTCGCCAGTCCCAGACATTTTTAAAATAAGACTATAGATAAATTTGGATTGACTAGAACCTATCTAAATGAACCTATCTAACCTACACATTTTCCCCCTTCATTTAAATCGGTTATAGTCAATCCAAATTTATCTATACTGTAGTCTTACGTCTTTTCTTTTATTCTCCCTTTTTTTTTTTTTTTTTTTCGGTACTTGTAATGCCGAAAGAGCATATTCTATAAATATTATTATCTATTTCTTGTTGTGGCTCTCTCTCTATCCCGACACGGATATGTGATTTATTCATCATTTTTCGACAAATCAAAGAATTTTCATTCCAATTGGGATTCAAAGACTCCAAGTATCTGAAAATAAGGTTTCAAAATTGATTTTTGAAGATCAGAGTTTTCAAAAATTTTTTTTTTTTTTTTTTTTTTTTTTTTTTTTTTTTTTTTTTTTTTTTTTTTTTTTTTTTTTAAATTTCGAAGTACGTAAAAGTCGCAAACAGGGTAACTTTTTATCATTTTTCCTGTAGTCAGGTCAGGTTAGGTAGGTTTATATATATATATATATATATATATATATATATATATATATATATATATATACTCATATTTCCCCCCTTCAATTAGATCGGTTCTAGTCAATCCAAATTTATCTATAGTCTTACGTCTTTTTCGGTACTTGTAATGCCGAAAGAGACCAATCAAAGAATTTTCATTCCAATTGGGATTCAAAGACTCCAAGGGACCTAGTATCTGAAAATAAGGTTTCAAAATTGATTTTTTTTTTGAAGATTACAGTTTTCAAAATATCGTAGTTTTTGGAAATTTCGAAGTACGTAAAAGTCGAAAATAGAGTAACTTTTTAAAAATGTCTGGGACTGGCGAACCTTTAGTACGAATTATGCTTGTAATGCGAAAGAGTATATTCTATAAAATATTAGTATCTATTTTTGTTGTAGCTCTCTCTATCCCGACACGGATATTTGATTTATTCATCATTTTTCCTGTAAAGTCAGGTCAGGTTAGGTAGGTATATTATACTCTTTCGCATTACAAGCATAATTCGTACTAAAGGTTCGCCAGTCCCAGACATTTTTAAAATAAGACTATAGATAAATTTGGATTGACTAGAACCGATCTAAATGAACCTATCTAACCTACACATTTTCCCCCTTCATTTAAATCGGTTATAGTCAATCCAAATTTATCTATACTGTAGTCTTACGTCTTTTCTTTTATTCTCCCTTTTTTTTTTTTTTTTTTTCGGTACTTGTAATGCCGAAAGAGCATATTCTATAAATATTATTATCTATTTCTTGTTGTGGCTCTCTCTCTATCCCGACACGGATATGTGATTTATTCATCATTTTTCGACAAATCAAAGAATTTTCATTCCAATTGGGATTCAAAGACTCCAAGTATCTGAAAATAAGGTTTCAAAATTGATTTTTGAAGATCAGAGTTTTCAAAAATTTTTTTTTTTTTTTTTTTTTTTTTTTTTTTTTAAATTTCGAAGTACGTAAAAGTCGCAAACAGGGTAACTTTTTATCATTTTTCCTGTAGTCAGGTCAGGTTAGGTAGGTTATATATATATATATATATATATATATATATATATATATATATATATATACTCATATTTCCCCCCTTCACTTAGATCGGTTTCAGTCGATCCAAATTTATCTATAGTCTTATTTTAAAAATGTCTGGGACTGGCGAACCTTTAGTACGAAGTATGCTTGTAATGCGAAAGAGTATATTCTATAAATATTAGTATCTATTTTTGTTGTAGCTCTCTCCCTCTCTATTTATATATGTATACAGTGTTTGTTTATTATTCCCCCTTTTTTAGGCTCTATTTAAGTGAACAGAGTCGTTTGTTCGTTCCGACTGACTATCCTCTCGTCAAAACAGTGAATTTGGTAAGTATATTTGTTTGGTCCTGAAAAGGACCGTTTGTTTAAGGGAAAGAGCTTACGCTTTCTTTTCCGTCTTCTTGGGGAGGAGGACAGCCTGAATGTTGGGCAACACACCGCCTTGTGCGATTGTAACGCCGGACAACAGTTTGTTCAACTCCTCATCGTTACGGATGGCTAACTGCAAATGACGAGGAATGATTCTGGTCTTCTTGTTGTCACGAGCAGCGTTGCCAGCCAACTCGAGAACTTCGGCAGCCAAGTACTCCATAACTGCTGCCAAGTAGACCGGAGCACCGGCTCCTACTCTTTCGGCGTAATTTCCTTTCCTCAGAAGCCTGTGGATTCTGCCAACCGGGAACTGTAGACCGGCACGTGAAGATCGAGACTTGGACTTTCCCTTCACTTTACCGCCTTTTCCTCGTCCAGACATGATGGAATTGGTAGGTTAAGTTGAGACTAGCGAGGATTATAGAAATCCTCTCGGTTGAAAATTTAACTCAACTCAATTTTTTTTTTTTTTTTTTTTTTTTTTTAGGGAGGAAAAAATGTTTTAAACAGATCCCTCTCCAGAGGGATACTGTGGGAATCACCCCGAAGGGCATACCCACTAAAACGACCTCCCCCCTCCCCCACGGACATGCACTGGGGAGAGCGAATAGCAGCATCTAGGGAACTCCCTAATGGCTGCAGCTGCAAACTGGGTACTTCACTAGAACAGAAATGTAAGTTAGGAGTCATGCAATTTGGAGTCGCCGACTTGGCTTAGAAGCGCGGCAGGTTTATTCCTACGGCGGATCATCCAAAATGGCAGCCGGCCGAGGCCTGCTGTCTTCGATGATGCCGAGTCGCTTGCAGATATCTGAGATTCCTTGGAATCTCGAAGCTTGGGCACTCTGAAACAGTTTAAAAGCGCATCGTTTAGCAAAAGCATCTAGGGTAGGGATGCCAGCTGACCCTAGAATGGTGGCGTTGCTCACAAACCATGGTTGGCGAGTGATTCTGCGCAGGGCTATTGTCTGAAGTCTCTCTAATTTCTTCTTGCCCGATTTGCTGGCCAGCGCCCACCAAGCCGTGGACGCGTACATCAGCACGGACCGCACTGTTAACAAAAAGATAGTAACTTTAGTACGAGTCGTTAGCGGGCTCCTGCTCGCTAACATTGGTGAGAGGCAACCTTGAATCCTCTTTCCTTCGGAGACCTTATTCAGAACGTGTCGCCTGAAGTTCAGCTTGCTGTCCAGCGTGATGCCAAGGTACTTGACGGTAGGCTTCCAGGGGATAGCCACTCCGTCAATTTCCAGCTCGCGTGGTACTCTGCGACGATGTTTACGTCTCTTTCTAAAACAGATAGAATCGGATTTCTCCGCATTAATCTTAATGCGCCATTTCTCCAGCCATGGGGAGAGCGCGTTTAGCTGCTTCTGCATTGTTCTTGCCGCGAATACAGGGTTTGCACTACTACAATGTAGGAATGCATCGTCTGCATAGAGCGACAGTGTTACACCTGGAAGAGTTGGGAAATCATTAGTATAAATAAGATACAATACCGGTCCCAGGACACTGCCTTGGGGAACTCCGGCAAGTATCGGCCGCAGCGATGATATTTCACCGTCTACAAAGGTCCTAAAAGATCTGCCTGTGAGGTAAGAGCGGATCAGGTGTACAGCAGCCTCCGGTACAGGAGAATCACTCAACTTGTAGAGGAGGCCCTCGTGCCATACCCTGTCAAACGCCTTACTGACGTCTAGTAGCACTGCAACAGAAGACAAATATTTATTATGGTTATCAACCAGATGATTGATAACTCTCGTCAGCTGCAGCGTCGTGGAATGACTTCTCCGGAAGCCGAATTGCTCGGGGCGGATGTAGTCCTCTATGTAGGGCTGTAACCTAGAGAGAAAAAGTCTTTCAAAGACCTTGGAGATCGTCGGCAGCAGAGATATCGGGCGATAGTTCTGCGGAAAGAGATGGTCCTTTCCCGGCTTCGGGATAAGGATGACCTTCGCGGTCTTCCACTGCGTTGGAAAGTGACGTAACCTGAGGACAGAGTTAAAGAGCATTAGTAATACTAAGATTACTTGAGGAGGCGCGGCCCGTAGGGCCGTTCCTCCAATCCCGTCGAAGCCAGGAGCCTTCCTTGGCTTGACTGCGGTGATGGCGGCCTGGACCTCCTTTAGAGTAAAGGGCTCCAGGGAGTCGTCTACCTCCTCCGGGGATCCGAAGAACTCTTCAGCGAACTCTTCGATCATATCTGCATGATCCTCATCGCAAACATCGTGGTTTGGTTGGAACTGGTCCTCCATAGTGTCAGCGAACGCCTCGGCCTTGTCCGCGGCAGTGTAGGCTAAGCCACGCTGCCCGTGGAGAGGCCGGCTCGATCGCTTCTCACTACGGAGAGTCTTAGCCAGTTTCCAAGCGCTACCATCCTGCAAGTCTAGAGAATTGAGATATGAGTCCCAAGTCTCGGACCTGAAATCGTTTAATAACAACTTAACTCTATAATTTTGGCGGTTGAACTGCCTTTTCGCTGACGGGGAGCGAGTGAACTGCCAATGAGTTCGAAGCCTACGTCGAAGCGCGATTTCCTTCCTAATCCTGTATGGCAGCTTTTCTCTCGCCGGACCTTGGGTTATAGGGACGGAGGCATCTGAAACAGACAAAGAAAAAGAATCGTGGAGCAAGCTGATCTGCTCGTCCAGCTCCTCTGCAGAGGCAGGAGGAGGTGGGACATGAGTCCGCGCAGCCATCAGCTCGCTGAAGCGGGGCCAGTCAACCCTAGTACTACCAGGGTTGGGTGGCATACTGGATGCGGCATTTGCAGCGACTGTCACCAGCAGCGGGCAGTGATCTGACGACAGATCCTGCGAGACTCGTACTTCTGTTGGGAAAGGAACATCTTTTAAAAGAACTATGTCAAGCACGTCAGCCAGTCCACGTGCCGGGTAGTGAGTAGGCTCCTCGGGAGCCAAGACCTCAGCATTAGGCTGGTTGTCTATAAAGCGACGAAGAGCCACACCCCTCCCGTTGGACCTCCTTGCCCACGATGTGTGCTTGGCGTTGAAATCACCTGCAATAAAGATGTGGTTAGCAGCCGAAAACAGGGCACTAAGGTCAGCTAAGAAACTAGCCTCAGGCTTATGTTTTGGCGATATGTATGCGGCAACGATGAGCGTTTCCTGTTCTCCGACGTTTATAAAAACACCTGTGGACTCAAAGGACAAAGTGTTAGTAACAAATTCTCTGTGAGTGAGCCTTCGGTGCACCAACACAGCGGTCCCGCCCCCAGGATTACCGTTACCGCCGGGCTGAGCCCGATCGGTACGATAGGTCCTGTAGGCAGGAAGTGTGAAGGAGCGATATGGCTGCAGATGAGTCTCACAGAGCAGGATGAGATCTGCGTCTGTCTCGGTGGCAAAGTAGTGAAGGTCGTTGCGTTTGGAGAGAACCCCATTCGCATTCCAGACTACTACTTTGAGGTCCTTACTCATGACTGAGCAGCTTCTGGAGGCTCGTTAATACTGCTGTGAGCAGCTCTGCAGGGCTTTTGTTCACGCTGCCTAAAATCAAAGGGATTAGTTCAGCAATCCATGCTGTTAGCTGGGTATTGGAAATCCCAGCTGGACCGGTGGAGGGGGTGACCACAGTTGTGCCACCAGGGGCAGTCGCCTTACGCACTTGCGTTGGGCGCTGGGGCCTTGGTGGCACTGTGGCTGGTGTAGCAGACGATTCGGCGGCAGCTTCTATATCGCTCTCATCGGCGTCTGAAACCGACGAGACGGCGGGGGCCTCCTTACGACGGCGAGGTCTCTTCCGGCCTGCCCTGGCAGGGGCTTCAGACTGCGGCCTCTTAGGCGCGGCAACAGCAGCAGCAACTCAACTCAACTCATGAAAGCTTGATATTTATAGATAACTTTTCCGAATCTGCGATCCATTCAGGACACGTACTAACGTCCTATTGGATCGCCTCATCAGTAAAGTTCTAACTTAAATAGTATCGACCAACTAATGTACCCCAACAATCACCATGCCACCTAAAGCTAGCGGGAAAGCAGTCAAGAAAGCCGGTAAGGCTCAGAAAAACATCACCAAGGGAGACAAGAAGAAGAAGCGTAAGAGGAAGGAATCCTACGCTATTTACATTTACAAGGTTTTGAAGCAAGTCCATCCCGATACGGGAGTTTCATCTAAAGCCATGAGTATCATGAACAGCTTCGTCAACGACATTTTCGAAAGGATCGCCGCCGAAGCTTCGCGATTAGCTCACTACAACAAGCGTTCTACCATCACGTCTCGGGAAATACAGACAGCGGTGAGGCTGCTCCTTCCCGGCGAGTTGGCAAAGCACGCTGTGAGTGAAGGAACCAAGGCTGTGACCAAATACACGAGCTCCAAATAAGCTCTATGTCGGCAGAAACCAAACGGCCCTTCTAAGGGCCAACTAAATATCTTACAAATTCAATCATGTTTATGTCCCGAGGTCAAGTACCATAGTGTTTTATTGAATCTACCGCGACCTTCTCGCTCTCCAGATGCATATATTATATCATCATATGCTCTTTCGAGTGTAAGCCGACCGGGAGTCTCCACAACTCCCCTAATTACACCTTATTGCCAAAGTGCAAAAGTGCCCACCCAGCCGGGTTGAGCTGTCTCTTTTATGCTTCCAGAGGACGGAATCGCTCTCTCTGATTGGTCGGAAATTTTTCGTGTCCCTTCGTAAATCTTCCGATTTCGTACGAACATATAAATTGCATACGTATATTTCCCTCACCCCCCTTCGATTAGATCTTATTCAACATTTTTCCTGTAAAGTCAGGTCAGGTTAGGTAGGTATATATATGTATTTCCCCCCTTCATTTAGATCGCTTCTAGTCAATCCAAATTTATCTTTAATCTTATTTTAAAAATGTCTGGGACTGGCGAACCTTTAGTACGAAGTATGCTTGAAATGCGAAAGAGTATATTCTATAAATATTACTATCTATTTTTGTTGTAGCTCTCTCTCTATCCCGACACGGAAATTTGATTTATTCATCATTTTCCCTCTAAAGTCAGGTCAGGTGAGTTATGTTAGATAGGTTCAATTAGATCGGTTCTAGTCAATCCAAATTTATCTATAGTCTTACGTCTTTTTCGGTACTTGTAATGCCGAAAGAGACCAATCAAAGAATTTTCATTCCAATTGGGATTCAAAGACTCCAAGGGACCTAGTATCTGAAAATAAGGTTTCAAAATTGATTTTTTTTTTGAAGATTACAGTTTTCAAAATATCGTAGTTTTTGGAAATTTCGAAGTACGTAAAAGTCGAAAATAGA
Source organism: Aphrophora alni (assembly GCA_963513935.1). Taxonomy (NCBI): domain Eukaryota; kingdom Metazoa; phylum Arthropoda; class Insecta; order Hemiptera; family Aphrophoridae; genus Aphrophora; species Aphrophora alni. The sequence continues at coordinate 26,016,929 of OY740777.1, forward strand.
GTAACTTTTTAAAAATGTCTGGGACTGGCGAACCTTTAGTACGAATTATGCTTGTAATGCGAAAGAGTATATTCTATAAAATATTAGTATCTATTTTTGTTGTAGCTCTCTCTATCCCGACACGGATATTTGATTTATTCATCATTTTTCCTGTAAAGTCAGGTCAGGTTAGGTAGGTATATTATACTCTTTCGCATTACAAGCATAATTCGTACTAAAGGTTCGCCAGTCCCAGACATTTTTAAAATAAGACTATAGATAAATTTGGATTGACTAGAACCTATCTAAATGAACCTATCTAACCTACACATTTTCCCCCTTCATTTAAATCGGTTATAGTCAATCCAAATTTATCTATACTGTAGTCTTACGTCTTTTCTTTTATTCTCCCTTTTTTTTTTTTTTTTTTTCGGTACTTGTAATGCCGAAAGAGCATATTCTATAAATATTATTATCTATTTCTTGTTGTGGCTCTCTCTCTATCCCGACACGGATATGTGATTTATTCATCATTTTTCGACAAATCAAAGAATTTTCATTCCAATTGGGATTCAAAGACTCCAAGTATCTGAAAATAAGGTTTCAAAATTGATTTTTGAAGATCAGAGTTTTCAAAAATTTTTTTTTTTTTTTTTTTTTTTTTTTTTTTTTTTTTTTTTTTTTTTTTTTTTTTAAATTTCGAAGTACGTAAAAGTCGCAAACAGGGTAACTTTTTATCATTTTTCCTGTAGTCAGGTCAGGTTAGGTAGGTTTATATATATATATATATATATATATATATATATATATATATATACTCATATTTCCCCCCTTCAATTAGATCGGTTCTAGTCAATCCAAATTTATCTATAGTCTTACGTCTTTTTCGGTACTTGTAATGCCGAAAGAGACCAATCAAAGAATTTTCATTCCAATTGGGATTCAAAGACTCCAAGGGACCTAGTATCTGAAAATAAGGTTTCAAAATTGATTTTTTTTTTGAAGATTACAGTTTTCAAAATATCGTAGTTTTTGGAAATTTCGAAGTACGTAAAAGTCGAAAATAGAGTAACTTTTTAAAAATGTCTGGGACTGGCGAACCTTTAGTACGAATTATGCTTGTAATGCGAAAGAGTATATTCTATAAAATATTAGTATCTATTTTTGTTGTAGCTCTCTCTATCCCGACACGGATATTTGATTTATTCATCATTTTTCCTGTAAAGTCAGGTCAGGTTAGGTAGGTATATTATACTCTTTCGCATTACAAGCATAATTCGTACTAAAGGTTCGCCAGTCCCAGACATTTTTAAAATAAGACTATAGATAAATTTGGATTGACTAGAACCGATCTAAATGAACCTATCTAACCTACACATTTTCCCCCTTCATTTAAATCGGTTATAGTCAATCCAAATTTATCTATACTGTAGTCTTACGTCTTTTCTTTTATTCTCCCTTTTTTTTTTTTTTTTTTTCGGTACTTGTAATGCCGAAAGAGCATATTCTATAAATATTATTATCTATTTCTTGTTGTGGCTCTCTCTCTATCCCGACACGGATATGTGATTTATTCATCATTTTTCGACAAATCAAAGAATTTTCATTCCAATTGGGATTCAAAGACTCCAAGTATCTGAAAATAAGGTTTCAAAATTGATTTTTGAAGATCAGAGTTTTCAAAAATTTTTTTTTTTTTTTTTTTTTTTTTTTTTTTTTTAAATTTCGAAGTACGTAAAAGTCGCAAACAGGGTAACTTTTTATCATTTTTCCTGTAGTCAGGTCAGGTTAGGTAGGTTTATATATATATATATATATATATATATATATATATATATATATACTCATATTTCCCCCCTTCACTTAGATCGGTTTCAGTCGATCCAAATTTATCTATAGTCTTATTTTAAAAATGTCTGGGACTGGCGAACCTTTAGTACGAAGTATGCTTGTAATGCGAAAGAGTATATTCTATAAATATTAGTATCTATTTTTGTTGTAGCTCTCTCCCTCTCTATTTATATATGTATACAGTGTTTGTTTATTATTCCCCCTTTTTTAGGCTCTATTTAAGTGAACAGAGTCGTTTGTTCGTTCCGACTGACTATCCTCTCGTCAAAACAGTGAATTTGGTAAGTATATTTGTTTGGTCCTGAAAAGGACCGTTTGTTTAAGGGAAAGAGCTTACGCTTTCTTTTCCGTCTTCTTGGGGAGGAGGACAGCCTGAATGTTGGGCAACACACCGCCTTGTGCGATTGTAACGCCGGACAACAGTTTGTTCAACTCCTCATCGTTACGGATGGCTAACTGCAAATGACGAGGAATGATTCTGGTCTTCTTGTTGTCACGAGCAGCGTTGCCAGCCAACTCGAGAACTTCGGCAGCCAAGTACTCCATAACTGCTGCCAAGTAGACCGGAGCACCGGCTCCTACTCTTTCGGCGTAATTTCCTTTCCTCAGAAGCCTGTGGATTCTGCCAACCGGGAACTGTAGACCGGCACGTGAAGATCGAGACTTGGACTTTCCCTTCACTTTACCGCCTTTTCCTCGTCCAGACATGATGGAATTGGTAGGTTAAGTTGAGACTAGCGAGGATTATAGAAATCCTCTCGGTTGAAAATTTCAACTCAACTCAACTCAAAATGGCGAAGACTAGGTCCTCTATAAATGACAGCTTCTGTAAAAGACATTTGCTGCAAATGAATATAAAACATGATAATGAATTTAAAATGACTGTTGTTAAGGTTTGAAGTTAGTGAATAGTTTATCATTTTTAAATTTAGAAAAAGGGGAAACGAAGATGTGACTTCGTTTCTCATACTGTCAATAATTTTTATTTATATTTTAATCTTTTTGATGGTATGGCTTGGTTTTTGTTTGGTATGAACCTGATTTTTAATTGTGTTATGGGGGATCAACCACCAGACACAGGGGACGTTTTCTCCTTTCTTGTGGGGGAGCGGGATCTGTCACGAGTGATGACAGATGCGCATGTTTGGAGCCTTCTGCTCTCGATGTAAGCTTTTTCGTTAGCTTGAGGACGAACTCCTCGAATGTGGGGACTTTCAATCCATTGAGGATGGTAGCATTTCTGACATACCATGGGGACTTAGTTATGCTTCTGAGCACTGAATTTTGGAAAGAATCCAGCCGTTTCTTTCCTGAGGGGCTTATTAAAGAATACCAAGCTGGTGCTGCGTAAGCAGTTATGGGCCGAATGTACATTTTATACATGGTCAGTCTAGTGGTGATTGGTTGTGGGCTTCTGCCACTGATAATGGGGAAAAGCTTGGAGCGAGTGTATCTCGCCCTGCCAAGTATTTGCGTGACATGTTTGTTGAAGTTTAACCTTCTGTCAAGCGTTACACCTAAATATCTGACTTGTTTTTTCCATGCTATGGGGGACTTGTTTAGGAAGAGTTGTATTTTTGGTTTAGTGCGTTTTGCAGTGAATGGAATGGCTACTGTTTTGTCCGTGTTGACTGCGATTCTCCACTTTCTGAACCACGGTTCTAGTGTATCCAGCTGACGCTGGATGATATTTGCCCCATATTCGAGGTTTAATGATTGATAGTAGAACATGGAGTCATCAGCAAAGAGTCGCAGTTTCACGGTGTTGAGTACTGGGATGTCGTTAGTGTACAGAAGGTACAGTAACGGACCAAGGACTGATCCTTGCGGAACTCCAGCCTCGATAGGTCGAGGCGTGGATAGTTTACCTTCGACGGAAACCTGGAACCATCTGTTGTCGAGGTATGATTGTATGAGGTGAACATAGCATGGAGGAAGAGGGCTGTGCGCAAGTTTGTACAAGAGGCCCTCATGCCATACCTTGTCAAATGCTTTGCTGATGTCCAGGAATACAGCGATGGTGTGTACGTGTTTATTGAATCCGTCTGCTAGGCTGTTGACTACATTGATAAGCTGTAATGTTGTGGAATGCTCGCTACGAAAGCCGAACTGCTCGGGACGAAGTGTATGTTCAAGAATTTTGGTCAGTTGTGTGTTAACCAGTCTTTCGAAGACTTTCGAGAGACTGGAAAGGAGAGATATGGGTCTGAAATTTTGCGGGAAAAGAGCAGACTTTTTGGGTTTTGGTATCATTACGATTTTGGCTCTTTTCCACGCAGTTGGGAAATGACCTGTTCGCATGATTCCGTTGAAAATGGTCGTTATGGTGTTTACCATAGAGGACGGCATGTTTTTCAATGCACTATTGTTAACATTATCTAGACCAGGCGCCTTTCTGGAGTGGAGTTTGTGTATAGTGTTGGCCACCTGGTCGCACGTGAAAGGATCAGGGAGCGGGCCAATGGGACCTGAGAAGTAGTTCTCGAGGTAGTTTTCTACGTGTTCGACGTGGTCGTCCACGTAGATAGAGGAGTGTGGTGTGAACTGGTCTTGCATGGAATCAGCGAACGCTTCAGCTTTGTCCGTGGCACAGTATACTAACCCATTATGGCCGTGGAGTGGATTATTTGGAGTTTTGGGGGCGAGAAGCTGGCGATTTAGTTTCCATAGGGAACCATTTTCGGTGGTCACGGTGGAGAGGAACTTATCCCATTCATCCGCGGTGTATGTTTCTAGGAGAGCTTTCACTAGAATGATTTGAGCGTTGAGCTGTTTTTTGATTGAGGGGGATCTGGTGAATTGCCATGTTCGGCGAAGTTTTCTTTTCTTTGCCAGCTCCTCTAGTATGTGAGGGGGAAGTTCAGCCTTGGTTCCTACACTGGAGGAAGTATGGGTACTGGAGATGAGTGCTGTATTAATGACGTTTTCTACTAGGCTGACCTGGTAGTCAACGTCATCGGGAGTGACTATGTTGTCAATGGATTTCGGGCTGGTTCGGAGTAGATGCTCAGAGTATTTCCTCCAGTTTACTTGTTTGACCTCCTTTTTTGCAGGCGGTAAACGATTATGGTTTGTGCCAACAGTTAAGATGATGGGATTGTGGTCCGAGCTGAGGTCGTCGATGCAGACAAGCTCATAGGGGTGAGTAAAGTTTTTAAGCACGGCAATGTCAAGGACATCAGGCTTATGCCGCTTATTGCCAGGATGATGTGTAGGTGCGTCAGGTCCCAGAGCAGTGATGTCTGGATTTTTGGATAGGAATTTATGTAGTACTTTGCCGTGCCGATTAGTTATTCTGCTGTTCCACAGCGGATGTTTGGAGTTCAGATCGCCCATTATTATGGTCGGATCATTAGAGTGGAGCAATTTTTGGAAATCCGCCTCTAGGAGTTTGGAACGGGGTGGAATGTATGCGGAAATGATGCGTACATTTTCGCCTTGGTAATTGATTTGGATGATGGAATGCTCTATCGGAGTGTGTGGGATGATAGGGATATCATGGTGTGTGATGCGTCTGTGCACCAAAATTGCTGTCCCACCTGCAGCTTGTTGGTGTTGGTGAGGGGGTTTTTGGCGATCTGAACGATAGGTAGTGTAGCATGGAATGTTGAAGTAGTTTTTCTTCGATAGATGTGTTTCGGATATTAGAGCAATATCGATGTTGTGGTTTTGGAGGAAGTATCGAAGTTCAGCCTTACGGTTGAGGACTCCGTTAGCGTTCCATGCTAGCACAGTGAGCTTCTTATCCATGACGCATGAATAAGGTGACTAGGGAAGTTAGAAGTGTAATGATGATGGATTTGGTGTCTGTCATTGACATGACTGTGGGTAGGATCCCTTGAATCCAGTTGAGTACGTCACTTGTTGTGACGTTTTTAAGGAGTGAGAGGACACACTCTGGTTCCTCGGTGGGTTGGGGAGGCGTTTTTTCAACTGCCTTTGTTACAGGAGCGGCCTGTACAGTTTTAGTGACCGGAGTCACTGGCTTGCTTTTTACGGCAACTGGGCGGGTTGATGCTTTCTTTATTGGCCGCTTGGGTTTGGGTGCAGCGACAGTTGCATACGTTTTTTTTTGTGGCACCGTTTTGGGTGCTGGAGTGGCTGGAGGGTGAACCTCCTGGGTTTCTGGAGTAAGTTCCATTAGAACTTCCTCCTCTACGGTCGGAGATGGTGGGTTGGCTGTGATGGTTTTTTTAAGTGGGGCCTGGTTTGCAGGTTGTTGTGGGCGGGCGGGTTGCCTGCGTTGGTTGGCACCCTTCGTCCTATTGAAGTGCTCCGCATACGCAGAGCAACCTCTGTAGTTCGACGGGTGTTCACCGCCGCAGTTTACGCACTTGGGAGCAGTGTCCCGCGTTTTGGTGCACTGAGTGCGATCATGGTTGCCGGCACATTTTACACAGCGAGGTGGCTGGTGGCAATTGAGGGAGCTGTGCCCGAACCTTTGGCAGTTGTAGCATTGAGCAATGCCAGGCCTAGGGTTGTAGCTATCTACGGTAATTTTGATATAGAACATGTGTTCTATATCATAGATATCCCTGATGTTTTGTGTCTTCTTCAGACTTACAAGGAAGACATTTACTGCCTTCTTCTGGGCGTTGGTGATTGCTGTGCAGCTGGTTGGAGAGAATCCCTTGACCCTCAAGTCCTCCAATATGTCCTCTGTTGGGGTAGTATAGGGAATACCCTTGAGTACGACCTTTACCTCCTTTTCAGAGGGCAGAGTGAAGGTGTGAAAGTTGATTTTCTCCTTTTGGAGTGTGGCCTGGATGCGCCGAAACGCATCGATGGTTTTGGGAATAATTCTAAAATTATTCCCACGGCAACTGACTTCTAAGTTGCCGTTTGTGGCTTGGTTGATTTTTCTAGATAGCTCCTGCCAGTTCTTAGGAGCATCTAAGATGATGGGAGGGATTCTCTCCTTGGGAGGAGCAGTCGGCTTTGCTGTGGCGGCAGAGTGGTTGCTACGGTCAGTCTCGTAGCCTGATTGGGACCCCTGGGAATCATTGCGTTTCCTACGCTTTCTTTTTGACTCAATGGTCGTGAAGTCACTAGACTGACCATTGGCTGATTGAGATAGATTGCCTGAAGGGCTTGGTGGCTTAGTTGACGTGCCAGGTGTGGCAGATGCTGAGTTTAGGAGAGTTCCAGCTTGGCCCTGAGAAGGGCCATAAGTTGGAACTAATTTGCCTGAGGCGGCAGATGAGTCAGTTAGGTTGACTTTTTTGTTACAACCAACTAGGGTTTTACCCCTAGCTGGTTGTTTCTTAGAGCTGGTGCCCGGTGAAGCCGGGATTTTTAGGGGGGGACTACTACGGCCACGATGGACCTCGTCCCCGGAGGTGGACATTGTTCGGAAGAACAAGTCCGGAAAAAAGAAAAAAAGTGACGTGCTTTGCGCAGTCTTAATATGTGTCTGATGGGGACAGTATGAGAAAACAAAAGCCACTCACCAGTGTTGGCAGGCCAGCTCACGAGTGTAAACTTAGTGCTATGTTTACAAGCAGAAACTGACCGCAGAATCCAGTGTATCTTCGTATCCCACGACGAAACCGGTGCTCTAGGGGTGACTGCCGAAGTTGAAATCAAGGGCGAGTTGGCGGTCCGCAGTTGGCCAGCAGCAACGAGCGAGGAGCTGAAACTGATGGTCCGCGACTGGTAAATAAGGCTGTCGACTGTAGCAAGAATGGCGGCCAAAGAAAGCGCAGGCGAGATTTCCCTTGTCCCTCTCATGTCTCTTCTTCTCCGTTCACCGAACAAGAGTTGAAGATTCCAGGGTAAAGAATGGCTGCTTACTGCTTAGCTTCTTAGAGTAGTCTAGTAGCGTAGAGCTTACACCCAGATGTTACCTCTTCGACAGCTGGCAGAAGAATGAGTGGTAGTTGTTGAAAATTTACTCAACTCAACTCAAAATGGCGAAGACTAGGTCCTCTATAAATGACAGCTTCTGTAAAGACATTTGCTGCAAAATAAATATAAAACATGATAATGAATTTAAAATGACTGTTGTTAAGGTTTGAAGTTAGTGAATAGTTTATTATTTTTAAATTTAGAAAAAGGGGAAACGAAGATGTGACTTCGTTTCTCATACTGTCAATAATTTTTATTTATATTTTAATCTTTTGGATAATATGGCTTGGTTTTTGTTTGGTATGAACCTGATTTTTAATTGTGTTATGGGGGATCAACCACCAGACACAGGGGACGTTTTCTCCTTTCTTGTGGGGGAGCGGGATCTGTCACGAGTGATGACAGATGCGCATGTTTGGAGCCTTCTGCTCTCGATGTAAGCTTTTTCGTAAGCTTGAGGACGAACTCCTCGAATGTGGGGACTTTCAATCCATTGAGGATGGTAGCATTTCTGACATACCATGGGGACTTAGTTATGCTTCTAAGCACTGAGTTTTGGAAAGAATCCAGCCGTTTCTTTCCTGAGGGGCTTAATAGAGAATACCAAGCAGGTGCTGCGTAAGCAGTTATGGGCCGAATGTACATTTTATACATGGTCAGTCTAGTGGTGATTGGTTGTGGGCTTCTGCCACTGATAATGGGGAAAAGCTTGGAGCGAGTGTATCTCGCCCTGCCAAGTATTTGCGTGACATGTTTGTTGAAGTTTAACCTTCTGTCAAGCGTTACACCTAAATATCTGACTTGTTTTTTCCATGCTATGGGGGACTTGTTTAGGAAGAGTTGTATTTTTGGTTTAGTGCGTTTTGCAGTGAATGGAATGGCTACTGTTTTGTCCGTGTTGACTGCGATTCTCCACTTTCTGAACCACGGTTCTAGTGTATCCAGCTGACGCTGGATGATATTTGCCCCATATTCGAGGTTTAATGATTGATAGTAGAACATGGAGTCATCAGCAAAGAGTCGCAGTTTCACGGTGTTGAGTACTGGGATGTCGTTAGTGTACAGAAGGTACAGTAACGGACCAAGGACTGATCCTTGCGGAACTCCAGCCTCGATAGGTCGAGGCGTGGATAGTTTACCTTCGACGGAAACCTGGAACCATCTGTTGTCGAGGTATGATTGTATGAGGTGAACATAGCATGGAGGAAGAGGGCTGTGCGCAAGTTTGTACAAGAGGCCCTCATGCCATACCTTGTCAAATGCTTTGCTGATGTCCAGGAATACAGCGATGGTGTGTACGTGTTTATTGAATCCGTCTGCTAGGCTGTTGACTACATTGATAAGCTGTAATGTTGTGGAATGCTCGCTACGAAAGCCGAACTGCTCGGGACGAAGTGTATGTTCAAGAATTTTGGTCAGTTGTGTGTTAACCAGTCTTTCGAAGACTTTCGAGAGACTGGAAAGGAGAGATATGGGTCTGAAATTTTGCGGGAAAAGAGCAGACTTTTTGGGTTTTGGTATCATTACGATTTTGGCTCTTTTCCACGCAGTTGGGAAATGACCTGTTCGCATGATTCCGTTGAAAATGGTCGTTATGGTGTTTACCATAGAGGACGGCATGTTTTTCAATGCACTATTGTTAACATTATCTAGACCAGGCGCCTTTCTGGAGTGGAGTTTGTGTATAGTGTTGGCCACCTGGTCGCACGTGAAAGGATCAGGGAGCGGGCCAATGGGACCTGAGAAGTAGTTCTCGAGGTAGTTTTCTACGTGTTCGACGTGGTCGTCCACGTAGATAGAGGAGTGTGGTGTGAACTGGTCTTGCATGGAATCAGCGAACGCTTCAGCTTTGTCCGTGGCACAGTATACTAACCCATTATGGCCGTGGAGTGGATTATTTGGAGTTTTGGGGGCGAGAAGCTGGCGATTTAGTTTCCATAGGGAACCATTTTCGGTGGTCACGGTGGAGAGGAACTTATCCCATTCATCCGCGGTGTATGTTTCTAGGAGAGCTTTCACTAGAATGATTTGAGCGTTGAGCTGTTTTTTGATTGAGGGGGATCTGGTGAATTGCCATGTTCGGCGAAGTTTTCTTTTCTTTGCCAGCTCCTCTAGTATGTGAGGGGGAAGTTCAGCCTTGGTTCCTACACTGGAGGAAGTATGGGTACTGGAGATGAGTGCTGTATTAATGACGTTTTCTACTAGGCTGACCTGATAGTCAACGTCATCGGGAGTGACTATGTTGTCAATGGATTTCGGGCTGGTTCGGAGTAGATGCTCAGAGTATTTCCTCCAGTTTACTTGTTTGACCTCCTTTTTTGCAGGCGGTAAACGATTATGGTTTGTGCCAACAGTTAAGATGATGGGATTGTGGTCCGAGCTGAGGTCGTCGATGCAGACAAGCTCATAGGGGTGAGTGAAGTTTTTAAGCACGGCAATGTCAAGGACATCAGGCTTATGCCGCTTATTGCCAGAATGATGTGTAGGTGCGTCAGGTCCCAGAGCAGTGATGTCTGGATTTTTGGATAGGAATTTATGTAGTACTTTGCCGTGCCGATTAGTTATTCTGCTGTTCCACAGCGGATGTTTTGAGTTCAGATCGCCCATTATTATGGTCGGATCATTAGAGTGGAGCAATTTTTGTAAATCCGCCACTAGGAGTTTGGAACGGGGTGGAATGTATGTGGAAATGATGCGTACATTTTCGCCTTGGTAATTGATTTGGATGATGGAATGCTCTATCGGAGTGTGTGGGATGATAGGGATATCATGGTGTGTGATGCGTCTGTGCACCAAAATTGCTGTCCCACCTGCAGCTTGTTGGTGTTGGTGAGGGGGTTTTTGGCGATCTGAACGATAGGTAGTGTAGCATGGAATGTTGAAGTAGTTTTTCTTCGATAGATGTGTTTCGGATATTAGAGCAATATCGATGTTGTGGTTTTGGAGGAAGTATCGAAGTTCAGCCTTACGGTTGAGGACTCCGTTAGCGTTCCATGCTAGCACAGTGAGCTTCTTATCCATGACGCATGAATAAGGTGACTAGGGAAGTTAGAAGTGTAATGATGATGGATTTGGTGTCTGTCATTGACATGACTGTGGGTAGGATCCCTTGGATCCAGTTGAGTACGTCACTTGTTGTGACGTTTTTAAGGAGTGAGAGGACACACTCTGGTTCCTCAGTGGGTTGGGGAGGCGTTTTTTCAACTGCCTTTGTTACAGGAGCGGCCTGTACAGTTTTAGTGACCGGAGTCACTGGCTTGCTTTTTACGGCAACTGGGCGGGTTGATGCTTTCTTTAATGGCCGCTTGGGTTTGGGTGCAGCGGCAGTTGCATACGTTTTTTTTTGTGGCACCGTTTTGGGTGCTGGAGTGGCTGGAGGGTGAACCTCCTGGGTTTCTGGAGTAAGTTCCATTAGAACTTCCTCCTCTACGGTCGGAGATGGTGGGTTGGCCGTGATGGTTTTTGGAAGTGGGGCCTGGTTTGTAGGTTGTTGTGGGCGGGCGGGTTGCCTGCGTTGGTTGGCACCCTTCGTCCTATTGAAGTGCTCCGCATACGCAGAGCAACCTCTGTAGTTCGACGGGTGTTCACCGCCGCAGTTTACGCACTTGGGAGCAGTGTCCCGCGTTTTGGTGCACTGAGTGCGATCATGGTTGCCGGCACATTTTACACAGCGAGGTGGCTGGTGGCAATTGAGGGAGCTGTGCCCGAACCTTTGGCAGTTGTAGCATTGAGCGATGCCAGGCCTAGGGTTGTAGCTATCTACTGTAATTTTGATATAGAACATGTGTTCTATATCATAGATATCCCTGATGTTTTGTGTCTTCTTCAGACTTACAAGGAAGACATTTACTGCCTTCTTCTGGGCGTTGGTGATTGCTGTGCAGCTGGTTGGAGAGAATCCCTTGACCTTCAAGTCCTCCAGTATGTCCTCTGTTGGGGTAGTATAGGGAATACCCTTGAGTACGACCTTTACCTCCTTTTCAGAGGGCAGAGTGAAGGTGTGGAAGTTTATTTTCTCCTTCTGGAGTGTGGCCTGGATGCGCCGGAACGCATCGATGGTTTTGGGAATAATTCTAAAATTATTCCCACGGCAACTGACTTCTAGATTTCCATTTGTGGCTTGGTTGATTTTCCTAGATAGCTCCTGCATTGAAAATTTTAATGAAAGCTTGATATTTATAGATAACTTTTCCGAATCTGCGATCCATTCAGGACACGTACTAACGTCCTATTGGATCGCCTCATCAGTAAAGTTCTAACTTAAATAGTATCGACCAACTAATGTACCCCAACAATCACCATGCCACCTAAAGCTAGCGGGAAAGCAGTCAAGAAAGCCGGTAAGGCTCAGAAAAACATCACCAAGGGAGACAAGAAGAAGAAGCGTAAGAGGAAGGAATCCTACGCTATTTACATTTACAAGGTTTTGAAGCAAGTCCATCCCGATACGGGAGTTTCATCTAAAGCCATGAGTATCATGAACAGCTTCGTCAACGACATTTTCGAAAGGATCGCCGCCGAAGCTTCGCGATTAGCTCACTACAACAAGCGTTCTACCATCACGTCTCGGGAAATACAGACAGCGGTGAGGCTGCTCCTTCCCGGCGAGTTGGCAAAGCACGCTGTGAGTGAAGGAACCAAGGCTGTGACCAAATACACGAGCTCCAAATAAGCTCTATGTCGGCAGAAACCAAACGGCCCTTCTAAGGGCCAACTAAATATCTTACAAATTCAATCATGTTTATGTCCCGAGGTCAAGTACCATAGTGTTTTATTGAATCTACCGCGACCTTCTCGCTCTCCAGATGCATATATTATATCATCATATGCTCTTTCGAGTGTAAGCCGACCGGGAGTCTCCACAACTCCCCTAATTACACCTTATTGCCGCATTGCCAAAGTGCAAAAGTGCCCACCCAGCCGGGTTGAGCTGTCTCTTTTATGCTTCCAGAGGACGGAATCGCTCTCTCTGATTGGTCGGAAATTTTTCGTGTCCCTTCGTAAATCTTCCGATTTCGTACGAACATATAAATTGCATACGTATATTTCCCTCACCCCCCTTCGATTAGATCTTATTCAACATTTTTCCTGTAAAGTCAGGTCAGGTTAGGTAGGTATATATATGTATTTCCCCCCTTCATTTAGATCGCTTCTAGTCAATCCAAATTTATCTTTAATCTTATTTTAAAAATGTCTGGGACTGGCGAACCTTTAGTACGAAGTATGCTTGAAATGCGAAAGAGTATATTCTATAAATATTACTATCTATTTTTGTTGTAGCTCTCTCTCTATCCCGACACGGAAATTTGATTTATTCATCATTTTCCCTCTAAAGTCAGGTCAGGTGAGTTATGTTAGATAGGTTCAATTAGATCGGTTCTAGTCAATCCAAATTTATCTATAGTCTTACGTCTTTTTCGGTACTTGTAATGCCGAAAGAGACCAATCAAAGAATTTTCATTCCAATTGGGATTCAAAGACTCCAAGGGACCTAGTATCTGAAAATAAGGTTTCAAAATTGATTTTTTTTTTTGAAGATTACAGTTTTCAAAATATCGTAGTTTTTGGAAATTTCGAAGTACGTAAAAGTCGAAAATAGAGTAACTTTTTAAAAATGTCTGGGACTGGCGAACCTTTAGTACGAATTATGCTTGTAATGCGAAAGAGTATATTCTATAAAATATTAGTATCTATTTTTGTTGTAGCTCTCTCTATCCCGACACGGATATTTGATTTATTCATCATTTTTCCTGTAAAGTCAGGTCAGGTTAGGTAGGTATATTATACTCTTTCGCATTACAAGCATAATTCGTACTAAAGGTTCGCCAGTCCCAGACATTTTTTAAATAAGACTATAGATAAATTTGGATTGACTAGAACCTATCTAAATGAACCTATCTAACCTACACATTTTCCCCCTTCATTTAAATCGGTTATAGTCAATCCAAATTTATCTATACTGTAGTCTTACGTCTTTTCTTTTATTCTCCCTTTTTTTTTTTTTTTTTTTTTTTTTTCGGTACTTGTAATGCCGAAAGAGCATATTCTATAAATATTATTATCTATTTCTTGTTGTGGCTCTCTCTCTATCCCGACACGGATATGTGATTTATTCATCATTTTTCGACAAATCAAAGAATTTTCATTCCAATTGGGATTCAAAGACTCCAAGTATCTGAAAATAAGGTTTCAAAATTGATTTTTGAAGATCAGAGTTTTCAAAAATTTTTTTTTTTTTTTTTTTTTTTTTTTTTTTTTTTTTTTTTTTTTTTTTTTTTTTTTTTTAAATTTCGAAGTACGTAAAAGTCGCAAACAGGGTAACTTTTTATCATTTTTCCTGTAGTCAGGTCAGGTTAGGTAGGTTTATATATATATATATATATATATATATATATATATATATATATATATATATATACTCATATTTCCCCCCTTCAATTAGATCGGTTCTAGTCAATCCAAATTTATCTATAGTCTTACGTCTTTTTCGGTACTTGTAATGCCGAAAGAGACCAATCAAAGAATTTTCATTCCAATTGGGATTCAAAGACTCCAAGGGACCTAGTATCTGAAAATAAGGTTTCAAAATTGATTTTTTTTTTGAAGATTACAGTTTTCAAAATATCGTAGTTTTTGGAAATTTCGAAGTACGTAAAAGTCGAAAATAGAGTAACTTTTTAAAAATGTCTGGGACTGGCGAACCTTTAGTACGAATTATGCTTGTAATGCGAAAGAGTATATTCTATAAAATATTAGTATCTATTTTTGTTGTAGCTCTCTCTATCCCGACACGGATATTTGATTTATTCATCATTTTTCCTGTAAAGTCAGGTCAGGTTAGGTAGGTATATTATACTCTTTCGCATTACAAGCATAATTCGTACTAAAGGTTCGCCAGTCCCAGACATTTTTAAAATAAGACTATAGATAAATTTGGATTGACTAGAACCGATCTAAATGAACCTATCTAACCTACACATTTTCCCCCTTCATTTAAATCGGTTATAGTCAATCCAAATTTATCTATACTGTAGTCTTACGTCTTTTCTTTTATTCTCCCTTTTTTTTTTTTTTTTTTTCGGTACTTGTAATGCCGAAAGAGCATATTCTATAAATATTATTATCTATTTCTTGTTGTGGCTCTCTCTCTATCCCGACACGGATATGTGATTTATTCATCATTTTTCGACAAATCAAAGAATTTTCATTCCAATTGGGATTCAAAGACTCCAAGTATCTGAAAATAAGGTTTCAAAATTGATTTTTGAAGATCAGAGTTTTCAAAAATTTTTTTTTTTTTTTTTTTTTTTTTTTTTTTTTAAATTTCGAAGTACGTAAAAGTCGCAAACAGGGTAACTTTTTATCATTTTTCCTGTAGTCAGGTCAGGTTAGGTAGGTTATATATATATATATATATATATATATATATATATATATATATATATATATATACTCATATTTCCCCCCTTCACTTAGATCGGTTTCAGTCGATCCAAATTTATCTATAGTCTTATTTTAAAAATGTCTGGGACTGGCGAACCTTTAGTACGAAGTATGCTTGTAATGCGAAAGAGTATATTCTATAAATATTAGTATCTATTTTTGTTGTAGCTCTCTCCCTCTCTATTTATATATGTATACAGTGTTTGTTTATTATTCCCCCTTTTTTAGGCTCTATTTAAGTGAACAGAGTCGTTTGTTCGTTCCGACTGACTATCCTCTCGTCAAAACAGTGAATTTGGTAAGTATATTTGTTTGGTCCTGAAAAGGACCGTTTGTTTAAGGGAAAGAGCTTACGCTTTCTTTTCCGTCTTCTTGGGGAGGAGGACAGCCTGAATGTTGGGCAACACACCGCCTTGTGCGATTGTAACGCCGGACAACAGTTTGTTCAACTCCTCATCGTTACGGATGGCTAACTGCAAATGACGAGGAATGATTCTGGTCTTCTTGTTGTCACGAGCAGCGTTGCCAGCCAACTCGAGAACTTCGGCAGCCAAGTACTCCATAACTGCTGCCAAGTAGACCGGAGCACCGGCTCCTACTCTTTCGGCGTAATTTCCTTTCCTCAGAAGCCTGTGGATTCTGCCAACCGGGAACTGTAGACCGGCACGTGAAGATCGAGACTTGGACTTTCCCTTCACTTTACCGCCTTTTCCTCGTCCAGACATGATGGAATTGGTAGGTTAAGTTGAGACTAGCGAGGATTATAGAAATCCTCTCGGTTGAAAATTCAACTCAACTCAAAATGGCGAAGACTAGGTCCTCTATAATTGACAGCTTCTGTAAAAGACATTTGCTGCAAATGAATAAATTTTTTTTTTTTTTTTTTTTTTTTTTTTAGGGAGGAAAAAAATGTTTTAAACAGATCCCTCTCCAGAGGGATACTGTGGGAATCACCCCGAAGGGCATACCCACTAAAACGACCTCCCCCCTCCCCCACGGACATGCACTGGGGAGAGCGAATAGCAGCATCTAGGGAACTCCCTAATGGCTGCAGCTGCAAACTGGGTACTTCACTAGAACAGAAATGTAAGTTAGGAGTCATGCAATTTGGAGTCGCCGACTTGGCTTAGAAGCGCGGCAGGTTTATTCCTACGGCGGATCATCCAAAATGGCAGCCGGCCGAGGCCTGCTGTCTTCGATGATGCCGAGTCGCTTGCAGATATCTGAGATTCCTTGGAATCTCGAAGCTTGGGCACTCTGAAACAGTTTAAAAGCGCATCGTTTAGCAAAAGCATCTAGGGTAGGGATGCCAGCTGACCCTAGAATGGTGGCGTTGCTCACAAACCATGGTTGGCGAGTGATTCTGCGCAGGGCTATTGTCTGAAGTCTCTCTAATTTCTTCTTGCCCGATTTGCTGGCCAGCGCCCACCAAGCCGTGGACGCGTACATCAGCACGGACCGCACTGTTAACAAAAAGATAGTAACTTTAGTACGAGTCGTTAGCGGGCTCCTGCTCGCTAACATTGGTGAGAGGCAACCTTGAATCCTCTTTCCTTCGGAGACCTTATTCAGAACGTGTCGCCTGAAGTTCAGCTTGCTGTCCAGCGTGATGCCAAGGTACTTGACGGTAGGCTTCCAGGGGATAGCCACTCCGTCAATTTCCAGCTCGCGTGGTACTCTGCGACGATGTTTACGTCTCTTTCTAAAACAGATAGAATCGGATTTCTCCGCATTAATCTTAATGCGCCATTTCTCCAGCCATGGGGAGAGCGCGTTTAGCTGCTTCTGCATTGTTCTTGCCGCGAATACAGGGTTTGCACTACTACAATGTAGGAATGCATCGTCTGCATAGAGCGACAGTGTTACACCTGGAAGAGTTGGGAAATCATTAGTATAAATAAGATACAATACCGGTCCCAGGACACTGCCTTGGGGAACTCCGGCAAGTATCGGCCGCAGCGATGATATTTCACCGTCTACAAAGGTCCTAAAAGATCTGCCTGTGAGGTAAGAGCGGATCAGGTGTACAGCAGCCTCCGGTACAGGAGAATCACTCAACTTGTAGAGGAGGCCCTCGTGCCATACCCTGTCAAACGCCTTACTGACGTCTAGTAGCACTGCAACAGAAGACAAATATTTATTATGGTTATCAACCAGATGATTGATAACTCTCGTCAGCTGCAGCGTCGTGGAATGACTTCTCCGGAAGCCGAATTGCTCGGGGCGGATGTAGTCCTCTATGTAGGGCTGTAACCTAGAGAGAAAAAGTCTTTCAAAGACCTTGGAGATCGTCGGCAGCAGAGATATCGGGCGATAGTTCTGCGGAAAGAGATGGTCCTTTCCCGGCTTCGGGATAAGGATGACCTTCGCGGTCTTCCACTGCGTTGGAAAGTGACGTAACCTGAGGACAGAGTTAAAGAGCATTAGTAATACTAAGATTACTTGAGGAGGCGCGGCCCGTAGGGCCGTTCCTCCAATCCCGTCGAAGCCAGGAGCCTTCCTTGGCTTGACTGCGGTGATGGCGGCCTGGACCTCCTTTAGAGTAAAGGGCTCCAGGGAGTCGTCTACCTCCTCCGGGGATCCGAAGAACTCTTCAGCGAACTCTTCGATCATATCTGCATGATCCTCATCGCAAACATCGTGGTTTGGTTGGAACTGGTCCTCCATAGTGTCAGCGAACGCCTCGGCCTTGTCCGCGGCAGTGTAGGCTAAGCCACGCTGCCCGTGGAGAGGCCGGCTCGATCGCTTCTCACTACGGAGAGTCTTAGCCAGTTTCCAAGCGCTACCATCCTGCAAGTCTAGAGAATTGAGATATGAGTCCCAAGTCTCGGACCTGAAATCGTTTAATAACAACTTAACTCTATAATTTTGGCGGTTGAACTGCCTTTTCGCTGACGGGGAGCGAGTGAACTGCCAATGAGTTCGAAGCCTACGTCGAAGCGCGATTTCCTTCCTAATCCTGTATGGCAGCTTTTCTCTCGCCGTACCTTGGGTTATAGGGACGGAGGCATCTGAAACAGACAAAGAAAAAGAATCGTGGAGCAAGCTGATCTGCTCGTCCAGCTCCTCTGCAGAGGCAGGAGGAGGTGGGACATGAGTCCGCGCAGCCATCAGCTCGCTGAAGCGGGGCCAGTCAACCCTAGTACTACCAGGGTTGGGTGGCATACTGGATGCGGCATTTGCAGCGACTGTCACCAGCAGCGGGCAGTGATCTGACGACAGATCCTGCGAGACTCGTACTTCTGTTGGGAAAGGAACATCTTTTAAAAGAACTATGTCAAGCACGTCAGCCAGTCCACGTGCCGGGTAGTGAGTAGGCTCCTCGGGAGCCAAGACCTCAGCATTAGGCTGGTTGTCTATAAAGCGACGAAGAGCCACACCCCTCCCGTTGGACCTCCTTGCCCACGATGTGTGCTTGGCGTTGAAATCACCTGCAATAAAGATGTGGTTAGCAGCCGAAAACAGGGCACTAAGGTCAGCTAAGAAACTAGCCTCAGGCTTATGTTTTGGCGATATGTATGCGGCAACGATGAGCGTTTCCTGTTCTCCGACGTTTATAAAAACACCTGTGGACTCAAAGGACAAAGTGTTAGTAACAAATTCTCTGTGAGTGAGCCTTCGGTGCACCAACACAGCGGTCCCGCCCCCAGGATTACCGTTACCGCCGGGCTGAGCCCGATCGGTACGATAGGTCCTGTAGGCAGGAAGTGTGAAGGAGCGATATGGCTGCAGATGAGTCTCACAGAGCAGGATGAGATCTGCGTCTGTCTCGGTGGCAAAGTAGTGAAGGTCGTTGCGTTTGGAGAGAACCCCATTCGCATTCCAGACTACTACTTTGAGGTCCTTACTCATGACTGAGCAGCTTCTGGAGGCTCGTTAATACTGCTGTGAGCAGCTCTGCAGGGCTTTTGTTCACGCTGCCTAAAATCAAAGGGATTAGTTCAGCAATCCATGCTGTTAGCTGGGTATTGGAAATCCCAGCTGGACCGGTGGAGGGGGTGACCACAGTTGTGCCACCAGGGGCAGTCGCCTTACGCACTTGCGTTGGGCGCTGGGGCCTTGGTGGCACTGTGGCTGGTGTAGCAGACGATTCGGCGGCAGCTTCTATATCGCTCTCATCGGCGTCTGAAACCGACGAGACGGCGGGGGCCTCCTTACGACGGCGAGGTCTCTTCCGGCCTGCCCTGGCAGGGGCTTCAGACTGCGGCCTCTTAGGCGCGGCAACAGCAGCAGCGTAGGACAGGGTACCTGGAACAGTAACAGAAACAGGTACAGGAGGCAATGGCTGGACTGCCGGGGCTGTGGTCAAAGGCACCGGGGCCGACCGAGCAGACGGAGTGGCGGGGGCCTTTTGGGCAGCCCTGGGCTTAGGCACAGGACCGCCTTGCCGGCCCCCGGAGGAGGCAGCAACACCCCAAACGGGACGCTGAGTGGTGGCGGGCCGAGGCCCGACCCCTCCCGGTCGTCCCCCGGTCGGTGCACTGCGTCGTTTCCGAGCCAGCTCCGCCTGTTTGTGCGCCTGGCAGCCCTTCCAGCTTGCTACGTGGCTCCCACCGCAGTTGCAGCACTTCGCTGCCGACTCCTTGTTCACTGGGCAGTCTCGGCCTCTGTGTGCCCCCGCACACTTGAGACATCTGGAAGCCAATCCGCAATTGACTGATGAGTGGCCAAACCTTTGACAGTTGTAGCACTGGGCTACCCCTTTCGCAGGTGTGAACTCCGTCACTTCGACTTGCAGTCCTAGCAGCACCTGTAACTTAAAGATGTCTGCAAATTTGCCGACTCTTTTTAATTTAATTAAGAAGGTGTTACTGGGGGCCCTGTTGCCCCCACTCGCCTGCCTCGTCAGCATCTGGACCACATTGGGCGTAAACCCCAGGTCCCGCAGCTCATCTATGATGTCGTCCGCTGATGTGGAGTGGTGAAGGCCACGAATTGTGACCTTCACCTCCCTGTCCTCCTCGAGGGAGAAGGTGTGATACCTCACACCTTCCGCTGTCAGGTGTCTCTGCATCGACCTGAAATCTGCTACACAAGAACATAGGATCCTCAAGCGATCCCCGACGCACTTAGCCTCGAATGTGAGGTCCTTTCGCCTGAGGTTTTTAATAAAACCCGCCCAGCTGCCGGTGATTCCCTCAATTATAATGGGAGGAATCCTCACTTTCTTCACTCCTGCACCTGAAACAGATACAGGGGGGGCAGCAACGCCACTATCGCTGTCACTGCCGCTACTACGGCCCGATCCGTTATTTCGCCGCTTCCTGGTGACAGTCTGGAAGCCTCCAGACTCCATGGTGTTCTTCATTTCCTGTGAAGGCATATTAATTACCAATGCGGCATTTGCCACAGAAAAACAAACAAAAACAGAATATTGTAATTATAATATAATATAATATAATAATATAATAATATTATATGTAAATATTGTAAAATTATAATACAAAACAGATATTAAAAATTAAAATTAAGACAGTTTAACAAATAATAATTAATAATTTAATTAATACTATTTATTGAATAATTGTAGTCTAACCTGATTGCAGAGTTGGCACTACACTTGCACAAAACACAAAAAATAGGCTGTAATTAAACAGTCCTAAACACAGTATCAAAATTAAAAGAACGTTAGAATTTACTTCTACGTTGTAGGACACTGGAGGTAAGGATGGATCAAATGTGTCCAACCTACCTAGCACTGCACTAAACAGTGGTAGGAAACAAGCTGTTTCCTACCGCTCGTATATCTCGCGCTAAACAACGGTTAGAAACTTTCACAAACACAAAAGAAAACTTGTGAATAGAAACTTTCACCACTTGAAAACCAGATGTTCACACAAAGAACTGCAAGCAGATGTAGCTACAAAGCACAAAACACGTCTGACCGGCACCAAGGTACAAAGCAGACTGTGTGAATAAATTTTAATGAAAGCTTGATATTTATAGATAACTTTTCCGAATCTGCGATCCATTCAGGACACGTACTAACGTCCTATTGGATCGCCTCATCAGTAAAGTTCTAACTTAAATAGTATCGACCAACTAATGTACCCCAACAATCACCATGCCACCTAAAGCTAGCGGGAAAGCAGTCAAGAAAGCCGGTAAGGCTCAGAAAAACATCACCAAGGGAGACAAGAAGAAGAAGCGTAAGAGGAAGGAATCCTACGCTATTTACATTTACAAGGTTTTGAAGCAAGTCCATCCCGATACGGGAGTTTCATCTAAAGCCATGAGTATCATGAACAGCTTCGTCAACGACATTTTCGAAAGGATCGCCGCCGAAGCTTCGCGATTAGCTCACTACAACAAGCGTTCTACCATCACGTCTCGGGAAATACAGACAGCGGTGAGGCTGCTCCTTCCCGGCGAGTTGGCAAAGCACGCTGTGAGTGAAGGAACCAAGGCTGTGACCAAATACACGAGCTCCAAATAAGCTCTATGTCGGCAGAAACCAAACGGCCCTTCTAAGGGCCAACTAAATATCTTACAAATTCAATCATGTTTATGTCCCGAGGTCAAGTACCATAGTGTTTTATTGAATCTACCGCGACCTTCTCGCTCTCCAGATGCATATATTATATCATCATATGCTCTTTCGAGTGTAAGCCGACCGGGAGTCTCCACAACTCCCCTAATTACACCTTATTGCCGCATTGCCAAAGTGCAAAAGTGCCCACCCAGCCGGGTTGAGCTGTCTCTTTTATGCTTCCAGAGGACGGAATCGCTCTCTCTGATTGGTCGGAAATTTTTCGTGTCCCTTCGTAAATCTTCCGATTTCGTACGAACATATAAATTGCATACGTATATTTCCCTCACCCCCCTTCGATTAGATCTTATTCAACATTTTTCCTGTAAAGTCAGGTCAGGTTAGGTAGGTATATATATGTATTTCCCCCCTTCATTTAGATCGCTTCTAGTCAATCCAAATTTATCTTTAATCTTATTTTAAAAATGTCTGGGACTGGCGAACCTTTAGTACGAAGTATGCTTGAAATGCGAAAGAGTATATTCTATAAATATTACTATCTATTTTTGTTGTAGCTCTCTCTCTATCCCGACACGGAAATTTGATTTATTCATCATTTTCCCTCTAAAGTCAGGTCAGGTGAGTTATGTTAGATAGGTTCAATTAGATCGGTTCTAGTCAATCCAAATTTATCTATAGTCTTACGTCTTTTTCGGTACTTGTAATGCCGAAAGAGACCAATCAAAGAATTTTCATTCCAATTGGGATTCAAAGACTCCAAGGGACCTAGTATCTGAAAATAAGGTTTCAAAATTGATTTTTTTTTTTGAAGATTACAGTTTTCAAAATATCGTAGTTTTTGGAAATTTCGAAGTACGTAAAAGTCGAAAATAGAGTAACTTTTTAAAAATGTCTGGGACTGGCGAACCTTTAGTACGAATTATGCTTGTAATGCGAAAGAGTATATTCTATAAAATATTAGTATCTATTTTTGTTGTAGCTCTCTCTATCCCGACACGGATATTTGATTTATTCATCATTTTTCCTGTAAAGTCAGGTCAGGTTAGGTAGGTATATTATACTCTTTCGCATTACAAGCATAATTCGTACTAAAGGTTCGCCAGTCCCAGACATTTTTTAAATAAGACTATAGATAAATTTGGATTGACTAGAACCTATCTAAATGAACCTATCTAACCTACACATTTTCCCCCTTCATTTAAATCGGTTATAGTCAATCCAAATTTATCTATACTGTAGTCTTACGTCTTTTCTTTTATTCTCCCTTTTTTTTTTTTTTTTTTTTTTTTTTCGGTACTTGTAATGCCGAAAGAGCATATTCTATAAATATTATTATCTATTTCTTGTTGTGGCTCTCTCTCTATCCCGACACGGATATGTGATTTATTCATCATTTTTCGACAAATCAAAGAATTTTCATTCCAATTGGGATTCAAAGACTCCAAGTATCTGAAAATAAGGTTTCAAAATTGATTTTTGAAGATCAGAGTTTTCAAAAATTTTTTTTTTTTTTTTTTTTTTTTTTTTTTTTTTTTTTTTTTTTTTTTTTTTTTTTTTTTAAATTTCGAAGTACGTAAAAGTCGCAAACAGGGTAACTTTTTATCATTTTTCCTGTAGTCAGGTCAGGTTAGGTAGGTTTATATATATATATATATATATATATATATATATATATATATATATATACTCATATTTCCCCCCTTCAATTAGATCGGTTCTAGTCAATCCAAATTTATCTATAGTCTTACGTCTTTTTCGGTACTTGTAATGCCGAAAGAGACCAATCAAAGAATTTTCATTCCAATTGGGATTCAAAGACTCCAAGGGACCTAGTATCTGAAAATAAGGTTTCAAAATTGATTTTTTTTTTGAAGATTACAGTTTTCAAAATATCGTAGTTTTTGGAAATTTCGAAGTACGTAAAAGTCGAAAATAGAGTAACTTTTTAAAAATGTCTGGGACTGGCGAACCTTTAGTACGAATTATGCTTGTAATGCGAAAGAGTATATTCTATAAAATATTAGTATCTATTTTTGTTGTAGCTCTCTCTATCCCGACACGGATATTTGATTTATTCATCATTTTTCCTGTAAAGTCAGGTCAGGTTAGGTAGGTATATTATACTCTTTCGCATTACAAGCATAATTCGTACTAAAGGTTCGCCAGTCCCAGACATTTTTAAAATAAGACTATAGATAAATTTGGATTGACTAGAACCGATCTAAATGAACCTATCTAACCTACACATTTTCCCCCTTCATTTAAATCGGTTATAGTCAATCCAAATTTATCTATACTGTAGTCTTACGTCTTTTCTTTTATTCTCCCTTTTTTTTTTTTTTTTTTTCGGTACTTGTAATGCCGAAAGAGCATATTCTATAAATATTATTATCTATTTCTTGTTGTGGCTCTCTCTCTATCCCGACACGGATATGTGATTTATTCATCATTTTTCGACAAATCAAAGAATTTTCATTCCAATTGGGATTCAAAGACTCCAAGTATCTGAAAATAAGGTTTCAAAATTGATTTTTGAAGATCAGAGTTTTCAAAAATTTTTTTTTTTTTTTTTTTTTTTTTTTTTTTTTTTAAATTTCGAAGTACGTAAAAGTCGCAAACAGGGTAACTTTTTATCATTTTTCCTGTAGTCAGGTCAGGTTAGGTAGGTTTATATATATATATATATATATATATATATATATATATATATATATATATATATATACTCATATTTCCCCCCTTCACTTAGATCGGTTTCAGTCGATCCAAATTTATCTATAGTCTTATTTTAAAAATGTCTGGGACTGGCGAACCTTTAGTACGAAGTATGCTTGTAATGCGAAAGAGTATATTCTATAAATATTAGTATCTATTTTTGTTGTAGCTCTCTCCCTCTCTATTTATATATGTATACAGTGTTTGTTTATTATTCCCCCTTTTTTAGGCTCTATTTAAGTGAACAGAGTCGTTTGTTCGTTCCGACTGACTATCCTCTCGTCAAAACAGTGAATTTGGTAAGTATATTTGTTTGGTCCTGAAAAGGACCGTTTGTTTAAGGGAAAGAGCTTACGCTTTCTTTTCCGTCTTCTTGGGGAGGAGGACAGCCTGAATGTTGGGCAACACACCGCCTTGTGCGATTGTAACGCCGGACAACAGTTTGTTCAACTCCTCATCGTTACGGATGGCTAACTGCAAATGACGAGGAATGATTCTGGTCTTCTTGTTGTCACGAGCAGCGTTGCCAGCCAACTCGAGAACTTCGGCAGCCAAGTACTCCATAACTGCTGCCAAGTAGACCGGAGCACCGGCTCCTACTCTTTCGGCGTAATTTCCTTTCCTCAGAAGCCTGTGGATTCTGCCAACCGGGAACTGTAGACCGGCACGTGAAGATCGAGACTTGGACTTTCCCTTCACTTTACCGCCTTTTCCTCGTCCAGACATGATGGAATTGGTAGGTTAAGTTGAGACTAGCGAGGATTATAGAAATCCTCTCGGTTGAAAATTCAACTCAACTCAAAATGGCGAAGACTAGGTCCTCTATAATTGACAGCTTCTGTAAAAGACATTTGCTGCAAATGAATAAATTTTAATGAAAGCTTGATATTTATAGATAACTTTTCCGAATCTGCGATCCATTCAGGACACGTACTAACGTCCTATTGGATCGCCTCATCAGTAAAGTTCTAACTTAAATAGTATCGACCAACTAATGTACCCCAACAATCACCATGCCACCTAAAGCTAGCGGGAAAGCAGTCAAGAAAGCCGGTAAGGCTCAGAAAAACATCACCAAGGGAGACAAGAAGAAGAAGCGTAAGAGGAAGGAATCCTACGCTATTTACATTTACAAGGTTTTGAAGCAAGTCCATCCCGATACGGGAGTTTCATCTAAAGCCATGAGTATCATGAACAGCTTCGTCAACGACATTTTCGAAAGGATCGCCGCCGAAGCTTCGCGATTAGCTCACTACAACAAGCGTTCTACCATCACGTCTCGGGAAATACAGACAGCGGTGAGGCTGCTCCTTCCCGGCGAGTTGGCAAAGCACGCTGTGAGTGAAGGAACCAAGGCTGTGACCAAATACACGAGCTCCAAATAAGCTCTATGTCGGCAGAAACCAAACGGCCCTTCTAAGGGCCAACTAAATATCTTACAAATTCAATCATGTTTATGTCCCGAGGTCAAGTACCATAGTGTTTTATTGAATCTACCGCGACCTTCTCGCTCTCCAGATGCATATATTATATCATCATATGCTCTTTCGAGTGTAAGCCGACCGGGAGTCTCCACAACTCCCCTAATTACACCTTATTGCCGCATTGCCAAAGTGCAAAAGTGCCCACCCAGCCGGGTTGAGCTGTCTCTTTTATGCTTCCAGAGGACGGAATCGCTCTCTCTGATTGGTCGGAAATTTTTCGTGTCCCTTCGTAAATCTTCCGATTTCGTACGAACATATAAATTGCATACGTATATTTCCCTCACCCCCCTTCGATTAGATCTTATTCAACATTTTTCCTGTAAAGTCAGGTCAGGTTAGGTAGGTATATATATGTATTTCCCCCCTTCATTTAGATCGCTTCTAGTCAATCCAAATTTATCTTTAATCTTATTTTAAAAATGTCTGGGACTGGCGAACCTTTAGTACGAAGTATGCTTGAAATGCGAAAGAGTATATTCTATAAATATTACTATCTATTTTTGTTGTAGCTCTCTCTCTATCCCGACACGGAAATTTGATTTATTCATCATTTTCCCTCTAAAGTCAGGTCAGGTGAGTTATGTTAGATAGGTTCAATTAGATCGGTTCTAGTCAATCCAAATTTATCTATAGTCTTACGTCTTTTTCGGTACTTGTAATGCCGAAAGAGACCAATCAAAGAATTTTCATTCCAATTGGGATTCAAAGACTCCAAGGGACCTAGTATCTGAAAATAAGGTTTCAAAATTGATTTTTTTTTTGAAGATTACAGTTTTCAAAATATCGTAGTTTTTGGAAATTTCGAAGTACGTAAAAGTCGAAAATAGAGTAACTTTTTAAAAATGTCTGGGACTGGCGAACCTTTAGTACGAATTATGCTTGTAATGCGAAAGAGTATATTCTATAAAATATTAGTATCTATTTTTGTTGTAGCTCTCTCTATCCCGACACGGATATTTGATTTATTCATCATTTTTCCTGTAAAGTCAGGTCAGGTTAGGTAGGTATATTATACTCTTTCGCATTACAAGCATAATTCGTACTAAAGGTTCGCCAGTCCCAGACATTTTTAAAATAAGACTATAGATAAATTTGGATTGACTAGAACCGATCTAAATGAACCTATCTAACCTACACATTTTCCCCCTTCATTTAAATCGGTTATAGTCAATCCAAATTTATCTATACTGTAGTCTTACGTCTTTTCTTTTATTCTCCCTTTTTTTTTTTTTTTTTTTTTCGGTACTTGTAATGCCGAAAGAGCATATTCTATAAATATTATTATCTATTTCTTGTTGTGGCTCTCTCTCTATCCCGACACGGATATGTGATTTATTCATCATTTTTCGACAAATCAAAGAATTTTCATTCCAATTGGGATTCAAAGACTCCAAGTATCTGAAAATAAGGTTTCAAAATTGATTTTTGAAGATCAGAGTTTTCAAAAATTTTTTTTTTTTTTTTTTTTTTTTTTTTTTTTTTAATTTCGAAGTACGTAAAAGTCGCAAACAGGGTAACTTTTTATCATTTTTCCTGTAGTCAGGTCAGGTTAGGTAGGTTTATATATATATATATATATATATATACTCATATTTCCCCCCTTCACTTAGATCGGTTTCAGTCAATCCAAATTTATCTATAGTCTTATTTTAAAAATGTCTGGGACTGGCGAACCTTTAGTACGAAGTATGCTTGTAATGCGAAAGAGTATATTCTATAAATATTAGTATCTATTTTTGTTGTAGCTCTCTCCCTCTCTATTTATATATGTATACAGTGTTTGTTTATTATTCCCCCTTTTTTAGGCTCTATTTAAGTGAACAGAGTCGTTTGTTCGTTCCGACTGACTATCCTCTCGTCAAAACAGTGAATTTGGTAAGTATATTTGTTTGGTCCTGAAAAGGACCGTTTGTTTAAGGGAAAGAGCTTACGCTTTCTTTTCCGTCTTCTTGGGGAGGAGGACAGCCTGAATGTTGGGCAACACACCGCCTTGTGCGATTGTAACGCCGGACAACAGTTTGTTCAACTCCTCATCGTTACGGATGGCTAACTGCAAATGACGAGGAATGATTCTGGTCTTCTTGTTGTCACGAGCAGCGTTGCCAGCCAACTCGAGAACTTCGGCAGCCAAGTACTCCATAACTGCTGCCAAGTAGACCGGAGCACCGGCTCCTACTCTTTCGGCGTAATTTCCTTTCCTCAGAAGCCTGTGGATTCTGCCAACCGGGAACTGTAGACCGGCACGTGAAGATCGAGACTTGGACTTTCCCTTCACTTTACCGCCTTTTCCTCGTCCAGACATGATGGAATTGGTAGGTTAAGTTGAGACTAGCGAGGATTATAGAAATCCTCTCGGTTGAAAATTTTTTTTTTTTTTTTTTTTTTTTTTTTAGGGAGGAAAAAATGTTTTAAACAGATCTCTCTCCAGAGAGATACTGTGGGAATCTCCCCGAAGGGCATACCCACTAAAACAACCTCCCCTCTCCCCCACGGACATGCACTGGGGAGAGCGACTGCAGCATCTAGGGAACTCCCTAATGGCTGCAAAAAGCAAACTATTGCTTCACTAAGCAGAAAAGAGTTAGTGGCACAAACATATACATATACATATACATGTTACATAAGTTATAATTAGCTGCAACAGGAAAACTGTTAGCGACATAAAGAAAGCACTGGCATAATTGCCAAACAGGTACATACAAAACATAAAGTTATAATAATAGTACATACATATAATTTTAGCATAGAATGGGGGGGTGTGGGCAAGGAGGTGCTGCAACAGAGGAAAAATTGTTAGCGACATACAGAAATCATACATAGAAAATACATATTCAAAGTACATGGACATAACAAAAATACATAATTATAAACAAAATTTTAGAAAGCACATAGCAAAAGCATAGACAAATTACAAAATATACATATAATATAGCATAGAATGGGGGGGGAGGACTACATCCGGCGAGAGTTATATCTGCAACAGAAGAAACATACAAGAAAGCATATACAGTGGTCACGGATTGAATTTGTGATCTACCAGTTTGAATTTGTAATAGTGGAGTGACCAGTTCCACTTTCTAATGAATAATGCATGCAACTAATCTAAGGTGAAAGCGCTGGCTGCCAAGTAAGCCATCTCTGGTGTGAATGTCTAGGAGCTGAGACAGTGGAGTGACCAGTTCCACTGTGTAGCCGCTATCCGAGTTCACTGCTGCTGCTGCTCTGTTGATCCCAGGTGTATTTGTTGGGTTGAAAATTTTAATGAAAGCTTGATATTTATAGATAACTTTTCCGAATCTGCGATCCATTCAGGACACGTACTAACGTCCTATTGGATCGCCTCATCAGTAAAGTTCTAACTTAAATAGTATCGACCAACTAATGTACCCCAACAACAAAAACAATCAACTCACAGCGACACCTGGGATCAACAGAGCAGCAGCAGCAGTGAACCCGGATAGCGGCTACACAGTGGAACTGGTCACTCCACTGTCTCAGCTTCTAGACGCTCACACCAGAGACGGCTTACTTGGCAGCCAGCGCTTTCACCTTAGATTAGTTGCATGCATTATTCATTATAAAGTGGAACTGGTCACTCCACTATTACAAATTCAATCTGGTAGATCACAAATTCAATCCGTGACCACTGTATATGCTTTCTTGTATGTTTCTTCTGTTGCAGATATAACTCTCGCCGGATGTAGTCCTCCCCCCCCATTCTATGCTATATTATATGTATATTTTGTAATTTGTCTATGCTTTTGCTATGTGCTTTCTAAAAATTTTGTTTATATTATGTATTTTTTGTTATGTCCATGTACTTTGAATATGTATTTTCTATGTATGATTTCTGTATGTCGCTAACAATTTTTCCTCTGTTGCAGCACCTCCTTGCCCACACCCCCCCATTCTATGCTAAAATTATATGTATGTGCTATCATTATAACTTTATGTTTTGTATGTATCTGTTTGGCAAATATGCCAGTGCTTTCTTTATGTCGCTAACAGTTTTCCTGTTGCAGCTAATTATAACTTATGTAACATGTATTTGTATATGTATATGTATATGTATATGTTTGTGCCACTAACATCTTTCTGCTTAGTGAAGCAATAGTTTGCTTTTTGCAGCCATTAGGGAGTTCCCTAGATGCTGCAGTCGCTCTCCCCAGTGCATGTCCGTGGGGGAGAGGGGAGGTTGTTTTAGTGGGTATGCCCTTCGGGGAGATTCCCACAGTATCTCTCTGGAGAGAGATCTGTTTAAAACATTTTTTCCTCCCTAAAAAAAAAAAAAAAAAAAAAAAAAAATGTACCCCAACAATCACCATGCCACCTAAAGCTAGCGGGAAAGCAGTCAAGAAAGCCGGTAAGGCTCAGAAAAACATCACCAAGGGAGACAAGAAGAAGAAGCGTAAGAGGAAGGAATCCTACGCTATTTACATTTACAAGGTTTTGAAGCAAGTCCATCCCGATACGGGAGTTTCATCTAAAGCCATGAGTATCATGAACAGCTTCGTCAACGACATTTTCGAAAGGATCGCCGCCGAAGCTTCGCGATTAGCTCACTACAACAAGCGTTCTACCATCACGTCTCGGGAAATACAGACAGCGGTGAGGCTGCTCCTTCCCGGCGAGTTGGCAAAGCACGCTGTGAGTGAAGGAACCAAGGCTGTGACCAAATACACGAGCTCCAAATAAGCTCTATGTCGGCAGAAACCAAACGGCCCTTCTAAGGGCCAACTAAATATCTTACAAATTCAATCATGTTTATGTCCCGAGGTCAAGTACCATAGTGTTTTATTGAATCTACCGCGACCTTCTCGCTCTCCAGATGCATATATTATATCATCATATGCTCTTTCGAGTGTAAGCCGACCGGGAGTCTCCACAACTCCCCTAATTACACCTTATTGCCGCATTGCCAAAGTGCAAAAGTGCCCACCCAGCCGGGTTGAGCTGTCTCTTTTATGCTTCCAGAGGACGGAATCGCTCTCTCTGATTGGTCGGAAATTTTTCGTGTCCCTTCGTAAATCTTCCGATTTCGTACGAACATATAAATTGCATACGTATATTTCCCTCACCCCCCTTCGATTAGATCTTATTCAACATTTTTCCTGTAAAGTCAGGTCAGGTTAGGTAGGTATATATATGTATTTCCCCCCTTCATTTAGATCGCTTCTAGTCAATCCAAATTTATCTTTAATCTTATTTTAAAAATGTCTGGGACTGGCGAACCTTTAGTACGAAGTATGCTTGAAATGCGAAAGAGTATATTCTATAAATATTACTATCTATTTTTGTTGTAGCTCTCTCTCTATCCCGACACGGAAATTTGATTTATTCATCATTTTCCCTCTAAAGTCAGGTCAGGTGAGTTATGTTAGATAGGTTCAATTAGATCGGTTCTAGTCAATCCAAATTTATCTATAGTCTTACGTCTTTTTCGGTACTTGTAATGCCGAAAGAGACCAATCAAAGAATTTTCATTCCAATTGGGATTCAAAGACTCCAAGGGACCTAGTATCTGAAAATAAGGTTTCAAAATTGATTTTTTTTTTGAAGATTACAGTTTTCAAAATATCGTAGTTTTTGGAAATTTCGAAGTACGTAAAAGTCGAAAATAGAGTAACTTTTTAAAAATGTCTGGGACTGGCGAACCTTTAGTACGAATTATGCTTGTAATGCGAAAGAGTATATTCTATAAAATATTAGTATCTATTTTTGTTGTAGCTCTCTCTATCCCGACACGGATATTTGATTTATTCATCATTTTTCCTGTAAAGTCAGGTCAGGTTAGGTAGGTATATTATACTCTTTCGCATTACAAGCATAATTCGTACTAAAGGTTCGCCAGTCCCAGACATTTTTAAAATAAGACTATAGATAAATTTGGATTGACTAGAACCGATCTAAATGAACCTATCTAACCTACACATTTTCCCCCTTCATTTAAATCGGTTATAGTCAATCCAAATTTATCTATACTGTAGTCTTACGTCTTTTCTTTTATTCTCCCTTTTTTTTTTTTTTTTTTTTTTCGGTACTTGTAATGCCGAAAGAGCATATTCTATAAATATTATTATCTATTTCTTGTTGTGGCTCTCTCTCTATCCCGACACGGATATGTGATTTATTCATCATTTTTCGACAAATCAAAGAATTTTCATTCCAATTGGGATTCAAAGACTCCAAGTATCTGAAAATAAGGTTTCAAAATTGATTTTTGAAGATCAGAGTTTTCAAAAAAAAATTTTTATTTTTTTTTTTTTTTTTTTTTTTTTTTTTTTTTTTTTTTAATTTCGAAGTACGTAAAAGTCGCAAACAGGGTAACTTTTTATCATTTTTCCTGTAGTCAGGTCAGGTTAGGTAGGTTTATATATATATATATATATATATATACTCATATTTCCCCCCTTCACTTAGATCGGTTTCAGTCAATCCAAATTTATCTATAGTCTTATTTTAAAAATGTCTGGGACTGGCGAACCTTTAGTACGAAGTATGCTTGTAATGCGAAAGAGTATATTCTATAAATATTAGTATCTATTTTTGTTGTAGCTCTCTCCCTCTCTATTTATATATGTATACAGTGTTTGTTTATTATTCCCCCTTTTTTAGGCTCTATTTAAGTGAACAGAGTCGTTTGTTCGTTCCGACTGACTATCCTCTCGTCAAAACAGTGAATTTGGTAAGTATATTTGTTTGGTCCTGAAAAGGACCGTTTGTTTAAGGGAAAGAGCTTACGCTTTCTTTTCCGTCTTCTTGGGGAGGAGGACAGCCTGAATGTTGGGCAACACACCGCCTTGTGCGATTGTAACGCCGGACAACAGTTTGTTCAACTCCTCATCGTTACGGATGGCTAACTGCAAATGACGAGGAATGATTCTGGTCTTCTTGTTGTCACGAGCAGCGTTGCCAGCCAACTCGAGAACTTCGGCAGCCAAGTACTCCATAACTGCTGCCAAGTAGACCGGAGCACCGGCTCCTACTCTTTCGGCGTAATTTCCTTTCCTCAGAAGCCTGTGGATTCTGCCAACCGGGAACTGTAGACCGGCACGTGAAGATCGAGACTTGGACTTTCCCTTCACTTTACCGCCTTTTCCTCGTCCAGACATGATGGAATTGGTAGGTTAAGTTGAGACTAGCGAGGATTATAGAAATCCTCTCGGTTGAAAATTTTTTTTTTTTTTTTTTTTTTTTTTTTAGGGAGGAAAAAATGTTTTAAACAGATCTCTCTCCAGAGAGATACTGTGGGAATCTCCCCGAAGGGCATACCCACTAAAACAACCTCCCCTCTCCCCCACGGACATGCACTGGGGAGAGCGACTGCAGCATCTAGGGAACTCCCTAATGGCTGCAAAAAGCAAACTATTGCTTCACTAAGCAGAAAAGAGTTAGTGGCACAAACATATACATATACATATACATGTTACATAAGTTATAATTAGCTGCAACAGGAAAACTGTTAGCGACATAAAGAAAGCACTGGCATAATTGCCAAACAGGTACATACAAAACATAAAGTTATAATAATAGTACATACATATAATTTTAGCATAGAATGGGGGGGTGTGGGCAAGGAGGTGCTGCAACAGAGGAAAAATTGTTAGCGACATACAGAAATCATACATAGAAAATACATATTCAAAGTACATGGACATAACAAAAATACATAATTATAAACAAAATTTTAGAAAGCACATAGCAAAAGCATAGACAAATTACAAAATATACATATAATATAGCATAGAATGGGGGGGGAGGACTACATCCGGCGAGAGTTATATCTGCAACAGAAGAAACATACAAAAAAGCATATACAGTGGTCACGGATTGAATTTGTGATCTACCAGTTTGAATTTGTAATAGTGGAGTGACCAGTTCCACTTTCTAATGAATAATGCATGCAACTAATCTAAGGTGAAAGCGCTGGCTGCCAAGTAAGCCATCTCTGGTGTGAATGTCTAGGAGCTGAGACAGTGGAGTGACCAGTTCCACTGTGTAGCCGCTATCCGAGTTCACTGCTGCTGCTGCTCTGTTGATCCCAGGTGTATTTGTTGGGTTGAAAATTTAACTCAAAATGGCGAAGACTAGGTCCTCTATAAATGACAGCTTCTGTAAAAGACATTTGCTGCAAATGAATATAAAACATGATAATGAATTTAAAATGACTGTTGTTAAGGTTTGAAGTTAGTGAATAGTTTATCATTTTTAAATTTAGAAAAAGGGGAAACGAAGATGTGACTTCGTTTCTCATACTGTCAATAATTTTTATTTATATTTTAATCTTTTTGATGGTATGGCTTGGTTTTTGTTTGGTATGAACCTGATTTTTAATTGTGTTATGGGGGATCAACCACCAGACACAGGGGACGTTTTCTCCTTTCTTGTGGGGGAGCGGGATCTGTCACGAGTGATGACAGATGCGCATGTTTGGAGCCTTCTGCTCTCGATGTAAGCTTTTTCGTTAGCTTGAGGACGAACTCCTCGAATGTGGGGACTTTCAATCCATTGAGGATGGTAGCATTTCTGACATACCATGGGGACTTAGTTATGCTTCTGAGCACTGAATTTTGGAAAGAATCCAGCCGTTTCTTTCCTGAGGGGCTTATTAAAGAATACCAAGCTGGTGCTGCGTAAGCAGTTATGGGCCGAATGTACATTTTATACATGGTCAGTCTAGTGGTGATTGGTTGTGGGCTTCTGCCACTGATAATGGGGAAAAGCTTGGAGCGAGTGTATCTCGCCCTGCCAAGTATTTGCGTGACATGTTTGTTGAAGTTTAACCTTCTGTCAAGCGTTACACCTAAATATCTGACTTGTTTTTTCCATGCTATGGGGGACTTGTTTAGGAAGAGTTGTATTTTTGGTTTAGTGCGTTTTGCAGTGAATGGAATGGCTACTGTTTTGTCCGTGTTGACTGCGATTCTCCACTTTCTGAACCACGGTTCTAGTGTATCCAGCTGACGCTGGATGATATTTGCCCCATATTCGAGGTTTAATGATTGATAGTAGAACATGGAGTCATCAGCAAAGAGTCGCAGTTTCACGGTGTTGAGTACTGGGATGTCGTTAGTGTACAGAAGGTACAGTAACGGACCAAGGACTGATCCTTGCGGAACTCCAGCCTCGATAGGTCGAGGCGTGGATAGTTTACCTTCGACGGAAACCTGGAACCATCTGTTGTCGAGGTATGATTGTATGAGGTGAACATAGCATGGAGGAAGAGGGCTGTGCGCAAGTTTGTACAAGAGGCCCTCATGCCATACCTTGTCAAATGCTTTGCTGATGTCCAGGAATACAGCGATGGTGTGTACGTGTTTATTGAATCCGTCTGCTAGGCTGTTGACTACATTGATAAGCTGTAATGTTGTGGAATGCTCGCTACGAAAGCCGAACTGCTCGGGACGAAGTGTATGTTCAAGAATTTTGGTCAGTTGTGTGTTAACCAGTCTTTCGAAGACTTTCGAGAGACTGGAAAGGAGAGATATGGGTCTGAAATTTTGCGGGAAAAGAGCAGACTTTTTGGGTTTTGGTATCATTACGATTTTGGCTCTTTTCCACGCAGTTGGGAAATGACCTGTTCGCATGATTCCGTTGAAAATGGTCGTTATGGTGTTTACCATAGAGGACGGCATGTTTTTCAATGCACTATTGTTAACATTATCTAGACCAGGCGCCTTTCTGGAGTGGAGTTTGTGTATAGTGTTGGCCACCTGGTCGCACGTGAAAGGATCAGGGAGCGGGCCAATGGGACCTGAGAAGTAGTTCTCGAGGTAGTTTTCTACGTGTTCGACGTGGTCGTCCACGTAGATAGAGGAGTGTGGTGTGAACTGGTCTTGCATGGAATCAGCGAACGCTTCAGCTTTGTCCGTGGCACAGTATACTAACCCATTATGGCCGTGGAGTGGATTATTTGGAGTTTTGGGGGCGAGAAGCTGGCGATTTAGTTTCCATAGGGAACCATTTTCGGTGGTCACGGTGGAGAGGAACTTATCCCATTCATCCGCGGTGTATGTTTCTAGGAGAGCTTTCACTAGAATGATTTGAGCGTTGAGCTGTTTTTTGATTGAGGGGGATCTGGTGAATTGCCATGTTCGGCGAAGTTTTCTTTTCTTTGCCAGCTCCTCTAGTATGTGAGGGGGAAGTTCAGCCTTGGTTCCTACACTGGAGGAAGTATGGGTACTGGAGATGAGTGCTGTATTAATGACGTTTTCTACTAGGCTGACCTGGTAGTCAACGTCATCGGGAGTGACTATGTTGTCAATGGATTTCGGGCTGGTTCGGAGTAGATGCTCAGAGTATTTCCTCCAGTTTACTTGTTTGACCTCCTTTTTTGCAGGCGGTAAACGATTATGGTTTGTGCCAACAGTTAAGATGATGGGATTGTGGTCCGAGCTGAGGTCGTCGATGCAGACAAGCTCATAGGGGTGAGTAAAGTTTTTAAGCACGGCAATGTCAAGGACATCAGGCTTATGCCGCTTATTGCCAGGATGATGTGTAGGTGCGTCAGGTCCCAGAGCAGTGATGTCTGGATTTTTGGATAGGAATTTATGTAGTACTTTGCCGTGCCGATTAGTTATTCTGCTGTTCCACAGCGGATGTTTGGAGTTCAGATCGCCCATTATTATGGTCGGATCATTAGAGTGGAGCAATTTTTGGAAATCCGCCTCTAGGAGTTTGGAACGGGGTGGAATGTATGCGGAAATGATGCGTACATTTTCGCCTTGGTAATTGATTTGGATGATGGAATGCTCTATCGGAGTGTGTGGGATGATAGGGATATCATGGTGTGTGATGCGTCTGTGCACCAAAATTGCTGTCCCACCTGCAGCTTGTTGGTGTTGGTGAGGGGGTTTTTGGCGATCTGAACGATAGGTAGTGTAGCATGGAATGTTGAAGTAGTTTTTCTTCGATAGATGTGTTTCGGATATTAGAGCAATATCGATGTTGTGGTTTTGGAGGAAGTATCGAAGTTCAGCCTTACGGTTGAGGACTCCGTTAGCGTTCCATGCTAGCACAGTGAGCTTCTTATCCATGACGCATGAATAAGGTGACTAGGGAAGTTAGAAGTGTAATGATGATGGATTTGGTG
Source organism: Aphrophora alni (assembly GCA_963513935.1). Taxonomy (NCBI): domain Eukaryota; kingdom Metazoa; phylum Arthropoda; class Insecta; order Hemiptera; family Aphrophoridae; genus Aphrophora; species Aphrophora alni. The sequence continues at coordinate 26,053,830 of OY740777.1, forward strand.
TCTGTCATTGACATGACTGTGGGTAGGATCCCTTGAATCCAGTTGAGTACGTCACTTGTTGTGACGTTTTTAAGGAGTGAGAGGACACACTCTGGTTCCTCGGTGGGTTGGGGAGGCGTTTTTTCAACTGCCTTTGTTACAGGAGCGGCCTGTACAGTTTTAGTGACCGGAGTCACTGGCTTGCTTTTTACGGCAACTGGGCGGGTTGATGCTTTCTTTATTGGCCGCTTGGGTTTGGGTGCAGCGACAGTTGCATACGTTTTTTTTTGTGGCACCGTTTTGGGTGCTGGAGTGGCTGGAGGGTGAACCTCCTGGGTTTCTGGAGTAAGTTCCATTAGAACTTCCTCCTCTACGGTCGGAGATGGTGGGTTGGCTGTGATGGTTTTTTTAAGTGGGGCCTGGTTTGCAGGTTGTTGTGGGCGGGCGGGTTGCCTGCGTTGGTTGGCACCCTTCGTCCTATTGAAGTGCTCCGCATACGCAGAGCAACCTCTGTAGTTCGACGGGTGTTCACCGCCGCAGTTTACGCACTTGGGAGCAGTGTCCCGCGTTTTGGTGCACTGAGTGCGATCATGGTTGCCGGCACATTTTACACAGCGAGGTGGCTGGTGGCAATTGAGGGAGCTGTGCCCGAACCTTTGGCAGTTGTAGCATTGAGCAATGCCAGGCCTAGGGTTGTAGCTATCTACGGTAATTTTGATATAGAACATGTGTTCTATATCATAGATATCCCTGATGTTTTGTGTCTTCTTCAGACTTACAAGGAAGACATTTACTGCCTTCTTCTGGGCGTTGGTGATTGCTGTGCAGCTGGTTGGAGAGAATCCCTTGACCCTCAAGTCCTCCAATATGTCCTCTGTTGGGGTAGTATAGGGAATACCCTTGAGTACGACCTTTACCTCCTTTTCAGAGGGCAGAGTGAAGGTGTGAAAGTTGATTTTCTCCTTTTGGAGTGTGGCCTGGATGCGCCGAAACGCATCGATGGTTTTGGGAATAATTCTAAAATTATTCCCACGGCAACTGACTTCTAAGTTGCCGTTTGTGGCTTGGTTGATTTTTCTAGATAGCTCCTGCCAGTTCTTAGGAGCATCTAAGATGATGGGAGGGATTCTCTCCTTGGGAGGAGCAGTCGGCTTTGCTGTGGCGGCAGAGTGGTTGCTACGGTCAGTCTCGTAGCCTGATTGGGACCCCTGGGAATCATTGCGTTTCCTACGCTTTCTTTTTGACTCAATGGTCGTGAAGTCACTAGACTGACCATTGGCTGATTGAGATAGATTGCCTGAAGGGCTTGGTGGCTTAGTTGACGTGCCAGGTGTGGCAGATGCTGAGTTTAGGAGAGTTCCAGCTTGGCCCTGAGAAGGGCCATAAGTTGGAACTAATTTGCCTGAGGCGGCAGATGAGTCAGTTAGGTTGACTTTTTTGTTACAACCAACTAGGGTTTTACCCCTAGCTGGTTGTTTCTTAGAGCTGGTGCCCGGTGAAGCCGGGATTTTTAGGGGGGGACTACTACGGCCACGATGGACCTCGTCCCCGGAGGTGGACATTGTTCGGAAGAACAAGTCCGGAAAAAAGAAAAAAAGTGACGTGCTTTGCGCAGTCTTAATATGTGTCTGATGGGGACAGTATGAGAAAACAAAAGCCACTCACCAGTGTTGGCAGGCCAGCTCACGAGTGTAAACTTAGTGCTATGTTTACAAGCAGAAACTGACCGCAGAATCCAGTGTATCTTCGTATCCCACGACGAAACCGGTGCTCTAGGGGTGACTGCCGAAGTTGAAATCAAGGGCGAGTTGGCGGTCCGCAGTTGGCCAGCAGCAACGAGCGAGGAGCTGAAACTGATGGTCCGCGACTGGTAAATAAGGCTGTCGACTGTAGCAAGAATGGCGGCCAAAGAAAGCGCAGGCGAGATTTCCCTTGTCCCTCTCAGGTCTCTTCTTCTCCGTTCACCGAACAAGAGTTGAAGATTCCAGGGTAAAGAATGGCTGCTTACTGCTTAGCTTCTTAGAGTAGTCTAGTAGCGTAGAGCTTACACCCAGATGTTACCTCTTCGACAGCTGGCAGAAGAAGGGTTGTTGTTGTTGAAAATTTTAATGAAAGCTTGATATTTATAGATAACTTTTCCGAATCTGCGATCCATTCAGGACACGTACTAACGTCCTATTGGATCGCCTCATCAGTAAAGTTCTAACTTAAATAGTATCGACCAACTAATGTACCCCAACAACAAAAACAATCAACTCACAGCGACACCTGGGATCAACAGAGCAGCAGCAGCAGTGAACCCGGATAGCGGCTACACAGTGGAACTGGTCACTCCACTGTCTCAGCTTCTAGACGCTCACACCAGAGACGGCTTACTTGGCAGCCAGCGCTTTCACCTTTGATTAGTTGCATGCATTATTCATTATAAAGTGGAACTGGTCACTCCACTATTACAAATTCAATCTGGTAGATCACAAATTCAATCCGTGACCACTGTATATGCTTTCTTGTATGTTTCTTCTGTTGCAGATATAACTCTCGCCGGATGTAGTCCTCCCCCCCCATTCTATGCTATATTATATGTATATTTTGTAATTTGTCTATGCTTTTGCTATGTGCTTTCTAAAAATTTTGTTTATATTATGTATTTTTTGTTATGTCCATGTACTTTGAATATGTATTTTCTATGTATGATTTCTGTATGTCGCTAACAATTTTTCCTCTGTTGCAGCACCTCCTTGCCCACACCCCCCCATTCTATGCTAAAATTATATGTATGTGCTATCATTATAACTTTATGTTTTGTATGTATCTGTTTGGCAAATATGCCAGTGCTTTCTTTATGTCGCTAACAGTTTTCCTGTTGCAGCTAATTATAACTTATGTAACATGTATTTGTATATGTATATGTATATGTATATGTTTGTGCCACTAACATCTTTCTGCTTAGTGAAGCAATAGTTTGCTTTTTGCAGCCATTAGGGAGTTCCCTAGATGCTGCAGTCGCTCTCCCCAGTGCATGTCCGTGGGGGAGAGGGGAGGTTGTTTTAGTGGGTATGCCCTTCGGGGAGATTCCCACAGTATCTCTCTGGAGAGAGATCTGTTTAAAACATTTTTTCCTCCCTAAAAAAAAAAAAAAAAAAAAAAAAAAATGTACCCCAACAATCACCATGCCACCTAAAGCTAGCGGGAAAGCAGTCAAGAAAGCCGGTAAGGCTCAGAAAAACATCACCAAGGGAGACAAGAAGAAGAAGCGTAAGAGGAAGGAATCCTACGCTATTTACATTTACAAGGTTTTGAAGCAAGTCCATCCCGATACGGGAGTTTCATCTAAAGCCATGAGTATCATGAACAGCTTCGTCAACGACATTTTCGAAAGGATCGCCGCCGAAGCTTCGCGATTAGCTCACTACAACAAGCGTTCTACCATCACGTCTCGGGAAATACAGACAGCGGTGAGGCTGCTCCTTCCCGGCGAGTTGGCAAAGCACGCTGTGAGTGAAGGAACCAAGGCTGTGACCAAATACACGAGCTCCAAATAAGCTCTATGTCGGCAGAAACCAAACGGCCCTTCTAAGGGCCAACTAAATATCTTACAAATTCAATCATGTTTATGTCCCGAGGTCAAGTACCATAGTGTTTTATTGAATCTACCGCGACCTTCTCGCTCTCCAGATGCATATATTATATCATCATATGCTCTTTCGAGTGTAAGCCGACCGGGAGTCTCCACAACTCCCCTAATTACACCTTATTGCCGCATTGCCAAAGTGCAAAAGTGCCCACCCAGCCGGGTTGAGCTGTCTCTTTTATGCTTCCAGAGGACGGAATCGCTCTCTCTGATTGGTCGGAAATTTTTCGTGTCCCTTCGTAAATCTTCCGATTTCGTACGAACATATAAATTGCATACGTATATTTCCCTCACCCCCCTTCGATTAGATCTTATTCAACATTTTTCCTGTAAAGTCAGGTCAGGTTAGGTAGGTATATATATGTATTTCCCCCCTTCATTTAGATCGCTTCTAGTCAATCCAAATTTATCTTTAATCTTATTTTAAAAATGTCTGGGACTGGCGAACCTTTAGTACGAAGTATGCTTGAAATGCGAAAGAGTATATTCTATAAATATTACTATCTATTTTTGTTGTAGCTCTCTCTCTATCCCGACACGGAAATTTGATTTATTCATCATTTTCCCTCTAAAGTCAGGTCAGGTGAGTTATGTTAGATAGGTTCAATTAGATCGGTTCTAGTCAATCCAAATTTATCTATAGTCTTACGTCTTTTTCGGTACTTGTAATGCCGAAAGAGACCAATCAAAGAATTTTCATTCCAATTGGGATTCAAAGACTCCAAGGGACCTAGTATCTGAAAATAAGGTTTCAAAATTGATTTTTTTTTTTGAAGATTACAGTTTTCAAAATATCGTAGTTTTTGGAAATTTCGAAGTACGTAAAAGTCGAAAATAGAGTAACTTTTTAAAAATGTCTGGGACTGGCGAACCTTTAGTACGAATTATGCTTGTAATGCGAAAGAGTATATTCTATAAAATATTAGTATCTATTTTTGTTGTAGCTCTCTCTATCCCGACACGGATATTTGATTTATTCATCATTTTTCCTGTAAAGTCAGGTCAGGTTAGGTAGGTATATTATACTCTTTCGCATTACAAGCATAATTCGTACTAAAGGTTCGCCAGTCCCAGACATTTTTAAAATAAGACTATAGATAAATTTGGATTGACTAGAACCGATCTAAATGAACCTATCTAACCTACACATTTTCCCCCTTCATTTAAATCGGTTATAGTCAATCCAAATTTATCTATACTGTAGTCTTACGTCTTTTCTTTTATTCTCCCTTTTTTTTTTTTTTTTTTCGGTACTTGTAATGCCGAAAGAGCATATTCTATAAATATTATTATCTATTTCTTGTTGTGGCTCTCTCTCTATCCCGACACGGATATGTGATTTATTCATCATTTTTCGACAAATCAAAGAATTTTCATTCCAATTGGGATTCAAAGACTCCAAGTATCTGAAAATAAGGTTTCAAAATTGATTTTTGAAGATCAGAGTTTTCAAAAAAAAAATTTTATTTTATTTTATTTTTTTTTTTTTTTTAATTTCGAAGTACGTAAAAGTCGCAAACAGGGTAACTTTTTATCATTTTTCCTGTAGTCAGGTCAGGTTAGGTAGGTTTATATATATATATATATATATATATATATATACTCATATTTCCCCCCTTCACTTAGATCGGTTTCAGTCAATCCAAATTTATCTATAGTCTTATTTTAAAAATGTCTGGGACTGGCGAACCTTTAGTACGAAGTATGCTTGAAATGCGAAAGAGTATATTCTATAAATATTACTATCTATTTTTGTTGTAGCTCTCTCTCTATCCCGACACGGAAATTTGATTTATTCATCATTTTCCCTCTAAAGTCAGGTCAGGTGAGTTATGTTAGATAGGTTCAATTAGATCGGTTCTAGTCAATCCAAATTTATCTATAGTCTTACGTCTTTTTCGGTACTTGTAATGCCGAAAGAGACCAATCAAAGAATTTTCATTCCAATTGGGATTCAAAGACTCCAAGGGACCTAGTATCTGAAAATAAGGTTTCAAAATTGATTTTTTTTTTGAAGATTACAGTTTTCAAAATATCGTAGTTTTTGGAAATTTCGAAGTACGTAAAAGTCGAAAATAGAGTAACTTTTTAAAAATGTCTGGGACTGGCGAACCTTTAGTACGAATTATGCTTGTAATGCGAAAGAGTATATTCTATAAAATATTAGTATCTATTTTTGTTGTAGCTCTCTCTATCCCGACACGGATATTTGATTTATTCATCATTTTTCCTGTAAAGTCAGGTCAGGTTAGGTAGGTATATTATACTCTTTCGCATTACAAGCATAATTCGTACTAAAGGTTCGCCAGTCCCAGACATTTTTAAAATAAGACTATAGATAAATTTGGATTGACTAGAACCGATCTAAATGAACCTATCTAACCTACACATTTTCCCCCTTCATTTAAATCGGTTATAGTCAATCCAAATTTATCTATACTGTAGTCTTACGTCTTTTCTTTTATTCTCCCTTTTTTTTTTTTTTTTTTCGGTACTTGTAATGCCGAAAGAGCATATTCTATAAATATTATTATCTATTTCTTGTTGTGGCTCTCTCTCTATCCCGACACGGATATGTGATTTATTCATCATTTTTCGACAAATCAAAGAATTTTCATTCCAATTGGGATTCAAAGACTCCAAGTATCTGAAAATAAGGTTTCAAAATTGATTTTTGAAGATCAGAGTTTTCAAAAAAAAAATTTTATTTTATTTTATTTTTTTTTTTTTTTTAATTTCGAAGTACGTAAAAGTCGCAAACAGGGTAACTTTTTATCATTTTTCCTGTAGTCAGGTCAGGTTAGGTAGGTTTATATATATATATATATATATATATACTCATATTTCCCCCCTTCACTTAGATCGGTTTCAGTCAATCCAAATTTATCTATAGTCTTATTTTAAAAATGTCTGGGACTGGCGAACCTTTAGTACGAAGTATGCTTGTAATGCGAAAGAGTATATTCTATAAATATTAGTATCTATTTTTGTTGTAGCTCTCTCCCTCTCTATTTATATATGTATACAGTGTTTGTTTATTATTCCCCCTTTTTTAGGCTCTATTTAAGTGAACAGAGTCGTTTGTTCGTTCCGACTGACTATCCTCTCGTCAAAACAGTGAATTTGGTAAGTATATTTGTTTGGTCCTGAAAAGGACCGTTTGTTTAAGGGAAAGAGCTTACGCTTTCTTTTCCGTCTTCTTGGGGAGGAGGACAGCCTGAATGTTGGGCAACACACCGCCTTGTGCGATTGTAACGCCGGACAACAGTTTGTTCAACTCCTCATCGTTACGGATGGCTAACTGCAAATGACGAGGAATGATTCTGGTCTTCTTGTTGTCACGAGCAGCGTTGCCAGCCAACTCGAGAACTTCGGCAGCCAAGTACTCCATAACTGCTGCCAAGTAGACCGGAGCACCGGCTCCTACTCTTTCGGCGTAATTTCCTTTCCTCAGAAGCCTGTGGATTCTGCCAACCGGGAACTGTAGACCGGCACGTGAAGATCGAGACTTGGACTTTCCCTTCACTTTACCGCCTTTTCCTCGTCCAGACATGATGGAATTGGTAGGTTAAGTTGAGACTAGCGAGGATTATAGAAATCCTCTCGGTTGAAAATTTTAATGAAAGCTTGATATTTATAGATAACTTTTCCGAATCTGCGATCCATTCAGGACACGTACTAACGTCCTATTGGATCGCCTCATCAGTAAAGTTCTAACTTAAATAGTATCGACCAACTAATGTACCCCAACAATCACCATGCCACCTAAAGCTAGCGGGAAAGCAGTCAAGAAAGCCGGTAAGGCTCAGAAAAACATCACCAAGGGAGACAAGAAGAAGAAGCGTAAGAGGAAGGAATCCTACGCTATTTACATTTACAAGGTTTTGAAGCAAGTCCATCCCGATACGGGAGTTTCATCTAAAGCCATGAGTATCATGAACAGCTTCGTCAACGACATTTTCGAAAGGATCGCCGCCGAAGCTTCGCGATTAGCTCACTACAACAAGCGTTCTACCATCACGTCTCGGGAAATACAGACAGCGGTGAGGCTGCTCCTTCCCGGCGAGTTGGCAAAGCACGCTGTGAGTGAAGGAACCAAGGCTGTGACCAAATACACGAGCTCCAAATAAGCTCTATGTCGGCAGAAACCAAACGGCCCTTCTAAGGGCCAACTAAATATCTTACAAATTCAATCATGTTTATGTCCCGAGGTCAAGTACCATAGTGTTTTATTGAATCTACCGCGACCTTCTCGCTCTCCAGATGCATATATTATATCATCATATGCTCTTTCGAGTGTAAGCCGACCGGGAGTCTCCACAACTCCCCTAATTACACCTTATTGCCGCATTGCCAAAGTGCAAAAGTGCCCACCCAGCCGGGTTGAGCTGTCTCTTTTATGCTTCCAGAGGACGGAATCGCTCTCTCTGATTGGTCGGAAATTTTTCGTGTCCCTTCGTAAATCTTCCGATTTCGTACGAACATATAAATTGCATACGTATATTTCCCTCACCCCCCTTCGATTAGATCTTATTCAACATTTTTCCTGTAAAGTCAGGTCAGGTTAGGTAGGTATATATATGTATTTCCCCCCTTCATTTAGATCGCTTCTAGTCAATCCAAATTTATCTTTAATCTTATTTTAAAAATGTCTGGGACTGGCGAACCTTTAGTACGAAGTATGCTTGAAATGCGAAAGAGTATATTCTATAAATATTACTATCTATTTTTGTTGTAGCTCTCTCTCTATCCCGACACGGAAATTTGATTTATTCATCATTTTCCCTCTAAAGTCAGGTCAGGTGAGTTATGTTAGATAGGTTCAATTAGATCGGTTC